>JAIOJX010000002.1:116935053-118280053 GCA_022376925.1 Tragulus kanchil | reverse complement strand
CCAATTTCACCCTGACCACTGCCAACTGCTCTCTTACCCCCCCTTTTAGAGTGACCCCGATTGGTTTTAATAATAACGACACCTGCTTTTATAATTGCCCCTCAAAACGACTCTAGTGAATTGTTCCTGGGCTCAGTGACTTTTACCAATTGCGCTGAGATCATTAATACCACTGAGCATGGTTGCCTCTCTCCTGGCATGGTCTTAGTTTGTGGAATAATTTAGCTTACACTTCCCTCCCCGCTAATTGGACCGGGTCATGCGTGCCTGCGTATTTGTCCCCAGACATTGATATTCTCCCCGGAGATCAGCCTGTGCCTTTGCCCAGTTTTGATACTTTTATCCCTCGTTCCAGAAGAGCTTTAAGATATATCCCCCTATTGGTGGGCTTGGGTATCGCCGGGGCTATAACAACAGGATCTACCGGACTAGGAATAGCCGTCCATTCCTACGCTAAACTGTCCCAACAACTTATTGACGACGTTCAGCTCATTTACCAATCTGTTCACGATCTACAAGATCAGGTCGACTCCCTTGCAGAGGTCGTCCTCCAGAATCGGAGAGGACTAGACTTGCTAACAGCGGATAAAGGAGGGATTTGCTTAGCTCTACAGGAACGGTGTTGCTTTTATGCCAATAAGTCTGGGATTGTCCGCGACAGGATCCAAAAACATCAAAAGGAATTAGACGTCAAGAGTTGTTTCAGAACCCCTTTTGGTTGGCCTGGAATGGGATTCTCCCATACCTCCTCCCCTTCCTCGGGCCCCTGGTCGCACTCCTCCTGTTTGTCGCCTTCGGCCCTTGGCTTTTTAACAAATTAATTGCCTTTGTAAAATCACAGATTGACTCTGCCTTGTCACGCCCCATTCAGATTCATTACCACCGCTTAGACCTGGCAGCACAAGGGCTGGATGAGTATGATGACCCCCCCTTTGGGCACTCCTCCAAAAAGGGAGGCTCCCTGTTCCTAGGAGCTTGGGTACTGCGACCATTAATGGTTGACAGTATGGACATCAGAAAAGTGCAAGACAGAGTACTGCAGAGAGGAACACCAACCTACGGTGTTATCCTAGGCCTCTCGAGGGATATGTCTGGACTGCATAGAGGTAGATCTCTGACTCCTCTCCCTCCAAAAGAGATCATGTCTTTTGAGGGGTCCAGACCTCTACCCCCCTTTTCTGGTTAATGTCCACCTGCAGTTGATGCATGACTCCCCATAGTGCCCTCCCTCTCTCTTTATTAAATAAAGAGGGAGGAGATGTAGGGGATGGTTATAATTCAGCGGCCTTGCCTCTCCGCCCTTCCTGTATAGCAACAGCCTATTATGACACGACAAGTACCTTATCGCTAGCCTATCACTCGACGCCTTTAGGCCTGAACCTATAGTTGGTCGGTGGGCCAGCCAAGCAAGATCAGAGCCAATCCTCTGCGGGCTTGCCTCCCCTTCCGCCTGTGGATAGCATATAAACCTTTACCAGGAAATAAAATTTCAGAGCTTGATCAGAATACCTGTCTTGCTCTCGTTCTTTCGCACCTCCTGTCCCTCCCCACCCTGCTCTTCTTCCTCCAGGCGTCTCGCTGAATAGAGGACCCCGCGGGCCGGGGCACAGAGTTAACATTGTTCTCTGTCATATATGAAAATTAAGAGAATAAATCCTAAATGTTCTCACCATAAGAAAAAGAGTGTTGTATTTCTTTAATTTTGTGTCTATAGGAGATGATGGGTGTTCACTAAACCTACGTTGATAACCATTTCCCAGTGTATAGAAGTCAAATCACAATGCTGTACAAACTAATACCTGGCTACGTCTCAATTATGTCTCAATAAAACTGGAAGAAAAAAAAAAAAGTGTTAGAGGGACTTCCCTGGCGGTCCGGTGGCTAAGAATCTGCCTTCCAACACAGGGGATGCGGGTTCAGTCAATCCCTGGTTGGCGGACTAAGATCTCAGATGCCGAGGGGCAATTAAGCCCATGGACCACAACTAGACAGCCCACGTGGTGCAAATGAAGAGCCCACATGCCACAACAAAGACCCAGCACAGTGAAAAAAAGATATTAGAACAGAATATGACACCTCCTGGATATTTTCAGCCTCTTAAGGCTCTGATAAGTCCTGCACAAGGAAGCCTGTTTATTTTGTTTTCTTTTTTTCAATTAAAAAAAACTGTGTTGCATAATAAGCAGTAAGATGTACATATACATCATGGGATACTCATATAGTGGACTACAATGGAGAAATGACGATACACTTGCTACCTGTGATAACACGGATTAATCTCAAAACACGACAAAACCAGTTTGTATTCCACCCTTCACAAAGAAAATAACTCAGTCCCACGCTCTCATATAAATAAAGAGGGAGGAGATGTAGGGATGGTTATAATTCAGCGGCCTTGCCTCTCCGCCCTTCCTGTATAGCAACAGCCTATTATGACACGACAAGTACCTTATCGCTAGCCTATCACTCGACGCCTTTAGGCCTGAACCTATAGTTGGTCGGTGGGCCAGCCAAGCAAGATCAGAGCCAATCCGCTGCGGGCTTGCCTCCCTTCCGCCTGTGGATAGCATATAAACCTTTACCAGGAAATAAAATTTCAGAGCTTGATCAGAATACCTGTCTTGCTCTCGTTCTTTCGCACCTCCTGTCCCTCCCCACCCTGCTCTTCTTCCTCCAGGCGTCTCGCTGAATAGAGGACCCCGCGGGCCGGGGCACAGAGTTAACATTGTTCTCTGTCATATATGAAAATTAAGAGAATAAATCCTAAATGTTCTCACCATAAGAAAAAGAGTGTTGTATTTCTTTAATTTTGTGTCTATAGGAGATGATGGGTGTTCACTAAACCTACGTTGATAACCATTTCCCAGTGTATAGAAGTCAAATCACAATGCTGTACAAACTAATACCTGGCTACGTCTCAATTATGTCTCAATAAAACTGGAAGAAAAAAAAAAAAGTGTTAGAGGGACTTCCCTGGCGGTCCGGTGGCTAAGAATCTGCCTTCCAACACAGGGGATGCGGGTTCAGTCAATCCCTGGTTGGCGGACTAAGATCTCAGATGCCGAGGGGCAATTAAGCCCATGGACCACAACTAGACAGCCCACGTGGTGCAAATGAAGAGCCCACATGCCACAACAAAGACCCAGCACAGTGAAAAAAAGATATTAGAACAGAATATGACACCTCCTGGATATTTTCAGCCTCTTAAGGCTCTGATAAGTCCTGCACAAGGAAGCCTGTTTATTTTGTTTTCTTTTTTTCAATTAAAAAAAACTGTGTTGCATAATAAGCAGTAAGATGTACATATACATCATGGGATACTCATATAGTGGACTACAATGGAGAAATGACGATACACTTGCTACCTGTGATAACACGGATTAATCTCAAAACACGACAAAACCAGTTTGTATTCCACCCTTCACAAAGAAAATAACTCAGTCCCACGCTCTCATGAAGTCACTCCTTCCATTCAGTATTTGGACAGCAGATTTGTTTTGTCTGAGCAGGTACTAACTCCTGACCGGGCAGCATCACTTTGGACACTGGGAGAGAACATTCGTGAACCTGAACGTGTGAAGGATTTCATCTACACCGTGGACCCTTCCCTGAGATCCCGTGGTGCCCCCGGCTCTCACCCTCTCTGAGCGCCTCCTCCTGCTTCAGCACACCCGTGAGGGTCAGACGGCGCGGCAGGGCTGCCCAGGCAGCCACCGTATGCTGGGCGTGGCTCTGCAAGGTCATGGCCCGGCCTCCCCGCCGCTCTTCGGATGCCTTGAGGGAAAGCTGCGCCGTGTCCTGGTCCAGCAGCATTTTGGAAAACAGCCGAATCCGAGGAAGAAAGGTGACGGGGCCTGAGCAATGCTGGCATCTACCCCCACGGGCACATGGCATTTTCCCCTTCAAATAAACTTGTCAGGCCGTACGAGGCGCATTTCTGAATCCAACCCTCCAGACCCATCGTGCGACACCTTTACAGTGTGCTCAGCCCACAGGGGTGCAGGGGCATTAGGGGGTGAAGATCAGGGGCTCTGAGGGCAAACGTGCGATTGAATCCCAGCACTGCCACTCACTCCCCGTGTGGCCTTGCACAAGGACATAGCCTCCCTGTGCTATTTCTTCTTCTGTAAAGTGCAAGAAAATTGGAACTACTGATGTTCCCAGGGGACACTAGTGCTAAAGAACTCGCTTGTCAAAGTAGGAGAGGTTAACAGGGGTGGTTCAATCTCTGGGTCAGGAAGAGCCCACATGCCACAACAAAGACCCAGCACAGTGAAAAAGATATTAGAACAGAATATGACACCTCCTGGATATTTTCAGCCTCTTAAGGCTCTGATAAGTCCTGCACAAGGAAGCCTGTTTATTTTGTTTTCTTTTTTTCAATTAAAAAAAACTGTGTTGCATAATAAGCAGTAAGATGTACATATACATCATGGGATACTCATATAGTGGACTACAATGGAGAAATGACGATACACTTGCTACCTGTGATAACACGGATTAATCTCAAAACACGACAAAACCAGTTTGTATTCCACCCTTCACAAAGAAAATAACTCAGTCCCACGCTCTCATGAAGTCACTCCTTCCATTCAGTATTTGGACAGCAGATTTGTTTTGTCTGAGCAGGTACTAACTCCTGACCGGGCAGCATCACTTTGGACACTGGGAGAGAACATTCGTGAACCTGAACGTGTGAAGGATTTCATCTACACCGTGGACCCTTCCCTGAGATCCCGTGGTGCCCCCGGCTCTCACCCTCTCTGAGCGCCTCCTCCTGCTTCAGCACACCCGTGAGGGTCAGACGGCGCGGCAGGGCTGCCCAGGCAGCCACCGTATGCTGGGCGTGGCTCTGCAAGGTCATGGCCCGGCCTCCCCGCCGCTCTTCGGATGCCTTGAGGGAAAGCTGCGCCGTGTCCTGGTCCAGCAGCATTTTGGAAAACAGCCGAATCCGAGGAAGAAAGGTGACGGGGCCTGAGCAATGCTGGCATCTACCCCCACGGGCACATGGCATTTTCCCCTTCAAATAAACTTGTCAGGCCGTACGAGGCGCATTTCTGAATCCAACCCTCCAGACCCATCGTGCGACACCTTTACAGTGTGCTCAGCCCACAGGGGTGCAGGGGCATTAGGGGGTGAAGATCAGGGGCTCTGAGGGCAAACGTGCGATTGAATCCCAGCACTGCCACTCACTCCCCGTGTGGCCTTGCACAAGGACATAGCCTCCCTGTGCTATTTCTTCTTCTGTAAAGTGCAAGAAAATTGGAACTACTGATGTTCCCAGGGGACACTAGTGCTAAAGAACTCGCTTGTCAAAGTAGGAGAGGTTAACAGGGGTGGTTCAATCTCTGGGTCAGGAAGATCCCCTGGAGGAGGGCATGGCAACCCACTCCAGAATTCTTGCTGGAGAATCCCATGGACAGAGGAGCCTGGCGGGCTAGAGCCCAGAGTATCGCAAAAAGTGGGCCATGACTGAAATGACTGAGCATGTACAAGGCATATAAGACCTTAGTTTCCTGACTAGACATCGAACCCATGCCCCCTTCATTGGAAGCTCAGGATGTTAACCACAGAACTGCCAGAGAAGTCCTTCATGGTGCGTTCTTTATAGGACACCATGGGAGATAATTCCCTTGAGTACCAAAGACAGGAACAAGATCAGCCATGCTTTTCTTGGTGTAGGAGTGTGTGTGTGTGTGTGTGTCTGTCTGTCTGTGTCTGTCTGTGTGTTTCCCCAAGGAAACGCACTAGTTACAAATAACCACCATAGGTTGGTTTTGCACTGGCTGCTAGGAAGCTCAGGGCCAAATCTTCAGCTCTTCTCTAGAAAACAGCATGCATTTTGTTTACTGATGCCACTTTGAGCCCCTTCCCATTTTTCCCTCCCTTCACCCTCATTTCCTCATGCTTTTTCTTAAAGTCCAGAACAAGAATGGGCAAGCTGTGGGCCAAAACCAGCCTACCTGCTTAGTAAATACAGTTTTATCAGAACTTGGGCCACCCTCGCGGATTCACATGTTGCCTGCGATGCTTTCGTGCTACAACAGCGGAGTACCTGCCATAGACACCGTGTGGCCCATAGATCCAAAAATATTCACCATCTGGTCCTTTACGGAAAGTTTTCCAATTCCTTACCTAGCACAATATACATTAATTTTCATTATCTGCCACAATCCTTTTATAGATTAGGAATAAGGTTTCCCAAGTGGCCCAGCAGTAAAGAACCCACCTGCCAACGCAGGAGATGTGGGTTCGATCCTGGGGTCAGAAACATTCCTGGGAGAAGGAAATGGCTAACCACTCCAGAGTCTCCAGAATTCTTGCCTGCGAAGTCCCATGGACAGAGAAGTCTGGTGGGCTATAGTCCATGGGGTCACAAAAAACACAGATATGATTTAGTGACTAAACAACAACAAAGCCTGGGCCATCGGACAGATGCACGAGATGAGATCAGGTGCGTTCAGGGTGGGATGGCCACAGACAGAACAGACGGACGACCGGCTGGGTAGACAGATCGCCCTCGATGGTAAGCCTAGGCACTGGGTTACCTAGAACCATGTCCAAAGCCCTCGATCTCCATGAATTCAAAAAAGCTGCCAAAGCTGGGAGTGAGGAGGAAAAAGGGAGCTAACATTTAACAGAGACCTGATTTTTGCCAGAATGTGACCTACTCGGAGGAGCAGCTTTACGGCCGCTGGGAGTGAACCGTCTCACCGCCCAGAGACAGGTTTGAAATTCACACGCGCTGTCCAGTTACCTACAGGACAACCCTACAGAGCAGGCTGAGAAACTGACACACAGACCAGGCCCCGTGTCTCGCCCACGGTCCCCAAGAAAGTGACGGCAGAGATGGGTTCAAATCCAGGCCGGTGCTCTCCGCCAGGTCATCTGGTAGTGAACATGTCATTACATGAAAATACAGAGATGACAAACTAGCGGGAACTCTGCCAGCATATCCCCCATATTCCTCTAGTGATTTCTGTTTTATTCCTTATTACAATCTTTCAAGTCATCTACAGTGAAGTCCATAATGAATGCTGGGCTTCCCTGACGGCTCGGTGGTAAAGAACCTGCCTGCCAGTGTCAGAGATACGGTTCAGTCCCTGGGTCGGGAAGATCTGGAGAAGGGAATGGCCATCCGTTCCAGTATTCTTGTCTGAAAAACCCCGTGGACAGAGGAACCTGTGGGCTCTTGTTCCTTCAGTTGCAAAAGAATCAAACACGACTTAGCAACTAAATAACCACCATAACCCGTGCTGCCAAACCTAAAAAAGAAAGGAAAACTGATCAAAGTGGAAATGGAGTGCCTCTCTCCTTCACGTCCCCAGTGCCTTAAAATGGCACAGATGCAGGTATTCGGGCACATTCCCAGACGGGCTCTGGGGGGCGATTTCCCGTCTCCCAAGGCGCTAACCCCTTAACCTCAGAGAGCCCCACCTCCTCGTAGCCGCAGAGGGAGTCACCTGGCGGGGGCGACTCTGCCGGGCAGCGTCAGCTGCGCAGCCCTGGGAGCTCTGAGGACCTGCTGGTGGAGAAGGACACCCAGCCCCCAGCCCCGCTGCTCCTCCCGCAGCACCAGCTCCTCGCCAGACACGTGCACAGACAGGGAGCCGTGGAGACGGCGCTCTCTGGAGCGGCCGGCAGCCACCGGCACCTGCGAGGAGCCAGGAGAGGGCTCAGGCGGAGGGGTCGGGGGGACCTCCTGGTGGTCCAGTGGTTAAGAATCCGCCTTACACTGCCAGGGACGTGGGTCTGATCCCCAGTCGGGGCATTAAGATCCCACACGCCACAGAGCAAACGCAGCCTATGGGCCGCAGCGACGGAGCCTTTGCCCCTCCAGTAGAGAAACCATGCGCCACGACGAAAGATCGCCCACGACACAAGGAAGACCCTGCAGGCCACAGCTAAGACTCATCGCAGCCAAATAACAGACAAATGTCTTTATGAAACAGTGGAAGTGTGAGTCACTCGGTCGTGTCCAACTCTTTGCGACCCTATGGCCTATAGCTGCCACACTCCTCTGTCCATGGAATTCTCCAGGCAAGGACACTGGAGTGGGATGCCAGTCCCTTCATCAGGGTTTTTTTTTGACCCAGGGGTTAAATCTAGGTCGGCTTGCAATGCAGGCGGATTCTCCACCATCCGAGTCACCAGGGAGTCCCTATTTAATTATAACTATTTTTATAAAAGATGCTGTTACAATAAGCGGAAGAGGGACCAGAAGAGTCGTGGGAACTGGCTACGAAGGAGGGCCCCTTCCTCCAGGAAACCTTCCCGACGTCGCCAGGATGCCGTGGACAGCAAACACTTAGGAAGAGAAATGAGACAGAGGGAAGAATGGGAGACAGCCTTCCCCGACTGGCCCAGAAACAGGGGGTCACCTGGTCATTCCCACCACCTCTGAGGTGGGATTTCTGTCTTACAAACGGGGACATAGAGGCTCAGAGGCTCACATATTCAACCTGGCTCGAAAACTCATATTTGTGCCTGAAAGGGAGCTGCTGGGCAAAGCAGAAGACCCTTGTACAACTCGGTTACAGAAAAGCATGCTCCTAACAGCGCCCCCGGGGGCCCAGAGAAGTCCTAGAAGCTCTGGAGGTCAGAGGGACGAGTCACTGGTTTGTGAGGACAGCCACGTCTCAGGTCAAGCTGCAGCAAAGACCTGACCAGGCCCGTCAGGGTGACGGGTGCGGGGGGAAGACAAGGGTGGGAACAGAGAGGCCCAATCCTGCTCCAGCTCTGCAGGACCGGAAGCTCCCTTCCCAATCTGGGCCTCAGTCCCCACCCACAGGAGAAACTGGCCGCCCCAGTCGGCACATTCCAATCGCCTGGGGAGCTTTTACAGGTGTGCCTGGGCCTTCCCTATCTGAACTGATAGACTGTAGGGTACCCCACGCAATGCGGTAGTTATCAGTGATAGAAACAAACTGAGCTGTTAAGCCATGAAGAGACACAAAGGAATTGTAACAGTACATTCTACATGAAAGAAGCCAGTCTTTCCTTTCAAAGCTACAGACTGAATGATTCTTAACTGTATGATGTTTGAGGAAAAGGTAAAACTAAAAACACAGAAAACAGCTCAGTGGTGGCCAGAGGGGAAGAGGGAGGGAAGGAGGAACAGGGGGATCACCAAGAATCTTTAGGGGGTGATTCAGTAAAGGCTGATTTATAACGTTATGCGCTTGGCAAAACCCGCAGAGTGTGCGATACAAGAGTGAACCCGAACGCAAACTATGAAAGTCACTGGACGGGAGAGTCGCTCAGTCATGTTCAGCTCCTGGCAGCGACCACAGGCGGTACCCACCAGCTCCCCTGTCCATGGGATTCTCCAGGCAGGAACACTGGAGTGGGCGGCCGCTCCCTTCTCCAGGGGATCTTCCCGACCCAGGGATCAAACCTGGGCTTCCTGCACTGCAGGCAGATTCTTTACCATCCTAACCACCAGTTAATAATAAATTCATATTGGTTCATCCATTTTAACAAATGGACCACACTAATGCCTGGAGAAGGAAATGACAACGTACTCCAGTATTCTTGCCTGGAGACTCCCGTGGACGGTGGAGCCTGTCGGCTGTGGTAGAGGCTCAGAGGCTCACATATTCAACCTGGCTCGAAAACTCATATTTGTGCCTGAAAGGGAGCTGCTGGGCAAAGCAGAAGACCCTTGTACAACTCGGTTACAGAAAAGCATGCTCCTAACAGCGCCTGGGGCCCAGAGAAGTCCTAGAAGCTCTGGAGGTCAGAGGGACGAGTCACTGGTTTGTGAGGACAGCCACGTCTCAGGTCAAGCTGCAGCAAAGACCTGACCAGGCCCGTCAGGGTGACGGGTGCGGGGGGAAGACAAGGGTGGGAACAGAGAGGCCCAATCCTGCTCCAGCTCTGCAGGACCGGAAGCTCCCTTCCCAATCTGGGCCTCAGTCCCCACCCACAGGAGAAACTGGCCGCCCCAGTCGGCACATTCCAATCGCCTGGGGAGCTTTTACAGGTGTGCCTGGGCCTTCCCTATCTGAACTGATAGACTGTAGGGTACCCCACGCAATGCGGTAGTTATCAGTGATAGAAACAAACTGAGCTGTTAAGCCATGAAGAGACACAAAGGAATTGTAACAGTACATTCTACATGAAAGAAGCCAGTCTTTCCTTTCAAAGCTACAGACTGAATGATTCTTAACTGTATGATGTTTGAGGAAAAGGTAAAACTAAAAACACAGAAAACAGCTCAGTGGTGGCCAGAGGGGAAGAGGGAGGGAAGGAGGAACAGGGGGATCACCAAGAATCTTTAGGGGGTGATTCAGTAAAGGCTGATTTATAACGTTATGCGCTTGGCAAAACCCGCAGAGTGTGCGATACAAGAGTGAACCCGAACGCAAACTATGAAAGTCACTGGACGGGAGAGTCGCTCAGTCATGTTCAGCTCCTGGCAGCGACCACAGGCGGTACCCACCAGCTCCCCTGTCCATGGGATTCTCCAGGCAGGAACACTGGAGTGGGCGGCCGCTCCCTTCTCCAGGGGATCTTCCCGACCCAGGGATCAAACCTGGGCTTCCTGCACTGCAGGCAGATTCTTTACCATCCTAACCACCAGTTAATAATAAATTCATATTGGTTCATCCATTTTAACAAATGGACCACACTAATGCCTGGAGAAGGAAATGACAACGTACTCCAGTATTCTTGCCTGGAGACTCCCGTGGACGGTGGAGCCTGTCGGCTGTGGTCCGTGGGGTCTCAAGGAGTTGGACACGACAGAAACGATGTAGGACACAGGCGTATACCACACTAGTGCAAGCTATATATATTTTTAAACATTCTCCTTTTATCTATTTTTTATTTTGGCCACGTCATTCAGCATTCAGAATCTTAGTCCCTCACCAGGGACTGAATCCACACCCGCTGCAGTCTTTACCAGTGGATCGCCAGGGAAGCCCCACAAAGCATTAAGGAGAAGGAAAACCGGGGCTGCCCTGATAGCTCAGTGGTAAAGAGTTCACCTGCCAATGCAGGAGACACAGGTTCAATCCCTGATCCGGGAAGATCCCACATGCTGTGGAGCAACGAAGCCTGTGAGCCACAACTATGGAGCCTGTGCTCTAGAGCCTCAGAGCCACAACTATGGAGCCCATGGGCCACAACTATGGAAGCCTGTGTGCCCTAGAGCCCGAGTTCCACAACGAGAGACGTCACTGCCACAAGAAGCCTGCTCACCTCCACTAGAGAGTAGCCCCCACTCCCTGCAACTAGAGAAGAGCCTGCAGCAGCAGTGAAAACCCAGAATAGCCAAAAATAAATAAATAAAATTTTAAAAATAATAATAAGAAGAAGGAAAACCATGTGTGGTAGACAAAGATGGTCTGTGGGAACTCTCTATCCTTTCTGTTCAATTTTCTTGTAAACCTAAAAAAGCTCTAAAAAATGAAATTTAATAATTGTTTGAAAGAGTGCCTGGGATGCCCTGCCCAATCAACTCAGCATCTCCAGGCCGGGGTCCAGCTATGTTTTATTAATAACACTGCCCCTTGTGATGCTAATGTGCAGCACAGGCTGGGGATTTCCAGGGTACACTTTGCCTTTTCTGATTGGCTCTGTGGGCCCGAGGTCCTGCAGAGCCTGCATTCTCAACAGGGGCAACATGGCTCTAAATGCATAATTGGTTCTTGGTGAGGGACCAGTTAAAAAATTTATTTCTTATATAAGGCACAGATACGCATCAGCACATGACCAAAATCCAGGACATGTGTGGATTTAAAATTTTCACAGAGGGGACAACTAGGGAAAAAAGGTCTAAAAAGCCTCCTTCGCAAGACTCCCGTGGACGGTGGAGCCTGTCGGCTGTGGTCCGTGGGGTCTCAAGGAGTTGGACACGACAGAAACGATGTAGGACACAGGCGTATACCACACTAGTGCAAGCTATATATATTTTTAAACATTCTCCTTTTATCTATTTTTTATTTTGGCCACGTCATTCAGCATTCAGAATCTTAGTCCCTCACCAGGGACTGAATCCACACCCGCTGCAGTCTTTACCAGTGGATCGCCAGGGAAGCCCCACAAAGCATTAAGGAGAAGGAAAACCGGGGCTGCCCTGATAGCTCAGTGGTAAAGAGTTCACCTGCCAATGCAGGAGACACAGGTTCAATCCCTGATCCGGGAAGATCCCACATGCTGTGGAGCAACGAAGCCTGTGAGCCACAACTATGGAGCCTGTGCTCTAGAGCCTCAGAGCCACAACTATGGAGCCCATGGGCCACAACTATGGAAGCCTGTGTGCCCTAGAGCCCGAGTTCCACAACGAGAGACGTCACTGCCACAAGAAGCCTGCTCACCTCCACTAGAGAGTAGCCCCCACTCCCTGCAACTAGAGAAGAGCCTGCAGCAGCAGTGAAAACCCAGAATAGCCAAAAATAAATAAATAAAATTTTAAAAATAATAATAAGAAGAAGGAAAACCATGTGTGGTAGACAAAGATGGTCTGTGGGAACTCTCTATCCTTTCTGTTCAATTTTCTTGTAAACCTAAAAATGCTCTAAAAAATGAAATTTAATAATTGTTTGAAAGAGTGCCTGGGATGCCCTGCCCAATCAACTCAGCATCTCCAGGCCGGGGTCCAGCTATGTTTTATTAATAACACTGCCCCTTGTGATGCTAATGTGCAGCACAGGCTGGGGATTTCCAGGGTACACTTTGCCTTTTCTGATTGGCTCTGTGGGCCCGAGGTCCTGCAGAGCCTGCATTCTCAACAGGGGCAACATGGCTCTAAATGCATAATTGGTTCTTGGTGAGGGACCAGTTAAAAAATTTATTTCTTATATAAGGCACAGATACGCATCAGCACATGACCAAAATCCAGGACATGTGTGGATTTAAAATTTTCACAGAGGGGACAACTAGGGAAAAAAGGTCTAAAAAGCCTCCTTCGGCAAGAAGGCAATAATGAAAATTAGCTTGAGAAACATCAGTGAAGAGATACCTGGGGGAAATTTCAAGAGAGGGGATGGATTTGAGAAGGCTGGGCTCCGGCCCCCATGTCCAGCTCCCATCAATCCCAGAGATCATGCGAGCAAAGGATTGTGCTGTTTTAAAAGGTAGCAAGAGGGCCTCCCTGGTGGTCCAGTGGGTAAGCGGCGCCGGTTCAATCCCTGGCATGGAAAGATCCCACGTGCCATGGAGCAGCTGGACGGATGTGTCTAACTACCAAGCCGGAGCTCTGGAGCGACAGAGGCCACTGCGATGGGAGGCCCACACAGGCCAAAGAACAAAAATAAATAAATGAAAGATCAATAGAAGTGGTCAAAGAAAAAATAAGGCAGTGAGATACTCAATGCTCTGTAATGGCCTCTATGGAGAAAGAATCTTAAAAAGAGAGTGGATATATGGATACATGTGTAACTCAGTCATTTTGCTCTATACCTGAAACTAACACAACATTGTAAATCAACTATACTTTAAAAAAAAAAAAAGGAATAATAAAGTCTGAACCTATCAAGTGACCCAGCAACTAAGGTTCCAGCAGGACTCCTCCCCTCCCCACGAGTGCTGGGGACCCATGGCTCTGCAGCCAGACTGCCTGGGCGCCCCTATGAAACCCCTATGTGCCTCATAACCTTATACAGGTCACGTCACCTCCCTACGCCTCAATGTCCCCTCTACAAAATGCTGAGGCAGCAGCACCACGTGGCATCCATGAGATGACCCACGTAATCGGCTGAAAACGGAGCCTGGTGCTCCATAAACATTGAAGGGACATCAGCTCCCAGGATAACAGACTTATCCTGGTGATGGCACATTTTCAAATCTGAGAGGTGCCAGGGTCATGCGCTTCTCCAAAGTGACAAGACTGCTGATGAAACGACGAACCAGCGTGGGCCTGGAGACACCTCCTGATTTCGGAAAAAAAAACCCAGATACATCAGCACATGACCAAAATCCAGGACATGTGTGGATTTAAAATTTTCACAGAGGGGACAACTAGGGAAAAAAGGTCTAAAAAGCCTCCTTCGGCAAGAAGGCAATAATGAAAATTAGCTTGAGAAACATCAGTGAAGAGATACCTGGGGGAAATTTCAAGAGAGGGGATGGATTTGAGAAGGCTGGGCTCCGGCCCCCATGTCCAGCTCCCATCAATCCCAGAGATCATGCGAGCAAAGGATTGTGCTGTTTTAAAAGGTAGCAAGAGGGCCTCCCTGGTGGTCCAGTGGGTAAGCGGCGCCGGTTCAATCCCTGGCATGGAAAGATCCCACGTGCCATGGAGCAGCTGGACGGATGTGTCTAACTACCAAGCCGGAGCTCTGGAGCGACAGAGGCCACTGCGATGGGAGGCCCACACAGGCCAAAGAACAAAAATAAATAAATGAAAGATCAATAGAAGTGGTCAAAGAAAAAATAAGGCAGTGAGATACTCAATGCTCTGTAATGGCCTCTATGGAGAAAGAATCTTAAAAAGAGAGTGGATATATGGATACATGTGTAACTCAGTCATTTTGCTCTATACCTGAAACTAACACAACATTGTAAATCAACTATACTTTAAAAAAAAAAAAAGGAATAATAAAGTCTGAACCTATCAAGTGACCCAGCAACTAAGGTTCCAGCAGGACTCCTCCCCTCCCCACGAGTGCTGGGGACCCATGGCTCTGCAGCCAGACTGCCTGGGCGCCCCTATGAAACCCCTATGTGCCTCATAACCTTATACAGGTCACGTCACCTCCCTACGCCTCAATGTCCCCTCTACAAAATGCTGAGGCAGCAGCACCACGTGGCATCCATGAGATGACCCACGTAATCGGCTGAAAACGGAGCCTGGTGCTCCATAAACATTGAAGGGACATCAGCTCCCAGGATAACAGACTTATCCTGGTGATGGCACATTTTCAAATCTGAGAGGTGCCAGGGTCATGCGCTTCTCCAAAGTGACAAGACTGCTGATGAAACGACGAACCAGCGTGGGCCTGGAGACACCTCCTGATTTCGGAGACACCAACACACGAAAAGTCCCCGAGAATGATTAGTTTCCATCATTCAGAGCCCTTCCTCAGGCTCTACTCAAGTTTTTGAAACCCACAGGCACGGGGTTGAGGCCACAGGGGGCATTTAAAAACTGCTATCTCATTCAGGTCCTCAGCCCTGAGGTGGCTGCCCATCCATGCCTCCGTCTCCCCAGCCCATAGCCTCACTTCCACGTACATAGCATCCTTGCAAAGCAAGCAACGTGCAGGCTTTCCACGGAGCCAGCTGGGGGGAGAGCACAGCCCTCCCACCTGGTCTCCCTTCTCTGCTCCTTCCTTTCCCTGCAGAGTGAAACCCTTTGCTGCTTCTACCCCACCCTGGGCAAAATCCTCCAGGTCTAAACGGCCATCCTGAAGGCTCACTCGGCTTCTCCCAAATCCAACTACAGGACCGGGTTTAGAGGGTCATTCTGCTTCTCTCCATTTTCAAGGGTGAAATGTGATCCTTCCACCCTTCAGGGAGCGAAAAACCCGTCTTGCCCGGACAATCACTTCCAAATGATGGATTTGGACGTCTCCCTCCCATCTGTTCTTGATTCTGGACAGGCTGTCTGGCTAAGCTTAGCCTCACGGTGTGGTGCTCCCTCCCCTGGGCTCATTCCCTTCCTTCCGCCCCATCTCCCCAGCAAGCTGGCTGCTCGGAGACAATACTTGGCAGGTAGCTGAGGTCACCCCAAAGCGGCCACCATCTGTCCCTGGAAGTCTGGAGGACCCACTGCGGGTCCATGGGGTGTCTGAACTGGAAGGAAAACACTGAGCGGGAGTCAGATCCATTTAGCCGGACCGAGACCTGCTGGGAGGGGGAGGGGGAGAAGGCAGGGGTGTGAGAGGGAGCCGAGCAGGGACATGCAGAATCCCAGAGGGTGGGCACCAGGGAAGGACAGGTCATCCCAGGGGCTGCCCCCATCCTGGCCCCAGCAGATGCCCAAGCCTCCATCCTCCCAGGATGGTTCTCAGCCTAAATCTCACTTGAGGCTGCCTTACTCAGAAGCTTGAGAAGTTTGGGGCCCAGACATGGGGCTGAGAGGACAGCTCTTTCAAATCTGAGAGGTGCCAGGGTCATGCGCTTCTCCAAAGTGACAAGACTGCTGATGAAACGACGAACCAGCGTGGGCCTGGAGACACCTCCTGATTTCGGAGACACCAACACACGAAAAGTCCCCGAGAATGATTAGTTTCCATCATTCAGAGCCCTTCCTCAGGCTCTACTCAAGTTTTTGAAACCCACAGGCACGGGGTTGAGGCCACAGGGGGCATTTAAAAACTGCTATCTCATTCAGGTCCTCAGCCCTGAGGTGGCTGCCCATCCATGCCTCCGTCTCCCCAGCCCATAGCCTCACTTCCACGTACATAGCATCCTTGCAAAGCAAGCAACGTGCAGGCTTTCCACGGAGCCAGCTGGGGGCAGAGCACAGCCCTCCCACCTGGTCTCCCTTCTCTGCTCCTTCCTTTCCCTGCAGAGTGAAACCCTTTGCTGCTTCTACCCCACCCTGGGCAAAATCCTCCAGGTCTAAACGGCCATCCTGAAGGCTCACTCGGCTTCTCCCAAATCCAACTACAGGACCGGGTTTAGAGGGTCATTCTGCTTCTCTCCATTTTCAAGGGTGAAATGTGATCCTTCCACCCTTCAGGGAGCGAAAAACCCGTCTTGCCCGGACAATCACTTCCAAATGATGGATTTGGACGTCTCCCTCCCATCTGTTCTTGATTCTGGACAGGCTGTCTGGCTAAGCTTAGCCTCACGGTGTGGTGCTCCCTCCCCTGGGCTCATTCCCTTCCTTCCGCCCCATCTCCCCAGCAAGCTGGCTGCTCGGAGACAATACTTGGCAGGTAGCTGAGGTCACCCCAAAGCGGCCACCATCTGTCCCTGGAAGTCTGGAGGACCCACTGCGGGTCCATGGGGGTGTCTGAACTGGAAGGAAAACACTGAGCGGGAGTCAGATCCATTTAGCCGGACCGAGACCTGCTGGGAGGGGGAGGGGGAGAAGGCAGGGGTGTGAGAGGGAGCCGAGCAGGGACATGCAGAATCCCAGAGGGTGGGCACCAGGGAAGGACAGGTCATCCCAGGGGCTGCCCCCATCCTGGCCCCCAGCAGATGCCCGAAGCCTCCATCCTCCCAGGATGGTTCTCAGCCTAAATCTCACTTGAGGCTGCCTTACTCAGAAGCTTGAGAAGTTTGGGGCCCAGACATGGGGCTGAGAGGACAGCTCTGGGACCCCAGAATGCCTCTGTCCCCTGCCCTGGGGTCTGTTCATGCCTCCCATGTTCACTGCTCCCATTTATTGGACCTTGACCATGAACCAGGCACTGGGAAGCTGGTTTTACAATCATCATCTTATTTAATTATCACTCCTGCTCTCACAGCCTTATTCCCAGCTGGAAAAATGGACGCTCAGAGGGGTTGAGTAATTCACCCAAGGTCACACAGCAAGTCAGCAGTGCAGCTGGGATTTGAACCTGAAAGCTCCTTGGCGATGGGAACAGAAACACAGTCGTCTGCGCAGTCCCAGGACATCGCACGGAGCCTGGGGTGTAGCAGAGACGCAACTGTATATGGTGAATTCATGAGTATCTAACAGTCGCTCACAGTGCCTATTAGATATTCACCAAAATGCACTTTTTTCCCTCCAGGATGCAAGGCTGAAACTACATTTCCCAGCCTTCCGTGCAGCTGGGAGAGGTCAAGTGATGAGTTCCCACCCACGGAATGTAGGCAGGAGTGGCCCGGACCACTAACGCACCTTATGGCCAATGAAAACTCCCTGCATAATTCTCACCTACTTTCTCCCCATCCCACCAGCTGGGGCAGAGCCACAGGTGGGGGAGCCTGGGTCCCCGAGTGCCTGCGTGGAGCTGAGCCACCCCAGATGGTGACATGACTGTGGAATACACTTTCACCGTGAAGCAAACTTCCCTCAGAGCGGTACATCCTGATTCATCATATGCACACTGCCAAAATAAAGGCTGGGCTTTATTCAGGGCCACTCTGCCGTCTCCTCACCTATCCTGTTCAGGACACCTGCATGCTAACGCGGAATCCCCTCCTCCCCCGGCTAGGAGGCAGAACTTAGTCTCCTGACCTGGGACATTGCGTTGTGGCCGAGGGCAGTCCGTGCATCCACACTGCAGTCAAACGCTCCCTCGTGACTCCATCTGAAGACAACGTCTCCATCCACACTCAGGGCCTCGGGAAACCTCAGCTGGCAAGAAACAGACCGCACCTTCCACTCGTACCAATGATCGAGATCTGCCTGGAGGGCACCAACCAGCATTTGCTCAGTCCGGGGACGGGTACCTGGGAGGCATGAGCCATGCCCAAGGCCAGGCGGTGCCAGACTTCTCTGTGCCAAGATCCGTCGTGGTGTAGAGCCTTCAAGTGCAATAAGACCTCCTGGTTGACTTTCAGAGTGGCCTCGACACCCCTGTCCGTAGCCTGAGTGTACAAGAATTGATGGCCCTGAGAGAGGGGGCTCCCCGTCTCTGAGCGCCTGCAGGGGTCACCATCGAAGCTCAGATATCAAAACGGTCCCAAGAGGGATGGGTGCACGCAGTCTACATGAGTCTACTCACAAGAAAGCAGGCCAGGTGTACAGGGAGTCTTGGAAACATGTAAGGTAAATTCCAACGTCCACAGGGAGGGTTAGGGGTAGGCGAAGGCTTGAGGGCCTGCGTCTCATTCGCAGGGACTACCCTGGTGTCAGTCTGTTCTATTCACTGCCATATTCCTAACACTCAGCATAGGATCCGGCACATAGCAGGTGTTCAATAAATACACAGACAAGTACAGAATCACTTGCTGTAGTTAGGGCCTGAAACCTCAAGGGCTATGCCATGCTAAGTGGAAGAATGTTGAATTCAGTGTGGCAGGCAGAAAAATACCCACCCTCCCAAAGACGTCCATATCCTCAACCCTGGAACCTGAGAACCTGTTACCTTACAGGGAAAAAGGGACTTTGCAGTTAAGTATTTTGAGATGAGGAGATTTTCCTGGATGACCCAGTGAGCTAAGCGCAAGACTTTGGTGGTCCGTGTTTGTGTGCAATGTCTGTTTGCCAAACAGCATGTGAGATCTTAGTTTCCTGACCAGGAATCAAACCTGCGCCCCCCTGCAGTGGAAACATGGTGTCTTAACCACAGGACTCCCAGGGACGTCCCAAGCGTCCTTCTAAGAGGGAGTCAAGAGGCGGACAGTCAGACAGAGGCAGATGCTGCTCTGCCAGCTGCAAAACCAGAGAGAGACTGAGAACCAGGACACGCAGTGGCTTTCAGAAGAAGCTAGAAAATGCAGGGAAGTGGATTCTTCCCTGGAGCTTCTAGAAAGAACACAATCCTGGCAACACCTTGATTTCAACCCATTTTCGGATTTCAGATCTCCAGAAATGTACGATAAATTGGTGCTGTTCTAAGCCACCAAGTTTGTGGTCATTTGCTACAGCAAATGGAAACCACACCTAGCGCTCACCACCCGTACAGCCACCCTCTCGCTTCTGCCACACGCCGAGTACAAGCAGCCACCTGCCCTCTCTTCCCACTTGTGCTGACGGAGACGTTAACGAATGTTCCGCCATAGAATCTTACCATTGGCGGACATCTCTAAAAGGAGACACGGCTTTACTTTAGCGCCAAGATGGAGGAGGGGTAAATAAAGGGCCAAAAGAAGCGAAAAATACGCATCATTAAACAAAGATAGGATTTTAAAAAGAACAGTCCAATTACACTAAATTAAAGGATCTCTATCTACTTGATTCCAGCCTGTTGGTGTCAGGCGGGACTTTGGCCCAAGGGGTCACATCTTCCAATTTTTTATAATTAGAAGCAGAGATCCAGCTTTTATTCCAAATTTTCTCATTTAAGGGCTGACTTTTTTTAAATTGAAGTGCTCAGCAAGCCAAACAAATCACATCTGCAGGCTGGAGTTGGCCCAGTCGCCATTTTGCAATCTCCGGTTTAGAAACCGGGACACACCTCAGGGAGACATATGCACAGGTGTTCTGGGTCCTCGTCCTGCCCGTGGTTTCCCCTCAGGGGCTCCAAAAACTTCAGCTCCCGAACCCCAGGGCTGCTCACAGCCCAGCTGAACAGGCAGGGAAGTGAGGCCCCAGACACACAGATCTCCCCGCACAACAGCTGGTCTGGCGTCACCCTCAGACCTCTGGACGGCCACCAGGGGAGAAACCCCCACTGCCTTCCTTGTCCAGGACCTAGCACGCGGGAGATGCTCAGTACAAGCTTGCTGGAGAATGGGATTGTCTATCTACTGGAGCTTCTTTTCCTAGAGGAGTCAGGAAGGAGACTTGGATGAGAGCTGATAGCCTTGACCTAAGTACTCAAGATGGCACCCAAGCACAGTGGCTTTCAGAAGAAGCTAGAAAATGCAGGAAGTGGATTCTTCCCTGGAGCTTCTAGAAAGAACACAATCCTGGCAACACCTTGATTTCAACCCATTTTCGGATTTCAGATCTCCAGAAATGTACGATAAATTGGTGCTGTTCTAAGCCACCAAGTTTGTGGTCATTTGCTACAGCAAATGGAAACCACACCTAGCGCTCACCACCCGTACAGCCACCCTCTCGCTTCTGCCACACGCCGAGTACAAGCAGCCACCTGCCCTCTCTTCCCACTTGTGCTGACGGAGACGTTAACGAATGTTCCGCCATAGAATCTTACCATTGGCGGACATCTCTAAAAGGAGACACGGCTTTACTTTAGCGCCAAGATGGAGGAGGGGTAAATAAAGGGCCAAAAGAAGCGAAAAATACGCATCATTAAACAAAGATAGGATTTTAAAAAGAACAGTCCAATTACACTAAATTAAAGGATCTCTATCTACTTGATTCCAGCCTGTTGGTGTCAGGCGGGACTTTGGCCCAAGGGGTCACATCTTCCAATTTTTTATAATTAGAAGCAGAGATCCAGCTTTTATTCCAAATTTTCTCATTTAAGGGCTGACTTTTTTTAAATTGAAGTGCTCAGCAAGCCAAACAAATCACATCTGCAGGCTGGAGTTGGCCCAGTCGCCATTTTGCAATCTCCGGTTTAGAAACCGGGACACACCTCAGGGAGACATATGCACAGGTGTTCTGGGTCCTCGTCCTGCCCGTGGTTTCCCCTCAGGGGCTCCAAAAACTTCAGCTCCCGAACCCCAGGGCTGCTCACAGCCCAGCTGAACAGGCAGGGAAGTGAGGCCCCAGACACACAGATCTCCCCGCACAACAGCTGGTCTGGCGTCACCCTCAGACCTCTGGACGGCCACCAGGGGAGAAACCCCCACTGCCTTCCTTGTCCAGGCCCCTAGCACGCGGGAGATGCTCAGTACAAGCTTGCTGGAGAATGGGATTGTCTATCTACTGGAGCTTCTTTTCCTAGAGGAGTCAGGAAGGAGACTTGGATGAGAGCTGATAGCCTTGACCTAAGTACTCAAGATGGCACCCAAGCACAGTCTTAGAAGGACTATTGCTGAAACCAAAGCTCTAATAGCTTGGCCACCTGAGGTAAAGGGCCAACTCACCGAAGAACACCCTCATGCTGAGAAAGACTGAAGGCAGGAGGAGAAGGGGACGACCGAGGATGAGATGGTTGGATGGCATCACTGAATCAATAGACATGAGTCTGAGCAAGCTCTAGGTGATAGTGAATGACAGAGGAGCCTGCCGTGCTGCAGATCGTGGGGTCAAAGAGTCAGACACGACTTAGCGACCCACACAATAGCAAGTACTCGAGCGAGATCACCGCACTCCCTTCCGATGCTCACAACCACGCATAGGAGATGAGGACACACAGACAAGGAAACTGAGCTCCACACACACTCCTAGAAGACTAAAGCCAAGAGCCTCTAAGTCAGGGGTCAGGAAACTATGGACTTAAAAACAAAAAACACCACTGGCCTGTTTTTGCAAATCAAGTTGTTCAGGCTGCTATAAGAGAAAGACCACAGGTAGGGTGGTTCAAACACCAGAAATTTATGTGTCAGAGTTCTGCAGGTTAGAAGTCCATGACCAGGGAGCCACAGTGTACACAAGTTCTGGTGAGAAACCTCTCCCTGGTTTGCATATGGCTGCCTTCGCCCATCCAAGTACTAATTGGGTCCGACCCTGCTTAGCTTCCAAGATCAGGTGCATTCAGAGTGATGTGGCCAGAGACTGCCTGTCTTCTCACTGTGGCCCTCAGGTGGTGGAGAGCAAGCTTAGCTCTGATCCTTTTTTTGGAAAGACATTAATCTTAGCATTATGATTAATCTCTTCATGGCAAACAGATGAGGAAACAATGGAAACAGTGACAGACTATTTTCTTGTGCTTCCAAATCACTGCGTACCATGACTGCAACCAGGAGATTAAAAGATGCTTGCTCCTTGGAAGAAAAGCTACGACATACTTTGACAGCATATTAAAAAGCAGAGACATCACTTTGCCAACAAAGGTCCATGGTTTTTCCACTCGTCATGCATGGATGTGAGCGTTGGATCATAAAAAGGTTGAGATCTACTGGAGCTTCTTTTCCTAGAGGAGTCAGGAAGGAGACTTGGATGAGAGCTGATAGCCTTGACCTAAGTACTCAAGATGGCACCCAAGCACAGTCTTAGAAGGACTATTGCTGAAACCAAAGCTCTAATAGCTTGGCCACCTGAGGTAAAGGGCCAACTCACCGAAGAACACCCTCATGCTGAGAAAGACTGAAGGCAGGAGGAGAAGGGGACGACCGAGGATGAGATGGTTGGATGGCATCACTGAATCAATAGACATGAGTCTGAGCAAGCTCTAGGTGATAGTGAATGACAGAGGAGCCTGCCGTGCTGCAGATCGTGGGGTCAAAGAGTCAGACACGACTTAGCGACCCACACAATAGCAAGTACTCGAGCGAGATCACCGCACTCCCTTCCGATGCTCACAACCACGCATAGGAGATGAGGACACACAGACAAGGAAACTGAGCTCCACACACACTCCTAGAAGACTAAAGCCAAGAGCCTCTAAGTCAGGGGTCAGGAAACTATGGACTTAAAAACAAAAAACACCACTGGCCTGTTTTTGCAAATCAAGTTGTTCAGGCTGCTATAAGAGAAAGACCACAGGTAGGGTGGTTCAAACACCAGAAATTTATGTGTCAGAGTTCTGCAGGTTAGAAGTCCATGACCAGGGAGCCACAGTGTACACAAGTTCTGGTGAGAAACCTCTCCCTGGTTTGCATATGGCTGCCTTCGCCCATCCAAGTACTAATTGGGTCCGACCCTGCTTAGCTTCCAAGATCAGGTGCATTCAGAGTGATGTGGCCAGAGACTGCCTGTCTTCTCACTGTGGCCCTCAGGTGGTGGAGAGCAAGCTTAGCTCTGATCCTTTTTTTGGAAAGACATTAATCTTAGCATTATGATTAATCTCTTCATGGCAAACAGATGAGGAAACAATGGAAACAGTGACAGACTATTTTCTTGTGCTTCCAAATCACTGCGTACCATGACTGCAACCAGGAGATTAAAAGATGCTTGCTCCTTGGAAGAAAAGCTACGACATACTTTGACAGCATATTAAAAAGCAGAGACATCACTTTGCCAACAAAGGTCCATGGTTTTTCCACTCGTCATGTATGGATGTGAGAGTTGGATCATAAAAAAGGTTGAGCACTGAAGAACTGATGTTTTCAAACTGTGGTGTTAAAGAAGACTCTTGAGAGTCCCTTGGACTGCAAGGAGATCAAACCAGTCCATCCTAAAGGACATCAACCCTGAATATTCATTGGAAGAACGGATGCTGAAGCTGAAGCCCCAATACTTCGGTCACCTGAGGCGAAGAGCCCACTCACTGGAAAAGACCCTGATGCTGGGAAAGACTGAGGGCAGGAGGAGAAGAGGGCGACAGAGGATGAGAGAGTTGGACGGCATCATCAACTCAATAGATATGCATTTGAGGAAACTCTGGGAGATGATAAAGGACAGGAAAGCCTGGTGTGCTGCAGTCCACGGGGTCTCAAAGAGTCATGACTGAGAGACTGAACAACAACCACAACCACAGTCACATCATAAAGGCTCCACCCTCCTGACCTGATCAACCCAGATGCCACACCTCCAGATCCCCCACACCAGAGCTTCAACATGTGAATCAGGGGGGAGGGTGGGTACTCACCCTCCCCCCTTCTTCACAGCCACCCTCAGCCCGTGGCAAAACGGGGACATAGCCTGCCCTCTCTTCTGTATGTTTCCTACAGTGGTTTTGTGCTACAGAGGCAGAGATGAGCAACAGCAATGGTGGCCGCAAAGGCTACAGTAGTCACTATCTGGTCCTTGAGAGAAAAGGCAGGTCAGCCCCAGATCTCAATTAGGTACATCATGGATATTTTTTTTTTTTTTTTAATGTTGGTCACACCAAGTGGTACTTTTCAGACCAAGTATTGAACTCATGCCCCCTATACTGGAAGCGCAGAGTCTTAATCACTGCACCACCAAGCAAGTCCTATAGTGGACCTTTGATCGCACTGGGGAAACAACTCTTTATTAAGCACCAACTATGCACCAGGCCCTGCAGCTCCCAGGATTAAAAAAAAAAAAAAAACTGACATGGTTCCAGTCATGATCTCAGCATAGCACAGGGTCCGGGCTGGGTCTTTCTCCCAAGAGCAGCTGCGAAGGGGGACTTCAAACTTTGCAAAAACAAAGGTCCATGGTTTTTCCACTCGTCATGTATGGATGTGAGAGTTGGATCATAAAAAAGGTTGAGCACTGAAGAACTGATGTTTTCAAACTGTGGTGTTAAAGAAGACTCTTGAGAGTCCCTTGGACTGCAAGGAGATCAAACCAGTCCATCCTAAAGGACATCAACCCTGAATATTCATTGGAAGAACGGATGCTGAAGCTGAAGCCCCAATACTTCGGTCACCTGAGGCGAAGAGCCCACTCACTGGAAAAGACCCTGATGCTGGGAAAGACTGAGGGCAGGAGGAGAAGAGGGCGACAGAGGATGAGAGAGTTGGACGGCATCATCAACTCAATAGATATGCATTTGAGGAAACTCTGGGAGATGATAAAGGACAGGAAAGCCTGGTGTGCTGCAGTCCACGGGGTCTCAAAGAGTCATGACTGAGAGACTGAACAACAACCACAACCACAGTCACATCATAAAGGCTCCACCCTCCTGACCTGATCAACCCAGATGCCACACCTCCAGATCCCCCACACCAGAGCTTCAACATGTGAATCAGGGGAGGGGGTGGGTACACACCCTCCCCCCTGATTCACAGCCACCCTCAGCCCGTGGCAAAACGGGGACATAGCCTGCCCTCTCTTCTGTATGTTTCCTACAGTGGTTTTGTGCTACAGAGGCAGAGATGAGCAACAGCAATGGTGGCCGCAAAGGCTACAGTAGTCACTATCTGGTCCTTGAGAGAAAAGGCAGGTCAGCCCCAGATCTCAATTAGGTACATCATGGATATTTTTTTTTTTTTTTTAATGTTGGTCACACCAAGTGGTACTTTTCAGACCAAGTATTGAACTCATGCCCCCTATACTGGAAGCGCAGAGTCTTAATCACTGCACCACCAAGCAAGTCCTATAGTGGACCTTTGATCGCACTGGGGAAACAACTCTTTATTAAGCACCAACTATGCACCAGGCCCTGCAGCTCCCAGGATTAAAAAAAAAAAAAAAACTGACATGGTTCCAGTCATGATCTCAGCATAGCACAGGGTCCGGGCTGGGTCTTTCTCCCAAGAGCAGCTGCGAAGGGGATTTTGAGTGAGGGAGTGACAAGATCAGGGGCTTCCCAGGTGGCACTGGTGGTAAAGGCCCCGCCCGCCAGCGCACGGGATGTAAGAGACATGGGTTCAGTCCCTGAGCAGCGAAGACCCCTGGAGCAGGGCATGGCAGCCCACTCCGGTATTCTTGCCAGGAGACTCCCAGGGACAGAGGAGCCTGGCGGGCCATGGTCCATATGGTCGTGCAGAGTCGGACACGACTGAACTGACTGAGCGTGCACGCGCCGTGGCTCCCCCGGCATGCTGAAAAGCTCCCTCGGGCTGGCAAGCAGACTGGCTCAGGCAGAGACAGTGGATCAGAAAACTCCAGCAGAATGCTGTCTGTCCAGTTGACAGAAGACGGCAACTTGAACTGGGGACTGTGCTACGCCTAGTCACTCAGTCGTGTCTGACTCTTTGCAACCCCATGGACGGTAGTCCACCAGGTTCCCCTGACCACGGGGCTTGTCCAGGCAAGAACACTGGAGTGGGTAGCCATGTCCTTCTCCGGGGCGTCTTCCCAACCCAGGGATTGAACCCAGGTCTCCTGCATCGCAGGCAGATTCTTTACCATCGGAGCCAGCAGGGAAACCAGAACTGGGGAGTCCTGGGGTGTAAAGGCCTCTGCGATCCTCACTTACCAGGTGCCGATTCCACGTAACCATGCGCCCCTCCAAGCTCCTGGGGATGGCCTTGCTGTCCTACGGGTGAGGCAGGCCTGCACAGATCTGAGAGGGACAACCACACACATGCACACGTGTGTATGCATGAGCACACACAGGCACAGATGGGCCAGAGGCAGATGAGGCCCCTTCTCACTGCACCCTGGAGCCCACTCAGGTAGGGGTGCCCGGCCTGGTAGCCCAGGACTACGATCTGCAGGGTCTCCTCCTGGCCGTCCAGGACCACCCTCGTCTCCAGGGAGTGACGCCGGCGCGGCCCGTCAGCTGTGAAGGTCTGGGCAGCAGGACGTGCTGGGGGACAGGCCGAGTCCAGGGGCGCCTGGCAGGGAGCAGGGGAACGGCCTGAAGCCATCAGAGTGGCTGGCAGGATCGGGGACAACTGTGTGCCATGGCCCTGTCACAGTCTTGCAGAGTGAAGACTTTGTCACAGGAAACTTCCCTGGTGGTCCACAAGTTAAGACTCTACTTTCCAACGCACGGGACGCAGGTTCGGTCCTTGGTCGGGGAACTAAGATTCCACACGTCTCGTAGCAACTAAGCCTGCGCACCACAACGACTGAGCCTCTGGGTCACAACGAGAGAGAAGCCTGAGCCACACAACTAGAGAAGTCCGTGAACTGCAGCAAAGATCCCACGTGCCACAACTAAGGCCTGACGCAGCCAAATATATATATGCATTTTTTTAAAAAAAGACTTTATGTGTGTGTTTGCTAAGTCCCCTTCATCATGTCTGACTCTCTGTGACCCCATGGACCGTGGCCCGCCAGGCTCCCCTGTCCGTGGGATTCTCCAGGCGAGACTGCTGGAGTGGTTGCCATGCCCTCCTCCAGGGGATCTGCCCCACCCAGGGATCCAACCCGCATCTCTTACACCTCCTCCACTGGCAGGCAGGTACTTGGCCACCATTGCCGCCTGGGAAGCCTGTAGATCAACTATTCCCCATTATAAAATAAAAAATTAGCAACTGTAAATGCAGAAAAATATAAAAAGACTTTGTCCCAGGACACAACGTCAGGCCTGCGCATTCCATCTGCTAATTGACCCATTCGCCCTCCCACTGTGCCCTCTCAACAGCCCAGGGAGCTGGGCACAGCTGGGGTCACGTCACCACTCAGCCACAGAGACCCAAGGGCCAGCTAGCATGTGGGGTACTGAGTCACACAGACGGCGGCGAGAATCCAGGCTCAGCCTTTCGCTAGCTCTACGAGCTTGGGCAGCAAAGGACCGATCAACTCCTCTGCACCTCAGTCTTCCCAACTCTAAAGTGGGAGCTAAAATAATAAGACCTAACTCACACGCTGGCGGGGTTATTAGGGATTATGGATGTGCCAAGAGTGCAAATGCTCTCAGGGCAAGGATTCCGTCCTTTTCATTCTCTGTTTTACCCACTGAAAAGCTTTGTACGGGGGCGCGGGGGACAGGCCGAGTCCAGGGGCCTGGCAGGGAGCAGGAACGGCCTGAAGCCATGGGCAGGATCGGGGACAACTGTGTGCCATGGCCCTGTCACAGTCTTGCAGAGTGAAGACTTTGTCACAGGAAACTTCCCTGGTGGTCCACAAGTTAAGACTCTACTTTCCAACGCACGGGACGCAGGTTCGGTCCTTGGTCGGGGAACTAAGATTCCACACGTCTCGTAGCAACTAAGCCTGCGCACCACAACGACTGAGCCTCTGGGTCACAACGAGAGAAAGCCTGAGCCACACAACTAGAGAAGTCCGTGAACTGCAGCAAAGATCCCACGTGCCACAACTAAGGCCTGACGCAGCCAAATATATATATGCATTTTTTTAAAAAAAGACTTTATGTGTGTGTTTGCTAAGTCCCCTTCATCATGTCTGACTCTCTGTGACCCCATGGACCGTGGCCCGCCAGGCTCCCCTGTCCGTGGGATTCTCCAGGCGAGACTGCTGGAGTGGTTGCCATGCCCTCCTCCAGGGGATCTGCCCCACCCAGGGATCCAACCCGCATCTCTTACACCTCCTCCACTGGCAGGCAGGTACTTGGCCACCATTGCCGCCTGGGAAGCCTGTAGATCAACTATTCCCCATTATAAAATAAAAAATTAGCAACTGTAAATGCAGAAAAATATAAAAAGACTTTGTCCCAGGACACAACGTCAGGCCTGCGCATTCCATCTGCTAATTGACCCATTCGCCCTCCCACTGTGCCCTCTCAACAGCCCAGGGAGCTGGGCACAGCTGGGGTCACGTCACCACTCAGCCACAGAGACCCAAGGGCCAGCTAGCATGTGGGGTACTGAGTCACACAGACGGCGGCGAGAATCCAGGCTCAGCCTTTCGCTAGCTCTACGAGCTTGGGCAGCAAAGGACCGATCAACTCCTCTGCACCTCAGTCTTCCCAACTCTAAAGTGGGAGCTAAAATAATAAGACCTAACTCACACGCTGGCGGGGTTATTAGGGATTATGGATGTGCCAAGAGTGCAAATGCTCTCAGGGCAAGGATTTCCGTCCTTTTCATTCTCTGTTTTACCCAGGCCTGGAAAAGTGCTTGGTACATAGGAACTCTGTGTTAGTCACTCAGTCGTGTCCGACTCCTTGCATCCCCATGGACTGCAGTCCACCCTGTTCCTCTGTCCATGGAATTCTTCAGGCAAGAATACTGGAGCGGGTGGCCATTTCCCTTCTCCGGGGGGTCTTCCCGACCCATGGATCGAACTCAAGTCTCCTGCATTTGGAGGCAGATTCTTGACCTTCTGAACCACCAGAGAAGCCCAGGCACATAGTAGGTGCTCAGGAAATATAAATGAAATAAAGACATGGCCGAGGCCTTCGCAAAGGACAGTTGCTGGGACGTCCGGGTCATGGCTGTTGCTGTGACAGTCGATGGCTAAGGTCCCCAGCTGGTCAGTGCACAGCCTGGACTCAGGCTGGGTCTGCTGTAGACCCCCTCCCCTGACAAGGATGTGGGGGCTTTCTGGGAGGGGGCTTGTCCCTGAGTTCTGTCTGGCCCCTCCAGGCAGAACTGCACCCCTCGCTCGCTGGTAACCCTCCGCGCTGGAGAAGGGGAGACCCGGGCAAGCACGGCGCCTCAGGGACCTCAGCCTGGGAGGAAGGGGCCACACATACCGAAGGAAGGTCCCTGCTTCCGGTACAACCTCTCGTCTCCCACCAGCTCCTCCAGCTCGCCCTCCACCTGCAGACCCTGAGGCTGGCCCACCGTGCGTGTCCCCAGAGCCGTCAGCGACACGTGACTCTTCCACGGCTGCAAGGAGGACCAGGCTGATGGGGAGGGACGGCTGGAGGGTCTAAGCTGCTGACCATCCTCCCTGGGGACCGCCGAGGGCAGCCCACTGCCCACTCATCGCCCGCGGAGTGACCACCGAGGAGGCTGCTTGACGGGGCTGGGGCATCGCACGGCCACGCAAGGCTGTGGAGGCACGCCGCTGCGGCCAGACCTCCCGGGCCAGCAGCTGTGAGGCACCGGGACTTCCAGGAGGGTGGCCAGCCTTTGCTCCGGGGTCTGTGCTGAAACGGCTGGGGTCCATTTTACAAATAAACAGACTCAGGGAGACTCTCTGGCCAAGCGAGCAGCCTCTCCCATCCCAGGTGCAGGGCTCAGGGTCTCCCAATGGCAGAGTGCAGGCAGCCTGGACCCTTACCTTACCAGTAAGCCTGTAGGCTGCCATCAGGTTCAGCTCCCTCTGGGCGCCCTGCCACCAGCAGTGCAGGATCTTGTGGTCCCAGCTGCTCTCGGCAAGGATCTCGCTCTGCGCTGCGGCACTCCAGGCTGATTTGACTACACTCCGGCAGCAGAAGAGACTCTGTGCCAAGGTTGTCACTGTGGAAACCTGCAGCGAGGATGAAGAGGCTGACCAAAGCCTTAGCACACCCTGTTTTCTCCTTTTGGGGCTCCCTTTCTCCCAGCCCCACTTGGTGAACTCCTACTCAAAACCCTTCCAATGCTATTTCTGCTAACCTTTTTCTGATTGGTCCAAGCAGAATTGGTTGTTCCGTACAGGGTCATGAGGAAAGAGGAAACACGGCTCTCTCTCTAAACCTTGACCAAAGAGAGAATCAGAGTTACCAGAGGAGACCATCCCTTCCTCCCTCTCTCCTCTTCAGCTCAAGGACGGACTATGTTCTCACTGGGCCTCTATGATTAGCAAGCAGGATCTCTGTCCCGAAGGGCACAGGCTTTGCAGGTGGCCTGCTTCTCTGTCATGGCCTTCGGAGCCCTGGGAGGAGCTGGGTGCTATTCTGGCTTGTACTGGGAGGTAGAACTCTTTAGCCTTGTACTGGGATGGGTACCGCAGTGCACTGGCTGTGGCGCAAACCCCACAAGGAGCACCATGGTGCCCCGCTGGCCCCTGTCCCTTGTTCACACAGCTTCCTGGGGGGTCACAAGGAAAAGCAACAGGGTCAAGGTGGAGTTTGGAAATTACTGAACCTCCCACTGAATACTCCAACTCCACAAGACCTTACCCCTTATAGCAGCGACCTCGGGTCACCCTCAGAACCTATGGGCCCTGTGTCAGCAAATGGCACCTGCTTCTACACAACTCTGTGGTTGTTTGGTTGCTCAGTCATGCCCAACTCTTTATGACCCCAAGCCTGCAGCCCGCCAGGCTCCCCTGTCCTTCACCGCCTCCCAAAGTTAGCTCAGTCTCATGTCCATTGAGTCGCTGATGCCATCCAACCATCTCATCCTCTGCTGCTCCCTTTTCCTCCTGCCTCAATCTTTCCCAGGATCAGGGTCTTTTCCAATGAGACGGTTTCTTGCATCAGGTGGCCAAAGTACTGGAGCTTCAGTTTCAGCATCAGTCCTTCCAAAGAGGATTTAGGGTTGATTTTCTTCAGGACTGACTGGTTTGAGCTCCTTCAGAGTCTTCTCCAGCACCACAGTTCGAAAGCATCCATTCTAGGGCGCTCAGCCTTCTTCATGGTCCATCTCTCACATCTGTACATGCCGACTGGAAAAGCCACAGCTACACAATTACTTGAGTCAAAAACTCGTGGTCATCTGTGTCTTCCTCACTCCCCCAAGCAGTCCATCAGCCGGTCAGTCAGCTACACCTTCAGATAAGTTCTGGAATCTGAACACGTGCTACTACCTCCGCTGGCCCCTGCCAGGCCTGGCCACCATCAGGCCCCCGGGCTGGGTCACCTGCCAGCAAGGCTGGCCGATCCCCCTTTTCCTGCCCTGCCTTTAACTGTCACACAGCGGCCTTCTCAGGTCCCTAAACTTGCCAGGCATCACTTGTTCTTTCTCTGCCCATCCTGGTGCCACCTGGTCCATCTCAGAGGCACCTGGGCTGTCCCCAGATACACCCAGCGAGCTGCCTCCCCCGGGTCAGGCCTGGACCAGCCCGCCCCACCCGCGTGTCCACTCATCACCCCGACACAGGGGGAGGCTCAAGGCGCCAGGATCCCACATGTGATCTCACAAGTCTTTCTCTGGTTGGTTTCCATCCAAACTCCACCAGGCTTCTGCACTCAACAGGTGCTGTAAAACTGACCTATGCCTTCCAAGTTTTCATTCTAAATTTCAGCAAAAGTCTGATGTCTACCTGTTTCTAACTCACCAGTTCAACCTAACTTTCATATCTTACTTTGGCAGTGGCTCAGCAGGAACATGGGAACTGAGATTTATCTGGGGTCAAGCCAGTGTTTGAGTCGCTGATGCCATCCAACCATCTCATCACTCTGCTGCTCCCTTTTCAGCTCCCTGTCCTTCACCGCCTCCCAAAGTTAGCTCAGTCTCATGTCCATTGAGTCGCTGATGCCATCCAACCATCTCATCCTCTGCTGCTCCCTTTTCCTCCTGCCTCAATCTTTCCCAGGATCAGGGTCTTTTCCAATGAGACGGTTTCTTGCATCAGGTGGCCAAAGTACTGGAGCTTCAGTTTCAGCATCAGTCCTTCCAAAGAGGATTTAGGGTTGATTTTCTTCAGGACTGACTGGTTTGAGCTCCTTCAGAGTCTTCTCCAGCACCACAGTTCGAAAGCATCCATTCTAGGGCGCTCAGCCTTCTTCATGGTCCATCTCTCACATCTGTACATGCCGACTGGAAAAGCCACAGCTACACAATTACTTGAGTCAAAAACTCGTGGTCATCTGTGTCTTCCTCACTCCCCCAAGCAGTCCATCAGCCGGTCAGTCAGCTACACCTTCAGATAAGTTCTGGAATCTGAACACGTGCTACTACCTCCGCTGGCCCCTGCCAGGCCTGGCCACCATCAGGCCCCCGGGCTGGGTCACCTGCCAGCAAGGCTGGCCGATCCCCCTTTTCCTGCCCTGCCTTTAACTGTCACACAGCGGCCTTCTCAGGTCCCTAAACTTGCCAGGCATCACTTGTTCTTTCTCTGCCCATCCTGGTGCCACCTGGTCCATCTCAGAGGCACCTGGGCTGTCCCCAGATACACCCAGCGAGCTGCCTCCCCCGGGTCAGGCCTGGACCAGCCCGCCCCACCCGCGTGTCCACTCATCACCCCGACACAGGGGGAGGCTCAAGGCGCCAGGATCCCACATGTGATCTCACGAAGTCTTTCTCTGGTTGGTTTCCATCCAAACTCCACCAGGCTTCTGCACTCAACAGGTGCTGTAAAACTGACCTATGCCTTCCAAGTTTTCATTCTAAATTTCAGCAAAAGTCTGATGTCTACCTGTTTCTAACTCACCAGTTCAACCTAACTTTCATATCTTACTTTGGCAGTGGCTCAGAAGGAACATGGGAAATGAGATTTATTTGGGGGTCCACCCTCCCAAACTCTCTTGGTAACTAACTCTGAAGGGTGTCAATACTGGGTGGGCCAGAATTCATGCACGTGCAACCTGGTATTGACCCCCAGACCTCGGTTTTAACCCTTTGCTCAGAAGACTTACACCACAAGAAATCAGGCTCCCCGACCGCTGGCGTGGGGTGGGGTGGGGCAGGGGGCGTGGCTGCGCATGCACACCCGGAGGCAGGTGGTAGCTGGGGTGGAGATGTGGATCTTGCCCTCCCTCTGCAGGCCACGCTCATCACGAAGTTCTTGAGGGTCCAGGCCTTGCCCAGCGTCAGCTCCAACGTCGCCTGGAACATGGCTCGGTGGGGCCAATACAGCCTGTGAGCAGTGGAGACCATCAGCCACGGACTATCCAGGTTCAGAGCTCCTGCGAGAGGCAGAAAAGGAGAAGCTAGTTCTTCCCAGGGCGAGAGGGGAGCTTTCAGCAGGCAGCAAGAGGCCTCTGTAGACTCATCATGGTCACTATGGGCATATCTCAAAACTGGGAATGACTGAGGATCGGGCGTAAGAAAACCTAAAATAACGATAATGTTCTGAATTTTGATAGGAGCTTAGGTTTCACAGGTCTATGCACCTGTCGAAATTCATCAAACGCGACCCCAGAGATGTGTGCCTTTCACCCTAGTTAATGATACCATATTGAAACTCAGAAACAAAAAGAAAAAAGAAGCTCAGGGAGAACAGTTCAAAGGTTCCCAATTCAATAATTTATGTTCATAAAGAAGAGAAGATAATGCATTCATGAAGAACTTCCAGGAACAAAAAAACAATAAAAGCTAGCCAAAATCACAAGGTAAGTAGAAGGGCTGGCAGATGAAGGTGGGGAAATTGGCCCTCAAAAGAGAACAAAAGGACAAAGAGATGGAACAGAGGAGAGAAGAAAAAGAAAATCAGAGGGTTAGTTTCTGAAGACCAACATCTATCTCTAGCCAACAGGAATTCCAGAACACAGAAGGAAGTAAATTACCAAAGAAACTGTACAAGAAAACGGCCAGGACCCCCAGACGGCGGCCTTCCACACTGGAAGGCTATGTGCAATGTGTTCAGCACAGTGAATGAAAAGAGACCCACACCAAGGTTCACCGTCACAGCATTCAAAGATGCTAGGAATAAAGAGAAGTTCTTAAAAGCTTCTGGAGAGTCGAAGTCATCACAGACACAGGACGATGGATCAGAAATAGCATCAGACCTCCTAAATGACTGACACAGACATGGCACTACGTCTTCACAATCCCAAGGGACGAAGTCATTTTGAGCCTAGAGTTCTCTATTCAACCAAATCAAATGAAGACAGTTTAAACATTCAGGGTTTCAAAATGTTTACATCCTGTGATAGGCTGAAGTGTGTCTGTAAAAAAAGTACAAAGTTCTAACCCCTGGAATCTCCAAACTGACCTTATTTGGGAATGGGGTCCTTGCAGATAAAATTAGTCCAAACGAAATCATACCATAGTCCCAGGTGGCTGAGTGGCATTGGGAAAATCCCCTGAAGGAGGAAATGGCAACCCACTCCAGTACTCTTTTATGTTTTTCACTCCAGTTCTCTTACCTGGAGAATCCTACGGACAGAGGAGCCTGGTGAGCTACAGTCCACAGAGTCGCCAAGAGTCAGACACAACTGAGCACGCACATGCACATCACAGGGGAAGGGAGGCCTAAGTCCAATACGATCGGTCTCTTTATATGAAGAGAGAAGATCGGGCACGCAAACCCACCCACAGAGCACCAGGTGACATCAGAGGCAGAGACTGTTGCTGTTTAGTCGCAAAGTCATAAAAAAGATGGATGAAAATAAATATAAAGAAAGAAAGGCATGATGGGGAAAAGAAAAAAAAGTGGAGGATCTGATAAGAAACAACAGAAAGGATTTACAGTGCTTACCAATTTTAAGTAAAATTTGGGATGGGGAGACACGAAACAGAAAATTACTGTGTTTGCTATAACTTTAACTTTTAAAAAACTCCAAAAATTCTGGGCTTCTCTGGTAGCTCAGTGGTGAAACACTTGTGACACAAGTTTGATCCTTCACCGGGGAAGATCCCACATGCTGCGGAGCAACTAAGCCCATGAGCCACAACTATGGAGCCTGCGCTCTAGAGCCTCATAGCCGCAACAATTTTTTTTTTTTTGGGCCGGGGCGGGGGCGGTTTTGGGAGGGAGGTGTGGAGGGCGGGCCACTTCTATTGGTCTTTCATTTATCTATTTTCATCCATCTTTGTTCTTTGGCCCATGTGGGCCTCCCATCACAGTGGCCTCTGTTGTCTCAGAGCACCGGCTCTGGGCGCATGTGCTCCAGAGCCCTGGGTCGTGGCCACTACGGGTCTTCACAATCCAAGGGACGAAGTCATTTTGAGCCTAGAGTTCTCTATTCAACCAAATCAAATGAAGACAGTTTAAACATTCAGGGTTTCAAAATGTTTACATCCTGTGATAGGCTGAAGTGTGTCTGTAAAAAAAGTACAAAGTTCTAACCCCTGGAATCTCCAAACTGACCTTATTTGGGAATGGGGTCCTTGCAGATAAAATTAGTCCAAACGAAATCATACCATAGTCCCAGGTGGCTGAGTGGCATTGGGAAAATCCCCTGAAGGAGGAAATGGCAACCCACTCCAGTACTCTTTTATGTTTTTCACTCCAGTTCTCTTACCTGGAGAATCCTACGGACAGAGGAGCCTGGTGAGCTACAGTCCACAGAGTCGCCAAGAGTCAGACACAACTGAGCACGCACATGCACATCACAGGGGAAGGGAGGCCTAAGTCCAATACGATCGGTCTCTTTATATGAAGAGAGAAGATCGGGCACGCAAACCCACCCACAGAGCACCAGGTGACATCAGAGGCAGAGACTGTTGCTGTTTAGTCGCAAAGTCATAAAAAAGATGGATGAAAATAAATATAAAGAAAGAAAGGCATGATGGGGAAAAGAAAAAAAAGTGGAGGATCTGATAAGAAACAACAGAAAGGATTTACAGTGCTTACCAATTTTAAGTAAAATTTGGGATGGGGAGACACGAAACAGAAAATTACTGTGTTTGCTATAACTTTAACTTTTAAAAAACTCCAAAAATTCTGGGCTTCTCTGGTAGCTCAGTGGTGAAACACTTGTGACACAAGTTTGATCCTTCACCGGGGAAGATCCCACATGCTGCGGAGCAACTAAGCCCATGAGCCACAACTATGGAGCCTGCGCTCTAGAGCCTCATAGCCGCAACAATTTTTTTTTTTTTGGGCCGGGGCGGGGGCGGTTTTGGGAGGGAGGTGTGGAGGGCGGGCCACTTCTATTGGTCTTTCATTTATCTATTTTCATCCATCTTTGTTCTTTGGCCCATGTGGGCCTCCCATCACAGTGGCCTCTGTTGTCTCAGAGCACCGGCTCTGGGCGCATGTGCTCCAGAGCCCTGGGTCGGTAATCGGACACATCGGTACAGCCGCTCCGCGGCACGTGGGATCTTCCCAGGCCAGGGATGGAATTGGCGCCCCTTGCATTGCAAGGCGGTGTCCTTACCCACTGGACCACCAGGGTAGCTCCATAGCCGCAACTATTGAGCCCATGGGCCACAACTACTGAAGCCCGTGTGCCGTAGAGCCCAACTTCCACAACAAGAGAAGTCACCACAACAAGAAGCCTGTTCACCAACCCAATCAAAAAATGGGAAAAGGACCTAAACAGACACCTCTCCAAAGAGGACATACAGATGGCCCAAAAACACATGAAATGATGCTCAACCTCGCTTATCATTAGAGAAATGCAAATCAAAACTACAATGAGATATCACCTCACACCCGTCAAAATGGCCATCATCCACAAATCGACAGACAATAAATGCTGGAGAGGGTGCAGAGAAAAGGGAACACTCTTGCATTGCTGGTGGGAATGTAAATTGATACAGCCTCTATGGAAGACAGTATGGAGATTTCTTAGAAAACTAAAAATAGAAGCACCATATGACCCAGCAATCCCACTCTTAGGCTTATACCCTGATGAAATCAAATCTGAAAGAGGCACCTGTACCCCAATGTTCATTGCAGCCCTCTACACAATAGCTAGAACATGGAAGCAACCTAGATGTCCATCGACGAATGAATGGATAAAGCAGCTCTGGTACATATATACAATGGAATACTACACAGCTGTAAAAAGAAATGCAGAAGAATCAGCCCTAATGAGGTGGCTGGATCTAGAACGTATCATAAAAAGTGAAGTAAGTCAAAAAGAGAAGGACAAGTACAATATACTAACATATATATATATATATATATATATATATATATATATATATGGAATCTAGTAGGATGGTAATGATAACACACACAGTGAAGCGATGAAAAAACAGACATGGAAAGTAGATATATGGACATAGTGGGGAATGAACAGTGGGTGGGAGGCATAAAAGGAGTAGCATGAAAACCTATACCATCATACGCGCAAAAGCGCTATACATTTGAATCTGGCCTCTGTTGTCTCAGAGCACCGGCTCTGGGCGCATGTGCTCCAGAGCCCTGGGTCGGTCGGACACATCGGTACAGCCGCTCCGCGGCACGTGGGATCTTCCCAGGCCAGGGATGGAATTGGCGCCCCTTGCATTGCAAGGCGGTGTCCTTACCCACTGGACCACCAGGGTAGCTCCATAGCCGCAACTATTGAGCCCATCGGCCACAACTACTCAAGCCCGTGTGCCGTGAGCCCAACTTCCACAACAAGAGAAGTCACCACAACAAGAAGCCTGTTCACCAACCCAATCAAAAATGGGAAAAGGACCTAAACAGACACCTCTCCAAAGAGGACATACAGATGGCCCAAAAACACATGAAATGATGCTCAACCTCGCTTATCATTAGAGAAATGCAAATCAAAACTACAATGAGATATCACCTCACACCCGTCAAAATGGCCATCATCCACAAATCGACAGACAATAAATGCTGGAGAGGGTGCAGAGAAAAGGGAACACTCTTGCATTGCTGGTGGGAATGTAAATTGATACAGCCTCTATGGAAGACAGTATGGAGATTTCTTAGAAAACTAAAAATAGAAGCACCATATGACCCAGCAATCCCACTCTTAGGCTTATACCCTGATGAAATCAAATCTGAAAGAGGCACCTGTACCCCAATGTTCATTGCAGCCCTCTACACAATAGCTAGAACATGGAAGCAACCTAGATGTCCATCGACGAATGAATGGATAAAGCAGCTCTGGTACATATATACAATGGAATACTACACAGCTGTAAAAAGAAATGCAGAAGAATCAGCCCTAATGAGGTGGCTGGATCTAGAACGTATCATAAAAAGTGAAGTAAGTCAAAAAGAGAAGGACAAGTACAATATACTAACATATATATATATATATATATATATATATATATATATATATGGAATCTAGTAGGATGGTAATGATAACACACACAGTGAAGCGATGAAAAAACAGACATGGAAAGTAGATATATGGACATAGTGGGGAATGAACAGTGGGTGGGAGGCATAAAAGGAGTAGCATGAAAACCTATACCATCATACGTGAAAAAAGACAGCTATAGTCATTGCTCTGTGAGAAGAGGGGATCCTGAAGGTGTGCTGTGCGACGGCCTGGAGGGGTGGGATGGGGGGATATACATATGACTAATCTGGGATCATACATGTCTATAAACAATGGAAATCTGTGAGAGTAAAAAATTTTTTAAAAATTGAAAAAGAAAAAGAGAAAAGAAGCCTGTTCACCTCAACTAGAGAGTAGTCCCCACTCCCTGCAACTAGAGAAGGGCCTGTGGCAGTAGTGAAAACCCAGAAGAGCCAAAAATAAATTAATTAAAAAAAAAAACTTTATCTTTCAAGTACATATATGAATACAGGGACTATGGTGAGATCCTGTGTCATATGCTTTACTTGAATAAAACCTATGCTTTACTTGAATAAAAAATAAAAATTAATTCAGAAATAAACTAGAGTAAATCTATTTTTTAAAATGAGAGACAGCGTGTTCCAAGGAGAAGAAACAGCAAGTGCAAAGGCCCTGAGGTACGACTGGGGAACAGAAAAGAGGCCAGAACTTTCTTGGCGTTCTGTAGGAAGATGGGCAATGGGGAAAGGATGAGATAAGGTTGGAGAGGTAGGCAAGGCCCTGTAACATGGAGCTCTGCTGGTAAGGGTAAGAAATTAAGGTGTGTCTGCGTGTTTCCTACAACCCACTAAAGGTCTGAGTCTTGAGATGGCCAGGCAGGCACAAGGGAAGGTGCTGCAGATGGACGGCGCGGCCTGAGCAAGACCACCAGCCAAGGACACTCACCTTGCCACCTCCACAGCGTGGCCCTGGACAGGTCCTTCCACTGCAAGCCCGCCACGAAGGGCAGCCGCCCGTTGTACTGCACCTTTAGGTACGTGCTGCTCTCCACACGGGGCTGGCGGAGGCTCAGGTGGCGCAGCTGCGTGCGGGAATCCACCTGCCTCGCCGGCACCTGCAGCACAAACTGGAGAAGACCCGCACCGCAGACACTGACCGGACCGTGCTGCTCCGGACCCAGCACACTCCACAGCTCTCCCCTGCAACCTGAGCCCCCCGGCTGCCGGGAACGGCCCCAGCCTGCCCCCCAGGAGCCCTGCGCCTGTGAGGAGTCACACCCCACTGCCTCCTTCCACACACCCAGAAACCTACTTTCTGTTTGTATCAGTTTACCAACTCCAGACATTTCTTACAAACAGAATTGTACTGTATGTGGCCTGTGGCGTCAGGCTTCTTTTTTTTTTTTTAAGCTTTTATTTAACTTTTAACTTTTAGAGAGTTTTGTTGTTTACAGATATGTATGTTCTCGGAATAGTCATATGTATATCCCCCTCATCCCACCCCTGCAGACCGTCACACAGCACCCCTGCAGGATCCCCTTTTCTCACAGAGCAATGACTAGAGCTATTTTCTTCACACATGATAGTACAGGCCTTCATGCTCCTTGCTTTACGCCTCCCACCTTCTGCTCCTTCCCCACAATGTCCACATGTCCACTGTCCATGTCTGTCTCTCCATCGCTTCACTGCATGTGGTCAGGCTTCTTTAACATGGCACTGAAGGCACCTGCTACGGTTTTCAAGGTTCATCCATGTTGTGGCAGACCACAGCACTTCATTTTGGCTTTAAAAATTCATTTATTTATTTATTTCTCACTGGAGGGTAATTCCTTTACAATGTTGTGCTGGTTTCTGTCATACATCAACATGAATCAGCCAAAGGTATATATGTGTCCCTTCCCGCTTTTCTTTGTTTTTGTTTTGGGGCCACTTCCACTGGTCTTTCATTTGTCTATTTTCATCCATCTTTATTCTTCAGCCCGTGTGGGCCTCCCATCGCAGTGGCCTCTGTTGTTGCAGAGCACCGGCTCTGGGCGCATGCGCTCCAGAACTCCAGCTCGGTGATTGGACACATCGGTCCAGCCGCTCCGCGGCACGTGGGATCTTCCCAGGCCAGGGATCGAACCGGTGTCCCTTGCACTGCAAGGCGGTGTCCTTACCCACTGGACCACCAGAGGAGCCCTGTCCCCTCCCTCTTGAACCTCCCTCCTACCCCCCAACTTATCCCACCCCAGAACTTTTTATTACTGAATAATATTCTATCATGTGGATAAATCATACTTTATCTATCTATTCAATCACTGATTAGGGTGGGGAAGGACTGGGAGGGGGGAGGGGGCCAGGGATATGCATATGACTGATCTGGGAACATACATGTCTGTGAACAACAAAACTCTGTAAAAAATTTTTTTAAATTAAGTTAAAAAAAATCACTGATGAACATTACGGCTGTTTCTACTTTGAGGTTATTACAAATAATGCTGCTATAAATCTTCATGTATAATTTCTGTGTGGACATACCCTTTCTTGAGTAGGAGTAGAATTGTTGGATCATATGGTAACTCTGTGTCTAATATTTTTTAAAAAATACCAAACTTTTCCCCTAACAATCACACCTTTTTATGATCCCACCAATGTGCTCAATTGCTCAGTCATGTTCAACTCCTGTGACTCCACGGACTGTAGCCCACCAGGCTCCCCGGTCCATGGAATTTTACAGGCAAGAATACTTAAGCAGTTTGCCATTTCCCACCCTCGGAGATCTTCCCAAACCAAGGATTGAACCTGCATCTCTTGCGTCTCCTGCATTGGCAGGTGGGTTTTTACCACTAGCACCACCTGGGAAAGCCTGATCCCACCAACATATGAGCCCTAATTTCCCTGCATCCTCACCAACACTTGTTAGTTTCTTTCTCTTTTCATTTCAGCTATGCTACTCTACTGGTAGGTTTCCCAGGTGGCACCAGTGGTAAAAGAATCCACCTGCCAGTGCAGAAGACCAAAAAGACGTGGTTTAGATCCTTGGCTCAGGGAAGACCCCAGGAAGCAGGAAACGGCAACCCGCTCCAGTATTCTGACCTGGAAAACTCCACGGACAGAGAAGCTCCAGTCCAGGGGGCTGCAGAGCCAGACATAGTTCAGTGACGGAGCCCCTCATGCCTGCGGCAGCAGGCCCCCGTGCTTGGTCTGAGTGTCCCTGAGGACAGCGCTGCCGAGAAGCCTCCAGCCAAGCTCCGTCAGCGGCGGTCAGACAGGGCGTGGCAGGAGTGGACACCAACATTTGAGGCATCAGTGAACTACATGGACGGGAATGGACAAATTGAACTCAGACAACCATCGCATCTACTACTGTGGGCAAGAATCCCTTAGAAGAAGTGCAGCAGCCCTCACGGTCAACAAAAGAAAGTCAGTACTTGGTGTAATCTCAAACACAACAGAACGATCTCAGTTCATTTCCAAGGCAAACCGTTCAGTTAATCCCCCCTTAGAAGAAGTGCAGCAGTCCAACATACATGTCTGTGAACAACAAAACTCTGTAAAAATTTTTAAATTAAGTTAAAAAAAATCACTGATGAACATTACGGCTGTTTCTACTTTGAGGTTATTACAAATAATGCTGCTATAAATCTTCATGTATAATTTCTGTGTGGACATACCCTTTCTTGAGTAGGAGTAGAATTGTTGGATCATATGGTAACTCTGTGTCTAATATTTTTTAAAAAATACCAAACTTTTCCCCTAACAATCACACCTTTTTATGATCCCACCAATGTGCTCAATTGCTCAGTCATGTTCAACTCCTGTGACTCCACGGACTGTAGCCCACCAGGCTCCCCGGTCCATGGAATTTTACAGGCAAGAATACTTAAGCAGTTTGCCATTTCCCACCCTCGGAGATCTTCCCAAACCAAGGATTGAACCTGCATCTCTTGCGTCTCCTGCATTGGCAGGTGGGTTTTTACCACTAGCACCACCTGGGAAAGCCTGATCCCACCAACATATGAGCCCTAATTTCCCTGCATCCTCACCAACACTTGTTAGTTTCTTTCTCTTTTCATTTCAGCTATGCTACTCTACTGGTAGGTTTCCCAGGTGGCACCAGTGGTAAAAGAATCCACCTGCCAGTGCAGAAGACCAAAAAGACGTGGTTTAGATCCTTGGCTCAGGGAAGACCCCAGGAAGCAGGAAACGGCAACCCGCTCCAGTATTCTGACCTGGAAAACTCCACGGACAGAGAAGCTCCAGTCCAGGGGGCTGCAGAGCCAGACATAGTTCAGTGACGGAGCCCCTCATGCCTGCGGCAGCAGGCCCCCGTGCCTTTGGTCTGAGTGTCCCTGAGGACAGCGCTGCCGAGAAGCCTCCAGCCAAGCTCCGTCAGCGGCGGTCAGACAGGGCGTGGCAGGAGTGGACACCAACATTTGAGGCATCAGTGAACTACATGGACGGGAATGGACAAATTGAACTCAGACAACCATCGCATCTACTACTGTGGGCAAGAATCCCTTAGAAGAAGTGCAGCAGCCCTCACGGTCAACAAAAGAAAGTCAGTACTTGGTGTAATCTCAAACACAACAGAACGATCTCAGTTCATTTCCAAGGCAAACCGTTCAGTATCACAATAATCCAAGTCTATGCCCCAACCACTAATGTAGAAGAAGATAAAGTCGAATGGTCCTATGAAGACCTATAAGATCTTCTAGAACTAACACCAAGAACAGATGTCCTTTTCATCACTAGGGCCTGGAATGCGAAAGGAGGAAGTCAAGAGATACCTGGAGTAACAGGCACGTTTGGCCTTGGGAGTACAAAATGAAGCGGGGCAAAGGCTAACAGTTTTGCCAAGGGAATGCACTGGTTACAGCAAATACCCTCTTCTGACAACACAAGAGATGACTCTACACCTGGACAACACCAGATGGTCAACACCAAAATCAACTGATTATATTCTTTGCAGCCAAAGGGGGAGAAGCTCTATACACTTGGCAAAAATAAGACCGGGAGCTGATGATGCCTCATGTCATGAACTCCTTATTGCAAAATTCAGCCTTAAACTGAAGAAAGTAGGGAAAACCATTAGGCCACCCAGGTATGACCTAAATCAAATCCTGTATGATTATACAATGGAAATGACAAATAGATGAGATCTGCTAGAGTGCCTGAAGAACCACGGACGGAGATTCGTAACACTGTACAGGAGGCAGTGACCAAAACCATCCCCCCAAAAAGACATGCAACAGGACAAAATGGTTGTCTGGAGGAGGTCTTACAAATAGCTAAGAAAAGAAAAGAAGTGAAAGGCAACGGAGAAAAGGAAAGATACAGCCATCTGAATGCAGAGCTCCAGAGAATAGCAAGGAGAGATAAGAAAGCCTTCTTAAGCGAACAAGGCAAAGAAATAGAGGAAAACAATAGAATGGGAAAGACTGGAGATCGCTTCCAGAAAACTAGAGATGCCAAGGGAACATCTCACTGAAGATGGGCACAATAAAGGCCAGAAGCGGTATGGACCTAACAGAGCAGAAGATATATTAAGAAGAGGTGGCAAGAACACCCAGAAGAACTGTACAAAAAAGGCCTTAATGACCCGGATAGCCACGACGGTGTGGCCACTCACCTAGAGCCAGACATCCTGGACTGTGAGGTCAAGTGGGTCTCAGGAAGCATTACTATAAACAAAGCTAGTGGAGGTGATGGAATTCCAACCCAGTGATTTCACATCCTAAAAGATGCTGCTGTCACTATGCCAGCAAACTGGACAACTCAGCAGTGGTCTCAGGACCCAAATCCCAAATCCCAATCCCAATCCCAATCCCAAAGAAGGGCAATGCCAAAGAGTGTTCCAGCTATGAAACAACTGCACTCATTTCACACGCTAGCAAGGTAACACTCAAAATCCTTCAAGCTCGGCTTCAACAGTGCATAAACAGAGAACTTCCAGGTGTACAAGCTGGATTCAGGAAAGGCAGGGGAACCAGTGATCAAATGGCCAAAATCTGTTGGATCACAGAAAAAGTAAGGGAATTCCAGAAAAACATCTACTTCTGCTTCACTGACTATGGAAAATTCTTAAAGAGGTGGCAACACCATCTCACCTGTCTCCTGGGAAACCTGAGTGCTGGTCAAGAAGCAGCAGTAAGGACCAGAAATGGAACAATGCACTGGTTCAAAATAGGGAAAGGAGTGGATCAAGGCTGTATATTGTCACCCGCTTACTTAACTTACATGCAGAGGACATCATGCAAAATGCTGGACTAGATGGAGCACTAGCTGGGGTCAAGACTGCTGGGAGAAATATCAATAACTTCAGATATGCCAATGACACCATCCTTACAGCAAAAAAACAATGAGGAACTAACGAGCCTCTTGATGAAGGTCAAAGAGGAGAGTGAAAATGCTGACTTAAAACTCAACATTCAACACAAAGATTGTGGCATCTGGTCCCATGACTTCGTGGCAAATAGATGGGGAAAAATTGGAAATAGTGACAGACTTTATATTTTCTTGGGCTCCAAAACCACGGAGCACAATTAACTGCAGCCATGAAATTAAGGCGTTTGCTCCTTGGAGGAAAAGCTATGATAAACTTAGGGTATTAAAAAGCAGAGACATCACTTTGCTGACAAAGGTCCGTATAGTCAAAGCTACGGGTTTTCCAGTAGTCATGTATGGATGTGAGAGCTGGACCAAAGAAGGGCTGAGAAACTCAGAAAAGCAACGTGTGCCTTGTAGGAACACATACGGGTTCAGAGGCAAAGCGCTCAAGTTACTCCTCATTTACCAAAAGACCTCACCTTCCAAGAAAACCTACACGTGAACTGTTTCCAAAATGCATTTTTACAGATGGAAATCTGCCTTTCTCAAGCTCCCTTGCAAACTGCCCCATGGCCCACCACCAAACAGTGGGCTCCCTCAGCGGACGGGGACTGGAGATGCCAACGTAAGGTCTCTGAGCCTGAGTTTCAGCTCCTGTGTCCTGATAACCGAGACCTGGGGGCCAGGCAGGGGCTGCCCAGATGCCACGTGCCCACGGAGCCCCAGGGACCGGCTCTGCGGGGTCTGGACTCACCTCCAGGAAGTGGCTGCTCAGGCCTGGGCCCAGTCGTTGAGGAAGGTCTGGCCGGCGTGGAGGTGCCGCGGTTGCGGCTATCGTCCCAGTTCTTCCCGTAGCTCACCTCCAGCTCCCAGTGTAGGTGGCCTGAGCCCTCCTCGTGCCGCAGTTGGACCTGAGGACGGAGCCTGGTGCACCCAGCCCTGAGCCTCCTCACTGCCACCTCCCTAGAGAGGCTTGCCCACAATTCTTCGCCTTTGTACTATCCAGTCCAGTTGGCTGTATATTGTCACCCGCTTACTTAACTTACATGCAGAGGACATCATGCAAAATGCTGGACTAGATGGAGCACTAGCTGGGGTCAAGACTGCTGGGAGAAATATCAATAACTTCAGATATGCCAATGACACCATCCTTACAGCAAAAAAACAATGAGGAACTAACGAGCCTCTTGATGAAGGTCAAAGAGGAGAGTGAAAATGCTGACTTAAAACTCAACATTCAACACAAAGATTGTGGCATCTGGTCCCATGACTTCGTGGCAAATAGATGGGGAAAAATTGGAAATAGTGACAGACTTTATATTTTCTTGGGCTCCAAAACCACGGAGCACAATTAACTGCAGCCATGAAATTAAGGCGTTTGCTCCTTGGAGGAAAAGCTATGATAAACTTAGGGTATTAAAAAGCAGAGACATCACTTTGCTGACAAAGGTCCGTATAGTCAAAGCTACGGGTTTTCCAGTAGTCATGTATGGATGTGAGAGCTGGACCAAAGAAGGGCTGAGAAACTCAGAAAAGCAACGTGTGCCTTGTAGGAACACATACGGGTTCAGAGGCAAAGCGCTCAAGTTACTCCTCATTTACCAAAAAGACCTCACCTTCCAAGAAAACCTACACGTGAACTGTTTCCAAAATGCATTTTTACAGATGGAAATCTGCCTTTCTCAAGCTCCCTTGCAAACTGCCCCATGGCCCACCACCAAATATTGAACTCCCTCAGGTCACGGGGACTGGAGATGCCAACGGTAAGGTCTCTGAGCCTGAGTTTCAGCTCCTGTGTCCTGATAACCGAGACCTGGGGGGCCAGGCAGGGGGGCTGCCCAGATGCCACGTGCCCACGGAGCCCCAGGGACCGGCTCTGCGGGGTCTGGACTCACCTCCAGGAAGTGGCTGCTCAGGCCTGGGCCCGAGTCGTTGAGGAAGGTCTGGCCGACGTGGAGGTGCCGCCGGTTGCGGCTATCGTCCCAGTTCTTCCCGTAGCTCACCTCCAGCTCCCAGTGTAGGTGGCCTGAGCCCTCCTCGTGCCGCAGTTGGACCTGAGGACGGAGCCTGGTGCACCCAGCCCTGAGCCTCCTCACTGCCACCTCCCCTAGAGAGGCAAGGCTTGCCAACCTGGGGAGACAATTCTGTCGGAGACATGGACTTTTTTTTTTTGCAATCTTTTTGTAAAATTTTGTACTAGAATACGATTCACTTTTATGACTGTATTTCCAGCACCCCCTATCCCAGGGTGAGACATTAAAAGGCCCCAACCCTGGCCATGCCCTGATAAGGAGAAGAAAGAGTCAGTCGCTCTGGGCAGATGACTCCCGATCTCCTTCATATGAGCCCAAGACCCCACTCTCCCCAGCAGCCTCTGGCTCTGTGGGCTGAACCTACACAGATCAGAGTTTACCATCTGGGGGCTCCTGGCATCCTTCCGCCTCCTCCTACCTCGGAAGCACAAGTCGAGGCAACCCAGGCTCGTCCAGTCATTCATTCATGGAACACGTTTTCCCCCAAGTACCAAGTAAGTGCCACTAGGGGCACTAGACAGCCAGAAAGGAAGGAGCCAGGAGCTCTGCCCTCTTTGGGGTAACAGTTCAGAGGGTGAGGCAAACTTGAAACAAGTAAATCAATAAGGGAACAGCCACTTCTGCTCCTCCAACCAGTCACTGTGGTGAACCGCCAGTTTCTCAACCCTCCATTCACCCTCCAGCCCCAGGACCTTTGCACATGCTATTCCCTCTGGCTATAGAACGCTTCGATGGGATCAAAACTGTCCCTTATTTTAATTTAAGCTCAAAATTCACTTCCCCCAAAGACGCCTTCCCTGTATCAGCCTCTGTCCTGTTTACCATCCAAGGCATTTGTAAGTCACTTGATTTGGTCCCCGTCCCCTGCTCTCTGCCATGGGATGGTAGAGACCTGCGGCTGTGCTGAGCACAGCTTTCCCTCAGTGCTGGGCATAGAGCAGGTGTTTAATCGATACCCGCTGAACAGAGAGAAGACGAAACCAAAGTTTCAATCACTGATCCATTTCCACACAGGTGACCTTGCGCAAGTCCGTCTCTCCGAGGATGGGTTCGGGGTGCTCACTCGCCGCTGCCCGACCCCGCAGGCTCTCTCGAGACCCGCCCTGTCTGGCCCAGGGACCCCCTGGTGGCTGACCGTGGGGAGCTGCGAGCAGTGGAGCCTATGGTCCAGCTCCAGTCTGTAGGCGGCCTCCAGGCTGCTCTGCACCCCCAGTTCCTGGCTGGTGCTGCACTCCTGCGCCAGCTGCTTCGCCTGACCTGTGCCGGGCAACCAGAGACCCCTGCCTTCCTCTGCCGGACAGCCCTCCACGCAAGCAGAAAAGCGTCGAGGCCAGCCCCACTTCAGCCAGCCCCCGGACCTGCCTGAGCTAATGCCACACATCGAAATCTGCTAACCGAGAGGTTTTAGGAGACAGATCTGTGCCCGCCCGCCCTTCCCCACCACACACATGCACACACACGGGGCTTTTCTTGTTTTAATGAGAAGGGACACAGCTCCACTCAAAGCCCATAGAGTGACTCACTAGCTAAAGGAGCCACATGGTGAGGCCTAAACACCCGAGGTGACCGTGGCACCTTAGCCCTCAGAGCCCCCACCCCAGGAAAGAGCCCACCTCCAGCCACTCTCCACCTCGCCCCCACCAGCACCTGGACGTACCCAGGAGGCCGTACTTGAGCCTCAGGGAGCTGGTCAAGAGGTGGCTTTGCTGCTGTAGCTGGCCCAGGGCACGCAGCCCCACGAGCCCTGACACCAAGAGCTCGCCGTCCAGGGTCACCACCTGAAGCCCGTCCTCCGCCTTCTTCTCCAGCAGTGCTGCGGGGAGGGCGGGTGGGCAGAAGGCACACCCCAGGGCCTGACACCCCACCCCAGCACCCGGCAAGGAGAGGAAGCGGAAACCGCCCAGGGCGGCCTGTAGATCCAATGCCTGAATCTCCCCAGAGAAGGCTGATCATGTTTTCACTGTCCAGGTGGCAGCCTCAAACATCGCCTTTTGCGGGTCCAGACCAAAAGGTTTTTTTTTTTTTTTAAACATTTATTTATTTATTTGGGGGGTAGGCAGGCCACTTCTATTGGTCTTTCATTTGTCTGTTTTCAGCCATCTTTGTGCTTTGGCTCTTGTGGGCCTCCCAAAGTGGTGGCCTATGTTGTTGCAGAGCGCCGGCTCTGGGCGCATATGCCCCAGAGCTCCGGTTCGGTGATTGGACACATGGGTCCAGCCGCTCCGCGGCACGTGGGATCTTCCCAGGCCAGGGATCGAACCGGCGCCCCTTGCACTGCAAGGCGGTGTCCTTACCCGCTGGACCACCAGGGAAGCCCCAGACCAAAAGGTTTTAAATAAAGTAGAATAAAACAAAACAGAAACAAGTGGAAGACGAGTGGCAATGAGTCAAGGGTCAGCAGACAAAGTTCACCTTCTGAACTTGCTTCTGCTACATTGATACTCAGCCCTGTCACAGGGCACAGCCATGCAAGTTAAAAACACCCCAAACGGCTTCCCCGGTGGCCCAGTGGGTAAAGAGTCTGCCTTGCAGTGCAAGGGGCACTGGTTCGATCCCTGGTCCAGGAAGATCCCACGTGCCGCAGTGTGGCTGGACCAGTGTGTCCAGTTGTCAGCAAGCGCCCAGAGCCAGTGCAATGGGAGGCCCACACAGGCCAAAGAATAAAGACGGATGCAAAATAAATAAATAAAAAATCAATAAAAAGAGGCCAAAATTAAAAAAAAACAACAACAAAATACCACAAACGCATAGGCCAGCTGGTCAATGGCCCCGGCCACTCACACCACTCCCCCGGAACCTCCCAGAACACTCCACGAGGAGCATCTCCAGCAGAGAGGGCTCCACGCCAGTTCCAGCACCGGGGTGGGCGCCTGGTCGGAGTGGTGGTATCCAGGCCAGGTCGTATATTCAAGGTCCAAACAGTGCCCCATGCAGTCTGGGTCAAAGATGCAAAATGTGGTGGGTTATTTATTTATTTTTTTTGTACAGAGTATGTAATACATAATATGGGTCAAAATGCAGATAGTCCAAAAGGTGCTGGTTCCAGGTTCGTGGGGCCGGCTGAGGGCCTCAGAAGGGCGTCTGCGGGACTCGGGCAGAAGTTGTGAGCAGACACAGGCCCTGGACCTTCCGGAAGGGGAAGGTGAATACTGGGGGTTGGGGTGATAGGGACTCCAAGAGGGGTACTCAGCCTTCCCCTCCCAAAGCCCGGCTGCAGAGGAAGGGCGGCAGAGAGGGTCCCTCCTCCTGCTTGACATGTGAGCCTCGTCACCCAGCAGGTTGCTCAGTGACACGGAGAGGGCCAGCCTACTGCCCGCCTGCTGGCTGAAGTTCCCGGCAAGGACCACAGGGCTGTCGGATGTCACCAGTTTCACCTCCAGCTGGGCCTCGAACCGCTGGGCCTCGCACCGCTGGGCCTCGCTGCCCACTGCTGGCCACGTTGCTCTGGCCCTGGAAAGGCGCCAGCATCACTTGGGGGATGGGCTTGGTCAGCAGACCCCACCCTGACCATAAGAATTGGGACTGGACAGAGGGCAGGAAAGGGAACCTGGTTAGTCAGCTTCTAGGCTGATCCTTCTCCCGTTTCTTAAACAAGGTCTCAAAATCGGTAAGTGAAAATGAAAGTGATAGTTGCTCATTCGTTTTCAACTCTTTGCATGAGCTGTAGGGCCGGCATGGGCTCTGGTCCAGGAAGATCCCACGTGCGCAGTGTGGCTGGACCAGTGTGTCCAGTTGTCAGCAAGCGCCCAGAGCCAGTGCAATGGGAGGCCCACACAGGCCAAAGAATAAAGACGGATGCAAAATAAATAAATAAAAATCAATAAAAGAGGCCAAAATTAAAAAAAAACAACAACAAAATACCACAAACGCATAGGCCAGCTGGTCAATGGCCCCGGCCACTCACACCACTCCCCCGGAACCTCCCAGAACACTCCACGAGGAGCATCTCCAGCAGAGAGGGCTCCACGCCAGTTCCAGCACCGGGGTGGGCGCCTGGTCGGAGTGGTGGTATCCAGGCCAGGTCGTATATTCAAGGTCCAAACAGTGCCCCATGCAGTCTGGGTCAAAGATGCAAAATGTGGTGGGTTATTTATTTATTTTTTTTGTACAGAGTATGTAATACATAATATGGGTCAAAATGCAGATAGTCCAAAAGGTGCTGGTTCCAGGTTCGTGGGGCCGGCTGAGGGCCTCAGAAGGGCGTCTGCGGGACTCGGGCAGAAGTTGTGAGCAGACACAGGCCCTGGACCTTCCGGAAGGGGAAGGTGAATACTGGGGGTTGGGGTGATAGGGACTCCAAGAGGGGTACTCAGCCTTCCCCTCCCAAAGCCCGGCTGCAGAGGAAGGGCGGCAGAGAGGGTCCCTCCTCCTGCTTGACATGTGAGCCTCGTCACCCAGCAGGTTGCTCAGTGACACGGAGAGGGCCAGCCTACTGCCCGCCTGCTGGCTGAAGTTCCCGGCAAGGACCACAGGGCTGTCGGATGTCACCAGTTTCACCTCCAGCTGGGCCTCGAACCGCTGGGCCTCGCACCGCTGGGCCTCGCTGCCCACTGCTGGCCACACGTTGCTCTGGCCCTGGAAAGGCGCCAGCATCACTTGGGGGATGGGCTTGGTCAGCAGACCCCACCCTGACCATAAGAATTGGGACTGGACAGAGGGCAGGAAAGGGAACCTGGTTAGTCAGCTTCTAGGCTGATCCTTCTCCCGTTTCTTAAACAAGGTCTCAAAATCGGTAAGTGAAAATGAAAGTGATAGTTGCTCATTCGTTTTCAACTCTTTGCAACCCCATGAGCTGTAGCCGGCCAGGCTCCTCTGTCCATGGGATCCTCCAGGCAAGAACACTGGAGTGGGTTGCCATGCCCTCCTCCAGGGGATCTTCCTGATCCAGGGATCGAACCCAGGTCTCCTGTCCGGCAGGCGGATTCTTTACCAACTGAGCCACCAGGGAACAGTACTCCCTGTTCAAATTCAGACCAAAGTATGAATGACGCTGCTCCCTACCCCTCACCCAGACTGGCAGGGACTCGTGGTCAGCTCTCCCTGCAGCATCTTCTGCCATCTAAGCACGTGGGCCGCCACCACGGCCCTGGCTCGAGCCTGCTTGCCAGGCCCGTGTGCTACGACAGTCTTCTCCCAGCTTTCAGACATGGAAGATCGAAGATCCTGCATGCAACAACTAACAGCCAGTGCAGCCAAATAAATAAAGAAATATTTTTTAAAAAGAGAGACAGGCTGTTACTCGTAGTTGAGCTGGGTCGATGGGAACCTGGGACTTAGGGATGCTCTGCCGCTGCCCCGTGGGGGAGAGGGCACTGAAATCTAACACCCTCCTTCACGCCATCCCCAAGCCCCGTACACTCTCGGTGGAGCTGAACTCAGCTCGTCTGCTTCACATTCCTGAGCTCCTCAGCCGTAGCTTCCTCGTCTCCTGTGGGCTTACCAAGAGGACTAAAAGGGGGAGCCGGGTCAAAGCACCCACACCCCTCGTCCAGAACAGGGTCTGGAATGTTCTGGAGCCCCAGCTGTGACCGCTATCACGATGGGTCTGAGGCAACTAGAGCTGGAGTTTCTCTAAAGGCCGACGCTTCCCTGCTGCAGAGAGCTGTCCAGAGAGCGGCGGGCAGGTCTATAGGGAGCTGCAGGCAATCAGCACTCGTGCGCTTAGCAAACGGGTTTGACTTGAGGGCTCCTGAGAGCCCCGGAGACGATCCATCATCCCGGCCAGCAGGCAGCTGGGGTTCTAGGAGGAAGATGCTCTCCCCTGACACTTGGTCTTCCCACCCAGACAGGAAGCAGATTTGGGAGCCGAGAGTATGTTTATACAGCAAAACTTCCAGCCCTGGCTCTAATGCTCCACTCAGAGCTCTCTGAGGATCCCCTGGAGACTGAGACGCAATAACCAGACTCATGGCCAAGGGGCCGGAGGCCCCACTTGGCAGAAGCAAGTCTCCAGCTGCTGTTTTTATCCTTTTTGGAGTCAGAGACCTGTCAAGCATCAGCTGGAAGGGCTAAAGCTTCTCCCAAGAAGGGGGACAGACACAAAACTTCTACACAATTGCAGGGGCTTCAGAGCACCCACCCACTCAGTCCCATCTTGGTCCTCCTGGTTGACAATCTTAAAAACTACCTGCAGGGCTTCCCTGCTGGCTCAGTGGTAAAGAATCCGCTTTCCAACACAGGAGACATGGGTTGAATCCCTGATTCGGGAAGATCCCACACGCCATGAAGCAACAAAGCCTGTGGGTCACACCGACTGACCCTGTGCCCTAGAGCCCTGGCGCCGCAATGGCTGAGACCCACGTGCCCGAGAGCCCACGCTCCTCAACAAGAGAAGCCACAGTAACAAGAAGCCCGTGCACTGCAACTAGAGACCGTAGCCTCCCCTTGCTGCAGCTAGAGAAAACCTTGCATAGGAACAGAGAGCGACCCCCGCCATCCCCAAGCCCCTCACTCGGTGGAGACTCAGCTCGTCTGCTTCACATTCCTGAGCTCCTCAGCCGTAGCCTCCTCGTCTCCTGTGGGCTTACCAAGAGGACTAAAAGGGGGGGCCGGGTCAAAGCACCCACACCCCTCGTCCAGAACAGGGTCTGGAATGTTCTGGAGCCCCAGCTGTGACCGCTATCACGATGGGTCTGAGGCAACTAGAGCTGGAGTTTCTCTAAAGGCCGACGCTTCCCTGCTGCAGAGAGCTGTCCAGAGAGCGGCGGGCAGGTCTATAGGGAGCTGCAGGCAATCAGCACTCGTGCGCTTAGCAAACGGGTTTGACTTGAGGGCTCCTGAGAGCCCCGGAGACGATCCATCATCCCGGCCAGCAGGCAGCTGGGGTTCTAGGAGGAAGATGCTCTCCCCTGACACTTGGTCTTCCCACCCAGACAGGAAGCAGATTTGGGAGCCGAGAGTATGTTTATACAGCAAAACTTCCAGCCCTGGCTCTAATGCTCCACTCAGAGCTCTCTGAGGATCCCCTGGAGACTGAGACGCAATAACCAGACTCATGGCCAAAGGGGCCCGGAGGCCCCACTTGGCAGAAGCAAGTCTCCAGCTGCTGTTTTTATCCTTTTTGGAGTCAGAGACCTGTCAAGCATCAGCTGGAAGGGCTAAAGCTTCTCCCAAGAAGGGGGACAGACACAAAACTTCTACACAATTGCAGGGGCTTCAGAGCACCCACCCACTCAGTCCCATCTTGGTCCTCCTGGTTGACAATCTTAAAAACTACCTGCAGGGCTTCCCTGCTGGCTCAGTGGTAAAGAATCCGCTTTCCAACACAGGAGACATGGGTTGAATCCCTGATTCGGGAAGATCCCACACGCCATGAAGCAACAAAGCCTGTGGGTCACACCGACTGACCCTGTGCCCTAGAGCCCTGGCGCCGCAATGGCTGAGACCCACGTGCCCGAGAGCCCACGCTCCTCAACAAGAGAAGCCACAGTAACAAGAAGCCCGTGCACTGCAACTAGAGACCGTAGCCTCCCCTTGCTGCAGCTAGAGAAAACCTTGCATAGGAACAGAGAGCCAGTACAGTCGAATATAAATACATACATGTTAAGCACCTACCAAGAGAAACACACAAACACCTTTGCTCCAGGAATTCCACTGCTAAGAATTTACCCTGAAGGTGGAAGGGTGCTTGATAAGACCAAAAACCTGAGAAAAATTCCAGAACCTTTGACGACGAACCAGCTAAGAAAATTCCTTGCCACTGACTGTTACACAGACATTCAAAATACATGGCAGGTGTTCTTATGTTTACAATAAAAGATGGGGAGGTGCAAATACGTTGGTCTCTTTTGGGGATTGTGGGGGTAGATGATCTCTGAATAGAATCACAATAAATGAACAAAGTTGACTTTGGGGAGGGGTGTAAGGAAGCGTTCTAAACTCTTACCTGTGATGACCAACAGCACTTTATACAATGACGAAAAAGTTCTAAAATGTGGCCAGTGCGCTGAAAGCGTATCTTTAATTTTCTTTTACTCCAATTCATTTAAATAGTCATGTGTGATGGGGGCTACTATACTACACCCAGTTCTATGTCCTCCATACCTTTTGAACTTGGAATCATTTAAATGTGTTACTCATTTTCTTAAAACTAAATTAAACTGGGGCTTCCCTGCTGGCTCAGTGGTAAAGAATCCGCTTTCCAACACAGGAGACATGGGTTGAATCCCTGATTCGGGAAGATCCCACACGCCATGAAGCAACAAAGCCTGTGGGTCACACCGACTGACCCTGTGCCCTAGAGCCCTGGCGCCGCAATGGCTGAGACCCACGTGCCCGAGAGCCCACGCTCCTCAACAAGAGAAGCCACAGTAACAAGAAGCCCGTGCACTGCAACTAGAGACCGTAGCCTCCCCTTGCTGCAGCTAGAGAAAACCTTGCATAGGAACAGAGAGCCAGTACAGTCGAATATAAATACATACATGTTAAGCACCTACCAAGAGAAACACACAAACACCTTTGCTCCAGGAATTCCACTGCTAAGAATTTACCCTGAAGGTGGAAGGGTGCTTGATAAGACCAAAAACCTGAGAAAAATTCCAGAACCTTTGACGAAACCAGCTAAGAAAATTCCTTGCCACTGACTGTTACACAGACATTCAAAATACATGGCAGGTGTTCTTATGTTTACAATAAAAGATGGGGAGGTGCAAATACGTTGGTCTCTTTTGGGGATTGTGGGGGTAGATGATCTCTGAATAGAATCACAATAAATGAACAAAGTTGACTTTGGGGAGGGGTGTAAGGAAGCGTTCTAAACTCTTACCTGTGATGACCAACAGCACTTTATACAATGACGAAAAAGTTCTAAAATGTGGCCAGTGCGCTGAAAGCGTATCTTTAATTTTCTTTTACTCCAATTCATTTAAATAGTCATGTGTGATGGGGGCTACTATACTACACCCAGTTCTATGTCCTCCATACCTTTTGAACTTGGAATCATTTAAATGTGTTACTCATTTTCTTAAAACTAAATTAAACTGGGGCTTCCTTGGTAGCTCAGTGGTGAAGAGTTTGCCTGCCAACACAAGAGACACAGGTTCGATCCCTGATCCAGGAAGATCCCACATGCTGTGGAGTAATGAAGCCCGTGAGCCACAACCATGGAGCCTGTGCTCTAGAGCCTCAGAGCCACAACTATGGAGCCCGTGTGCTGCAACTCCCAAAGCCCGTGTGCCCTAGAGTCCAAGTTCCACAGCAAGAGAAGTCACTGCCACAAGAAGCCTGTTCACCTCAACCAGAGAGTAGCCCCCATTTCCTGCAACTACAGAAGAGCCTGCAGGAGCAATGAAAACTCAGAATAGCCAAAAATAAATTGATTAATTAAAAAAAAAAAACTAAATTAAACCGTACCAGCATGTACTGGTACAAATAGATAAATTTTGAGTAAAGAAAAAAGAAAAGAAAACCAAGATGCAAAGGAAATGCTCTTTCAAAGAAAACAAAACAAAAACTAAACAAAATGGAAAGCTTTTGCAAATCTTAGTATTATGGGTTCAGGCTGTGCTCCCCTGAGGTTCTAGCCCCCAGGACCTGTGAATGAGAACATACTTGGAAACAGGCTTTGCAAGTGGTCCAGGGAGGATGGGGGCTTCCCAGGTGGCGGAGTGGTAAAGAATCCACCTGCCATTGCAGGAGATGCAAGAGAGGTGGGTCAGAAAGATCTCCTAGTGGAGGAAATGGCTACCCATTCTAGTCTTCTTGCTTGGAAAATCCCAAGGGGAGAGGAGCCTGGGGCTTCAGTCCATGGGGTCGCAAAGAGTCAGCCATGACTGAGCACAGATGCATGAACAGACAGGATGAGATCACCAGGGCGGGCCCTCATCCAGCCTGACTGGAAAACTTACAGAAAGAGAAATTTGGGCCCAGATAACCTGGAGACACCAAGGGAAGACAGCCACTCACAAGCCAAGGGATGCCTGAGGCTGCCGGAAACCAGGAGAGAAGTGTGCACTAGCGCCTGAGCAGAAACCAACCCCGCCAACACCCTGGTCTTGAACTTCCAGCCTCCAGAACTGTGAGAGGGAAATCTCCATTGTTTAAGCTTCCTGAAAGTCAGAATACTGTGACAGAGCAGACCCAGGAAATTCACACAGATTTTTGGGGTCTGCCTTAACCTTCCCCTGGAAGTCTGGGGTGGAGCACTGTTTCACTCACCATTGTGTGCCTCTGTCTACTCTTGACTTTTTCAAGCATGCTCCTGTATTACTAACAACAATTTTGGACATTAATGGTGGTAAGATCTGAGCCTGTTTTTTTTCTTTTTCATCTTGTGTGGGTAATAAGACATCACCGATGGCACTAACAGGTGGAAGAAGAACAGCTAAAGCAGCAAAGAAGGGACACCCCTGATGGTCCAGTGGTTAAGAATCCACCTTCCAATGCAGGAGACACAGGTTTGATCCCTGGTCGGAGAGCTAAGATCCTACATGCCATGAGGCAACTAAGCCAGTGCTCCACAACTACTGGGCCGGAGTGTCACAAGAGATCCCACATAGGGCTTCCCTGGTGGTAAAGAGTCTGCCTTGCAGTGCAAGGGGTGCCGGTTTGATCCCTGGCCCAGGAAGATCCCATGTGCCGAGGAACAGCTGGGCCAGTGTGTCCAATTACAAGCTAGTGCTCTGGAGCATGTGTCCAGAGCCAGTGCCCTGTAGGGAGAGAGGCCACTGCAATGGGAGGCCCACACAGGCCAAAGAATAAAGATAGATGAAAAATAAATGATGACTTAGAGGCAAAAAAAAAAAGAGAGAGAGAGATCCCACATACTGCAACAAAGATCTTGCAGCTAAAATACAACACAAACTAATGAATAAATTTAAAGAGAAATAAATCAATATAATTAAATAAATTAAAAACAAAGGGAAAAAAAACACCAAAGGAGGTGGTGATGAGTAAGCAGGGATTGGGACCAAAAATGCCCTGGGGGGCTTCCCCTGGTGGTCCAGTGGATAAGGACACCGCCTTGCAGCGCAAGGGGCGCCGGTTCGATCCCTGGCCTGGGAAGATCCCACGTGCCGCGGAGCAGCTGGACCGATGTGTCCAATCACCGAGACAGAGCTCTGGAGCGCATGCGCCCAGAGCCGGCGCTCTGCAACAGACGCCACTGCGATGGGAGGCCCACACGGGCCAAAGAGCAAAGATGGATGAAAACAGAGAAGCGAAAGACCAATAGAAGTGGCCCGCCCGCTCCCCTCCCCCCCCCAACCCGACCCTTGCCCAAAATAAATAAATCTTTAAAAAAAAAAAAAAAGCCCTGGGACGTGGCAGGGGCCGACCCCACTGTTTGAGGACGGGTACCAACCTCGATGTAGTAGACATCTCTGTCATCCAGTATCAGTTCCAGGGGCCCCGTGCGGGCATTCTGGACAGTCTCCATCTTTCCTGGGAGACAGAACACAAGCTAAGAGGCCAGGGCTCAGCATCCTGGATCCACTCCGTGTTCCCTGGGGGATGCCTTGCTGGCTTCCGCCTCTCTGAGCCTGGGGATCCTCAGCCATAAACCAGGGCTCTATGCAGTGCCGACCTCAGAAGATGGTGAGGCACCCCCAGTGAGCGGGCTGCCTCGGGCACGTGCCCGAGGCCAGGGTGACAAGGAGGACCATTGTCATTACCGTCCAGCTCAAGCTTCTTCTTAGGATGCAGAAGCTTGAGATGGAACTTGCCCTGGGCCAGCTGTAGCTGACGTCCACCCCGACGTCCCCGGGCACTTCCCACCCAGGCGTGCCCATGAAGATGTGCGCGGAGGCTTCTTGAGGGAGCCAGCAGTCCTTCTGGAAATACAGCAGAGACCTCGGGATCAAGAACCTCTCCAGGTCCCCCCAGCCTGAAAAAACCTGATTCTGGGCTTCCCTGGTGGCTCTGTGGTAAAGAATCCACCTGCTGACACAGGTTCCATCCCTGGTCTGGGAAGAGCCCACGTGCTGGAGAGCAACTAAGTGCGTGACCACAACTAGTGAGCCTGTGCTCTACAGCCTGGGAGCTGCAGCTACTGAGCCCGTGTGCCCTGGTGCCTGTGCTCTGCAGCAAGGGAAGCCACCGGAGTGAGAAGCCCAAGCACCACAACTGGAAAACAGCCCCTGCACACCGAAACTAGAGGAAAGCAATGAAGAGCAAAACAAATAAATGAATTAAAAAAAAAAAAAAAAAAACCCGAGTTCTTACAGTCACCCATGTCCTCGCAAGACTAGAACCCTAAAAGCAGGCATCTGGATATCTGAGTCGCGGAGGGGAGGTCTATAGGACAACTAAGGACCACAGGACTGGGATCTCAGGTTCGTTCACAAACGAACAGGAGAGAAGGCGTCGCTCACAACCAGGACACACCACCCGAAGCCCCCTGGGCCCCTTAACCAGCCTGGCAAGGTCATCTCCCAACTTCTGTGCATTTTGCTTTTAATGTCGGGCACCTGGGACCTCAGGGACATTCCCTCCAGCACAGGAGGGATCATCACTCAGCTCTCCTTCGCCTCAAGGGGACCAAGCTCTGAGTTCTGCTCCAGAGCTCCCCAGGGATCAGGCGACACTGCCACCCGCCATCACACTGCTCAGCCTCTTCCCCGCCCTACCCTACCGTCTCCACCCTCCTCCTGGGTCCACCTAGAGTCTTCTCTCCATCCACCACTGTTACCCAAATCCTTGGCTCCCGCGTGCTTCTGGGAAAATGCAGCCTACGGCACGAGCCCTTAGGCACCATCGTCCGTTCATTCAGAACCCTGTTGCACCTATATTCACAGAACTTCCAGATACGGAAGCAGGTAGGCCGGCAGCCGGTAGGGCGGTGAGCACTCTGCTGACAAACCCAAGAGTCGGGGGTGCTTGTTCTGGACTGGGTGGTCGGGAAGGAAGCCGTTTCTGAGGAAGGGGCATTTGATGAGACCAGAAGGAAGCTAAGAAAGGAGTTGAGCAGATGCCTGGGAAAGAGGGTTCCAGGCAGAGGGCACAGTCAGTGCGAAGGCCCTGGGGCAGCAACGTGCTTGGTATTTAACAAAAAGGTCAGTGCGTCTGCAGAGCAGTGAGCCTGGTAAAACAGTGAGGGAGATGGGGAGGAGAGGCTGGCATGGCTGGGTCACGGAGAAAGGCTGTAGGTCAGGGCGCTCAGCTCCAATCTGAGAGGAAAAGAAGGCACTTGAAAGCTCTGAGCAGAGGGCAGACACATTCCATGGGAATTGCTGGAAGGCCTGTCTGGCTGCTGAGGAGAGAAGGAGAGAAGAACAGGAACTGGGAGATCAGACAGGAGGCTGCTGAATGACTGTCCTGTGCCATGTGAGGGGACCCAAGGGTGGGAAAGGCACTGGATCTGCTTCCAGGAACTGAATAACTCCGTGGGGAAGACAGATCTTGACCAACGGGCTTCATAATGAACACAAATGTGAGCTGAAGAGAAGGAACACAGTCCCATTAGAGCACGAAACAAAGGAAGATAATCACTTCACGGTCACCAGGGCAGGCTTCCCTGAGGAGGTGACTTCCTGAACGGAGCTATGAAGATGAACACTTCAGAGGTAACAAGTCCACAAATCAGAATCAGAGGAGCAGCAGGCGTGAGGCTCCTGAGGCAGGAGGGAGACTCCAGCAGGACTAGCCCAGCCCAGCAGCTCAGGGAGGAGGCCCCTGTCGTTACGAGCGATCCTCAAGGCGGGTCCCTGAGTAGAAGGCCTAGGGAGCCCCTGAGCCCGGCTGGGAAAGAAGAAGCTGCTCCCTAGGGCCTACCTGAGGGCGGAGAGTGTAGGCAGCTTCCAGCAGATACTGCTGGAGCCTGCGGTCCCGCTTCTTCAGCGTCACGGCCGCGAACGCAGGCACGGAGAGCAGGCGGGGCTGACCGGCCCGGCCGCCGGCCCGCGCACTCCAGCACACAGCTGCCAGCCCCAGGCGCGGGACGCTGCAGAGCGGGAGCAGGCAGCGCCGGGCAGCGGAGAGCCAGGGGCCCCAGGCGGAGCCCTGGGTGCTCCCGTTGGCTAAGGAGGAGCACCTCCACATGCTTCTGAGAAACAGTATTATTTAGACAGCAATCGTAGGGGCCACGCGGTGTAGACCAGGGCTTCTCAGCCCTGGCACGATCAGCACACCGGCCCAGAGGATTCCCTGTGGTGGGAAGTTCCCCTGACTTGACCCGCTGGACGCCAGCAGCCCTCCCGCACCGGCCTGACGGCAGCGATGCCCCCAGGCACTGCCACCTGTCCCCTGCTGCTGCTCTTTAGTCGCTAAGTCGTGTCTGTCCGTGGGGCTCTCCAGAACACTGGAGTGGGCTGCCATGCCCTCCTCCAGGGGACCTTCCCAACCCAGGGATCGAACCCAGGTCTCCCACATTGCAGGCAGATCCTTTACCATCTGAGCCACCCAGGTCGTCCAGGAACACTGGAGTGGGCAGCCTATCCTTTCTCCAGGGGATCCTCCTGTTCCAGGAATCAAACCAGTCTCCTGCATGGCAAGTGGATTCTTTACCAGCTGAGCCACCAGGGAAGCCACTGTCCCCTTGGGGGGCGGGTATCAAAACCACCCCAGCTTCAGAACCCCTGGTGCAGACTATCAGAGTATCAGGCAATACTATGCAGGCCTGAATCCACATTCTTGTTCTGCCATTTCCCAGCCGTGTGACCTTGGGCAAGTTACTTAACATCTCTGGGCTTCAGTGTTTCTCATCTGCCAACCAGGACTGCTAACAGTTCCAGCCCCAAGGTGCAGCTGTGAGGATTTACAGCTCAGTAAGTGTTCAGGAAACTGTTTAGCATAATGGAGTAACTTAAGCAGGCCCCTCCCTCATCTCACCCCGCAGATGACTGCAAGACATCCTTCTCTTCTTTTTCCAGTGTTGTTGCCTTTCACCTGATATTATCAAAGAATTTTCTCCTGCTACTAAAACACACCTTTCAGGACTTCCCTGGTGGTCTAGTGGTTAAGAATCCATCTGCCAATGTAGCGGACACAGGTTTGAGCCCTGGGTCCAGAAGATCTCACATGCCACGGAGCAACTAAGCCCATGCTCACCTACTGAGCCTGTGCTCTAGAGCCCATGCTCCACAACAAGAGAGGAGCCCCCGCTCACTGCAACGACTGGAAAGTCCGTGTGCAGCCGTGAAGACCCAGTGCAGCCAAAAATACATAATACATAAAAAAGAAATGCAAAAAATATCTACTAAAAAAAGTAATGCCCTTCCTTACAAACTTTAAAAGTTATGGGATATCTCAGTATTTTACTAAACCAGAAGTTTGCTAAACATTTTCTGTAAATGACCAGACAGTAAATACTTGAGGTCTGGCTGGCCACAAAACCGTGGCCAGCGTTTGCCGTTACTCAACTCCGCAGTTGTGGAAGAAAAGTCACAGACAATGGGCCATGGCTCTGCATCAATAAAACCTCATTTCTGGATGTCGAAATATGAATTTCACAAAATTCTCACACGTTCTGAGTCTCTTTTTTATTATTTTTCATCATCTGGAAATGTAAAAGCCTATTTGCAGCTCAAAGGCCCTTTCAATAGGCTACTCTTATTTGGCTATTTGAGTTGCTGCCCATTTTTTTTTTTTTACTCTGTAAATAATGATGCAACAACTATCTGTGTGCATAGGGCTCTTTAAAGTGATTCGGGCTTATTCTCGTAAGGTTGAGTCAGGGCTTCCCAAGCAGTGATAGTGGTAAGGAACCCACCTGCCAATGCAGGAGACATAAGAGACCCGGGTTCAATCCCCGGGTGGGGACGATACCCTGGAAGAGGAAAAGGCAACCATTCCAGTGTTCCTGCCTGGAGAATCCCATGGACAGAGGCGCCTGGCGGGCCCCAGCCCACGGGGCCACAAAGAGGCGGACACGGCTGAGCCACGGGGCCACACAGACCCTAGAAACAGCACCACTGAGTGAAGGGGCGTTAGTGCTTTCAGGGCAGAAGAGGAACTAGAATTGAGAGCTGGGACCTCAACCCTCAGCCCCCGGGACGCCCACCTTGGGTCATGGGCACAGAGGCCCGGCTGGTACCTACCTTTCTGGCTGGCACAGGACTGGGCCTCGGCAGAGCTGGGATCGTGACGGAGGCTCCTCACGCCATCCCCAGTGACGAGATACAGCCGAGAGCTGGGTGGGAGGGGAGGAACAGGCCAGGTGAGTCATCTCTGTTCACCCAGAAGGTCACTGGAGCGAGGCACGACTGGAAAGTCCGTGTGCAGCCGTGAAGACCCAGTGCAGCCAAAAATACATAATACATAAAAAAGAAATGCAAAAAATATCTACTAAAAAAAGTAATGCCCTTCCTTACAAACTTTAAAAGTTATGGGATATCTCAGTATTTTACTAAACCAGAAGTTTGCTAAACATTTTCTGTAAATGACCAGACAGTAAATACTTGAGGTCTGGCTGGCCACAAAACCGTGGCCAGCGTTTGCCGTTACTCAACTCCGCAGTTGTGGAAGAAAAGTCACAGACAATGGGCCATGGCTCTGCATCAATAAAACCTCATTTCTGGATGTCGAAATATGAATTTCACAAAATTCTCACACGTTCTGAGTCTCTTTTTTATTATTTTTCATCATCTGGAAATGTAAAAGCCTATTTGCAGCTCAAAGGCCCTTTCAATAGGCTACTCTTATTTGGCTATTTGAGTTGCTGCCCATTTTTTTTTTTTTACTCTGTAAATAATGATGCAACAACTATCTGTGTGCATAGGGCTCTTTAAAGTGATTCGGGCTTATTCTCGTAAGGTTGAGTCAGGGCTTCCCAAGCAGTGATAGTGGTAAGGAACCCACCTGCCAATGCAGGAGACATAAGAGACCCGGGTTCAATCCCCGGGTGGGGACGATACCCTGGAAGAGGAAAAGGCAACCATTCCAGTGTTCCTGCCTGGAGAATCCCATGGACAGAGGCGCCTGGCGGGCCCCAGCCCACGGGGCCACAAAGAGGCGGACACGGCTGAGCCACGGGGCCACACAGACCCTAGAAACAGCACCACTGAGTGAAGGGGCGTTAGTGCTTTCAGGGCAGAAGAGGAACTAGAATTGAGAGCTGGGACCTCAACCCTCAGCCCCCGGGACGCCCACCTTGGGTCATGGGCACAGAGGCCCGGCTGGTACCTACCTTTCTGGCTGGCACAGGACTGGGCCTCGGCAGAGCTGGGATCGTGACGGAGGCTCCTCACGCCATCCCCAGTGACGAGATACAGCCGAGAGCTGGGTGGGAGGGGAGGAACAGGCCAGGTGAGTCATCTCTGTTCACCCAGAAGGTCACTGGAGCGAGGCACTGGGGCAAATCCCACCAGGAACAGGGCAGGCCTTTGAGGCGCCTGCACACTGGTGGGGGACACACTCCGTGAACAGGGAAGGGGACGAGTGCTACGAAAAACCTAAAATACGGGCTTCCCTGGTGCTCCAGTGGGTAAGGACACCGTCTTGCAGTGCAAGGGGCGCCAGTTCAATCCCTGGCCTGGGAAGATCCCACGTGCCGTGGAGCGGCTGGACCGATGTGTCCAATCACCGAGCCGGAGCTCTGGAGCGCATGTGCCCAGAGCCGGCGCTTGGCAACAACAGACGCCACTGCGATGGGAGGTCCACAGGAGCCAAAGAACAAAGACGGATGAAAATAGAGAAATGAAAGAACAATAGAAGTGGCCCGCCCGCTCCCCTCCCTCCCCAACTCGCCCTCCCCCCAAAAAAACCTAAAATACGGGACAGCGTGGGCACCGTGTCCACCCTGAGGACAGAGCAAGGCGTTCGTTCATTGCGGGGTTTGGAGGGGATTCTCTGCAGAGGTCAGAGAAAGGATAAGAAATGATGAGGAGGAACCAGCATTTCAAACAGAGGGAACAGCAGGTGCAAAGGCCCTGGGGTGGGAATACAGGGGGCTCTTTAGAGGCACAGACAGAAGGGTGCTGTGACGGGACAGAAGAGAGGCAGGGAGGGAGGGGCGGAAGCAGCGGCAGGAGACAGCTGAGGGGGTGGGCAGGGCCTCCATCCGCGGGGCAGCCATGCTGACCGGCTTATCCTAGAAGCAAGCAAGGGATTTTAAACAGGAAAGGGGGAGCGTGACAGGACTTAATTCACAAGCTAAGGGGCCCGGCTGGCCCAGAGAGGGGCAGGTGGGCAGCAGTGCCTCCAGCCAGGGAAGGAAGAGGGCGGGTGGGGCAGCCTGGCTTCTCCTGCTTCCCCTAAAATCCCTGTTCTCCAAGTGTCCCCTCTCCAGGGGGCTGGGGGTCAGCAGACCCCACGGGGGACCCCCGTAAAGATCTGAGGAGTGTGGGGTCCCCGCCGCTCGCCTCCCTCGGCCCCATGCCCCACCCGCCCTGACATGCATGTGCACACACGAGGCACCCCACTCACGGCCAGGGCACGCTCTCACCAGCGCGTCCACAGGCACCGGTTCACGTACCCAGACGCGCGGGCTCACCCTCAGGCGCGCACCCAGACGCAGGCAGGCGCACGTTCTCGCAGACACATCCCCCGCGCCCGCCCCGCTCACACACACCCCCTCCACGGGCTCCCTCCCGGGTGCGGGACCCACCTGAGTGCAGCAGCTCCAGCTCCACCCCTCCGGCGTGTCCAGATGCGCCTTGAGGTCCCGGCCCTTCCTCACCCGGATCCCACCATCCAGGCTGGCAGTGCCGCAGACGCCGGTCACCCAGCTCAGCCGGCCTGCCCCAGGGTGCCCGCGGTGCCCATCTGCACCGAGATCTGCAGCAGGGCGCTGAGGAAGAGGCTCACGGCTGCCTCCTCTGGCTCCCGGGCAACAGCAAAACCAGCGCCAACCCAACGACCGCCCGCTGATCCCCTCCCTGCCAGCTGCTCTCTACGGCCCTGAGTCAGAGCAGCCCTCCGCTGTGGCCACCCCTGACCGCACCCTCCGTGTGTCCAAGCACCCTATACCTCGTCATCGAACCAGCCACACCGGTAGGCCCATTTTACAGATGGGGAAACTGAGGCTCGGAGCGATGATTGCCCCCCTGCATGGATCCCACAGCTGGACATGGGACAGCCAGTCTGGAGCCCGGGTTCTCTAAGCCCAAGCCCAGGGCCTCGACACCCAACAGCAGGCAGCACAGGACACGCACATTCCCAAATCAGACCCAGAAACTGAAGGCAGGTCAGCTGAGTGGTGGGGATAGCCGCCTGGCGGGCCTGGGACTGAGCATGGTCAAATTCTGCTCAAACTCCTTTGTGCCATGTGGCCCTGGGTCCACTGTGCACTCGCCATGAGTCGGCGGGCCCGAGAGGGCGGGTGGGGCAGCCTGGCTTCTCCTGCTTCCCCTAAAATCCCTGTTCTCCAAGTGTCCCCTCTCCAGGGGGCTGGGGGTCAGCAGACCCCACGGGGGACCCCCGTAAAGATCTGAGGAGTGTGGGGTCCCCGCCGCTCGCCTCCCTCGGCCCCATGCCCCACCCGCCCTGACATGCATGTGCACACACGAGGCACCCCACTCACGGCCAGGGCACGCTCTCACCAGCGCGTCCACAGGCACCGGTTCACGTACCCAGACGCGCGGGCTCACCCTCAGGCGCGCACCCAGACGCAGGCAGGCGCACGTTCTCGCAGACACATCCCCCGCGCCCGCCCCGCTCACACACACCCCCTCCACGGGCTCCCTCCCGGGTGCGGGACCCACCTGAGTGCAGCAGCTCCAGCTCCACCCCTCCGGCGTGTCCAGATGCGCCTTGAGGTCCCGGCCCTTCCTCACCCGGATCCCACCATCCAGGCTGGCAGTGCCGCAGACGCCGGTCACCCAGCTCAGCCGGCCTGCCCCAGGGTGCCCGGTGCCCATCTGCACCGAGATCTGCAGCAGGGCGCTGAGGAAGAGGCTCACGGCTGCCTCCTCTGGCTCCCGGGCAACAGCAAAACCAGCGCCAACCCAACGACCGCCCGCTGATCCCCTCCCTGCCAGCTGCTCTCTACGGCCCTGAGTCAGAGCAGCCCTCCGCTGTGGCCACCCCTGACCGCACCCTCCGTGTGTCCAAGCACCCTATACCTCGTCATCGAACCAGCCACACCGGTAGGCCCATTTTACAGATGGGGAAACTGAGGCTCGGAGCGATGATTGCCCCCCTGCATGGATCCCACAGCTGGACATGGGACAGCCAGTCTGGAGCCCGGGTTCTCTAAGCCCAAGCCCAGGGCCTCGACACCCAACAGCAGGCAGCACAGGACACGCACATTCCCAAATCAGACCCAGAAACTGAAGGCAGGTCAGCTGAGTGGTGGGGATAGCCGCCTGGCGGGCCTGGGACTGAGCATGGTCAAATTCTGCTCAAACTCCTTTGTGCCATGTGGCCCTGGGTCCACTGTGCACTCGCCATGAGTCTTTCTCCTTGACCCTGAGTGTGAATAAGAGAAGTGTCTGCCTTGTGCGTGGCCATGTGGGTTCGGAGCCTCAGAGCTCATGTGCCTTATATGCTCCTCTCTCTCCCGCTCCTCTCCTCTCCTGGGAGGCAGAGCAGGCAGAGGGAAGAGCCAAGAGAGAGTAATCCAGCTGCTGTGCTACCTTGGGCATGGGGATCGTGCCGTGTCTTCTCACCTGTCCAGTGGGCACAACCACCCAGGATCTCCTCACAGTCTCTTAGCACAGAAAGCACTCCATCACCAATACCCGGAGTAACAGGTGGTGAGCAGAGCGGAGCTCCTATCCAGCCCACGCTGATACTCCAGCTCTCTGCAGGAGGGCCCTGACCCACCCATCTCCCCCAGACCGGAGGAACCAATACCTGGGCTTGATGTAGCCATTCACAGAGAAATCCGAACGCTGCTGGAAGCCTGCTGTCCCTCGGACCCGGATGCTGATGGCAGCCGAGGCGTTGAGGGTCAGACGGGCTGGGAGGCCAGACACGGTGGGGAAGGCGAGCTCCTTCATGGCCAGGTTCAGCCTCCGGTTCACCTGCACCTCCTGGCCCTGCAGCCACAGCATCATAAGAGAGCCTGCAACCCCCTCTCCTGCCTCTCACACAGCCCCCAGAGGGCTGGCCTCCGAGATCACGGTCCCCAGTTTCCAGATGATAAAACAGAGCCCACACACAGATGAAACAACCTGGCCAAGTCCATGTAGCTAGAAACAGGCGGAGCCAGGGTTTGAACCAACAGAGTTCACTGCAGGTCACAGTCAGAAGTCGGGCATCCAGGGCCACGACAGGCCCTGCTCGTGCACTTGGAGCAGAGCACTTGGCACGTGCCAGGCACGCTCTGATCTGCTGCCCCTTCACTGCCTTCAGTCATTTGGGTCAACGGTCCTATGAAGTAGATATTGTGATTACAATTCTATCACACCGACTTCACAGATGCAGAGACTGAGGCCATGGCAAACTCAGCAACATGCCCAAGAGGGTAAGTGATACAGTAATCCTTGAACTTGAGTAGTCTGGCTCTAACTTCCACACTCTTAAGTCTGAAAGCACTTTAGTACTTCCCTAAAGCATTAAGGGAAACATCCTCAGGTCAGAGGGCAGGGAGGGCAGTCAAGTCCAGCCCAAGATACCTTCAGGAGCTTGATGGCCAGCTCAGCCAGGCCAGGGATGGGCGCGTCACGTGGCTCCCCAGCGCCCCGCAGCTCACAAAACCCAGCTCATGCCCGAACACCTTCACACTCAGCTGACACCGCAGCGCCCGCTGCTCGCTGCGCCTCTGGGCCACCTGTGACCAGGAACAGGTCTGGCTTAGACCGGGCGAGGCACCTGGACCTTGGGGGGGTGGGGAAGGGGGAGCTGGAGAGAAAGGTCAAGGGGTTTCTGTGGTCCAGAACAGGGCTTGGAAAACTCATGGTCCACAAGCAGAACCCACAGGTGCGTTTTCTTGGACCTGCACGATCTACCCAACACCCAATGCACTTTGTGTGTGTGTGTGTGTGTGTGTGTGTGTGTGTGTGCAAATAACAGAGGCCAGTAAAAATCCAGGCTGAATATGATCCAGCAATACAGCCCACAAAACTATAGTTCACAGTACTCCAATGTTCACGGCAGCATTATTCATACTAGCCAATTCATGGAAGCAACCTAAATGTCCATCAGTAGAGGAATGGATAAAAAAGATGTGGTACACAACACAATGGACCACAACTCAGCCGTAAAGACAACCAAATAATGCCATTCGCAGCAACATGGATGAACCAAGAGACTGTCACACTGAGTGAAGTCAGACAGAGAAAGAAGTATCTTATGAGGTCACTTAGGTGTGGAATCCAGAAAAATGATGTAAGTGAACTTACTTATTACAAAGCAGAAAGAGTCACTGTTGTAGAAAAAAAACAAACGAATGGTTACCTGGGGGGGAAGAGAGCAAGGAATCGACTGGGAGACAGGGACTGACATGTCCACACTCCTATAGATAAAACAGGTAGCTAATAAGGACCTACTGCAGAGCCCAGGGAATTCTACTCGATCCTCTGTAATGACCCACATGGGAAAGGAATCTAAGAAAGAGCGGATTCACATACATGGATGACTGAGTCACTTGACTATGCATCTGAAACTAACGTAACATTGTAAACCAACCACGCTCCAATGAGCACGTTTAGAAAACGTTGCAAAGACAGTACAGAGAGCGCCCAGGCTGCTCCTCACCCTGTTTCCTCGACTCTTAGCATCTCACGGATCAGGACGCACAGCGGACACTCAGAAACCAGGAGCGGCATGTGATTAACTAAGCACCAGACTTCCATCAGAGCTCACCAGGTTCTCCATGCCAACCTCCTTTGTTCCAGGATCCACTCCTGGTACCACACGGTGTTTACTAACTCGTCTCTTCTGTCTCCTCTGGCCTGTGACAGTTTCTTAGTCTTTATTTTTCACACAGTATGTATTTTTTAGTTATTTCTACTATTTAAAAGTTGGGGAAAATTTTTTTTGAATTTTGGCCTCTTATTGTTTATTTATTTATTTTCATCCATCTGTATTCTTTGGCCCATGTGGGCCTCCCATGGCAGTGGCCTCTCTCGTCACAGAGCACCGGCTCTGGGCGCATGCGCCTGTAATTGGACACACTGGTCCAGCCACTCCGCGCATGTGGGATCCTCCCGGGCCAGGGATCGACCCGGTGCAGACTCTTTACCCACTTGACCACCAGAGAAGCCCAGGAGGTTACTTTCTTTTTAATTTTTGTTTTTCCTTTACAGAGTTTTGTTGAACCTCATGAAGCAGACGAGAAAGAAGTATCCCTTAAGACAACCAAATAATGCCATTCGCAGCAACATGGATGAACCAAGAGACTGTCACACTGAGTGAAGTCAGACAGAGAAAGAAGTATCTTATGAGGTCACTTAGGTGTGGAATCCAGAAAAATGATGTAAGTGAACTTACTTATTACAAAGCAGAAAGAGTCACTGTTGTAGAAAAAAAACAAACGAATGGTTACCTGGGGGGGAAGAGAGCAAGGAATCGACTGGGAGACAGGGACTGACATGTCCACACTCCTATAGATAAAACAGGTAGCTAATAAGGACCTACTGCAGAGCCCAGGGAATTCTACTCGATCCTCTGTAATGACCCACATGGGAAAGGAATCTAAGAAAGAGCGGATTCACATACATGGATGACTGAGTCACTTGACTATGCATCTGAAACTAACGTAACATTGTAAACCAACCACGCTCCAATGAGCACGTTTAGAAAACGTTGCAAAGACAGTACAGAGAGCGCCCAGGCTGCTCCTCACCCTGTTTCCTCGACTCTTAGCATCTCACGGATCAGGACGCACAGCGGACACTCAGAAACCAGGAGCGGCATGTGATTAACTAAGCACCAGACTTCCATCAGAGCTCACCAGGTTCTCCATGCCAACCTCCTTTGTTCCAGGATCCACTCCTGGTACCACACGGTGTTTACTAACTCGTCTCTTCTGTCTCCTCTGGCCTGTGACAGTTTCTTAGTCTTTATTTTTCACACAGTATGTATTTTTTAGTTATTTCTACTATTTAAAAGTTGGGGAAAATTTTTTTTGAATTTTGGCCTCTTATTGTTTATTTATTTATTTTCATCCATCTGTATTCTTTGGCCCATGTGGGCCTCCCATGGCAGTGGCCTCTCTCGTCACAGAGCACCGGCTCTGGGCGCATGCGCCTGTAATTGGACACACTGGTCCAGCCACTCCGCGGCATGTGGGATCCTCCCGGGCCAGGGATCGACCCGGTGCAGACTCTTTACCCACTTGACCACCAGAGAAGCCCAGGAGGTTACTTTCTTTTTAATTTTTGTTTTTCCTTTACAGAGTTTTGTTGTGTACTGCTCATAGGGATACACGTCTTTGCTGTCTACTGCTACAGTCACAGGTATACACTTGACCCCGCCCACTTGAACCCCTCCCCCCACACACACACATCCCTCCCCAGCCCACCCTCCAGGCTGGTGCAGAGCCCTGTGCAAGTCCCCTTGGTCTTATAGCACCTTCACACCGGCTGTCGCTTTTCCATACGGTAATGTGAGCTTCCACGTTGCTCTTTCCCTACGCCTCATCCCCTCCTCCCTCCCGTCCATGTCCATGTCTGGTCTCTGATTCTCCACTGCTGCTCTGCGTATACATGTATCAGTATCAACTTTCTAGATTCTATATATATGTGTTAGTATACTACTAAAAATTGGGAGATTTTATATAAAATCCAGACACCCAGCTTCTCAGAAAAAGAGAGATACTGGCCCATCTCCTGCTGTTTCCCAGGTTCCTCCGCAAAGAGGCAACAAGCATTCAGACCTGAGCAGTGGCTGCCAGCGAGCTGCAGCCTGAGCCGCCCGCCTGCCCGCCACGGTCCCCCGACAGCCTGCGGTCCTCCCAACACTCCGGCCACGGTCTGTTGCCACTCGTCACTGTCCTTGTGTGAAACACATCTTGGGATGTGCGTCTCTGTCAGAAGGGAGAAAACAGGACGTCCCTGGTGGCACCGGGGATAGGAATCCGCCCGTCCAGGCAGGGGATGCAACGCCGACCCCTGGTCCAGGAGCATTCCACAAGCCGTGAGGCAGCTAAGCCCACGCACCACAACGACCAAGCCCACGTGCTGCAGCTACTAAAGCGCGCACACCCAGGGTCCCTGCTCCGCAGCAAGTGCTGCCACCACCGGAGAAGTCCAAGCACCGCGACGGAGAGCAGCCCCTGCTGGTTGCCGCTAGAGAAAGCCCATGCATAGCAACAAAGACCCCAAAATTAATTGACTGAATATTTTTTGGGGCCACTTCTATTCATTTATTTATTTTCATCCATCTTTGTTCCTTGGCCTGTGTGGGCTTCCCATCGCAGTGGCCTTCCCATCGCAGTGGCCTCTGTCGCTGCAGGGCACTGGCTCTGGGCACACGCGCTCCAGAGCTCCGGCTTGGTAGTTGGACAGATCAGTCCAGCTGCTCTGTGGCACGTGGGATCTTCCCAGGCCAGGGATCGAACTGGTGCCCCTTGCACTGCAAGGCAGTGTCCTTACCCACTGGACTACCAGGGAAGCCCTAATTAAATTTTTTAAAGAAAAAGAAAACTTAAAAAACCCCAAAACCAAGCCTTAAAAAAAACAGAAAATAACAAACCAAAGGGATTGCAGATTCTAAAAAAATACTTACATGCAGCCCACCACCCTCATTCAAGTTCCTTGCTGGCCCCAGATCTAGTCCAAGAGGCTTCTGCCCGCAGGACTATGCCCTGATCATCTCTGTGTTCCTGGGGTATGGGTGGTCACAGCTGGTGGTCACTGAATGTGTGAATGTGTGAGCAAATGCCTCAGCCCTGCCTTGATCACTCCCAGATGTACGTGGAAATGATATGCGTAAGAGCAAAAAGGGGCTAAGAACCTCAGTATCCATTGGTGGGGGAAAGGGTTATGTAAAGTGAATCTCCACTCCCAGAACGCATGTTAAAACATTTGCATACAGTGAGTTTTCAGTAAGAAAATACTCACATAACAGTATGGAATGGAAAACCAGCGGGGCACAAACACACACCCCTTACCCAGCAAGTCCACTACTGGGTACACACTGGGTAGAAATGTACACATACACTTGCCAAAGAGACATATACAAGAATGCACTGTCTGTGAGAAGCCAGAAAGTGGGAATAGACAACAAAATTGTTAAGAGTAAATGGAGAGCCTGTCAAGAGTAAGTGGGCAAAGATGTTGTGATATGTTCATGTCCTGGAATGCTCCACAGCAAGTAAAACGAGCAAGTTGTAAGTACACACAGCGACATAGATTGATCTCACAAATACACATTAAGCAAAAGAAGTGAGACTCAAAAAAGAGGCTGTGAGCAGCATTATTCATGATCATCACAAGACGGAAGCAACCCAGAAGTCCATTGGTGGACGAAGGGGGTTCATCCCTACAATGAGTACTATCCAGCCTTAAGAAGGAATGAAGCAGGGCTTCCCTAGTGGTCCAGTGGGTAAAGAGTCCGTCTTGCAGTACAGGGGGAAACAGTCCAATTCTGGCCCAGGAAGATCCCACATGTCCTGCAGAGCACCAGCTCTGGGCACACGCGCTCCAGAGCTCCGGCTTGGTAGTTGGACAGATCAGTCCAGCTGCTCTGTGGCACGTGGGATCTTCCCAGGCCAGGGATCGAACTGGTGCCCCTTGCACTGCAAGGCAGTGTCCTTACCCACTGGACTACCAGGGAAGCCCTAATTAAATTTTTTAAAGAAAAAGAAAACTTAAAAAACCCCAAAACCAAGCCTTAAAAAAAACAGAAAATAACAAACCAAAGGGATTGCAGATTCTAAAAAAATACTTACATGCAGCCCACCACCCTCATTCAAGTTCCTTGCTGGCCCCAGATCTAGTCCAAGAGGCTTCTGCCCGCAGGACTATGCCCTGATCATCTCTGTGTTCCTGGGGTATGGGTGGTCACAGCTGGTGGTCACTGAATGTGTGAATGTGTGAGCAAATGCCTCAGCCCTGCCTTGATCACTCCCAGATGTACGTGGAAATGATATGCGTAAGAGCAAAAGGGCTAAGAACCTCAGTATCCATTGGTGGGGGAAAGGGTTATGTAAAGTGAATCTCCACTCCCAGAACGCATGTTAAAACATTTGCATACAGTGAGTTTTCAGTAAGAAAATACTCACATAACAGTATGGAATGGAAAACCAGCGGGGCACAAACACACACCCCTTACCCAGCAAGTCCACTACTGGGTACACACTGGGTAGAAATGTACACATACACTTGCCAAAGAGACATATACAAGAATGCACTGTCTGTGAGAAGCCAGAAAGTGGGAATAGACAACAAAATTGTTAAGAGTAAATGGAGAGCCTGTCAAGAGTAAGTGGGCAAAGATGTTGTGATATGTTCATGTCCTGGAATGCTCCACAGCAAGTAAAACGAGCAAGTTGTAAGTACACACAGCGACATAGATTGATCTCACAAATACACATTAAGCAAAAGAAGTGAGACTCAAAAAAGAGGCTGTGAGCAGCATTATTCATGATCATCACAAGACGGAAGCAACCCAGAAGTCCATTGGTGGACGAAGGGGGTTCATCCCTACAATGAGTACTATCCAGCCTTAAGAAGGAATGAAGCAGGGCTTCCCTAGTGGTCCAGTGGGTAAAGAGTCCGTCTTGCAGTACAGGGGGAAACAGTCCAATTCTGGCCCAGGAAGATCCCACATGCCGTGGAGCTGCTTCACCGGTGTGGTGTGTCCAATTACAAGCCAGAGCTCTGGAGCACATGTGCCCAGAGCCGGTGCTCTGCAACAAGCAAGGCCACTGTGATGGGAGGCCCACGCAGGCCAAAGATTTAAAATGGATGAAAATAAATAAATGAAGGACCAAAAAAAAAGGCCAAAATTAAAAAAAAAGGAATGAAGCACAGAACCGGAAACATGGATCAATGGAACATGATAGAACACCCAGAAACAAACCCACACACCTCTGATCAATTAATCTATGACAAACGACATAAGAATATACATTGGAGAAAAGACAATCTCTTTAGCAAGTGGTGTTGGGAAAGCTGGACAATCACTTGTACATCAGTGAAGTTAGAACACACCCTCACATCATCCACAAAAAGAAGCTCAAAATGGCTTAAAGACAAACATAAGACATGACACCATAAAACTCCTGAACAAAAATACAGGCAAAACATTCTCTGACCTAAATCACAGCAATGTTTTCTTAGGTCAGTCTCCCAACACAAAAGAAATAAAAGCAAAAATAAACAAACAGGACCTAACCAAATTTATAAGTTTTTGCACAGCAAAAGAAACTATAAACAAACAAAAAAGTCAGCCTATGGACTGAGAGAAAATATTTTCAGATGATGCAACCAACGAAGGATTAATTCCAAAATACAGAAACAGTTCATCCAGCTCAGTATCAAAACTACAAACAACCCAATCAAAAAGTGGGCAGAAGACTTAGACAGACATTTCTCCAAAGAAAATGTACAGATGGCCAACAGGCACGTGAAAACATGCTCAATGTCACTAATTATTAGAGAAACACAAATCAAAACTATAATTAGGTATCACCTCACACCATGCACTTTAATGTCTGCAGCAGCAAATAAAAGCAAAAGAAGTGAGACTCAAAAAAGAGGCTGTGAGCAGCATTATTCATGATCATCACAAGACGGAAGCAACCCAGAAGTCCATTGGTGGACGAAGGGGGTTCATCCCTACAATGAGTACTATCCAGCCTTAAGAAGGAATGAAGCAGGGCTTCCCTAGTGGTCCAGTGGGTAAAGAGTCCGTCTTGCAGTACAGGGGGAAACAGTCCAATTCTGGCCCAGGAAGATCCCACATGCCGTGGAGCTGCTTCACCGGTGTGGTGTGTCCAATTACAAGCCAGAGCTCTGGAGCACATGTGCCCAGAGCCGGTGCTCTGCAACAAGCAAGGCCACTGTGATGGGAGGCCCACGCAGGCCAAAGATTTAAAATGGATGAAAATAAATAAATGAAGGACCAAAAAAAAAGGCCAAAATTAAAAAAAAAGGAATGAAGCACAGAACCGGAAACATGGATCAATGGAACATGATAGAACACCCAGAAACAAACCCACACACCTCTGATCAATTAATCTATGACAAACGACATAAGAATATACATTGGAGAAAAGACAATCTCTTTAGCAAGTGGTGTTGGGAAAGCTGGACAATCACTTGTACATCAGTGAAGTTAGAACACACCCTCACATCATCCACAAAAAGAAGCTCAAAATGGCTTAAAGACAAACATAAGACATGACACCATAAAACTCCTGAACAAAAATACAGGCAAAACATTCTCTGACCTAAATCACAGCAATGTTTTCTTAGGTCAGTCTCCCAACACAAAAGAAATAAAAGCAAAAATAAACAAACAGGACCTAACCAAATTTATAAGTTTTTGCACAGCAAAAGAAACTATAAACAAACAAAAAAGTCAGCCTATGGACTGAGAGAAAATATTTTCAGATGATGCAACCAACGAAGGATTAATTCCAAAATACAGAAACAGTTCATCCAGCTCAGTATCAAAACTACAAACAACCCAATCAAAAAGTGGGCAGAAGACTTAGACAGACATTTCTCCAAAGAAAATGTACAGATGGCCAACAGGCACGTGAAAACATGCTCAATGTCACTAATTATTAGAGAAACACAAATCAAAACTATAATTAGGTATCACCTCACACCATGCACTTTAATGTCTGCAGCAGCATTATTTATAATAGCCAGGACACGGAAGCAACCTGAGTGTCCACTGAGAGATGAATGAATAAGGAAGATGTCACACACACGCACGCATGCACACTGGAACACTACTCAGCCTTAAAAAAAGAATGAAATAATGACATTTGCAGCAACATGGGTGGACCTAGAGATGATCACATTAAGTAAAGTCAGACATAAAAAGACCAATATCACATATTACTTAACTGTGGAATCTAAAAAGAACGGTATAAATGAACTTATCTACAAAACAGAAATAGACTCACAGACAGAAAACAAATTTATAGTTGCCAAAGGAGCAAAGGGAGTGGGGAGAGAGAAATTAGGAGTTTGAGACTAATACAGACACAGTACTATATATAAAATAGATAAACAACAAGGACTTACTGTATAGCACAGAGGACTATATTCAAATTCCTATAATAACCTATAATGGAAAAGAATCTAGAAAAGCATATATGTACATAGACACACACATACGAGCTTCCCAGGTGGTGCTAGTGGTCAAGAACCTGTCTGCCAAGGCAAGAGACCTAACAGACTCAGGTTCAGTCCCTGGGTTGGGAAGACCCCCTGGAGGAGGGCTCTGCAACCCCCTCCAGCACTCTTGCCTGGAGGACCCCAAGGACAGAGGAGCCTGGCGGGCGACAGCCCATGGGGTCGCAAAGAGTCGGACGTGACCGAAGCAACTCAGCAAGCACGCACACACACACACAACTGAATCCCTCTGCTGTACACCAGAAACTATCCTTTTATAAATCAGCTGTACTTCAACTAAAAAGGGAAATATTTGTACAATAGGGAAAAAAATGAACAACAGATATATGCTATGACATAAATGAACCTCAAAAACACGCTCAGTGAAAGAAACCAGACATAAAGGCCACACAGTGTGTGAGTCTCTTTATAAGACAGGTCCAGAACAGGTAAATCCCTAAAGACAGGAGGCACATTCATGGTTGCCCAGGCTGGAAAACGAGGGTACGGGGTGTGATCACTAATGGGTGTGGGGTCTCCTTAGGGTAATGAAGATGTCTTGGAACTAGACAGATGAGGCGGTTGCACAACACTATGAATATACCACATGTCACTGAATTGTAAACATTTAAATGGATAACCTTATGTTATGTGAACTTGACCTCATTTTTTTTTAAGGGTACAGGTAAGTGATTCCATGTATATAAAGTGCACAAAAGGAACTGGGCGTTACTTCTACTGTCAACCAGATTGAAGTAACAGGGACTGGACTGTTTCCCTAGGTGGGGCAACCGGAAACTTGGATGAAACAGATTAAACAAAAGTCTCCAAGACAAGCAGGTAATGAACCCAAGGGACGGGAAATACCCAGGTGAGCCCCAGCTCCCTGCCTGGAGAGCGTGCAGGCTGGCAGGCAGAGAGGGGAACAGAGCGGGCACAGCAGACTCTCGGAGCTAAGGACCTGGCAGTCTGGGGAGACCAAGATGGCTGGCCTTGGCAGGGCAAAAGTACAACAGAAGAAAGAGTTCTGCTTTCAGAGCACTCTAGAAATCTCCAGAGGGTTCTCAGGATCAATGTAACACTGCATTAGGCAAAGATTCCTTAGATGCAACCCCCATAATAGAAATGGATAAACCTGACTTCATCAAAATTAAGAATGTCTGCTCTTTAAAACACACTGTTGGGACTTGTCTGGTGGTCCAGTGGTAAGAATTTGCCCCCGAATGGAGAAGACATAGGTTCAATCTCTGGTTGAGAAACTAATATACTACATGCTGTGGGGTAACTAAGCCCACAGACCACAACCAGAGAAGCTCTACAACAAAGACCCAGTGCAGCCAAAAAAAAAACCAAATCATAGTTAAAAGAGAATGGAAAGGCCATGCCACACACTGGGAGAAAATATGTGCAAGTCACATAGCTGATAAAAAGCTTTATGTTCTCAGAATAGATCAAGAATTTTTGGGATTTCCCTGGTGGTCCAGGGGCTAAGACTCTGTGTTCCCAATGCTGGGGAACTGGGTTCGATCCCTGGTCAGGGAACTAGATCCCACATACCATAACTAAGGCCCAGTGCAACCAAATAAATACATTAAAAAAAAAAAAAAAGACTCCTTTCTTTAAAAAAGCAAAAATTTTTCAAAACTCACTCTTTAGAAACCAACCCAATTTTTTTTTCTGGCCGTGAAAGCATACAAGGTATTAGTTCCTGAACCAGGGACTGAACCCATCTCCCCTGCATTGGAAGCCCAGCATCTTAACCACTGGACCACCAGGAAAGTCCCTCAAGTTTTTTTAAAAAGGACAAAATATTTGAACATATACTTCATGAAAGACACATGGATGACGAGCACATGAAAAGATGCTCAACAGCATCAGCATTAGGGAAATCCACATCAAAGCCACGTGCTACCATTAGAATAGGAAAAACTAAAAAATCTAATCCTACCAACTTTTGGCAAGATGTGGAGAAATTAGACCTCTCATACACTGGTGGTGGAAATGTAGGCTGGTATAGGCACTTTGCCGAACAGTTTAGCTAGCTCCTCAAACATTAAACATAGGACTACCATACAATCCAGCCAGCCCATCCTTTGATATGAATGCGAGACATGAAAACATACATTTACATGAAGACTTGGACGTGACTGTTCATAGCAGCCCTTCCTGTAAGAGCCCCAAACTGGAAAGAACATACATGTCCCATCAGCAGGTGAATACAGAAATAGACGGTGGTCCACCCCTACAGTGAACCACTACGTGGCCATAGGGAAAAATAAACTATTAGTCTACCCGACCTGATGAGTGAATCTCAAAATAATTACACTGAATAAAGGAAGCCAGGCCAAAAAAGGAGTACATGCTCTAAAAACAAAAGTATATGCTACATCGTTCCATTTGCGTAACATTCCAGAAAATGCAAACTCATCTATTTTAACAGAAAAAAGCCTATCCCAGGAGAGAAAAGGGGTGGAGCCGGAGGAAGGAATTAAGAGACAGAGGAGCCTGGCCGACTACAGTCCATGAGGTCACAAAGAGTCAGACAGGACTGGAGTGACTTAGCACGCAAGCACACACACAAGAAACTGTTGGAGGTGATCGATGTGATTTAGTTGGTGATGATTTCACAGTGCATTGTTGTTGTTTTTCAGTCGCTAAGTTGTCTCTGACTCGACTGTGGCCCACCAGGCTCCTCTGTCCATGGGACGCCCCAGGCAAGAACACTGGCGCGGGGCGCCATGTCCTCCTCCAGGGGATCTTCCCAACCCAGAAACTGAACCCAAGGTTTCTTCATGGTGTACACACACGTCAAAACTTGTTAAATCGCACACTTTAAACACATGCCGTTTACTGCAGATCCATTACACCTCAACAAAGCTGATATTTCAAGAGTTGAGTTAATCAGTACTATGAGGAGTCAGAACAATGGTTGGTGACCTTTGGCCACAGGCGGGTAAATCAGAAGGGGGCAGAAAGGCACCTCTGGTGAGTGTATGAGGGTCTGGGTGCTGATTACAAGGATATGTCCCACTGGTGGAAACACACAAGGTGGACATGTTTCTATGCATGTGGTATTTCAATAAATGGTTTTCCTTCAAGGCAAGATAACAGCTCCCTGCTGAGATGTGAACCAGCAATTTACTTCTGTAAAGGGATGGGAGGGCAGGGTTAGAGTTCACGAGCACCTGGGTCCCCCGGTCCAAAGCCCAAGATGACCCCTGACAGCGGCGAGTGGGTGGGCATGAGGTGGGCACAGGCGCTTCCCTACCTTCTGGAGTCTCTCAGCCTCCTAGACCTTCCTCCTGGGCAGGCAGGGCCAGCCGGCTGCGGTGTGGGCCCTGGTTCTGGCTCTGGGGGTTTCTCTGCCTGGGCCTGTCTCTCTTCTTCCTGCCCCCAGAATGACTTAGGACCAAAGAGGCTGAAGGCCATTTCCTCCGCATTTTCCAGCCGGAGCCCCAGCTAGGGAAGAAAGTCAGAGGCTCAGGGAGAAGGAACTCAGTCACGAGAGCAATCAAAGCTGTGGGTTTGGGAGCCTGTAAAGGGCGCCCTGGGCTCCCCAGGGTCCATCTAGGCCCAAATGCCAAGAGACGCAATATAAAGAAATCATCCAGCTCTGTGTCTGCTTGGCAAATGCCACACAGAAAGAATTCCTACTAGTTCTTTGAGAGCTGATTCAAATATCACCACCCCTGGGAAGCCTTCCTTGAATTCCCATAACACCCTCTTCACACATTCCCCCTCAGACCCCCAATCAAATTCATGACTGCTTCTCTGAATGTCAAGCACACTCCTCCAGGGTCACCTCAGACGTATTTGTGTGTCTCCCTGCCAGATCCTAAGCTCCATGAGGGCAAAGGCCCATGGTCCCATTCACTAAGCACACTCAGCGCCTGGTGGTATGGTTAATTCTGGGTCTACATGACTGAACCACAGGATGTCCAGCACTTCAGCGCCATTTTGGATGAGTCTGTTAAATCGCACACTTTAAACACATGCCGTTTACTGCAGATCCATTACACCTCAACAAAGCTGATATTTCAAGAGTTGAGTTAATCAGTACTATGAGGAGTCAGAACAATGGTTGGTGACCTTTGGCCACAGGCGGGTAAATCAGAAGGGGGCAGAAAGGCACCTCTGGTGAGTGTATGAGGGTCTGGGTGCTGATTACAAGGATATGTCCCACTGGTGGAAACACACAAGGTGGACATGTTTCTATGCATGTGGTATTTCAATAAATGGTTTTCCTTCAAGGCAAGATAACAGCTCCCTGCTGAGATGTGAACCAGCAATTTACTTCTGTAAAGGGATGGGAGGGCAGGGTTAGAGTTCACGAGCACCTGGGTCCCCCGGTCCAAAGCCCAAGATGACCCCTGACAGCGGCGAGTGGGTGGGCATGAGGTGGGCACAGGCGCTTCCCTACCTTCTGCGAGTCTCTCAGCCTCCTAGACCTTCCTCCTGGGCAGGCAGGGCCAGCCGGCTGCGGTGTGGGCCCTGGTTCTGGCTCTGGGGGTTTCTCTGCCTGGGCCTGTCTCTCTTCTTCCTGCCCCCAGAATGACTTAGGACCAAAGAGGCTGAAGGCCATTTCCTCCGCATTTTCCAGCCGGAGCCCCAGCTAGGGAAGAAAGTCAGAGGCTCAGGGAGAAGGAACTCAGTCACGAGAGCAATCAAAGCTGTGGGTTTGGGAGCCTGTAAAGGGCGCCCTGGGCTCCCCAGGGTCCATCTAGGCCCAAATGCCAAGAGACAATATAAAGAAATCATCCAGCTCTGTGTCTGCTTGGCAAATGCCACACAGAAAGAATTCCTACTAGTTCTTTGAGAGCTGATTCAAATATCACCACCCCTGGGAAGCCTTCCTTGAATTCCCATAACACCCTCTTCACACATTCCCCCTCAGACCCCCAATCAAATTCATGACTGCTTCTCTGAATGTCAAGCACACTCCTCCAGGGTCACCTCAGACGTATTTGTGTGTCTCCCTGCCAGATCCTAAGCTCCATGAGGGCAAGGGCCCATGGTCCCATTCACTAAGCACACTCAGCGCCTGGTGGTATGGTTAATTCTGGGTCTACATGACTGAACCACAGGATGTCCAGGTATTTGGTCCAGCGCTATTACAAGCGTTTACGTGAGAGCATTTTTGGATGAGTCTAGCATTTAGAACAGTGGACTGAGTCAAGTAGATTGCCCTCCATAGTGTGGGTGAGCCTCATCTAATCAGTTGAAGGCCCGAATGAAGACAAAATGGGGAAAAAAGGCTGCCCTTCCTCCAAATTAGAGGGCATTCCTCCTGCCTGACTGCTTTCAGACTGGGACACTGGCTTTTTCCTGCCTTTAGATGAGAACTACGCCATCAGCTCTCCTGGGCCGCTAGCCTGCTGACTGCGGATCTGGGACTCCTCAGCTACTCCTCAGGAGGACCCCGACTAAGAGACGACCTGGCTGATGCCTCGGAACTTGATGGATCAAAGAATGAGCCCCTCCTTCCCTCCCACTGCCACCGCACCCACCTACCTGTTCACTCACTCTTGCCCCTTTCCAGGCATCTACCCACCCATGCAGCTTTCTGTCCTTCTAGAACTATTCCTCCCATCCTCCCATTCCAATGTATTCAGGAACATTTACAGAAGGGTCAGCCCTTGGCAGATCAAAGCCCAGGTGCCCAGTGGGCAGAGTGTGGATGAAAGCATGTCTGCTCTCCATAAATTAAGAGAGGGCACAGAGCACCGTCCCTCAGACAGCTCAGGACTTATGAGGAAGGGATGGAAGGGTCCCAAAGTAGTCCATTACCTTAAAGGCTACTGGACACATGACTTCAGAGATCTTCCCTCTTCCACTGCTGCCCCCGCAATCCATTTTCCACGCCCACAGCCAGAGTGCTCGAATCACACGTCACTCCCCAACCAAAACCCTTCCTCGACACGGCCTGGCTCCCTCCTTTAAGTTCCATCTCACCATTCCCCTCCTGTTCTCTAGGCGAATTCTGTTCCTTAAACCCACCGAGCCCTCTCTCTTCTCGAGAACTCTGCAAGTACTGCCCCTAGCAATGGAAGGCTCCTACCTCAGCTCTTCACAAGGCTGTTCTTGCTCACCCTGCAGATCTCAAACTTCACCCCTCGAAACACAATACTTAAAGCTGCCATTGTTTTACCCATTGTGTCTACTTATCTCTTATCTATCTACCTCTGGGTTGTGAGCACCAAGAAGGCAGGAATCACGTCTCTCTCACTCATCATCATCTTCCCTGAGCCCAGCACACAGCCCAGGGGCTGGCACACGTCAGGTAGAAGGTGAATACTGTGCAATCAATGACAGGTGGACAGATGGAGGGATGAACTTGGATGGCTAGAAGGATGGATGGATGAAGAGGGAGAAAAGACGAAGAGAAAGGTGGGGCTAAAAAATGCATGGATGGGGGCTTCCCCTTCCCCTGGTGGTCCAGTGGGTAAGGACACCGCCTTGCAATGCAAGGGGCGCCGGTTCGAGCCCTGGCCTGGGAAGATCCCGCGTGCCGCGGAGCGGCTGGACGGATGTGTCCAATTGCCGAGCCGGAGCTCTGGAGCGCATGCACCCAGAGCCGGTGCTCTGCAGCGACAGACGCCACCGTGATGGGAGGCCCACAGGAGCCAAAGAACAAAGACGGATGAACAGAGAAAAACGAAAGACCAAGCTCCCCTCCCTCCCCAACCCAACCCCCGCCCAAAAATAAATAAATAAATCTTTAAAAAAAAAAAATGCATGGATGGGGGTCTCCCTGGTCCAGTGGGTAAAGCGTCTGCCTTGCACTGCAAGGGGCACCACTTCCATCCCTGGCGTGGGAAGATCCCACATGCCATGGAGCAGCTGGACGGGTGTGTCCAACTGCGAGCCTGCACTCTGCAGCACATGTGCCCAGAGCTGGTGCTCTGCAGCAAGAGAGGCCACTGTAATGGGAAGCCCACACAGGCCAAGGAATAAAGATGGATGAAAACGTTTTAAAATGCACGGATGGGTACAAGGGTAGATGAATAAATGGGTAGACGAGAAGGCAGATAAAGAGAAGGGTAGAAGGTATATAAACACATAGCGGGATGAGGGTAGGAGAATGGATGGATGGATAGATACAGATGTATTCAGTTCAGTCACCAAGTCATGTCCGACTCTTTGCAACCCCATGGCCTGCACACACCAGGCTTCCCTGTCCTTCACCCTCTCCTGGAGTTGGCTCAAACTCCTATCCATGGAGTCAGTGATGCCATCCAACCATCTCATCCTCTGTCGCCCTCTTCTCCTCCTGCCCTCAGTCTTTCCCAGCCTCAGGGTCTGTACAGATGTGTGGACACATCGAAGCGTGTGTGGATGGGTGAGTGGGTGTGTAGGAATTAGAAAACAGGTAGACGGCTGGGTGGATGACCGAGAGAATGAGGACACGGCTGGGTGAGCATGCAGAGGGTGGGGTGGGTGGAGAGGACATAAATGGAGAGAGGATGAGAAGGACAGGTGAGACGGAGGAAGGAAGGGTGGATGGGTGATGGATGGGCAGTGGATGAGGCGGAGGAACGGAGAGATGGATGGACAGGCGGATGGGTGCAGAGACAGACAGGTGGGTGGACGGTGGGTGACTGGGAAGGTAAGTGGGTGAGGGGGATATGGAGAACAATGGGAAGTCCACAGAGGGGGGAGGGGGAAGGAGGGGGGAGGGGTGGTCGACGCACAGTTTTATGTCTGGGCCTAGATGAATAGACAGGTGTGCTTAGTTGCTTCAGTTGTGTCCAGCTCTTCACGACCCTATGGACTGTAGCCCGCCAGGCTCCTCTGTTCATGAGATTGCCCAGGCAAGAATACTGGAGTGGGGTGCCATTTCCTTCTTCAGAGCAGGTGGGTGGATGGCAGATAAATAGGCGGTTGGAGGTCGGGGCTGGGAGTACAAGACGTGGGAAGAGATCAGTAGACACAAGAGGTGACGGATGCAAAGATGAATTAATGGGATCTTTTCTGGCCCCAGACCCCAGGAGAGGCCGTGGGGAGCCTGAAACCAGGCCCCTCTTACCTCCAGGAGGTTGAAGGCACAACCAAGCACGTGGACGGTCAGGTTGGCTGCGGCAGAGCAAGGGAGGAAGGAGGCCGGAGAGAAGAGACGGGTCGCCTCCAGGTTGGCTCCTAGGCTGCCCGATGCTGGAAGAGAGACAGGATCAGGACACAGGAGAAAGGGATAGGTTACCCAGTCCAGGATTCCTGCCTGGAGAATTCCATGGCTTGCCCATGGGGTCGCCAAGAGTCAAACACAAATAGATCACTTGGCTTTTACTTTTTCACTTTCAGAGCATTCACCAGAATAGTGCTTCCATCTCTTCTCTGTTCCTTTTAAGCTTATTCTAAAAGGAAACCTTGGGCTTCCCTGGTGGTCCAGTGGATAAGGACACCACCTTGCAGTGCAAGGGATGCTGGTTCGATCCCTGGCCTGGGAAGATCCCACATGCCGCGGAGCGGCTGGACCCATGTGTCTAATTCCGAGCTGGAGCTCTGGAGCGCATGCGCCCAGAGCCGGTGCTCTGCAACAACAGAGGCCACTGCGATGGGAGGCCCACACGGGCCAAAGAACAAAGATGGATGAAAATAAATAAATAAAAGACCAATAAAAAGAAGTCAATTTTTTTTTAAATGGGGATACAGTAAAAATATCAAGCAGGTGGCATGTGAATATCTGGATATTGAGGAAACCCGGTGCCCCTGATCCATGTCCTCAGGAGTTGGAACTCCCAGGACCCCAAGCCTTTGTAGCCCCAGAGTAGGACAGCATCGGCTGAAGAAGCCCATACCTGTGCAGACGGTGACGTCAGAGTAAGATGAGTGCTTCCACGTCTCTGGGTAGAACTCCCGGCCGATGATATCTTCAGGGATGGCCGCCCGGAGGGTCTGTTTCAAGGGGTCGTCGGTCTCTAGCAGCTGAAGGAGGTGACTCCACACAAAGGAGCCCGCTGGAGTCCGGTCGCAGGCAGCGGGAGGGGTGGGGGGGACGATGAGGGGGGACCCGGAGCTGGCGCAGTCCAGAGAAAAGCCCCCCGGCCTCCCACCCCGGGCTCTGCTGTTTCTACCACCAGGGGCTGGCTTCTCAGGAGCCTGCAGACTGAGAACCATCCCTTTCTGAAGACACAGCAGCAAACAGGGGCTTCCTAGGTGGCGCTAGTGGTCAAGAAGCTGCCGTTCACTGCAAGATACAGCAGCAAACTGACGTGCCTTAACGGAATTTGGAAATCTAGGCTGTGCAGCGCATTCTATGAGCTTTCCGGAAGGAAAAGGGAGGCCACTGGAGTCCAACTGGACTGGTTTCAAAGTGTGGAGAAAGTCCGAAAGTCAGACCCGAGGCTGAATTCCAGGTCCACTACTCATGAGCTGTGTGACCTTGGGCTGCTCACTCCACCTCTCTGAGCCACAGTTTCCTCCTCTGTGAAATGAACTGTAATGACCCATCTCCCGGGCTGTTGGTGCAGATCCGTCAAGGTCAGAGCCTGGACCTAAAGGACACTGAGTATCTTTTAGGGCCAGGAAAGGGGTGACAGGTAATCTGCAGTGGGGATCCTCTCAAGCTCTTTGGAGGGTTAAAAATGCAATGAGGGCACCAATGGGAAAGGGTCCAACAGAGGATATTATTCGAACTGGAAACCCCAGTCCCCTCGCTCATCCCAGGCTCTCAGAATGCCCAGCAGGGAGCTTCGAGGACAATCTACCATGGAAGAGAGCTGAGAATGCTTTGGCTCCCATCAGGCAAAACACGAGTCTGATACCCCAGGGTCAAGTCTAATACCCCAGGGTCTCCATCAAGGCTGCTCTTGGCTGACCCCCTCTGAGGAGGGCTTGGCTCTGTGGCCTGTGGATGTAGAACAGTCCCACCCCAGCCTAGAAACTGCCAGCAACAAATGGCAGCCTCTGGTAGCCCCGTTTCTTTTCCTTTGGGGATTGGGGGTAACATTTCTTTAGAAGGTAGCTTAGCAACATCATGTCAGACTTTTAAATAGGTACACCTTTATGTTGGTTGTGTGCATGTGAGCTAAGTCACTGCAGTTACGTCTGACTCTTCGTGACCCTGTGAACTGTAGCCTGCCAGGCTCCTCTGTCCATGAGAGTCTCGAGGTGTGAATACTGCAGTGGGTGACCATTTCCTCTTCCAAGGGATCTTCCAGGCCCAGAGATCGAACTCACATCTCTTCTGTCTCCTGCACTGGCAGGCAGGTTCTTTACCACTAGCACCTCTTGGGAAGTCCTTTAGGTTGGCTGCTTCCGGAAAATTACCCTCTGGCTCGGCTAGCACAAGGGTCTGAAGGTGTCTGGACAGACAGATTCATTTTGGCTGTTGGTTCTCAGGGCAAAAGACCGGAAACGATCCAAATCCTCATCGGTGGGGACTGGTGAAGTGGATTATTAGTTTAAGCTCCTAGTGGAGAGGTTCGGGACACACTGAAGGCAGAAGCAAGGACCGTAACCGTGTATACAAGCTGCTGTTGTTACGGTGATAAAACACCCATGTTCATATCTGCACTGCACCTTCTGATGGGACACACGGGAACACTGGCCATACAGCCTTCAGGAAACAGGACTTACGGATCAGGAGACAAGGAAGGCAGACTTTAACTGTCCATTTATATCTTACCATCTTTGCTTTGAAATTTGGGCTACATCATAATAGCAGAGGACGAGGTGGTTGGATGGCATCACTGACTCAACGGACATGCGTCTGAGCAAACTCCAGGAGACAGGGATGTCGTGGGCACCGTGTTGGAGCTTACTCTGATTACTCTTTTTACTAGCCCTCACTAAGAGAAACTATATTGAATAGCTCAGAGACTTTTTCGCGAACACGGCGTGGTCCCCTCAGGGTGTGAGCCTCGGACCTCGACAATAAAGTATCGTGGTCTCAAGTATTGTCAAACCGAGAGTGGGTTTATTAATTATCAAATAAAGGCAAGCACAAGTAATCAGAAATAATCAGAACTCAATCAAATGTAAACAGACATTCTTACCCCAGAGCTGGAGAACTTTCTCAGTCACAACTGAGTCGCATAAGCAAGCTTTCGTACAATTTTTTTTCACTCTTTTTATACTTTTTTTCAATTAGAAATCTCAAGCTAATTAATAATCACGAAGCAGCTTTTTGTCTCTCTAGAGATGTAAAAGAGGTCATCCCCGGAGCCCTTTGCTCCTCTACTAACACCTTTGTTTTTGAAGGGAAACATTTGTTTATAGAAAAAACATTTTTACAATTTTTAGTTACCAAGGGAACTAGAGTTGTAAAAAGCGTGTTTCACTAGCATTGAAAAGGAGTAAGAGGGAGAGGGTTTTGCGCTCTGCATTAGCACTTCTATCGATGTTTGCTAAAGGTAATAGTTTGAAACTGCTAATCTTATGAGTGGCGCTATTCTGGCCCAGGCTTTTATCAGTAACTAGGTACTTATTCTTCCTCGGAGGAGGTTTCAGAGAAGAGGCTTGCAGGCAGTACTTACCATTAGTGTAAGGAGACAATTGTCTGCTCAGCCCGGGTGTCTTTTCTTACATTTTTTTCCTGTGAGAAGCGAACATGTCTTTACTTGTCTATAACAGGGACATGTGGCACATTGCAGTCCGTGGGGTCCCAAAGAGTCGGACACGACTGAGCGACTGAACAACAACAGCAGCAGTGATGATAACTTTGAAAGTAACAGGCATGCATGTGGTTCCTACACTATTCTAAATGCCTTCTTGTGCAAATTCGTTTTATGCCTTCCCTAGGAAGGAGGTACGGTTATTATCCCATTTCACAGACGGAGAGGTGGAGTCACTAAGGGTTAGTCACTTGCTGAGCTGGGATTTGAACCCAGGCAGGTAGGCCCCAGGCTCTCAACTCACTGTGAAATATTGTATCAGCTCACAGGGCATTAGGTAAAAAACTTTCTGAAACTTAGCTGAGCCTATTTTTTTTTTGAAGTTCCGCCTGTTTAAAAGGAACTCTGTGGGGCTTCCCTGGTGGTCCAGTGGGTAAGGACACTGCCTTGCAGTGCAAGGGGCGCCGGTTCGATCCCTGGCCTGGGAAGATCCCACGTGCCATGGAGCAGCTGGACAGATGTATCCAATTACCGAGCCGGAGCTCTGGAGCGCATGCGCCCAGAGCCGGTGCTCTGAGACAACAGAGGCCACCGCGATGGGAGGTCCACACGGGTCAAAGAACAAAGATGGATGAAAATGGACAAATGAAAGACCAATAGAAGTTTCAATTTTATAACTTTTTCAATTAGAAATCTCAAGCTAATTAATAATCACGAAGCAGCTTTTTGTCTCTCTAGAGATGTAAAGAGGTCATCCCCGGAGCCCTTTGCTCCTCTACTAACACCTTTGTTTTTGAAGGGAAACATTTGTTTATAGAAAAAACATTTTTACAATTTTTAGTTACCAAGGGAACTAGAGTTGTAAAAAGCGTGTTTCACTAGCATTGAAAAGGAGTAAGAGGGAGAGGGTTTTGCGCTCTGCATTAGCACTTCTATCGATGTTTGCTAAAGGTAATAGTTTGAAACTGCTAATCTTATGAGTGGCGCTATTCTGGCCCAGGCTTTTATCAGTAACTAGGTACTTATTCTTCCTCGGAGGAGGTTTCAGAGAAGAGGCTTGCAGGCAGTACTTACCATTAGTGTAAGGAGACAATTGTCTGCTCAGCCCGGGTGTCTTTTCTTACATTTTTTTCCTGTGAGAAGCGAACATGTCTTTACTTGTCTATAACAGGGACATGTGGCACATTGCAGTCCGTGGGGTCCCAAAGAGTCGGACACGACTGAGCGACTGAACAACAACAGCAGCAGTGATGATAACTTTGAAAGTAACAGGCATGCATGTGGTTCCTACACTATTCTAAATGCCTTCTTGTGCAAATTCGTTTTATGCCTTCCCTAGGAAGGAGGTACGGTTATTATCCCATTTCACAGACGGAGAGGTGGAGTCACTAAGGGTTAGTCACTTGCTGAGCTGGGATTTGAACCCAGGCAGGTAGGCCCCAGGCTCTCAACTCACTGTGAAATATTGTATCAGCTCACAGGGCATTAGGTAAAAAACTTTCTGAAACTTAGCTGAGCCTATTTTTTTTTTGAAGTTCCGCCTGTTTAAAAGGAACTCTGTGGGGCTTCCCTGGTGGTCCAGTGGGTAAGGACACTGCCTTGCAGTGCAAGGGGCGCCGGTTCGATCCCTGGCCTGGGAAGATCCCACGTGCCATGGAGCAGCTGGACAGATGTATCCAATTACCGAGCCGGAGCTCTGGAGCGCATGCGCCCAGAGCCGGTGCTCTGAGACAACAGAGGCCACCGCGATGGGAGGTCCACACGGGCCAAAGAACAAAGATGGATGAAAATGGACAAATGAAAGACCAATAGAAGTGGCCCGCCTACTCCCCTCCCTCCCCACCCCACCCACCTCCAAAATAAATAAATAAATCTTTAAAAAAATAAATCAATAAATAAAAGGGACGTGCACTCATCTCTCCTGCAAAATCGCCTGAATTGCGACGAGTTCCTGGGGAACCATCGACGAAAGGAGGTTGGATCTGGTCACAGAGAGGACACCCCACATCGAAGAACAAAGGAGAAGCCGCATCAAGACGGTAGGAGGGGCGCAATCGCACTTTTAAAAGTCAAACCTCATACCCGCCGGAGAGGCTGGGCGGGCCAAAGGCGCAAAGCCTGTTGCAGATCAAAACCCGGGAGAGGAGCACTGACACCCACAAGGGACTGAGCCAGACCTGCTTTGGAGGGTCCAGGAGCCCCCTTGAGCTAGAAGCGCCCTTGAACAGGCCTCGGAAGGGCGGCACTCAGTTCCCTTTGGAGGAGGTTACCATTAACCTGATCACAGAGTCGCCGAGGAGGACTGGAAACTCTGTGTGCACTGTGATCCGGGAGAGAGGAATAGCGATCCTGCATGAGACTGAGCCAGACTCACCTCTGAGTAACCTGACGTCTCCCGCGGTGGCGGGGGTGGACGGTGGCCTGCAGCAGGGTCGGGGGCACTGTGGAAGTGCTTCCCATAGAGCGTGTGGGAATAAATCCTCTGTAAGACAGACGCCATTTTCCCTACTGTAGTTTGGCTGCTGGGCAAACTGCAGGGCTGCTGGTCAAACTACAGGGAGGGAATTTAGCTCCATCCAGCAAGAAAAGGGATTTGGATTAAGAAACTCCCAGGGCCAGCCTGGGCGGGCCTTTTAATTCTGGAATAGGCCTAAACAAACAAGCAGTCAAAGAGGTCTTCAGATCCAACCACTGCCAGAGGCAAGAAAAAGACTGATAATTCCTGAATAGTCAGCAAGAGACAGAAGAACATAAACACTATTTTCACGTTTTGTCTGAAGCTGGAGTTACTGCTGGACTTTAAAATTTCATTTTTTGTATTGTATTACTTTGTTTCAATTTTTTTTTTTCTCTTTTTTCCAAACCCACTCAGTGCACCCACCTATTTTTTTTTTTTCTTTTTCTTTTCTTGGGGGTGTGTGTGAGAGAGAGTGTGGGTGTGTTCATTTCCTTCACTGAATTCTATTGAAGCTACTAATCTTATCAGTAAGACTGAATATATTCAAGTTTACATATTTTTTTTTTCTTTTTCCTTTTAAACCACGCATTTTATTTTGATATAAACTTCTGGTTCCCCATTGGCCTTTTAAGGTTCTGTGGGGGTTTTGTTTGTTTTTATTATTTTTGCTTTGTTTTTCTATATTTTTCTATAAAATTTAGATCTTTTAATTTTTAATAATTTTTCATTTGTACTACTACTTCCTCTATAATTCTTTGCTTTCTCTGAAGCTCCTTTTCTATAGCACTAAATTCTAATACATCCAAATCTTTATCTCCCTATATTTAACTTTGCAATATTATTCTATATTTCTCTTCTATCCTCCCTTTCTCTTTTTCCCTTTCCCCACTATATTTCTTAGTCTGTTCTGTCCTCATTGCCTTATCCCCAACGGGGATCCTGCTCTAGCATTATTCTCCAATTGGTACTCTACTTAGTTTGCTTATTAACTGGTGGATATCATTCTTGGATTTCTCTATTTGCCGTGCTAACGTATTGTACTGTATTTTTGATTGGAATGCTTGGGTTATGTTATAGCTATATATGTTTATGTGTATAATTCAATACGCTAGATAGTACTTGCATAATTTTTAAATTGCCATTTGTCAAAGGTATACCTTCTGTTTCTCATTTGCATATATATGTTTTAATATCATTTAATGCCATAACAAACCAGCCATGAAATCTTCATTCCCTGGTCAGGCAACAAGCCCCGGGGTTTTAAGGAGGGTGCACTGACTCCAAAACTCTACAATACTAGAGAACGCCTAACACTAAAGAGCAGTATACAAGTGAGAACGCCAACAAAGGTAATCACTTGTATGCAAGTCCTGACATCACCCAATCACCAGCATCACCCAGAATAGAAGCCCCATCCAAACAACAAACACCAACAGACGTGACTCAAAGTCTGGGAAAAGGAAATCCCAAACAGAGTCAGTTTTAAAAAATTAATAATAACAATGAAATGGCAGAGAAATACCACACAAGCGAAGGAACAATCCACAAACACACAAGATCAAATTAAAGAAGAGAATTTGGACAAACTTTCTGAAAGTGATTTCAGAAGAATGACAGTAAAGATGATCAAAGACACTGAAAACAGAATTTCAGAGAAACTGCAAGATACAACTAACACACTGAATAAAGAAATACAAGAACTTACCAAAAAAGTAACAGAGACAAACAACTCAATTGCTGAACTGAAAAACACTGTAGAAGGAATCAAGAGCAGAGGATCTGAGACAGAAGACCGGATAAGTGAGCTGGAAGATAAAATGGTGGAAGTAACTGCTGAAAAACAGACTCTAGCTCAAAGAATGAAAAGAGCAGAGGATAGCCTCAGAGACCTCTGGGATAATATCAAACGCACCAATATTCGAATTATAGGGGTTCCAGAAGAAGAAGAAAAAAAGAAAGGCTATGAGAAAATTTTTGAAGAGATTATAGTTGAAAATTTCCCCAACATGGGAAAAGAAATAGTCAATCAAGTCCAAGAAGCACAAAGAGTACCATACAGAATCAATCCGAGAAGAAACACCCCAAGACACATATTAATGAAGTTAACACAAATTAAACACAAAGATAGAATTCTCAAAGCAGCAAGGGAAAAACAACTAGTGACATACAAGGGAAAGCCCATCCGTTTAACAGCTGATCTTTCAACAGAAACTCTGCAGGCCAGAAGGGAATGGCAGGACACATTTAAATGGCTGAAAGAGAATAATCTGCAACCAAGAATCCTCTACCCTGCAAGGATCTCATTCAAAATTGATGGAGAAATCAAAAGCTTTACAGACAAGCAAAAATTAAAAGAATTTAGTCACACCAAACCAGCCTTACAACAAATGTTAAAGGGACTTATATAGAAAACAAGTATAAAAGGAGAAGATCCACGAAACAAACCCATCATAACATCTAAGAAGATGACAATAGGATCATTTGTATCAATAATTACTTTGAATGTCAATGGACTAAATGCCCCAACCAAAAGACACAGAGTGGCTGAATGGATCCAAAAACACAACCCATACATATGCTGCCTCCAGGAAACTCATTTCAGACCTAGAGACACTCATAGACTGAAAGTGAGAGGCTGGAAAAGATATTCCATGCAAATAGAAATCAAAAGAAAGCTGGAGTAGCAATCCTCATATCAGATAAAATAGATTTTAAAGTAAAGAAGATTCTAAGAGACAAGGCAGGTCACTACATCATGATTAAGGGATCCATCCAAGAAGAAGACATAACTAACACACTGAATAAAGAAATACAAGAACTTACCAAAAAAGTAACAGAGACAAACAACTCAATTGCTGAACTGAAAAACACTGTAGAAGGAATCAAGAGCAGAGGATCTGAGACAGAAGACCGGATAAGTGAGCTGGAAGATAAAATGGTGGAAGTAACTGCTGAAAAACAGACTCTAGCTCAAAGAATGAAAAGAGCAGAGGATAGCCTCAGAGACCTCTGGGATAATATCAAACGCACCAATATTCGAATTATAGGGGTTCCAGAAGAAGAAGAAAAAAAGAAAGGCTATGAGAAAATTTTTGAAGAGATTATAGTTGAAAATTTCCCCAACATGGGAAAAGAAATAGTCAATCAAGTCCAAGAAGCACAAAGAGTACCATACAGAATCAATCCGAGAAGAAACACCCCAAGACACATATTAATGAAGTTAACACAAATTAAACACAAAGATAGAATTCTCAAAGCAGAAAGGGGAAAACAACTAGTGACATACAAGGGAAAGCCCATCCGTTTAACAGCTGATCTTTCAACAGAAACTCTGCAGGCCAGAAGGGAATGGCAGGACACATTTAAATGGCTGAAAGAGAATAATCTGCAACCAAGAATCCTCTACCCTGCAAGGATCTCATTCAAAATTGATGGAGAAATCAAAAGCTTTACAGACAAGCAAAAATTAAAAGAATTTAGTCACACCAAACCAGCCTTACAACAAATGTTAAAGGGACTTATATAGAAAACAAGTATAAAAGGAGAAGATCCACGAAACAAACCCATCATAACATCTAAGAAGATGACAATAGGATCATTTGTATCAATAATTACTTTGAATGTCAATGGACTAAATGCCCCAACCAAAAGACACAGAGTGGCTGAATGGATCCAAAAACACGACCCATACATATGCTGCCTCCAGGAAACTCATTTCAGACCTAAAGACACTCATAGACTGAAAGTGAGAGGCTGGAAAAAGATATTCCATGCAAATAGAAATCAAAAGAAAGCTGGAGTAGCAATCCTCATATCAGATAAAATAGATTTTAAAGTAAAGAAGATTCTAAGAGACAAGGCAGGTCACTACATCATGATTAAGGGATCCATCCAAGAAGAAGACATAACAATCATAAATATCTATGTTCCCAATGCAGGAGCACCCCAATACATAAGACAAACACTTTCAGACATAAAAGAAGACACTGACAGCAACACAATCATAGTAGGAGACTTTAACACTCCTCTCACACCAATGGACAGATCATCCAAACAGAAAATTAATAAAGAAACACAAGCCTTAAATGCCAAACTAGAAGAAATGGACCTCATTGATATCTTTAGGACTTTCCATCCAAAAGCAGAAGAATACACTTTCTTCTCAAGTGTTCACAGAACATTCTCCAGGATAGACCACATCTTGGGCCACAAATCAATCCTCAGTCAATTCAAGAAAACCAAAATTATATCAACCATCTTCTCGGACCACAATGCAGTGAGACTAGAGATCAACTACAGGAAAAAAACCGCTAAAAACACAAACACATGGAGATTAAACAACACATACCTAAAAAACCAACTGATCATTGAGGAAATCAAAGGAGAAATAAAAAAATTCCTAGAAGAAAACGACAATGAACACACGACAGTGCAAAACCTATGGGATACTGCAAAAGCAGTTCTAAGAGGGAAGTTTATAGCAATTCAATCCCACCTCAAGAAACTAGGAAAATCTCAAACAGACGACCTTACCTTATGCTTAAAACAACTGGAGAAAGAAGAACAAAAACACCCCAAAGCCAGCAGAAGAAGGGAAATCATAAAGATCAGAGCAGAAATAAATGAGAAAGAAATGAAAGAAACAATAGTAAAGATAAATAAAACAAAAAGCTGGTTCTTCGAAAAAGTCAATAAAATCGACACACCACTGGCCAGACTCATCAAGAAAAAGAGAGAGAAGAACCAGACCACCAAAATCAAAAATGAAAAAGGAGAGATTACAACGGATAATGCAGAAATCCAAAGGATTATAAGAGACTATTATGAACAACTCTATGGCAACAAACTGGACAACCTGGAAGAAATGGACAGTTTCTTAGAGAAGATTAATCTCCCAAGACTCAACCAGGAAGAAATAGAAACTATGAACAAGCCAATCACAAGCTCAGAAATCTACCTTGTGATCAAAAATCTACCCAAAAATAAAAGCCCAGGGCCAGATGGTTTCACAAGTGAATTCTACCAAACATTTAAAGAAGAGCTAATGCCTGTCCTTCTAAAACTCTTCCAAAAAATTGCCCAGGAAGGAACACTTCCAAACACATTCTACGAGGCCACCATCACCCTGATACCAAAGCCAGGCAAAGACATCACAAAAAAAGAAAATTATAGGCCAATTTCACTGATGAATCTAGACGCCAAAATCCTCAACAAAATCCTAGCAAACAGAATCCAGCAACACATCAAAAAGCTCATTCATCACGATCAAGTTGGGTTCATCCCAGGCATGCAAGGCTTCTTCAACATCCGCAAATCAATCAATGTGATACACCATATCAACAAATTGAAAGACAAAAATCACATGATCATCTCAATAGATGCAGAAAAAGCCTTTGACAAAGTACAGCATCCATTTATGATAAAAACTCTTCAAAAAATGGGCATAGAAGGAACTTAACATAGTGAAAGCCATATATGAGAAGCCCACAGCGAACATTATCCTCAATGGTGAAAAACTCAAAGCATTCCCTCTAAGATCAGGAACAAGACAAGGGTGTCCACTTTCACCACTACTATTCAACATAGTCCCGGAATTGCTAGCAACAGCAATAAGAGAAGAGAAAGAAATCAAAGGAATCCAGATTGGAAAAGAAGAAGTAATGAAAGAAACAATAGTAAAGATAAATAAAACAAAAAGCTGGTTCTTCGAAAAAGTCAATAAAATCGACACACCACTGGCCAGACTCATCAAGAAAAAGAGAGAGAAGAACCAGACCACCAAAATCAAAAATGAAAAAGGAGAGATTACAACGGATAATGCAGAAATCCAAAGGATTATAAGAGACTATTATGAACAACTCTATGGCAACAAACTGGACAACCTGGAAGAAATGGACAGTTTCTTAGAGAAGATTAATCTCCCAAGACTCAACCAGGAAGAAATAGAAACTATGAACAAGCCAATCACAAGCTCAGAAATCTACCTTGTGATCAAAAATCTACCCAAAAATAAAAGCCCAGGGCCAGATGGTTTCACAAGTGAATTCTACCAAACATTTAAAGAAGAGCTAATGCCTGTCCTTCTAAAACTCTTCCAAAAAATTGCCCAGGAAGGAACACTTCCAAACACATTCTACGAGGCCACCATCACCCTGATACCAAAGCCAGGCAAAGACATCACAAAAAAAGAAAATTATAGGCCAATTTCACTGATGAATCTAGACGCCAAAATCCTCAACAAAATCCTAGCAAACAGAATCCAGCAACACATCAAAAAGCTCATTCATCACGATCAAGTTGGGTTCATCCCAGGCATGCAAGGCTTCTTCAACATCCGCAAATCAATCAATGTGATACACCATATCAACAAATTGAAAGACAAAAATCACATGATCATCTCAATAGATGCAGAAAAAGCCTTTGACAAAGTACAGCATCCATTTATGATAAAAACTCTTCAGAAAATGGGCATAGAAGGAACTTAACATAGTGAAAGCCATATATGAGAAGCCCACAGCGAACATTATCCTCAATGGTGAAAAACTCAAAGCATTCCCTCTAAGATCAGGAACAAGACAAGGGTGTCCACTTTCACCACTACTATTCAACATAGTCCCGGAATTGCTAGCAACAGCAATAAGAGAAGAGAAAGAAATCAAAGGAATCCAGATTGGAAAAGAAGAAGTCAAACTCTCTCTATTTGCAGATGACATGATATTATACATAGAAAATCCCAAAGACACTATTACAAAACTACTAGAGTTAATCAGCGAATTCAGCAAAGTCGCAGGATACAAAATCAATATACAGAAATCATTGGCATTCCTATACACAAACAATGAAAAATCAGAAAATGAAATCAAAGAGGCAATCCCCGTCACCATCGCAACCAAAAGAATCAAATATCTAGGAATAAACCTACCCAAAGAAACAAAAGAACTGTACACAGAAAATTACAAGACACTCATGAGAGACATTAAAGAAGAGTTAAACAGATGGAGAAATATTCCATGTTCCTGGGTCGGGAGAATCAATATTGCAAAAATGACCATACTACCAAATGTCATCTATAGATTCAATGCAATCCCTATCAAACTTCCAATACCATTCTTCACAGAACTAGACCAACGAATAACACAGTTCATATGGAAACACAAAAGACCTCGAATAGCCAAAGCAATCCTCAGGAAGAAGAATGGAGCTGGGGGGATCAGCCTCCCCAACTTCAGACTCTACTACAAAGCAACAGTCATCAAGACAGTATGGTACTGGCACAAAAACAGAAATATCGACCAATGGAACAAGATCGAGAACCCAGAGATCAACCCACGCACCTATGGGTACCTTATTTTTGACAAAGGAGGCGAACATATAAAATGGGACAAAGACAGCCTCTTCAACAAATGGTGCTGGGAAAACTGGACAGCTACATGCAAGAAAATGAGGTTGGAACATACCCTGACACCATACACAAAGATCAACTCAAAATGGATTAAAGACTTAAATGTAAGGCCAGAAACCATCAAACTCTTAGAGGAGAATATAGGCAAAACACTCAAGGACATCAATCAAAGCAAGATCTTCTCTGACCCACCTACTAGAATAGTGGAACTAAAAAGACAAATGAACATGTGGGACCTAATGAAACTTAAAAGCTTTTGTACAGCTAAAGAAATTACAAAAAAGCTCAACAGACACCCCACAGAGTGGGAGAAAATCATAGCAAATGAAACAACAGACAAAGAATTAATCTCCAAAATCTACAAGCAACTCAGACAACTCAGCACTGGAAAAACGAACAACCCAATCAAAAAATGGGAAAAGGACCTAAACAGACACCTCTCCAACGATGACATACAGATGGCCCAAAAACACATGAAACGATGCTCAACTTCACTAATAATTAGAGAAATGCAAATCAAAACTACAATGAGATATCACCTCACACCCGTCAGAATGGCCATCATCCACAAATCGACAGACAATAAATGCTGGAGAGGCTGCGGAAAAAAGGGAACACTTCTGCATTGCTGGTGGGAGTGTAAATTGATACAGCCTCTATGGAAGACAGTCTGGAGATTTCTTAAAAAACTAAAAATAGAAGCACCATATGACCCAGCAATCCCACTCTTAGGCTTATACCCTGACGAAATCAAATCTGAAAGAAGCACCTGTACCCCAATGTTCATTGCAGCTCTCTATACAATAGCTAGAACATGGAAGGAACCTAGATGCCCATCGACGAACGAATGGATCCAAAAGCTCTGGTACATATATACAATGGAATACTACACAACTATAAAGAGAAATGCAGAAGAATCAACCCTAATGAGGTGGCTGGATCTAGAACGTATCATAAAAAGTGAAGTCAGTCAAAAAGAGAAGGACAAATACAGTATATTAACACATATATATGGAATCTAGTAGGATGGTGATGATGGCACACGCAGTGAAGCGACAGAAAGACAGACATGGACAGTGGACATATGGACATTGTGGGGAAGGAACAGTGGGTGAGAGGCGTAAAGGAAGTAGCATGAAGGCCTGTACTATCATAAGTGAAGAAAATAGCTATAGTCATTGCTATGTGAGAAAAGGGGATCCTTCAGGGGTGCTGTGTGATGGTTGGGAGGGGAGGAAGGGGGGGATATACATATGACTAATCTGAGAACATACATATCTGTAAACAACAAAACTCTGTAAAAGTTAAAAGTAAAATAAAGGTTTTAAAAAATAAATAAATAAAAGGAACTCTGTGACCCCACAAGGGGTCTGAGATTCACAGACACTGTCCCTGGTCTGCCTCAAGCCTGTCCTTCAGGTGCTGGGCCCAGGGCTAGAAAGGAACTCAGCCACTTCCACCCACTGTACAGATGAGGAAACCAAGCACCAGAGAGAAGCAGCTTCTCCCAGGTCGTTCGATGGCCCCGCAGGTGAGGGGAGTACATGAGGCCACGTGCCCAGATGGCGTGGCAAGAGAAGGGCAATGGAAAAGGGACAGAACCCCTGAGGGATGGAGGGAACGTGCTCTTGAACTCCTGCACCCACCAGGCAGCACCCAGGCCAGCGCCCACCTCTCAACCCCACCAGCAGCTGCTTAGCCTGGGTGGACCGCTCTCCCGCCTGGGTGCGCCGCACCTGGGCCAACACCTCCTCGCCCGGGCGCCTCATCAGGGCCAGACAGGCATGGATGCGGACCTCAGCATCCTCCTCAGGGGTCTGGTGCAGGCTGGAGAGCACGGATCGCCACCCCGAGCAGAGAGAACGTCATCACCCAGAGCCCACTCACCTCTACCCAGGAGTGCCACGCTCCCATCTGCCCTGCCTCTGGCAGGGCAAAGGCAGCCTTGACGCGGCTCCTCCTGACGTCTCCACTTCTCCCTGTGGCCTGGTGGTGGGAGGCTCCCCGTCGCTGCTAATCCCTCTCCTCCCAGAGCCCCAGCCCGGAGCCTCATCCCTGTCCACAAGTCACAATGCGTAAGGGTTTCCCCTGTGGCACAGTGGTAAAGCACTCTGCCGAGCGGGAGACGCGGGTTTGATCCTCAGGTCAGGAAGATCCCCTGGACAAGGACATCGCAACCCACTCCAGGTGGGCTACATTCCAGGGGGTCGCAAAGTGTTGGACACATCTCAGCAACCGAGCACCTATGCAAACCACGGGCAACCAGTGGCTGTGGCCCCCTTCCAAGTAACAACAGACACTCAGGAGGTATTCCCCCTAAAGGTATTCCTGCCCAGCCTCCTTCCTAAGCCAGCCACTTCCCTACCGCATGATTCTCTCTCTTTTCTTGTTTCCATCCATCCACTCAGGCCACAATGTTTACTGAGCACCTATGACACACCTGGCAAGGCACAAGGGGCTGGGTGACAAACTGTGAGCAAGGCACACCCAGCCCTATCCACCCAAGGTTGACTTTGGAGTGCAGACAGGCAGTAAACCTGGCGTAATAGGCGAATAAACGATACGTTACACAATGAGAACTGCTAAAGAGGGGGAAATAAAACAGAGAAGCATGGGGGAGCCCGAAAAAGTCAGCTTCAGGGGAAAGAGCCAAGGCAGACCCCCACCGTAGAGAGATTTCTAAGTGGAGCTCAAGGAGTCAAGCCTGGGGGGCGTCCGAGGAAAGGAAGTGCAGGAAGGAGAGCAGCGTCTGCCAAACTGAGCCCTGCCGGCTTGAAGACCCACAGGGGGACCAGCGGGGAGGAGCCGCAGCGGAGAGGGAAGCAGGAACTGAAGCCCGGGGGTGCTGGTGGTCAGCGGTCAGATGACAGGAAGGACTTCAGCTCTAACCCTAAAGGAGATGGGAGCCGTTAGTTCAACGGTCAGCAAACTTTTCCTATGTAGGCAAAGATAGGGTTTGGTTTGGTTTTTGACTCTGCAGGCCAAGAAGACTCTCTTGCGTTATTCAATTCTGCAGCTGGAGCAAGAAAACAGCGCAAACCACACCTAAACGAACCAGCACAGCTGGCTTCCAACAACACCTTATATCCGAGAACAGGCAATAAGCTGGATGCCGACCATGGACCATAGCTTGCCAACCCCTCAGCCAGGGCATCTGCAGCCCAGGTGGCTTATGTATGATTTGTTTGTAATCACGCACTTACTTGCATGTTCCATGAATACACGCTGCCCCCTACACCAGACACAGGCTCTGTGAGAAGAGAGACCCAGACACCCATTCATGCCAGTGCCAGGCACATAGTAGGTGCTCAGTAAATGCTATGAATGAGCAAATGAAGAAGTGATTTAACAGTGGTTCAAGATCCACTCCTGCCCACTGCCAACGCCCGTGATACGCCGGCGCTCACGTCCACAGAGCAGGGCATCCTCCGGAAGGCCTGGATGGTGCCCAGCCAGATCTCAGGGAGGCACACGTGTTCAGCTTGGAGGTAAGAGCCGTGGCCGCTGGGCCCGCATTGCCAGTGGCCTTCAGCACAAGCTGGAGCTGAAACAAGATGGCAGTGGGCCTTGAGGCCTGGCGGGGATGCCCAGCTCAACCCCCAGACTACAGCTCGCCCGCTTGATGGGGCCATGCCCAGGGCGTGGGCTGTTCTCACCTGATCCGTGTCCGAGGCCTCCTGAAAGGTGCAGTTGGCACCAGTGGAGTCCCCCAGGATCCTCACGAGGGAGCCGACACCAGGCAGCTGCCCACACGACCCATCCAGAGACATGCAGAGGTTGTGCACTAGAGCTGAGATGCCCAGGAAGGCGCTGGGGCTGGTCCCCGGGGTCTGCAGCAGAGGCTGGGGACAGAAACCGGCTCAGCCGAGAAGCGTGGTAAGTGGTCCTTCACGGGCCTTGCCAGGGGATGTTTCCTAAAAACACAGAGACCCCGGCCCCCTACCCCTGAGGGTCCGAGGTGTGACTTGCATGGAGCATTTCTTAAAATGCCCCAGGGGGTCTTTCTGGGGGCTCAGTGGTAAAGAATCCACCTGCCAATGCAGGAGACATCCGGGAAGGTTCCACATACCATGGGGCCACTCAGTTCGTAAGCCTGTGCTCAGGAGTCTGTGTCCAGCTCTTTGAGACCCTATGGACTATAGCCCGCCAGGCTCCTCTGTCCAGGGGATTCTCCAGGCAAGAACACTGGAGTAGGTTGCCATGCCCTCCTCTAGGAGATCTTTCCAACCCAGGGATCGAACCCACATCTCTACATCTTCTGCACTGGCAGGAGGGCTCGTTACCCTTAGCACCACCTGGGAAGCCCAGAGCTGAGAAACCCTGGGCTAAATCACCAGTATGGGTGAGCCTGGTAGGGGCAGAGAGGTTTTTCTGAGTGGCATATGATAGAGAATCCAAGTGTCAGGCCCACCCCAGCCAGTGGCACAACTTCCACCACCTCCCAAGACAGATGAAATGTGCAAGAAACAAAACCAAAGGTCTCGGGACATCCCTGGCGGTCCAGTGGCGAAGACTCCAGACTCCCAACGCAGGGGGCCCCAGGCTCCATCCCTGGTCAGGGAGCTAGACTCTGCACGCCACAACCAAGTGAGAGTTTGCAAGCTGCAACTAAAGACCCTACCTGAGGCGACTAAGACCTGGTTCCACCAAACACATAAATACAAAAAAATCAAATAATCCCTAAAGAAAGCTCTGTGGGCAAAAGAAGTAAGCAGGCTTTTGGGGATTCTCTATAAAGCTTCACAAGAGATGAGCCATCTCTTCTGGAACCACACGAGATCCAAGAACAGTCAGGGTCCCCCGTGACCAACAGCGGAAACGGAAACCGGACGAGCTCAGCCCTGCTGCCCAACCCGGCTGGTCTTCTCCAAAGAGCGTCCCTTGCCTCCAGTTCCCGGAGTGAGAGGGTGGGCTAGCCAGGGCTGGAGAGGGCTCCCAGGCACCGCTTGCCAGCTGGGGTGGCCGGGACCGCACTGTCCTGGGCCTGGGAGGGGCTGGAGGGCACCCAGCACTGACTGTGCTCCTGCCCCAGGGACTTGATAGGAAGTTGAGGAAAAAGGCGCAAAGAGGAGAGGATTTTCTCTGCATAATTAGAGACGTTGTCTTGAACAGAGGTAGCCCTGGGTCCAATCCGAAAGAATCTAAATGGAAAGGCCCAGCCAATGGATTATGGTAAATGGACGGCAAGCAGCGGCATTACGGCCCAGTCCACCCACCACAAAAGCGGTTATTTTGCCCCTTTCCTGTTTGCCTATTTCTGTCCCACCTCTGACTTTAAAAACCTAACTATAGGGGCTTCCCTGGTGGTCCAGTGGGGGAGGACACCGCCTTGCAGTGCAAGGGGCGCCAGTTTGATCCCTGGCCTGGGAAGATTCCACATGTCGCGGAGTGGCTAGACCAATGTGTCCAACTACTGAGCCGGAGCTCTGAAGCACATGCGCCCAGAGCCGGTGCTCTGCAGTGAGAGAGGCCGCTGCGATGGGAGGCCCACACAGGCCAAAGAACAAAGACAGATGAAAAATAAATGAAAGACCAATAGAAGTGGCCAAAAAAAAACCCCACCTAACTATAGCAATGAGATCACTAAGCAACTGAAACAAACTCCTCCTGACTTATGATTTCCTGAACATATACCATATGCCCTAATTTGTCAATTCTTTTCCTAGATAAAACGAATAAAAAATTAACTACTCAGGAACCAACAGATCCCAAGCCCATGTGCTGCGACTACTGAAGCCCACATGCCCTACAGCCTGGGCCCCACCACAAGAAACAGCCTCAGTTGCCACAACTGGAGAAAGCCGGAGCACAGCAACAAAGGCCCAACTCGGCCAAAACTAAATAAATAACAAGAAAATTATTTTTAAATTATGTAGTTAAAGAATGACTCTCTCTTCGCCCCTAATAGCCCCTTAAAGAATCTGGCAGGCAGATCACACAGGCAAGGTAGCATAAGAAGAGAGGCAGCCGGTCTGACGCCACGGAGACCGATGCAGAAATCAAGCTCCTGTGATGTACCGAGATTCCAGCCAGCCACCCCCTGCCCCATGTTTCCCTTTAAAAACTGTCCTGATTGAGCAGAATCCTCAGGGTGGGTCTCTGGCCACGAGTCCACCTTCTCCCCAGATGGCTGACTCTTCTGATTAAAGCACCTTTCCTTTCGACGGACACCTGCCTCTCAAATTACTGGCACTGAACCATCAAGGAGCCCAACCTCAGTATGGTCACACAGACCCAGGAAATAAGAAAGCCCTCTTGTAAAGTTTTGGTCAATTTCCTTGGTGTAAATGACCCCACCTTGGCCGGTTTCAGCTGAGGAAGAGAGCTGGGAGAGCAAGGGTGCTGAGAAGAGATGGGCACTCATCAGCAGGCACGCCTCCCGCGCTGGTCCACACACGACACAAGCAACGTCCCAAAAAGCCTAAGGATGTGGACACCGTACTGCACACTAAGAGCATCCATCAGGCATTACGTATCTCCTATGTTTGTTTTAATAAGATTTCTCTAACTGTAAGCAACCCACTGCAGTACTGTGGGCAACCCACTCCAGCATTCTTGCCTGGGAAATTCCATGGATAGAAGAGCCTGCTGGGCTACCGTCCATGGGGTCACAAGGAGTCGGGCACAACTGAGCACCCGTATTTATCAACCAGCTCAAAAACTGCCTGAAACGCAAGACTCTCCCAAAGCACTTGCTGGGGCCCTGGGTCTGTTTCTCTGAGGAGCAGGAGGAGACCCAGCCTTCTTCTGGGGGCAGACTGCCCTAATACCGCCACCGAGCTTGACCAGGCTGCTCTCCCCAGTAGCAATCTTTCCTAGATAAAACGAATAAAAAATTAACTACTCAGGAACCAACAGATCCCAAGCCCATGTGCTGCGACTACTGAAGCCCACATGCCCTACAGCCTGGGCCCCACCACAAGAAACAGCCTCAGTTGCCACAACTGGAGAAAGCCGGAGCACAGCAACAAAGGCCCAACTCGGCCAAAACTAAATAAATAACAAGAAAATTATTTTTAAATTATGTAGTTAAAGAATGACTCTCTCTTCGCCCCTAATAGCCCCTTAAAGAATCTGGCAGGCAGATCACACAGGCAAGGTAGCATAAGAAGAGAGGCAGCCGGTCTGACGCCACGGAGACCGATGCAGAAATCAAGCTCCTGTGATGTACCGAGATTCCAGCCAGCCACCCCCTGCCCCATGTTTCCCTTTAAAAACTGTCCTGATTGAGCAGAATCCTCAGGGTGGGTCTCTGGCCACGAGTCCACCTTCTCCCCAGATGGCTGACTCTTCTGATTAAAGCACCTTTCCTTTCGACGGACACCTGCCTCTCAAATTACTGGCACTGAACCATCAAGGAGCCCAACCTCAGTATGGTCACACAGACCCAGGAAATAAGAAAGCCCCTCTTGTAAAGTATTGGTCAATTTCCTTGGTGTAAATGTCCCCACCTTGGCCGATTTCAGCTGAGGAAGAGAGCTGGGAGAGCAAGGGAGCTGAGAAGAGATGGGCACTCAGCAGCAGGCACGCCTCCCGCGCTGGTCCACACACGACACAAGCAACGTCAACAAGCCTAAGGATGTGGACACCGTACTGCACACTAAGAGCATCCATCAGGCATTACGTATCTCCTATGTTTGTTTTAATAAGATTTCTCTAACTGTAAGCAACCCACTGCAGTACTGTGGGCAACCCACTCCAGCATTCTTGCCTGGGAAATTCCATGGATAGAAGAGCCTGCTGGGCTACCGTCCATGGGGTCACAAGGAGTCGGGCACAACTGAGCACCCGTATTTATCAACCAGCTCAAAAACTGCCTGAAACGCAAGACTCTCCCAAAGCACTTGCTGGGGCCCCTGGGTCTGTTTCTCTGAGGAGCAGGAGGAGACCCAGCCTTCTTCTGGGGGGCAGACTGCCCTAATACCGCCACCGAGCTTGACCAGGCTGCTCTCCTCCAGGGCGCTGGGCAGTAGCAATTTCTCTGCCCGGGCTGAGCTGGAGGAGGGTTCCTCCAGCTGCTCACCAGAGCCCACCCCACCCTCAAGATGCTCAGCCGCCCTTACTCCAAGGCTCTGAAGTTTTCAGGCAAGAACAAAGCAAAGTGGGAAACAGAGCTCAGGACAGGGGGCCACCAGTTCCAGGCCTCTTAAAGGAAAAGTAACATGGACATATTTTATTTAACCAACATGTATACAAAACTCCCGATGTGCCAGGCTCTGCACACCTGTCCACTGTTTAGATCCTGAGACACAGAGAGGTTAAGTAACTTGCCTAAGGTCACCCAGCCAGAAAACATTAGGGCCAACATTCAACCCTACAGGATCTGGCTCCCAGATGGGTGTTCCCCCTACAATCACTGTTTTTCTCTCTGTTTTTTTTTTTTTTTTCAGCCACTTCTATTGGTCTTTCATTTATTTATTTTCATCCATCTTCATTCTTTGGCCCGTGTGGGCCTCCCATTGCAGTGGCCTCTCTCATGCAGAGCGCCGGCTCTGGGCGCATGCGCTCCAGAGCTCCGACTCGGTAGCTGGACACACTGGTCCAGCCACTCCGCGGCACGTGGGATCTTCCCAGGCCAGGGATCGAACCGGTGCCCCTTGCACTGCAAGGCGGTGTCCTTACCCACTGGACCACCAGTGAAGCCCTCACTGTTTCTCAAAACACATGCCCTGGGCTCACTCGTGAAGACTAGGCCAGGCTCTGGGCATCAGACAGTGACCTCTGTTATTCCTATGGCCAAGAGTAGGGAGCACCTGGCACAAAAAGAGCAACCCACTGCAGTACTGTGGGCAACCCACTCCAGCATTCTTGCCTGGGAAATTCCATGGATAGAAGAGCCTGCTGGGCTACCGTCCATGGGGTCACAAGGAGTCGGGCACAACTGAGCACCCGTATTTATCAACCAGCTCAAAAACTGCCTGAAACGCAAGACTCTCCCAAAGCACTTGCTGGGGCCCTGGGTCTGTTTCTCTGAGGAGCAGGAGGAGACCCAGCCTTCTTCTGGGGGCAGACTGCCCTAATACCGCCACCGAGCTTGACCAGGCTGCTCTCCTCCAGGGCGCTGGGCAGTAGCAATTTCTCTGCCGGGCTGAGCTGGAGGAGGGTTCCTCCAGCTGCTCACCAGAGCCCACCCCACCCTCAAGATGCTCAGCCGCCCTTACTCCAAGGCTCTGAAGTTTTCAGGCAAGAACAAAGCAAAGTGGGAAACAGAGCTCAGGACAGGGGGCCACCAGTTCCAGGCCTCTTAAAGGAAAAGTAACATGGACATATTTTATTTAACCAACATGTATACAAAACTCCCGATGTGCCAGGCTCTGCACACCTGTCCACTGTTTAGATCCTGAGACACAGAGAGGTTAAGTAACTTGCCTAAGGTCACCCAGCCAGAAAACATTAGGGCCAACATTCAACCCTACAGGATCTGGCTCCCAGATGGGTGTTCCCCCTACAATCACTGTTTTTCTCTCTGTTTTTTTTTTTTTTTTCAGCCACTTCTATTGGTCTTTCATTTATTTATTTTCATCCATCTTCATTCTTTGGCCCGTGTGGGCCTCCCATTGCAGTGGCCTCTCTCATGCAGAGCGCCGGCTCTGGGCGCATGCGCTCCAGAGCTCCGACTCGGTAGCTGGACACACTGGTCCAGCCACTCCGCGGCACGTGGGATCTTCCCAGGCCAGGGATCGAACCGGTGCCCCTTGCACTGCAAGGCGGTGTCCTTACCCACTGGACCACCAGTGAAGCCCTCACTGTTTCTCAAAACACATGCCCTGGGCTCACTCGTGAAGACTAGGCCAGGCTCTGGGCATCAGACAGTGACCTCTGTTATTCCTATGGCCAAGAGTAGGGAGCACCTGGCACATGGGGAAAATAGTCTCTGTACCAACTTTTGTTCCCCTGAGTTCATGGTCTTAACCAAGCCTGTGTCTCGGTGGACACATATTTCAGCATCTCAGTAGTGCTGAGTGTGCGCGCTCCTGCGTGGGTGTGTGTGCAAACCCCAAGACAGACATGGACCAGTGCATGTGTGCTCACTCCCTCATGTGTACACGGATGTGTGTGCGCATGTGTGTTGATGTGGGTGGGTCCCTGTGTGTACACATGCATGTCCCAGTATGTGAATGTACATGTGCCCCAGTTTATCTGTGGCAGTGGGGGGAGGTCCAGGCATGGGTAGGTGTCCCCATTTGTCCCTGTGTGAGTGTCTGGGGTACATGTTTACGTACATAGCTTGGCTTTGAGTACATACATGTTCAGGTACACGTATCAGGCTTGGCATATATGTCTCAATAGGCGGGTGCATGTCCCCCCATATGTTCTGACATGAGGGTATATGTATGTGAGTCTTGGGAGAGGGGGTGTTTTCTGGAGGAAGTGAGGAACTGTGGATTGGAAAAGCACATTCAATGTTATTCCAGATTTAGCCAGTGAAAACAAACTGTGTTTTCTTAACACAGAGGAGGGAAAGCAGGGCTCGACCGGGAGGCAGGGGTTATGAAAAGACGGCGAGAAGCCACTCGGACCCCTGGGATGAGGGTTCCCCACCTGCCAGAGTCTCCACTGCTGCCCACACTGCCCCAGGAAGGCCGCCTGCGGAAGGCAGGGCCAACTCGGGCCTTCTGGGGCGAAAGGCGAGGCCAGAAGCTGGAGAGGGCCCTGCGAGGAGAGCAGGGCAGCTGGTGCTCTGGGAGCCAAGCCCCAGCTGGGACTGCAGGGCCAGGAAAACTGGGCCAGCATCAGGCCTGGGCTCCAAGAGGGTCAGAGAGTGCTGGCCCTGCTCGTTTGATGGCGGCCCTGGGGGTCTGCCCAGAACTGCCAGCCTCCCTCCATTTCTAAACAGTGAAAACATCAGATCTTAATGTCAAAGTTTCTAATTTAAAAAGGTTTGGTTATACTTCAATTTAAAGGGCTTACCCAGTGGCACTGGTGGCTCAGACAGTAAAGAGCCTGCCTGCGATGCAAGAGGCCTGAGCTCCATCCTTGGGTTGGGAACATCCCTTGGAGGAGGGAATGGCACCCCACACTGCAGTATTTTTTTTTAAGCAGTTGTGGCTCCTAGTGGCTCAGGAGTTGTGGCTCCCAGGCTCTAGAGCACAGGCTCAGTGGCTGTGGTGCATAGGCTTTGCTGCTCCATGGTATGTGGGATCTTCCTGGATCAGGGATTGAACCCATGTCTCCTGCATTAGCAGGCAGATTCTTTGCCACTGAGCCACCTGGGAAGCCCTCTAGCATTTTGTTTTAACTCCAGTATTCTTGCCTGGAGAATCCCATGCACAGAAAGGCCTGGGGGGCTACAATCCATGGGGCTGCAAAGAATCAGAGACAACTGAGCGACTCACGCGCACCCCGAGAGGCGTAGGTTCGGTTCCTGGGTTGGGAAGATTCCCTGGAGGAGGGCATGGCAGCCCACTTAGTGCTCCTGCCTAGAGAATCCCACGGACAGAGGAGCCCGGCGGGGTCCGGAGAGGAGTCCATAGGGTCACCAAGAGTCGAGCATGACCGAAGGGACTTAGCACACACACACACACTTCAATTCAAAGCCTGTTTAAAATGTTCGTTTTCTTACAATTTTTAAAGATGGAAAGAGAAAATTATCCCCAACCCTACAATCCTCATAAGATTGCCTTCGCTTTTCCACTGTGACTTGAATGCCCACTTATCTGGTCTCGAAGCCAGTCCCTTGTCTTCAAACCAGCCATTCCCAAAAGGCCCAACAATAAAGCTGGTAGAGGACTTCCCTGGTGGTTCAGTGGTAGAGAGTCTGACTCACAGTGCAAGGGGCACCGGTTCGATTCCTGGCCCGGCAAGATCCCACGTGCGGCGGAGTGGGCTGGACCAATGCGTCCAACTGCGAACCAACGCTCTGGAGCACATGGGCCCAGAGTCAGAGCTCTGCAGCGAGAGAGGCCCCTGCGATGTGAGGCCCACAAAGGCCAAAGAATAAAGATGGATGCAAATCGATTAAAAAAAAAAGTTAAAAAATACAGAAATAAATAAAATAAAGCTGGTAGAAAACAAAACAAAACAACATAGGAAACACCATGACCTTGGGGAGGTGAAGCACTGCCTGGAAAAAACTGAAAAGCTGGACTTGACCAAAAAGAATGTCTGCTCGTCCAAAGCACCATTAAGAGAGGACATGGCCAGGGAACCTCCAGGCCGTCCCGTGGTGAAGACTAAGCCCTTTTGCCGCAGTGGGCTGCCGGGGGTTCAGCTACTGGTTGGGGAGCTGAGATCCTACAAGCTGTGTGGTGTGACCCAAACAAACAAAACAACGAGAAGACGTGGCCGAGAGGCAACAAGCACGGCCTGGCGACGACAGAACAGCACGAGGGGCTGACACGCGGTGAACGCACACGCAGCAGGGGCGTCGAGCAGTGCGGCCTGTGCGTGAGGCGCCCTGCCCTCACCCGGCTCATGGAGAGCAAAGGAGAGAAAGAGGAGGAGGAGGAGGAGGAGGGAGTCCGCACTGCATGGCACTAACGTCCCTACAGCCCGTGTCACCTGTGTGTACTATGCCCCCCAGAGCCCAGCCCTGGCTCTGACTCTGTGCCCGACCCCCTGGTGAACCGAGCCAACCACACAGCCTGCTGGACCGGTTCCTCCTGCAAACCCCCGCGTCAGGGGCCAGGGGCACGTGCTCCCTGCGCTCCACCTGGGCAGTTAGCCCAAGTCCCACAGGCAAGAGCGGCTGAGAGATTCTGCTGGAGAACTCCTCCATCAGCCAGCCCAGGGGGCTCCCACACTCCCAGGGGCCCGGGCTGGCTCATCCCCTCTTCCACTTCCCCCTGAGGACCTCTGAATCCTGGCCCACTGCCAGCCTAGGAGGACCGGGTGAGGAGTGACGTGACCCCGCCCCCAGGCACGTGAGGACACGCCCCCAGGAGAGTGAGGACACGCCCCATGGTCCAAGGGAAAGACACAGCAGCTGCATCTCCTGGGCCAGCTACCCGGTCTCCTTGGGCCTCAGTTTCCTCACCTGTTAACTGAGTTTCCTAACCTGTTCACGGCAGGAACAAGAGTACTTCCCTCATAGAGGCATACTGGGTATTAATAGGACCTCCCAGTTTCACATGCTCTCCTGATCTTGAGATTACGCTTGATTACAAGAACAGCAGCGGCTCTAATTTAAAGTTTGGTCTCCCCCATGAGGCAGGACTGTTTGGTCTCCATCTACTTGCCCAGGATCCACAGCTTGGAGAGACACTGCCGAGACTCAAACCCAGCTGTCTCTGATCTGCCTCCACTGGTCCCACCAGGCAGAGGCACAAAGTCTGGAGGACAGCAGGTGCCCCACCGCTCCCCGCTGCCTCCGACCCCAGTGGAGCAGGGGAGGAATGACAGGAAGGGGGTGGGATACGGGGGCTCACCAGCAGCACGAGGACCATGGTATCCGTGGGCTCTGGAATGAAGGCCAGCGACCAGAGCCACGCCTCTGTCTCGTCGTCCTCTGCCTCCCCGGACAGGATGAGCTCTGCCGTGAGGCCCACGCAGGCCTCGGTGCCGCAGGAGGGCAGGGCATCCACCAGCGGTTGCCTGAGATGGAGAGAAGCCCAGGGAACGTTACGATGGCATCCCGCATGCCCAGGCGTCTTCGTGGAGCGGTCATCTGGGAGCAATCAGAGGCTCAGAGAGGTACGTCAGGCACGTGAGGACGCTCACACGCCCAGAAAGGGGTGGAGCCAGGCCGGGACCCAGGCAGCCTGGCCAGGACCCTGTGCTCTTAGGCCAACGGAGACCCTAGCAGCCTTGTGAACCCTGGCAGTTCTATCCACCCTGGAGACACGGCAGTCGGGGGTGACATGAGTTCCTACCCACTGCTGCCCCAAAACCCACCATACTCACCATGTAGGTAAGAATCTCTCATATAGGGCTTCCCTGGGAGCTCAGTGGTGAAGAGTTCGCCTGCCAATGCAGGAGACACAGGTTCCATCCCTGATGCAGGAAGATCCCACATGCTGTGGAGCAACTAAGCCCGTGAGCCACAACCATGGAGCCTGTGCTCTAGAGCCTCGGAGCCGCAACTACTGGGCCCATGTGCCACAACTACTGAAGCCCGTGTGCCCTAGAGCCCGAGTTCCACAACAAGAGAAGTCGATGCAACAGGAAACCTGCTCACCTCAACTAGAGAGCAGCCCCCACTCCCTGCAACTAGAGAAGAGCCTGTGGCAGCAGTGAAAACCTAGAATAGCCAAAAATACAATAAATAAATAAAAATTTTAAAATAAAGAAATGAAAACCCAGTGCAGTCAAACAAAAAAAAAAAAAAAAGAAAACACTCTCTTCTATAGAACAGAAGTCAACAAAACTGGCACGTTGTCCCTCATTAAACACAATGCACCACATTAAACCTCTAATGCTCTCAGCCCAATATCATCCAATCTTTCTTCTTTTTTTTGAAATTACAGAAAGGGTGAGAAGTTCAGGGCAGGCTCTCGCCCTCTGCACCATGACGGGTCTAAGCAGGGAAATGACAGCTGGATGGAGGTGGGCGCCTCGACCACGGTAGGAACAGGAGGCTCCAGGGCGGGAGTCTTACGGGCCCAGGGCACACGAGGCAGGGCGGATGGGGCTCTCCAGCCCATCCACCCTAATGAGTGACATCCGTGGCCACAGAGGGTCAGGTATGCCCCCACCCCTGACTCACACACACCATCTGCCTATCAAACAGTCTCTGGCCTCAGTTTACTCATCTATAAAATGGGACTGCTGATGACTGGCCCCACTCCAAGATGACCCTGAGCCCTCAGGAAACCAGGCCTCTTCATCCGGAGAGGGCCCATCTCTCGCCCTTGCATTTCCTCTTTTCCTTATAGATTTGGGCCCTGGAAAACCAGGCTCAGGGTAGAAGAGGAGGAAGAGGTGAGGGCAGAGAAATCTCTGAAAAGTATCAGTCCTCTTAGAACCTTCTAAATTCAGGGATAGTCTCTCCTCTCCCTGACTCCCAACATCTAAGTGCACAAGCGAGACACCGGGGCCTGTGGGAACAGCCTGAGGTACAAGCAGGGTCAATCACCAGGGGAACAGACAGCTCCGCATGGAGGTTCAGAGGCCCCTCCCTACACCAATCACACTTACTATGTACCCAAGTCAACAACCACTTATTTAAACCTGTAAGAATTCCATGAGGATGCACAGACCACCTGGGGTCAAATCTTAACTCTGCTGTGTGACTTTGGGCAAGTTTCCTAACTTCTCTGTGCCTAGGTTTCCTTCCACAGCTGTCACACAGGAATAAAACCTCATAGGGTCATGGTGAGGAGTAAATGAGTGAATACCCATAAAAAGCTTGGAAGGTATCTGTGCGTTATTAGTTATTCAGTTTGGTAGTCATTGAAATAGACATTTGACAATGTCGCTTCACAAACAGGCTTCCCAGGTATCACAGTGGGACAAAAATAAATAAATAAATAAAGCACTCTCCTGTACTGTACTTCAAGAGATACAGGTTCAATCTCTGGGTCAGGAAGATCCTCTAGACAAGGAAACAGCAACCTGCTCCAGTATTCCTTTTTTTTTTTTTTTCATCCATCTTTTATTCTTTGGCATGTGTGAGCCTCCCACCACAGGGGCCTCTCTTACCAGCTCTGGGTGCATGCGCTCCAGAGCGCTGGCTCGTAATTGGACACACTGGTCCAGCCACTCTGAGGCACATGGGATCTTCCTGGGCCAGGGATCAAACCGGTGCCCCTTGCACTGCCAGGCAAACTCTCTACCCACTGGCCCACCAGGGAAGCCCTGCTCCAGTATTCTTGCCTGGAGAATCCCATGGACAGAGGGGCCAGTCCATGGAGTCACAGAGTCGGACATGTCTCAGCGACTAAACAGTAACAATCACGTTGATATGTGCGTGGGGGGGGGGTGTTCTTTCATATTTCCAAATCAATAAAATATTTTTCAGGTCTCAGAGTCTTTCTGCAGGCTTTTGCAAAGCTCCCAGGCCTGAAATCTGGATCTCAGTGGGCTGGTGAATGGCTGGACTTGGGGAAGGAGCCCCCAGTTTTCCCCTGCACAGCCTTCAGCCCCTCGAGGGAGGTCCCCAGAAGTTCCCCTCCAGGCTTGGGGGTCTTCTCTACACCCCTTTCTGGCCCCACATCACAGGGTCCCAGGGTGGGATCCCAGCCCTGCCTAGCCCCGCTCAGCATCCCCCACCCCCAGCAGAATGGAACCCAAGGTGCACTGGAATGCTAATTCCAGCTCTCTGCAAGAGGGACCCTGCGTGGGGCGGGAACAATGCCTGTCTTTATCCCACCAGGCTCTGCAGCCTCCAGTCTCCCCCACTGGCCCCGTGAGAACGCCCGAGCTCCCCGCTTAATCACCTTCTTGGCAGACATCCCCATGGTGAGGAGTAAATTTGAGTTGGAAAAAAACCCATAAAAGCTTGGAAGGTATCTGTGCGTTATTAGTTATTCAGTTTGGTAGTCATTGAAATAGACATTTGACAATGTCGCTTCACAAACAGGCTTCCCAGGTATCACAGTGGGACAAAAATAAATAAATAAATAAAGCACTCTCCTGTACTGTACTTCAAGAGATACAGGTTCAATCTCTGGGTCAGGAAGATCCTCTAGACAAGGAAACAGCAACCTGCTCCAGTATTCCTTTTTTTTTTTTTTTCATCCATCTTTTATTCTTTGGCATGTGTGAGCCTCCCACCACAGGGGCCTCTCTTACCAGCTCTGGGTGCATGCGCTCCAGAGCGCTGGCTCGTAATTGGACACACTGGTCCAGCCACTCTGAGGCACATGGGATCTTCCTGGGCCAGGGATCAAACCGGTGCCCCTTGCACTGCCAGGCAAACTCTCTACCCACTGGCCCACCAGGGAAGCCCTGCTCCAGTATTCTTGCCTGGAGAATCCCATGGACAGAGGGGCCAGTCCATGGAGTCACAGAGTCGGACATGTCTCAGCGACTAAACAGTAACAATCACGTTGATATGTGCGTGGGGGGGGGGTGTTCTTTCATATTTCCAAATCAATAAAATATTTTTCAGGTCTCAGAGTCTTTCTGCAGGCTTTTGCAAAGCTCCCAGGCCTGAAATCTGGATCTCAGTGGGCTGGTGAATGGCTGGACTTGGGGAAGGAGCCCCCAGTTTTCCCCTGCACAGCCTTCAGCCCCTCGAGGGAGGTCCCCAGAAGTTCCCCTCCAGGCTTGGGGGTCTTCTCTACACCCCTTTCTGGCCCCACATCACAGGGTCCCAGGGTGGGATCCCAGCCCTGCCTAGCCCCGCTCAGCATCCCCCACCCCCAGCAGAATGGAACCCAAGGTGCACTGGAATGCTAATTCCAGCTCTCTGCAAGAGGGACCCTGCGTGGGGCGGGAACAATGCCTGTCTTTATCCCACCAGGCTCTGCAGCCTCCAGTCTCCCCCACTGGCCCCGTGAGAACGCCCGAGCTCCCCGCTTAATCACCTTCTTGGCAGACATCCCCAGACGGCAGGACAAGTCAGGAATGAGACAACAGACCACAGGGCTGTGCTAAAATGTCACCATCCATCTCCCAGTAGGGACCTAGGACAGCAGCCACATTACCCAGCCCCACCAGGACCCCCAGCCCAGCCCCCAATGTGGGAGAGGTCCTCACCAGTTGCCTCGGCATTTCAAAGAAGAAGGTCCCCAGAGTTCTCTCAGCTTATCCACTCAGACACCAGCGTCAAGAACAGCTCTGCAGCCTGGAAATCAAGAGGGCGCAGCCTGAGAGACCAACCCCCACGGGTCACCTCATCCATCCCCCTGCCTCCACATGTGCTTGGTCACTCAGTCGTGTCCAACTCTCTGTGACCCTTTATACTGTAGTCCACCACGCTCCTCGCAGTTCAGTCTCGCTTAATCGTGTCTGACTCTGCAGCCCCATGGACTGCAGCACGCCAGGCTTCCCTGTCCTTCATCACCTCCCAAAGCGTGCTCAAATGCATGTCCATTAACTCATGTCCTCTGGCCATGGGATTTTCCAGGCAAGACTACTGGAGTGTGTTGCCATTTCCTCCTCCAGGGGATCTTCCTGACTCAGGGATCGAACCTGCATCTCCCTCATTGCAGGTAGATTCTCTACCTACTGAGCCATTGGCATGGCCGTAGAGGAGGCAGGAATTCCAGTGTCTCCCACCTAAGCTGTCACCAATCCAGAGAGCTGAGGCTGCTCCTCTGGGCTTCTTTCCACTGAATCCCAAGCTCCTTGCACACCGGCTGGCCCAATTTCATTCTTTAGTTTAACAAGCATTCATTGGGCACCTGCTATGTGCCAGGTATATATTAAGGTCCAGGGACATGGGAGTGAAAAAAAGACATGGTATCTGCATTCGTGGGCTTTACGCTCGAATAAAGGCCTGGTGGATCTGTGGTTAAAAAATCCACCTGCCATGCAGGAGATGAGGGTTCGATCCCTGGGTCAGGAAGATCTCCCGATGAAGGGAACAGCAACCCACTCCAGTATCCTTGCCTGTAAAATTCCATGACACAGGAGCCTGGAGGGCTACAGTTCATGGGGGTGCAAAAGAATCAGACACAACTGAGCATCTAAACAGTAAGAACATGTTCACAATTATTATAATCACGAGTCCTACCGTATTTCACAAAGTTAGTGAGATAGCAATCTTCTTTGATATTCAATGAAGAAAATGTGTGGACACTTTTCAACATTACAAACAGTGATGGCTAATCAATAGACATTTGCAATTCTTCCCTGTTGTCTTCAGATCTGACCAGCACAGCTTCCAAGTCTCGAACTCTCAAGGAAATAAAAGACTCGATTCAGAGCCTGTACCACCTCTCGGGTTTCAGGAGATAGTTGGTTTGGGAGGCTGGCCACATCCCACCTTCCCTCCCGGTGCCTCTTCAGTCTCAGATTTGTTGCCTCAGCCCAAACTCGAAGCCACAGAAAGACTCAGAGGTCCTGGCTTCCTGCTGGGTTGGGTCAAGGCCAAGACTGAGCCCTCAGCCCACCCAGCCAGGGGTCCGTGGCCGACGGGACGGGCTTGCATTCCTCCGGCCTCCTCTGCTCTGAGGGGCTGGGACTGCGTCCCCATGCATACAGCTTGATCTCAGCAAGATTCAAAATAGGTGTCTCGGGGGCTTCCCTGGTGGTCCAGTGGGTAAGGACACCGCCATGCAGTGCAAGGGGCGCCGCTTCGATCCCTGGCCTGGGAAGATCCCACATGCTGCAGAGTGGCTGGACCGATGTGTCCAACTATCGAGCCGGAGCTCTGGGCGCGCATGCGCCCAGAGCCAGCGCTCTGCAACGACAGGGGCCACCGCGATGGGAGGCCCACAAGAGCCAAAGAACAAAGATGGAGGAAAATGGAGAAATGAAAGACCAATAGAAGTGGCCCGCCTGCTCCCCTCCCACCCCACCCCCACCAAAATAAATAAATAAATAAATCTTAAAAAAAAAAATAGGTGTCTCATGGGCCAGGGACATGGGGGTGAGAAAGAGGCACGGCACCTGTGTTTGTGGGCTTTCCCCTCTAACAAAAGCCTGGCGGTTCTGTGGTAAAGAATACGCCTCCAGTGTAGGAGGTGAGGTTCAGTCCTCGAGTCAGGAAGATCCCCTGAAAAGGAAATGGCAACCCACCCCAGCACTCTTGGATACACGCCCCCTCACAGCAGCGCGTCTGCCCCAGGGTCTGGGCAGCGTCCCCACTGTGTGCTTTCTGCTGGCAGAGCTGGTGTGTGTGCTAAGTCGCTTCAGAGGTCTTAGTGCAGAGTGGCCTGTGAAATCTCAGTCCCCCGATCAGGGACAGGAACCTCGCCCTCAGCAGTGAACGCACGGAGTCCTAACCGGATGGCCAGCGAGCTCCCCATTATAAACAATTTCTTAAATGCAGTGGCTTTAACAAGGACCTATGGTACAGCCCAGGGAACTCTGCTCAATGCTGTGTAGCAGCCTGGATGGGAGGGGCGTTCGGGGAGAGTGGATACGTGTACCTGCGTGAGCGACTCCGCTGCCCCACGGAGACTACCCCAGCGCTGGTCACTGGCTGTGGGTGTACGTTCCGCCACTTCAGTCGGGTCTGACTCTTGGCGACCTTACGGATGGCAGCCCTCCAGGCTCCTCTGTCCGTGGGATTCTCCAGGCAAGGCTCCTGGAGTGGTTGCCATGCCCTCCTCCAGGGGATCTTCCTGATCCAGGGATTGAACTCCCGTCTCCTGTGTCTCCTACACTGGCAGGCGGGTTCTTTACCGCTAGCGCCCCCTGGGGAGCCTAGTGAGGACCCTTAGTTCTGCCTTTACTTCCTTGTGCGGCACACCAGCCAGCCCTTCGTGCAGAGAAACCCCCACCTTTACAGTGAGCCTGACAATGTCAGCCTAGTGTGGGGCACCTGCCGCAGGAACCCTGCCACCTTCTGGATGGGCTCAGCCGCACCTCCCTCCAGCTGGTGGCTGCCTTTCCCGGGCATCATCCGTGATTCCCTAGACTCAGAACACACACGCCTTTAAGACCTCTGACACGTGTGCCCCCGCCGGGCCTTGGCTGGGTCCTCCCGCCCTGGGAGGCCTGCAGTCACCAGCGTTGGCTTCAGGACTGGCTTTCCAGCGCTGAGCACAGTGGGAGGAGCCATGGCAGCTCAACCCAGAAGGCTCGTGGGGGAGGAGGAGGATGTCATCCCTGCCTCCTGAGAAGCCTGTCACCATCGTGGCCACAGACAACATCAACGCCCAACAGTAACACCAACAGCAACCGGTTGCTTTGTATGGAGCCTCGACAGGGTGCAGGCGCTGCTGTAGGCACTTCACTCCGGGCACCACTTCACTTGACCCTGACCCTGGGAGAGGCCGTCACCATCGTCACTTAACAGAGCATTTAAGGCGAGCGCCAGTGGCCACAGAGCTACTAAGTGGCAGAGGTGCCACTTGAACCCACTTTGTTGTTATTATTCTTTTTTTTTGGCCACTTCTATTGCTCTTTCATTCATTTCCATCTTTGTTCTTTGGCCTGTCTGGCCTCCCACTGCAGTGGCCTCTCTCGCCGCAGAGCACTCGCTCCGGGCGCATGCGCTCCAGAGCTCCGACTCAGTAGTTGGACACATCAGTCCAGCCGTTCCGTGGCACGTGGGATCTTCCCAGGCCAGGGATCGAACTGGCGCCCTTGCACTGCAAGGCGGTGTCCTTACCCACTGGACCACCAGGGAAGCCCTGAACCCACATTCTTAGTCAGTGTCCTAAACTCAGGGCCATCGGGGAAGAACGCAAGCCCTGACAGCTCGTTTCTGCGGTGCCTCTTCTCCCGCTGTGGCCCACTGCCAGCAGCCCGGGTGCCACCACTGACACAGACGTGGGAATCCCTTCGCAGAAGCAACACATTGCGCTGTATTTCCACCCTGGTAGATGCAAATATTTGCCAGGGCAAAGACAAAAGCAGTGAAGTAACTAGCCAGCCTGCCAACACAGAAGACATGCGAGACGCAAGGTCGATCCCTGGGTGGGGAAGATCCCCTGGAGGAGGGCACGACAACAACTCCAGTGCTCTTGCCTGGAGAATCCCACGGACAGAGAAGCCTGGTGGGCTACGGTCCACAGGGCTTCACAGAGTCAGACACGGCTGAAGTGACTAAGCACGCACAATGATTGTAAGTACTCATCACCTTTGTTTCGAATAGGATTCATTTTCATTATAAATTGGTATAACAACCTTTTTTTCTTTCTTTGGCTCCCAGTCTCCATAATGGTGAAGAACCAGCTGCACATGTCTCTCTTCTAAAGTGTAGCTGCTTTACACTGCTGAGTCAGTTTCTACCGTACAGCAAAATGAGTCAGCCTTTTACATACCTATGCCCCCTCTTTAATGGATCCTTCCCATGTAGGTCACTACAGAGCATGGATCAAGTTCCCTTGGCTACACAGTAGGTTCTCACTGGAGTATAACTTAATCTTTAGGAATGTCTGTTTCAACAACCAACCTGCAGGATCCCCAGAATTTCACCATCAGCCCTGTCAAGTCAGGACAAGCCGCCCTCGCAGACCACTGTCCACACGTGGCCGTACACGATCGGTGTTCAATCAGTGCGTGTGATGCAGGCACCCTACTCGGAGCACCCTGGACAGTGGTCAGGCACGGGGTCCTCCTTATGCGTCCGTCCTGGCCATCTTGCAGGGGGACCTGCCTGTCTTCTTTCCCCATCCTCTTCTTCACTCCACCAGGCTCTCAGCCATCCCAGCCCGCTGCCCCCCACGTCGGCTCCCGGGGCCTCTCTGCAGAGGGTCAGGCTGTGGAATTTGCTCTCTATTGAGTCCTGAGTCCTGGGCTTTGTCTCCAAACCGAAAAAACTAATCTTGTCTCCTGCCCACCAACAATGGGGAGAGGCGAGAGCCTTCCAGGCTGAAGCCCACGCGTCCATCCCCCTGGTAACCGACAGCCCCACAGCTCTCCAAGGGGGGTGGTCACAGAGCACTGCTTGATGTGCACTCAGGCGTCTCCCAGAAAGTCATTTTCAGAAACAAGATCCTCGGCAATTCACCCCAGCCCAGGGGACCTCCCTAGTGGGAACAATTTCCTTCCTTGTTAGACTATACCTACAGGACGGCCTGCCCTGCCCCGCAGGCCCTCTGGGGCCAGCACTGCCACCTCAGGAGGGAGACAGGCCCGTGGCCTGAGCGGCCTCTGCCAGGGACGTCTGGTCAGAGGACTCTGGGGCCAGAGGGAGGGGTGTGGGAACACAGTGCAGACAGTGGTCCTCCATAGCGGTGGGATGACTAAGCACGCACAATTTTCATCACTTTGTTTCAATAGGATTCATTTTCATTATAAATTGGTATAACAACCTTTTTTTCTTTCTTTGGCTCCCAGTCTCCATAATGGTGAAGAACCAGCTGCACATGTCTCTCTTCTAAAGTGTAGCTGCTTTACACTGCTGAGTCAGTTTCTACCGTACAGCAAAATGAGTCAGCCTTTTACATACCTATGCCCCCTCTTTAATGGATCCTTCCCATGTAGGTCACTACAGAGCATGGATCAAGTTCCCTTGGCTACACAGTAGGTTCTCACTGGAGTATAACTTAATCTTTAGGAATGTCTGTTTCAACAACCAACCTGCAGGATCCCCAGAATTTCACCATCAGCCCTGTCAAGTCAGGACAAGCCGCCCTCGCAGACCACTGTCCACACGTGGCCGTACACGATCGGTGTTCAATCAGTGCGTGTGATGCAGGCACCCTACTCGGAGCACCCTGGACAGTGGTCAGGCACGGGGTCCTCCTTATGCGTCCGTCCTGGCCATCTTGCAGGGGGACCTGCCTGTCTTCTTTCCCCATCCTCTTCTTCACTCCACCAGGCTCTCAGCCATCCCAGCCCGCTGCCCCCCACGTCGGCTCCCGGGGCCTCTCTGCAGAGGGTCAGGCTGTGGAATTTGCTCTCTATTGAGTCCTGAGTCCTGGGCTTTGTCTCCAAACCGAAAAAACTAATCTTGTCTCCTGCCCACCAACAATGGGGAGAGGCGAGAGCCTTCCAGGCTGAAGCCCACGCGTCCATCCCCCTGGTAACCGACAGCCCCACAGCTCTCCAAGGGGGGTGGTCACAGAGCACTGCTTGATGTGCACTCAGGCGTCTCCCAGAAAGTCATTTTCAGAAACAAGATCCTCGGCAATTCACCCCAGCCCAGGGGACCTCCCTAGTGGGAACAATTTCCTTCCTTGTTAGACTATACCTACAGGACGGCCTGCCCCCTGCCCCCGCAGGCCCTCTGGGGCCAGCACTGCCACTCTCCAGGAGGGAGACAGGCCCGTGGCCCTGAGCGGCCTCTGCCAGGGGACGCGTCTGGTCAGAGGACAGAGGGTGGTGCTCTGGGGGCCAGAGGGGAGGGGGTGGGTGGGAACACGGAGTGCAGAACAGTGGTCCTCCATAGCGGTGGGTCCCCAGGGGACTCTGGCACATCTGGAGACACACTGGGTGATCACGACAGGGATGGGGTGATGCCGACAGCTGGCGGGTGGAGGCCAGGGAGGCTGCTCAGCATCCGACAGACAGTGGACAGCACGGCCCAAGGGGTCAAGAGTGCCAGGGCGCGAATCCTTACCGTGAGGGCCGGCTCTCCTAGGCGCACAGCCATCTCCATCACCCACCAGCCAGTGGCTCTGAGCACCACCTCATGAGGCTGAGGGCTCTTTCCTCTGGGCTGCTCTCTGACTCCTCTCTGACCCCCACCAAGCCCACTAGTGGAATTCCAGAGAGCAACAAGCTGGGGCCGTCCTCTCCTTTGCTCCACCAGGCTCTTGGCCACTCCAGCAACTCAAGGGTTCAGAAAACAATGAGCTGGGGCCTTGGCTCCATCTCCAAAACAGAGGAGAGCCAGCTGGACGTGTCTCTCTGCTATATAAATGCAAAATGTACAATGTGTGCGTCTGTGAGTGCTCAATATATACATATATATAGTGTAGAGTCTATGTGAATTGACTACACGTAGTTCAGTATATTTTATACATATTCAATATATTCCTGGTATGGCAGTAAACAACAAAATTCTATAAAAAAATAAACTAATAAAATATATATCTATATATATTCCTGGCACACCTGACACCATGTCTAGAGCTGGAGTCATTGCCAAACCCTATCTACACCTGGAATGACCTCTTTCCACCCAGCTGGGCATATAACAGCCCTCACGTCCTCAGTCCCATGAAAGCAGTCAGGGAAATGGGTATTTATACATTTCCAACCTCCCAAATCAACAAGAAAGTATATTTTGAACCCTCCCAGGCTGTTGCAGGATTGAAGCAAAAACACCTCATTCTTCTCTCCTCAGCCCACAGGCCCTGGGGGGCTTGAGTCAGAAAAATCAGCATCTTTAATTTTGAAGCCCAAAACACCTCATTTTTCCCCCCCGAGCGGCCTCTGCCAGGGGACGCGTCTGGTCAGAGGACAGAGGGTGGTGCTCTGGGGGCCAGAGGGGAGGGGGTGGGTGGGAACACGGAGTGCAGAACAGTGGTCCTCCATAGCGGTGGGTCCCCAGGGGACTCTGGCACATCTGGAGACACACTGGGTGATCACGACAGGGATGGGGTGATGCCGACAGCTGGCGGGTGGAGGCCAGGGAGGCTGCTCAGCATCCGACAGACAGTGGACAGCACGGCCCAAGGGGTCAAGAGTGCCAGGGCGCGAATCCTTACCGTGAGGGCCGGCTCTCCTAGGCGCACAGCCATCTCCATCACCCACCAGCCAGTGGCTCTGAGCACCACCTCATGAGGCTGAGGGCTCTTTCCTCTGGGCTGCTCTCTGACTCCTCTCTGACCCCCACCAAGCCCACTAGTGGAATTCCAGAGAGCAACAAGCTGGGGCCGTCCTCTCCTTTGCTCCACCAGGCTCTTGGCCACTCCAGCAACTCAAGGGTTCAGAAAACAATGAGCTGGGGCCTTGGCTCCATCTCCAAAACAGAGGAGAGCCAGCTGGACGTGTCTCTCTGCTATATAAATGCAAAATGTACAATGTGTGCGTCTGTGAGTGCTCAATATATACATATATATAGTGTAGAGTCTATGTGAATTGACTACACGTAGTTCAGTATATTTTATACATATTCAATATATTCCTGGTATGGCAGTAAACAACAAAATTCTATAAAAAAATAAACTAATAAAATATATATCTATATATATTCCTGGCACACCTGACACCATGTCTAGAGCTGGAGTCATTGCCAAACCCTATCTACACCTGGAATGACCTCTTTCCACCCAGCTGGGCATATAACAGCCCTCACGTCCTCAGTCCCATGAAAGCAGTCAGGGAAATGGGTATTTATACATTTCCAACCTCCCAAATCAACAAGAAAGTATATTTTGAACCCTCCCAGGCTGTTGCAGGATTGAAGCAAAAACACCTCATTCTTCTCTCCTCAGCCCACAGGCCCTGGGGGGCTTGAGTCAGAAAAAAAAATCAGCATCTTTAATGCCTTTTAGGAAAGGTTAAGGTTCTCACACTGAAGTTATCAGCAGCACTCAAGATGGGCAGAAATAGTGGAGAGAGGGCATGTCCCCAAAATGTCACTGGTGACATCCAGCCCTGAGCTGTGGATGGCAGGCACGGCAGAACAAAGACTGCTAAGTGCGTAGAATATTCTGGAAAGTATCTTGACAACAAAGCCCGGCCCTCACTGTCGAGCTCCAGACAGACTAGGCTGCCTGCTCCCCAAACACGGCCACGAGGTTCAGACACAGGACGCTGGTCCTGGCCGAATGCTCTTTTTAGCACATTCTTTCCCAGACTCTCAAGGGACCGGCCCAGGTCTCAGATCCAATGTCTCCCGCCCAACCCTTGGCGTAAGGTCACTCAGCCACAGCCCGGCTCTGTTCTCATGGCACTCATCAATAGCCACAACCCTTGCTCATTTGTTGGGGTTTCTGTCTGTCTCCCCCACACTGGACTTTAGGTCTCGTTCATCACAAGGGTACATAGTAGGCCCCTCATCTTGCTGCACAAACCAAAGAGATCACAGGGTGGGTAAACCTGCCACATAGGGCCCTGCAGATGGGAATAGCCTTCCTGTGAACGTGGACGGTCCTCTCAGGAGGGCGACATGGTGAAGGAGGCTCCACATGCACCTTTTCTTTCCCCAGGGAGGGTGCTAAGCCTCTCCCGGGCTCCTTTTTCACACGGTGGAGGGCTCTCTCTCAAAGCACAACAGGCAGGGAGAAAAGGCACATCATCATGGCAGGGCCTCAGAAACACGGTCCTTAGTCACAGAGGAGGAAACCAGCCCGATGGGCCTTCACATCATCACCTCTGACTTTAAACAGCTGGGAAATCCAGGGGAGGCCTCGGTCATGTGCGTTTGACCTGGTGGAAAGTCTTCAGTGCTAAAGCTTGGATATGGCTAGGGATTTCTTAAAAGATCTCTAGGACAGGCTAGGTGCAGAAAGTTAGTCTGGGAGCCCAAGAGGACCACGTGCCCCTAGACAGGCAGATGAAAGAAAGGCCTCCTCTAAGGCCCCTACCCCACCTGCACTAGGGCTAGGCTGGCACACGCCAGCTAGATTTCTTCCTCTTCTTCGCTTTCACAATCCAGCACAGTTGTGCAGTGCATAACCTGCCCAACCACGCACAGCATCCCTGATACGGACTATACAACCACGCAGACCATCAAGGATCTGGCAGGAGGAGGGTATCCCAGGGACCCAGGCAGACCCGAGCCTGAGGCTGGAGAAGGCACTCACCTCAAAGCTTGTGGCCTGAGCCAGGCAGAGCTTCCTCACTGATGCAGCCACTGTGGCCACGGTAGCCGGGGACGGTGTCTCCTCCCATTCGTGCAACAGGCTGCTCGGGGTTAAGTCTCCACCGTCTGGATCTGAGATGGGAAGTTCTGAGTAGGGATGAGCAGGGGGAGAAATGCCAGAGTGAGCGGACGGAGCCCTGGGAGCCCCTCCCACATCCTACCAACGCCTCCTTCAGCCTGCTTCCTGCAGCAGGTGAGGGGAGCCCACACAGGAAGATCCGCTGTTACTGCTGATCAGTAAGGGATGGGCCACCTACGGTGACCCCAAACCCTCCAGGGATTGCCAGAGGAAACATAGAAACTTCCTCCACGGACTAGAAGAGCATTCAGCAAGAAAAAGGAATGAAGCAGAGACTCATTCTACAGCATGGATGAACCTTGAAAACATAGCAAGGGACAGAAGCCAGTCCTAAAAGGTCACATACTCCATGGTTCTATCTATACAGAATGTATAGAATGGGCAACTCCAGAGGTAGAAAGGAAGTCAGCAGTTGCCAGGAATTGGGGGAAGAGAACAGGAGGTGAGAGCAGGAGGTGAGAGCAAGGTTTCTTCTGGGGTGATGAAAAGGTCATATGGTTGATTCTGATGATGAAGGCACAACTCTGACTCTATTAGAAACCACTAAATTATTCACACTGAAATAAATGAATTTCACAATATCTGAATTACATCTCAATTATTACCTGTTTAAAAACAAAGATAAGGGGCTTCCCTGTGGCTCAGTGGATAAGAACCCGTCTGCCAATGCAGGAGACACAGGTTCGATCCCTGATTCGGGAAGATCCCACATACTGCAGAGCAGCTAAACCCACACATCAACAAAGACCCAGCACAGCCAAAAATAAAATGAATAAAAGTTTAAATTAATTAATTAATTAATTAATTTTTTAAAAAAAGATAAAAAGCTCATTCAACTCAACGGAGGACCAGCAAGCAGGTCCTGAAATTCACAGCTAGTGTCTGTGCCTGAGGCAGGGGGCAGGTCAACCCGAGATCTCAGCCCGCCTGCAGTGGAGCCAGAGGGAATGCTGGGAAAGACCCGGGCTTCAGTCCCCATCTGCTGGGGTCTCCCAGGGGAGTGCAGGCAGCGGGTCTGTTCTCTAAGGCAAACATCTGCCAGGACTGCAGAAAAGCCCCAGGGGCCCAAGTCCCAGTTCTGCCTCTCATTAGCTCTCTGACTTGAGACAAGTCACATTACCTCTCGGACAGTTTCCTTAAATGAAAGACACAACCAATAACAACAGTAACTTCCTAACGGGGTCATGATGAGAATTAAATAATCCACATAAAGCACTCAGCTCAGATACAGACCACAGTAAACCTTTCCAAATTGTCAGCATTAAGAATCAACCATCCTTATTTCATTATTCAGGGAAACAGTTATTTTTCCATCGTGGAAAAAAGACATATGTCTCTCCCTCAGATGCATGCCCTGCTTGTTTCTTTCTGTGCAAAATCATACAAGGGAGCCAAGCTCCAGGAGATGATGCTAGGAGAATGTTGGCATGGAACACTGGACACGTTGGCAGGAACTTTTCAGAAAATCAGGAAACCTGAGTCAGCTCGCCCCCAAAATGGTCAGGTTGAACGGTCACCAGGTCTAAGGGGGCATCTCCCACAAAAGCTGGGAACCAGAAGATTCCATCTCCACTGAGAACAACCCAGCGAGGAGGCTAAGACCAAGCCCAAGCCGTGTGAGCCGACAGAAACTTCTAGAAAGAGAGGCTGACTCTGACGATGGCCACTTTGAGAAGGTGTTCAAAGGACGCCCTTTGTTTAAAAACAAAGATAAGGGGCTTCCCTGTGGCTCAGTGGATAAGAACCCGTCTGCCAATGCAGGAGACACAGGTTCGATCCCTGATTCGGGAAGATCCCACATACTGCAGAGCAGCTAAACCCACACATCAACAAAGACCCAGCACAGCCAAAAATAAAATGAATAAAAGTTTAAATTAATTAATTAATTAATTAATTTTTTAAAAAAAGATAAAAAGCTCATTCAACTCAACGGAGGACCAGCAAGCAGGTCCTGAAATTCACAGCTAGTGTCTGTGCCTGAGGCAGGGGGCAGGTCAACCCGAGATCTCAGCCCGCCTGCAGTGGAGCCAGAGGGAATGCTGGGAAAGACCCGGGCTTCAGTCCCCATCTGCTGGGGTCTCCCAGGGGAGTGCAGGCAGCGGGTCTGTTCTCTAAGGCAAACATCTGCCAGGACTGCAGAAAAGCCCCAGGGGCCCAAGTCCCAGTTCTGCCTCTCATTAGCTCTCTGACTTGAGACAAGTCACATTACCTCTCGGACAGTTTCCTTAAATGAAAGACACAACCAATAACAACAGTAACTTCCTAACGGGGTCATGATGAGAATTAAATAATCCACATAAAGCACTCAGCTCAGATACAGACCACAGTAAACCTTTCCAAATTGTCAGCATTAAGAATCAACCATCCTTATTTCATTATTCAGGGAAACAGTTATTTTTCCATCGTGGAAAAAAGACATATGTCTCTCCCTCAGATGCATGCCCTGCTTGTTTCTTTCTGTGCAAAATCATACAAGGGAGCCAAGCTCCAGGAGATGATGCTAGGAGAATGTTGGCATGGAACACTGGACACGTTGGCAGGAACTTTTCAGAAAATCAGGAAACCTGAGTCAGCTCGCCCCCAAAATGGTCAGGTTGAACGGTCACCAGGTCTAAGGGGGCATCTCCCACAAAAGCTGGGAACCAGAAGATTCCATCTCCACTGAGAACAACCCAGCGAGGAGGCTAAGACCAAGCCCAAGCCGTGTGAGCCAACAGAAACTTCTAGAAAGAGAGGCTGACTCTGACGATGGCCACTTTGAGAAGGTGTTCAAGGCCATCCAGACAGGTCCTGAGCAATGGGGTCTAGGCTGGCTTGAGCCCCTCTGGCCAGAGGAGACGGAGGCTGACCTACGGGTCCCGGAGCCCACCCTCCCTTTCTCCCCACCCCCGTCACCTGTGACAGCCGGGTCCTGGGGCATCTCGTGCAGCAAGATGAGTGAGGACTCGCTTCGCATCTGCACAGCACTCACCTCCTGGGAGAGGGGCCCAGCGGAGTCCAGCTCCGTGCAGGAGGCCTCCCTTAGCACACTGGCCTGCACACTCTGGACACAGGTCAGGTGGGAGGCCAGGCCCGGCTGCTGGACCGTGGGGGGAAAGAGGTGGAGGCTCAGGCCAGGCCTTGGCAGGGAACCTCAAAACCAGCAGCAAAGGCCAAGGCTGGGGGAGCCCACCGGGGGCTCCCTTGGAGCTTCAGGACCCCACCCACCCCCCAACAGAGGTGGAAGGCCAAGGGAAGCTCAGTATGCCATCACTCCAAGGGGAGTAAAGATACAGTCTCAGTTAGAAAACAAAGAATAAAAGAATAAAAAGAAAGAAAGAAAACAAAGAACAGCAGCGTGGGCAGTCCTGCACCAGCTTCTAGAGGCTGAGACTTTGTGTAATTGTGCTGTGACTGCCTCTTAGCCTTATGCAGACACTAGTACACAACACTTCAGCTGCAGAGATCTGTGGGGGTGAGTGGAGAGAGGGGAGGAGGAAGGAAAGGGAGTGGGGGAGAGGAAGGAGGTGGAGGGACAGGAGGAAGTGGGGAAGGGAAAGGGCAGAAGCCACGGAGGGAGGAGGGCAGTGGGCAGGGGAGCTGAGAGATGGAGAAGGAAGGAGAGCCAAGACTAAAGGGCCAGGCAGGAGGAGGGGAAAGAAGGCAGAGTGGAGAGAGGATGGATGGGAGGGGCGCGAGCTGGGCGCTCACCTCTGCAGCGGCCGACAGGGCCTGGGAGCGCAGGGAGGCAGGCGCCCTCCGCACCGAGCACCGCGCCAGGTCCTGGGTCTTGCGCAGCCTGCTCCCGCGCTGCTGGTACGTGGTGGGACCCCTGCCCAGGATGTCCACCTGCGCGAGCGAGACCCAGTCAGGCCCCTGCGCTCCCGGTCCCTCCATCACCCCTCCCCCCACCCCTCAAGGCTGAGACTCACCTCCTCGATGGTCTGCGGGGTGCGGGCACCCAGGTAACCCTGGAGGAGGCTCAGCACAGCCCGCTTCACGTTCAGCACCCAGCGCGGCTCGGCCTGGCGAGGACACAGGCGGACCACGTGCCCCACGTGCAGAACAAAGCGCAGCGGCTCACGGCCCCGGGCGGCACTGCGCGGGGGTGGGCGTTACGGGAGGGCCCATCGAAGGCCCCAGGCCACCTCGTCTCTGCTACAGCAAGCATCCTTGCCCCTCCACGTGGGCCCCTACCATAGGTCAGCCCCGTAGGAAACACTCAGGAACCCCGCTGCCCCCCGCCCACACAAATGGCGCTGCTTCCCTCCTCCCCTCAGCTCTTCAGTAACGTCTCTAACCACACCAACGCTCCAAGCTCCACACCCCACTCTATGCTCCAAGCTGCTCCCAGCCTTGTGGATACAATGGTACCTGTGAACCCAGCTTGAAAAAAACAAAGAGCTGAGCACCCAACGGGTGCCCTGTATTGCAAAGCTTCCCGTTTTACCAGCCCACTCATGTTATATAGGAGGGAATCGGAGGCTCCGAGCGGTAAGGTGCCTTGCTCAGGGCCAGAGCTGGGCTTCAACCCCAGGCAGGATGGCTCCAGAGTCACAGGCCTCAGACACCCTGAGCTGGAAGTTGTGGAGCCCTGAACCAAGGTCACAGAATAAAAAATCTCTGGAACGGACCAAGCCCCATAGCAACTGTTGCCATGAGCCTCCAACTTTAACCCAGCCAGTTCCCTGACCCTGTATTAGGTAAAATACCCACCCTAAAGCATAAACCCTGAATACTTGTTGGAAGGACTGATGCTGAAGCTGAAGCTTCCAGTACTGTGGCCACCTGATGCGAAGAGAGGACTCACTGGAAAAGACCCTGAGGTTAGAGATGACTGAGGGCAGAAGGAGAAGCGGGTGGCAGAGGATGAGATGGTTGGATGGCATCACCGACTCAAGACATGAGTCTGAGCAAATTCTGGGAGACAGCAAAGGACAGGGAAGCCTGTTCTGCCGTCCATGGGGTCACAAAGAGTTGGACATGACTGAGCAACTGAACAACCATACAAAGGAGAAAATGAGACCCAGCGAGGGAGAGCAACTGAAGAGGATCACACAGCAAGTCTGGGATGAGCTGGGACCAGAATTCAGCCCAGAGCTCTTCCTGAACTGCCACAGACAAAGAGCCTGTGCCTGGTACGGCCTGGAGAGAGGAGAGGATGCAGCAGGTGGAGGGGTGAAGGCCAGGGGAGTGCTTCCCTTTGTGTTTGGGGGTAGAAGAGAGAGGTGCCCCATGAAGAAGGAGAAACTGGCAAAGCCCTAAACCCCACCGGCTAGCCAGTAAGCAGAACCTCAGGGGACACAGCCGTCCCTACCAGTGACCCTGGGAGGTCACTGCCCCCTCTCCAGCTCCAAGTGGAGTCTGCCCCACCCCTAACAGCCAGGGGCAGCTCCCAGGGTCTCAGGCCTCAGGCTGGAGAAATGCTAATGGAATCCACCCCTTCCGGAATAGCCATCGTCCCATCTGGTCTCTCCCTTTGGAGCTGAAGGCCCTGCCCACTGACTTAGCATTTCTGATGAGGCGCCTTGGGGACAATAGCCTTGGCTGCCCCCTCGGAGAGGACCACCCTAAGCTTTTCAGTGGGGATCCTCTGCCCTTCGGCAGTACCCCTACCCTTGTATCCCGGCACAAAGGCTTTTTTTTTTTTAACAAATGAATTTGCAATCCAAAAGGAAGAGGAGTCTGTGGAGATGGGCTTGTCTTCAGGCTGGCGGCTGGACTGAGCTTTGTGGCCAGGAAGCCACTGTCTGGAGTCCTGGGAAACACACGAAGGGAGAATTCCAGGCTTGTCTGGGTCACAAAGGGGACCTTAGCTTGAGAAGGAAGAAGCTCTGGGTCTCCAGGAAAACTCCCACAGCAAAAGGGTAGGCCTCTGTGGGTGCCCAGAGTCCTCCGGAATGTTCTTAAGGATGAGGCCCAGAGACTGCTGGGCAGACATAAAAGCTAGACATGCTGGGGTGAGTTGGACATGACTGAGCAACTGAACAACCATACAAAGGAGAAAATGAGACCCAGCGAGGGAGAGCAACTGAAGAGGATCACACAGCAAGTCTGGGATGAGCTGGGACCAGAATTCAGCCCAGAGCTCTTCCTGAACTGCCACAGACAAAGAGCCTGTGCCTGGTACGGCCTGGAGAGAGGAGAGGATGCAGCAGGTGGAGGGGTGAAGGCCAGGGGAGTGCTTCCCTTTGTGTTTGGGGGTAGAAGAGAGAGGTGCCCCATGAAGAAGGAGAAACTGGCAAAGCCCTAAACCCCACCGGCTAGCCAGTAAGCAGAACCTCAGGGGACACAGCCGTCCCTACCAGTGACCCTGGGAGGTCACTGCCCCCTCTCCAGCTCCAAGTGGAGTCTGCCCCACCCCTAACAGCCAGGGGCAGCTCCCAGGGTCTCAGGCCTCAGGCTGGAGAAATGCTAATGGAATCCACCCCTTCCGGAATAGCCATCGTCCCATCTGGTCTCTCCTTTGGAGCTGAAGGCCCTGCCCACTGACTTAGCATTTCTGATGAGGCGCCTTGGGGACAATAGCCTTGGCTGCCCCTCGGAGAGGACCACCTAAGCTTTTCAGTGGGGATCCTCTGCCCTTCGGCAGTACCCCTACCCTTGTATCCCGGCACAAAGGCTTTTTTTAACAAATGAATTTGCAATCCAAAAGGAAGAGGAGTCTGTGGAGATGGGCTTGTCTTCAGGCTGGCGGCTGGACTGAGCTTTGTGGCCAGGAAGCCACTGTCTGGAGTCCTGGGAAACACACGAAGGGAGAATTCCAGGCTTGTCTGGGTCACAAAGGGGACCTTAGCTTGAGAAGGAAGAAGCTCTGGGTCTCCAGGAAAACTCCCACAGCAAAAGGGTAGGCCTCTGTGGGTGCCCAGAGTCCTCCGGAATGTTCTTAAGGATGAGGCCCAGAGACTGCTGGGCAGACATAAAAGCTAGACATGCTGGGGGTGAGTCGAACATGACTGCGTGGCTGAACTGAACCAGGCGTGCAGGTCAGGAAAATGCGGTGCCCCAAGGACGAAAGAACAAGGCAAACAGGGAAGGTCTTGAAATGCAGAAAGAGAATAGAACGTGCTGTCCACAGGAAGAGAAAAGAAGACAAGGCAAACACAGAGGGCCTTGAAATGTAAGAAAAGGTAAACCAGACTCTTACTGTCCCTCTCTCCCCCGGGCTGGAGTCACCCCTCTCCCCACCCGGTACACCGCCCAGTCAGCAGCGATCCCTCAGACTCCTATGATGGAGGAGGAAAGGAGCAGGCTGCCCTGACTAAACTGACTCCATCTTGAGGAGGAGGACCCCATCTTGCACTTCCAGTGAACTCTGGACTGTGTGCAGACTGTGTGACCATGGAAATGAAAAATTAACTGTCGACTAGGCCTCCCGGGCGGATGCGAACCTGACCAAGGAAATCTCGTAACCAAGCCTCCCCTCGGCCAAGAAAACGAAATGTCCAGCATATGATAGATCACCATTTGTGATCTTAGTTAATTAATCCATGTTGAGACAAGCTAAGCGATACGCTTAGGTGATTTTCGATTGTACCTTTGTGATGGCAACCAAATCTTATTTTTCCCTTTAATATTTCCTAGGCAACCTTAGAAGTTGGGATGTGGGTTCGCACACGTGGGCTTTAGGTATAAACGGGAGCCGCAAGTCTTGCTCGGGGTCCTTGGCTACAGTGAGGCCTTGGACCCCCTGGTGTGATAAATGCCCCCGCTGTTTACTTTTTGTAGCTCTGTGTGGCTTGTTTCCTGAAGCCTGGTTATAGCAATGCCACTCCTTGGACCCTAGCTATAAAATGGATCAAAGGCCTCTGCTTAACAGTGGTTCTCCTTTGAGCTGGTCCGCTGCTCTCATACCATCTCCTGCTCTTCACAACATCGCTTCTCCCTTAAACCAGGGCACTGCCCTGGTCGCGACGCTCCCTTCCTCCATTCTAATAAACTGTACTTTCCTCTCGTTCTGCCTTGTGTCTAGAAATTCTTTCCCAACCTGCGCACTGACCACGACAGAAAATATGGGGCAAGTTCCTTCCACCAGATTAGGACAGGCCACCTGAAGCTATTTGGAGACTCCTACATCACCCAACAACCCCAGGGGTCCTCATCAACTGTCCGGGGTGTTTACACGCTTAAAACAACGACGAAGCCTTTGAACTTCAGTCCACACTGGCCTCTTTCAGCTGACAGTCGTTGATGTTGTTCAGCTGCTCAGTCATGTCGGACTCTTGGCAACCCCTCTGGACCACAGCATGCCCGTCTTTCCTGTCCGTCACTGTCTCCCAGAGTACCACCATCTCTGCTTCACGGGGTTACCCTAATTGGATTCATCGGAGGAGGGAGCAGGGCTCACGTATCTAGCCCCGGGTGGGAGGGCAAGTCCGAGCACTTACCTGACACTCTCTGACTCCTTCAGAACTTCCACCTTGGCCCCCAGGATGGATGTCACTTGGAAGTGTTTGAGCTGAAGCAGGATGCACTGGGCATCGGTGACCTCTCCTGGGATATTCCAGGCCCGCACCAACACCCCCACCACCTGAACAGTTCTGGGGCCCAGCATGATTCACGCCAGTGTGGCATGTCATCATGAATAAAAGCTTTGTCATCATGAATAAAAGGCTTGGATGTCCCCAAATCACCGTGGCTTACACACATGTGCGCGTGTGTGTGTGTGTACTTACTGCCAAAGAAGATGGATTCTCTAATGACGAAAAATAAGATCACCCCTAAAACCTGCATCCCAGGCTTCCCTGGTGGCTCAGTGGTAAAGCATCTAGCTGGAGATCCAGGAGACAAGGGTGCGATCCCTGGTCTGGGAAGATCCCACAAGCCTGTGGAACAACTGAGCCCATGTGCCACAACTCCTGAGCCCGCGCTCTAGACGCTAAGAGCAGCTACTATGGAAGCCTGAGAGTCTCAGAGCCTGAGCATTGCAACTAGAGGAAGCCCTCATGCAACAACGAAGACCCAGCACAGCCAATAAATTATATTTTATTTATATACATATATATAAAGTAACTAATCACCATCTTGTCTAAAAGCCCATTCCCGTGTCTCAACGCCGGCTCCTCTTCCCCAGCAAGTGGCTGTCGCCGCCCCCGTCACCCAGGCCTGAAACTGAAACAAAGCCCCAGCTGACGCTGAGATGAACAACGTCAGACAGCGAAGGCCCCCACCACGTGACCAACACCGCTCAGGAGCGACCACTTACTTGAACGTTACCCATGATAGCTGTATTCCACATGCTTCCACAGAGACATGGGAGATATTAAAACAAAACAAAACAAAAAAACGACTGAACTATACACTTAAGAAGAGTAAACTTCAGGGGCTCTGCAGGCAAGAATGCTTGTGTGGGCTGCCATGCCCTCCTCCAGGGGACCCCCTCGACCTAGGGATGGACCTGCGTCTCTTCAGTCTCCTACATTGGCAGCTGGTTTCTTTACCACTAGTGCCACCTTGGAAGCCCAAAGCAGGGGACACAGGTTAAATTCCTGGTCAGGGAACTGAGATCCCACATGCCACGGGAGAGGCCAAAAAAAAAACCCCAAAAAGGCAGGGTGGAGGACAAACATTATTGTCTTTTTTGCCACAGTAAAAAATTAATAAATAAATAAGGGAAGCTTCTGGCAGTCCAATGGCTAGGGCTGTGTGCTTTCACTGCTGAGCGTGCTGGTTCAATCCCTGGTCAGAGCACTAAGATCTTGCAAGTCACCTGGCACAGCCAATAATAATAAACTTTTTAAATAATGCTTGAAATGGAATGAAGTACTGCTACATGCTACAACGCAGATGAGTCTTGAACATATTAGAGTAGTGAAAAACGTCAGACACAAGAGGTCACAGATTGATGGTGAGTTGTTGGTGATAAGTGATTGCACTTATGTGAGGCACTTGGTTGGACGGCATCAACTGACTCAATGGACATGAGCTTGAGCTAGTGAAGGACAGGGAAGCCTGGCGGGCTGCAGTCCATGGGGTCACAAAGAGTCAGACACGACTGAGCAACAGAACTGAACTGAGGCACTTAGAATCAGCAAAGTCACGGGGACAGAAGTAGAATCAAGGGTACCTGGGAATGTGAGCAGGAGAAAAGGGGAGTCTGCATTTAAGTACAGTCATTCAACGGGCACATTGCTTCTGTTTAGGATGATGAATAAGTTCTGGGGGTGGAGAGGCGATGGTCAAATGACATTAGGAGCACACGCGCTGCCACTGAACTGTTCACTTGAAATGGTTAAGATGGTGAATTTTATGTGTGTGTGTGTGTGTGTGTGTGTATATACATATATATATTTTTTAATTTTGGCCTCCTTTATTGGTCCTTTATCTATTCATTCTCATCCATCTTTATTCTTTGGCATGCGCAGGCCTCCCACTGCAGTGGCCTCTCTTACTGCAGAGCACCTGCTCCGGTCGCCCACGCTCCAGAGCGCCGGCTGGTAACTGGTCCAGCCGCTCCATGGCACGAGGGATCTTCACGGGCCAGGAGTCAAACTGGTGCCCCTTGCACTGCAAGGCGGACTCTTTACCCACTGGACCACCAGGGAAGCCCAATTTTTTGTATATTTTGACATGATCAAAAAAAATCAAAATAAAAAGAAGCCAGGCACAACAGAGAACATCCTATATGATTCCACTAAAGAGAGGTTCAAAGACAGATACAAAACAAATCCCTGGAACTCAAAAACCCCAAAAAGGCAGGGTGGAGGACAAACATTATTGTCTTTTTTGCCACAGTAAAAAATTAATAAATAAATAAGGGAAGCTTCTGGCAGTCCAATGGCTAGGGCTGTGTGCTTTCACTGCTGAGCGTGCTGGTTCAATCCCTGGTCAGAGCACTAAGATCTTGCAAGTCACCTGGCACAGCCAATAATAATAAACTTTTTAAATAATGCTTGAAATGGAATGAAGTACTGCTACATGCTACAACGCAGATGAGTCTTGAACATATTAGAGTAGTGAAAAACGTCAGACACAAGAGGTCACAGATTGATGGTGAGTTGTTGGTGATAAGTGATTGCACTTATGTGAGGCACTTGGTTGGACGGCATCAACTGACTCAATGGACATGAGCTTGAGCTAGTGAAGGACAGGGAAGCCTGGCGGGCTGCAGTCCATGGGGTCACAAAGAGTCAGACACGACTGAGCAACAGAACTGAACTGAGGCACTTAGAATCAGCAAAGTCACGGGGACAGAAGTAGAATCAAGGGTACCTGGGAATGTGAGCAGGAGAAAAGGGGAGTCTGCATTTAAGTACAGTCATTCAACGGGCACATTGCTTCTGTTTAGGATGATGAATAAGTTCTGGGGGTGGAGAGGCGATGGTCAAATGACATTAGGAGCACACGCGCTGCCACTGAACTGTTCACTTGAAATGGTTAAGATGGTGAATTTTATGTGTGTGTGTGTGTGTGTGTGTGTATATACATATATATATTTTTTAATTTTGGCCTCCTTTATTGGTCCTTTATCTATTCATTCTCATCCATCTTTATTCTTTGGCATGCGCAGGCCTCCCACTGCAGTGGCCTCTCTTACTGCAGAGCACCTGCTCCGGTCGCCCACGCTCCAGAGCGCCGGCTGGTAACTGGTCCAGCCGCTCCATGGCACGAGGGATCTTCACGGGCCAGGAGTCAAACTGGTGCCCCTTGCACTGCAAGGCGGACTCTTTACCCACTGGACCACCAGGGAAGCCCAATTTTTTGTATATTTTGACATGATCAAAAAAAATCAAAATAAAAAGAAGCCAGGCACAACAGAGAACATCCTATATGATTCCACTAAAGAGAGGTTCAAAGACAGACACAAAACAAATCCATGGAACTCAGGGAGCCTTTGGGAGAAGTGCCGGGAAGAGAGAATGAGGGAGCTTATGGGGGTTTCTTGATTTGGGGGTGGCTACACAGGTGTGTTTAATCTGTGAAATTCATTGTCCTGAAATTAATTTTCACCCTTTCCCACAAAATATATTTAATTGATTGCCTCCCATGTGGTGGTAAATTTTCTGTTTATGTCACAATATATATATATATTTTGGCTTGTGGAATCTTAGTTCCCTGATCAAGGATCGAACCTGTGTTTCCTACAGTGGACACATCGAGTCCTAACCTCTAGACCACCAGGGAACTCCCTATGCCACAAATCTTTGCAATGAGCCAATTCTTCCTACCCTTTGCCAACATTCAACCTTATCCAATTTTTAATGCTAAAAACAAGGCAAACAAATACAACTGCAGCAGTATACAATTTGCCTTGTGAAAACTGACCCTGTAGGAAAAACAACTACTAGTGTTTAGATGGATGTTAAAGGACAACAGGGACTCGTCAAGTGGCACCTCTGGCCAGAACCAACATTTTGGATAGTTTAAAAATTCAGAAGCTGCCGAGAGCCACCTCACAAAAGACTCCATCCTGCGGTCTACATGAAAACATCACAAAACCATTTTGAGAAGCTCTCATCAGCAAGCACTCCAGCCAATTCAAAAACAAGTTCCAGGGCTTCCTTGGTAACACAGCGGTAAAGAATCTGCCGGCCAGTGCAACGCAGGTTCAATCCCTGAACTGGGAGGATCCCACATGCTGCAGAGCAATGAAGCCCGTGAGCCCCAACAATGGAGCCTGTGCACTAGAGCCTCGAAGCCACAACTATGGAGCCCATGTGCCGCAACTACTGAAGCCCGTGTGCCCTAGAGCCCCAGTTTCACAACAAAAGTCACTGCAACAAGAAACCTGCTCACCTCCACTAGAGAGTAGCCTCCACTCCCTGCAACTAGAGAAGAGCCTGCAGCAGCAGTGAAAACCCAGAATAGCCAAAAATAACAACAACAACAAAAAACTACGTTCCAAATAGGACTTAAGACCTTAGTGGAAACCAGGCATTCCTTTATCCAGGATAGGAGACTTTGTCCAGGAAACACGTGAGAGTTATCAGAAAGGGAACAAAGAAGAGTCAGGCATTTCCACGTGCAAGAACAAGGGGGTGCTTCAGGAAAATCGATGAAAAAGAAATGTACAACCACCAAGAGGATCTCGCCCATAATTCCACCCTGACCTAACCAGCACCAGCACCACTACCATCCTGTAGAGGAGACCCCGTTCTGTTGGGCTTCACTTACCGGTGCTTCCCAGACACTGCAATTTTTACACATTGAAGGTTTGTGGCAACCTTGCATTGAGCAAGTCTATCAATACAATTTTTCCGAAAGCATTTGCTCATTTCATGTCTGTGTTACATTTTAGTCATTTTAACAATATTTCAAATGTTTTCTTTATTATTTGTCGGCACGATCTGTGATCAATGATCTTTAATGTTACAGCTCACTGAAGGCTCAGGTGATAATTAGCTTTTTGCAGCAATAAGGTATTTTTTAATTGTGTGCTTTTTTTCCCCAAGTGATAGGTTTTTTTTGTTTTTAAAAAGAAAAACCAAGATTTATTCATTTGTGTATTTGGTGGGTCTTGTTGCTGCACGTGGGATATTTTTTCTAGCTGCGTCGCACGGAGCCTACTCTCTCAGTTGGAGTTTAGTTACTTCTCAGCATGGGGGATCTTCCCAGACCAGGAATCGAACCAGTATCCCTTGCATTCCAAGACTGGACCACGAGGGAAGCCCTAGTGATGTACTGTTTAAAGACATCATGCTATTGCACACTTAATAAACCACAGTATACTGTACACATAACTTTGATAGGCACTGGGAAACCAAACAACTCATCTGATTCTCTTCATTCCAGTATTCACTTTATTTTGGTGGCCTAGAACCAAATTTGCAATATCTCTCAGGTGTGCATGTACAGAGGAGCCTGGGGCAGGCCTGGAGGCCCCAGCCAGGTCTTGGGCCACCCTGGAAGGTGTCAGCACAGGGTCTCAGGGACACTCCTGTTACAGGCAGCTAAAGGGACTGACTTCCAAAATGTATGTGTTGGTTTACAATCAGCCTTGAGGAACACATGTCGAGAATTTCATACAGATGTTAGAATGGCGGTACAGTGTTGATGTGGCGAGAATGAGTCATTCACAAGACTCTCAGAAAGGGAACAAAGAAGAGTCAGGCATTTCCACGTGCAAGAACAAGGGGGTGCTTCAGGAAAATCGATGAAAAAGAAATGTACAACCACCAAGAGGATCTCGCCCATAATTCCACCCTGACCTAACCAGCACCAGCACCACTACCATCCTGTAGAGGAGACCCCGTTCTGTTGGGCTTCACTTACCGGTGCTTCCCAGACACTGCAATTTTTACACATTGAAGGTTTGTGGCAACCTTGCATTGAGCAAGTCTATCAATACAATTTTTCCGAAAGCATTTGCTCATTTCATGTCTGTGTTACATTTTAGTCATTTTAACAATATTTCAAATGTTTTCTTTATTATTTGTCGGCACGATCTGTGATCAATGATCTTTAATGTTACAGCTCACTGAAGGCTCAGGTGATAATTAGCTTTTTGCAGCAATAAGGTATTTTTTAATTGTGTGCTTTTTTTCCCCAAGTGATAGGTTTTTTTTGTTTTTAAAAAGAAAAACCAAGATTTATTCATTTGTGTATTTGGTGGGTCTTGTTGCTGCACGTGGGATATTTTTTCTAGCTGCGTCGCACGGAGCCTACTCTCTCAGTTGGAGTTTAGTTACTTCTCAGCATGGGGGATCTTCCCAGACCAGGAATCGAACCAGTATCCCTTGCATTCCAAGACTGGACCACGAGGGAAGCCCTAGTGATGTACTGTTTAAAGACATCATGCTATTGCACACTTAATAAACCACAGTATACTGTACACATAACTTTGATAGGCACTGGGAAACCAAACAACTCATCTGATTCTCTTCATTCCAGTATTCACTTTATTTTGGTGGCCTAGAACCAAATTTGCAATATCTCTCAGGTGTGCATGTACAGAGGAGCCTGGGGCAGGCCTGGAGGCCCCAGCCAGGTCTTGGGCCACCCTGGAAGGTGTCAGCACAGGGTCTCAGGGACACTCCTGTTACAGGCAGCTAAAGGGACTGACTTCCAAAATGTATGTGTTGGTTTACAATCAGCCTTGAGGAACACATGTCGAGAATTTCATACAGATGTTAGAATGGCGGTACAGTGTTGATGTGGCGAGAATGAGTCATTCACAAGACTCTACAGCCTTCCCTTAGTGAGTCAAGTCTCTGTGAATCCTGTCAGGAGCTGCCCCTGTGTGGTACTCAAGGGAAGCCAGTACTTGGGCGTGAAGCTCTAACCCGAACTCTCGCGCCCTAGAACCAGCCCAGACACCTGTGTCCAAGGGCCCAGGGCCCCTCCCGCAGCGCCTGGGGAGCGCCATGGACTTCAGAGGGCACTCAGGTCTTGGCTGTCCATCTTCGTCTCCTCCTTTGCCTATAAGGCCTGGACGTGGTTTGATTTTGCTCACCCCAGGACCTGCGACTTCCCAGCTGTGACCTTCAGTTCTCCCAAGGACGAAGCGTGACCCCGTCCTGTAGCTACACCTGCTCCAAGGAATGTCCTTTACTCATGGAACAACCCAAATCTCGCCATGTTCCCACGTGACTCTAGAGCCCTCACTTGAATTTGGGATTCCTCACAGAGCTCCTCTCCAACGATCAGACAAATGGGAGATTTCAGGGGTGGTGGCTTCCTCATGACCCTTCCTCTCCCATGTCAACGTGACCCCCTGCAGACCCAACGGAACTCACCCATAAGGCCATCTGACAGGGGCCCAGCACATCGAGGGTGACCAAGCCTTGGAGACCGAGATCACTCCCCTCCGCCTGAGGCCCCTGCAGGCTGGTGCTGGTGGAAAAGTGATAGGTGTATCTGTTGCCCACGGGGAAGTGGGAATCAGCGGATCCTGGAGGACAGACAGAAGGCACACTGTCAGCTTGATAATCTGACACCTTCTGAGACTCAGCTCCACCTGGGCTACTTGGGCATCCTTACTGCCACCTCCCCCTCTCATCTGGTCCCTGAGCTGCCAGCTTAGGGGAAGACTGGCTGGGTGGCTGCAGACTCCAAGAGAGTGAAGGAAAAAATACAGATAATAACAGTAAGTGTTTAATAAATGTTAGTGTTTCCCACGCTACACCCTATTCTTAGATCTTTAAACACATCAGAGTTTCTCACCCCCATGGTATCAATACTTTGGGCCATATAATTCTGTTGTGAGGGCTTGTTCTGCGTGTTATGGGATGTTTAGCAGCATCTCCAGCCTCCATCCCCAAGAGGCAGGTGGCACGCCCCAGTTGTGCCTAGCAGAAATGTCTCTAGACTTTGCAAAATGTTCCTGGGAGATATAATCATCTAGTTGAGAACCACTGATGCATTTTACATTAGTTTATGGAAGCCTCATAACAACTCTGAGGTGGGTACTCTTATTTTCCCCATCTTACAGAGCTGGAAATCAAGGTTCAGAGATGGTAACTAACCTACCCAAGGTTGCGCAGCAGGGAGCCAAACCTTGGCAGTCTGATTTCTCACCTACGGCCTTGGTGGACATCAGCAGGCCAGGGGCTGGGTTGGGGAGACTTCCCTGATCTTTACAGAAGACGGCTGCAGAGCGGGCAAATCTGGAGGCATTGGAGATGGTGAGGTACGTACTCTGGGGCAGATTGGACCTAGGGAGCAGAGTCTTGTTTCCTGAACCTTCTATTTGGACCAGATCAATTGTAACACACTATTAAAGTATTGACTATGACACCTCACCGTTCTCCTGAGCTTGAAATTGAATGAACACATTCATGTTAATTTCTCTGTGCTCTAAATATAACCACATCTCGCATTCCCAAAATGCTTCTTTCCAAACAATTTGTCCCCAGTTTCTTTTATCTATTCCACCCCAAGATATAGATAGAATCACTTGGCTGAAGACTTTCACCCCATCTGGGGACCACAGGGTATGAGGAAAAGGCCCCAGGGCTGCAGGGGTAGGGATGGCTTAAGGTCATTTTAACCTGGTGGCCTTTGCAGAGCCTGCCTTGCTCCACCCAGCTGGCTCCCTGCCGAGGCCCTCAGGGGTTGACCCTAACTAGACCTGGCCATGGGCAGCTTTCCCTCCCCAACCCCCCGCCCCGCCCCGACGTGGGAGCAGGTCTCCTGAGACTCACCTGTGCAGGAAGTCACGCAGGAAGTCTCCTGTTCCACCAGCAAGTCTGGCGCTTCTGAAATCACAAATCAGATGCCCTCGGGGCAAGGCCACGAGGAGGCATGGGACAGCCCCACCCGTGGGCCACTGACCTGCTCTGGAAAGAAGAAACTGAAGGGTCCGGGCCAAGGCGACAAAAAGAGAGAATGCCCACTCTCCTCTCTCCCATGGGGCTGGGGGTGACCTCCCTGCCCTCCCTCAGTCCACCCCTCTCTTCCCCATCTTGGGCACCTGTCCCACCTTCCTCCCCTTGCTCAAGCTGGTACCCCGAGAGTCGGGTCTACTGTTTCCTTTCTCACCCAAGTGCCAGGTGTCAGCAGGTGCTGCCAGTTCCATCAGATTTCCATCCCTCCATCAATTCACCCTTCTCTCCAGCCATCTCTCTGTCCATCCCTCTAGCCCTCCATCTCTCTATATACATGTGTTCCTCTTTCTATCTATCCATTCCTCCCCTCCCTCCTCCTCTCTCTCCACCCCGCCATCTCCACAGCCACTGCTCTAGGCAAAAGCACATCTTCTCTCCCCTAGACCACGGCAGTAGCCTTCCAACAAGCCCCGCGCCCACAGTTCATCCCCCACAGTAAAAGTCATGTTTTAAAAGCCTCCATTCAATTCCATCACTCCCTGCATAAGAGCTTCCAAGTCACCCCCTCCCCGGCCCCAAGACACACACACTCATAACCACATCCTTCCCACGAGAGTCAGCCGCTGTCTGCCCCTCCAGCCATATCTCGGACACACTCCTGACCTCCTTCCTTGCTGGTCCTCCTCCAGCTCAAGGCCTTTGCACATACTGTTCCCTCCGGTCTCAACACTCTCCCTTCAACTCTCACACCCTAGGCTCCTTCAGACCTCAGCATCAGCCCCTCTCCCTGTCCAGAGTAAATACAGTAAATTTTGCTTGTCTGTCTGTATCTTAGCATCCTCTTCTCTTCATAATGCTTGTAAACTTGACATGATTTCATTATTCTGGTCATCTTTATCAAAACTGTTCCCCCAGCTCCTGGCTCCTGGTAGCAGCTGGAATGAATAAATAAATGAACACAACAGACACATCGCATTTATCACGTGCCAAGCCACTGTTACAAACAGTTTAGACACCTAATACCTTCGATCTCCTGACAACTCCCTGTGGTGAAAGCATTACCCCCATTTCACAGGTAAAGACACTGAGGCACAGAGACTGAGGGTACACCATGAGCAGTGACGTCAGGGTTGGAACCCAGGCACCCTGAATCCACAGCCTTCACCACTACCTTATCACAAAGGAATAAGTGAGCGAATGAATAGAGGAAATGGATGAACCAACAAGGCAAGACCTTTACTGCTGCGGAAGCAACGGACAGTCTCCAGTTCAGCTCCCTGGGAGATCTCATAATACCGCATTCACCCTCCATCAATTCACCCTTCTCTCCAGCCATCTCTCTGTCCATCCCTCTAGCCCTCCATCTCTATATACATGTGTTCCTCTTTCTATCTATCCATTCCTCCCCTCCCTCCTCCTCTCTCTCCACCCCGCCATCTCCACAGCCACTGCTCTAGGCAAAAGCACATCTTCTCTCCCCTAGACCACGGCAGTAGCCTTCCAACAAGCCCCGCGCCCACAGTTCATCCCCCACAGTAAAAGTCATGTTTTAAAAGCCTCCATTCAATTCCATCACTCCCTGCATAAGAGCTTCCAAGTCACCCCCTCCCGGCCCCAAGACACACACACTCATAACCACATCCTTCCCACGAGAGTCAGCCGCTGTCTGCCCCTCCAGCCATATCTCGGACACACTCCTGACCTCCTTCCTTGCTGGTCCTCCTCCAGCTCAAGGCCTTTGCACATACTGTTCCCTCCGGTCTCAACACTCTCCCTTCAACTCTCACACCCTAGGCTCCTTCAGACCTCAGCATCAGCCCCTCTCCCTGTCCAGAGTAAATACAGTAAATTTTGCTTGTCTGTCTGTATCTTAGCATCCTCTTCTCTTCATAATGCTTGTAAACTTGACATGATTTCATTATTCTGGTCATCTTTATCAAAACTGTTCCCCCAGCTCCTGGCTCCTGGTAGCAGCTGGAATGAATAAATAAATGAACACAACAGACACATCGCATTTATCACGTGCCAAGCCACTGTTACAAACAGTTTAGACACCTAATACCTTCGATCTCCTGACAACTCCCTGTGGTGAAAGCATTACCCCCATTTCACAGGTAAAGACACTGAGGCACAGAGACTGAGGGTACACCATGAGCAGTGACGTCAGGGTTGGAACCCAGGCACCCTGAATCCACAGCCTTCACCACTACCTTATCACAAAGGAATAAGTGAGCGAATGAATAGAGGAAATGGATGAACCAACAAGGCAAGACCTTTACTGCTGCGGAAGCAACGGACAGTCTCCAGTTCAGCTCCCTGGGAGATCTCATAATACCGCATTCACCCTCCATCGAAGCTTCAGAACAGTAAGGGAATGAACAGAAGGGTCAGGGACCTCCTCAGGCTGCCAAGGACACCCTGCAGAGGGTCCTCAGACCTCCTCCCTGGAAGGGTCAGCATCTCTCCGTGCACCCATCCGACCCTCTCCTAGAGCCTCCGCGTGCCCACCGACTGCCACTGCTCACTCGTCTTCCTTCCAACCACATGCCCGGGCACCTCCTGGGCATCCTCCATACCCTTTCAGGACAGCCTTAGCCAAGGGTCCACCTGCAGCCATTTTCATAGAATGACTTTCCAGTAAGACCATTTCTGTTCTCAAAACCACTCCACTGTGCCCCAATCAGTAATCATGACACGTGCCAACCTGTTTAATCCCTTAAAAAAATATGCTTTCCCCAAGTAGGAGGAAAGTGCATTTTCTACCATTCCATTTAAACCTTTGAAATAATAGAACACGGTAGGGTATTTGGCAGGGTTTTTTCCCCTCTTCTGTTTTGGCTCATCCAACAAAATGCTCTCTGCATTAGTTGACTACCAATGGATGAAACCACATTTCATAGACATTTAACTCAGTCCATTTCCCTGCCAACTTGCCTTCAACTCTTTGATCACTTGGACCCTGGACGCCAGTTAAACATGTTCGTGCATAATCATTAAACTCCCGATTGCACACAGATCCAGCATTCTGCTTCTTTGTTCTACTGATAACCTCTTCACTGGCTTCTCTGCCCAGCTGAGCCCAAGACAAGGACGCTCGTATGCCCGGGTCCACCACCAGCTCCCAGGAGGAAGGGTGTTCAGAGAACATTCTGCTCAAGGCAAAGTCTGTTTCTCTTCCATTTCTCAAGCACTTAAGACATATATCTAAGCTTAAAAAAGGTTTCAGAAAAAACAAGAACATTCAATTATCCTCCTAGACATATCAACCAAGAAGGGGAACAGCTGAATGCTGGGGAACATGTTGAATGCTGGGGAGATGATAAACCTTTCCTTCACTTCTAGGGAGAGATCTGAAATGGACTGAAATTGGTGTCATCTCTGCCACTGAGGAATGAAATGAGTCTCCCTTCAGCTTTCTAGAGGTCCATTCTGAGTCCCATTCATCTATTGATCCAGCCAGCACAGACTCACTCAGCACCGACTGGGTGAGAAGCAAATAGCTGAAAATACCGCGAGTAAAACATCTGTGATCCGACTCGCACTGTCTGAGAAGTGGCCACCGACCATATATGGCTAGTGGGCATCCGAAGTGTATCTGGTGCCACGAAGAGACCTTTCATTTTATATAATTTTTTAAAAATTGCATTAAAAACTATGCTCAAGTCAGTTATCGGGAAACCTTCTTCTTAATTTCTATAACATTCTTAATTGGAGGATCATTGCTTTACAGTGCTGTGTTGGCTTCTGACATACAGCAGCAGGCATCAGTCATAAGTATACATGTGTCCCTTCCCTCTTGAACCTTCCTCCCACCCCAAACCTCTCCCGTGGAAAACTTCTAAATACGTTTGAAATAGCTTAGTATCTGATAGAACTTTGTGAGGGCTGATTTGAGATCATTTTTATTTAAATGATGAAATCATCATTCTCCACAAAACACATTATATAAAGCAAAGTGATATAGTACTATGATATAAATACAGTGCTTTCAAGAATTCCTCGCAGGGGCTTCCCCTGGTGGTCCAGTGGGTAAGGACACCGCCTTGCAGTGCAAGGGGCGCCGGTTCGATCCCTGGCCTGGGAAGATCCCACGTGCCACAGAGCAGCTGGACTGATGTGTCCAATTACCGAGCCGGAGCTGTGGAGCGCATGCGCCCAGAGCCGGCGCTCTGTGACGAGAGAGGCCACCGCGATGGGAGGCCCACAGGAGCCAAAGAACAAAGACGGATGAAAATAGAGAAATGAAAGACCAATAGAAGTGGCCCGCCCGCTCCCCTCCCTCCCCAACCCGACCCCTGCCCAAAAATAAAAATAAATAAATAAATCTTTAAAAAAAAAAAAAAAAGAATTCTTCGCATGCTGAGTCCCACTCTTGCTACACTGCATAGAATACACTATAAATAGTCTTGCCTTACTTTGTTTCACACAATCTCTGGGGACCTATGCCCTGAGTTTAACCCCTACTTCCTTCTTACCCAGAATGGTTGAGGCAATTGTTTCATTTCTCCCATCTTTACTGTCTCGAATAACTACTGCTCTACTCAATACTAAAACTTTATCACGCCCCACTCTCAAAGTCAAAAACATAATGATCTCATCCATCTCTTTCAACTCAAAATTTTAAGAAATCTAAAGAGAGCAAGCATTTGCAATGAACATGCAGCATTCAAACTGAAATATGCTTTAAGTATAAAGTCCCCACTGGATTTCAAAGAACAGAAAATATAAGTACGTTAATTTCGATATTGTTCCCATTTTCTAATACTTTAGATATATTGGGTTAAGCATTATTAAATTATTAAATTAATTCCAGTCATTACGTGGTTCTAACGACTGGACCATTACCTGGCAGTCCAGTGGTTAGGAATCCATCTGCCAACACAAGGGACACAGGTTAGATCCCTGGTCCGGGCAGATCCCACAGGCTGCATGGCACCTAAGCCCATGTGCCACAGCCACCGAGCCCATGCTCCACAACACGAGAAGCCCCACTAGAAAAACGGATCTGTGTATGTGTATGTGTCCTTTCCTGTTCACCTGAAACTATCACAACACTGCTGATCAACTACACCTCAATACAAAGCTAAAAACTAAAAAAAAAAAAAGGAAGCTGCCGATCACCACTAGAAAAAGACGACAGAGTGCAGCCAAAATAAAAAACTGTAATCTTTAAAATTAAATTTCACCTTTTCTACACTTTTTAACTGTGGCTATATGAACATTTGAAATTACATATGGACTCGCACTGTATTTTCAGTGGATACGCTCTCCTATTCCTTCCTACAATAAACAGAGGACAAAGTTCATTTCACACTGTTGCCCCACAGACAGCGAAGTGTCCTTGCACACAGGCTAGGGGAGCCCGGAGGTCAGCATTTTCTCGCTCAGGACTTTAGCCTTGGTCTCGGTTTCCAGATGATGTTGGTGGAAGACCCACCATGAGGGACCCACCTGCAATCTCTCCCTACTTTTTCCCATGAAAAGCAAAACCCAGGCGAGGACAGAGGAAGGACAGTTAACAGGCATCTGGCGATAAAACCACCGCCCCAAGTGGATCTAGGCTGCCACCCCTCAGCCCCAGCAAGAAGAGGGCCGAGCGTGTTACTTACTCCCGGAAGGTGCTGCCGCCAGCCCCCAGATCAAGACCAGACCCAGGAGGCCCGCGGGCGCTGTCAGTGCTGCTGGCCCAAGGGAGCCCCGGGCCACCAGCGTCTCCCTGCGGGGCACCTCTGAGCCGCCCAGAACGGAACCTTCCTTCCCAAAGGGGAGGGCTCAGCTTCCAACCACTCTCCCAGCACACAAGTAGGGGACAGGAAGGGGAGGAGGGGGTGTTCAGGGCAAAGACCCAGTCAATCAGAAACCTCCAATAAAGTCTTAGCACCAGGAGGGAGGGAGGGGGGCTTCTGATCACTGAGGGGGAAAAATTCCCTTTTCAGTCTAGGGATAAAAAAAAAAAGGTTTGCCTCTTCGAGCCTCGCAAACAGAGCTCTCGGGGCACAAGGCAACATCCCATGGTGTGTCTTCCGTGTGTGGCCACACCATGGACAGAACATAAAATTTACCACTTCAGTCATTTAAAGTGGCAATCTGGTGACACTGAGTATATTCATGATGGCGTGCGACCATCGCCACGACTGAGTCCTGAGGTCTGACCAGGGGTGTGTCGTTCTCAGTACCTAGTTAGGGTGGGCAAAGCAAACAGAACGGCGGTCTCCACTCAGAAACGGCTCTTAGCACCTGAGGGCTGTTTTCTCACTTCAGTCCCAAGGCCTCCCTCCTGCACACGTTAGGAGGACCACCAGCAGAGAAGCGGGGCAAGCCCTCCGAGGCCTGAGGGTCCACTCACAGGTGCCCTCCTCTGCCACCACCTCCTCCAACCCCTGCAGGCCTCATGGACCAGCCCCTCCCCCGTACCGGACTCGCACTGTATTTTCAGTGGATACGCTCTCCTATTCCTTCCTACAATAAACAGAGGACAAAGTTCATTTCACACTGTTGCCCCACAGACAGCGAAGTGTCCTTGCACACAGGCTAGGGGAGCCCGGAGGTCAGCATTTTCTCGCTCAGGACTTTAGCCTTGGTCTCGGTTTCCAGATGATGTTGGTGGAAGACCCACCATGAGGGACCCACCTGCAATCTCTCCCTACTTTTTCCCATGAAAAGCAAAACCCAGGCGAGGACAGAGGAAGGACAGTTAACAGGCATCTGGCGATAAAACCACCGCCCCAAGTGGATCTAGGCTGCCACCCCTCAGCCCCAGCAAGAAGAGGGCCGAGCGTGTTACTTACTCCCGGAAGGTGCTGCCGCCAGCCCCCAGATCAAGACCAGACCCAGGAGGCCCGCGGGCGCTGTCAGTGCTGCTGGCCCAAGGGAGCCCCGGGCCACCAGCGTCTCCCTGCGGGGCACCTCTGAGCCGCCCAGAACGGAACCTTCCTTCCCAAAGGGGAGGGCTCAGCTTCCAACCACTCTCCCAGCACACAAGTAGGGGACAGGAAGGGGAGGAGGGGGTGTTCAGGGCAAAGACCCAGTCAATCAGAAACCTCCAATAAAGTCTTAGCACCAGGAGGGAGGGAGGGGGGCTTCTGATCACTGAGGGGGAAAAATTCCCTTTTCAGTCTAGGGATAAAAAAAAAAAGGTTTGCCTCTTCGAGCCTCGCAAACAGAGCTCTCGGGGCACAAGGCAACATCCCATGGTGTGTCTTCCGTGTGTGGCCACACCATGGACAGAACATAAAATTTACCACTTCAGTCATTTAAAGTGGCAATCTGGTGACACTGAGTATATTCATGATGGCGTGCGACCATCGCCACGACTGAGTCCTGAGGTCTGACCAGGGGTGTGTCGTTCTCAGTACCTAGTTAGGGTGGGCAAAGCAAACAGAACGGCGGTCTCCACTCAGAAACGGCTCTTAGCACCTGAGGGCTGTTTTCTCACTTCAGTCCCAAGGCCTCCCTCCTGCACACGTTAGGAGGACCACCAGCAGAGAAGCGGGGCAAGCCCTCCGAGGCCTGAGGGTCCACTCACAGGTGCCCTCCTCTGCCACCACCTCCTCCAACCCCTGCAGGCCTCATGGACCAGCCCCTCCCTCCTCCTCTGTACCTGCTTCCCGCAAAAAAGTGTGCTTTTTCCTCTTTTGACTGCCCCTCACAACATGCGGAAATTTCCTAACCAGAGATCAAACAATCCCCCTGCAGTGGAAGCACAGAGTCTTAACCATTAGACCACCAGGGAAGCCCCAAGTGTGGTTTTTAGACATTTCTTTTACATTGCTTGACAGTGCAGCTTGTCTGTCAAACATCAACCTGAATTAACCAGAGGTAAACGTGCATCCCCTCCCGCTTGAACCTCACACCCACCCAGGTATGCTTTTTCACAAACCTCTTTGAGATGGGTAGCAGAGTGGTAAGGAATCCGACTGCCAATGCAGGCGACACAAGAAGACGTGGGTTTGATTCCTGGGTTAGGAAGATCCCCTGGAGTGAAATGGCAGCCCACTCCAGTGTTCTTTCCTGGAGAGCCCCGTGGACGGAGGAGCCTGGCGGCTACAGTCCATGGGGCTGCAAAGAGTCAGACACGACCAAGCACGCAAGCACTGAGATGTGCCATACAACTGTCCCATTTAAAACAGACAATTCAGTGTTTTTAGTAGTCTTACAGGCTTGCGCCGCCAACACCAGAACCAATTTTAGAACATCACAGTGAAAGATAACCCCATCCTCTATAAACAGTCATTCCTCCCTCCCGTCGCCCTGGTCACCACTGATCTGTTTTCCGTCTCCATGGGTTTGCCTCTTTCTGGGACATTTCACAGATATGGAATCACTCATCTCGCGGCGTGCTGGGTCTGGCTTCTTTCATCAAGCACCACGTCTTCAAGGCTCAGCCAGGCACTGGCCTTTGTCAGTATTTCATTCCCTTTTATAGCCGAATATTGTTCCATTGAATGGGTAAACCACATTTGTTTGTTCATTCATCTCTTAAGGCTGAAAGTCAGTTTCTCACATTAAAACCAATTTGACTGACACATTGTGTTCTATGGAAATAACCAATTACGCTTTCAGCCTTGGGTTATATCTTTCCTTTTTTAACTTGATCTGTGGCGGTGCTGGGTCTTTGTTGCTGAGGGGGCTTTTCTCTCGTTGCGCAGCACAGGCCCCAGGTACATGGGCTTCAGCAGCTGCAGCTCACCGGCTGCAGAGCACAGCTTAGTTGCTCCAAGGCCTGTGGGATCTCTTCCTGATCAGGGATCGAACCTGCGTGCCCTGCACTGGCCGGCGGCTCCTTTACCACTGAGCCACCAGGGAAGCCTGGGTCCTTTTTTTTCATATTTTGAAATCAGTAATTTCACCTTCCCTCATCAGCCCCAAGTGTGGTTTTAGACATTTCTTTTACATTGCTTGACAGTGCAGCTTGTCTGTCAAACATCAACCTGAATTAACCAGAGGTAAACGTGCATCCCCTCCCGCTTGAACCTCACACCCACCCAGGTATGCTTTTTCACAAACCTCTTTGAGATGGGTAGCAGAGTGGTAAGGAATCCGACTGCCAATGCAGGCGACACAAGAAGACGTGGGTTTGATTCCTGGGTTAGGAAGATCCCCTGGAGTGAAATGGCAGCCCACTCCAGTGTTCTTTCCTGGAGAGCCCCGTGGACGGAGGAGCCTGGCGGCTACAGTCCATGGGGCTGCAAAGAGTCAGACACGACCAAGCACGCAAGCACTGAGATGTGCCATACAACTGTCCCATTTAAAACAGACAATTCAGTGTTTTTAGTAGTCTTACAGGCTTGCGCCGCCAACACCAGAACCAATTTTAGAACATCACAGTGAAAGATAACCCCATCCTCTATAAACAGTCATTCCTCCCTCCCGTCGCCCTGGTCACCACTGATCTGTTTTCCGTCTCCATGGGTTTGCCTCTTTCTGGGACATTTCACAGATATGGAATCACTCATCTCGCGGCGTGCTGGGTCTGGCTTCTTTCATCAAGCACCACGTCTTCAAGGCTCAGCCAGGCACTGGCCTTTGTCAGTATTTCATTCCCTTTTATAGCCGAATATTGTTCCATTGAATGGGTAAACCACATTTGTTTGTTCATTCATCTCTTAAGGCTGAAAGTCAGTTTCTCACATTAAAACCAATTTGACTGACACATTGTGTTCTATGGAAATAACCAATTACGCTTTCAGCCTTGGGTTATATCTTTCCTTTTTTAACTTGATCTGTGGCGGTGCTGGGTCTTTGTTGCTGAGGGGGCTTTTCTCTCGTTGCGCAGCACAGGCCCCAGGTACATGGGCTTCAGCAGCTGCAGCTCACCGGCTGCAGAGCACAGCTTAGTTGCTCCAAGGCCTGTGGGATCTCTTCCTGATCAGGGATCGAACCTGCGTGCCCTGCACTGGCCGGCGGCTCCTTTACCACTGAGCCACCAGGGAAGCCTGGGTCCTTTTTTTTCCATATTTTGAAATCAGTAATTTCACCTTCCCCTCCTCCAGCTCAAAGATTTTGCCCTGTCTGAGCACACAAACCCCCAACATACAGGGCTGACGATTGAAAGAGCCATTCAGCTTACAGGTGCCTGGAGACCCACGAGGTGTTGGGGGCGGGACTTCCAAGTGTGAGAAAAAGCAGAAAACTGTATCCGACAGAGGTGGCTTGGAGGAGCTAAAATTCCTGAAGGGAAATGAGATGCATGTGCAAAAAACATGAAATTTACCAAGCAGAACTCTGGTGAGGGAATCATTGGGAACAGTTTATGAAAGAGAGACTTCTCAGGATTTCGAACAATAGATAGTCATGTTAGAAAACTGTATATTTGTGACTGGGAGGGAAATAAGTCCTGGAGACCTAATACATGGCACAATAATTATAGACAACAAAATGGTACTGTAAGAACTTGCTAAAAGACTAGACCTGAATTGTTCCCAACAAAAGATAGGATCTTTATATAATGAAAGAGAGGTGTTACCTAACACTACAATGGCAACACTATTGCAATATAAATGCATCTAATAGGTCCTACGCCTTAAACTCACACAATGTCATGTTGTCAAATATATTTCCATTTTTAAAAAACTGTACAGGTACAGAGCAAAGCACTCATTGAATATTAATCATTCAGTTAAACCTCCCCACTGCCCAGTCCCACCAACAACAGCCCGCAAGGTTGAACGAGCAGCACCCCATTGTCTATACAAGGAAGAAGAGACACAGAGAGGTTAAGTCACTTGCTGAAAGTCACAAAGCTTCTGAGGATTTTCACCCAGTGTTGCTCTAGAGTCCCCACTCTTGTAACTTGGGCGGCTTTTGTTCAGTGGCTGTCATTTCCTCCGTCTCCTTCTCCAGGAGACTCTGGTCTCCGCCCACACACTGGATTCCTTCCCATTTCATGGTCAGAAATCTGAAAGAAAACCTCACAAGGACTTCCCTGGTGGTCCAGAGGTTAAAACTCTGTGCTGCCAATACAGGGGGTCTAGGTTCCATCCCTGGTCAGGAAACGAGATCCCACACGCCTTATCTAAGAGCTTTCAGGCACATCTAAGCTGCTGTGTGCTGCACCTAAGACCCAACACAGCCAAACCAATATAACTTTAAGTTTTTTTAAAAAAAAAAAAAAAAAAACAAAGCTGTACAGCCTTCCATATGGCGTTTCTCAGTTGATAGAGCAGTGCCACAGTAGAGCCCTGGAAAACCAGAACCACTGCAGAGGATGCGGGGAGACACTTGCCCTCCCCCTCCCCAGGACATTCTGATGACCGCCCGGATTTGCCATCCTCCAGTCTACGGGGAAGCTGATCTGAGTAGAGCTCCCAGCATCTCTGGCCTCGCTTCCCCATGTCTGTCTACTGGACAAAAATCGGGTGCACTGGTCGGATGGAGCACCAGGACTCAGGGATTCGATTCACAAGCAGCCTCTCCAAAATAAGACTTCCCGCCTCCTTATCCTCCCTCGAAAACTAAGCTGCTGCCTCCTTGAAAGAATGTGCAGGATTGGGGCCGCAAACAACTGGAGGCTGAGCTTCCAGTACTGAAATAAGGCAGAGGAAGAAATGAAGCTCATCACATCCAAATCAGAATGATTTTATAGAACTGGGACAGGAGATAGCCCATGGCAGAGAAGACCTGACCAGCAGGGGGCACAGGGAGCTCTATCTTACACGGGTAGAGAATTTCCTAAGAGATTTGCCCTTTCTGAAGGCTACCGGCCATATATACATTTAATGCTGAATTTTTAAAAATTATTACTAAAATTATAAAGCAACAATAAAACTTTTAATAATATGTTAAAATCCACAGCTTTGTTGTCTTGGATTTTAGTCCAATTTGCTTTTGACTTTTACTAGCTTAGTAAGTTAAAACGATTTCCCTCTGGTACTTTGAGTTTGTTTACCAGTTCGTTAATCATTTCTCCCTGTATTAATATCGGTACATATGGAACCTTATTCCAGGGTCATGGGTGTGCAGCCGTGGACCAAGGTCACAGGGTAAAAATCTCTGGAAATGATCAACCAGTCATATTTCTTAAGACCTTATTTCTCGGAGCAGTTTTAGGTGGAGGGCAACATTGACAGGAAGGCACAGAGATTTCCCAAATACTCCCTGTCCTCACGCATGCTTAGCCTCCCCCACTATCCATATTCCCCATCAGAACGGCACCATTTGTTACCTCTAGTGAACCTAGGATGACAGACTGTTATCACCGAAAATTCGTTGTTTGCCCTAGGGCTCGCTGGGTGCTGCAAATTCCTTGGGCTTGTACATGTGTATGATGACGTATTCACAGTATCGTATCACTGCCCTAAAAATCCTCTGTCATCTGCCGGCTCACCCCTTCCTCCCCAAGTCCCTGGCAACCACTCATCTTTTTACTATCTCCAGAGATCTGCCTTTTCCAGAATGCCACATAATTGAAATCCTATAACATAAACCTACTCATACTGGTGTCTTTCATGTAGCAATATACATGTAGGATCTCTCTTTGTCTTTTCATGACTTGATGGCTCATTTCTCTTTAGAGCAGAAAAATGTTTCATTGTCTGGATGCACCAGAGTGTATTTCACCCACTGAGGGAGGGACACCCTGGTTGTTCCCAAATGTTAACCGTTATGAGAAAGCTGCTATGAACATCCACTCATCCAAGCCCAGGTCAGCTAGACTTTCTTCTAAGAGGTTTATAGTTGTGACTTACATTTACATCTGTAATCCATTTTGAGTTCTTTTTTTTCTTATTTTTAATTTTTGGCCTCTTTTTTTTTTTCCATCTTTATTCTTTGGCCAGTGTGGGCCTCCCATTGCAGTGGTCTCTCTCCTTGCAGAGCACCGGTTCTGGGCATATGCAATCCAGAGCGCTGGTTCATAAGTGGACACATCGGTCCAGCCACTCCATGACGCATGAGATCTTCCTGGGCCAGGGATTGAACCAGTGCCCTTTGCACTGCAGAGTGGATTCTTTACCCAGTGAACCATCAGGGAAGCCCCATTTTGAGTTAATCTTTATGAAAGATATGAGATCTATGTCTTTTTCTTCTTTTTGTTTTTTGTAAATGGATGTCTAACTGTTCCAACATCACTTAAACAGATTATCCTTGGGGCTTCCCTGGTAGCTCAGTGGTAAAGAATCTGCCTGCCAATGTAGGAGCCATGAGTTTGACCCCTGATCCAGTAAGGTCCCACATGCTGCAGAGCAACTAAGCCCGTGAGCCACAACTACAGAGCCTGTGCTCTAAGGCCTCAGAGCCACAACTACGGAGCCCATGTGCTGCAACTACTGAAGCCCATGTGCCCTAGAGCCAAGTTCCACAAGAGAAGTCACCACAACAAGAAGCCTGCTCACCTCCACTACAGAGTAGCCCCACTACCTGCAACTAGAGAGGAGCCTGCAGCAGCAGTGAAAACCCAGAATAGCCAAAAATAAATAAATAGTTAGGACTTAAAAAAAACTTTATTAAAAAAAGATTATCCTTTCTCTGTTCTACTGTCTTTGCACCTCTGCCAAAGACCAGTTGACTCGGTTCTTGTGGGTCTGTTTCTGGGTTCTGTTGATCTATCGAACACCAGTATCACATTCTTGAATTCTGTAGCTTTATTGTAAGTTTTGAAGTCAAGCAGTGCCAGTCTTCCCACTTTTTCTCCTCCAATATTGTACTCGCTATTCTGGGTCTTCTGCAATTGCATGTTTCCTGGCAGGCCACAGTCCATGCGGTCGCAGAGTCAGACACTACTGAATGACTACACACACACAATATAAATGGTACTGATTTTAATTTCAATTTCCATATGTTCATTTCTTGTAGGCAGGAAAGCAGCTAGCTACTGTATATTAATCTTTTTTTTTTTAATCTTTTGTCCATACCTCATGGCACAAGGGATCTTAGTTCCCCAACCAGGAATTGAACCCACACCCCTTACATTGGCAGCACAGAGTCCTGACCACTGGGTCACCAAAAAAGTCCCTATTCTATATTAATTTTGCATCCTGCAACTTTGCTATAATACCTTAACAGTTTCAGATTTTTTGATTAATACTTTCAAATGTTCTATACAGATGGTCATGTTATCTGCAAAGAAAGACAGTGACTGTCATTTCTTCCTCCTGAAAGGGGTGAATAGGCAGATTTGAGAAGGAGGCCAGCCGTTTCCAAAGAGAAGGGGGAACGAACATCTTCTAGCCTAAAATATTTACCACGATAAAGATCTACTTGAAGCTAACTTTATTGTTTTAGGGAGACAGACTATTTTTCACTTGAATGTGGGTCTAGCAAGGCCTTTACAGTGGAATGTCTCACCTAGCCTTGAAGCCTGGAGACAATCCTCTAGCTAAATGTTATGTTAATGTTGCGGGTGTGGGCCTAGCAAGGCCTTTAAAACCTTAAGATATTCTTTTGATCTATTGGTAATAACCAACTGGAAAATACAAACTGTCTAGCCTGAACTGGCTTGAGAGGGGCGATTTCTTCTATTCTCCTTCCAGTGCCTGGGCTGGAAGCTGTCTATCCTTTTTTCCTTTAATAAACTTTTACTTCATGAAGCTCTGAGTGACCAAAGCCAAGCCTTTTGATTCCAATGTGAATTCTTCTCCTCTGGAGATCAAGAATCTGACACCACAGTCAAAAAGAGAAGGACAAGTACGATATACTAACACATATCTATGGAATCTAGTAGGATGGTGATGATGGCACATGCAGTGAAGCGATAGAGAAACAGACATGGACAGTGGACATACGGACATTGTGGGGAAGGAACAGAGGGTGGGAGGCATAAAGGAAGTAGCATGAAGGCCTGTACTATCATATGTGAAGAAAATAGCTATAGTCATTGCTCTGTGAGAAAAGGGGATCCTGCAGGGGTGCTATGTGATGGTCTGGAGGGGTGGGATGGCAGGGATATACATATGACTAATCTGGGAACATACAGATCTGTAAACAACAAAACTCTGTAAAAGTTAAAAGTAAAATAAAAGTAAAAAAAAAAAGAAAAAAAAGAATCTGGCACCATTCAGGGTAACCGGTCTACCATCATCTATCACTTTTCAATCTATACACCTTGTATATCCCGTCATCATATTTTTGCATTAGCTACAACTTCCATAAGATATTGAGAAGGGGTAGTGAAGAAAGAGGTCCTTGTCTTGTACCTGATCCCAGGAAGAAAGCTTGGATTATTAGATTTGATTTGCTAATATCTTTTTGAGTTTTTGTTCTACATGTAGATTCATAAAGGATGTTCTATAATTTTCTGTTAGTGTCTTTGTCTAAATTTCATAGGGTAATACTGGCCTCCTAGAATTAATTAGGGATTATTCCCTCTCCTTCTATCTTCTGAAAGAGAAGGTAGAAAACTGATGTCATTTCTTCCTTGAATGGTAGAATTCATCAATGAACCCACTGGGGCTGATCATTTCTGTCTTGGAAGGTTATGAATTCTTGACTCAATTTCTGGTCCATATCATCTATGTTATTAGATTTGTGGGGATAGAGTTGTTCATATTCCTTGACTATCTTTTAATGTCCATGGGATCTGGAGAGATGTCCTGTTTCTCATTTATGCTGTTAGCAATGTGTGTCCTTTCTCTTTTTGTTTTAGTTAGCCTAGCTAGAGGCTTGTCAATTTTATTTAGTTTTTCTAGGAACTAGCTTTTTTCATTTTGTTGATTCTCTGGTTTTCTGTTCCAACTTCACTGGCTTCTGCTCTAATTTTTATCATCTCTTGTCTTCTGCTTTCTTCAATTTGCCCTTCTTTCCCTAGATTCCTCAGGAGGAAGCTTATTGATTTTAGATATTGCTCCTTCTCTGATACAGGAATTCAGGGCTTTAAATCCCCCAATAAGCTCTGCTTTCATTGCATCCCACACTTTTGATAAGCTGCAGTTTCCTTTAGCTCAAAATACTTAAAACTTTATCTTGAGACTTCTTTTTCAGCTCATGTGTTATTTAGAAGTGTGTGCTTCAATCTCTAGGTATTTGAGGATTTTTCTAGCTGTTCTTCTGATATGGATTTAGAGTTTAATTCCGCTGTGATCTGAGAGTGGACACTGTGGTTTCTATTTTGAGCCATATCTTTTAACTTTGAAGTAAAGCCTGCTCCACATTGATTATTAGTGAGATTGGAAACAGCAGGATTGGCGGGGTGTGCTAGCCCGTCTCTTTCCTTTTTCAATTCACTGTGTGACCTTAGAAAATAGCTTGACCCCTCTGGATTCATTTATTCACTGGCGAGATGAAGGGACTGTAAGTTACTGCTCACGTGTCCTCCGTCTCCATATTATGTTCAAGTAAAAAAGAGAGGCCAGAAAGAAAACAAGCACACACAGGATTTATCACACGAGGAAAACAGTATCACATATAGTTTTAGACAGATGACTTACTGAATGGACAAAGTATGTGAGAATCCTATTTACAAAAAACAACGCATAAATATTTATCAAACTGAAAGAGGCTTGACCTCAGACATACAGGAAATACAAAATAAAGCTACCAAGTGAGTTTCCAAAAGTCAAACATGCACCTGCTGTTTGACCCACCCACTCCATTCTGAGATATTTAACAAACAGTAAAGAAAGCATATGTGAGGCTAGATGAATCAAGATTGCCAGGAGAAATATCAACAACCTCAGATATGCAGATGATACCACTCTAACGGCAGAAAGTGATGAGCAACTAAAGAGTCTCTTGATGAAGGCGAAAGAGGAGAGGGGAAAAGCTGGCTCAACATTCAAAAACTGAAGATCATGGCATTTGGTCCTATCACTTCCTGGAAAATAAATGGGGAAACAGTGTCAGATTTCATTTTCTTGGGCTCCGAAATCAATGTGGGCAGTGATTGTAGCCACAAAATTAAAAGACATTTGCTCCTTGAAGAATATCCATGTCAAAACTGGACAGTATTTTAAAAAGCAGGGACATCTCTTTGCTGATCAACGTCCCTATGGTCAAAGCTATGGTTTTTCAGTAGTCACGTATGGATGTGAGAGTCGGGCCATAAGGAAGGCTGAGTGCCAAAGAATTGATGTTTTTCAAACTGTGGTGCTGGAAAAGACTCCTGAGAGTCCCTTAGAACACAAGGAGATCAAACCAGTCAATCCTAAAGAAAATCAAAACCTTGAATATTCATTGGAAAGACTGATGCTGAAGGTCCAATACTTTGACCACATGAGGTGAAGAGCTAACTCATCAGAAAAGATCCTGATGCTGGGAAAAATTAAGAGGAGAAGGGGGCAACAGAAGATGAGATGGTTGGACGGCAACACCAACTCAATGGACGTTAGTTTCAGCAATCTTAGGGAGATAGTGATGGACAGAGAAGCCTGATGTATTCCAGTTCACAGGATCACAAAGAGTCGGACACAACTTAGCAACTGAACAACAATAGCAAAGAAAGCATATGTTCAAACATCTGGACACAAATATTCATAACAACTTTGCCTGTAAAGCACAAAACTGGAAACAATCCAAATGTCCGTCAGAGGTGACTGAATAAACACAGTGAAGTATATCCATATAATGAAACACAATTCAGCCATAAAGGAAAACAAACTATTGGTTCATACAAAGACATAGGTGAACCTCAAAATCATTATTCTGAAACAAGTTGGGTGGGAGCACATATTGTATGTCTCCACTTACATAAAATACTAGAAACTGAAATACTAGAAAATTTGGAAAGCAGAATGCTGGTTGCATGGAATGAGGCATTTACATCACAAAGAATGAGGAAACTTGTGGGTAATGAGTGTTTTTCCTATCCTGACTGTGATCATGGTTTTACTGGCATCAACATGTCAAAATGTCTCACATTATGCTCTTTAGATATGTGCGGTTTGCTGTGTGTCAATTATACCTCAATTAAATTTTCCAAGTCTACCATGTGATATCCTGTTTTTCTGCCAGATTGACCAAGATAAAGCACTGGGACAAATGGCCGCCTGGCTACACTGTGGGAAAGCAAGCATTCCATCCACCACAGCATGGCAGGAATGAGCACAAGCTTGGAGGAGGACATGTAGCAGAGGCTAAAATTTAACTCAGAATCCCTTGGACTACAAGGAGGTCAAACCAGTCAATCCTAAAGGAAGTCAACCCTGAATATTCACTGAAAAGACTGATGCTGAAGCTACAATTCTTTGGCCACCTGACGCGAAGAGACGACTAACTGGAAAAGAGCCTGGTGTTTGGAAAAATAGAAGGCAGAAGGAGAAGGGAACAAGGGATGTAGATGCTTGGATGGCATCACTGACTCAATGGACCTGAGTACAAGCAAACTCCAGGAGACAGTGAAGGACAGGGAAGCCTTAGGGTGCTGCAGTCCATGGGGCCACAAAGAGTGGACATAACTAGGCAACTGAACAACAAAATTTAAATTCACTCACTTTGACCCACATCTAGAGAAGACACTTTTGGTGGGGGTTAACCTAGTTTTCTACTATTGCTATAACATGTTATCACCAGTTGGATGGCTTAAAACAATACCCATTTACGATCTCAAATTCTTGGAACCAGAACTCCAGGGGCAACAATAGCTCAGCTGCTTTGAACCCACACGTTGCCTGAAAACCCCAAAAAAATTTAAACACAGTGAAGTATATCCATATAATGAAACACAATTCAGCCATAAAGGAAAACAAACTATTGGTTCATACAAAGACATAGGTGAACCTCAAAATCATTATTCTGAAACAAGTTGGGTGGGAGCACATATTGTATGTCTCCACTTACATAAAATACTAGAAACTGAAATACTAGAAAATTTGGAAAGCAGAATGCTGGTTGCATGGAATGAGGCATTTACATCACAAAGAATGAGGAAACTTGTGGGTAATGAGTGTTTTTCCTATCCTGACTGTGATCATGGTTTTACTGGCATCAACATGTCAAAATGTCTCACATTATGCTCTTTAGATATGTGCGGTTTGCTGTGTGTCAATTATACCTCAATTAAATTTTCCAAGTCTACCATGTGATATCCTGTTTTTCTGCCAGATTGACCAAGATAAAGCACTGGGACAAATGGCCGCCTGGCTACACTGTGGGAAAGCAAGCATTCCATCCACCACAGCATGGCAGGAATGAGCACAAGCTTGGAGGAGGACATGTAGCAGAGGCTAAAATTTAACTCAGAATCCCTTGGACTACAAGGAGGTCAAACCAGTCAATCCTAAAGGAAGTCAACCCTGAATATTCACTGAAAAGACTGATGCTGAAGCTACAATTCTTTGGCCACCTGACGCGAAGAGACGACTAACTGGAAAAGAGCCTGGTGTTTGGAAAAATAGAAGGCAGAAGGAGAAGGGAACAAGGGATGTAGATGCTTGGATGGCATCACTGACTCAATGGACCTGAGTACAAGCAAACTCCAGGAGACAGTGAAGGACAGGGAAGCCTTAGGGTGCTGCAGTCCATGGGGCCACAAAGAGTGGACATAACTAGGCAACTGAACAACAAAATTTAAATTCACTCACTTTGACCCACATCTAGAGAAGACACTTTTGGTGGGGGTTAACCTAGTTTTCTACTATTGCTATAACATGTTATCACCAGTTGGATGGCTTAAAACAATACCCATTTACGATCTCAAATTCTTGGAACCAGAACTCCAGGGGCAACAATAGCTCAGCTGCTTTGAACCTCACAGGCTGAAATCAAGCTGTTACGTGTCCTGGTAGATCTTTCCAGGGAATTTTACCCATTGACAACTAACCCACGTGTTCTCTCTTCTTCCACCTTTATCTTTTAGCATACAATGGTGACCTAAAATATGCAACACTGTGTCTAATTTTTTTTTTTCACATTACAGATCTGACTGGTTCTTTTCTATAGCTGCATACTGTTCCAATGTCCTTAGACTTGCCATTTATGTAATCCACCAAGGGCTGGGTTCTTTTCTGGAGGCTCTAGGAATTGGTGATGAAAAATTAGTCTAAGGTAGAAGTCCTTGGGCCACCTGATGCGAAGAGTTGATTCACTGGGAAACACCCTGATCCTGGGGATAAGAGAAGGCAAAAGGAGAAGGGCGACAGAGGATGAGGTGGCTGGATGGATCGTTGAGTCAATGGTCATGAGTTTGAGGCTCCAAACTGTGAAAGACAGGGAAGCTGATGTGCTGCTATCCGTAGGGTCGCAAAAAGCTGGAAACAACTGAGCAACTAAACTGAAGAAATGCACAATTTTATTTGAGACAAATTTACAGATTATAACCCTGGAAAAGCATCTCAGAAACCTCTAAGACATTCTTGTTAGACGCATGAAGTCAATGCATGGTTATGGAAATTTTTTTTGAGACAGACGGCTGTACATCAAAAGCCATCATTGACAGTTTATAGTCTAGATCTAAGCAGCACTGTAGTAGGTCACGGAACCCCTTACAAACTCAAGAAGAAACCTCGTCTTTTAGGGAGTTGTCTTGTTGATGCTAGGGGAATGCTGTTTTCCATGGTTGCACAGGTATTCCTGCTGAACATGGAGTAGCATGCTGCCAAATCAGCAAATAAGGACATCACAGTCATCAGCAATTCTGGCCCTCCAAAAATGAATTTCTGAGCCTCAAGGGGACCCAGGAAGAACAACACCTGCAGTCCAGCAACCCTCAGGCTGTTGCCACTTCCTACAAGGAGTAAGGAACTAGGGATATAAATCGCAGGATACTGTGCCCAGATAGGCAAGGTGCATATGAAAGGAATGATTTCAGCAAACCCAGACTCTTGCATCTTCTCACACGTAAAAAAGCACTCAATTCCTTGAGATTCCTGGTTTTCCTTAATTAATAGTCATCTTTTAATGTTCAGACTACCTGTCCTTTCTTGCAAACTTCTGTTACCTGACTCCACTCCCCTCCCCACCCTCTTGTCAGAGCAATCATCTCAGGGCTCATTGAGATGCTGTCTCCTGGGCCTGAAGTCCTAAAAATACGCACCAAATAAAACATCTCTCAACGTTTAGGTTGCATGTATTTCTTTAATCAACAATGCTAACAGAAGTATGGTCGATTCATTATGCAGATACACGACGCATAGGGCGCAAGGGGAAGCCAAAGGGAGGAAGAGAATTTTTGTGTGTCAAGTTTTCTTGTTTTAAGCATAAAATACGAATTTTATTTCACAAGATGAATCTGTCAGAGAAAGTTATCCGCTAAATAAATGAGAAAGAAATAAAAGAAACCATAGTACGGATAAATAAAACAAAAAGCTGGTTCTTTGAAAAGGTAAACAAAATTGACAAGCCACTGGCCAGACTCATCAAGAGAAAGAGAGAGAAGAACCAGATCACCAAAAAAGAAAAAGGAGAGATTACAACAGATACTGCAGAAATCCAAAGGATTCTAAGAGACTATTATGAACAACTCTATGGCAACAAACTGGACAACCTGGAAGAAATGGACAGTTTCTTGGGGAAGATTAATCTCCCAAGACTGAGCCAGGAAGAAACAGAAACTTTGAACAGCCCAATCACAAGCTCAGAAATCGAATTTGTGATTAAAAATCTACCCAAAAATAAAAGCCCAGGGCCAGATGGCTTCACAGCCGAATTCTATCAAACATTTAAAGAAGAGCTAATGCCTGTCCTTCTAAAACTCTTTCAAAAAATTGCACAGGAAGGAAAACTTTCGAACACATTCTACGAGGCCACCATCACCCTGATACCCAAACCAGGCAAAGACAACACAAAAAAGGAAAATTACAGACCAATTTCTCTGATGAACTTAGATGCCAAGATCCTCAACAAAATCCTAGCAAACAGAATTCAACAACACATCAAAAAACTCAGACATCATGATCAAGTCGGGTTCATCCCAGGCATGCAAGGATTCTTCAATATCCAAAAATCAATCAATGTGATACACCATATCAACAAATTGAGAGACAAAAATCACATGATCATCTCAATAGATGCAGAAAAAGCCTTCGACAAAGTACAACATCCATTTATGATAAAAAACTCTTCAGAAAATGGGCACAGAAGGAACCTATCTCAACATAACAAAAGCCATATATGGAGCATACTCTACGAAGTACTGCACCAAATAAGACTTCTCTCAACGTTTAGGTTGCATGTATTTCTTTAATTAACAATGCTAACAGAAGTATGGTCAAAGATACACGCATAGGGCAAGGAAGCCAAAGGGAGGAAGAGAATTTTTGTGTGTCAAGTTTTCTTGTTTTAAGCATAAAATACGAATTTTATTTCACAAGATGAATCTGTCAGAGAAAGTTATCCGCTAAATAAATGAGAAAGAAATAAAAGAAACCATAGTACGGATAAATAAAACAAAAAGCTGGTTCTTTGAAAAGGTAAACAAAATTGACAAGCCACTGGCCAGACTCATCAAGAGAAAGAGAGAGAAGAACCAGATCACCAAAAAAGAAAAAGGAGAGATTACAACAGATACTGCAGAAATCCAAAGGATTCTAAGAGACTATTATGAACAACTCTATGGCAACAAACTGGACAACCTGGAAGAAATGGACAGTTTCTTGGGGAAGATTAATCTCCCAAGACTGAGCCAGGAAGAAACAGAAACTTTGAACAGCCCAATCACAAGCTCAGAAATCGAATTTGTGATTAAAAATCTACCCAAAAATAAAAGCCCAGGGCCAGATGGCTTCACAGCCGAATTCTATCAAACATTTAAAGAAGAGCTAATGCCTGTCCTTCTAAAACTCTTTCAAAAAATTGCACAGGAAGGAAAACTTTCGAACACATTCTACGAGGCCACCATCACCCTGATACCCAAACCAGGCAAAGACAACACAAAAAAGGAAAATTACAGACCAATTTCTCTGATGAACTTAGATGCCAAGATCCTCAACAAAATCCTAGCAAACAGAATTCAACAACACATCAAAAAACTCAGACATCATGATCAAGTCGGGTTCATCCCAGGCATGCAAGGATTCTTCAATATCCAAAAATCAATCAATGTGATACACCATATCAACAAATTGAGAGACAAAAATCACATGATCATCTCAATAGATGCAGAAAAAGCCTTCGACAAAGTACAACATCCATTTATGATAAAAAACTCTTCAGAAAATGGGCACAGAAGGAACCTATCTCAACATAACAAAAGCCATATATGAGAAGCCACAGTGAACTTTATCCTCAATGGTGAAAAACTGAAAGCATTCCCTCTAAGATCAGGAACAAGACAGGGGTGCCCACTTTCACCACTGCTATTCAACATAGTCCCGGAATTGCTAGCAACAGCAATAAGAGAAGAGAAAGAAATCAAAGGAATCCAGATTGGAAAGGAAGAAGTCAAGCTCTCTCTTTTTGCAGACGACATGATATTATACATAGAAAATCCCAAAGACACTGTTACAAAGCTACTAGAGCTAATCAACGAATTCAGCAAAGTCGCAGGATACAAAGTAAACACACAGAAATCACTGGCATTCCTATACACAAACAATGAAAAATCAGAAAACGAAATCAAAGAGGCAATCCCCTTCACCATTGCAACCGAAAGAATCAAATATCTAGGAATAAACCTACTCAAAGAAACAAAAGAATTGTACACAGAAAATTACAAGACACTCGTGAAAGAAATTAAAGAATTAAACAGATGGAGAGATATTCCATGTCCCTGGGTCGGAAGAATCAATATTGTGAAAATGACCATACTACCAAAGATCATCCACAGATTCAATGCAATACCTATTCAACTACCATTGACATTTTTCACAGAACTAGACCAAAAAATAACACAGTTCATATGGAAACACAAAAGACCTCGAATAACCAAAGCAATCCTGAGAAAGAAAAACAGAGCTGGAGGAATCAGCCTCCCTAACTTCAGACTCTACTACAAAGCAACGGTCATCAAGACAGTATGGTACTGGCACAAAAACAGAACTATAGACCAACGGAACAAGATCGAGAATCCAGAGAGAAACCCACACACCTATGGGTACCTTATTTTTGACAAAGAAGGCGAAACTATAAAATGGGACAAAGACAGCCTCTTCAACAAGTGGTGCTGGGAAAATTGGACAGCTACATGCAAAAAAAATGAAGTTAGAACATTTCCTGACAGCATACACTAAGATCAATTCCAAATGGATTAAAGACCTAAATGTAAGACCAGAAACCATCAAACTCTTAAAGAATATAGGCAAAACCCAGACATAAATCAAAGCAAGATCTTCTCTGATCCACCTACTAAAATAGCGGAACTGAAAAGAAAAATGAACATGTGGGACCTCATGAAACTTAAAAGCTTTTGTACAGCTAAAGAAATTACAAAAAAGCTCAAGAGACACCCCACAGAGTGGGAGAAAGTCATAGCAAATGAAACAACAGACAAAGAACTAATCTCCAAAACCTACAAGCAACTCAGACAACTCAGTACAGGAAAAACGAACAACCCAATCAAAAAATGGGGAAAAGATCTAAAGAGACGCCTCTCCAAAGAGGACATACAGATGGCCCAAAAGCACATGAAACGATGTTCAACCTCGCTTTTTGTTAGAGAAATGCAAATTAAAATTACAATGAGATGTCACCTCACACCCGTCAGAATGGCCATCTTCAAAAAATCTGCAGACAATAAATGCTGGAGAGGGTGCGGAGAAAAGGGAACCCTCTTGCATTGCTGGTGGGAATGTCAATTGATACAGCCTCTGTGGAAGACAGTCTGGAGATTCCTTAAAAAACTAAAAATAGAAGCACCCTATGACCCAGCAATCCCACTATTAGGCTTGTATCCTGATGAAATCAAAACTGAGAGAAGCACCCGTACCCCAATGTTCACTGCAGCTCTCTATACAATAGCCAGAACATGGAAGCAACCTAGATGTCCATCGACTAATGAATGGATACAGAAGCCCTGGTATATATATACAATGGAATGCTACTCAGCTGTTAAAAGAAATGCAGAAGACTCAGTCCTAATGAAGTGGCTGGCTCTAGAACCTATCATAAAAAGTGAAGTAAGTCAAAAAGAGAAAGACAAATACAGTATACTAACACACATATATGGAATCCAGTAGGACAGTCTTGATAACACACGCAGTGAACTCATGGAAAAACAGACAGAGCATAGATATAGGGACATTGTGGGGAAGAAATAGGGAGGGGGAGGCATGGAGGGAGTAACATGGAAACCTATACTGTCATGTGTGGAAAAAATAGCTAGTGTCATTGTGCTAAGGGAATAGGAGTGCTCACAATGGCTTGGGGCGATGGTCCAGAGGGGTGGGATGAGGGGAACAAGGGGGGTGGGGACCAGGGATATGCATATGACTGATCTGGGAACATACATGTCGGTGAACAACGAACTTTGTAACACCTTTAAAATAAAGAATTTAAAAAAAAAAAAGAAAGTTATCTGCTCATGTGATAGACTGGTTTGTTTCCTATGGCTGCTGATAATAAATGACCAGAAACCTAGTGGTTTACAACCATGGGCATTTCTTACTCTTCTGGAGAGCACACGTCTGACAAGGCTCTATCTCCCTGGGCTCAAATCAAGACGCTGTCAGGCTGATTTCTTCTGGAGTGGAGAGAATCCACTTCCTTGCTTTTGCCAGCCTTGAGAGGCTTCCTATGCTCTTTGCCTGGTGGCCCCACGCTCTCTCTCAGGGTGCACTGCTCTAGTCTCTGCTTCTGTCCAATACACCTGCTCCTCCTCTTCTTCCCTCTTCAAAGGACCCCTGCAATGACAGTGGGTCCACCTGGACAACCCTGGAGCACCTCCGATCTCAAGGTTCTCACCTGTTGAGTCCTGCCCCCAAGGTCACAGAAGTGGAGCCAGGAACCAAGGTCACCTCCGAAGCTGACTGAGCCCCTTTGGAACTGTTGCCAAAAGCCCCCTTTGATCATCACTAACAAGCTTCCTAATCCCAAATCAGGCAAAGACAGCAACTTCAGTAAACACCCCAGAGTGCCTCAACCCATTACCTAACACCAAGCCTCCAGCAGGAGCTTTGTCTTCACGCTGTAAAAGTTGGTTGCTGGGCTTCCCTGGTGGTTCAGTGGGTAAAGAGTCTGCCTTGCAGTGCGGCACAGTCTGATCCCTGGCCCAGGAAGATCCCACGTGCCGCGGAGCAGCTGGACCGGTGTGTCCAATTCTGAGCCAGTGCTCTGGAGCACATGCGCCCTGAGCCAGTGCTCCGCAGTGAGAGAGGCCACTGCAATGGGAGGCCCACACAGGCCAAAGAACAAAGATGGATGAAAAAAAAATTAAAAACCAATAAAAGAGGCCAAAATTTAAAAAAAAAAAAAAAGTTGGCTGCTAACCCATGAAAAGCTGCGACTCTCCCTGGTCTGTCAGGAGGTCAGCCCGCTGCGTTCACAACTGCCCACTTTATCTCTGCTCTTTGTTCTTAATAAACTCCCTGCTTTCTGAAATGCTGTGGCAGGAAATTCTTTTCCAACCCATGCTCAGACTGCCTTAATATTACCTGAATCACAGGTGTTATGTCCCTTTTGCCATATATGGTAACGGTCAGAGGTTTGAGAGATCAGAATATGAATGTATTTGAGAGTCATTTCAGTGGACCACATTAAAACCACCCAGATAATCCAGGATAATCTCCCTATATTAAGGTCTATAAATGTAATCCCATCCCCAAAGCCCTTCTGGCCTTGTGCCATAACATACTCATAGGCTCCAGGGTCTTGTGTGCGGATGTCTTTAAGATCTGTTTTCCCTCTATTACAGCACTGGTCCTAGGCAAGGTGCATATCAAAGGAATAATTTGGGGCTTCCCTGGCGGCTCAGTTGGTAAAGAACACTTCTGTCAATGCAGGAGCCGCAAGTGGGTTTGATCCCTGGGTCAGGAAGATCCTTTGGAGGAGGACATGGCAGCCCACTCCAGTATTCTTGCCTGGAGAATTCCATGGATAGAGGAGCCCCGCGAGCTTTAGTCTTCGGGGTTGCAAAGAATCAGACACAACTGACTGACTAAACAAATAACACAGCACTCACACTGTGCATTTGTTTTAAGTCAGCACTGTAATTTGCAATAATCTTTTGATATTCGATTACATGTTTTTCATTTTGTTTTTCAGCAAAAACTCCTAAATATCCTGGCTCCTCCCTTAACTCTCTGGAAGAACTCCTCGGAGCTGAGAAGTTATATCCTCGGCTATAGTCCTCAGTAAGGTCCCCAAAGAAAACATAACTCAATTTTTAGGTTGTGCAGTGTTTTTTTTTTTTTTCCCGTTGCCCTTGGCCTCATTATACACTCACTGTAATACATTAGCATGAGCTAAGTGACGCACACCTAACAGCACCTGGACAGTTCCAAGGCTGACCAACAAAAGACAAAAAATGGTCAGTAGCCCAGTTCCTGGAAATCCCTTCCCTTTCCCTAAAATAGTTGGAATAATCCTCCCACTCATTCGCCTAAAAAATTACCCATAAAAACTACCCACTTCAGGGACTTCCCCTGGTGGTCCAGTGGATAAGGACACCGCCTTGCAGTGCAAGGGGCGCCAGTTCCATCCCTGGCCTGGGAAGATCCCACGTGCCGCAGAGCGGCTGGACCGATGTGTCCAATTACCGAGCCGGAGCTCTGGAGCGCATGCGCCCAGAGCCGGTGCTCTGCGACAACAGAGGCCACCGCGATGGGAGGCCCACATGGGCCAAAGAACAAAGATGGATGAAAATAGACAAATGAAAGACCAATAGAAGTGGCCCGCCTGCTCCCCTCCTTCCCCAACCCGACCCCCGCCCAAAATAAATAAATAAATCTTTAAAAATAAATAAATAAACAACTACCCACTTCATATTTCAGGACCTTTCCCCTTCTGAGATGGCCCATGCTCTATGGAATGTGATTCTCTCTAAATAAACTCACTTCCTACCTACCACTTTCTCTCACGGAATTCTCTCTGTGATGAGACATAAAGAACCTGAGCTTCATTAACGCCTGAGACCAGGTGAAAGAGGTAAGGGGCTTCCTGGCGGCTCAGTTGGTAAAGAACACTTCTGTCAATGCAGGAGCCGCAAGTGGGTTTGATCCTGGGTCAGGAAGATCCTTTGGAGGAGGACATGGCAGCCCACTCCAGTATTCTTGCCTGGAGAATTCCATGGATAGAGGAGCCCCGCGAGCTTTAGTCTTCGGGGTTGCAAAGAATCAGACACAACTGACTGACTAAACAAATAACACAGCACTCACACTGTGCATTTGTTTTAAGTCAGCACTGTAATTTGCAATAATCTTTTGATATTCGATTACATGTTTTTCATTTTGTTTTTCAGCAAAAACTCCTAAATATCCTGGCTCCTCCCTTAACTCTCTGGAAGAACTCCTCGGAGCTGAGAAGTTATATCCTCGGCTATAGTCCTCAGTAAGGTCCCCAAAGAAAACATAACTCAATTTTTAGGTTGTGCAGTGTTTTTTTTTTTTTTCCAGTTGCCCTTGACCTCATTATACACTCACTGTAATACATTAGCATGAGCTAAGTGACGCACACCTAACAGCACCTGGACAGTTCCAAGGCTGACCAACAAAAGACAAAAAATGGTCAGTAGCCCAGTTCCTGGAAATCCCTTCCCTTTCCCTAAAATAGTTGGAATAATCCTCCCACTCATTCGCCTAAAAAATTACCCATAAAAACTACCCACTTCAGGGACTTCCCCTGGTGGTCCAGTGGATAAGGACACCGCCTTGCAGTGCAAGGGGCGCCAGTTCGAGCCCTGGCCTGGGAAGATCCCACGTGCCGCAGAGCGGCTGGACCCATGTGTCCAATCACCGAGCTGGAGTTCTGGAGCGCATGCGCCCAGAGCCGGTGCTCTGCAACAACAGAGGCCACCGCGATGGGAGGCCCACAGGAGCCAAAGAACAAAGACGGATGAAAATAGAGAAATGAAAGACCAATAGAAGTGGCCCGCCTGCTCCCCTCCCTCCCTCCCCAACCCGACCCCCGCCCAAAATAAATAAATAAATCTTTAAAAATAAATAAATAAACAACTACCCACTTCATATTTCAGGACCTTTCCCCTTCTGAGATGGCCCATGCTCTATGGAATGTGATTCTCTCTAAATAAACTCACTTCCTACCTACCACTTTCTCTCACGGAATTCTCTCTGTGATGAGACATAAAGAACCTGAGCTTCATTAACGCCTGAGACCAGGTGAAAGAGGTAATTGCTGAATGATGTCTAATTCTTTGCAACCCCATGGACTGTAGCCCACCCGGCTCCTCTGTCTAGGGGATTCTCCAGGCAAGAACACTGGAGTGGGCTGCCATGCCCTCCTCCAGGGGATCTGCCCAACCCAGGGATCAAGCCCTCTTGTGTCTCCAGCATTGGCAGGAGGGTTATTTACCAGCTGAGCTGCCAGGGAAGCCCCAAATTACTCTTTTAATATGCATCTTACCTCGGGCTGGTGCTGTAACAGAGAAGAACAAATCTGACCCCCATCCTGGATCTGTTTCTTTTATTTTAACCTTTGTACTCTATTGCCTTTGTTAATCATGAAACGAACGTTGGTTTTAAGGATAAATTTAAGGATAAATTTAGTGCCTCATCTCTGGACCCCTGCCTCTCGTGTAATGAGCCTTAGGTTAAAATACCTTGGCTCATCTCCCAGGGAACATCCAGATCAGGCCCACCTGTGAGTGACTGCAGGCAGAAAGCAATTAACACCATCCCTCTTGGTGTCTGGGCAGAACCAGGATTTGACAGTCTCCCCTTGTAGTATAAAAGCCTGAATTCTACCTCAGGGAAGGTGGTAGGGGCAGGAGACCCCAGTTCACCATCCTTTGTCTGCTGGCTTTCCAAATAAAGTTGCTGCTCCTTGCCCAACAACCCCAGATTTACTGCCCTGTCATGTGTCCAGCTGACTTTCTCCATCCTGAACTCCCCTCAGGGGCAGCTGCTGTGGCTGATGGCTTGACAGCGGTCTACATTCTTTAATGAAATGACATGACAGGTTTTTTTTTGTTTGTTTTTTTTTTGTCCACAAACATTTTACTGCATTGAACCAGGAGGAAGGGGTCAGGGCACAACTTTTGAAAGCAGCGTACAACATAAACCGATTTGCATCAAATGGGTCCAAGATGGCAGAGGAATCAACTTTGACTAGACCCTGATCCTCAGTTGGCAAACTAAATGATATACCCAGAGGCGCTGTGACAGTGCCAAGGCGCCATCAAAAGACCAAGAGTGGGCAGAAGCCCAATTCTTGACCATCTCCACCCCTCAACACAGTTGGAACAATCCTCCCATTCGTTAGCCTATGAAACGATCCAACCCATAAACGCCAATCTAATTGCTTTCTAATTCTTTGCAATCCCATGGACTGTAGCCCACCCGGCTCCTCTGTCTAGGGGATTCTCCAGGCAAGAACACTGGAGTGGGCTGCCATGCCCTCCTCCAGGGGATCTGCCCAACCCAGGGATCAAGCCCTCTTGTGTCTCCAGCATTGGCAGGAGGGTTATTTACCAGCTGAGCTGCCAGGGAAGCCCCAAATTACTCTTTTAATATGCATCTTACCTCGGGCTGGTGCTGTAACAGAGAAGAACAAATCTGACCCCCATCCTGGATCTGTTTCTTTTATTTTAACCTTTGTACTCTATTGCCTTTGTTAATCATGAAACGAACGTTGGTTTTAAGGATAAATTTAAGGATAAATTTAGTGCCTCATCTCTGGACCCCTGCCTCTCGTGTAATGAGCCTTAGGTTAAAATACCTTGGCTCATCTCCCAGGGAACATCCAGATCAGGCCCACCTGTGAGTGACTGCAGGCAGAAAGCAATTAACACCATCCCTCTTGGTGTCTGGGCAGAACCAGGATTTGACAGTCTCCCCTTGTAGTATAAAAGCCTGAATTCTACCTCAGGGAAGGTGGTAGGGGCAGGAGACCCCAGTTCACCATCCTTTGTCTGCTGGCTTTCCAAATAAAGTTGCTGCTCCTTGCCCAACAACCCCAGATTTACTGCCCTGTCATGTGTCCAGCTGACTTTCTCCATCCTGAACTCCCCTCAGGGGCAGCTGCTGTGGCTGATGGCTTGACAGCGTCTACATTCTTTAATGAAATGACATGACAGGTTTTTTTGTTTGTTTTTTTTTTGTCCACAAACATTTTACTGCATTGAACCAGGAGGAAGGGGTCAGGGCACAACTTTTGAAAGCAGCGTACAACATAAACCGATTTGCATCAAATGGGTCCAAGATGGCAGAGGAATCAACTTTGACTAGACCCTGATCCTCAGTTGGCAAACTAAATGATATACCCAGAGGCGCTGTGACAGTGCCAAGGCGCCATCAAAAGACCAAGAGTGGGCAGAAGCCCAATTCTTGACCATCTCCACCCCTCAACACAGTTGGAACAATCCTCCCATTCGTTAGCCTATGAAACGATCCAGCCCATAAACGCCAATCATGCCACATTTTCTGGGCCGCCAGACTTGCCCTCTGCCGTGGTCCACACTCTTGCCTGCAGAGTGTTTCTCTCTGAATAAATCCACTTCTTACCTATCACTTCGTCTCTCACTGAACTCTTTCTGCGACGAGACATCAAGAACCTGAGCTTCATCAGGTCCTGACACCAGAAACTGCGGCTTTTGGCTGGGTCCAAGTCCCAGTCTACGGTAAACAGTTTCAGCATCACAACCCCGCTCATCCTCAACATCTGAAATTTGCCAAGCTCCTACTTTGCTTTTCCCAGGGGACTTTTTATTATTATTATTTTTTAATTGAAGGATCATAGCTTTATAGAGTTTTGTGGTTTATTACCAAACATCAACATGCATCAGCCATAGGTATACATACGCTCCCTCCCTCTTGAACATCCCTCCCCCACAATCCCACCCTTCTAGGTTGTTACAGAGCCCCAGGGCACTTTTTAAAATAATCACATAGGCCTTCCCTGGTGACTCAGTGGTAAAGAATCCACCTGTCAATGCAGGAGACATGGGTTCCATTCCTGAATCAGGAAAATCCCACATGCCTCGAAACAACAAGCCCATGCAGGACAAACACTGAAGTCCACGTGCTCTGGAGCCTGTGCTCCGCAACAGAAGTTACCCCAGTGAGAAGCCTTCACTCTGCAACTAGAGAAAAGCCTGAGCAATAAACAAAGACTGAGCACAATCAAAAATATTTTTTTAAAAAAGCACTTAACCTAAGTCTGGTAAATACACCTGGTTTACTCTCACCTTTTTATGCAGTCCATTATGCACTGTGATTTCAGATGTGCAATAATTTGTACCATAGTTTATTCAGAAGTACGCCTTAAGCAGAACAAGTGTTTTTTCCCATATAGTTCTTTGCCTTAATATGTAATTTAAACAGACCTCAATCTTGTCTATTTGTAAACTACAAATAAAAAAGGTACATTCTGTGGTGTTTGTATTTTACATACTCAAGGTGAGAATTAAGTTTTAAATAAAACTATACCCAATTCAATCCACCCTCAACACAGTTGGAACAATCCTCCCATTCGTTAGCCTATGAAACGATCCAGCCCATAAACGCCAATCATGCCACATTTTCTGGGCCGCCAGACTTGCCCTCTGCCGTGGTCCACACTCTTGCCTGCAGAGTGTTTCTCTCTGAATAAATCCACTTCTTACCTATCCCTTCGTATATAACTAAACTCTTTCTGCGACGAGACATCAAGAACCTGAGCTTCATCAGGTCCTGACACCAGAAACTGCGGCTTTTGGCTGGGTCCAAGTCCCAGTCTACGGTAAACAGTTTCAGCATCACAACCCCGCTCATCCTCAACATCTGAAATTTGCCAAGCTCCTACTTTGCTTTTCCCAGGGGACTTTTTATTATTATTATTTTTTAATTGAAGGATCATAGCTTTATAGAGTTTTGTGGTTTATTACCAAACATCAACATGCATCAGCCATAGGTATACATACGCTCCCTCCCTCTTGAACATCCCTCCCCCACAATCCCACCCTTCTAGGTTGTTACAGAGCCCCAGGGCACTTTTTAAAATAATCACATAGGCCTTCCCTGGTGACTCAGTGGTAAAGAATCCACCTGTCAATGCAGGAGACATGGGTTCCATTCCTGAATCAGGAAAATCCCACATGCCTCGAAACAACAAGCCCATGCAGGACAAACACTGAAGTCCACGTGCTCTGGAGCCTGTGCTCCGCAACAGAAGTTACCCCAGTGAGAAGCCTTCACTCTGCAACTAGAGAAAAGCCTGAGCAATAAACAAAGACTGAGCACAATCAAAAATATTTTTTTAAAAAAGCACTTAACCTAAGTCTGGTAAATACACCTGGTTTACTCTCACCTTTTTATGCAGTCCATTATGCACTGTGATTTCAGATGTGCAATAATTTGTACCATAGTTTATTCAGAAGTACGCCTTAAGCAGAACAAGTGTTTTTTCCCATATAGTTCTTTGCCTTAATATGTAATTTAAACAGACCTCAATCTTGTCTATTTGTAAACTACAAATAAAAAAGGTACATTCTGTGGTGTTTGTATTTTACATACTCAAGGTGAGAATTAAGTTTTAAATAAAACTATACTATTTTACCTGAAAAAATAAATTAAAAAAATAAGAACAACCACTTAGAGTGGACCCTGGGAAAAGTGCCTGACTTCCACCCCAACCACAGGTCATAAACCACAGGTCAGGCTTTCTACGGACAGGAGCTTGAGCAAACTCCAGGAGAGAGTGAAGACCAGGGAAGCCTGGGGTGCTACAGTCCATGGGGTCACAAAGAAGTGGATGAACTAAGGGACTGAGCAACAATAACGCTTTCTATCTCCTCCTCTCTTTGACCTGGATGGAGGACTGCCCTTCCCCCATGAGAAATGGAATGATTTCCTGCCAGTTCAGTAAACAAAGGATGTCCCCGTCATCAGGGATGGCAGCCACCACCGATGCTGAGCCCTGAGGAAACAGCAAGGAGTGAATACCTGCCATCCGTCGTCACCACTTTGCTGACGAACGCCCATCCAGCCAAAGCCATGGTTTTCCCAGCAGTCCCGTATGGGTGTGAGAGCTGGACCATAAAGAAGGCTGAGTGCCAGAGAACGGGTGCCTTTGAACGGTGGTGTGGAGAAGGCTCCTGAGAGTCCCTCGAACTGCAAGGAGATCAAACCAGTCCATCCTAAAGGAAATCAACCCTGACTGTTCATTGGAAGGACTGATCCTGGAGTTGAAGCTCCAATATTTATTTTGGCCACCTGATGCGAAGAGACGACTCACTAAAAAAAGACCCTGAGACTGGGAAAAATAGAAGGCAGAAGGTGAAGGGGACGACAGAGGACAAGATGGTTCGATAGCATCACTGAGTCAACGGACACGAGTCTGAGCAAGCTCCAGAAGAAGGGGAAGGGCAGGGAAGCCGGGCGTGCTGCCGTCCATGGGGTCCCAAAGAGCCGGACACGCCTGAACGACTCCACAGCCCTCAGGCCAGAGCCCCTCCCTGCAGTGAGCCCTGAGGAACCCCAGGGTGTGGAAACAGGACACTGGCCCCAGACACATGAGGTGTATATTAGAAGTAGGGGTTCAGTAAGCCCAGACTCCTGCATCTTCTCATATAGAAGAGCTCTGAGTTCCTTAAGATACCTGGTTTCCCTATAATTAGCAGTAATCTGTGACCTTCAGACTACCTGGTTTTTGTTGCAAAATTGCCATACAATCTCGCTTGGCTTCCCCTCCTCATCTCCTCAGAGCAGTTCGCTCAAGTCAAGGTCACTTGAGAGGCTGCCTCCCAGGCTTGGAGTCCTAAAAATTCCCACCCAGTAAAACATAACTCTCAACTTTAAGGCGGAATATTTTTTTAAGTCGACACCCACCTGATTGCAGCCTCCCCACACTAAGACAGTATTAATAACTGTATTAATAATACAGTTGTAACTTTACTTTCTTTGTATGACTATTGAAACTATACTTTCCATCAAAACAGCCCTGAGATTTTCACTCCCCTAGAGTGGGAGTGTGGGTCTATTTCAGGTGGTCGTAATCTGCATAGTCTAAATTTAATACAGCCATCCCCAGACGCCGGTCCACAACGAAAGAGCCAGCCCCCTTCTGGCGAGTGCAGCTTCAGCTGGGCACAGGCTGAGCTGCCTTGTGTCCCCAGCAACAAGCCCCAGGTGAAAGGAGTTAAATATTGCGTTACTTACTACCGTCAAGAAAGCGCTTGACTTCCTTTGCTCCACTTTTTCCCAGGAAATGGGGCACCCAGGGAGCATCAGCCCAAACATGGGGCTTTCCCCACTAGAGTCTAAGGCAGTTTATGGAGGGGATGGAGGAGTGGAGGAGCTCCGAGTCCTTCAACTTTCCCCTCCTCCCCACCCACCGCCATGAGGCTGTGGGTTCACCTGAAACAGACCCCTACCCTAGGCTTCACATAAGGAGGCTAGGAATGCAGGTATGCGGAGCCCCTTGGGAGGCCTGGGCCCCTGTGTGCAATTCCCCTCAGAGACTGCAACTCATTAGATGTCACCAAACATTCCAATGTCCCTCCCGCGGACTGCCAGGTGAAAGTGTTAGTCCTTCAGTTGTCTCTGATTCTTTGAGACCTCATGGACTGTAACCCACCAGGCTTCTCTGTTCATGGAATTCTCCAGGCAGGAACTCAGGGGATTCTTTTGAGCTGGCATTACTTAGAAGTAGGGGTTCAGTAAGCCCAGACTCCTGCATCTTCTCATATAGAAGAGCTCTGAGTTCCTTAAGATACCTGGTTTCCCTATAATTAGCAGTAATCTGTGACCTTCAGACTACCTGGTTTTTGTTGCAAAATTGCCATACAATCTCGCTTGGCTTCCCCTCCTCATCTCCTCAGAGCAGTTCGCTCAAGTCAAGGTCACTTGAGAGGCTGCCTCCTAGGCTTGGAGTCCTAAAATTCCCACCCAGTAAAACATAACTCTCAACTTTAAGGCGGAATATTTTTTTAAGTCGACACCCACCTGATTGCAGCCTCCCCACACTAAGACAGTATTAATAACTGTATTAATAATACAGTTGTAACTTTACTTTCTTTGTATGACTATTGAAACTATACTTTCCATCAAAACAGCCCTGAGATTTTCACTCCCCTAGAGTGGGAGTGTGGGTCTATTTCAGGTGGTCGTAATCTGCATAGTCTAAATTTAATACAGCCATCCCCAGACGCCGGTCCACAACGAAAGAGCCAGCCCCCTTCTGGCGAGTGCAGCTTCAGCTGGGCACAGGCTGAGCTGCCTTGTGTCCCCAGCAACAAGCCCCAGGTGAAAGGAGTTAAATATTGCGTTACTTACTACCGTCAAGAAAGCGCTTGACTTCCTTTGCTCCACTTTTTCCCAGGAAATGGGGCACCCAGGGAGCATCAGCCCAAACATGGGGCTTTCCCCACTAGAGTCTAAGGCAGTTTATGGAGGGGATGGAGGAGTGGAGGAGCTCCGAGTCCTTCAACTTTCCCCTCCTCCCCACCCACCGCCATGAGGCTGTGGGTTCACCTGAAACAGACCCCTACCCTAGGCTTCACATAAGGAGGCTAGGAATGCAGGTATGCGGAGCCCCTTGGGAGGCCTGGGCCCCTGTGTGCAATTCCCCTCAGAGACTGCAACTCATTAGATGTCACCAAACATTCCAATGTCCCCTCCCGCGGACTGCCAGGTGAAAGTGTTAGTCCTTCAGTTGTCTCTGATTCTTTGAGACCTCATGGACTGTAACCCACCAGGCTTCTCTGTTCATGGAATTCTCCAGGCAGGAACATTGGAGCAGGTTGCCATTTCTTCCTCAAAGGGGATCATCCCAACTCAGGGATCCAGCCAGCATCTGCTATGTCTCCTGCACTGCAGGCGGATTCTTTACCACCTGAGTCATCAGGGGGCCCTGGGCCGTTGTAATTACTTGGCCAGGCCTGAAAAACAAAGTCACACTTAGGTTTCTCGCGGACCCTGAATCCTCAGCTCAGGGCCTGCTAACCGCTCATCCTTCTCACTTGGGTCTGGAATGGGGGCATCCACACCTTGGGCTTGCCAGGGGCAGCCCCGCTGCACGTCCGTTCCTAGGTGGAGTTGTAAACAGGCCTTTTCACCTTCCAAAGTTCCAACCTCGGCTTGCCACCGTAATAAAAGACTTTCAAAGAGCCCAGAAGGAAACTAGCCATCTTTTTACTGACCAAGGGCGCCCAGCTAATTCTTTCTTGAACAGCCACTACAGAATAGCCATCTTAGACCTATGAATTCCTTGGGAAAAGGCAGGCATCACAGAAGAAGGGATGAATGAGATAACAGTGTATCCACACAATGGAAGCGCGGTACCAGCACGTGCTACAAGATAAATCTCTGAAATGTCATAAGAAAAAAGCCAGATACAAACTCCCACATACTATACAATTCCAAGTATATGAAATCCGCAGGATGGGCAAATCTGTAGAGAAAGCATTCATTAGGGGTTGCCTAGGTCAAGGAGGAGGTGAGGGCTCGGGGAGGTGGGCAACTCAAAGATACGGGGTGGCTTTTAGGGGGTGATAAAAATGCTGTAAGATGCGGTAGTAACAGCAAAACTCCGTGACTATACTGAAAAACCCCACGGAGTTGTACACTTCGAATGAGTGGATAACATGGTACGTGAATTATACCGCAGTAAAGCTTTTACCAAGAAACAAACAAGCTCTTACCTAGAAGTTCTCTGTCCTCGGCTATTAGCAGAGGAGACTCCACAGGGGCGTCTGAACGCGCCTCTGTATTTTGCGGACTGCTCCTTCCAGAACTTCTCCCCCACACCTGCTACTCAGAGACCCATCAGCCACCGCGCCAGCGTCTCGGCTCTCGATTGGCTGCTCCCAACCTCCACCTCCTCCGGAGGGAGATGCACCTGCCCGGGGGTTCCATTCACAACAGCTGTGAGGTAATGAGTTCATGCGAGGACCATCACCCAGGCCCAAACATTTATTTGTTCCTTCTCCCAAGGCGTGGGCTCCTTGATTGTGAGCCAAGGAAGAAACAATTTGTTTCGGGCAAGTGGACTGCAAAGTAGTCACTGTAAATGCAGCATCCTTGGGCCAGGCAGGGTGGGAGGTGACCACCGTGGCCTGCCCATGAAGAGAATGTGGGGCTTTCAAATGACTGCAAAGGTGGCTTTCTCTTCAAGCTAAGCCAGGTGTGCTGAGGAAGGTGCCAAGTCTGGCACCAGATGGCAGGGAGGGAACCCAGGTGGCCAGTTTCTGTGGTTTAGTCCTGGTGTCCCCAACCTCTGGGATCTAATGCCAGATGATCTGAGGTGGAGCTGGTGGAATCATAATAGAAATCAAGTGCACCATGGCTTCCTTTGTGGCTCAGATGGTTAAGAATCTGCCTGCAATTCAGGAGATCTGGGTTCAATCTCTGGGTCAGGAAGATCCCCTGGAGGAGGGCATGGCAACCCACTCCTGTGTTCTTGTCTGGAGAATCCCATGGACGAGCAGCCTGGCGGGCTACAGTCCATGGGGTCTCAAAGAGTCAGACATGACTGAGCCACTAACACTATATCACTGTTACCATTTCATGTCTTTGTGAACATCTTATAGAAACCAATGCTATAACGTTACTATTAACTAACTCCGGACCCTATTTAGATTTCACTGATTTTTCCACTAATGCCTATTTTTGTTCCAGGACCCAGTTCAGGGTATCACATCCAGTTTTCGTTATTAGTAACACCTTACTTGGGGTGGTATGTTTTGTTGACTCCTGTCCCACGGCCACAGAAGCAGAGCTAGCAACCAAGGTCACCTCCGAGGCTGACTGAGCCCCTTTGTAACCGTTGCCAAAAGCCCCCTGATCATCACTAAGAAACTTCCTGATCCCAAATTAGGCAAAGATGCCCACTCCAGTAAACACCCTATAGCACTCCAACCAATCACCTAATGCCAACCACCCAATAGGAATTCTCCTTGTCTTGAGGCTATAAAAATTGGCTATTAACTCACAAAAGTTCTCGACTCTCCCTGGCCTGTCAGGAGTTGTTGGCCCGGTGTGCTCACGATGCCCACATTAGCTCTGTGCTTTGTTCTTAATAAACTCACTGCCTTCTGAAATGTTCTCTGTCTAGAAATTCTGTTTCACCTGCGCTGACTGCCTCAACATGTTAGTCACAAGAAACCAGTTTTGATGCTTTATTATTGACTAAAGTCTACACCTCATTCCCGTTCCCTTAGTTTTCCCCTTTAAAATCTTTTTCTCTTCCAGGATCCCATTTAACCACCACGTCTCCCTGGGCTCTGCTGGTTTCTCAGACTTAACTTGTCTTGGACGACTGTTGAGAGTTTTGAGGCGCTCTGGTAGGTATTTTGCAGAATGGAGGGCTGCAGTCCACGGGGTCGCAAACAGTCGAACACAACTGAGTGACTAATACACACAGAGAGCACCATAAATGCAATGCTCTCGAATCATCCTGAAACCGTTCCCCCACCCCACATCCATGGGAAAACCGTCTCCATGAAACTGGTCCGCAGTGCCAAAAAGGTTGGGGACGGCTGGTTTAGTCTACCTGCTTGGTTACTCTGATCCTGCTTCTCAAAGCTGGACACTGCCTGGTCCTAATGGAGACTCTTGTGTTAGGGGAAACACGCTGACTGAAACCATCCACCCTGGACAGGCACAATAGTACTGTAACTATCTGCATGAGTTACTTTACGACAGGAGATTCTAGTGAGGAACAGGAACTGACAAGCCACCACCAACCAGGAGAGTTCAGGAAAGGTTGAAAGGAGATACCATGTGTCCTTGCACTTCCGAGAATCTTTCTTGCTGGCATGCATCTTGGCTGAGCAAGGCGTGCACCCCCGGGCAGGACCCCAAGTTAGAATGATTGGCTGAAGACAGCTGGAAAAAAGGATAACCGTTGCCTAAAAGCCCCTGATCATCACTAAGAAACTTCCTGATCCCAAATTAGGCAAAGATGCCCACTCCAGTAAACACCCTATAGCACTCCAACCAATCACCTAATGCCAACCACCCAATAGGAATTCTCCTTGTCTTGAGGCTATAAAAATTGGCTATTAACTCACAAAAGTTCTCGACTCTCCCTGGCCTGTCAGGAGTTGTTGGCCCGGTGTGCTCACGATGCCCACATTAGCTCTGTGCTTTGTTCTTAATAAACTCACTGCCTTCTGAAATGTTCTCTGTCTAGAAATTCTGTTTCACCTGCGCTGACTGCCTCAACATGTTAGTCACAAGAAACCAGTTTTGATGCTTTATTATTGACTAAAGTCTACACCTCATTCCCGTTCCCTTAGTTTTCCCTTAACATCTTTTTTCTCTTCCAGGATCCCATTTAACCACCACGTCTCCCTGGGCTCTGCTGGTTTCTCAGACTTAACTTGTCTTGGACGACTGTTGAGAGTTTTGAGGCGCTCTGGTAGGTATTTTGCAGAATGGAGGGCTGCAGTCCACGGGGTCGCAAACAGTCGAACACAACTGAGTGACTAATACACACAGAGAGCACCATAAATGCAATGCTCTCGAATCATCCTGAAACCGTTCCCCCACCCCACATCCATGGGAAAACCGTCTCCATGAAACTGGTCCGCAGTGCCAAAAAGGTTGGGGACGGCTGGTTTAGTCTACCTGCTTGGTTACTCTGATCCTGCTTCTCAAAGCTGGACACTGCCTGGTCCTAATGGAGACTCTTGTGTTAGGGGAAACACGCTGACTGAAACCATCCACCCTGGACAGGCACAATAGTACTGTAACTATCTGCATGAGTTACTTTACGACAGGAGATTCTAGTGAGGAACAGGAACTGACAAGCCACCACCAACCAGGAGAGTTCAGGAAAGGTTGAAAGGAGATACCATGTGTCCTTGCACTTCCGAGAATCTTTCTTGCTGGCATGCATCTTGGCTGAGCAAGGCGTGCACCCCCGGGCAGGACCCCAAGTTAGAATGATTGGCTGAAGACAGCTGGAAACGGATCCCATCAACACAAAACCTGAGACTGCCAGTCACACGGCAGAGCAGTCCTTTAGGGTCCCTCGTCCACCCTGCTCTCTGCCCAGGCACCCCTGGCCAATCAAGCCTCTTGCTCTCTAGGCAGGTATGTCTCCTCGGATAATTTGTTTCTGAGAATTAAACAAGGAAGGGGTCCTGGAAGGGGTCCTCCTTCCTGCAACACTTGGAGACCGAGTTTGTGTGTAAAAGGGAACATATAATATGAAATAATTTACTTAGATTTACCTGTAAGTGATTGTAAGTGATTCATTTGTAAAATCATTACCTAGAAGTGATTTACTTGTTAAACTAAATTACTCCCTGTTAGCACGGATTATTCCCTGTTAATCTTTACTGAATGTAACCTGTACTGATGTGGGAAGAAAGGAGCAGGCTACCCTGACTGAACTGACTCCATCTTAAGGAAGAGGACTCCATCTTATGCTTTCAGTGAACTCTGGACTGTTTGGACTGCGTAGCCATGGAGATGAGAACTTAACTGTCAACTAGGCCTCCGGGGCTGGTGAGAACCTGAGCAGGAAGACCTCGTAACCAAGCCTTCCCTCGGCTATGGAAATGAAATATCCGTCACAAGATAAATCGCCATTTGTGATTTTAGTTAATCAATTCTTGTTGTAGACAGGCTAAGCGGTATGCTTAGATGATTTTCAATTGTACCACTGTGACTGCAACCAAATCATACTTTTTTCTTAACATCTCCTAGGCAACCTTAGAAGTTGGAGGTGTGGGTTTGTGCACGTAGGCTTTAGGTATAAACGTGAGCCACAAGTTTTGCTCAGGCTCCTTGCCTAAATGGAGGCCTTGGATCCCCAGATGTAAAGCTAGCCTAATAAACCTCTTTTCCATCCACCATGAGCAGAGCTGGGTGCTTCACTAAGCGTGCGTCACAACATGTGACCTGAAAGATTTCCCAGCTCACCCAGGAGCTTGCCTCTGATGCCCTAAGACAGTCAGCCCCTGGAATGTTCCAGCATGTTCTGGCATGCTCCAGAGCCTTCCGTTGAATCTGTGCATTTCCCCTGGAATGTTCAGGGCTGGAAGGACCAGCCTTGCCTCTTTTCAGGTGAGAGAGGAACTCAACCCAGGAAGGTGAGATGACACGCCTCAGCCACACAGCAGGCTGGACATGCCTGAATCACAGTTCTTGATGAACTGCTTTCAATTCTTTTTTTTTTTGGGGGCCACTTCTATTGGTCTTTCATTTATTTATTTTCATCCATCTTTGTTCTTTGGCCTGTGTGGGCCTCCCATCTCGGTGGCCTCTCTCGTTGCAGAGCACTGGCTCTGGGCGCATGCGCTCCAGAGCTGCAGCTTGGTAGTTGGACACATCAGTCCAGCCCCTCCACGGCTCGGGGGATCCTCTCAGGCCAGGGATTGAACCGGCGCCCCTTGCACTGCAAGGCGGTGTCCTTACCCACTGGACCACCAGGGAAGCCCTCAATTCTTTCTGCTTTTTGAACTCAAAAAGCTCATCCTGCTTGCCTTCTGTAACCTGGCCTTGTACCAGTTCCAGACGGTAGCCCTCAAGTTCTACCCTTGTTTTTAAAATATTATTTAATCACATGTTATGTTTCTTATTACACTGAATGGTCATGACCTTTTTTAAGGATCCGATTTATGCTGCATTCAGTCCATCCCCGTCTTACCGACTATCACTTTATTCAAATTGGTGCTTCTTTTAAAAATTGGGATGAAATCCTTGTACCACAAAATGAGCTGTTGTAAGCCAGTGGGAGTTTTCCATGTGACTCAGGGAACCCAAAGCCGGTGCTCGGTGGTAACCAAGAGGGGAGGGACGGGGAGGAGGGTGGGACGGGAGGGTACAAGAGGGAGGGAACCTATGCATACCTATGGCCATGCATGCTGATGTGTGGCAAAAAGCACCACTATATTACAATTATTCTCCAGTATGGTTCATGACGTTGTACCACCACCCCTTCTATCAAGATCCAGAACATTTTTACCATTCCCAAAGGAGACTCCATGCCCATTAAGCACTCTGCCTCTCCACCTGCTTCTCGGCAGCCCCCAGTCTGTATCAACCTCTGTGGGGTTCTCTATTGCGCATACATCATATCAATGGAATCACACAGCACATGGCCTTTGGGTCACTCTGGTTTCTTTCACTAAGTGCCATGTTTTCGAGGTTCATCCACATGGTAGCAGGGGTCTCTGCTCCATTCCTTTTTATGGAAATGGGATGTAAAAAAATACATATTTTTAAATTTATTTAACTGGCTGAACCAAGTCTTAGTTGTGGCATGTGGGATCTTTCTTAGTTGTGGCACGCACACCCTCAGTTGTGGCATGTGGGATCTAGTCTCCTGACGAGGGATCGAACCCCAGCCCCTTGCATTAGGAGCACCGCGTCTTAGCCACTGGACCATCAGGTAAGTCCCGGAAATGGACATATTTTGTTTTAAACACAGGTACCACCCACCCCACTATTCTGGCCTGAAAAATCCCATGGACAGAGCGTAGCAGGCTATAGTCCCCTGGGTCGCAAAGAGTCGGACACGACTGAGTGACTGAACAGGCATGTGGGTGGTGAGGGACACCCCAACTCCCAAGGACAGGAAACACTGGCTTCAGCCCATGTGCTTAGCCCAGGGCTCTCAGCGGGGCCATTCTGTCCTCCCTGGGAACACTCAGCAGTGTCTGGAGAATTCGGGCTGTCATGACTGGAGGCGTGCTTGTGGTATTCGGTGAGGAGAGGTCCAAGGGTGCTGCTTAACATCCTACAATGCGCAGGACTGCCTCCATCCATGGAAAGATCTGGACCAAGGTGCCCACAGCGCGAGGCTGGGGCCCCTCCCCTGGCCTGACTTCAGTACCTTCTCTACGGCTGAGCTAGCCCCAGGCCACATGGAACAGCATTTCTTAAACTCACCTACCCTTAGGAACCAGCTGGGTGCTTTTATATAAAAATGCATATTCCTGGGTCCCCTCCTAGGCCTTCTGAATCCACATCACCTGGCCAAAGGACCAGAAATCTGTATTTAATAAGCCCAAGTGTATTTTATTGATAGAACCGGAAGGTCTTACGGAGCTGTGTCTCCCTCGCCAGTGCAGTCTGTGCCTCCCTTTTTATTATCTTATCTGTGAACCGGTGAAGATGTTTTTCTTTTTTATCTGGAAGAGTTCTTAGCAGGATTGGTGACGACAACAGAAGTGTTTTATGCAAGATAACCTTATCATAACATGCAAAGCAATCTTAAAATGATCAAATTCTTACTTAAATTCCCCAAGAGCAAGGAGGCTATCTCCTTACACATTGTTGTTGTTTAGTCGCTAAGGCACGTCTGTTTTCGAAGCTACGGACAGTAGCCCTCAAGGCTCCTCCGTCAATAGGATTTCCAAGTATAGTTATAGCCAATTAACTAAACTTCCATTAAAAGGAAAATAAGACAGTCCCTCAGTGCCCAGGAAAAGAATCTCTAAATCACATCACTGCAGGCAGCGGTGATCAGATTCCACTGAGGAAGCCAATGGGTTCAGAGCCCCCACCTCTATCCTCACCCCCAATGTCCCTCCCCCACCCACCCCCAGATGCTGGGAGCTCCCTGATGTGCTGAGGGTTTTTAATTCAAGCAGAAAGGGGAGACCTCAACTCACCACCACGCCATTAGGCTTATGATGAGATTTTCTTTTTCTTTTCTACACTTTAATTTTAGACATGAACAAGAAGTGTAGATTATGGCTTAGAAGAGCCTTAAAGAGCTGTTAGGGTTCTTAGCATTTCCTCCCTTCCCACTCTCTTTGCTGAGACAGTTCCCACCCCTCCCACTCCCAGAACAAAACAAAAGAAACATCCCCACTAGAAACAGAAAAGTCGTGAAAGCGTTTGTCTCTTTGCCAACTCCACGGACTGTGGCCTGCCAGGCTCTTCTGTCCATGGAATTCTCCAGCAAAGGATGCTGGAGTGGGCCGCCATTCCCTTCTTCAAATCTTCCTGACTCCGGGACTGAACCCCGATCTCCTGAAGTGCAGGTGGATTCTTTACCATCTGAGCCACTAGGGAAGCCCTAAGAAGTGACTATCAAATGTTTGTCACTTTCCCTTTGTCTACCATGTCCTTACTGGGGACGCTGAGGTTCGAGAGGGGATCGCGGGCTGGCACTTGGGAGAACCCTCTGGGTCACGGGACATTTTCTACCGACCACACTTGGCCGGAATCCACTCACTTACTTGAAGCCAGCGTCCCTCTTCCTGGTATTGACGGGAAATATGAAGACAAGAGCTACAGAAAAGGATTCGGTTTCATTGTTGCAAAGAAAATGGCAGGCATCCAGTGAATTTCCCCTGGAGAGGAGACAGAGCCAATGAAATCACACAAAGACCCAGAACAGAAATGAACTGTCCTAACAAAGCTTTTAGGCTCACCTGGCATTGAAACCTAAAGGCTGTCCCTTACGCAGACGAAAACATCAGCATGACCGGATGCTCTGAGAAGAGGAGGTGCCTTGCCCTCCCCTGCCATGTACAATCACTACAACCCACTGTTTTCCTGCACTTTTTCCTCCTGACTTGTAACAGGTTGGAAATGTTAGGTTTTCTTATTTGATGTCTCTCTCTCCCCTTCTGCCATCAGTCCCATGAGAGCAGAAATTAGTATTCCCCACCCTTTACTGCTGTTTCCCATGCTAGGCATGCAGATAAACAAAGGACCAGCAGGTGAACACCTTTAAGAGGCCACACAGAGGGACTGAGACGCATTATCCACCCCTCCTCGTTTTTCAGGCTCAGTGGGAGTGAGGCAGGAGGTGATGCCGCCCCCCAGGGTAAAGTGATTAGAGGTTCCTTCCCTAGAATGAATGAAACTCCAAGATGAGAACAGCAGGACAAACTACAGAAGGAGTCTGGCCCTGCCCAGACCATGTATTTCTCTTCCCCAGAGTCAGGAGGCCTCCCCAACCGCACACGCATAGAAAGGCTCCTTGGAGGTCAAAGAGGAGCAATGCCAACTAATGCCAGGCTACCCACAGACCTCTTTGGTAGACTCCACCTTGGCTGAGAGATGCCTGTGCATACATGGGAGGATCCTGGGATGCAGTATATATGGACTGTGAAGCAGGCCAACCAAAATAACTGGTCAAAGGAAGCCCAGGGAAATATTCCATGGCAGTAATGCAGACTGTCATGAGGGCACAGTCGTTTGTCTACCATGTCCTTACTGGGCGCTGAGGTTCGAGAGGGATCGCGGGCTGGCACTTGGGAGAACCCTCTGGGTCACGGGACATTTTCTACCGACCACACTTGGCCGGAATCCACTCACTTACTTGAAGCCAGCGTCCCTCTTCCTGGTATTGACGGGAAATATGAAGACAAGAGCTACAGAAAAGGATTCGGTTTCATTGTTGCAAAGAAAATGGCAGGCATCCAGTGAATTTCCCCTGGAGAGGAGACAGAGCCAATGAAATCACACAAAGACCCAGAACAGAAATGAACTGTCCTAACAAAGCTTTTAGGCTCACCTGGCATTGAAACCTAAAGGCTGTCCCTTACGCAGACGAAAACATCAGCATGACCGGATGCTCTGAGAAGAGGAGGTGCCTTGCCCTCCCCTGCCATGTACAATCACTACAACCCACTGTTTTCCTGCACTTTTTCCTCCTGACTTGTAACAGGTTGGAAATGTTAGGTTTTCTTATTTGATGTCTCTCCCCTTCTGCCATCAGTCCCATGAGAGCAGAAATTAGTATTCCCCACCCTTTACTGCTGTTTCCCATGCTAGGCATGCAGATAAACAAAGGACCAGCAGGTGAACACCTTTAAGAGGCCACACAGAGGGACTGAGACGCATTATCCACCCCTCCTCGTTTTTCAGGCTCAGTGGGAGTGAGGCAGGAGGTGATGCCGCCCCCCAGGGTAAAGTGATTAGAGGTTCCTTCCCTAGAATGAATGAAACTCCAAGATGAGAACAGCAGGACAAACTACAGAAGGAGTCTGGCCCTGCCCAGACCATGTATTTCTCTTCCCCAGAGTCAGGAGGCCTCCCCAACCGCACACGCATAGAAAGGCTCCTTGGAGGTCAAAGAGGAGCAATGCCAACTAATGCCAGGCTACCCACAGACCTCTTTGGTAGACTCCACCTTGGCTGAGAGATGCCTGTGCATACATGGGAGGATCCTGGGATGCAGTATATATGGACTGTGAAGCAGGCCAACCAAAATAACTGGTCAAAGGAAGCCCAGGGGAAATATTCCATGGCAGTAATGCAGACTGTCATGAGGGCACAGCTCAGCAACTCTCCCCCCAAGTCCACCTGTGTGTCAATCCACATGTATCACATACCCGCTTTAATAGTACTTTTAAAGTAACACTGTTCTTGCTTCACTACTCCCCAACTTTGTGGGAATTCTTTTCTGCAGAGCCGAAGGGCCAGGGCCCTGGTCACTGACCATTAGGGGCTTTCATCACTGTGACCCGGCCTCAGTCTCTGGCTGGGAACCCTAGCCCCACTCCAAGCCGCAGCAGCAGCCCCAGAACACTGAATGGGATTCAGATCAGCTGAGGATTCGAGGCAGGCCAGCCCAGGGCACAGGTTCTCTTGCTCCCGACCCAGCTCTGCTGCCGTCAGGCTGCTCCAAACAGCTCTCGCTGCTGGGGAGGGCAGAGTTCCCCAGGCCAGGGCAGTTCCGAATGGTGGTCCATATCGGAAGTGGTTTTAAGAAGACACTGGGTGAATTCCCTAGTGGTCCAGTAGCCAAGACTCCACGCTCCCCACGCAGGGCGACTGGGTTCAGCTCCAGGAACTAGATCCCACAGGCCGAAACTAAGAGGTCACATGCCACAACTGACAATCCTGAGTGCTGCAACTAAGACACTGGCGCAGCCAAACAAATAGCTTTAAAAAAAAACTATTTAAAAAAGAAGTTATCACGCAGCTGCTGAAAAAGTTAAACTGAATTACCACGTGACCCAGCAACTCCAACCCAAAGAGAACTGAAAACATACTGGCACAAAAACACCTGTAAACAAACTTCACAGCAGGATTATCCAGTTACCAAAAGGGGGCAGTGACTCAAATGGGCCATCAAATGGGTGAACAAAATGAAGCATATCCACACAACGGAGCATTATTCAGCCACTAAGAGGACTGAAACCCTAAGAACACGCTACCATGTGGATGAACTTCAAAAACACACTGAGCAGTAAAAGAAGCCAGATGCCAATGGTCACACATCATGACGATATTTATATAAAATATCCAGAATAGGTAGATCCAGAGGAACAGAGGCAAACAGGTGGCTGCCAGATGCTGGGGGAGGAGGAATGATAAGACACTGCTTCATGGGTACAGAGTATTACGCTGGGCTGATAGAGACAGTTTAGAATTCGATACAAGTGGTGGTCGCACATCACTGTGAGTACACCTGATGCCCCTGAATTCTACTTTCGCGTTACATGACGGAGGTTTCAGTTCACATACACACAGTGCTATGTATTTAAAATACTCCCCTGGTGGCTGAGCTGGTAAAGAATCCACCTGCAATGTGGAAGACCTCGGTTCGATCCCTGGGTTGGGAAGATCCCCCGGAGGAGGGCGTGGCCACCCCCTCCAGTGTGCTTGCCCGGAGACTCCCAGACAGCCTGGCGGGCCACAGTCCATGGGGTCGCAGAAAGACTGACAGGACTGCAGCAACTGAGCACACACATACATAAAACAATCCACACACCTACTGTGTAGCATATCGAGCTCTATTCAAGACTCTGTAATAATCTAGATGGGAAAGGGCTCTAAGTTTCTTTCAGATTTGATATGTGCATACCTGAATCCCTCTGCTGTATGCCTGAAATCAACGCAACACTGCAAACCAACTACAGACTCCCACATAAAAACATTTAGATGTTACATGAATTTTAGCTTAAACCAAAAAAAAAATAAAGAAGCCCCCAGAAAATGATACTGATAAACCTATTTGTGGGGCAAGAAGAGAGAGGCAGACGTAGAGAACAGACTTGTGGACACAGCGGGGAAGGAGTGGCTAAGGCGAACTGAGCGCAGTGTGTGTAAACAGCTATCAGGAGTCCAGGGATTCCAGAGGGTTCTCGGCTGGGTGCTGAGACGACCTGGAAGGGGGGGGGCGGGTGGAGGGGCTACACGGACACACAGAGCTGATCCAAGCTGTAAGACAACCAACACGATATCATAAAGCAGTTATCCTCTGATCAAAAATAAATTTAAAAAAAGCCGCAATGGGAAGCCATCGGAAATGCTGGCAGGGTAACACTAGATCCAAGGCCCCCTCTTCCCAGGCAGGGCTGTGTCTGGCATCCTCGCTGTACAACGCCTCGGATACAGCAGGCCATCAATCGACGATACATGAATACACGTAGGGCCGAGTCTCCTCGCTGTTCACCTGAAACTATCACAACACTATTAACTGGCTATACCCCAATACAAAAGGTTTTTAAAATAAATGAGACATGAAATCCAACGTGTGCCAGACCAGAGGTCCCCAGATGTTGCCCTTGGCACTCACCTGGCACTATGGCCCCCCACCCCTTATAACAGAGTATCTTCCCAGGCCAGACCCTCCATGTCCTCTGCCTGCCTCTTGTCTGTAGAAACACTTCAGCTGAGAAGTAAGTTTAATCAGAGAAGCGAGAACATGCGGAAGCAAAGGAAAATAGTCAAGCCAGACAGGAAGAGTGTAGCCATTAAACCAAGTCAAGGACCTTTAATTTCTCCTTAAGGGTCACCAGCACTGTGCTGAGCCATACCCTGAGGGCTGTTTTGCAGACACTGAAACCCCCGGCAGGTGAAAGTTAACAGCATGATGATCAGACAGCAGCAATGGCATGAGTCGCTCCAGCTTACAGAATTTGGAGAGCTGGCCTCAAGGAACACTACCAAAGCGACCCTGGAACTGAAGATGGACTAGGCCTAAAGCCATCAGGAGGAGGCTGATCAGCCCACGGCATGATCAAGTTCAAGGTGACTGTCGGAGCTGACCGTGCTCTTCTGCACACAGCCCCTCCCCCACCCTGTACACCCCTGAAACTGCCCTTTAAAAGTTCTTGCCCCGGATCGACAGTGGGGAGCTGGTTCTTTGGGACATGAGTCCACTGTCTCCCCAGAACTGCCCGCTTTCCTCCATTAAACTACCTTTCCTTTGACCCAACACTTGTCTCTCAGCATTGGACTCCTGAGCAACAAGCAGCTGCACCTAAATCTGGTAACTCTCTCTTACACACACGGCTACATCCACACAGGCTGTGCGAACAACACCGTGCTCTCCGATGACACTGAGGCAGGACACATGAGCCACACGGACTTGCCCACTTGGGAAACCAGGTACGAGATCACTGAGGTACTAATACTCTAAATACTTACATGTGCAGCACATCCAACGGAATCTCACCTGGGACTTCCCTGGCCCAGTGGTTAAGACTCTGTGCTTCCGCTGCCAGGAGTGTGGGTTCATTCCCTGGTCGGGAAACTAGGATCCTGCATGCTAAAATAAAAAAGGCAAAACCCCAGAAGGGCTATTATCTGAATAACAAAAAAATGAGCTACCAAGACAGAATCTTAAATGCATAGTCTTAAGTGAAAAAAGTCACTCTGAAAAGGCTGATTGCTGTATGTATATTTCCAACTTTAGGACATTCTGGGGGAGACAAAACTATAGAACCAGGAAGAACAGGGGCTAGGGGCTGGTGGGGAGGGAGGCACAAACAGGCAACATGGTTTTTCAGGCAGTAAAATGACTCTATGATCCCATGATGGAGGTCACATTATCCACTTGCCCAAACACACAGAATGTACAAACAGCAAAAGTGAAGCCTGATGCCAACAATGTACGCTGGATGATGATCGTGTATCAGCGAAGGTTCATCAACTGTAATGAATGTGGGGGCTGTTGATAATGGGGGAGGCTATGCATGGGTGAAGCCGAGGCTATGTGAGAAATCTCTGTACCTTCAGCTCAATTTTGCTATGAACCTAAAACTGCTCTAAAAAGTAACTGAAAAGGGGAGAAAAAAGGTATTTAACTGTGTGACTATTTCCCTAATACCACAGAGAACAGTCACGAAACAGTTAAATGCACTCAACTGTATCCTTTGCCAAGAACTTTTTTCTTTTTTTCTTTCAGTCTTTCCAAGCCCCAGATTCTTGTTTCTTTAACATTCTTAAGACTGAAAAAAAAAAAAAAACCCTCTGGGTTTCTCTCTTTCATCGCCTATGCTGGATCCACTTTCAATTCACTTGTGTGCCCATGAAAAACAGACGACCCATTGTAAACATCTGAGTCATAAATGCAGGAGATAACGCTCATAGGATCCAAAATGCAAATCAGAACTTTGGAAGTAAAATTCCAATGTCTACATTTACTCCTACACAGAGATCTTGGAACCCAGACCATCAGAGAAGGATTTTAATATCCCAAACACGAGAGGCTGTCACTGGGGAGAAAAACCAAAGCCAAGTTGTGTGTGAGTGCATTAAGCCACATTTATAAATAGTTCAGGGCCCAATAGAAGTGTTCTCGGTAGCAACTGCGGAGCCCGTTGTCCCAGAGAAAACATTTTCGTGGGTAATGCTGTGGTCAGCCAGGAATGGGTCACGTGTTCTAAAGCTGGCTAGAACAGATGCAATAACTGAATTCTTTTTGTTAACAAGACACAAACCCATACTTGTACATACAAGGCCTACACGGACTCACAGTATAGAAGATACACAGTCATTTGGGGTTTGAAAATGATACAAATTCACCTTTAAGGTCCACGTAGTAAGCTCTTGCAATAGCTGAATGTGATGCAGTGTTTACAACACACTCCCAAGTCCCTAACAAACAGGGGCAGAACAAAAGAGTCCTTTAATTGGTCAAAATACATGGATAAGCCAGTCAGTACTTGGAACAATAAAAATGGAATGTCTGATGAACACTCCATGCACCAGGCCTCCAATGTTATTTTTGAAGTTTCCCCAGAATATGTTATTGTCCTTGAAACAGGGTTCTTGTTTGGGAGACTGCATATGTAATTGATAACAGCTTGATATCATTTCTATCTTACCATCTGAGCAAAACTGCTAAATATGCACGGTCTCCAACTTTGTCAAAGAAAAGAAAACACACGCTCAAGATAGGGGTGAGTGGCTGTTTTTCAAGACCAGAAGTTAGGACTTAAATGACAGAGTCGCATTGACCTTTGCCAAGAATTTTCTTTTCTTTCAGTCTTTCCAAGCCCCAGATTCTTGTTTCTTTAACATTCTTAAGACTGAAAAAACCCTCTGGGTTTCTCTCTTTCATCGCCTATGCTGGATCCACTTTCAATTCACTTGTGTGCCCATGAAAAACAGACGACCCATTGTAAACATCTGAGTCATAAATGCAGGAGATAACGCTCATAGGATCCAAAATGCAAATCAGAACTTTGGAAGTAAAATTCCAATGTCTACATTTACTCCTACACAGAGATCTTGGAACCCAGACCATCAGAGAAGGATTTTAATATCCCAAACACGAGAGGCTGTCACTGGGGAGAAAAACCAAAGCCAAGTTGTGTGTGAGTGCATTAAGCCACATTTATAAATAGTTCAGGGCCCAATAGAAGTGTTCTCGGTAGCAACTGCGGAGCCCGTTGTCCCAGAGAAAACATTTTCGTGGGTAATGCTGTGGTCAGCCAGGAATGGGTCACGTGTTCTAAAGCTGGCTAGAACAGATGCAATAACTGAATTCTTTTTGTTAACAAGACACAAACCCATACTTGTACATACAAGGCCTACACGGACTCACAGTATAGAAGATACACAGTCATTTGGGGTTTGAAAATGATACAAATTCACCTTTAAGGTCCACGTAGTAAGCTCTTGCAATAGCTGAATGTGATGCAGTGTTTACAACACACTCCCAAGTCCCTAACAAACAGGGGCAGAACAAAAGAGTCCTTTAATTGGTCAAAATACATGGATAAGCCAGTCAGTACTTGGAACAATAAAAATGGAATGTCTGATGAACACTCCATGCACCAGGCCTCCAATGTTATTTTTGAAGTTTCCCCAGAATATGTTATTGTCCTTGAAACAGGGTTCTTGTTTGGGAGACTGCATATGTAATTGATAACAGCTTGATATCATTTCTATCTTACCATCTGAGCAAAACTGCTAAATATGCACGGTCTCCAACTTTGTCAAAAGAAAAGAAAAACACACGCTCAAGATAGGGGTGAGTGGCTGTTTTTCAAGACCAGAAGTTAGGACTTAAATGACAGAGTCGCATTGAGATGACACAATTTTCTGGCACCTTCCAAAACGAAGCTCTATCATCAGGTAGGAAAAGAGGGGGTGACATTCATATTCCTGGCGAGCTACAATGCCCTCCTTCTAACATCTCCCATCCACCCCAATCAATTAACAAAGCATGTTTTGTTTGGAGCAGAATGAGGATGGCTTTCTTCTGTGCATTTTATTAAAACTTGAAAGCTATGGCTTACTGCCACTGATGACGCTCGCTGGGTTCTATCAGCCTCATGTTCAGATCTGACTCACTTGTCATGCACACAACTCACCATCAGTCTTGTTGACGTCGAGGGATATTCAGCTGGTTTGAAGGTTTTTTTTATCATGAAGGATTTTCTACTGCTATGGAACAAATAAAGGCTCTTTGTAGCAACCGCTGGAAACACATCATGAGACCTTTCTTCAACACGGCAAGAATTGATAAATAGTTCACAGAGTGAACCAAAGGCTTTATTTTTGAAAAGCAGAGAACACCAAAGTACTATGAAGTATATCCATAGGCGCTACAAAAATAATTCCTGGAAGTTTTGAAACATTAAATGAATAAGCTAAATCAATGGGTCATGGCGATCCTTTTCAATCAACATACAGATTTTTGATCAAGGCCTAGGCTTGATTTTCTACATAGTATTATTCACATGAATTCCCTTAGCCTGCTTGTTATCAAAATGGGGACTCTGGAAAGTTGAGCCCGGCTTTGTCTTGATCTCAAAGATGACACAGCAGCAAACAGAAAACTCTGGCTTACTGTTTCAGTCCTGGAAATCATGTCTTTCGATATTATACAAACTGTATTTCTAAAAAAAATATCCAGACTTCAGTGCCTTTGCAACAGTCAGGTCCCCACGCTTTTCAGCACCAAGGTACCCAGACATGCTCAAATATGTGTTGTCTTTCCAAACATCCACTAGGAACCCGAAAAGGGCCCCAGTTTAATGAGTCCCGTTATAGAGCTGTTTAGGAACCACACTAAACTCAAGAAAAGGCAGTGAATGAAATTATCCACCACTTTTCATATGAAGGCAAAAAAATAGAAAAAAAAAAAGTGAGTGTGCATTGCCAAATAGGAAAATGATACCAATCATATGGTTATGGAAAATGGTTCTATAAATCCCTCCTTTCAAAATTACGTTCAAAGGTGTTTAAGACCCAAAGAAGATCACAGAAAGTGTTAATATAAACAATCCCTCAACCAGAAAAAAGCCCTTCTTGGAAAGTGGCTGAGAGGATCTGGTCCAAAGGAGGCAGACAGATCTGTGATAAGACCCAGCCTTCTATTTCTAGCCTGAGGTTTATGACCTCATCGCTATGTCTGGTGGGTGTGAATAACCCCTCCTTGTACTTACAGACAAATTAAGAAATTAAAGTGAATTCGTGTGCTATTTAAAAGCCTGCAGTTACAGAATCTGAGAGCCAAGCCCTTGGTCCATAAGGCAAGATGTTTTTGTCATCAAGTGGAAACAGACGGCTACGGTGGTAGGCACTCAAGGTTGGTTCCGCCGTCCTGAGGCCAGAACGGTTTCAAAACTAAGGCAACCTGGGCCTTCTGAGTTTGAGACCATCCATCAGGAGAAAGGCCCACTGAGGCAAGAAAAGAAGCCAGCCTGTGGCAAATCACCAGGAGACCCTCAGATGGGACACTGATCACAGTAAGATGGAATGACTTGGGGTCACGGTCAGGGGGAATGGGGAGACAGAACACCTTTGACTCAGCACTCAAGGAGAATGTCTCTGCATGTCTGTGCACGATTCCGAGCAGCCATTTCTGGGTTTGTGTGATTACTTTTTTGTGTGTGGTATTTTTTCCCCAAAAGAAGACACGAAGGTGGAGCCTCTGGAGACTGGAGACCAGCAGGGCAGAGCCTTCACCAGGAGCGGGGCTGGGTGAGGAGTCGGAAAGGCCTTCTGCAGCGCACGGCTCCCTTCAGGTCTGGCTGAGTCCTACAAACGCTTGTAGGTCCCCAGGAGAGCTTTGCAGTTGGGACAGTGGTGGTCCACGTCCTGCAGGGCGTCCACACAGAAAGGGATGAAGCAGCAACCCGCAATGCACCTGAAACAAACAAGGTCACACACAGCGTGTTACTGACCGCAGCCACCCAGCTGGTAGCCGCCAAAAAGATGTGCGTGTGTGCTCAAGTCGTGTCCAGCTCTGCGACCCCGTGGACTGTAGCCCACCAGGTTCCTCTCTCCGTGGAATTCTCCAGGCAAGAATACTAGAGTGGGTTGCCATGGCCTTCTCCAGGGGATCTTCCGAACCCAGGTCTCCTGCATTGGTAGGTGGGTGCTTTACCACTACTGCCACCTGGGAATCTTCCCAAATGGTGAGAAAAAAAAAATCCCTTTTGTTTTAAGTCACCCGGCCTACATGGTGGCAGCTCCAACTCTTGGCAAGGCAGTCCCCACAGACAGACTGTCTTGGCTGCATTATCAAGTCTTGGGTCACCAGGGCACCTTTCAAAGTCTTAGATTGCAATTGGTGAACGTCTCTTACAAAGGGCCAGAGAGTGCGTATTTCAGGCTACATGGGTCTTGTTCTGTCGCGGAAGTGTGAAAGCAGCCACAGATAATCCATTCATAAAGGGCTACTTCAATAGAACTTAAAAAATGGGGACTCGATATGGCCCCTGGGCTGACGTCTGTTCACTCCTGTCTTGGACTGATCACCAAATGGAGCAGTTGCTTCTCACAACAACAATCAAATCAAGCTCTGAACATTAACGTCTCTTCACCTACAGGATCCATGATCAGCACCTGCAGGAAGGACCTCCTTACAGCCTGAGGTGTGAAAAGGATGTTTGGTCTTTGTTTCTGGTTCCTGGCACAGAGCTTCAAGACTCAGGGTTTCCGGAGTGACAGAGTAGTCGCTTCTGTTATTTGCGAGGACTCCCATTCAATCACATCAAAGTTTATGCTAATGAAGCGACCAGAGTAGGTCTGGAGACAGGCCTGGGATGAACTGGTCACCAGAAAGACCAAGTCACTAGAGGCTTGGAAATTTCGGCCCAAACCACAGACCTCTGGGGTGGAATGGGGGCAAATGAGGTGATGAAAACCCTTGAACAACTGTATGTAGATAGCCTCTGGGTCTGTGGATGCACTTATGCGCCAGGACGGTAGTTACATCCCAGCTCCAAAGGGACACAAGCCGTCAGGACCCACCTGGACCTCACCCTGTTATCCCCTCACCTGGCTGTCCATTTGTCTCCTGCTTAAGAAACCAGTAAATATAAGTCAAGTGCCATCCTGAGCTCTGTGAGCCATCCTAGCGTATTATCAAACCTGAAGGGAAACTAGCAGGACCTCTGATTGGTCAGAAGTACCAGCATCTAAAGGTGGGCTAGGCTGTGGGGCTGAGCCCTTAAGCTCTGGGTCTATACTAACTACAGGTAATTACTGAACTGGACACCCAGCTGGTGTCAGAAGACACCCACCGCCTTGTAACCTAGTTGGCCAAAACATAGTTTTAAAAATACAGGGCTTCCCTAGTAGCTCAGTGGTAAAGAGTTTGCATACCAATGCAGGAGACACAAGTTCAATCCCTGATTTGGGAAGATCCCACAGTTTTAAGTCAGCTCAGGGCTCCAACTTAAAAATGGGGACTCGATATGGCCCTTTTAAAGGCCCAATGGACGGTCCTTGTTCTGTCGGAAGTGTGAAAGCAGCCACAGATAATCCATTCATAAAGGGCTACTTCAATAGAACTTAAAAAATGGGGACTCGATATGGCCCCTGGGCTGACGTCTGTTCACTCCTGTCTTGGACTGATCACCAAATGGAGCAGTTGCTTCTCACAACAACAATCAAATCAAGCTCTGAACATTAACGTCTCTTCACCTACAGGATCCATGATCAGCACCTGCAGGAAGGACCTCCTTACAGCCTGAGGTGTGAAAAGGATGTTTGGTCTTTGTTTCTGGTTCCTGGCACAGAGCTTCAAGACTCAGGGTTTCCGGAGTGACAGAGTAGTCGCTTCTGTTATTTGCGAGGACTCCCATTCAATCACATCAAAGTTTATGCTAATGAAGCGACCAGAGTAGGTCTGGAGACAGGCCTGGGATGAACTGGTCACCAGAAAGACCAAGTCACTAGAGGCTTGGAAATTTCGGCCCAAACCACAGACCTCTGGGGTGGAAGGGGGGCAAATGAGGTGATGAAAACCCTTGAACAACTGTATGTAGATAGCCTCTGGGTCTGTGGATGCACTTATGCGCCAGGACGGTAGTTACATCCCAGCTCCAAAGGGACACAAGCCGTCAGGACCCACCTGGACCTCACCCTGTTATCCCCTCACCTGGCTGTCCATTTGTCTCCTGCTTAAGAAACCAGTAAATATAAGTCAAGTGCCATCCTGAGCTCTGTGAGCCATCCTAGCGTATTATCAAACCTGAAGGGAAACTAGCAGGACCTCTGATTGGTCAGAAGTACCAGCATCTAAAGGTGGGCTAGGCTGTGGGGCTGAGCCCTTAAGCTCTGGGTCTATACTAACTACAGGTAATTACTGAACTGGACACCCAGCTGGTGTCAGAAGACACCCACCGCCTTGTAACCTAGTTGGCCAAAAACATAGTTTTAAAAAAAATACAGGGCTTCCCTAGTAGCTCAGTGGTAAAGAGTTTGCATACCAATGCAGGAGACACAAGTTCAATTCCCACATGCTGCAGAGCAACTAAGTCCATGAGTCACAGTTATGGAGCCTGTGCTCTAGAGACTCAGAGTCACAACTATGGAGCCCATGTGCTACAACCACTGAAGCCCATGAGCCCTAGAGCCCGAGTTCCACCACAAGAGAAGGCACCACAACAAGCCTGCTCATCTCAACTAGAGAGCAGTCCCCACTCCCTGCAACTAGAGAAGAACCTGCAGCAGCAGTGAAAACCCAGAACAGCCAAAAATAAATAAATAAAATAAAGTAAAAAATACAGGAAGATACTGATTCATATAAAGCAGAATCTAGAAATAACCTGATGAGGAAACAATCTCATGAATGGAATTTTCTATTGCCTGAGCTTACCTGCCCTAGAGAAGGAAAATGGCAGCCCACTCCAGCATTTCTGCCTGGAGAATCTCAAGAACAGAAGAGGCTGGTGGGCTACAGTCTGTGGGGTCACAGAGGTTGGACACAACTTAGCGACTAAACAAAGTTTACCTGAATTCACAGAAGGGGAGCCAGTGCATTTAGATATAATCCTAACCTTCAGTCCAAGGGGCATGGCACACACATTCTCCTACTTTACCCTTAACACCTACCCCGAGATGGGCATTAGTACCCCAGTTTACAGATGAGGAAACCGGAGCACAGAGAGGTAAAGTCAGGACCTAAACACATGGATCTTAAATGCATATAAAGAAGAAAAGGAGGAAGAGGAATTCCCTGGTGGTCTAGCGGCTAAGTTTCCGTGCTCCCAAAGGGCCTCAGTCTCTGGTCAGGAACGAGATGGCCAGTAGGACCCATATAAGTCTTTTTAAGAAACCAGTAAATATAAGTCCATCCTGAGCTCTGTGAGCCATCCTAGCGTATTATCAAACCTGAAGGGAAACTAGCAGGACCTCTGATTGGTCAGAAGTACCAGCATCTAAAGGTGGGCTAGGCTGTGGGGCTGAGCCCTTAAGCTCTGGGTCTATACTAACTACAGGTAATTACTGAACTGGACACCCAGCTGGTGTCAGAAGACACCCACCGCCTTGTAACCTAGTTGGCCAAAAACATAGTTTTAAAAAAAATACAGGGCTTCCCTAGTAGCTCAGTGGTAAAGAGTTTGCATACCAATGCAGGAGACACAAGTTCAATCCCTGATTTGGGAAGATCCCACATGCTGCGGAGCAATGAAGCCCGTGAGCCACAACTATGGAGCCCATGTGCTACAACTACTGAAGCCCGTGTGCCCTAGAGCCCGAGTTCCACCACAAGAGAAGGCACCACAACAAGCCTGCTCATCTCAACTAGAGAGCAGTCCCCACTCCCTGCAACTAGAGAAGAACCTGCAGCAGCAGTGAAAACCCAGAACAGCCAAAAATAAATAAATAAAATAAAGTAAAAAATACAGGAAGATACTGATTCATATAAAGCAGAATCTAGAAATAACCTGATGAGGAAACAATCTCATGAATGGAATTTTCTATTGCCTGAGCTTACCTGCCCTAGAGAAGGAAAATGGCAGCCCACTCCAGCATTTCTGCCTGGAGAATCTCAAGAACAGAAGAGGCTGGTGGGCTACAGTCTGTGGGGTCACAGAGGTTGGACACAACTTAGCGACTAAACAAAGTTTACCTGAATTCACAGAAGGGGAGCCAGTGCATTTAGATATAATCCTAACCTTCAGTCCAAGGGGCATGGCACACACATTCTCCTACTTTACCCTTAACACCTACCCCGAGATGGGCATTAGTACCCCAGTTTACAGATGAGGAAACCGGAGCACAGAGAGGTAAAGTCAGGACCTAAACACATGGATCTTAAATGCATATAAAGAAGAAAAGGAGGAAGAGGAATTCCCTGGTGGTCCAGCGGCTAAGACTCCGTGCTCCCAACGCAGGGGGCCCGGGTTCAGTCTCTGGTCAGGGAACTAGAGCCCACATGCTACAGCTGAGACCCCATGCAGCCAAACAAATATAAATAAAATATTTTTTAAGAAAAAAGAAAAGGAAGAAGGGACTAAGAAAACAGAAAGCTCCCTCAATTCAAAAGCCAGAGGTCAATATTCCATAAACATTTCCATTTTGTCCTTCCCTGATTTCAAAGATAAAGTTAGTTTTAACAGGAATGTCCAAAAGATGAACTCCGATATCACGTTTTCAGTGTCCTTTCTTTCTCGCCGTATGCGGGTCCTCAAGGAAGTTAATGTCGTGCTTAGGGGCTGTGAGCCTCTCCTGGAAGAGGATGTTCCCCTCCTCTGCCTAAGTCAGAAGCAGATAATAACAGCCAGGCAAGGGTTTCTGAGAAGAAACACACAAACCCTGGTTCCTTCAAGGAAGAAAACGGACTGCCTGTGGTTTTCTGAGTGACTCACACAACCATGGATACGGAAGCTGTCTTTATCTATATCGGGGGAAAAAAAATTAAGTAGTGCTTCCTTAAATTTCTCCCAGAACAGAAAGTATGATCTCTTTCAACATAATACTTTCAGTTCAGACATAAATATTTACACACTCCCCTTGGGTAGGCAACAGAAAACTACGGGGGGTCATAAAAAGATAAGAAGCTTTGAAGAGATGACCATAAAGTATTTTAATGTATAGATTGTTTAAAGCTTCTCTCAGAGTCAAGGCAACATTATTACTTAGCTCGTGAAATTCTAGAAGAAAAAGAACTCACTGAGAATATCGCCCTACCCAGACGCAAGCAACTGCTAGGCTTGTCCGCACAGGCAGGGAGAGGTCTGAGAAGCCATGCGGGGTAAGCAGCCTCCAGGGGCTGATATGATCAGGGCTGCGGTTCTCAACCGGGCTCGACTTCTGGTTATAACCGTGCGGGGCAGGGGAGCTACTGGCATCCAGTGGGGCGAGGCCAGGGAGGCTGCATTCTACCGGGCGCAACTGGCAACAGTGAAGTCGGGGCTGTGGTTGAGAAACTGTGCAAGGGAGGGACACCGGAGAGCGTGGGGTCTCCGCGGACCCCAGACGTACCCGAGCAAGCACAGGCTCCCGCAGGAGAGCCAGGTGAGGGCGCCGGCATTGTAGGACAGCTGAGTCACGATCATCTTGTTGCAGGAAGGACAACACATCTGGACCGGGCGGTCGTAGAAGGAGATGGGCTGCTGCACATAGACGGTCTGCACCGCAACTGGGGGTTGGAGCAGAACAAACCGGCCAATCAGAAACGAGGGAGACAGCCATTAAGGGCAAAAATGGTCGATACAGAGGCAGGGCTCGACCCATAGGTACACATGCATCTTCAGGGCAGTACCACTCAGGAGAGCCACGAGGCAGAAGCCACCTAAGTGGCCATCTGTGAATGAATGGACGAACACAATGTGGTCCATTCATACAATGGACTGTGACTTGGCCTTAAGAGGGAAGGAGGTTCTGACACATTTTATAACATGGCCAGGGCATCAGGCTAAGGGAACTAAACCAGTCACAAAGAGACCAACAATATAGTGAGTCCACATATAAGTGGCACCTAGTCTTCGAATTCAGAGAGACTGAAAGAAGGGGGACTTCCCTGGCGATCCATTGGTTAAGACCACCTTCTAAGGCAGGGGGTGCAGGTTCAATCCCTGGTTGGGGAGCTAAGATCCCACATGCCTCGAGGCCAAACAAGCAAAACATAAAACAGAAGCAATATTGCAACAAATTCAATGAAGATTTTTAAAATGGTCTCCATTGGAAAAAAAAAAGCAGGGTTTTCCCTGGTGGTCCAGTGGATAAGGACACCGCCTTGCAGTGCAAGGGGTGACAGTTCGGTCCCTGGCCTGGGAAGATCCCACGTGCCGCGGAGCGGCTGGACGGATGTGTCCAATCGCCGAGCCAGAGCTCTGGAGCGGAAGACGCCACCACGATGGGAGGCCACGGGAGCCGGAGAACAAAGACAGATGAAAACAGAGGCTAAAGACCAATAGAAGTGGCCCGCCCGCTCCCCTCCCTCTCCAACCCGACCCACGCCCAAAAGTAAAAATATAAAAAAATAAAAAAGCAGAATGCTGGGCGCCAGGGGCTGGGGGATAAGAGGGGCTGGAGCTACCATTTGACGGGTATACAGTTTGTTTTATAAAATGTAAAAAGTTCCAGAGATGCGAGGTGGAGATGACTGTACAGAAATCCGAATGTATTTAATGCCACTGAACTGTGTCCTGAGAAATACTTAAGATAATCAATTGTCTGTTATGTGTGTTTTATCATAATAAAAAAATAATCGGGGACAAAGTGGAGGAGGGAGAAAAAGGACAAAAAGGGAAAAAGAGAAAACAGTGACAGATTTCCAGTTTTCACTTGAGGGGCTCTCAAAACCTCCACACACAAAGACGGGGGCGGGGTGGACAGTTTGTTTCTGGGGAGACGTGACCCAGCTCCACCAACCTTTCAAACTCAGCATCTCTGGACTCAAGGGGGGGGGACTCTTACTGAGAATGCAGATTCCTGGGCCCAGGCCTCCAGACAGTCAGATTCAACTGGTTTGAGGCAGGGTTCCCCAATCCCATGTTTAAGCTCTTGAGTGGTTCTATGAAGGTGGTCTGCCCATGGCAATTTCGGAAACAGTGATGTGATAGGTTTTAGCCTCAATTTTCTTCCTCCGTAGATTAGCGGTCCCCAGGGGTTGGGAGGTGGGGGTGCTCCCGGGTATGGGGTTTCTTTCTGGGGTGACAATGTTCTGGAAGGAGCACTGATGGCTGCACTGCTCTGACGCTGAAACCACTGAACTGTATACTTTCTGATGTGGGAATTCTCTCAGTAAGGCTGGTTATTTAAAAAATGGAATAATAAGAGTCGCTGCCAGGATTAATGGGATAAAGAGGGTAAAGACCTTCCGTCCGTGCCTGGTACAGAGAGAATCCTGCATTTCATACGGGCTCCTAATGCCAACGCCCAGAGATAAGGCTGGCGTTTACCAAGCCAGGGAACATCAACCCAGTTCTTTAAAGTCTGGGGACCATGCTGATACGTGCAATGAGTATATATGCCATCATGCTAGAAAAAAGAAAACTCTGAAAACCACGTGTGGACAACCTTCAGAAGCATCAGAAAGCACCAAGGGAGATGGAAATCACGACGCTCTCAGAGTCTACTATGTTCTTTCTGGATTTTGGGTGAAGCTGTTAGAGCTTTTACTTCTGTCAAAGTAATGTCTCCGTTCTTCTTTACGTTGCTGAAATGCCATTTCTGTGATCTTGGTATTAGGGGACATTAACTGCCACCCAGAGTCAGCCAGACTTAATATTCCTAGAAAGATGGACCCACTGGACCACCAGGGCAGCCCCACATGCAAATTTTAATAAGATTTGGGGGGGGGGCAAGAATGAGTTATATATTATTGATTAAGTAAGATCTAGGGCTTCCCTGGTGGTCCAATGGGTAAAGTGTATGCCTTGCAGTGGAAGGGGCGCCGGTTCGATCCCTGGCCCGGGAAGATCCCATGTGCCAAGGAGCAGCTGGACTGGTGTGTCCAATTACAGGCCAGTGCTCCGGGGTGCATTCACCCAGAGCCAGTGCTCTGCAACAAGAAAGGCCACTGCCATGGGAGGCCCATATAGGCTGAAGAATAAGGATGGATGAAAATAAATAAATTAAAAGAATAAAAACAATAAAAGAGGCCAAAATTAAAAAACAAAAGAAGAGTAGGATCTAAATTTGTCTAAAGCCTTGTTCTCTTCCATCTGGAGGAGTCAAAGTAACTTGAGCACAATGGTTCAGCTTGTAAGCACATTAAAAAAATTCTTTTTCTTTCTTTTTAGTTTTTTATCTTTTGGCCATGCAGCCTGTGGGGTCTTAGTTCCCTGACCAGGAATCAAACCCGAATCCCCTGTACTGGAAGGACGAAGTCTTAACCACTGGACCACCAGGGAAGCCCCAACAACAGTTCATGTTTATCCAATGACTACTCATAGGGCTTTATTTAATCTTAACAGGCCCTGCCTGGAGGTAACTGATGAGCCCCATTCTAAGATGGGGACAATGGAGGCTGTCTGAGTCCACCCTGATGCCTGGCCCACTCTCTGAGCTGCTTATGGCACTGAATCAGCTACGAACCTGGGTACACCTGAGCAGCAGGAAGTACGAAAGGGCAAGGCCGTGAAGAAACTGCTGGAAGGCAGGGAGCTGCCTGCACTTGTGATGGGCTGGGGGTGGGCGGCGGCTCACCCATTTCTCTCTCATGGGCGCATCCTCTCCCTCATCCGCTCCAGCCCTGGCCTTGGGGTAGGGGTTCTCCAGCCAAACCTCACCAAGAACGGCAAGAGTCCCCCAAATCAAACGCCTTTTCCCACATTTTCCCGGGATAGTCAGTTGTGCCCCTGTGATGAGCACCAGAGGGCCGATTTATGTTGGACTTGGGAAAGTTCATGAATCGTGCTTTATTATGGAAAAGCCAAGAGCCTCACTTGGGGACCCAAGACTAGATGGGAAATTTCAGGACAGTGAGGAGAGATGGACTGACTGACACTCTGCCTGGATGCTGTGGCAGAACTGCTTCGGCCATTTTTTTTCTTATTAACTTGAAAGTGAAAGTAGTAATCGCCTAGCTGTGCCCGACTCTCTGCAACCCCATGGATGGTAGCCAAGCTCCTCTGTCCGTGGAATTCTCCAGGCAAGAATCCTGGAATGAGTAGCCATTCCCTTCTCCAGGGGATCTCCCAACCCAGGGATCAAACCTATGCGCTCTGCCGTGGAAGCAAGATGTCCTAACCACTGAACCACCAGGGGAGTCCTCGGCCACTGTCCTAATCCTCAAGGAGTCCCACCCAGGGCTGGGGGCCAAGGAGAGGGACGGAGGCTGGGAGGCTGTATGCACGTACTTGCATTGGCATTGGGGACGGGCACTGGCTGGGTATAGTAGGCAGGAGGGTTCATACCCTTCCCATCCGGGCCCGTCATGAGCCCAGTGTTTGGTCCAGGCACGGGTGCTGGAGGTGTCGGGTAGTAAGTGTTGACGGCCACTGTCTCTTCATAGGACGGGGGCGCGGTCGGCACGGTGGAAGGCCCAGCGGCTGCCTGGTAGGGTCCTGGAGCAGACATTTTACCTGAAGCAAAACCAGAAGACACCGGGTCAGAAATGCCATGGACATCCCCCCACCTCTCGTTTCCACCCTCAGTCTTTCACTTTCTTCTCAACAAACAATCAGGAAATGACAGGTATCGAGCCTGTTCAGAAGCCACAAAGGGAGTTACCTTCATCCCTTCCAGGCCCAAGAATGACCCCTTAACAAGAGATTCCCTACCTACGGGTAAAAGGTAGGGGACCTCCCTGGTGGCCCAGGGGTTAAGACTCTGAGTGTTCCTGCGGGGGGCACCAGTTCAATTCCTGGTCAGGGAACTAAGAGTCCCCAAAGCTGACAAAAAAGAAAAAAAAAGATTGCCTTGGGTATTGCCCATCCTTTGCATTTCTATTGTTTTTTTAAAAAGAAAGAAACAAAAATGAAAGGTAGATAATGATGACAAAAATCACCCAAACCTAGAAAATCCCCAGAGCAGAGGCGTCCCTGGTGGCTCGCTCAGTGGTAGAGAATCCACCTGTTCATGCAGGGGTTCAGTCCCTGATCCAGAAAGGTCCTACGTGGCTCAGAGTAACTCAGCCGGTGAGCCACAACCACCGAGCCTGTGCTCTAGAGCCCAGGAGCCACAACTACAGAGCCCAGGTTGCTGCAACTACTGAAGTCAGGTCCTGGAGCCTGTGCTCTACAACAAGAGAGGCCATGGCAACGAGAGGCCCATGCTCCGCAACTAGAGAATAGCCCCCAACTTGCCAAACTAGAAAAAATTGAAAAGAAAAAAAAGAGAGAGAGAGAAGAATAAAATCTTTAAGACTAAAATCAGCCGAATGTGAGCAGAAGCCTTTTCACACTCAAAACCCTCACCCAACCACAACCTGTCTCACATCTAGTGTTTCTTCTTTTGCTTCTTTCTTTCAATTAACCACAGCAATTGTTACTGTGTTTCAGGTGACGGGAAAAACAAAAAGGCTTCAAAACCCAACCACAAACTATGGCAAATGTAACACTCAGCAAAATAAGTCAGATGCCAAGAAATGCACACCCTGTAGTGCTAGGTACCTGAAGACCAGGAACAGACAAAAGGAACCATGGGGCTAGAAGCCAAGACAGTGGTTGCTCTGGCGGGGGGGGAGGGTTGGGGAGGGGTTAAGTGGAGTCTAGAAGCATCGGGTGTGGGGAGGAGGGGATTAATCATGTTCTCTTTCTTCATCAGGGCTGGTTACATAGGAATGTCCACTTTGTGAAAACCACAGTTGTACAATTATGCGCTCTTCCCTGTATATATGGTATAGTTTTTTATTTTACTTTTTATCATGCGCTCAGTCTCTCAGTCATGTCTGACCCCATGCAGTGTAGCCCACCAGGCTCGTCTGTCCATGGGATTCTCCAGGCAAGAAAACTGGAGTGGGCTGCCATTTTCATTCATTTATTCTGGGGAATATTTTTAGCTTTGAGCATATCTAAAATACAACTGACAATCTATGTAACAGGAAAAAATATTATTTTTTTAAAGTTTATTTTATCTTTATTATTTATTTGGCTGCTCCAGTTCTTAGGCGCAATATGTAGGATCTAGTTTCCTGACCAGGGATTGAACCTAGGCCCTCTGCATTGGGAGGGCAGAATCTTAGCCACTGGACCACCAGGAAAGTGCTGGGAAAATATTCTTTAATACAGTATCTTGTTGCTAAGTGATGGCCAACTCTTTTGTAACCCCATGGACTGTGGCCCCCAGGCTCCTCTGTCCATGGGATTTCCCAAGCAAGAATACTGGAGTGGGCATCCATTTCCTTCTCCAATATATTACAGCTTTTAAAAAAGTAAACACATACCAGGCAGTTCACATTTTGAAAAACGAGAATCAGAGCAACCGGGCACATACTTCCTTTTGTGAGGGCAAAGAAAAGGTTTTTTTCATCCCCACAGAGTGGATGCCGGCCTAGAATTACATGGCCTGGACCAAGCCGTGTTCCTGTCTGCAGCCCCAAGCTCGGCAGCCCGTGGGCTGCTGGAGAAGGACACAGTGCCGTCCTTTGTCTCCTTCTGCTTTCCAACCGGGCAGGGCTAGCGCTGTGTTAGAAGATCCATTCAAACCTGTCTCAGGAGAAGCGGGGCTCTGGGGGCAGTGAGCCACGGTCTGGGGGGCTTGGCCGGCCCATCGCTGCTTCCCATGCACCCTGCCTTCTCTTCTAGAACCCATGGGAAGCAAAGGCAAAGATTCATTCTGCCGTGGCGGGGAGGGGGAGAATCCTTCAAGGACACGCTGCCTTTCAGCCCTGCCCGAAAGAGGAGACTTCTCTAGGGAAAGAGATGAAAGGGCTTTCAAAGTGGAAAGAGAGCCATGGGAAAATGAACGTGCATAAAACAGAGTCAATCCAGTCATAAAGCCAGATAGGTTGGGGCTGGGTTCTAGCAAATGCTTGGACGTTATTCTATAAGCCTGGGCTGTCCAATGGAACTTTTCTGGAAGGATGGAAATGTTCTCTACCCGGGTTGTCCATTACTGTGGCCAGCAACCCCACAAGGCTGCTGAATACTGGAAATGTGATCTAGGAACTGAATGCCCATTTAAGTAATTTAAATTTAAAACAGCATACAGGGCACGGGGGCTTCCCTAGTGGCTCAGTGGTAAGGAATCCGCCTGCCAAAGCAGGAGACACGAGTTTGATCCCTGGATCGGAGATTCCCCTGAGGTAGGAAACGGCAACCCTCTGCAGTATCCTTGCCTGGAAAAGTCCATGGATAGAGGACCCTGGCGGGCTCCAGTCCACGAGGTCAGAAAGAATCAGACACAACTGAGAACACAGGACTTTAAAGTTCATTTCACCTGTTTCTTTTTACTTTTCAAAATGTGGCTGCTAAGCCATTTTGCGCTGCCTACGTGGCTCGCACTCTGGTTCTCGGGACAGCGATGCTGTGGAGGAACGGGAGCCATGGAAGATTTTAGAGGAAAGGGTCACCCTCGACAGGGCAGAGGGGCAGAAGGTCTGTAAGGGAAACAAGCAGCTCAGAAGGCCCCCATGTGTAGGTGGCAGGGCGGGGGTCCTCACTGGGGAGGGGCTAACCAAAAGTGGGGTTGGCTGGACCACAGGACATCGCTGAGGAAACAGGTTCAGGGTTTGACACCGAGACAGATCGTGAAAAGTGGTTTAAGCACACAGCTGTGTCAGTTTCCTGATACACCGAAACAAATGAAGGCAGCCAGACCTCATGACACCTCTACCAGGTTCAGCCCGAGCCGGCTGTTGTCCCTCCAGACTGGCTCCAGTGGCACCCGCCCCACATCTGTGGACGGGGCTGGACGCCTCCTGTGGACTTCAGCTGGGGGTGGCGGGGCACACAGACCCCTGATGCTACCCAGTAACTGACATCCGCGTTGACCACAAGGACTCCCTGTCCCTTCCTGTCTCAGGAAAGGCAGCCCAAGTGAACTGCCTCCAACGATTCAGTATGAAAACTGAGTCATATTTTTAAAAACTCAATCCAGTTGGGGGCTGGGTTCTAGCAAATGCTTGGACGTTATTCTATAAGCCTGGGCTGTCCAATGGAACTTTTCTGGAAGGATGGAAATGTTCTCTACCCGGGTTGTCCATTACTGTGGCCAGCAACCCCACAAGGCTGCTGAATACTGGAAATGTGATCTAGGAACTGAATGCCCATTTAAGTAATTTAAATTTAAAACAGCATACAGGGCACGGGGGCTTCCCTAGTGGCTCAGTGGTAAGGAATCCGCCTGCCAAAGCAGGAGACACGAGTTTGATCCCTGGATCGGGAGATTCCCCTGAGGTAGGAAACGGCAACCCTCTGCAGTATCCTTGCCTGGAAAAGTCCATGGATAGAGGACCCTGGCGGGCTCCAGTCCACGAGGTCAGAAAGAATCAGACACAACTGAGAACACAGGACTTTAAAGTTCATTTCACCTGTTTCTTTTTACTTTTCAAAATGTGGCTGCTAAGCCATTTTGCGCTGCCTACGTGGCTCGCACTCTGGTTCTACGGGACAGCGATGCTATGGAGGAACGGGAGCCATGGAAGATTTTAGAGGAAAGGGTCACCCTCGACAGGGCAGAGGGGCAGAAGGTCTGTAAGGGAAACAAGCAGCTCAGAAGGCCCCCATGTGTAGGTGGCAGGGCGGGGGTCCTCACTGGGGAGGGGCTAACCAAAAGTGGGGTTGGCTGGACCACAGGACATCGCTGAGGAAACAGGTTCAGGGTTTGACACCGAGACAGATCGTGAAAAGTGGTTTAAGCACACAGCTGTGTCAGTTTCCTGATACACCGAAACAAATGAAGGCAGCCAGACCTCATGACACCTCTACCAGGTTCAGCCCGAAGCCGGCTGTTGTCCCTCCAGACTGGCTCCAGTGGCACCCCGCCCCACATCTGTGGACGGGGCTGGACGCCTCCTGTGGACTTCAGCTGGGGGTGGCGGGGCACACAGACCCCTGATGCTACCCAGTAACTGACATCCGCGTTGACCACAAGGACTCCCTGTCCCTTCCTGTCTCAGGAAAGGCAGCCCAAGTGAACTGCCTCCAACGATTCAGTATGAAAACTGAGTCATATTTTTAAAAACTACAAGAGCAGAAAGCACTGGGGGGGCTGGGAATGGGGGCTCAGAAAGCCTCAAGTAGCACAGTCTGCTCTGGGAGGCGAAACAGAAGGTCTTGGGGTGCCCACGTTCTGCAGATAGTTTGAGTCAAAGCATCACCTCTCTCCTCTGAAAGGGAGGAAACTTGGCCGGGAATTGTGAATTGTGCTGTTGAGGGAGAACACACAGATGTCAGGAAGCTGGGGGGAGGTGGGCCTCTTTCCAAGACCTCTCAAAGGAAGGAAGGGCCTGAGCTTCTGGTCCTGGAGATGAACGCCCCCGACCCCTTGCCCCCGATTTATTGCCTGTCGTCATCATCCTTGTGGCCACATCCTATTTTCTGGGACTTCAGGACACGGTCTCTAGGGGACGTGGCTTTTAGATCCAACAGCCACATAAACACGCTCATAATTCTGAGAAGAACAAGAGCCAACAGTCTAGAGTGGTTTTTGTTTTGTTGGGTTTTTTTTAAAGAAAAAACATAACCAGCTGCTTCGAAAGCTTTCTAAATAAATTCCACAGGCTTGCCTTCCCCCAGGCCCCAGGCCAGGAAATGCCACTTCAGTGAGGCCCGTTTTTCTCCCCCCCACAAACCCCTCCATTTCTTTTTAATTTGGTTTCCCCCACGATCAGGAGGCCCATCGAGCCACCCACTTAACCAGCCTTCCAGAAAGGGTGGTGGTTCAACTGGCCTCCACTCACTCCTCCTCACCCTCCACGAGGTGAAACTTTATTATTATTATTTTTTATTTTTGGCCACTTCTATTGGTCTTTCATTTATTTATTTTCATCCATCTTTGTTCCTTGGCCTGGGTGGCCCCTTCCCAGCGGGCCCAGGCCCCCCCCACATCTGTGGACGGGGCTGGACGCCTCCTGTGGACTTCAGCTGGGGGTGGCGGGGCACACAGACCCCTGATGCTACCCAGTAACTGACATCCGCGTTGACCACAAGGACTCCCTGTCCCTTCCTGTCTCAGGAAAGGCAGCCCAAGTGAACTGCCTCCAACGATTCAGTATGAAAACTGAGTCATATTTTTAAAAACTACAAGAGCAGAAAGCACTGGGGGGGCTGGGAATGGGGGCTCAGAAAGCCTCAAGTAGCACAGTCTGCTCTGGGAGGCGAAACAGAAGGTCTTGGGGTGCCCACGTTCTGCAGATAGTTTGAGTCAAAGCATCACCTCTCTCCTCTGAAAGGGAGGAAACTTGGCCGGGAATTGTGAATTGTGCTGTTGAGGGAGAACACACAGATGTCAGGAAGCTGGGGGGAGGTGGGCCTCTTTCCAAGACCTCTCAAAGGAAGGAAGGGCCTGAGCTTCTGGTCCTGGAGATGAACGCCCCCGACCCCTTGCCCCCGATTTATTGCCTGTCGTCATCATCCTTGTGGCCACATCCTATTTTCTGGGACTTCAGGACACGGTCTCTAGGGAACGTGGCTTTTAGATCCAACAGCCACATAAACACGCTCATAATTCTGAGAAGAACAAGAGCCAACAGTCTAGAGTGGTTTTTGTTTTGTTGGGTTTTTTTTAAAGAAAAAACATAACCAGCTGCTTCGAAAGCTTTCTAAATAAATTCCACAGGCTTGCCTTCCCCCAGGCCCCAGGCCAGGAAATGCCACTTCAGTGAGGCCCGTTTTTCTCCCCCCCACAAACCCCTCCATTTCTTTTTAATTTGGTTTCCCCCACGATCAGGAGGCCCATCGAGCCACCCACTTAACCAGCCTTCCAGAAAGGGTGGTGGTTCAACTGGCCTCCACTCACTCCTCCTCACCCTCCACGAGGTGAAACTTTATTATTATTATTTTTTATTTTTGGCCACTTCTATTGGTCTTTCATTTATTTATTTTCATCCATCTTTGTTCTTTAGCCTGTGTGGGCCTCCCATTGCAGCGGCCTCTCTTGTCACAGAGCACCCGCTCCAGCTCAGTAGTTGGACACAGTAGTCCAGCCGCTCCACGGCACGTGGAACCCTCCCAGGCCAGGGATGGAACCGGCGCCCCTTGCCCTGCAAGGCGGTGTCCTTACCCACTGGACCACCAGGGAAGCCCGAGGTGAAACTCTTAAGGGCAGACGGACGTGTGGACAGAGACGCCCTCCACTGTCACCAGAGTCCTTCGTCACTCCCACCAGAGTGGGCGCCTGGTGCGCACAATTCCATCTAAGACATGGGGGCATGCAGGAAACCCCGGGCAAGCACCTGAGTTTAACACAACATCAGAGCCACAGTTCCGCCACCAAAAAGCACAGCCTTGAGAACCCTTTGGTGGCCCCAGGGGGGTGAGGGTGCAGCCTCTGCAGAACCCAGGTTGCCATAGTTATAGCAAGCTTTGTTGGGGGAATAATGGAGCAAATGAGGTGGGGTCTCCCTCCCCAGCTGTTTAACTTCGTTATGAAGCCCCTAGGAGTGGCTTTCCTCAACGGTCCATTTAAAAGGACACATTGAAGGAGACTTTCCACCCACCTCCCACCTGCTTCCACAGGAACCGGGAAAACGTTAAGGGCTGGAGATTTCTGTTAGGACCATCTCAGATAGACTCTTTTATGAGCCCCTTCCAAAGCCAGAGAAGAGCATTTCAAACCCATTTTTTTATATATGGAAAATGTGACCGGGGCTGGCCTCCCAGGGTTGTGACCCATGTAGTCCACGGGGCCCTAGAGGCACAAGGGTCCACCACACTCAGTCGAATGTGGCCTCCATCTTGAAATTCCAAGTACTTCTTGAACCAGGAGCCCTGTCTTTCCATGCTGCACTGGGGCCAAATGCTACCTAGCTGACGGTGACCACTGGTTATAAAAAGGACAAACTTCTGATGCATGAAGACATTCATTCCTGCTACAAGAAGAATGGGTTTGGCCTTGGAAATCGGCCCGTGACCAGTGGCACCAACCCGGCTCCCACTTTCTCATCCATACATATGCCTATTGGAAGTTTGGGGTCCCTAGCTGAAGACATCCCTTGTTCCAAGTCTCAATGACGTGCTGGGTGAAAGATACTCTCTGAAATGGGCAGGGTTATGCCAAGACTGACTCCCGGGCCTCCAGGAATGAGGCTGGGAGCAGCTTATTCACTGAACCCAATTCAGAGCAGAATTTCCCAATCTTGTTTCCATTACAGCTGCCTCCTCCCTTTCCCCAAGGAAAAAAATTAAATTATACTCAAATTCAATTAATGAATCTAAATATAATTTAATTTCTACCTAACAAGAGAAATTAAATCCTAAGAAATAAGATTTGGTTGGGCAGGGTTGAGTTTGAGGGCCACATACCACTGTGGTACTGAAGATGTTTTCGCCCCCTCTTCCCTGCCCCAAGAAGTGATTTTCCCCACGGGTCCTCATTGCGAACCCACTGTTTAAAAAGAGGTATTCATATTTGGGGTCCAATGAGGTTCCCCATTTGCCCACATTTATTCGTTGACTATGTCTAAAATGTGACCTCTCTTTTCATGGAGTCATAAATGCCACTATCCAAACTCATTCTTAAGCTTTCATACTAAGTCCTAGGATCCCCAGCATCTGCATGTTTTCCAGGCATGCCCAGCCCTCTCATAACTTCAATCTCATGAGCCATGAGGAAGGGAGGCGGATGGGGGGTAGGGTGATCTGCCCGGGGGACACTCCCTTCTGCTGTTCTGGGGCCAAGCAGGCCTGCGCTGGCTGGCAGCCACTTCCTCCTACACGGGTCACTCCTCTGAGTCCTGAATCTGCTGGGTCCTCACCCAGAAGAAAGCAAACGGTGTTCAAGGGCTTCCAATACTCAGGCTGTTTACACCTTATTTTGGCATCTCTGAATCCAGAGGTCCTGCCTGGCCTGAGCAGAATCTATTACTCACACCCCAACCGCTACCCCACACTCCACCTCAGATTCACACCTGCATTAAGATGAACCATAACAGGCTCTCACTTTACTCTAAGGGGCCCAGTAATTCATGCCCTTACATACATCAATCCACCCCCATACCACTCAGTCAGGAATTAAATATAACAGTATCACCAATCCAATTTACAAATGAAAAAAACTGGGTAACATACAAGGGCACTCCCATAAGGTTATCAGCCGATTTCTCAACAGAAACTCTACAAGCCAGAGGGCAATGGCACGATATATGTGCAGTGATGAAAGGGAAGAAACTACAACCAAGAATATTCTACCCAGCAAGATTCTCGTTCAGATTTGAAATCAAAAGCTGTCCAGACAAGCCGAAGTTAAGAGCACCATCAAACCAGCTTTACAACAATTGTCTAAGGACTTTCTCTAGGCAGGCAACACCAGAGAAGGAAAAGACTTACAGAAAATAAACCCCAAACAATTAAGAAAATGGTAATAGGGTCAAATGCTGTGCTTAGTCGCTCAGTTGCGTCTGACTCTTTGCGACCCTATGGACTGCAGCCCGCCAGGCTCCTCTGTCTGCAGGATTCTCCAGGCAAGAATACTGGAGTGGGTTGCTGTGCCCTCCCCCTTCCCGGTCAAACCCACGGGTCCTCATTGCGAACCCACTGTTTAAAAGAGGTATTCATATTTGGGGTCCAATGAGGTTCCCCATTTGCCCACATTTATTCGTTGACTATGTCTAAAATGTGACCTCTCTTTTCATGGAGTCATAAATGCCACTATCCAAACTCATTCTTAAGCTTTCATACTAAGTCCTAGGATCCCCAGCATCTGCATGTTTTCCAGGCATGCCCAGCCCTCTCATAACTTCAATCTCATGAGCCATGAGGAAGGGAGGCGGATGGGGGGTAGGGTGATCTGCCCGGGGGACACTCCCTTCTGCTGTTCTGGGGCCAAGCAGGCCTGCGCTGGCTGGCAGCCACTTCCTCCTACACGGGTCACTCCTCTGAGTCCTGAATCTGCTGGGTCCTCACCCAGAAGAAAGCAAACGGTGTTCAAGGGCTTCCAATACTCAGGCTGTTTACACCTTATTTTGGCATCTCTGAATCCAGAGGTCCTGCCTGGCCTGAGCAGAATCTATTACTCACACCCCAACCGCTACCCCACACTCCACCTCAGATTCACACCTGCATTAAGATGAACCATAACAGGCTCTCACTTTACTCTAAGGGGCCCAGTAATTCATGCCCTTACATACATCAATCCACCCCCATACCACTCAGTCAGGAATTAAATATAACAGTATCACCAATCCAATTTACAAATGAAAAACTGGGTAACATACAAGGGCACTCCCATAAGGTTATCAGCCGATTTCTCAACAGAAACTCTACAAGCCAGAGGGCAATGGCACGATATATGTGCAGTGATGAAAGGGAAGAAACTACAACCAAGAATATTCTACCCAGCAAGATTCTCGTTCAGATTTGAAATCAAAAGCTGTCCAGACAAGCCGAAGTTAAGAGCACCATCAAACCAGCTTTACAACAATTGTCTAAGGACTTTCTCTAGGCAGGCAACACCAGAGAAGGAAAAGACTTACAGAAAATAAACCCCAAACAATTAAGAAAATGGTAATAGGGTCAAATGCTGTGCTTAGTCGCTCAGTTGCGTCTGACTCTTTGCGACCCTATGGACTGCAGCCCGCCAGGCTCCTCTGTCTGCAGGATTCTCCAGGCAAGAATACTGGAGTGGGTTGCTGTGCCCTCCTCCAACAGATCTTCCCAACTCAGGGATCAAACCCAGGTCTCCTGTGTTGCAGATGGATTCCTTTACTGTCTGAGCCATCAGGCAAGCCCAGGAATACTGGAGTGGGTGGCCTATCTCTTTCTCCAGCTGATCTTCCTGAATCAGGAATCTAACCAGGATCGCCTACATTGCAGGTGGATTCTTTACCAGTTGACCTACCAGGGAAGCCCTATAAGGATCATCAATATTGACAATTACCTTAAATGTAAATAGATCAAATGCACCAACCAAAAGACCTAGACTGGTTGGGTAGATACAAAAACAAGACCCATATATATGGTATCTTCAAGAGACCCACCTCAGACCAAGGGACATTTAAGGACAGAAAGCAAGAGGATGGGAGAAGGTATTCCGTGCAAACGGAAATCAAAAGAAAGCTGAACTAGCAATACTCATTATCAGACAAAAATAGACAAAGTCCCTAGGACTTTGGAGCTCTTAAGAACTCACAAATGCGACGGCCTGGAGGGGTGGGATGGGAGGATATACATATGGCTAATCTGGGATCATACATATCTGTAAACAACAAAACTCTGTAAAAGTAAAAAGTCAAATAAAACTTAAAAAAAAAAAAAAAAAAAAAAAAGAACTCACCAAAATATCTCCCAGGGTGGAAGATTCAGACACAATCAGCAACTCATGTCACACTTACCCCTCAAAAAAAACAAAAACTTGAAAGGAAAATAAACTGAACCCGAGGTGATAAGTCACCTACCTCTTTTTTCCCTCTGCCTCCCTAACACTTGAGAAGACTAATACAGACTTTCACACCATACACCCAAGACAAAATTTTTAAAAACAGCTGCCCCTTACAGACTCCAGGACTTCCTAGGTGGCACAGTGGTGAAGAATCCACCTGTCAACACAGACACAGGTTCAAGCCCTGGGTCAGGAAGATCCCTTGGAGGAGGAAATGGCAATTCACTCCAGTATTCTTGCCTGGAGCATCCTGTGGACAGAAGAGCCTGGCAGGCTACAATCCATAAGGTCACAAAGAGTCAGATACACCTTAAGTGACTAAATAATAACAACAAATTACAGACTCCCAACTAATTTTTTCACTGAGGACATTCAATTCAAAACGATCTGCTTCTTTAAAGAGGATCCGGGGGCCAGGCCGATCAACCTACGGTAGACAGCCACAGAGCAATTCCTGCTCATCTGAGGGAGGCAAGCAATGAAGCAGGATCTCAGAATTTCTGAGATGTCACATCTGTTTAATTTTTATTATCGTTTTTGGCCAGGAGGTGCAGCATGCGGGATCTTAGTTCCCCAGCCAGGGACGGAACCTGCACCACCTGCAAGTGAGAGCTCAGAGTCTTAACCACTGGGCTGCCAGGGAAATCCTATGAGATGCCACGTCTGCTTAAATCAACAGTGTGGAGAGGAGTTACCTCTCCCACCTGCTGCAGCTCTTGGGGAAGAAAAAGCAGAGGCCATGCCAGCTGAGGCTCAGATCAGGCTTTTTAATATCCCTCTGTTGAGAGACAGGAGGAAAAAGCCCTCAAAAGCCTGGAGAGAAGCCATAGCGGGGCACAGTCATCTGCACTCCTTGAGCTGAATTGATCCTGAAACTTCAAGACTCAAGAAAAAGCTCTGAGTCACTTTCAGCAGCAGCTTTGTTCCTAAAAATACTTGGCCTACACAGTCTCAGAATTCCCCGAGACACCCCGATGAAGCTCACGCCAGCTCTGGGAGCCCTCTTACTCGGTCCGTGCCTGCACGGGTGTTCAGTGAAGAGCTTGGGGGCCCGGCTTGGCAGTGTTGGCCTGGAAGCCTAAATTCAGAGGCAGGGGCCTGACTTGTGGGAAGCCTAGAGATGGCCAGCTGACCAGCTCGACCACTAACACGGCTGTTCCAAGACACTGACGGGATGACCCTCGAAAACATGATGCTGCAAGAAGTCAGGCTCGAAATCATGGTATGACTCCATTCGCTTAAACAAAACATCCAGAAGAGGTAAATTCACAGAGAGAGAATCCAATTAGCAGTGGAAGGGCTCGGCGAGCGGGGCGAGGGTGCCGGGAGGAAACCAGTACAGGGCTTCTCTCTGGGACGATGAAGAATGTTCTGAAGAGATGGAGGTGATGGCTGCATGGTGCTGAGAATGAATTACATCCCACAGAACAGCACACTTCCAAACGGTGAATTTAATGTTTGGAGAACGCTATGAACAATAACTTAAAAAAAAAAGAAGGAAAAAAAAAGGCAGTACCAGGGGAACTGCCTGGAAGCCCACTGATTAGGACTTGCAGCTGGTTTCCAGTGCACGGGGCATGGGTTTGATCCCTGGTCAGGAAAACATTTTTAAAGGGCAGCGTTAGAAATCTCTAGTCTCCATGCCACAAGTCCAGGCCTGCTATTTGAGCTCCAATCCACCACTAGCCTTAGGTTCAGCCATCCAGCTGACCTAAAATTGAAACCACTTGAGGTCTTTCAGGCACCTGCCAAGGTGCCTTCCAACGAAGGTGACCAAAAGTCCTGGGTGGGCCAGGACTGATGGAGGTTCTCAGGACATGCGGGACCCTTCTCCCCACCCTGCCTCTCACCTCACCTCCCACCACGGATGTGAACCTTTCCACGTGTCTGCAGCCCTACTTGGATGTCCCCAAACACGTCCCGAGCATGCTCGTTCCTCTTTGTCCTATATTCCCTTCCTTCCCTATGGGTCTGCAAATCCCTCTCAAAAGCCTGGAGAGAAGCCATAGCGGGGCACAGTCATCTGCACTCCTTGAGCTGAATTGATCCTGAAACTTCAAGACTCAAGAAAAAGCTCTGAGTCACTTTCAGCAGCAGCTTTGTTCCTAAAAATACTTGGCCTACACAGTCTCAGAATTCCCCGAGACACCCCGATGAAGCTCACGCCAGCTCTGGGAGCCCTCTTACTCGGTCCGTGCCTGCACGGGTGTTCAGTGAAGAGCTTGGGGGCCCGGCTTGGCAGTGTTGGCCTGGAAGCCTAAATTCAGAGGCAGGGGCCTGACTTGTGGGAAGCCTAGAGATGGCCAGCTGACCAGCTCGACCACTAACACGGCTGTTCCAAGACACTGACGGGATGACCCTCGAAAACATGATGCTGCAAGAAGTCAGGCTCGAAATCATGGTATGACTCCATTCGCTTAAACAAAACATCCAGAAGAGGTAAATTCACAGAGAGAGAATCCAATTAGCAGTGGAAGGGCTCGGCGAGCGGGGCGAGGGTGCCGGGAGGAAACCAGTACAGGGCTTCTCTCTGGGACGATGAAAAATGTTCTGAAGAGATGGAGGTGATGGCTGCATGGTGCTGAGAATGAATTACATCCCACAGAACAGCACACTTCCAAACGGTGAATTTAATGTTTGGAGAACGCTATGAACAATAACTTAAAAAAAAAAGAAGGAAAAAAAAAGGCAGTACCAGGGGAACTGCCTGGAAGCCCACTGATTAGGACTTGCAGCTGGTTTCCAGTGCACGGGGCATGGGTTTGATCCCTGGTCAGGAAAACATTTTTAAAGGGCAGCGTTAGAAATCTCTAGTCTCCATGCCACAAGTCCAGGCCTGCTATTTGAGCTCCAATCCACCACTAGCCTTAGGTTCAGCCATCCAGCTGACCTAAAATTGAAACCACTTGAGGTCTTTCAGGCACCTGCCAAGGTGCCTTCCAACGAAGGTGACCAAAAGTCCTGGGTGGGCCAGGACTGATGGAGGTTCTCAGGACATGCGGGACCCTTCTCCCCACCCTGCCTCTCACCTCACCTCCCACCACGGATGTGAACCTTTCCACGTGTCTGCAGCCCTACTTGGATGTCCCCAAACACGTCCCGAGCATGCTCGTTCCTCTTTGTCCTATATTCCCTTCCTTCCCTATGGGTCTGCAAATCCCTCTCACCCAGTTTCTGGCCTTCCCAGGGAAGAACTACTTCCTCCCAAACCTCTCTATTCAGTGCAGAAACCAAGGATACAAAGCACAGAGCCAGATGGCCTCTGGTTGCCTCTGAGGTCCCCGGAGCATGACTTTGCTACCTCAGTTTTGCCATATGTGAAAAGGGGCACACTCACAGTTTCTTCCCTGTGAGGCTCTTGGGAGGATTAAATGAATCCACTTGGGACAAGCACCCAGAGCAACAAGAGACAGGCACATCGTTCACAAGTGCTAGCTCTCATTACACACATTCCTCTGCTATCCGTATCACAGGGCACAGACTGAAATTTATCAACATCTGCATCGCCGACACTCAGAACAGAGCTAGAAACACGATGGGTGCTTCACAGAGTGACCCACTGTCCCAGTTCACCCAGGATGGAGTCGTTTCCCTGGAGAGGGGAGTTTTGGTACTTAAATTGAGAAACTGGGTAAACCAGAACAAGCTGGTCAGCCTGGTATTCCCACATGTATTTGGAGATAATGATACCCATGGAGAAAAGGACACCAAAACCCATCCTCGATGGCATCAAAAGTTGGAACCAGGCATAGATGGGAGGAACTTAACCCTAAGAGCTTCAACTTAGAATCTGACGAAAATAAGAGCTTTTTAAATAGGAAGATGTTAAAAGACCCTGATGCTGGGAGAGACTGAAGGCAAAAGGAGAGGGCGGCAGAGGATGAGACGCCTGGATGGCATCACTGACTCTATGGACCGACATCTGAGCAGATTCCAGGAGAGGGAAGGACAGGGGACCTGGCCGGTGCTGCAGTCCATGGGGTTGCAAAGAGCCGGACACAACGTAGCAGCGTGCAACAGAAACAAACTGGAAGGCGTTAAGAATGAAAGGGAGGAACACGCAGACTCGGTAAGGAGGCCAGCGGTTTCCAAGGTGCAGGCGCAACAAACATTTTCAGCCAAGGTGCCTTCACCTTGATCGCCAGGCCTGTGACAATAATCTATTTTGCTTATGACGTTCTTTAAGCCCAGAGCTAATGTTTATAACAACAATGCACCTTGTTGGAGGACATGTTTCTCCTTCTTAGCGTGTACCTATGTTATCCAAAGATGTATGTTGTGGGTGTGGGTCTGGTAAGACCTTTATCAACTTAAGTATCTTTTGATTGTGCAGAAACCAAGGATACAAAGCACAGAGCCAGATGGCCTCTGGTTGCCTCTGAGGTCCCCGGAGCATGACTTTGCTACCTCAGTTTTGCCATATGTGAAAAGGGGCACACTCACAGTTTCTTCCCTGTGAGGCTCTTGGGAGGATTAAATGAATCCACTTGGGACAAGCACCCAGAGCAACAAGAGACAGGCACATCGTTCACAAGTGCTAGCTCTCATTACACACATTCCTCTGCTATCCGTATCACAGGGCACAGACTGAAATTTATCAACATCTGCATCGCCGACACTCAGAACAGAGCTAGAAACACGATGGGTGCTTCACAGAGTGACCCACTGTCCCAGTTCACCCAGGATGGAGTCGTTTCCCTGGAGAGGGGAGTTTTGGTACTTAAATTGAGAAACTGGGTAAACCAGAACAAGCTGGTCAGCCTGGTATTCCCACATGTATTTGGAGATAATGATACCCATGGAGAAAAGGACACCAAAACCCATCCTCGATGGCATCAAAAGTTGGAACCAGGCATAGATGGGAGGAACTTAACCCTAAGAGCTTCAACTTAGAATCTGACGAAAATAAGAGCTTTTTAAATAGGAAGATGTTAAAAGACCCTGATGCTGGGAGAGACTGAAGGCAAAAGGAGAGGGCGGCAGAGGATGAGACGCCTGGATGGCATCACTGACTCTATGGACCGACATCTGAGCAGATTCCAGGAGAGGGAAGGACAGGGGACCTGGCCGGTGCTGCAGTCCATGGGGTTGCAAAGAGCCGGACACAACGTAGCAGCGTGCAACAGAAACAAACTGGAAGGCGTTAAGAATGAAAGGGAGGAACACGCAGACTCGGTAAGGAGGCCAGCGGTTTCCAAGGTGCAGGCGCAACAAACATTTTCAGCCAAGGTGCCTTCACCTTGATCGCCAGGCCTGTGACAATAATCTATTTTGCTTATGACGTTCTTTAAGCCCAGAGCTAATGTTTATAACAACAATGCACCTTGTTGGAGGACATGTTTCTCCTTCTTAGCGTGTACCTATGTTATCCAAAGATGTATGTTGTGGGTGTGGGTCTGGTAAGACCTTTATCAACTTAAGATATTCTTTTGATCTACTGTTTACAAGTAACTGAAAAAGTACAAAATGTCTAGCTTAAACTAGCTGCTGGGGGTACTCTCCTATCCCCTCCCAGTGCCTACTGCTGGAAACTTTCTCTATCCATTTTTTTTCCTTAATAAAACTGTCTGCTGTATGCAACTCTGAGTGACCAAAGTCAAGTCTTTTGATCCCAAAGTGAAATTTTCTCCTTTGGAGGCCATGAATCCGACACCGTTCACCGTAAGCCATCCACCATCACCCATCACTAACAACAGGCCTCAGTAACCAAAGGCCTCCCTGTGTAAGCTCAAAGGAGAATGAGGACCTGGCCAAAGCATCAGCAAATATGCTCCAGAACTGGGACGCTCTGACTGGTCTGGAATCCTTCGTCTCCTCCAGGGTTCCCTGAAGGGAGTGGTATCTCTCAAGGGGGTACCCTGGGATCTCGAGGCAGGAGATCAAGATGTGGGGGGAGGGCTTCCCTGATGGTGCAGTGGTTACGACTTTGTGTTTCTAGCATACAGGGTATAGGTTTAAATCTCTGGTCAGGGAACTAAGATCCCACATCTGCGTGACACTGCCAAGAAATTAAAAATAAAAAAGGTGTGAGCAGAAAGAACTTGAAAAGTGTGGAGGGGAGCAAACACAAACAAGATAAAATCGGAAAGGGAAAAAAAAAGCCACTCCCTCTGAGCTTCAAGATCAGTTGATTTTCACTCCTGGCAAAATCCAGGTGCGCCTTCACTGGAGCCTGGGGAAGAGCAGCCTCAGGAACGTGGATTCTGCCAATATCCACTCTCGGTTCCAGCTGAGATTTCAGAAGTGTGAGGACGGGGTGCTTCCCACGGCTGCAACAATCCATCCTAGATCTGGACTCTGAGCAGGCTGCCACCGTCCAAGGTGCCTTCACCTTGATCGCCAGGCCTGTGACAATAATCTATTTTGCTTATGACGTTCTTTAAGCCCAGAGCTAATGTTTATAACAACAATGCACCTTGTTGGAGGACATGTTTCTCCTTCTTAGCGTGTACCTATGTTATCCAAAGATGTATGTTGTGGGTGTGGGTCTGGTAAGACCTTTATCAACTTAAGATATTCTTTTGATCTACTGTTTACAAGTAACTGAAAAAGTACAAAATGTCTAGCTTAAACTAGCTGCTGGGGGTACTCTCCTATCCCCTCCCAGTGCCTACTGCTGGAAACTTTCTCTATCCATTTTTTTTCCTTAATAAAACTGTCTGCTGTATGCAACTCTGAGTGACCAAAGTCAAGTCTTTTGATCCCAAAGTGAAATTTTCTCCTTTGGAGGCCATGAATCCGACACCGTTCACCGTAAGCCATCCACCATCACCCATCACTAACAACAGGCCTCAGTAACCAAAGGCCTCCCTGTGTAAGCTCAAAGGAGAATGAGGACCTGGCCAAAGCATCAGCAAATATGCTCCAGAACTGGGACGCTCTGACTGGTCTGGAATCCTTCGTCTCCTCCAGGGTTCCCTGAAGGGAGTGGTATCTCTCAAGGGGGTACCCTGGGATCTCGAGGCAGGAGATCAAGATGTGGGGGGAGGGCTTCCCTGATGGTGCAGTGGTTACGACTTTGTGTTTCTAGCATACAGGGTATAGGTTTAAATCTCTGGTCAGGGAACTAAGATCCCACATCTGCGTGACACTGCCAAGAAATTAAAAATAAAAAAGGTGTGAGCAGAAAGAACTTGAAAAGTGTGGAGGGGAGCAAACACAAACAAGATAAAATCGGAAAGGGAAAAAAAAAGCCACTCCCTCTGAGCTTCAAGATCAGTTGATTTTCACTCCTGGCAAAATCCAGGTGCGCCTTCACTGGAGCCTGGGGAAGAGCAGCCTCAGGAACGTGGATTCTGCCAATATCCACTCTCGGTTCCAGCTGAGATTTCAGAAGTGTGAGGACGGGGTGCTTCCCACGGCTGCAACAATCCATCCTAGATCTGGACTCTGAGCAGGCTGCCACCGTCCAAGCTCAGTGAGGCCTGTCTCTCCACGTCCATCCCCTGGTGGCTCCCGAGCCACTGAACCTGTGCAGACGGTGTGTCAGGCATTCTCCAGAAATGACAGTCTTTCTTTACGGGTGCCACGAAGACGCAGAGCCTCTGAACAAGCTTCTAGTCCGAGATGCCAGACACGCAAGGGACGGCTGTGGATGCGTGTGGACAGCAGCGGGGGCAGGGTTCCCTTCTGCACGCATCTCTATTCTCCAGGCTTGTTCATAACCAGCAAGCATGGGAAGGGGCTTGGCAGATGAGGGGCTTTAAGGAGCCTTGGGTGATTTTTTCCCTTCCCAACTCCAACACCTTCTGATGAAATGACCAATAGGCAGGCAGGGTCCAAAAGCAAAGGAGGACAGAGTGGTAACGTTGATGCCGAGAATTCTCCCTGGGCAACTGACGAGGGCTTTACAGCTGACTCCAATCAGGAGCTGACCCAGTGGAGATGCTCGGCCACTGAGCTTGTTACAGAGTTGTCACAGGTGGGACGTCCCTGCCTGGTGCCCAATGCCATCGCCTGTGGAGTTTTCAGAAATACCTGTGTGCGTCCTGTTGTTTACAAGCATGGGCAGGCACCACCCACCTCTCAGGGGTCAGAGGGAATGGCACGGACATGGACCACAACCTGGTCGGCTGCATACCCAACAATGATTTGGAGGAAAGAGAAGACACAGAACATGAGCAACTGGGGCCCACGGAAAGTTAAAACCGTAAGGTTTTTTTTTTTTTGATGCTAGGATTTTAAGGCAGGTTGAATATTTAAGAGTAAAAACTTGGAGGGCTTCCCTGGTAACTCAGTGGTTAAGAATCTGCCTGCCAGGCTTCCCTGGTGGTCCAGTGGGTAAAGAGTCCGCCTTGCAGTGCAAGGGGCGCCGGTTCGATCCCTGGGCTGGGAAGATCCCACGCGCCGTGGAGCAGCTGGACCAGTGTGTCCAACTACCGAGCCAGTGCTCTGGAGCGCTTACACCCAGAGCCGGTGCTCTGCAACGAGAGAGGCCACTGAAATGGGAGGCCCACACAGGCCAAAGAACAAAGATGGATGAAGGTGAATGAATAAAGAACCAATGGAAGAGGTCAAAATTAAAAAAAAAAAAAAAAAAAAGAATATGCCTACCAATGCAGGAGACACAAGTTTGATCCCTGGTTCGGGAAGATTCCCACATGCTGAGGAGCAACTTAACCTGTGTGCCGTCCCTACTGAGCCTGTGCTCTCAAGCCCAGGAGCCGCAACTACTGAAGTCCGTGTTTCTAGAGCCTGTGCTCCGTGACAAGAGAAGCCACTGCAATGAGAAGCGTTTGCACCACAACTAGATAACAGCTCCTGCAGCAAGAGAGACCCAACCCAGCCAAAAACAAAGAAAGAAATCAGAGTGAAAACTCGGTTCAAGTCCCAGATCTGTCGCTACTAGGCTGCATGAACTTGCCTGAACTTGCTTCACATCTCTGTGTTTCGGCCTCATCTGGAAAATGGAATGATCATCAGACCCACATTATCACAGGGTTGCACGTGGATGTCCTCAGAACCCTGGGCATTCACGTCACTATAAAAGCCTTAGCTCTAACGACTTAGAGGGAGGAGAGTCAACTCCAGGGAGAAGGTCCCTTGCCTGCAATAAGAGAGGCGGGTAGGAGGCAGGAGGATCTGAGCACACACGCCTTCAGGCCACACTCGCCCCTTCTCAGGCCACCACCCTTAAACCTGTAACTTGTTTCCCCAAACCATCGGATTCTCTTGCCCTACCCACAGCAAACCAGAAAATTATGATTTGGAGGAAAGAAGACACAGAACATGAGCAACTGGGGCCCACGGAAAGTTAAAACCGTAAGGTTTTTTTTGATGCTAGGATTTTAAGGCAGGTTGAATATTTAAGAGTAAAAACTTGGAGGGCTTCCCTGGTAACTCAGTGGTTAAGAATCTGCCTGCCAGGCTTCCCTGGTGGTCCAGTGGGTAAAGAGTCCGCCTTGCAGTGCAAGGGGCGCCGGTTCGATCCCTGGGCTGGGAAGATCCCACGCGCCGTGGAGCAGCTGGACCAGTGTGTCCAACTACCGAGCCAGTGCTCTGGAGCGCTTACACCCAGAGCCGGTGCTCTGCAACGAGAGAGGCCACTGAAATGGGAGGCCCACACAGGCCAAAGAACAAAGATGGATGAAGGTGAATGAATAAAGAACCAATGGAAGAGGTCAAAATTAAAAAAAAAAAAAAAAAAAAGAATATGCCTACCAATGCAGGAGACACAAGTTTGATCCCTGGTTCGGGAAGATTCCCACATGCTGAGGAGCAACTTAACCTGTGTGCCGTCCCTACTGAGCCTGTGCTCTCAAGCCCAGGAGCCGCAACTACTGAAGTCCGTGTTTCTAGAGCCTGTGCTCCGTGACAAGAGAAGCCACTGCAATGAGAAGCGTTTGCACCACAACTAGATAACAGCTCCTGCAGCAAAGAGACCCAACCCAGCCAAAAACAAAGAAAGAAATCAGAGTGAAAACTCGGTTCAAGTCCCAGATCTGTCGCTACTAGGCTGCATGAACTTGCCTGAACTTGCTTCACATCTCTGTGTTTCGGCCTCATCTGGAAAATGGAATGATCATCAGACCCACATTATCACAGGGTTGCACGTGGATGTCCTCAGAACCCTGGGCATTCACGTCACTATAAAAGCCTTAGCTCTAACGACTTAGAGGGAGGAGAGTCAACTCCAGGGAGAAGGTCCCTTGCCTGCAATAAGAGAGGCGGGTAGGAGGCAGGAGGATCTGAGCACACACGCCTTCAGGCCACACTCGCCCCTTCTCAGGCCACCACCCTTAAACCTGTAACTTGTTTCCCCAAACCATCGGATTCTCTTGCCCTCACCCACAGTGCAGAGAAGGACAATGCCCTGTAAAGCCGTCTACATCCTAATCCTTGGGATCCTCATTCCTGGTGGTTCAGTGGTAAAGAATCCACCCGCTGTGCAGGAGTCCTGGGTTTAATCCCCTGGGTCAGGAAAAGCCCTGGAGAAAGGAAATGGCAACCCAGTCCAGTATTCTTGCCTGGAGAATCCCCATGGACAGAGGACCCTGGCGGGTCACAGCCCATGAGGCTGCAAAGAGTCAGACACAACTGAGTGACTGACGCTTTCACTTTCAATCCCCAGAACATGTTGCCTTCTTTCAATATTTATTTTTAAAGATTTTTTTTTTGGTAACATGGGCCATTTTTGAAAAGTTTTATTGACTTTGCTACAATAGAGTTTCTGTTTTATGTTTTGTTTTTTCGGTCTGGAGGCATGCGGGATTTTAGCTCCCCAAATAGGGATCAAACCCCCACCCCCTGCATTGAAAGACCAAGTCCTAACCACAGGACCATCAGGGTAGTTCCAGAACATGTTGCCTTAAATGGCAAAAGAGACTTTGCGGCTGTGGTGAGGGTAAGGCCCTTGCGAGGAGATGATTCAGATGGGCCAGAGACAACCACAGGGGTCCTCAGAAGAAGGAGGCAGGAGAGCCTCAAAGAGAAGAGGCCCTACTGGCTTTGCAATTGGCCCACGGAGCCTGGGCCAAGATACATAGGAAACTGCTAGTTGGTTTTTCCAGTAGTCATGTACAGATGTGAGAGCTGGACCATAAAGAAGGCTGGAAGAATTGAGGCTTTCCAACTGTGGTGTTGGAGAAGGCTCTTGAGAGTCCCTTGGACTGCAAAAAGATCAAACCAGCCACTCCTGAAGGACTGATCAGCGGAACGGTTGCACGTGGATGTCCTCAGAACCCTGGGCATTCACGTCACTATAAAAGCCTTAGCTCTAACGACTTAGAGGAGGAGAGTCAACTCCAGGGAGAAGGTCCCTTGCCTGCAATAAGAGGCGGGTAGGAGGCAGGAGGATCTGAGCACACACGCCTTCAGGCCACACTCGCCCCTTCTCAGGCCACCACCCTTAAACCTGTAACTTGTTTCCCCAAACCATCGGATTCTCTTGCCCTCACCCACAGTGCAGAGAAGGACAATGCCCTGTAAAGCCGTCTACATCCTAATCCTTGGGATCCTCATTCCTGGTGGTTCAGTGGTAAAGAATCCACCCGCTGTGCAGGAGTCCTGGGTTTAATCCCCTGGGTCAGGAAAAGCCCTGGAGAAAGGAAATGGCAACCCAGTCCAGTATTCTTGCCTGGAGAATCCCCATGGACAGAGGACCCTGGCGGGTCACAGCCCATGAGGCTGCAAAGAGTCAGACACAACTGAGTGACTGACGCTTTCACTTTCAATCCCCAGAACATGTTGCCTTCTTTCAATATTTATTTTTAAAGATTTTTTTTTTGGTAACATGGGCCATTTTTGAAAAGTTTTATTGACTTTGCTACAATAGAGTTTCTGTTTTATGTTTTGTTTTTTCGGTCTGGAGGCATGCGGGATTTTAGCTCCCCAAATAGGGATCAAACCCCCACCCCCTGCATTGAAAGACCAAGTCCTAACCACAGGACCATCAGGGTAGTTCCAGAACATGTTGCCTTAAATGGCAAAAGAGACTTTGCGGCTGTGGTGAGGGTAAGGCCCTTGCGAGGAGATGATTCAGATGGGCCAGAGACAACCACAGGGGTCCTCAGAAGAAGGAGGCAGGAGAGCCTCAAAGAGAAGAGGCCCTACTGGCTTTGCAATTGGCCCACGGAGCCTGGGCCAAGATACATAGGAAACTGCTAGTTGGTTTTTCCAGTAGTCATGTACAGATGTGAGAGCTGGACCATAAAGAAGGCTGGAAGAATTGAGGCTTTCCAACTGTGGTGTTGGAGAAGGCTCTTGAGAGTCCCTTGGACTGCAAAAAGATCAAACCAGCCACTCCTGAAGGACTGATCAGCGGAAGGGCTGTTGCTGAAGCTCCAATACTCTGGCCACCTGCTGCAAAGAGCCAACTCACTAGAAAAGACTCTGATGCTGGGGAAGATTTAAGGAAAAAGGAGAAGGTGACGGCAGAGGATGAGATGGCGCAATAGCATCACTGATTCAACGGACATGAATTTCAGCCAACTCTGGGAGAGAGTGAAGGACGGGGAAGCCTGAAGTGCTGCAGTCCATGGGGTCACAGCGAGTCAGACACGACTGAGCAACTGAGTAATAAAACAAAGAAGCCGGAAAAGGCCAGGAGACGGATTCTCTTTTGCCGAGAGCCTGGAGAAGGAATGCAGCACCTTGCGTTTTACCCAGTGACACTCATTTTTGGACGTCTGACCTCCAGACTGTATGATAATAAACATGTTTTTTCAGCTACCAGGCTTGTAATCTTTTACAGTAGCCAGAGCAAACAAACCTCACCCAGTTAGCTCTTCCACGGAAGGGCCCGGGGGATCCAGGGGCCTGCACACAATCCCGACAGGCCCCACCCCACGACCTCTCCACCCTACACCTGCCATCTTTATCTGAGCAGAGAGCAAAATGTTCGTACACACAGCTGGTCTCTCCCCACAGGGCTGGGTGGGGAGGTAAACCGAGTCTCACCCAATGGAAGCAACTACCCAAAGTTAACTAGCAGGAGTCTTCTGACCCATCCAATTCCTCCTCCAAGAACCTGCACTGGAGCTGGCCCCAGGCGTGGACACCATGACAAAACAGTGCACACACAGGGGTCCTTGGTGCGGCGCTGCTAGAAGCCACCTGACCGTCCATCAGCAGAGGGCTGGTAGACCCAAATGGAGTTTATTGTCATGGGTCATCAGTGGTGTACGAGAAAGAAGGATATACACGTCTCCCTATAAAATAGGCACAAAATGTCTCCAAACGGATACTGTACAGGAACTGGGAGCTCCCTGGCGGCGCAGTGGTTAGAGCTCAGTGCTTTCACTGCCAAAGGGGGGTTAAAAAAAGAAAGAAATGGACAAGAGTGGCTGCCCGTAAGAGGAGGAGGGAGGTAAACTGGGGAATGGGGCTGGATGATTGCTTTTCACTCTTATCCTCTCACTGGTGTTTTGTATATTGAGCCATATGGCACCACTACAGAACGAAACAATTAAGAAAGAAATTAAGTTAAACATATTTATAATTATAACAACAAATTTGTAGTCTTCTATTATTTGTAATTTATATTAATGATAACATATTTATAATTAAATAAGTTTTCAAATTAAATGAAATTTAAAATATAATACAGTTTCTTTTTTTTTTTAAACAAGGAAGAAAGAGCCTTTTCTGTAAATCCTCTAATTGCCATTCCCAGGTTGATCTCTCATGGCCTTCCACTTCTGGTGAGATGTCATCATAACAGTCCTTTGTCCCACGACCTGTGTCTCATGCCCAGCACCTGGCCCTCAGTCCCTTCCTGAGGGTTTGCAGAAGATTTCAAGTTACTGATTCCTAGTATTTGAAAGACATAAACATCATTGTTTCCTTTATACCAGCCCCAAATCTGTATTAACAACATCCTATTGGCCACAATAGAATTCTTCTGTTTGCATTTTGCACTGCGGTCTATTTTCCCTGGGGTAAGTTCTAAAAGCTGAGAGTGGATGTGGCCTGGAGGAGGACGGCAGCACGTGGCATGGACCCTCCCTCTCTGGCCTTAAGGAACCCGACTGAGGAGGCAAAGCGAACCAGCATGGGAAGATATGGGAGTGAACACAAAGGGGAAATGAAGCCCCGATTCTAAGGGAAGTGGCAGGTCTGAAACAAGAGAAGGACTCAGGCAAGGAGAACAGGAAGGATAAGGGCAAGTGGAAGCAGCAGAGGCGGGGCAGGAGGGTGGGGTCGGGTTACAGGAGCCTTTGTGCCATCAAGAGGCTGACCCCGGGACTTCCCTGGTCGTCCAGGGGTTAAGACTCACTGTAGGGGATACGGGTTCCGTCCCTGGTCAGGGAACTAAGATGCCAGCATACTGTACAACCATAAAAAAAAAAAAAAAAGCCTGCCCGAGGCAAGGTGGGGACCAGATCAGACCTTGCAGGGAGGGATCTGCCCCCACCCAGGTTCTATTTCATTAACCAGCAGCCCCAAAGCTTGAAACCAGCCCCTCCCCAATGTTTTCAACTCCTGCCAAGGATCATTCCGATTTTAAAAATAAGCCTCAAAACCTAGAATACCAGAGAGTACACCACAGCAATAGCCACCCAACAAGTCAGTATAAACACACATCAAAGGCCCGACAGCCCATAGCCAAGGGGCTCTCTCGCCAGATGACAGAATCAGCAGAACAAAACCTCCCTCTGGTGTTGCTACATTCTGACCAAGGCCCTTTCGCAATATTCCTCCCACCGTGAGTCTCTTAACCATTTCCTAAAACGATCCACCTATTTCTCTCTGTCTCCTTAAAGTTTGCTAAAAAACCAAAAAAGATAAGATACACTTGTGTTGGAGTCTTGCGGTTCTGGGACACCATGGGCTGCGGGCAGCGCGATCCCACGCCTCCATTTGCTGCCTCAAGGCTTCTGAGGGCTCCTGGCACCCTTGAACTCTGTGCAATGTAAGAGTTACCAGTTTCTCTGGGCGCCTCCTGTGAGGAGAGTACACAAGCGGGGCCATCTGTCTTGATGGGAAGTACCCACTTTACCTGGGAGACGCCTATTTGCTTATTTCCTCAGTTCTGGCCGTATTCCAGATGACTGTGGGCTTTCTAACTGTCATGCCTTTGAGAATTATAAAACAGTCTTTGATTCAGCAAGGCTCCAGGTGAGGACAGGGTGGTAAACATGACCTACTGCAGTCTTTTCAGGCTTCCGCTGGCCTATCCCTTTCGATCCAGCCCTGGGTGACGCAGGCCTTCCTCATGTATCCTTATTGCTTCCTGTCTGCAAATTAGATTCTGTTCCCCTAACTGGCCGCATTGCACCTCCCAGGAAGGGCTGTACTAACGGGCAGGAGAGGAAAAAATAAGGGCAAGTGGAAGCAGCAGAGGCGGGGCAGGAGGGTGGGGTCGGGTTACAGGAGCCTTTGTGCCATCAAGAGGCTGACCCCGGGACTTCCCTGGTCGTCCAGGGGTTAAGACTCACTGTAGGGGATACGGGTTCCGTCCCTGGTCAGGGAACTAAGATGCCAGCATACTGTACAACCATAAAAAAAAAAAAAAAAGCCTGCCCGAGGCAAGGTGGGGACCAGATCAGACCTTGCAGGGAGGGATCTGCCCCCACCCAGGTTCTATTTCATTAACCAGCAGCCCCAAAGCTTGAAACCAGCCCCTCCCCAATGTTTTCAACTCCTGCCAAGGATCATTCCGATTTTAAAAATAAGCCTCAAAACCTAGAATACCAGAGAGTACACCACAGCAATAGCCACCCAACAAGTCAGTATAAACACACATCAAAGGCCCGACAGCCCATAGCCAAGGGGCTCTCTCGCCAGATGACAGAATCAGCAGAACAAAACCTCCCTCTGGTGTTGCTACATTCTGACCAAGGCCCTTTCGCAATATTCCTCCCACCGTGAGTCTCTTAACCATTTCCTAAAACGATCCACCTATTTCTCTCTGTCTCCTTAAAGTTTGCTAAAAAACCAAAAAAGATAAGATACACTTGTGTTGGAGTCTTGCGGTTCTGGGACACCATGGGCTGCGGGCAGGGGATCCCACGCCTCCATTTGCTGCCTCAAGGCTTCTGAGGGCTCCTGGCACCCTTGAACTCTGTGCAATGTAAGAGTTACCAGTTTCTCTGGGCGCCTCCTGTGAGGAGAGTACACAAGCGGGGCCATCTGTCTTGATGGGAAGTACCCACTTTACCTGGGAGACGCCTATTTGCTTATTTCCTCAGTTCTGGCCGTATTCCAGATGACTGTGGGCTTTCTAACTGTCATGCCTTTGAGAATTATAAAACAGTCTTTGATTCAGCAAGGCTCCAGGTGAGGACAGGGTGGTAAACATGACCTACTGCAGTCTTTTCAGGCTTCCGCTGGCCTATCCCTTTCGATCCAGCCCTGGGTGACGCAGGCCTTCCTCATGTATCCTTATTGCTTCCTGTCTGCAAATTAGATTCTGTTCCCCTAACTGGCCCGCATTGCACCCCTCCCAGGAAGGGCTGTACTCCGTGTTTCTCTGAATTCTCCACAGAGCTTTGGGGAAAGCAATGCAGAGACTACCTCCTGGCTGAGCTGAGATTTTATGCACATCTACAGCATATATATCCCATATACGATGGGGGGAATCTATCGTGCAAGCTCTAAGAGTGTGGTTTTTGCGGGGGCGGGGGACAGTTTTTCTAGTTTGACATACAGCATAAGTTCTGGGGGCTTCCCAGATGGCTCAGTGGTCAAGAATCTACCTGCCAGTGCAAGAGACGCAGGGTTCAATCCTGGCTCAGGAAGATCCCCTAGAGAAGGAAATGGTAAGCCACTCCTCCAGTATTCTTGCCTGGCAAATCCCACGGACAGAGGGGCCTGGTGGGTTACAGTCCACGGGGTCACAGAGTCAGGCACCAATTTAGCTGCTGAACAACAGCGATGGCTGTGTCAGTTTTAGGTGTGCAACATAATGATCTGCCTTACAAGCATCATGAAACAATTACGGTAGGTTTAGTGAACAGCCATCCTCTCATAAATTCACCACTAAAGAAACAGGAAAAAACATTATTTCATTTGCGTGAGAACTTTGAGGACTTACTCTCTTAATAGGTCTCATGTATAATGTATAGCATGTTCATTATCTTTATGATATACTTAGATCCTGAGTCCTTACTTATAACTGGAGGGGCATGAGCTTTTTTTATTTTTGATTTTTAAAACATTTTATATTGGAGTCTAGCTAATTAGCCGTGTTGTTATAGTTCCAGTTTCTCTGGGCGCCTCCTGTGAGAAGTACAAGCGGGCCATCGCGATGGGAAGTTTACCTGGGAGACGCCTATTTGCTTATTTCCTCAGTTCTGGCCGTATTCCAGATGACTGTGGGCTTTCTAACTGTCATGCCTTTGAGAATTATAAAACAGTCTTTGATTCAGCAAGGCTCCAGGTGAGGACAGGGTGGTAAACATGACCTACTGCAGTCTTTTCAGGCTTCCCCTGGCCTATCCCTTTCGATCCAGCCCTGGGTGACGCAGGCCTTCCTCATGTATCCTTATTGCTTCCTGTCTGCAAATTAGATTCTGTTCCCCTAACTGGCCCGCATTGCACCCCTCCCAGGAAGGGCTGTACTCCGTGTTTCTCTGAATTCTCCACAGAGCTTTGGGGAAAGCAATGCAGAGACTACCTCCTGGCTGAGCTGAGATTTTATGCACATCTACAGCATATATATCCCATATACGATGGGGGGAATCTATCGTGCAAGCTCTAAGAGTGTGGTTTTTGCGGGGGCGGGGGGACAGTTTTTCTAGTTTGACATACAGCATAAGTTCTGGGGGCTTCCCAGATGGCTCAGTGGTCAAGAATCTACCTGCCAGTGCAAGAGACGCAGGGTTCAATCCTGGCTCAGGAAGATCCCCTAGAGAAGGAAATGGTAAGCCACTCCTCCAGTATTCTTGCCTGGCAAATCCCACGGACAGAGGGGCCTGGTGGGTTACAGTCCACGGGGTCACAGAGTCAGGCACCAATTTAGCTGCTGAACAACAGCGATGGCTGTGTCAGTTTTAGGTGTGCAACATAATGATCTGCCTTACAAGCATCATGAAACAATTACGGTAGGTTTAGTGAACAGCCATCCTCTCATAAATTCACCACTAAAGAAACAGGAAAAAACATTATTTCATTTGCGTGAGAACTTTGAGGACTTACTCTCTTAATAGGTCTCATGTATAATGTATAGCATGTTCATTATCTTTATGATATACTTAGATCCTGAGTCCTTACTTATAACTGGAGGGGCATGAGCTTTTTTTATTTTTGATTTTTAAAACATTTTTATATTGGAGTCTAGCTAATTAGCCGTGTTGTTATAGTTCCAGGTGGACAGCAAAGGGACTCCGCCATACCTACACATATATCCATTCTCCCCCAGACTCCCTTCCCATCCAGGCTGCCACAGAACACTGAGCAGAGACACACGCATTTTTAAAAAATATATATTTTTAAAGTAAATTTTATTTATTTATATGACTGCACTGAGTTTGATAATTATTAATAGCCAGGGGAATCTCTGACCTCCGTTGTGGCATGCAGGATCTTGGTTGCGTCAGGTGGAATCTTAACTTGCATCATTTGGGATCTAGTTCCCTGACCAGGGATCGAAACCGTATCTCCTGCATTGGTTGGGGTATTGTTTACCGCTGAGCCACCTGCAAAACCCATGCCGTGGCCCGTGTAGTTTTTAAACAGAGAAGACAAATCTTACAGAAGAACTGCCAGCGGTCTGTGTAGAAGCCCCTCCCTCCAGGAGGTGGAGCTTAATCTTGACCCTTCTTCTCCTGGGTGTGGGCTGGACTTCCTATCTTGCTTTCAAAAACAGTCTAGGAAAAGGGGTCCCCTGGCGGCTCAGTGGTAAAGAATCCGCCTGCCAATGAAGGAGACGTGGGTTTGATCCCTGATCTAGGAAGATCCCACATGCCCTGGAGCAACTTAGCCCGTGCACAACTACTATGCTGTAGAGCCTGGATACCACAAGTACTGAAGCCTTCTCACTGACACTGCTATAAAGTAGCCCCCGCTCACAATTACCGGAAAGCCCGCACAGCAGCAAAGACCCGGCACAGATGAATTCTTAAAAATGGTCTACAAAGAGAAAAAGAGGGCTTCCCTGGTGATCCAGTGGGTAAAGAGTCCGCCTTGCAGTGCAAGGTGCGCCGGTTCGATCCCTGGCCTGGGAAGATCCCACGTGCCGCGGAGCGGCTGGACCGATGTGTCCAACCACTGAGCCAGAGCTCTGGAGCGCATGCGCCCAGAGCCCATGCTCTGCGACAACAGAGGCCGCAGCGATGGGAGGCCCACACTGGCCAAAGAACAAAGACGGATGAAAATAGACAAATGAAAGTCCAATAGAAATGGCCTGTCTGTCCGCCTCCCTCCCCTCGACCGACCCCACCTCCCCAAAAAAGAGAAAAAGAGCACCTCTGCTACAGGGAATCCTGGTAAACACCATCACCGTCTAGGTATCATGTACCTGCTGATGTGATGTGAGGTCACCTCTGTGGTCTTCCCCTAAGCCCATGACCCCAGCAGAATCATGAGACTGCCCAGTCTGAGGGCAATTCTATAAAATCTTTGCCTGTTAGTCCCCAGAACAGTCACGAAAAACAAGGAAAGATGGAGAAACTGGAGGATAGGACTGGGTAATGGGGTGATCGCAGGCAGTGTGGTGCCCCACATGGGGAGGCCTTGGAACAGAAAAAGGGACGTTAGCAGAAACTCCGAACAATGTCTGGAGGGTGAGTAACAGTGAGGCAGCACTGCTGGTTTCCTAATTTCACAAACATCTTGTGGCAATGATGTAAGAAAAATGTCCACAGATGAGGAAAGATGTCCTGTAAAGGGAGCAAAAGGATTTACGAGATCGACTTAATGATGCATCCCTTGTTTCCTGCGATACCTGTTAGTGACTCACCTGATAGACTAAATTGCTTTCTGATAGCATTGACTATTTTCTGTTCATCTTTATTGATTGTAACCTATACTGAAACTGTCTGTGGCTCACGAAAAAGCCCGTGCACAACTACTATGCTGTAGAGCCTGGATACCACAAGTACTGAAGCCTTCTCACTGACACTGCTATAAAGTAGCCCCCGCTCACAATTACCGGAAAGCCCGCACAGCAGCAAAGACCCGGCACAGATGAATTCTTAAAAATGGTCTACAAAGAGAAAAAGAGGGCTTCCCTGGTGATCCAGTGGGTAAAGAGTCCGCCTTGCAGTGCAAGGTGCGCCGGTTCGATCCCTGGCCTGGGAAGATCCCACGTGCCGCGGAGCGGCTGGACCGATGTGTCCAACCACTGAGCCAGAGCTCTGGAGCGCATGCGCCCAGAGCCCATGCTCTGCGACAACAGAGGCCGCAGCGATGGGAGGCCCACACTGGCCAAAGAACAAAGACGGATGAAAATAGACAAATGAAAGTCCAATAGAAATGGCCTGTCTGTCCGCCTCCCTCCCCTCGACCGACCCCACCTCCCCAAAAAAGAGAAAAAGAGCACCTCTGCTACAGGGAATCCTGGTAAACACCATCACCGTCTAGGTATCATGTACCTGCTGATGTGATGTGAGGTCACCTCTGTGGTCTTCCCCTAAGCCCATGACCCCAGCAGAATCATGAGACTGCCCAGTCTGAGGGCAATTCTATAAAATCTTTGCCTGTTAGTCCCCAGAACAGTCACGAAAAACAAGGAAAGATGGAGAAACTGGAGGATAGGACTGGGTAATGGGGTGATCGCAGGCAGTGTGGTGCCCCACATGGGGAGGCCTTGGAACAGAAAAAGGGACGTTAGCAGAAACTCCGAACAATGTCTGGAGGGTGAGTAACAGTGAGGCAGCACTGCTGGTTTCCTAATTTCACAAACATCTTGTGGCAATGATGTAAGAAAAATGTCCACAGATGAGGAAAGATGTCCTGTAAAAGGGAACGCAAAAGGATTTACGAGATCGACTTAATGATGCATCCCTTGTTTCCTGCGATACCTGTTAGTGACTCACCTGATAGACTAAATTGCTTTCTGATAGCATTGACTATTTTCTGTTCATCTTTATTGATTGTAACCTATACTGAAACTGTCTGTGGCTCACGAAAAAGCCCCTAGACTATCACATTGAGCAGGAATGCATAACTGTTATAGAAGGCCCCTGGGATATCACGGTATCCCTAAGTTGTTATGGTGATAGTATGTTTTTCTTTTTCTTTCTTTTATTTTTTTAAAAACATTTATTTATTTATTTATTTGGGGGGGGAGGTGGGGTGGGGACGGTGGGGGACGGGCAGGCCACTTCTATTGGTCTTTCATTTATCTATTTTCATCCGTCTTTGTTCTCTGGCCAGTGTGGGCCTCCCATCGCGGTGGCCTCTGTTGTCGCAGAGCGCCGGCTCTGGGCGCATGCGCCTCGGTAATTGGACACATCAGTCCAGCCGCTCCGCGGCATACGGGATCTTCCCAGGCCAGGGATCGAACCGGCGCCCCTTGCACTGCAAGGCGGTGTCCTCACCCACTGGACCACCAGGGGAAGCCCAGAGACCACTTATCTTATCTAGACCATCTCTAATACCTGAGGAAAAGAAAAGGGAATGAAGTTTTAAAAAAAAATTTTCTTTCTCTGTTATTTACAATTATGATACATGATTCATAAGTAAGTTTGGGAAACAAAGCTATAGGATCTTTGGCTGTGTTTATTTGGTTGTATGTATGTCTCCGTGTGTGTCTCTGTTTTTTGGATAATATTGCTGATTGCTGAGATCAGTTTGTGAATGAGCTCTAGTTTAACTGGCCTGAAGAAAAGCGCTCATAGATCAAACAATTCTAAATAAAAGAGAAATTAAAACTTAAATGATTTTTCACGTTCACGTGAACTAGGAAATATTCAAAATTAAATACCTGGTATTAATGTTTGTTTGTTGATCTAATATAGACATGTCTAAGAGTCATTCAGAATATTTTCATTGTGCCTAGGCTTAATGTAAGTTAAATATTATATCTGTTATAAATTTGTCAGCAAGGAAAGTAACTCAAGTGAAAAAAACTTATTAAAAAAGGGAAAAATGAGGAAACATTTATTAATGAACACTAAAAGAGACTTGGGACTATTGATGAATAATGTGTGGTGCCATTCTGAGATTCTCTAAGAAAACAAACGCTTTTGAAAATTATCACTCGTATTTATGCTCGCCAATTTATAGACTGCTAATATAATGATCAGTTCTTGATCAAAGAAAGTAGAATGTGTTTCCAGTAAAAAGGTATGAGAAATGGAATTTCATTTTATGAAGGGAAAAGAAAATAGGTCTAACGTTTGCTATTTCAAGATGAGAGAACAAACAGATGGCTTACAGAAAGTGATAAGGTTTGTGGAAAGTGAACCCCGAGAAAAGAGTTTTTGTGCATGGTTAGGACTGACAATGCTTAGAATATAATTAAGTTTACCTTTAAATGAATGGATGCTGAACTCTTTGATAATAGATCTAAGTTTATTTACCTCTTAAAAGGTCTGTTCTACATTTGGCTTTGGCTATGAGAATAACTATTGCTTCACAATGACCTATAATCCTGAGTGTTCTAAACCTTTTTGATTTTGTTGACAAAACTTCCTAAACTATTCTAATGAAGTATTTTTGACTTCTGGTTAACTTTGTGATGCTTCAGAGGGCCCCCGAAACATCTCAAAGAGAGGCATTACACTAATTAAGTTCATTTTGCGTGTTGAACTACATGGAAAATATTGTTATTTACAATTATGATACATGATTCATAAGTAAGTTTGGGAAACAAAGCTATAGGATCTTTGGCTGTGTTTATTTGGTTGTATGTATGTCTCCGTGTGTGTCTCTGTTTTTTGGATAATATTGCTGATTGCTGAGATCAGTTTGTGAATGAGCTCTAGTTTAACTGGCCTGAAGAAAAGCGCTCATAGATCAAACAATTCTAAATAAAAGAGAAATTAAAACTTAAATGATTTTTCACGTTCACGTGAACTAGGAAATATTCAAAATTAAATACCTGGTATTAATGTTTGTTTGTTGATCTAATATAGACATGTCTAAGAGTCATTCAGAATATTTTCATTGTGCCTAGGCTTAATGTAAGTTAAATATTATATCTGTTATAAATTTGTCAGCAAGGAAAGTAACTCAAGTGAAAAAAACTTATTAAAAAAGGGAAAAATGAGGAAACATTTATTAATGAACACTAAAAGAGACTTGGGACTATTGATGAATAATGTGTGGTGCCATTCTGAGATTCTCTAAGAAAACAAACGCTTTTGAAAATTATCACCGTATTTATGCTCGCCAATTTATAGACTGCTAATATAATGATCAGTTCTTGATCAAAGAAAGTAGAATGTGTTTCCAGTAAAAAGGTATGAGAAATGGAATTTCATTTTATGAAGGGAAAAGAAAATAGGTCTAACGTTTGCTATTTCAAGATGAGAGAACAAACAGATGGCTTACAGAAAGTGATAAGGTTTGTGGAAAGTGAACCCCGAGAAAAGAGTTTTTGTGCATGGTTAGGACTGACAATGCTTAGAATATAATTAAGTTTACCTTTAAATGAATGGATGCTGAACTCTTTGATAATAGATCTAAGTTTATTTACCTCTTAAAAGGTCTGTTCTACATTTGGCTTTGGCTATGAGAATAACTATTGCTTCACAATGACCTATAATCCTGAGTGTTCTAAACCTTTTTTTGATTTTTGTTGACAAAACTTCCTAAACTATTCTAATGAAGTATTTTTGACTTCTGGTTAACTTTGTGATGCTTCAGAGGGCCCCCGAAACATCTCAAAGAGAGGCATTACACTAATTAAGTTCATTTTTGCGTGTTGAACTACATGGAAAATATTGTCAAATGAGTAATGTCTCTCATTATATGACAAATGCTACTATTGTAGGTATCCTAAAAAAGATATAAAGGTTTCTGAAACTCTGATGTTTGGATAAAATGTTATCAGTTATAATTCTAGTTGCTATCTTAAAATATTGTCATAATTCTGGGTTTTCTAAAAATAGTTCCTCTTCAAGATCAATAGAAAGGACTCTTAGAACAGAAGGACTGAATGAACTGGCAAATATGCTTATATTTTTATGGCTTCTATCTGAAAATTGCTAGTTTGAATCTGTGTTTTCCAGGTGTAAGAAAATCTTCCCCTCAAACTAATTATGATAATAGTAATTTGGTAAATTATAATTTATGAACAAATTGAAACATCTAACTTTTCTCTGTCTCTGACCTCTCAAGAGACTGGAATTTCTTAGCTTTCAGTAACTTTATCAGATAAGTTAGGAAAGTTATCTCACTAACAGGTACAGAAGTCCAAAGGAATTTTGGAGAACTTGAGAAGGGAAAATTTCAGTTAGATCTGTTGGTAAAATCTGTGATAAGCCCTTGGCCTAACTTTCCTAGCCCTGAAAGGCCGTATTTTAAAAGTTTATTGTCAGACTTTATATAAAGTTTCAATAAGACAGAAAAGGTCTACAATTAATTATGGTTATATAAACAATCAGGCTAAGCTTTTGAGGCCAGAACTATATTAAAAATAAGTCTTAATTTGGTTATACTTAAAAGAATTGAAGGTGATTTTACAGAGAAAAAGATGTCTCAATTAATGTTAAACCCCAGTTTGTTAATAGAGATATGTATCTATTAAGACTCATTTCCTGGGTAGTTCTTTATTAAAGGACAGTCTAGGTTTGTTTCTGAAGCTTGTCTCAGTAGCTTCAGGTCACTGGGTATCTTTGGATGAAGAACAAACAAGACTGGAATATCTTCAACCTGGATGGGAAGGACCTTTTATCAGGTACTCTTAACTAGCTCATGCATGGTGAAATTTAGGGACAGCTTGACTCTTGGATTCATTCCCGCCTCCAAAGATCCCCACACTGAACTCATAGAGACGTCTGCTGACCTCAACTCACCTTAAAACGATGCTGGAACAGAAAAAACTGCACCATACTAGGACGAGAGGAAGACGACATCAGAAGTAGACAGCTCACCCAAGATGCCAGCTGGACCTGACTCGTAAGATCTTTTATAATGTTTTCTTGATCTCTTGGACTTTTACTTATTAGTCAAATGTTTAACTAGGTATGTGATCAATGATTGTAATAGTCTAACTCTAGGTGTGAGAAAATGCAACGAGAGAAAATACTTTCCTGGACCGTAACTAGGAGGCACATGTCCAGAGAACTTTGATCAGTAAGACCTAGTCCATAATAGCACACTGAGTGGTCTATCAATAAAACCTTCAGAACTGGGAATGAGCCTTCTCAGCAACGTGAGACATTGCCAATGACTGGACAACAAGGACATTTGCCCTCTGCCTCTCCAGAGACCAGACCCTGTGCTGTTGAGAGCCGCTGACCTTCAATACCCCCTGATGGAGATCAGGGTGGGGTAGAGGCACTCTGTGCTCCAAGGAATCTGGTGTAGCAGGTCTTTAGATAGGTGGATGCTTTTAGGGACAGATTTTATTATCTCAATCCTTGCATCTTCTTATATTTAGAAAAGCACTAAATCTCCTCATGGTGACAGCAGATCCTCGTGACTAACTGGGGACTCTTTGTAAAATGACTGTTTAATGACATGAAACACCCCCCACTACCTGGTTTGCCTGTACTCTAGGCCTCACTCCCTGTATAGCTCACCCATTAACTCAAGTCAAAAACTCTGAGCTTTGTGTTTTAGTACATGTAGTCCCTCAGATGTACATATATGGGGAACTGAAGGAAGAGAACATTTGAACCTTATTCAAGCCCCCAGAGTCCAACGGGCGGTTCCAATTCTAGTGCCCTTACTTGTAGGCTTAGGAATAGCAGGCTCAGCTGCTATGGGCGCAGCATCCCTAATAGTCGGTGGCCAGAATTTAAAGGAACTAAGTTGACAGGTTGGTAAAGATCTGGGCCTCCTTGAGCACTCTATACTTGTTTTTCAAACAGGGAGGACTCTGTATGGCTCTGGGAGAAGCCTGCTGCTTCTATGCTCATCAATCAGGAGTAATACGAAGCACTTTAGCACATGTTAGAGAAGATTTAAAGCAGAGAGAACTCCAGAGAGAAGTGTCAGGGAACCGGTTCCAGTCTTTATATAATGGATCCCCCTGGCTCACGACTTTAGTTTCTGCTATCACAGGTCCCCTGATATTGTTTTTAATAGTAATAACTGTTGGACCATGTCTAATCAAAAGTATTTACAGTTAATGTAAATAAGAGGTTGAATTCCATCAAAATAATAGTTTTAAGGGCCCAATATAACCTGCTAACTCCTGAAGATGAGTTAAAGAATTAACTCAAGTAACATCTCGAGGGGGGAATGTAAAAGGGAACGCAAAAGAATTTACTAGATCTACTTAATGATGCATCCCTTGTTTCCTGCGATACCTGTTAGTGACTCGCCTGAGAGACTAAATTGCTTTCTGATAGCATTGACTGTTTTCTGTTCATCTTTATTGATTGTAACCTATACCGGAACTGTTTGTGACTCACAAAAAAGCCCCTAGACTATCACGTTGAGCAGGAATGCATAACTGTTAGAGAAAGCTCCTGGGATATCATGGTACCCCTAGGTTGGTATGGTGATTGTATATTTTTCTTGATCACTGTTTCCTGTCATAAGACTGGCTTTTCCAGTAGGACTCATCTTTGCTTGAGACAACGAAATGTGCAGGTGGTTGGGTACCAGTTCCAATCAAAGGGGAGGGTCTCGCACCATTGATTCTACCAGCCCTTAAAAATCGCCCTTCGCCTCCAGTCGGGGCCCTCGCAGGAAACCTTGTTCCTCGTAGGTGGTCGCTGGTGCCAGCCTAATGAACCTCTTTTCCATCTACCACGAGCTGCGTTGGGTGCTTCACTGAGCATGCCTCGCAACAGTCCACAGCTAGGTGAGGGATGGACGGAACCTCCCTGCGCTAACCGCTGCGAATGTGCTCAGTCGCTCAACCACGAAGACTCTGCGACAGTGGCCTGCCAGGCTCCTCTGTCCATAGGATTCTCCAGGCAGGAATACTGGAGGGGGTGGCTATTCCCTTCTCCAGGGAATCCTCCCAGCCCAGGGATCGAATCCACATCTGTTATGTCTCCTACACTGGCAGGCGGGTTGTTTACCACTTTCTAGCAAATCTAAACTTAAAAATGAGATGGAGGTAACCCTGGCTAAGACCCCGAGTTTTTAAAGACAAAACAGTGGGTCCCTGGTGGTCCAGTCGTTAAGCATCCGCCTGCCAATGCAGGGGACCCAGGTTCGGTCCCTGGTCTAGATAAGATCCCACACGCTGGGAGGCAACAAAATCTCTGTGCCACAGTTACTGAACCCACGCGCCACAACTACTGAGGCCTGCAAACCTGCCTAGAGCCTGGCTCCCCAGTAAGAAAAGCCATCTTAAGGAGAAGCCCTTGTCCTGCAGGTAGAGAAGAGCGCCCACTTGCTGCAACTAGAGAAAAGTCCTCACAGCAAAGACCCAGGGCGGCCAAAAACAAACTAATTTTTAAAAGAAAAAATTCTTTTTCCCTAAAGGATTTGTTAAATGGGGAAGATTAAGTGAAGGCCGGGGTGACGTCAGGGCTTCTACTATTTCTCATTACCAATTACTGGCTAGATATATAGGTAGATAGGTAGACAGATAGTTAAGATAGATATCCCCATTTTAAGTGAATAAGCCTTAACGTTTAATGACTCTCCTCTCAGCTAAATGCACACCAATGCCCACAAATCAGTACCTTTAACCACAGGTAGGTGATAAACACTTGTAAAAATACATCTTCCTGCTGAGTAGAGAACAGTTTTCTGGATTTAGGTATCAGATCAACACACAATAGGGCAAGGCCTTCAGAGAGAAGATAAGGCAGCTTTTTCACCTCTATCTTAATCCTCTAACATCAGTTCTTTCAGGAAGAAAATGAGGAAGATTATTCAATTCCTCTCCCATAGCCCAGCCCCAGAAAAGAATGTTGTTCACAGAATACTTGCCTCACGGAGATGACCCCAAGTAAAAGAGACATTCCGGTGCCCAAAAGGACACACACACATGCAAATTGTCGGGTCTCCCAGGAAAATAGCCTAGTTTGTACACAAGGTGGAGAACCAGCAGAGGAGGTCAGAGGGCTGATCTCTTTTCGGTCTCTGGAGAAAAACGTTCTTTACAATCAATGAGGAAGAATTGAGACAAAAGGGGACCCCGGGTTGTTTACCACTTTCTAGCAAATCTAAACTTAAAAATGAGATGGAGGTAACCCTGGCTAAGACCCCGAGTTTTTAAAGACAAAACAGTGGGTCCCTGGTGGTCCAGTCGTTAAGCATCCGCCTGCCAATGCAGGGGACCCAGGTTCGGTCCCTGGTCTAGATAAGATCCCACACGCTGGGAGGCAACAAAATCTCTGTGCCACAGTTACTGAACCCACGCGCCACAACTACTGAGGCCTGCAAACCTGCCTAGAGCCTGGCTCCCCAGTAAGAAAAGCCATCTTAAGGAGAAGCCCTTGTCCTGCAGGTAGAGAAGAGCGCCCACTTGCTGCAACTAGAGAAAAGTCCTCACAGCAAAGACCCAGGGCGGCCAAAAACAAACTAATTTTTAAAAGAAAAAATTCTTTTTCCCTAAAGGATTTGTTAAATGGGGAAGATTAAGTGAAGGCCGGGGTGACGTCAGGGCTTCTACTATTTCTCATTACCAATTACTGGCTAGATATATAGGTAGATAGGTAGACAGATAGTTAAGATAGATATCCCCATTTTAAGTGAATAAGCCTTAACGTTTAATGACTCTCCTCTCAGCTAAATGCACACCAATGCCCACAAATCAGTACCTTTAACCACAGGTAGGTGATAAACACTTGTAAAAATACATCTTCCTGCTGAGTAGAGAACAGTTTTCTGGATTTAGGTATCAGATCAACACACAATAGGGCAAGGCCTTCAGAGAGAAGATAAGGCAGCTTTTTCACCTCTATCTTAATCCTCTAACATCAGTTCTTTCAGGAAGAAAATGAGGAAGATTATTCAATTCCTCTCCCATAGCCCAGCCCCAGAAAAGAATGTTGTTCACAGAATACTTGCCTCACGGAGATGACCCCAAGTAAAAGAGACATTCCGGTGCCCAAAAGGACACACACACATGCAAATTGTCGGGTCTCCCAGGAAAATAGCCTAGTTTGTACACAAGGTGGAGAACCAGCAGAGGAGGTCAGAGGGCTGATCTCTTTTCGGTCTCTGGAGAAAAACGTTCTTTACAATCAATGAGGAAGAATTGAGACAAAAAGGGGACCCCGGGATCTCCGACGCTCCTTGGGAAAGGAAGTGAGAAGTCACACTAAGTCCTTAGGCCAATGAAAACCCCAAACCAATTCAGCCTACCTCGGGGAAGAATCCAGAAGCTCACTGGGAAAGGTTTCAGAGACATGTTTTCAAGTTCCAAATTCCATCTTCTGATTTCAGTCTCTTTCGCAAGCCAAAGATAAAGTGACCAAATTTTAAGCCAAAAACAAAAAAAGATAAAGCGACCACAATCTGAGAGCCAGGTTCAAACATGGCTAATGTACAAATTACCATGATTTGTGGAATGGAAAATGCGTTCACTGGGGAGCTCAGCTGCTCCTCCAGAATCAGAGGGGGCAACTGCCCCCCAGATTCCTGGTAAAACCACACCCCCAGTTTCCACATGAATGATGGTTTCTGATGAAAGAGCACAATAAGGACATTAATGGGACTGGATCAGGAGACGAAATCACACGTACCCTGATTACAACTGCATAGAAAAACCGGGGGCATGACAAAAGACGAAGCTGCCAAATAAGGAAAAACTGATGCTGGCTGTCTGCTTCAGGCGCTGAGGCGATACCAGATATTTTCATTATCTTCCATGCTTTCTGTAATATTGTTACTTTTTACATAGCTTTAAAAATATCAATGCAGCCTTTATGAATAACCTCCTTGGACTCAACACTAAACTCTCAAGTTGACCCCAGGAACACAGTCAATGCTAAAACTCCCTGAGAGAAAACTGCCTGGCGGTTCAGTGGTCAGGACTCCCTCCCTGTTTCCACTGCAAGGGACGCAGGTTCGATCCCCGCCAATACATAAATTTAAAATGAAAAGAAACCTCCATGAGCTAAGTGGCTTACATTCTTCATCATTATTTTCCCTGAAGTTAACACGCACAAAGAAGAAAGTGCCTCTGACTTTTCCGATCTTGGTGATTAACTTCCTACCTACTAAGTAAACCAGGAAGCACTACACACCCTAGACAGTTAAACCTCATGCTGGGAAAAGAACAAAAGGGGCAGAGGAGGTCAGAGGGCTGATCTCTTTTCGGTCTCTGGAGAAAACGTTCTTTACAATCAATGAGGAAGAATTGAGACAAAAGGGGACCCCGGGATCTCCGGCTCCTTGGGAAAGGAAGTGAGAAGTCACACTAAGTCCTTAGGCCAATGAAAACCCCAAACCAATTCAGCCTACCTCGGGGAAGAATCCAGAAGCTCACTGGGAAAGGTTTCAGAGACATGTTTTCAAGTTCCAAATTCCATCTTCTGATTTCAGTCTCTTTCGCAAGCCAAAGATAAAGTGACCAAATTTTAAGCCAAAAACAAAAAAAGATAAAGCGACCACAATCTGAGAGCCAGGTTCAAACATGGCTAATGTACAAATTACCATGATTTGTGGAATGGAAAATGCGTTCACTGGGGAGCTCAGCTGCTCCTCCAGAATCAGAGGGGGCAACTGCCCCCCAGATTCCTGGTAAAACCACACCCCCAGTTTCCACATGAATGATGGTTTCTGATGAAAGAGCACAATAAGGACATTAATGGGACTGGATCAGGAGACGAAATCACACGCATCCTGATTACAACTGCATAGAAAAACCGGGGGCATGACAAAAGACGAAGCTGCCAAATAAGGAAAAACTGATGCTGGCTGTCTGCTTCAGGCGCTGAGGCGATACCAGATATTTTCATTATCTTCCATGCTTTCTGTAATATTGTTACTTTTTACATAGCTTTAAAAATATCAATGCAGCCTTTATGAATAACCTCCTTGGACTCAACACTAAACTCTCAAGTTGACCCCAGGAACACAGTCAATGCTAAAACTCCCTGAGAGAAAACTGCCTGGCGGTTCAGTGGTCAGGACTCCCTCCCTGTTTCCACTGCAAGGGACGCAGGTTCGATCCCCGCCAATACATAAATTTAAAATGAAAAGAAACCTCCATGAGCTAAGTGGCTTACATTCTTCATCATTATTTTCCCTGAAGTTAACACGCACAAAGAAGAAAGTGCCTCTGACTTTTCCGATCTTGGTGATTAACTTCCTACCTACTAAGTAAACCAGGAAGCACTACACACACCCTGGATACGTACTTTCTTCTGTCCAGGCCTTAAACCCTAGGACATGAGAAAGGACCTGTGGCCAAGGACCAACGTCACTGGCTACGAAAGCGTCACGCTGACCGCCCAGGGTGCCAATGCAGGAGCAGACAAGATGGAAATTGTGAGGACACAGAAAAGGCACATGTAAGAGCTCCAACGACCCTGATGAATAAACATCGGTTTAGAACTGGCACGGCTGGGAGGCCGGGGAAATAGACACCCGAGCCACAGCTGTCGGTATTCAAGTGCAGCCGAATTCACGGCTGGTTTGTGTAGGGAGACGGACCCCCTCGCCCAGGACTGATTCTCATTGCAGTCAAAGCACAGGGGACAAGGCACGGTGTCAAGACGCCAGGACTTCGAGCCACGGATCTCGCTTGTCTCACCAGCACTGTAGGTTGATTCATCCTCAGGGGGAGAATTTTAAGTCCTTGATGGGCAGACTCCCATTCTCAGAGGGGCAGCGCAGCACCGCCCATCGTGGGTCAGGGCAGCAAAGCATGCCAAGTCCATCCCTTTGAAAATGAACTTGGGCCGGAAACACCTTCTGGTTCCTTTGGTTTCAGTAGTTTCTCTTTTACAGTCCTCAACCATGGGACAGTCTGCACCCCTTCCAAAAGCTCTTCTGAGCTTCTTTTGCTCGTTTGAAAATACAGCCCATCTAGACTAGGGGTACCTTCTGCGATGTGTACACTCAGGTCTCTGCTTTTCTATGAAATCTTCCCTGACTCGGGGCTCTCTTCTTTCCATGCCTTTCGATCCTTCCAGAGCCACAAAGGCTCTGCTGAGGACTGGTTTTTCACCCACGTCTTTCTCCATTCTTCCACTCACAGCATAAACCCCTCAGGACCCAGAGCCATTTCTTCTGCGTCCTTTAGAAGGCAAAGAGAGCACTTCATTTCCCACAACCAGCCCATAAAAGTGACTAAAGCAACAAAGGAAAGTCTATTCACCAGAGACAGCAAGATGACTTCCATCTAGGACTTAGAGTCTTAAGAAATTGATCCTCCATCTCAGATCAATCAGTGAGTCACTTAATCCACGAAAACATTAGAGAGGATACTTTTGCAAATGTGAATAAAAGCATCTATTAATTTAACAGGAAAGAGAGAAGGGCCCCTACTGTCCATCTAAACCCTAGGACATGAGAAAGGACCTGTGGCCAGGACCAACGTCACTGGCTACGGTCATGCTGACCGCCCAGGGTGCCAATGCAGGAGCAGACAAGATGGAAATTGTGAGGACACAGAAAAGGCACATGTAAGAGCTCCAACGACCCTGATGAATAAACATCGGTTTAGAACTGGCACGGCTGGGAGGCCGGGGAAATAGACACCCGAGCCACAGCTGTCGGTATTCAAGTGCAGCCGAATTCACGGCTGGTTTGTGTAGGGAGACGGACCCCCTCGCCCAGGACTGATTCTCATTGCAGTCAAAGCACAGGGGACAAGGCACGGTGTCAAGACGCCAGGACTTCGAGCCACGGATCTCGCTTGTCTCACCAGCACTGTAGGTTGATTCATCCTCAGGGGGAGAATTTTAAGTCCTTGATGGGCAGACTCCCATTCTCAGAGGGGCAGCGCAGCACCGCCCATCGTGGGTCAGGGCAGCAAAGCATGCCAAGTCCATCCCTTTGAAAATGAACTTGGGCCGGAAACACCTTCTGGTTCCTTTGGTTTCAGTAGTTTCTCTTTTACAGTCCTCAACCATGGGACAGTCTGCACCCCTTCCAAAAGCTCTTCTGAGCTTCTTTTGCTCGTTTGAAAATACAGCCCATCTAGACTAGGGGTACCTTCTGCGATGTGTACACTCAGGTCTCTGCTTTTCTATGAAATCTTCCCTGACTCGGGGCTCTCTTCTTTCCATGCCTTTCGATCCTTCCAGAGCCACAAAGGCTCTGCTGAGGACTGGTTTTTCACCCACGTCTTTCTCCATTCTTCCACTCACAGCATAAACCCCTCAGGACCCAGAGCCATTTCTTCTGCGTCCTTTAGAAGGCAAAGAGAGCACTTCATTTCCCACAACCAGCCCATAAAAGTGACTAAAGCAACAAAGGAAAGTCTATTCACCAGAGACAGCAAGATGACTTCCATCTAGGACTTAGAGTCTTAAGAAATTGATCCTCCATCTCAGATCAATCAGTGAGTCACTTAATCCACGAAAACATTAGAGAGGATACTTTTGCAAATGTGAATAAAAGCATCTATTATTCATGCCTTAAAGTAACAGGAAAGAGAGAAGGGCCCCTACTGTCATACATCTACAAGAGCTGTCTCTTAAAGAGTCCAGTGCGCTTTTAAATCCCAGCGCAAGGACTTGCTGAGAGGTAAGCCAAGAGCGCTTTGCCAGAGTAAACCACCGGCTCAGGCCTGCCAGCCAGCTGTGGCAAAGCCAAACGTGCTGGTGACGTCCCAGACACCAGCTCCTGCCTCCGCGTGGCATCCAGGTTAGTCTCACTTAAGAGTCACCCAGAGAATGCTTGGGGCGGGGGTAGGCAGTCAAGCACAGGCTAACGCAAACCACAGCGCTCCTTAAAGCGGCCCCCCCAGGGGCACTGGAGGGCCAGCCTGCCTTCCAGGCTAGCTTCTGACCCCAGCGGCAGCTCAGCCGGCCAAGAGTTTAAGATCCCTTCGGAAGGCGGGTGGGAGGGTCTACCCTGAGGGGCTAAGATGGGAGGCCCTGGGGCTTCTAGAATAAACTAGATTTCCCAGCCACCACAGTTCAGACCAACATGCAATGACATCAGTCCCACTTATCGGAAGCACAAAAGCCATCACAAAACGAGTCAAAGACCAGCTAGCCCGATCCCTGGAAGGCACGGTCCTTCCAAAACACACCATTTCCCCATCACCTCCTCACCTGACCTTGACAAAGGGTTTTGGGCACAACAATGACCCTGCTGCCCAGATGCACACTGACCTGGAAACCAGAGGGAAAGAGGCCACCTGCCTAGCTGGGCGGAGGGGCGGATGTCCACCTCGCCGGCCTGCGCCCCTGGCGTTTACCTGGCAGCGGCAGTGGACGGGGTCCCGGGCCCAACCCTGAGCTCACTGAGTGCCCACCTTATCCGCCCCCCAGAGAGGAGTCTAGCCAGGGCCCAGGTTCCGTTCGCTCTGTGTTCCGAATATGCATCTCTCATGGACCCCCCAGGCCCTTGGGTGTCCGCTGAGAACGGTTCTGAATCCTGCTGAGAAGCCTTGGGAGCAGGGGGGAGCCGATGACCCCTAAAAGTTGAATTTCTGGGGTCGCCGTGGGAAATCTGTTAGAGAGGATACTTTTAGAAATGTGAATAAAAGCATTTTTTAATTATTCTTTTGCCTTAAAGTAACAGGAAAGAGAGAAGGGCCCCTACTGTCATACATCTACAAGAGCTGTCTCTTAAAGAGTCCAGTGCGCTTTTAAATCCCAGCGCAAGGACTTGCTGAGAGGTAAGCCAAGAGCGCTTTGCCAGAGTAAACCACCGGCTCAGGCCTGCCAGCCAGCTGTGGCAAAGCCAAACGTGCTGGTGACGTCCCAGACACCAGCTCCTGCCTCCGCGTGGCATCCAGGTTAGTCTCACTTAAGAGTCACCCAGAGAATGCTTGGGGCGGGGGTAGGCAGTCAAGCACAGGCTAACGCAAACCACAGCGCTCCTTAAAGCGGCCCCCCCAGGGGCACTGGAGGGCCAGCCTGCCTTCCAGGCTAGCTTCTGACCCCAGCGGCAGCTCAGCCGGCCAAGAGTTTAAGATCCCTTCGGAAGGCGGGTGGGAGGGTCTACCCTGAGGGGCTAAGATGGGAGGCCCTGGGGCTTCTAGAATAAACTAGATTTCCCAGCCACCACAGTTCAGACCAACATGCAATGACATCAGTCCCACTTATCGGAAGCACAAAAGCCATCACAAAACGAGTCAAAGACCAGCTAGCCCGATCCCTGGAAGGCACGGTCCTTCCAAAACACACCATTTCCCCATCACCTCCTCACCTGACCTTGACAAAGGGTTTTGGGCACAACAATGACCCTGCTGCCCAGATGCACACTGACCTGGAAACCAGAGGGAAAGAGGCCACCTGCCTAGCTGGGCGGAGGGGCGGATGTCCACCTCGCCGGCCTGCGCCCCTGGCGTTTACCTGGCAGCGGCAGTGGACGGGGTCCCGGGCCCAACCCTGAGCTCACTGAGTGCCCACCTTATCCGCCCCCCAGAGAGGAGTCTAGCCAGGGCCCAGGTTCCGTTCGCTCTGTGTTCCGAATATGCATCTCTCATGGACCCCCCAGGCCCTTGGGTGTCCGCTGAGAACGGTTCTGAATCCTGCTGAGAAGCCTTGGGAGCAGGGGGGAGCCGATGACCCCTAAAAGTTGAATTTCTGGGGTCGCCGTGGGAAATCTGTTGGGCTTTTTTGTTTGGTTGGTTTGATTTCTGAATCGCCGGGTGATGAGTCTGGAAACTTCAACTTTGAGAGCGCAGCCCCCAGAATGAAATAAGACTTTCTTGAAAAGCCTTGGGGCGTCCTCTCCCGGGGAGGGGGGGCCCGCGAACGCCGAGGGACCCGCTTTCAGGTGGGGGCGGGACGACCCCATCGCGCGCAATCCGCGGGCGATCGGCTCACTTAGGCGGCGCACGAAGGCGACCCGGGCTGGCGCAGCCCGGGAACGAGCGCCGAGGGTCTGGAAACCCGGCCTCGCCGGCCCCGCGCGGAAGATCCCGGCGGAAGCCCTGGCCGCCCTCCGCCCACCTCGACCCCGAGGGCCCGCCGGGGACCCCGGCCGCCGCCACCCGCGTGGCGTCCAGGGCGCGCGGACCCCGCTGCCCACCACCGACTGGAGGTGCCATGGATCCGCGTCCGGTCGCCGCCCCCTCCCGCCCTGCGCCCCCAACCCGCGTCGCGCCGCGCCCGCCCGCACCTCACTCACCGCCGCCCGCGCAGCCAGTCGAGCCGGGAGGTCTGCGCTGGCCGAGCCGGCGGGCGGCGGGCGGCTCCGAGGGGCGGGAGGAGCTCCCGGCGGCGGGGGCGGGGCGGGGCGGGGCGGGAGGGCCCGGGCGGGGCGGGGCGGGGCGGGGCGCTCCGGCTCCGCTTCCGGCTTGTCCCCGCCTCCGCGCGCCGCCGGGACCCGAGCCTCGCGGCTCGCAGCGGCTGCCACCCCAGGCTAGAGACCCCGCCAGGGGCCTGCGACCCTCCGAACACCCCCGGTTACACCCCCAGACCCGGGTCACTCCCTGGAACCTCAAGTCAGCCCAGACCCCACTCTCCCCGTCCGGGTGGCTCCCCTTCTGCGCCTGCTGGTCGACCCTCGCCACGTGCCTGCACAGCCTTGAACCTTCCCGCCGGATTTCCACCTCCTGCTCTCCCCTGCGCCCGCGGGCTCCCCATCTCCCGCCATTCCCTCCCCTTCCCCTCCTACCCTCTCAGACAGCGCTGATCACCACCAGATCCCCTGCCAAGCGATCCAGCGCTCCCTGCCAAGCGATCCAGCGCTCCCTGCCCTCGGGGAGTCGGCCTTTCTCTAGGCAACCCGAGATACCCCGTGTGCCACTTTCTCTGGGCCTCAGTCTCCTGTCTGTAAAATGGGCATTAACAGTACCTATCTCGTAAGATCTACAGAGAATTCGCTGAGCTATTCGTTTTGCACAGATGGAGTTAAATCAGACCTATCCTAGCTTCTAGCTATTGGATTGACCAAAAGCTCACTGACGTCTTCTGTAAGCTGGAACAGGAAAAATCCGAATGAACTTTTGGGCCAACCCAGTACTTTGTGTGCCCCCGGGGTGGTGCATGACCCCTGTGTGCATTCTCGCTCCAACACTGAAAACTGGAAATCAGCAACTCCTGTTTCAACATCCATCAACCCACTGCCCCTGGACAGGTGCAGTGCGTCTGATAAGAGCCCCCATTATCCTGCTGCCGTGGCAACAGCAGGGCCCCCTGGGAAGTCATTACAGGGCCTTGAGGAGCTGGTGTGGCTTTCAGGGACATGACAGGAGAATCCTCTGCCCATGGGATTCTCCAGGCAAGAATACTCAAGTAGTTGCCACTTCCTTTCTCCAGGGGATCTTCCTGATGTGGAGGCGGGAGCCAGGTCTGGCACACTGCAGGCAGATTCTTTATCAGCCAATCCGGGGAAGCCTCGGGTACAGAGTTGTGGAGAATGGGCGGAACCCTATGCTGGCTACCTAGAGAAATGCCACCCGCGCAGACAGCCTCAAGAGCCCCCTGTGGCTTCAGAGACCTGGGTCCCAGCTGGAAGGTGGAACCTCCACACACTCAGCCCACTTTACACTGACACCCAGAAAGAGAGTGACCTGCTCAAGGTCTTACAACAAATTGTCCCCCTTCTTCCCTGCCACCTTTCACCAAGTGGACCCAGCTCCTAGCAGCCATGGATGGATTGCTCAATTAAAGAAGGGGATTTCAAAGTCCTTCCCAGCATGAGAAGTTGCCAGGAAGATGCTATAAGTGACGCCAGTCTTTTATTATTTTATAACTCTAGAGAGAAAAAATATATATATACACACACCCACATATATATGTATATATAAACAGTAAATATATACGTATATATATGTATATGTGTGTGTGTGTGTATATATATATATATATATATATATATATATATATATATAAAGAGTGAACACTAGGGATTTCCCTGGTAGTCAGTCCCTGGTGGGCCAGTGGTTAAGAATTCTCCTTGTGATCCAGGGGACGCAGGTTTGATCCCTGTTTGGAGAACTAAGATCCCATACGGCTCAGAGCAATGAAGCCTCTGAGCCACAACTACTGAGCCCTCAAGCCACGATGAAAGATAGCGTGTGCTGCAACTAAGACCTGACACAGCCAAACACCTAAATAAATAAAGATATTACAGCCTTCTCTGGTGGTCCAGGGATTGAGATTCTACCTGCCAATGCGGAGGACACAGTTTCAATCCCGAGTTCTGGAAGACTCCACATGCCACAGGGCAACTGAGCCTGGGTGCCACGGCTACTGAGCCCACGATCTAGAGCCCACAAGCCGTGACGACGGAGCCTGCCCGCCCCTGAAGCCCACACACCCTGGAGCCGGTGCTTTGCCACAAGAGACACCACCACAATGAGAAGCTGTGCCCCGCAACTAGAGAGTAGCCCTGGCTTGCCGCAACTGGAGAAAGCCCACGCTCAGCAGCAGACCCAGCCCAGCCAAACATAAAGAAATTAAAAAATAAGAATAATACATATATGTTTTGTAGAAGTGAATACTAGTATAAACTATGGACTTGATGACGCTGTGTCAGTGTAAGTAACTGTAATACCATCAGCCAGAGTTCTTGGGCTTTCCTAGTCAACAGAAACCAATAAGAGGCCAGACGAGCACGTCCGGCAAGGCTTTACTGGTGCTCCTGCTGCATCAGGAGGGATCAAAACAAATAACAGGCTCCCCACTCCTACCCAAGGGAAGTTGGTTCCTGGAATGGAGGGAGAGAAGGGTAGGTCTAGGGGTTGGGCTGGAGGGGTGCCTTCTGTGGTTTGCCCACCTCTCCCATGGTGTGCAGGGGGCATGCACAAAAGCCTGCTTTCAATCCCAGCTCTTATGATTTTTAAAAAGAAGGATTTCAAAGTCCTTCCCAGCATGAGAAGTTGCCAGGAAGATGCTATAAGTGAGCCAGTCTTTTATTATTTTATAACTCTAGAGAGAAAAATATATATACACACCCACATATATATGTATATATAAACAGTAAATATATACGTATATATGTATATGTGTGTGTGTATATATATATATATATATATATATATATATATATATATAAAGAGTGAACACTAGGGATTTCCCTGGTAGTCAGTCCCTGGTGGGCCAGTGGTTAAGAATTCTCCTTGTGATCCAGGGGACGCAGGTTTGATCCCTGTTTGGAGAACTAAGATCCCATACGGCTCAGAGCAATGAAGCCTCTGAGCCACAACTACTGAGCCCTCAAGCCACGATGAAAGATAGCGTGTGCTGCAACTAAGACCTGACACAGCCAAACACCTAAATAAATAAAGATATTACAGCCTTCTCTGGTGGTCCAGGGATTGAGATTCTACCTGCCAATGCGGAGGACACAGTTTCAATCCCGAGTTCTGGAAGACTCCACATGCCACAGGGCAACTGAGCCTGGGTGCCACGGCTACTGAGCCCACGATCTAGAGCCCACAAGCCGTGACGACGGAGCCTGCCCGCCCCTGAAGCCCACACACCCTGGAGCCGGTGCTTTGCCACAAGAGACACCACCACAATGAGAAGCTGTGCCCCGCAACTAGAGAGTAGCCCTGGCTTGCCGCAACTGGAGAAAGCCCACGCTCAGCAGCAGACCCAGCCCAGCCAAACATAAAGAAATTAAAAAATAAGAATAATACATATATGTTTTGTAGAAGTGAATACTAGTATAAACTATGGACTTGATGACGCTGTGTCAGTGTAAGTAACTGTAATACCATCAGCCAGAGTTCTTGGGCTTTCCTAGTCAACAGAAACCAATAAGAGGCCAGACGAGCACGTCCGGCAAGGCTTTACTGGTGCTCCTGCTGCATCAGGAGGGATCAAAAACAAATAACAGGCTCCCCCACTCCTACCCAAGGGAAGTTGGTTCCTGGAATGGAGGGAGAGAAGGGGTAGGTCTAGGGGTTGGGCTGGAGGGGTGCCTTCTGTGGTTTGCCCACCTCTCCCATGGTGTGCAGGGGGCATGCACAAAAGCCTGCTTTCAATCCCAGCTCTTCTGAAGTGACGGCTGGGTGTTTTGGTACTTTTGAATGTTGTTGTCCACAATTTTTCCCCAAGTGCACATGTTTTCCACTACTTTTTGGGCCTTGCAGTTTCTTGGCCTTCTGCTGCTGGAGGAGACGTTTGTCCAGGTGCGAGCACTGCAGCAAAGGGGCCCAGGTGGGCTCAGCACCACTCCAGAGGGGCGTGTTGACAGGAGAAGAGGCTGTGCGTTTGTGGAGATGGGGTATATGGGTACTTTCTGTGATCACATTCTTAACTTTGCTGCAGACCTAAAACTGCTTTTTTTGGGTCTTCATTGTCACTCGAGCTTTTCTCTAATTGTGGGGAGTGGGGGTTACTCTTCGCGGTGGTGCCTGGGCCTCTCATTGTGGGGGCTTCCCTGGTTGGGGAGCACAGGCTCTAGGACACGCGGGCTTCCGTAGTTGCAGCTCCCGGGCTCTAGAGCACAGGCACAATAGTTGGGGTGCACTGGCTTCGCTGCTCCACAGCATGTGGGATCTTCCCAGATCAGGGACCAAGTCTGTGTCTCCTGTAATAGTAGGCAGATTCCTTACCGCTGAGACACCAGGAAAGGGTGTCTCTGAAACTGCTTTTTAAAAATAGCCTTTTTTAAAAAATAAAATGAAAGTTCTGGAGGTGAACAGTGGTGATGGCTGCCCGATGCTGTGAATGCACTTAATGCTGCTGGACTGTACATTTCATGGTGGAAATGATACAGTTTATGTTATGTGTATTTACCACACATTAAGTTAAATAAAACACTGGCAAAGGACTTGAACAGACATTTCCACAAAGAACACATACAAATGCCAACAAGCACGTGAAAACACTAACAAGCATCATGAATCATCGGGGAAATGCAAATCAAAACCACAATGAGAAGTCACTTCATACGCACTCCGGTGGTTATAAAAAAAAATGCTTTTCCATGGACAAATAACAAGTGTCAGGGAGGATGTGAAAACATCGAAAGGCTCATACGCTGCTGGTCGGACTATGAAATGGGGCTGCCACTGTTCTACTCCTGCGTGCTGAGTCTCTGACGCGTCCAATGCCCTGCAACCCATGGACTGCAGCCCCCAGGCTCCTCTGTCCATGGAATCCTCCAGGCAAGAGCACTGGAGTGGGCTGCCCTGCCCTCCTCGAGGGCATCTTCCTGACTCAGGTATCAAACACAGAGTCTCCTGTGAAACGTCTCCTGTGTTGGCAGGTCGATTCTTTACCCCTGAGCCACCTGGGAAGCCCTGAGGGAATACGATTTCATCATGAAAAGGATTGAAACGCTAAATACTTGCTAAAGTGTGGACATGCGCTTCCCTGGTAGTCCAGTGGGTAAGGACACCGCCTTGCAGTGCAAGGGGTGCCGGTTGGATCCCTGGCCTGGGAAGATCCCACGTGCCGCGGAGCGGCTGGACCCATGTGTCCAATGAGCCGGAGCTCTGGAGCGCATGCGCCCAGAGCCAGTGCTCTGCAGCGACAGACGCCACCGCGATGGGAGGCCCACACGGGCCAGAGAACAAAGATAAATAAATGAGAAACCAATAGAAGTGGCCAAAAAAAAAAAAAAAATAGCAAATGAAACAACAGACAAAGAATTCATCTCCAAAATCTATAAGCAACTCAGACAACTCAACATCGGAAAAATGAACAACCCAATCAAAAAATGGGAAAAGGACCTAAACCGACACCTCTCCAAAGAGGACATACAGATGGCCAAAAACCACATGAAATGATGCTCAACCTCGCTTATTATGAGAAATGAAAATCAAAACTACAAGGAGATATCACCTCACACCCGTCAGAATGGCCATCATCAACAAATCGACAGACAATAAATGCTGGAGAGGGTGCAGAGAATAGGGAACACTCTTGCATTGCTGGTGGGAATGTCAACTGATACAGCTGCTATGGAAGACAGTATGGAGATTCCTCAAAAAACTAAAAATAGAAGCACCATACGACCCAGCAATCCCACTCTTAGGCTTATACCCTGATGAAATCAAAATTGAAAGAAGCACCTGTACCCCAATGTTCACTGCAGCTCCCTATACAATACCTATCCCATGGAAGCAACCTAGATGCCCATCGATGAACGAATGGATACAAAAGCCCTGGTACATATATACAATGGAATACCACACAGCTGTAAAGAGGAATGCAGAAGAATCAGTCCTAATGAGGTGGCTGGATCTAGAACCTATCATAAAAAGTGAAGTAAGTCAAAAAGAGAGGGACAAGCACAATATACTAACACATATATATGGAATCTACTAGGATTGTAATGATAACATACGCAATGAAGCAATGGAAAAACAGATATGGACCTTGTGAGGAATGAATAGTGGGTGGGAGGCATAAAGGAAGTAGCATGAAAATCTATAGTATCATATGTGAAAAAAATAGCTATTGTCATTGAGCTGTGGGAAAAGGGGGTCCTGCAGGGGTGCTGTGCGGTGGCCTGGAGGGGTGGGGTGAGGGGGATATACATGTGACTAATCTGGGATCACACAAATCTGTAAACAACAAAACTCTGCAAAAGTAAGAAGTAAAATAAAAATTTAAAAAAAAAAGTAAACAAGAATTAGTAAACACAGTCTTAAGAAAAAAAAAGACGTGGCCAAAAAATATATATATATTCAAGTTTGGACAGACCTTGAAAACATGATGCCAAGTGAAAGAAGCCAGACACGAAAGGCCACACAGCATATGATTCCACTGATAAGAAATTTCAAGAACAGGAAAGTTCTATAGATTCAGAAAGCTGATTAGCGGTTGCCAGGGGCTGGAAAGAACAGGGTGACAGATATGAGGTTTCTTTGGGGAGGTGCTAAAAGTATTCTGGAAGCTGATCATGGTGATGGTTGCACAATATTTTGGACTGTGATATTTACTAAATTGTAGCATTTGTGAAAGTGGTAGCTGTTCAGTCGTGCTAGACTCTTTCAGATGCTATAGACGGTGGCCCGCCAGGCTCCTCTGCGCATGGAATTCTCCGGGCAAGAATACTGGAGTGGAGTGCCATTCCCTTCTCCAGGGGATCTTCCACAATTGTAGAGTTTAAAAGGGTTAAAATGTTCAACCTTATGTGAATTTATTGAAATTTTTAAGAAAGTAAACCAGGCATCTCACATATGCTCTGTTAGGACATGGTCAAAAAGTTACACATACTTCTGTGAATAAGTGTGTATATTTCTCTTCCCGCTGAAGACCCTGCAGCTGTGTTCTAACCCGAAAGGGACCAGAACAAGATCTGGGAAGTGGATACAAATATGCGAACACCCCAGCATCACATGAACGAACAGAGAGGGAGAGACTTCCTCTGGGTGTGTTGTGAAATTTCAACAGCCAGGGGAGAAAAACGGGTTGCCTAGAAGAATGCTGGCTGTAATCCCATGTTATGAAAAAAAACCCAAAAAAACACACATCTACACCTGGAAAAAATTCTTCACATTTTTTCAAGGATAAAAAAAAAAAACCTGCTGTGATATGGTAGGACATAGCATGAAGTTATTAACATGAATATATCAGAAATCTAAAGTTAAAAATGCCAGGGATTGTAGAGCAAGATGTCCTCCGTTTATCGGTTTTGATGATTTATTTAATTTTGTCGTTTGTTTTCTCATTCAAATGCCTGCCTGAATGAGAATGAGCTTCTCCAGATGGGAGATGTGACAAACCTAGATCCTATGATTAAATTCCCTGGGATTTGACCCAAATAACCAGAGATTCCTTGCATGACTATTTATATTGATTATTTTATCATTAACGAATGAAAGTGCACACACCAATATGTGGTGTTAGGGACTTCCCTGGAGGTCCAGTGATTAAGACTCTGCACTTCTGGTAGAGGGGGCATGGGTTCAATCCCCAGTCAGGGAACTAAGATCTTGCCACATGGCATGACCAAAAAAAAGAGAATGAGATAGTTGTCTCTGAGTGAGGAGAACAATTAGGATTCTTCTTCTCCTTTCGCTACTTCCTGTTTCCTAACATTTTAAAAGAACAAACATGGGCTTCCCCTGGTGGTCCAGTGGGTACGGACACCGCCTTGCAGTGCAAGGGGCGCCGGTTCCATCCCTGGCCTGGGAAGATCCCACGTGCCGCGGAGCGGCTGGACTGATGTGTCCAATCACCGAGCCTGAGCTCTGGAGCGCATGCGCCCAGAGCCAGCGCTCTGCAACAACAGAGGCCACCGCGATGGGAGGCCCACAGGAGCCAAAGAACAAAGACGGATGAAAACAGAGAAATGAAAGACCAATAGAAGTGGCCCGCCAACTCCCCCCCCTCCCCAACCCGACCCCCACCCAAAGTAAATAAAATAAATAAATCTTTAAAAAAAAAAAAAGAACAAACAGCAATTGCTGATTTAGAAAAACTTGATTTTCTTTTTTTTTAAATTTTCTATTAAAAAAAAAAAATTATTTAGTTGGCTGCAGTTGGTCTTAGGTGTCGTATGTGGGATCTAGTTCCCCGACCAGGGATCAAACCCGGGCACTCTGCATTGAGAGCTCAGAATCTTAACCACTAGACCACCAGGGAAGTCCCAGAGCGACTAAATTTTCAAAAAAGAAATACAGATGCCAGAAACAGCCTTCACTGACTGGTCTGCATTATTCATAACAAGGAATTCTGTTTCCATAACACCTTTTTCACTTCCCAAACATGTTTCTTCCGACACACATCACACGATTCATCCCTGCAAAAGTCCTGTGCAGCTCAGAGTCCTCCTGTTGAGTTACGCGGATGGGGAAACTGAGGCCAGGTATGTAAGAGGCCCCCTCATGCCCAGATCCTGGCTCTCCACCCTTGCCCGGACCCTGGCCCTAGACGAGCCCTTGGCTGCTGCTGCTGCCGAGATGGAGCTGACAGGGGCTGAATTCAGGGGTAGAGACAGGCCTTGGTGGAGCTGCGAGCTGGAGCAAATAAAAACACAAGACACCCAGTTAAATTTGAATTGCAGATAAACAGCAAGTAATGTCCCGAATGTCGTAGACCTGTGATATGTTATCAGCCTTGCACAAGGCATACTTCAGCTTAAAGAAATAAATCACTAGCTGTTCGTCTGAAATTCACAATTCAATGGGCGTTCTCCAGTCTATGTGCCTGGTCGGCTGCTGACCAAAGAGATGGCATCTGCCGACTAGGTGGCGGCCAGGCTGAGTGCATCCAACCCTGTAATTACATGGGTCGGCCCTTCCCCTGGAGGTGTGGGAGCTAGTCCTGAACTAGACCAGCCTCTGTCTCCTCCAGGTCCCGGAGAGGCAGCAGGTAGGGCCTCTCTTGGCCTGCCCAGAGTGAGACCTTGGTGACCTCCAGGGAGGGGGGGCTCATTAACTGCAGGAAAGAGGGTCCTCAGGAGGAGAGGCCCGATCCCCTCCGTAACGTCACCTAAATGACATGCTGTGCGCCTGTGGTTCCACTTCGCAAGACATACCCTGACCTCATGGGTTTCCCAGGTGACTCAGTGGTAAAAAATCCACCTGCCAACGCAGGGGACGCAAGAGACTTGGGTTTGATCCCTGAGTCGGGAAGATCCCCTGGAGGAGGAAATGGCAATCCACTCCGATACTTTTTTTTTTTTAAAGATTTATTTATTTATTTTGGGCGGGGGTCGGGTGGGGGGGGGGGGGGGGGGGCCGGGCCACTTCAGTTGGTCTTTCATTTCTCTGTTTTCATTCGTCTTTGTTCTTTGGCTCCTGTGGGCCTCCCATCGCGGTGGCGTCTCTCGTTGCAGAGCGCCGGCTCTGGGCGCATGCGCTCCAGCGCTCCGGCTCGGTAATTGGACACATTGGTCCAGCCGCTCCGCGGCACGTGGGATCTTCCCAGGCCAGGGATGGAACCGGCGCCCCTTGCACTGCAAGGCGGTGTCCCTACCCACTGGACCACCAGGGAAGCCCCACTCCGATACTCTTGCCTGGAGAATTCCATGGACAGAGGAGCCTGGCAAGGTACAGCCTACCGGGCCACAAAAAGACAGGCAGGAAGACACGACTTAGAGAGTGAATACCACCACCACCTGGACCACAGCAATGGGTCCAGGATACAAAATGAGCCCCCGGTGCAGAAGGAGGAGGCTGACAGTAACTGAAAACACTAACATCAACACCCCTGGGTCCTGGACCCTTTTCCATTCATTATCTCCTTTCCTCTCTTTTTAAAATATTTATTTTGTAACCAGTTGCGGCAAGTAGGAGGTGACGGGGAAATTCACAATTCAATGGGCGTTCTCCAGTCTATGTGCCTGGTCGGCTGCTGACCAAAGAGATGGCATCTGCCGACTAGGTGGCGGCCAGGCTGAGTGCATCCAACCCTGTAATTACATGGGTCGGCCCTTCCCCTGGAGGTGTGGGAGCTAGTCCTGAACTAGACCAGCCTCTGTCTCCTCCAGGTCCCGGAGAGGCAGCAGGTAGGGCCTCTCTTGGCCTGCCCAGAGTGAGACCTTGGTGACCTCCAGGGAGGGGGGGCTCATTAACTGCAGGAAAGAGGGTCCTCAGGAGGAGAGGCCCGATCCCCTCCGTAACGTCACCTAAATGACATGCTGTGCGCCTGTGGTTCCACTTCGCAAGACATACCCTGACCTCATGGGTTTCCCAGGTGACTCAGTGGTAAAAAATCCACCTGCCAACGCAGGGGACGCAAGAGACTTGGGTTTGATCCCTGAGTCGGGAAGATCCCCTGGAGGAGGAAATGGCAATCCACTCCGATACTTTTTTTTTTTTAAAGATTTATTTATTTATTTTGGGCGGGGGTCGGGTTGGGGAGGGAGGGGAGTGGGCGGGCCACTTCAGTTGGTCTTTCATTTCTCTGTTTTCATTCGTCTTTGTTCTTTGGCTCCTGTGGGCCTCCCATCGCGGTGGCGTCTCTCGTTGCAGAGCGCCGGCTCTGGGCGCATGCGCTCCAGCGCTCCGGCTCGGTAATTGGACACATTGGTCCAGCCGCTCCGCGGCACGTGGGATCTTCCCAGGCCAGGGATGGAACCGGCGCCCCTTGCACTGCAAGGCGGTGTCCCTACCCACTGGACCACCAGGGAAGCCCCACTCCGATACTCTTGCCTGGAGAATTCCATGGACAGAGGAGCCTGGCAAGGTACAGCCTACCGGGCCACAAAAAGACAGGCAGGAAGACACGACTTAGAGAGTGAATACCACCACCACCTGGACCACAGCAATGGGTCCAGGATACAAAATGAGCCCCCGGTGCAGAAGGAGGAGGCTGACAGTAACTGAAAACACTAACATCAACACCCCTGGGTCCTGGACCCTTTTCCATTCATTATCTCCTTTCCTCTCTTTTTTTAAAAAAATATTTATTTTTGACTGCACTGGGTCTTTGTTGCTGCACCCGCGTTTTCTCCAGTTGCGGCAAGTAGGAGGTGACTCTCTCATGGTGGTGGCTTCTCCTGCTGAGGAACACGGGCTCCAGAGCATGCAGGCTTCAGTGGTCCTGGCACAGGGGCCCAGTCACTCCCTGGCATGTGGAATCTTCCCAGACCAGGGATCAAACCCAAGTCCCCCCACCATGGCAGGTGGATTCTCAGTCATTGGACCACCAGGGAAGCTCCTGTCTCTTTTTTCTCTTTACCAAAACTCTCCTGTGTTACAGAGGAGGCATCTGAGGCCCAGAGAGATTAAGTAACCAGCCTCAAGTCACACAGCAAGAAGGTGCCTGGAAATGGGACATGAACCAAGTCCAGCTGACTCCAGCGGCTGACACACAGCCTCCTCACCCCCTCGGCTGCTGTGATCTGAGTGCCAGGGCCTCGAGCCGGGCTAAAAAAGCCAAAGGCAAGGTCCCAACTCCCCTGGAGTTCTGGCTGGGAGCAGGAGATAGACACTGAATCAATAATGAGTACCCTGTGACTCTGCAGTCATCCCTGGTGCTTTCTAACTGTTGCAGCTTCCAGGAAACAATCGTCTTTGTGGCACAGAAGAGCTTGGTTCTCTGGGATCCATTCCAACAGCCCTGGGTGGGGGAGGAAGGGCAGTGTGGCTGGAACACAAATTCCAGACTGATTTTTATTTAACAGATGGTACACCCAACAAGCCTGGGAAGTAAGCCTTATCATGGGAGGAGGAGGGTTATCATCTCCACTTTATAGATGAGGCCCAGAGAGGTTAAGCAGGTTGCCAAAAGTCACACAGCTAGTAATGACAGCAGTGACCAGTTGAACCCAGACTGCCTGGCTCCAAATTCATGCTTAGTGGAGAGTTTCTTGAAGCTTACAGCCTTCTAGATCACCCAGGCCTGTATCTTTCAGGCTGGTGAAGCTCAGTGAAACCTTTCGTCCAATGTAGCCTCCTACAGAGCTCCCCAAAAGGGCCTGCAACAGCCTCCCAGTCCCATGCCACAGCAGCCTGGGGCCGGCTTTTCTCTTTCACTTTTTTTAAAAAAATATTTATTTTTGACTGCACTGGGTCTTTGTTGCTGCACCCGCGTTTTCTCCAGTTGCGGCAAGTAGGAGGTGACTCTCTCATGGTGGTGGCTTCTCCTGCTGAGGAACACGGGCTCCAGAGCATGCAGGCTTCAGTGGTCCTGGCACAGGGGCCCAGTCACTCCCTGGCATGTGGAATCTTCCCAGACCAGGGATCAAACCCAAGTCCCCCCACCATGGCAGGTGGATTCTCAGTCATTGGACCACCAGGGAAGCTCCTGTCTCTTTTTTCTCTTTACCAAAACTCTCCTGTGTTACAGAGGAGGCATCTGAGGCCCAGAGAGATTAAGTAACCAGCCTCAAGTCACACAGCAAGAAGGTGCCTGGAAATGGGACATGAACCAAGTCCAGCTGACTCCAGCGGCTGACACACAGCCTCCTCACCCCCTCGGCTGCTGTGATCTGAGTGCCAGGGCCTCGAGCCGGGCTAAAAAAGCCAAAGGCAAGGTCCCAACTCCCCTGGAGTTCTGGCTGGGAGCAGGAGATAGACACTGAATCAATAATGAGTACCCTGTGACTCTGCAGTCATCCCTGGTGCTTTCTAACTGTTGCAGCTTCCAGGAAACAATCGTCTTTGTGGCACAGAAGAGCTTGGTTCTCTGGGATCCATTCCAACAGCCCTGGGTGGGGGAGGAAGGGCAGTGTGGCTGGAACACAAATTCCAGACTGATTTTTATTTAACAGATGGTACACCCAACAAGCCTGGGAAGTAAGCCTTATCATGGGAGGAGGAGGGTTATCATCTCCACTTTATAGATGAGGCCCAGAGAGGTTAAGCAGGTTGCCAAAAGTCACACAGCTAGTAATGACAGCAGTGACCAGTTGAACCCAGACTGCCTGGCTCCAAATTCATGCTTAGTGGAGAGTTTCTTGAAGCTTACAGCCTTCTAGATCACCCAGGCCTGTATCTTTCAGGCTGGTGAAGCTCAGTGAAACCTTTCGTCCAATGTAGCCTCCTACAGAGCTCCAACCCACAAAACAGAAATAAGCGGTTCTGCGTGGGTCGCAGCACGACCTGGCCCTCCCCAGTCTGAAAGGGAACAGCCAACTTCGCCTACGCCCCCCAGCCCCCGGCCCCCAGCCAAGGTCTCCATGAAAGTTCCTCTGCTCGCCTGGAGCAACCAGAGGCCCTCCGCCTCTTTTCCTTCACTTTTTCGAATGGAGATGTAATTGACGACTAACATTATATTTGTTTCAGGTACGTAACATAGTTGATGCCCTATCTGTACATACTGCAAAATGATCACCACAGGAAGTCTAGTTAACATCCATCACCACACATAATTACGCACTTTTCTGCATGATGAAAACTGTTAAGATCTGCTCTCCTGGCAATTTTCAAAGATCCGATCGAGTATTATTATTAACTATAGCCAGCATGCAGTACACGGCATTGCCATGACCTACTTATGTTATAACTGGAAGCTGGCACCTGCGGACCACCTTTGAGTGACCACCACTTCCTTTCACACGCACTCGACCCCCAGCTCTGGGCAACTATCAACCTGTTCCCCTTTGCTTGAGTTTGGTGCCTTTTTTTTTTTTTTTTCAAATTCCTCACGTGAGTGAGATCTTAGGACTGTTGCCGTGCTCCAGTTGACTTACTTCACGGAGGCCCAGTCTACCCGGCACGGTGCCCCAGTCTCTCCCCCAGTGCCACCTACTCACTCAGCCTTCAAAGAGGCTTTCCTCACTTGGGGCTGACGTCTGGGCACACCCCGGCTGGACTGATTCTGCATTTTCTGGAATTTGAGCCTGAATGTGCATGTTGGTCCATTCGTTCAAGGCTGGTTTCTCTTCTGACTGGAAGGAGAAGGCAGGTTGGCGGCTGTGACCACGTGTGCCTGAGAAGCCTGGAACTAGAGGGTCAGACCAGGGCTGAGGTGGGAGGTGGGCAGTCAGGCCCCCTCTGTTTGAGGCAACGGCTGGCACAGCGGTGAGGGTGTCAGGTCTGCCGTAAGGCCTGGGCGCTGGTCCCCTCCGTGGCTCCTTCCCAGCAGCAGGACCTCAGCCGGCCCCGCTCCCTTCCCAATCCTCTGTGTTCTCCATGGTCCCAACGTCTCCCAGTGAGGCCGGGACAGAGGTGAACGCATGAAAAGCAGTGCCATGGCCCCACGCCTGGCACACAGGAAGCCTCCAAACATCCACAGCTACTATTATTGTGGTGCCGTTGTTGTAACAACAATGGACTTACAGTGTCAGGTTCATTTCTGCTGTACAGCAAAGTGATGCAGTTACACACATACGCAATTCTTTCTCATAGTCTCATATTCTCTTCCATTATGGTCTATCACAGGATGCTGAGTATAGTTCCCTGTGGTATACAGTAGGACCTTGTTATTTATCTATTCTTTTTTTTTTTTTTAATGGAAGCACAGGATTTTTTTTTTTTTTTTTGCCTCTAAGTCATCGTTTATTTTTCATCCATCTTTTTTTTTGGCCTGTGTGGGCCTCCCATTGTAGTGACCTCTCTTGTTGCAGAGCACTGGCTCTGGGCGCATGCCAGAGCCAGAGTGCCGGCTTGTAATTGGACACACTGGCCCAGCCGTTCCCTGGCATGTGGGATCTTCCCCGGTCAGGGATTGAACCGGTGCCCCTTGCACTGCAAGGTGGACTCTCTACCCACTGGACCACCCAGAGTGCTGGCTTGTAATTGGACACACTAGCCCAGCCATTCCCCGGCATGTGGGATCTTCCCGGGTCAGGGATTGAACTGGTGCCCCTTGCACTGCAAGGTGGACTCTCTACCCACTGGACCACCCAGAGTGCTGGCTTGTAATTGGACACACTAGCCCAGCCATTCCCCGGCATGTGGGATCTTCCCCGGTCAGAGATCGAACCAGTGCCCCTTGCACTGCAAGGTGGACTCTCTACCCACTGGACCACCAGGGAAACCCATATCTATTCTATATGTAATAGTTTGTACCTGCTAACTCCCAAATTGTTGCTGTTATTTTTAAGCCCCTCTTCCACCAAAACCAAGTACCCACAGGCCTATGAGCCCTTTGTTTCTGGAATCACACTTCTGACCGGCTAGCAGCAACCACCACTCCATTATAATAAAGGAATCCCACAGAAGCAGGACGCTTACACACCACCCTGAGCTCCTGATTCAGTTTCCCCACAGTCGGGAGAGGTGTCACGCCCTCCCTCGGGCCTCCGGAGTCCCCCTGTGATTGAGGTCTCCCTTTTTCTCCACCCTCCCCTCCAACCCCCCTCCATCTCCCTCACTCTGCTTCAGCCGCGCCTGCAGCTCCACCACCACCGTGCCTCAGGGCCTTTGAACCGGCTGCTTCTCGCCGCCTGGACCCCCGGCACCCCAGGCATCGTGGTGCCGTTGTTGTAACTGCAGTTTTACACAGCAAAGTGATGCAGTTACACACATACGCAATTCTTTCTCATAGTCTCATATTCTCTTCCATTATGGTCTATCACAGGATGCTGAGTATAGTTCCTGTGGTATACAGTAGGACCTTGTTATTTATCTATTCTTTTTTTTTTTAATGGAAGCACAGGATTTTTTTTTTTTTTTTGCCTCTAAGTCATCGTTTATTTTTCATCCATCTTTTTTTTTGGCCTGTGTGGGCCTCCCATTGTAGTGACCTCTCTTGTTGCAGAGCACTGGCTCTGGGCGCATGCCAGAGCCAGAGTGCCGGCTTGTAATTGGACACACTGGCCCAGCCGTTCCCTGGCATGTGGGATCTTCCCCGGTCAGGGATTGAACCGGTGCCCCTTGCACTGCAAGGTGGACTCTCTACCCACTGGACCACCCAGAGTGCTGGCTTGTAATTGGACACACTAGCCCAGCCATTCCCCGGCATGTGGGATCTTCCCGGGTCAGGGATTGAACTGGTGCCCCTTGCACTGCAAGGTGGACTCTCTACCCACTGGACCACCCAGAGTGCTGGCTTGTAATTGGACACACTAGCCCAGCCATTCCCCGGCATGTGGGATCTTCCCCGGTCAGAGATCGAACCAGTGCCCCTTGCACTGCAAGGTGGACTCTCTACCCACTGGACCACCAGGGAAACCCATATCTATTCTATATGTAATAGTTTGTACCTGCTAACTCCCAAATTGTTGCTGTTATTTTTAAGCCCCTCTTCCACCAAAACCAAGTACCCACAGGCCTATGAGCCCTTTGTTTCTGGAATCACACTTCTGACCGGCTAGCAGCAACCACCACTCCATTATAATAAAGGAATCCCACAGAAGCAGGACGCTTACACACCACCCTGAGCTCCTGATTCAGTTTCCCCACAGTCGGGAGAGGTGTCACGCCCTCCCTCGGGCCTCCGGAGTCCCCCTGTGATTGAGGTCTCCCTTTTTCTCCACCCTCCCCTCCAACCCCCCTCCATCTCCCTCACTCTGCTTCAGCCGCGCCTGCAGCTCCACCACCACCGTGCCTCAGGGCCTTTGAACCGGCTGCTTCTCGCCGTCTGGACCACGGGCACCCCAGGCATCAGCTTGGCTCACTCTCTCCTTCAAGTGTTTGTTGGAATGTGACCTTTTCATACGGACAACACTGGCCCACCTGCTCTGAAATGACGGCCCTCCCTCACTCTCTCAACCCCACCCCCACTCTTCCAAAACGCTCACTATCTTCTACCCGATGACATTGTGTTTACTGTTCCTCATCTGACCATGGGCTGCTGTGGACGAGCCAGGCACAGGAATAGAGAGGAGAGAGTCTGAGGGGAAGCAGGGAGCACCACCACCTCCCCGACATGCCCACATCCCCTTTCTGACCCCAGGCCCCAAGCACACGCAACCCCGGAAGCCCTAACCTGGGAGCTTCATCAGGAACATTTCCTGAAAAAAGACAAATAATGCTGCTTCCCCTCCCACCTACCCACCCTTAGAGATGGAGGCTGTCTCCCCTACCCCCACTCCCGCACTTTCCAGGCTCCCTTCCCTTCCTCCACCTCCCTGAGTCACTGAAAGGAGACACTGAAAGGTGGAGGAAACAGTTGTGAAACCCACACGCCCCCTCAAGCCCCTGAGCAGGAGCCTCTAAGATTTCTTCTCCCTCCTTAGCTAGTAAGGCTAAATGTTCATTACCAGACCTAGTGCACTCTGAACTAAAAATCTTTTGTCTAAAACTCATTTTTTTAGAAAAAGAATTATAATAATTTATTACATGTCAAATCCAATCAGAGCACTTTCATATCATCTTTTTAAATCTTCATGATAACCCATAAAAATAGTAACTTAATAATAGTAATAAATGCATAGCCAGGCATGACCCTAACTCTAATCCTCGCAAGAACCCTAGGAAGTAGGCACTATTATTCTCCCCATTTTACAGATGAGGCAGTTGAGACCCAGGGAGGTTATATAGCTCGCCCAAGGTCACCCAGTGGGTTAGTGTGAAGCCAAGATCAGAACCCAGACAGGTTCTTTCTAAAGTCCCTGGCGGTCCAGGGGTTAAGATTCCATGCTTCCACTGCAGGGGGGTACAGGTTCGATCCTTGGTTGGGGAACTAAGATACTACATGCCATGTGGTCGTGGCCAAAATAAATAAATACAATCCATGTGCCTACCCGTTTTTCTATCTTGTGACCCTGAGTAGGCGTTCCAAACCCCATTTTATAAAGGACGAAGCAACCAAGACCCAAAGCATTTCCCACTTGTAAGTGTCATGACCAGGATTTGAAACTAAGACCAGACTACAAATAAAGCAATGGTCCATTCTAATTCACTGCAGCTGTGAGGTCCCAGTCTGCCTCGTATAAGTGAGCATGGAGCCGGCTTTGACTCCCTGAAATAACCCACCAAGTCACACAACAGAGAAGGTCCGAAGAACTCCAGGCAGAAAGGCCATTGACACGGACGAGATTTGAAATCAGGGTTGAATAGGGTCCCCTCCTCCAAAGTCCTCAAGTGATCAAAGAGGAAGCAGAGGAGGAGAAAGAAGAAGTGGACTGGGAGCCATGTCATTCTAAAACCCACATATGTGTTTCCCCTTAGAGATGGAGGCTGTCTCCCCTACCCCCACTCCCGCACTTTCCAGGCTCCCTTCCCTTCCTCCACCTCCCTGAGTCACTGAAAGGAGACACTGAAAGGTGGAGGAAACAGTTGTGAAACCCACACGCCCCCTCAAGCCCCTGAGCAGGAGCCTCTAAGATTTCTTCTCCCTCCTTAGCTAGTAAGGCTAAATGTTCATTACCAGACCTAGTGCACTCTGAACTAAAAATCTTTTGTCTAAAACTCATTTTTTTAGAAAAAGAATTATAATAATTTATTACATGTCAAATCCAATCAGAGCACTTTCATATCATCTTTTTAAATCTTCATGATAACCCATAAAAATAGTAACTTAATAATAGTAATAAATGCATAGCCAGGCATGACCCTAACTCTAATCCTCGCAAGAACCCTAGGAAGTAGGCACTATTATTCTCCCCATTTTACAGATGAGGCAGTTGAGACCCAGGGAGGTTATATAGCTCGCCCAAGGTCACCCAGTGGGTTAGTGTGAAGCCAAGATCAGAACCCAGACAGGTTCTTTCTAAAGTCCCTGGCGGTCCAGGGGTTAAGATTCCATGCTTCCACTGCAGGGGGGTACAGGTTCGATCCTTGGTTGGGGAACTAAGATACTACATGCCATGTGGTCGTGGCCAAAATAAATAAATACAATCCATGTGCCTACCCGTTTTTCTATCTTGTGACCCTGAGTAGGCGTTCCAAACCCCATTTTATAAAGGACGAAGCAACCAAGACCCAAAGCATTTCCCACTTGTAAGTGTCATGACCAGGATTTGAAACTAAGACCAGACTACAAATAAAGCAATGGTCCATTCTAATTCACTGCAGCTGTGAGGTCCCAGTCTGCCTCGTATAAGTGAGCATGGAGCCGGCTTTGACTCCCTGAAATAACCCACCAAGTCACACAACAGAGAAGGTCCGAAGAACTCCAGGCAGAAAGGCCATTGACACGGACGAGATTTGAAATCAGGGTTGAATAGGGTCCCCTCCTCCAAAGTCCTCAAGTGATCAAAGAGGAAGCAGAGGAGGAGAAAGAAGAAGTGGACTGGGAGCCATGTCATTCTAAAACCCACATATGTGTTTCCCAATAAGGTAAAAACATTGCGATACAGAACAAACAAAATCCTGTGTGGTCAGCCGGTACAGGGGTCCTCCGTGACCCTAGGCGCCGCAACTCCGTGAACGCCCCGCCCCAGGTCATCCTCCGCAACCATCGTGGGTGGGGCTTGAGATGCACCTGCTTCCTGGCCTGCGGGCCCCACACGGAGAATCACCACGCAGAGGTCCCTGCGGCTATGGGCGGATGGGGCGTTTCCCTCACCCCTCAAACCTCGCTAGTGACACCCCCAATGTGGAAACGGCGCCAACCTGGCTGTTAAGGAGAGGAACAAACACCAAAAAACCACTAATGCTCTTTCCTTTTCTGCCATTAAGGAGGAAGAAATAGCCCTGTGGGTCTATTTACGGAAATCGGGTTGCAGACTCCTTAAGTGCAAAAAGCAGGCGGTAGAATGGGAAGTGGAGAATACCGCTGCTGTGGGTCATGAACATCCTCAGCAGTGGCTCCCCACCAAACAGTGGGGCACGAAGCCACGGGATTCGGTCAAGACCAGCCACCTTTCTTCTGAAAGGAAATGAGTTGGAATGAAAAAGACCGTCACAGAATAAACACAGAGCAGAAAAGACAATCCCAGTCAGCGTTCCTTAAAACAGTATCATTTCCTAAAACTTCTAGCGATCTTCCAGTGTCCATGGGTACTGGGTTACAGTGCAAAAAAAAAAAAAAAAATCTGTTTTCACAAATTCATTTTTCACTAAAATAAATTTGAAAACCCCTGAAATGGAACGTATCTAAAAGGAAGGACCCAAACAGCCAAAAGGGTGTCCCTCTGAAGGGAAGAGGGAGGCAGGCGGGGGCTTATTTTATACGATTCTATACTATTTGGTGCTTTCTTTTTTAAACAATGAGCATGTATTGCTTTTGCAATAAAATAAAGACCTTTTTAAACCTTTTAGTGAAAATAAACATTCCTGCCTCACTCTAGAAAGGCCATTGACACGGACGAGATTTGAAATCAGGGTTGAATAGGGTCCCCTCCTCCAAAGTCCTCAAGTGATCAAAGAGGAAGCAGAGGAGGAGAAAGAAGAAGTGGACTGGGAGCCATGTCATTCTAAAACCCACATATGTGTTTCCCAATAAGGTAAAAACATTGCGATACAGAACAAACAAAATCCTGTGTGGTCAGCCGGTACAGGGGTCCTCCGTGACCCTAGGCGCCGCAACTCCGTGAACGCCCCGCCCCAGGTCATCCTCCGCAACCATCGTGGGTGGGGCTTGAGATGCACCTGCTTCCTGGCCTGCGGGCCCCACACGGAGAATCACCACGCAGAGGTCCCTGCGGCTATGGGCGGATGGGGCGTTTCCCTCACCCCTCAAACCTCGCTAGTGACACCCCCAATGTGGAAACGGCGCCAACCTGGCTGTTAAGGAGAGGAACAAACACCAAAAAACCACTAATGCTCTTTCCTTTTCTGCCATTAAGGAGGAAGAAATAGCCCTGTGGGTCTATTTACGGAAATCGGGTTGCAGACTCCTTAAGTGCAAAAAGCAGGCGGTAGAATGGGAAGTGGAGAATACCGCTGCTGTGGGTCATGAACATCCTCAGCAGTGGCTCCCCACCAAACAGTGGGGCACGAAGCCACGGGATTCGGTCAAGACCAGCCACCTTTCTTCTGAAAGGAAATGAGTTGGAATGAAAAAGACCGTCACAGAATAAACACAGAGCAGAAAAGACAATCCCAGTCAGCGTTCCTTAAAACAGTATCATTTCCTAAAACTTCTAGCGATCTTCCAGTGTCCATGGGTACTGGGTTACAGTGCAAAAAAAAAAAAAAAAATCTGTTTTCACAAATTCATTTTTCACTAAAATAAATTTGAAAACCCCTGAAATGGAACGTATCTAAAAGGAAGGACCCAAACAGCCAAAAGGGTGTCCCTCTGAAGGGAAGAGGGAGGCAGGCGGGGGCTTATTTTATACGATTCTATACTATTTGGTGCTTTCTTTTTTAAACAATGAGCATGTATTGCTTTTGCAATAAAATAAAGACCTTTTTAAACCTTTTAGTGAAAATAAACATTCCTGCCTCACTCTCCAGGAAAGCGCTGCGCAGTGTGAGCTGTCAACAAGTTTTTGACGTGAAAAAGACCAAAGCCCTACCCCGAGGGGCTCTCCCTCCCAGCGGGCTTCCTGGGCCTCCCTGGTTTTTTTCCACTCATCCGCTCCAGAAAGCCACAAGATCACCCAGAAAGGAAACATGCCTTAAGATGTCAGTCTCCATTTTCGAAAATGGAACAGGCGCACCAGGTTTAAGGCTGGATGGGGATGGGGTTGCCAGCCGGGGAGGAAGGCTGGAACGCCCCCCCTTGCCACATGCAAGCTGGTTTTCCTGCCATTTTGAGAAAGAGGACAATATCACAGACCATTAGGACAATTAGAAGACCCACCCACCATCCTGCATTGTGTTCTCAGCTCAGTGCTACATCAGAAGTGTTCTCTGTGTTGATAAAAAGCTCTTACAACTCCTAAAAGCCTACTTAAGAATCCACAAGGAGGGAACACTCCTGCATTGCTGGTGGGAATGTCAATTGATACAACCACTATGGAAGACAGTATGCAGATTTCTTAAAAAACTAAAAACAGAAGCACCATACGACCCAGCAATCCCACTCTTAGGCTTATACCCTGATGAAATCAAATCTGAAAGAAGCACCTGTACCCCAATGTTCACTGCAGCTCTCTATACAATAGCTAAAACGTGGAAGCAACCTAGATGCCCATCGATGAACGAATGGATACAAAAGCCCTGGTACATATATACAATGGAATACTACACAGCTGTAAAGAGAAATACAGAAGAATCAGCCCTAATGAGGTGGCTGGCTCTAGAACGTATCATAAAAAGTGAAGTCAGTCAGAAAGAGAAGGACAAATACAATATATTAACACATATCTATGGAATCTAGTAGGATGGTGATGATGGCACATGCAGTGAAGCGACGGAAAGACAGACATGGACAGTGGACATATGGATATTGTGGGGAAGGTACAGAGGGTGGGAGGCGTAAAGGAAGTAGCATGAAGGCCTGTACTATCATAAGTGAAGAAAATAGCTCTAGTCATTGCTCTGTGAGAAAAGGAGATCCTTCAGGGGTGCTGTGTGATGGTCGAGAGGGGTGGGAAGTCGGGGATATACGTATGACTAATCTGGGAACATACATATCTGTAAACAACAAAACTCTGTAAAAGTTAAAAGTAAAATAAAAGTTAAAAAAAAAAAAAAAAGAATCCACAAGGGGTTGCAACATATGGGTCGCGCCTGACAAATTCCTACGACTCAAGTTGCAGCAGTGGGTCTCACTGGGCACTCAGTCTTTCTTTCCTTGTTTTAGGATAAGATCCTTCCAGCAATTTCCCAGAAGGGTGAGTGCTGGAAAGGAAAGCACGGACGTTTCCTGAAGCCCTCGGACAAACCGCTTTCTCAAAAGGCTGAGACCCAGGCCTTTCCAAGAAACTGCAGGCTGGGCGGATTAAGTCACCACCACCTCTGACTTCTGACGTGAAACATCTGTACCCAGGTGGCCTGGGTCAGGAAGAGAGAGCTCTGTGGGGAGGACAGGGACTTCCTCTGCTCCTGTGGGAACCCGCCGGGGCCTGAGCCACAGCGGAGCGGGCCCCCGAGGGACGCGAAGCGCAAGGTGAGCGTCCTGTGTGTCCTTCCATGGTGGGAACCCGAAATCAAGGCCCTCAGCGTCCCCAAACCAGGGCTGGGCGGACGGACGGTGTCAGCAGGCAGTGACCACTGAGAACGTGGTCCAGACAGTGTTCTGTGGGTGGCTTAGTCAGGTCGGGCTGCTTTCGAGAATGGCTTGTAAGCAGCGCGTGCTTACTTTCGACAGTTCTGGCTGTTGTTCAGTCACAGTCGTGTCTGACTCTTGCGACCCCATGGACTGCAGCGCCCCAGGCTTCCATCCTTCACCCTCTCCCAGAGCTTGCTCACACTCATGTCTGTGGAGTCGGTAATGCCATCCCAACATCTGTCTAGGTGCCAGCAGATTCCATTCCTGGTGAGAGCCCACCTCCCAGGTCACAGACGACGGTCTCCTCTCTGCATCCTCACATGGGGGGAGGGGGGAGGGAGCTCTCTGGGGTCTCTTTTATTTTTAAGAATAATTTGATTAATCTACTTTTGTCCGTGCTGGTCTTCTTGGGTGTTTCCAGGCTTTCTCTAGTTGTGCTGTGCACAGTTCTTGCAGTGGCTTCTCTTGCTGCGGAGCACAGGCTCTAGGGGTCGGAGCTTCAGTCACTGCAGCGCGTGGGCTCAGTAGTCTCGGCTCCCGGGCTCGAGAGCACAGGCTCAACAGCTGTGTACCGGCTTAGCTGCTCTGCGGCACATGGGATCTTTCAGGACCAGGGATCAAACCCATGTCTCTGGCATTGCCAGGCGGATTCCTTACCACTGAGCCACCAAGGAAGTCGTGGGGTCTCTAAAGGGCATAAATCCCATTCACAGGGGCTCCGCCCACACGACGATCCGCTCAAAGGCCCTTCTTCCTAACACCATCACATCGGAGGTCAGGCTTCAACTTATGAATTCTTTTCTTTTTTTTTTAACATATGAATTCTTTTAAGTTCTTCTTTTTGGTCACGCAGCATGGCTTAGTTCCCCAACCAGGGACTGAACCCTCAGCAGTGAAAGCATGGAGTCCTAACCCCTAGACCACAAGGGAATTCCCGTCAGCATGATTTTGAAGGAGATGCGAACATTTCATCCTTGGAAAATGCTGAGCAGGGAAGACAAGGCCTGTGGTTTGTCCAGACAGGACAGACGGGTGACTAGGACATGGCCTCATGTCGGCTTTGCCTTCAGGGACCCTCCAAACCTCTCAAGGCCTGGGGTTCCTCGTAGCTGAGAAGCTGCAGCTTCTTGCTTTCAGATAAGACCCCTGCACACCTTCTTCGAGGGTTGGCAGATGCTTTCCCTGGGCCCAGCCCCTTCCCAGGGCAAGGACCCCTCCCCAGCCCAGTGCTGGAGGGGAGAAATTGAGGACAAGAAAGAAAAAAAGAAGGGCCCAGTCGGAGCCTCCAGCGGTGGCCCTGTTCAGAGTCCTTCAGCGAGTTACTTTACTTTTCTCATGGGGCTCCACCCTCCCCACCAAAACCCATCAATGGCTCCCCACTTAGGATCAAGACCAAATTCTTGGGAATCCCCTAGCCATCCCGTGGTTAAGACTTTGTCTTCCAATGCAGGGGTTATGGGTTCCACCCCTGGTGGGGAGCTAAGATCCCACATGCCTTGAGGTAAAAAAAGAAACAACAAAAAACACAGAAGTAATACTGTAACAACTTAAATAAAGACTTAAAAAAATACTCCATATCAAAAAGCCTTGGGCTTCCCTGGTGGTCCAGTGGGTAAAGAGTCCGTCTTGCAGTACAAGGGGTGCCAGTTTGATCCCTCGCACGGGAAAATCCCACGGGCCACGGAGTTGCTGGACCAGTGTGTCCAACTACAAGCCAGTGCTCTGGAGCGCATGTGCCCAGAGCCGGTGCTCTACAGCAAGAGAGGCCACTGCAATGGGAAGCCCACACAGGCCAAAGAACAAAGATGGATGAAAATAAATAAGTGAAAGACCAATAAAAGAGGCCAAATTTTTTAAAAATAATAAAAATAAAAAATTGTAAAAGTCTTAAAAAAGAGTCAGACCAAATTCTGACCTTGGCCTTCAACCTGTGAAGCCTCTTACCCCCACGCCGGGCTCCCTCTTTTCTCCTCATGGCATCGCTCATAAAGGGTGTGCAATTATCCACATGGGTAAGGCGTGCCTTTTTGTTAAACTCATTACGGACTATTGCATTCACCTTGCGCATCATCTACTGACAGTTCACGTTCCACGTGATACCATCTCTGTACCCCACAGTGACGGTCTCCCTCTGCCACTGGATTTCTTTTTTTTCAATAGACTTTAAAAAAAGAATTATTTAGGGAATTACCTGACCATCCAGAGGTTAGGACTCTGCACTTTCACTGCTAATGGCATAGGTTCAATCCTTGGTTTGGGAACTAAGATCCCACGAGCCACATGATAGAGTCAACAAAAATTATTTTTAAAGAATAATTTTAGTTTTACTGACTGGATTGTTTCAAAGCAAATCCCTGACATCTTATGTCATCTGTAAACACCTCAGGTTGAGTCTCTAAAAGATAACTTTTTTTTTTGGTATTTTTTTAAATCTTTTTTTTTTTTTTTTACTTTTTGCTTTTACAGAGTTTTGCTGTTTACAGAAATGTATAATCCCAGATTAGTCATATGTATGTCCCTGACCCCTCCCTCCTCTGCCCCCCTCCCAGTCTCCCCCGTCCCACCCCTCCAGGTTGTTGTGTAGCCCCCATGTCGGATCCCTTACTCCCACAGCGCATTGACAATAGCTATCTCTTTTACATATGATAGTATAGTTTTCCATGTTACTCTTTCCATGTCTCTCACCCACTGTTCATTCCCCATAATGTCCATGCGTCTGTTCTCTATGTCTGTTTTTTCATCGCTTCTCTGCGTGTGTTATTACCATATTACTAGATTCTGTTTATATGTGTTAGTATACTGTACTTGTTTTTCTCTTTTTGACTTACTTTACTTTGTCTAATAGGTTCTAGATTCATCCACCTCATTAGGACTGAATCTTCTGCATTTCTTTTTATGGCTGAGAAGTATTCCACTGTATATATGTACCAGAGCTTTTTTATCCATTCATTGGTTGATGGACATCTAGGTTGCTTCCATGGTCTAGCTATTGTATAGAGAGCTGCAATGAACATTGAGGTACAGATGTCTGTTTCAATTTTCATCAGGGTATAAGCCTAATAGTGGGATTGCTGGGTCATATGGTGCTTCTATTTTTAGTTTTTGGAGGAATCTCGATACTGTCTTCCATAGTGGTTGTATGAATTTACATTCCCACCAACAATGCAAGTGTTCCCTTTTTGTCTGCACCCTCTCCAGCGTTTACTGTCTGTAGAGTTTTTATGATGGCCATTCTGACTGGTGTGAGGTGATATCTCATTGTAGTTTTGATTTGCATTGATGAGAACTCTTTTGAAAAGTATAACCACAGAACTACGATGTGTCCCATTCCCCACAAAATGAATAACTTTTGAATTTCATCCAATATCATCCAGTCTAGGTTTACACTTCCCTGACAGTCTCATGAATGTTTTTAAAGAATTGGGTGTGTTCACATGTACCCCATTGTTCACTGTAGCACTATTTACAATAGCTAGAACATGGAAGCAACCTAGATGTCCACTGATAGATGAATGGATAAAGAAGCTGTGGTACATATATACAATGGAATATTACTCAGCCATAAAAAGAAATGCATTTGAATCTGTTCTAATGAGGTGGATGAATCTAGAACCTATTATACAGAGTGAGGTATGTCAGAGAGAGAAAGATAAATATTGTATTCTGACACATGTGTATGGAATCCAGAAAGATGGTGCTGATAAATGAATATGCAGAGCAGCAATGGAGAGGTGGACTTGAAGAACGGTCTTATGGACATTGGGGTGAGAGAAGGGAATGTGCTGTGGGACTAGGGGATCTCAGACAGGGGCACTATGGCCACCTGGAGGGTGGGATGGAGTGGGGGTTGGCGGGAGGGTTGGGGGGGCATATGTAGACCTATGGTGGATTTGGGTTGATGTGTGGCAGCAAACAACAAAACCCTGTAAAAATTAATAATAAATAAAATTTGCATGGAATAATAATAATAAAGAGTTGGGTGTGTTCAAAACAGGATCCTGCCACAATGTCGCCAGCACCTAGCATTCAACTCATCTGGCACATAGCAGGTGCTCAGTGAATACCTGGTGGGTGTCCAGACGAGGGGGAAAATCATCAAAACGTTTGCAGAGTACTGCTCAAGCTGGGCTCCATGGATGTTCTCATCTGGTCACCCTGGCGGCCATGCCAAGTGGTGCTGTCTCCTGTTGTTCCGTTTCACATAGGACAAAAACGAGGCACAGAGAGGTCAAGTGACATGTCTGAGGCTACTCAGCAAGGATACACCAGTGAAGAGGGCACGGGGCATGAGCTAACTGTGCCAGGCGCTACACTTTACTTGGCAAGAGCCCTCACAGCTGAGGAAGCTGCTGGGCAAAGCTGGCTCTGCCCACACCCCACTGGCCCCCAGGAGCGCGAGGAAGGGCACCGGGCACAGTTTCCCAGGCCAGGAGTTAATCCCCTCTCCACCCTCGAGCCCATCAGCGCTCCACAGAGGGACTTCTGGCCCACTTGTTCTCCTCTAGGAGCACCTCCGCTGGGGCCCAGAGGGAGGAGCGAAAGCATCTCCGTCTTGTCCTGACCACGTCTGCTCATGCAACAAGTATTTACTGATCATCACTGCCAGCCATTGTGGCAGGCTCAGGAGAACAAATAATGCCCAAGATTAAGTTTAAGTCTAGTGAGAAAACAGGCCTTAAAGGAGAACACTAAGTGCTTTTACAACAGTCAATGGAAAAAGAGTACACGGAAAGGACATAGAGGCTCTGGGCACATCTGGGTGGGGTGGTCAGGGAGGGCTTCCTGGAGGCGGTGAGGCCCAGGCTGATGAATGTAAACTTCTGAAGCTAGTGGCTGAGTTTCTCCACCGCCCCCTCCCCATTTTGGTACTGATGCAGTTTATCCTGAATTTGGTGGGTTTTGTTTTTTTAATTGAAGTACAGTTTATTTATAATGTTTCAGGCATACACCAAAGTGATTGCTATGTGCTTATATTTATTCTTTTTCAGTTACATATATTTGATGCTATATATTTAGTTACATATATATGTGTATTTTTTTCAGTTTCTTTTCCATTATAGGTTATTACAAGATACTGAGTATAGTTTCCTGAGCTTTACAGTGCCTGTGTGGTCAGCTGCCGGGTCGCGTCTGACACTTTTTGACCTCATGGACTGTGGCCGGCCAGGCTCCTCTGTCCATGGGATTTTCCAGGCAAGAATACTGGAGTTGGATTGCCATTTCTTCCTCCAGGGGATCTTTCCAATCCTAGGGATTGAACCCTGGAATAGGAGGAGGCAGAAAATAAAAGAGTCTCAGAACTCTAGGTTGGGGCAGTTTATTAAGCATTTATTAGGTGCAAGGACTAGAGACAACAGAGGCCTGAGGGTGGAAATTTTTGTCTGCTGTAGCCCCAGTACCTAGAAAAATGGCTGGTAAGCAATAAGCTTTCAGTAGTTGATTTATGAATAAATGAATGAAATGAACCAATTAATGAATCAATCAACCCATGAGTGAGGAATTGATGAATGAATGACTGAATCAGTGAATGCGTGAGCAAATTTAGGAATGAGTCAGTAACTGAGTCATGAGAGAGTGAATGAAGGTTCTGACTGTTGACCCAATGGAGTGGCTGGGGAGGAGGTGGATACAAAGAAGAAATTACTGTTCCCTGGGCGGTGGGAAATCCAGCCAAGGCCTTTTAAAGGGGCTGATGCTCAAGTCAGGGCTTAGAATAGTGAGGCAGACAGGGAGGGAGAGGTATCGCAGGGACGAGAGTCCTGCAGGGGTAAGGGGCTGGCCAGCAGACAATTGCCTGGAGGTCAGAACTCCTGGGGTGCAGGCTGGAGGTGGTGGTAGGGAAGACAGGTGGCTGTGAAGTCAGGGACAGGCCCCCAGGCTCTGGGGCCAAGCCAGGAGGGGCCATCGGAAGGCTGCCCTTATGTGATGAGGAGTCAGGCAAGGTTTTAAATAGAAAACCAGTGGGATCGGACCTGACTGAGTCGGACTGCAGGCATTCCCCCGCCAAGACCTTTCGCCCTTTCACAGCCTTCCAGGGCAGGGCTGAATCCAAAACACATACTCCCTACTCCAAAGGTTGAATCTCTCATAGCTTGTAAAAAAACGGTAATAACAGTAACAGGCGTTCCCAAAGTATTTACCCAGCACCCTCCAGGGCACAGAAATAACAGCGGGATTGACTGTGACTTCTGCCAGGCCTGGGGTCAGCCTTGGGTACACACTATCTACACTTGATCTTGGCCAAGAGTAAACACTATGTCATTTCATTCTCCTAACAGCTCTGTACGGTAAGTACTATTTCGCCCCATTCTATGGATACGGAAACTGAGCTCAGAGAGGTTCAGAGAATGGCCATTTCTTCCTCCAGGGATCTTTCCAAGCCTAGGGATTGAACCCTGGAATAGGAGGAGGCAGAAAATAAAAGAGTCTCAGAACTCTAGGTTGGGGCAGTTTATTAAGCATTTATTAGGTGCAAGGACTAGAGACAACAGAGGCCTGAGGGTGGAAATTTTTGTCTGCTGTAGCCCCAGTACCTAGAAAAATGGCTGGTAAGCAATAAGCTTTCAGTAGTTGATTTATGAATAAATGAATGAAATGAACCAATTAATGAATCAATCAACCCATGAGTGAGGAATTGATGAATGAATGACTGAATCAGTGAATGCGTGAGCAAATTTAGGAATGAGTCAGTAACTGAGTCATGAGAGAGTGAATGAAGGTTCTGACTGTTGACCCAATGGAGTGGCTGGGGAGGGAGGTGGATACAAAGAAGAAATTACTGTTCCCTGGGCGGTGGGAAATCCAGCCAAGGCCTTTTAAAGGGGCTGATGCTCAAGTCAGGGCTTAGAATAGTGAGGCAGACAGGGAGGGAGAGGTATCGCAGGGACGAGAGTCCTGCAGGGGTAAGGGGCTGGCCAGCAGACAATTGCCTGGAGGTCAGAACTCCTGGGGTGCAGGCTGGAGGTGGTGGTAGGGAAGACAGGTGGCTGTGAAGTCAGGGACAGGCCCCCAGGCTCTGGGGCCAAGCCAGGAGGGGCCATCGGAAGGCTGCCCTTATGTGATGAGGAGTCAGGCAAGGTTTTAAATAGAAAACCAGTGGGATCGGACCTGACTGAGTCGGACTGCAGGATTTCCCCAGCCAAGACCTTTCCCCCTTTCACAGCCTTCCAGGGCAGGGCTGAATCCAAAACACATACTCCCTACTCCAAAGGTTGAATCTCTCATAGCTTGTAAAAAAACGGTAATAACAGTAACAGGCGTTCCCAAAGTATTTACCCAGCACCCTCCAGGGCACAGAAATAACAGCGGGATTGACTGTGACTTCTGCCAGGCCTGGGGTCAGCCTTGGGTACACACTATCTACACTTGATCTTGGCCAAGAGTAAACACTATGTCATTTCATTCTCCTAACAGCTCTGTACGGTAAGTACTATTTCGGCCCCATTCTATGGATACGGAAACTGAGCTCAGAGAGGTTCAGAGAATGGCCATAGGTCACACAGCTACTCGGGAGCCATTCCAGGCCCTAGGCAGTCTGGTTCCAGAGCCCTGTTCCCATCGCTGTAATCGCCTAAAGCAAAGACCCTGTTTTGTGCCTTCTCTTTGGGAAAGTAAACCACCACACTCAGGACAGGCCCTCCGGGAGCGGCTGCCGTTGGCCAGCTGACCTCAGCCCTACGTTACCGCCTGCTTTGGAGAATACGACACTCACTCCTGTGTTGCTAGGGGCTTCCCCGCTGGCTCAGCGATAAAGAATCCTCCTGCCAATGCAGGAGACCTGGGTTCAATCCCTAGGTCAGGAAGATCCCCTGGAGAAGGAAATGGCCACCCACTCCAGTACTCTTGCCTGGGAAATCCCATGGACAGAGGAGCCTGGTGGGCTCTAGTCCTCGCAGAGAGTCAGACACGACTGAGTGACTAAACTACCACCATCAGGGACAGAAAGTAGATCAGTGGCTGCTGAGGGTAGAGGGTAGGGAACGGAGGATGCGGGAGTTCATTGCTGAAGGGGACAGGGTTTCTTTTCCAGTCGATGATGAAAATGTTCTAGAATTGTGATGGTTGCACAACTCTCTGTGTACTGAAGTCTTCGAACCGTACACTATGAACGGGAGAATTGGGACTTGCCTGGTCCAGTGGTGACGAATCTGCCAGCGAATGCAGGGGACACAGGTTTGATTCCTGGTCCGGGAAGATCCAACATGTCACGGGGCAGCTAAGCACAACTACTGAGCCTGCTCGCGAGAGCCCATGAGCTACAGCGTCTGAAGCCTGCAGGCCTAGAGTGTGTGCTCACAACAAAGAGCAGACTCTGCCTGCCCCAACCACAGAAAGCCCGCACACAGCTACAAAGACCCGGCGCAGCCACATACACAAATGGGTAAATCATTTGGTGTGTGAATGATGTCTCAATAAAATTGTTAGGGGGATTCCCTGGTGGTCTAGTGGGTAAGGACACCGCCTTGCAGTGCAAAGGGCGCCAGTTCAATTCCTGGCCTGGGAAGATCCCACACGCTGCGGAGCGGCTGGACCGATGTGTCCAACTACAGAGCCGGAGCTCTGGAGCGCATGAGCCCAGAGCCGGTGCTCTGCAGTGAGAGAGGCCACTGCGATGGGAGGCCCACACAGGCCAAAGAACAAAGATAAATAAATGACAGATCAATAGAAGTGGCCAAGAAAAGAGAAACTGTTTGAAGATAAAGACAGAGTTGGTGGACGTTCCCAAGGCAGAGGATTCAGGCTTATTTGTTGGTGGTGCCGCTGCCTGGCTGCATGACCAAGGACAAATCACTTCACCTCCCAGAACTTCAGTTTCCTTACCTGTAAAATGGGTACATCCATGGTCTCACATTGGCTAGGGTTAGAGGGACGTTGAAGCAGACAGAGTATGCAGCCTGAAGCCTGAAATCTGAGTGCTCTACAGATGGCAGTCACTGGACATTAGACTCAGGGTGTGCCTCCCCACAACCCAATTCCCAGCCAAACTCCAGAAGTCTCAAGAGCACCCATTCCAGGAAGGGACCATTCTTTGACATCAAAACCACTCAGTGTTTTGGGGTTTTTTTGTCCTGAGAAGAAAACAAAAGCCCTCACTATGTTCTCCTAGCCCTAGATCCTAAAATCAGGCCGTCCTTCTTTCCCCAGGTTCAGAGGGTCCAGTCTATCCCTTACAGTTTCAAAAGGCCAAATGACCCCTGTGGTCTGCTGAGAGGTCCTCATGCCCCCCTCGCCCGGGGCCCTCGATTCTGCACTCCAGCCCCTGCTGCCCCCACTGCTCCCAGTGGCCTTGAGGACCTCAGGGAAGGCAGAGGGATGCTGGCACTGACCCTGCAAGATACTCCAGCCTCGGTGGGATGGGGCAAGGGCCCACAAAGCAGCAAGTGTGTGTGTGGAGGGGGCTCATCCCTGTGCAGTGGCTCCTCAGAAGCCGGTCCCCGGGGGAGCCGGAGGCTCTCCATCAACACGGCCTGAGAAAAAAGTCTGTATTCTTTCTGGACTTGCCCCCCAGGCACCAGGCCAAGAATATGCAGTGCAGCATCTTTCACGTTCTAAAATTATGCCTTGGGGTCTGAGGGGGCTGGCCAGGGCCAGGAGTGGGAAAGGATGTGGTGGGCGGGCAGACAGGCAGGAAACCTTTCATCCAGCGCCTGGTGCCCCAGCCTGCACGCTGGGCAGACGTGAGCTCCGTCCCAGAATCAAAGGCCCTTCTGTGCACAGCCTGGGCCCTCAACCGGTTTTAAACGTTGCCGTGCTGCCTTTCTGGATGGCTGGAGTTTTCTTTGGATGACAGAGGGAGCTGGGGGGAATGGGATGAGGTTTGGGGGCCACCCAGTCAGAGGAGTAACTGAGAAAAAAAAAGTCCTGGTGGTCAAAACCTGGACGTGGAAACAGAACTGCTCCCGACAGTTGTGCAGGCTGCACGCTGCCTGACGGCCAAGCAGCCTCAGCAAACATGCGTCACACTGCGGACACGCCCGTCCCAGGTGACCCCCGTGGGCCAGAAGGAGGCCACCTGGCTCAGGGGCCAGGCCTCGTTCTCGAATGGAGCTGGGGGAATGAGAATCAGTGGCCAGCCTGTATGTGGGGGACACAGCAGGGCCTTATTACAATGTCAATCCTGATCGAAATGCTTAGACACTCCCCACAGAGGTAACCAAACCCAAGAGGGAGGGGAGGAAGGAAAGTCAAGACAGGAGGGGCTCCCAAATTTGTGGGCTATCCCACCTCCCAGATGTGACTGCTGGAAAAAATACAGGCTACTGAGCTAAATGTGAACGCCAGATAAACAACAAATAGAAGCTATCTCTGGGGGCTTCTCTGGTGGTCCAGTGGGTAAGGACACCGCCTTGCAGTGCAAGGGGCGTCAGTTCGATCCCTGGCCTGGGAAGATCCCACGTGCCGCGGAGCGGCTGGACTGATGTGTCCAATCACCGAGCCGGAGCTCTGGAGCGCATGCGCCCAGAGCCGGTGCTCTGCGACGAGAGAGGCCACTGCAATGGGAGGCCCACACAGGCCAAAGAACAAAGATGGATGAAAATAGATAAATGAAAGACCGATAGAAGTGGCCCATCCACCCCCCCCTCCCCAACCCGCTCCCCACCGCCAGAAAAAGAAAATATCTCTGGGGCTAAGATCAAACAAGGAAATAAATAGTGATTTTTTTCTTTAGCAAAGTATGCAAACAGATGACTCACTGGAAAAGTCCCTGATGCTGGGAAAGACTGAGGGCAGAAGGAGAAGAGGGTGTCAGCGGAGGGGATGGCTGGACGGCATCACTGATGCAACAGACATGAACTTGGGCAGCCTCCAGGAGATGGTGAGGGGCAGGGAGGCCTGGCGCGCTGCCGTCCGCAGGTCGCAAAGAGTCCGACACGACTGGGCGACTGAACAACAACAACATGCCCCCCAGTATTCCACGGGATATACTTACCCTAAAAAATCACCTGTCGGTTCTAGTCTCACTCGGCATCTCTATTTTTCTGTGCTAAATCTAGCAATCCTACCCCCAGAAGGCGTGCCTATGAAAGCTCCGGGCCACCCACCAGGGCCTAGAAATAGCTATTACACCAGCAGCTAATTAGGAGCAAGCTCCCCTCAAGCCCCTTAGACGGAGGAGCAGGGAGGCAGGTGAGAGCGCCCTCCCCCTCCCCCTCTCTCCCTCCACACAACACACACACACAACAGACACACACACACACATACACGTCGGTGTCACAGCAGCGGCTTCTTCTCCTGGGGGCTCTGAAATCACCACCAGGCCTATCTAAGAAGGTTCTGCTGCATGAGTGTGCCCAGCATGGCCACGTGTCCCTGGGGAGGATGGACACCCAGCCTTGGAGCCCGAGGATCGCAGGGTACTGCCCACGCAGTCGAAACTGGAAGAGTGGGTCTCATACGAGGCCTGCGCGGTCCATCAGACACTGTGACTCCCGGGAGCCGGGCGGCCCTGACCCCTGGTGTCCTCTCATTCACTCGAGAATCAGCCCGAGGGCGGTTTGCTCAGGTCGGTGGGGAGGCTCCTCCCCAGGCTGAACCCTTGGGCTTTCTGGAAGGCAAGTGGAGAACGGGGGAGGTCGCGCCCTAGGCAAACCATAGGTGGTTTCTATGGGCACAGACAGCTGACCTCCATGGGGCCACCTGTGGTCGGAACCAATGGCATGTGACCAATGGGCGGTGGCACCAACCCAGCCGGCAGGACTCTCATGCGCACAGGACACCTGGACAGAAAGTTACCGGAGACGCAGGCAGGACAGGCCTGGACTGGGAGCCCAGAAGAGTCCTGGCAGGTAACAGGAGGGTCTTGCCAGCTCCCCACTCCCCACCACCCAGCTCAGAGCTTCCCCAGCCCTGCGCCCCACTCCTCCGTCTGGCTGAGCCCCTGGGAAGGGTGGGAGGCGAGGAGGAGCTGAAATGCCCCAGGGATGAGTCAGCTCTGTTTGGGCGCAGTTCCAGCCTTCCTGGTGGCTCAGATGGCAAAGAAGGCTGCAGTCTCTGCCGTGGGAAGATCCCCTGGAGAAGGGAATGGCTACCCACCCCAGTCTTCCTGCCTGGAGAGTCCCGTGGACAGAGGGGCCTGGCGGGCTACAGTCCATGGGGTCACAAAGAGTCGGACACGACTGAGCAACGAATAATTTGACTTTCTGTCCTCCTAGCCCAGAGGTGACTGGGCACCCTCTGGGAGCCTTCCTGTGACTCCCAGAGACTTGCAAGACCCCTCCCCACCACCCCAGGGTCCTGCTCCGTGGAGAGACACTGGGGTACTTGGTCCCTGAAAAGCTGCCCTGTGTGGGGCATAATCCAAAGCCGAGATGCCCTCTTCCCAGGAGCAGGCTACCCAACCAAATTCTTCTTTTTGTTTTTAAATTTTGGCCTCTTTTATTTATTTATTTATTTCATCCATCTTTGTTCTTTGGCCCATGTGGGCCTCCCATCGCGGTGGCCTCTGTTGTCACAGAGCACCGGCTCTGGGCGCATGCGCTTCAGAGCTCTGGGTCTGTAATTGGACACATCGGTCCAGCCGCTCCGTGGTATGTGGGATCCTCCCAGGCCAGGGATCGAACCGGCACCCCTTGCACTGCAAGGCGGTGTCCTTACCCACTGGACCACCAGGGAAGCCCACGGAATTCTTTTTTGAGAAATAGTTTATTTATCTGGCTGCACCAGGTCTTAGCTGCAGCATGTGGGATCTTGTTCCCTGACCAGGGACGGAACCGGACTCTTCTGTTGGAAGTGCAGAGTCTTAGCAACTGGACCACCAGGGAAGCCCCAACCAAGTTCCTGACTAGTTTTTGTTTCCACTTCTGATCCTTGTTGGGTGGAAAGAAGAAAAGCGCTCACATGGGCAAAGAGGCCAGAGCTCCTCTGTCACCCCGGGGTGAACTCACAATGCAGTCAGATGCAGGCCCCCAAGGCTGCTTTCTCCTGGGCAACTGGGTCACAATTGGGTCTGAAGTGTCAGACCCTGTTGTTCTGCCTATGTAGACCAGCCCACTGCAAAGGCTGGCATTCTCCCCTCGGACTGCCAACTTCTGGATAGCAGGGACCCTGCTGATTCAGCGTGGGCCCCGGGAGAGCACTCAGAGAGGGCAGGTAGTCAGGGAAGCCTTCCTGGAGGAAGTGGCACTGTTTGAAACCAGGGTTCACTGCAGGGAGGAGCAGGAAGGGCACTGTCTCATGAGAACAGTGAGATGGAAGGTGTGGCGCAGGGACAGACTGGGCAGACAGGTAACCCTGGGCAGCTCCAGTGGAACCAGAGCTTGGGGTGGGGGAGGAGCCAGAGAAAGGACTGAACAGACAGCACATCCTGGAGAGCAGGATGTGGACTCAGAGCGTCAGACTTGCCCTCCTCTTGCTGCGGATGACAGGGCAAAACCACTCGCTTGCAAACCCTCGGTTTCTAAGACAGGAACCAGTGGCAGAGCTGCACTCACTGCTCTGCGGGGTCCCTGTGCCCCCCGCCGGGCCCTGGGGTTCACCTCCCTCATTCCCACTAGGCATCACCAGAAAAACCAGGGGGACCCTTATCTCCGTTGTACAGATGGGGCAGGTGAGGCTCATGAAGGTTCAGAGAGATGTCCCAGGTCCCAAGGTTCAGGGTTTGAACACAGACCCCCGGCTGCGCAACCCCAGCTTGAACTCACCTTGGGACGGAGGGGCTGGGAGTGCTGTTTGGGACGTGAACACCACTGTGTCTCACTCTCTTTTTCCCTCCCTGGAATGGCCCTAGCAATTAGCACAAACTGAGTGGTTTTCAAAAAAACAACAACAACAGAAATTTGGGCTTCCCTGGTGGTCCAGTGGTGAAGAATCCACCTTACAATACAGGGGATACCGGCTGGATCCCTGGTCTGGGAAGGTCCAATCTGCCCCCTTGCCCGCCCCCGGGGAACGAAGCCAGTGCACCACAACCACTGACGCCCACCGGCCCTAGAGCCCATGTCCCCCAACAAGGGAGACCACAATGCAAAGCCTTCGCACCACAACAAGAGAGGAGCCCCTCACTCGCTGCAACGAGAGAAAGCCCACATGCAGCGGCCAAGACCCAGCGCAGCCAAAAACAAATAAATATTTTAGAAAACCAGACATTTATTTATTCTCTCATCATCTTGGAGGCCAGAAGTCCGAACACCTCAAAGTACCACCAGAGTTGGTCCTTTCCAGAGTCTTGGGGAGAATTTGTTCCTGCCCCCTCCTGGCTTCTGGGGGCTTCCAGCTGACGAAGCTCAGGACACACTGCCCCAAGGCAGTGCACCTCAAAAGGCTGCATTCCTCAAGCAGAAGGGGGGAGATCACCCCGACCTCCTCTTCCCTGACACAGGAGAATAAATCTTGGGAGAGGTGGCCTCCTGTACCAGGAGGAAGGGGGAATTCTTTATCACCAGGGACGGGGAGCCGGGGGTTGAGAAATCTGAACAAGGTTTGTTAATCTCACCTTTTGCCTAGTTATTTCTCCACTTTCCACTCCAAACCCAACCCATTTTGTCTTCTCTGTTCTTCACCCATTTACTTGTTTCTTTGTCTCAAAGGTATAACATCTTCCCGCTTTGGTCACTTCTGGTCGTTCTTCTCTTGTTAAGACCGTTCTGTACAATTAAAGTGTTCGTCACTCAGTCTCGTCTGACTCTTTGTGACCTCATGGACTACAGTCCACCAGGCTCCTCTGTCCATGGGATTTCCCAGGCGAGAATACTGGAGTGGGTAGCCATTCCCTTCTCCAGGGGATTTTTTCAAGCTAGGGATCGCACCTGGGTCTCCCAGGTCACAGGCAGATTCTTTACTGTCTGAGCCACCAGGGAAGCCAAGTAAACCCTCAGTCAAGCGTGTTTCCTTTTCTCCTGTTCATCTACGTCACCTCAACTTGCAGATTCGGCCAAGGACCCTGAAAGAGTTGGGAAAAACCTGACAGTCCTAAGGTTTTCCTAGCTCATGGTTGCCTCTCTCTGATCTCTGCCTCCATCGTCTTAAGCATGAGTCTTCTCTTCTTATGACAATGCTGGTCATTGGATTTGAGGCCCACTTGTTTAATCTGGGATGATCTCGAGAGCCTTTTTTATATATAATTTTATTTATTTATTTATTTTTCGCTATTCTGGGTTTTCACTGCTGCTGCAGTGACATCTCTTGTTGTGGAACTCGGGCTCTAGGGCACACGGGCTTCAGTAGTTGCAGCACATGGGCTCCACAGTTGCTGCTCCGAGGCTCACACAGGCTCCATAGTTGTGGCCCATGGGCTTTGTTGCTCCACGGCATGTGGGATCTTCCCGGATCAGGGATCAAACTTGTGTCTCTTGCAGGCGAACTCTCTACCACTGAGCTATCAGGAAAGCCCAAGAGCTTTTTTTTTTTTTTTTTATGATTTTTCTCCCCCTTTTTTGGCCACGCCTCACAGCTTGCAGGATCTCAGTTCCCTGACCAGAGATTGAACCCAGGCCCACGACAGGGAAAGCAGCAGGTCCTCACCACTGGACTCCCACTGGGAAATCCCTCCAGAGTCTTAACTACAACTGCCAAGATCTTTTCTTTAAACAGAATGACAATCACAGGTTCTGGGTAGAAATACCTGTGGGGAAAGGGGCTCCATTTAACCCCCTCCACTCTCCCCACCTCTGGGAGGGAGGACTGACCCGAGCAGACAAGATGGCTGAGGCTCCGTGAGCCAATCACACACGGAAGTTAGGCTAAGGGAGGGGCTCTGCGGTGAGCTCCATGTCCCAGCAGTGCCTCTGAAGCCTTGCCTCCTTCATTTGGGGCTGACCAGCTGACTCTTTACCATGGGATTTTTCCGGGAGAATACTGGAGTGGGTAGCCATTCCCCAGGGATTTTTCAAGCTAGGATCGCACCTGGGTCTCCCAGGTCACAGGCAGATTCTTTACTGTCTGAGCCACCAGGGAAGCCAAGTAAACCCTCAGTCAAGCGTGTTTCCTTTTCTCCTGTTCATCTACGTCACCTCAACTTGCAGATTCGGCCAAGGACCCTGAAAGAGTTGGGAAAAACCTGACAGTCCTAAGGTTTTCCTAGCTCATGGTTGCCTCTCTCTGATCTCTGCCTCCATCGTCTTAAGCATGAGTCTTCTCTTCTTATGACAATGCTGGTCATTGGATTTGAGGCCCACTTGTTTAATCTGGGATGATCTCAGAGCCTTTTTATATATAATTTTATTTATTTATTTATTTTTCGCTATTCTGGGTTTTCACTGCTGCTGCAGTGACATCTCTTGTTGTGGAACTCGGGCTCTAGGGCACACGGGCTTCAGTAGTTGCAGCACATGGGCTCCACAGTTGCTGCTCCGAGGCTCACACAGGCTCCATAGTTGTGGCCCATGGGCTTTGTTGCTCCACGGCATGTGGGATCTTCCCGGATCAGGGATCAAACTTGTGTCTCTTGCAGGCGAACTCTCTACCACTGAGCTATCAGGAAAGCCCAAGAGCTTTTTTTTTTTTTTTTTATGATTTTTCTCCCCCTTTTTTTGCCACCCCCTCCAGCTTGGAGGATCTCTTTTTCCTTACCAGAGATTGAACCCAGGCCCACGACAGGGAAAGCAGCAGGTCCTCACCACTGGACTCCCACTGGGAAATCCCTCCAGAGTCTTAACTACAACTGCCAAGATCTTTTCTTTAAACAGAATGACAATCACAGGTTCTGGGTAGAAATACCTGTGGGGAAAGGGGCTCCATTTAACCCCCTCCACTCTCCCCACCTCTGGGAGGGAGGACTGACCCGAGCAGACAAGATGGCTGAGGCTCCGTGAGCCAATCACACACGGAAGTTAGGCTAAGGGAGGGGCTCTGCGGTGAGCTCCATGTCCCAGCAGTGCCTCTGAAGCCTTGCCTCCTTCTAGAGCCTTGCTGTCTGAGGAGGGACTTGCCAACCCCACCTGGCTGCTGAAACATGAAATGTGGCCAGTCCAAACCCAGCGGAGGTACAAACACACGCCAGATTCCAAAGACTCTACGTGGGACAAAGAACATAAAATATCTCATTCATAGCTTCTTATGTCAATTACATGTTCAAATAATAACATTTTTGGGAGCTTCCCCGGTGGTTAAGAATCCACCGACCAATGCAGCGGACATGGTTTGATTCCTGGTCCTGGAAGGTTCCACACGCTGTGGAGCAGCTGAGCCTGTGGGCCACTACCACTGAGCCCACGGGCCACAACAAGAGAATCCACCTCAGGGAGAAGCCCGCGCACTGTGACCAGGAGTAGCCCCCGGTCACCATGATTAGAGAAAGCCTGCGCACAGCAATGGAATCCAAGTGTGGCCAGAAGTAGATAAATAAAATAAATCTTTAAAAAAATAATCAATAAAATAATATTTTGGATAGACTGGGTTAAAATATACATGATTCAAATTAAGTTCACTCATTCATTTTTCCAGTTTTAAATTGCAGTGAAATTCACATATCATAACATCAACCATTTTAAACAATTCATTGGCATTCAGGACATCCACAAGGTTGTACAACTATCACCACTACCTAGTTCTAGAACGTTTCTACCGCCCCTAGTACCATGATGAATAAATGAAACCTCGCTTATGTTAGATTCAGGAAGGCAGGAGAGGGGAGCTCTCATGCCCCATCACACGCTGCTGTCTTCAAACTCCAAAGGGGAAGAGATGTACCTTGCACCTCCAAGAAAAATTAAGTTACTACTTTACTACCCAAGCAGAAAGAAGGAAGATTTTCTCCTCGCCCGGCAACAGCCCAGCCAATGAGAGACTGTAACAACTCAGCCAATGAAAAGCCATTACACTTAGAACTCCCAGCTTCCTCCAAGGAGCTCTTTGTTTATAATAGCCCCTTCCAACTCTCCTTTCTCCCCTATGAAAGAATCGTCCTCTCCTTTGTTCCTCTAGACTTGCTTATCGTTTTGCTGTAACATGCTTGTCTTCAACTGCAATGCTCTGTATTCCCCAATTCAAAAGAACAAAACACAAAAACTGGCTGTTTTACTTTTAGTCCACAACCAGTCACTCCCTCTCCTCCCAGCCCTTGGCCGCCACTAATCTGCCTTCAGCCTCTATGGCCAGAACCCAGAGGAGGTACAAACACACGCCAGATTCCAAAGACTCTACGTGGGACAAAGAACATAAAATATCTCATTCATAGCTTCTTATGTCAATTACATGTTCAAATAATAACATTTTTGGGAGCTTCCCCGGTGGTTAAGAATCCACCGACCAATGCAGCGGACATGGTTTGATTCCTGGTCCTGGAAGGTTCCACACGCTGTGGAGCAGCTGAGCCTGTGGGCCACTACCACTGAGCCCACGGGCCACAACAAGAGAATCCACCTCAGGGAGAAGCCCGCGCACTGTGACCAGGAGTAGCCCCCGGTCACCATGATTAGAGAAAGCCTGCGCACAGCAATGGAATCCAAGTGTGGCCAGAAGTAGATAAATAAAATAAATCTTTAAAAAAATAATCAATAAAATAATATTTTGGATAGACTGGGTTAAAATATACATGATTCAAATTAAGTTCACTCATTCATTTTTCCAGTTTTAAATTGCAGTGAAATTCACATATCATAACATCAACCATTTTAAACAATTCATTGGCATTCAGGACATCCACAAGGTTGTACAACTATCACCACTACCTAGTTCTAGAACGTTTCTACCGCCCCTAGTACCATGATGAATAAATGAAACCTCGCTTATGTTAGATTCAGGAAGGCAGGAGAGGGGAGCTCTCATGCCCCATCACACGCTGCTGTCTTCAAACTCCAAAGGGGAAGAGATGTACCTTGCACCTCCAAGAAAAATTAAGTTACTACTTTACTACCCAAGCAGAAAGAAGGAAGATTTTCTCCTCGCCCGGCAACAGCCCAGCCAATGAGAGACTGTAACAACTCAGCCAATGAAAAGCCATTACACTTAGAACTCCCAGCTTCCTCCAAGGAGCTCTTTGTTTATAATAGCCCCTTCCAACTCTCCTTTCTCCCCTATGAAAGAATCGTCCTCTCCTTTGTTCCTCTAGACTTGCTTATCGTTTTGCTGTAACATGCTTGTCTTCAACTGCAATGCTCTGTATTCCCCAATTCAAAAGAACAAAACACAAAAACTGGCTGTTTTACTTTTAGTCCACAACCAGTCACTCCCTCTCCTCCCAGCCCTTGGCCGCCACTAATCTGCCTTCAGCCTCTATGGAGTCCCTAGTCTAGACACAAGCAGGGATTTAGGTGGCTCCTTTATGCCAGTGGATGCCTGGCTTCTAGGACCTCATGGAGTGGTACCAGTTGGGTTCAGGCACGACCTCCACCGCCCCACCTGGGCAGCTCAGCCCTGGTACAGAGTGGGTGCTCAAAAAACATTTATGCTGGGAGAAGGAAGGAGGAGCAGCAACTCTGGGAGCCCCATTCTGTCCTGTGATCTGAATGATGTGGGTGGCAACTCAGCTGAAAAGTAGACACATCTGTGTGTGTGTGTGTGTGTGGTATAATAATAATAATAATAGTAACAATAATAATAATAATAATATGTATGTATATATTCGGTCTTTGCCCCATTCCTGGCACTGAGCCCCTAAAGTCCTTGGAATTTCCTGAGTGATAAGAATGTCTTTGTATGCTAATGAGAACTCCAGAAACTGGGGAAAGGAAGCTTCAGGAGGAGGGGCACTGGCAGCCAGTAAAACCAGCCAAGTGCTTAGAGGGTTCCACTGACTGGGAAAAAATGCTGGAGGCTGAGTTCCATCACCAGTGGCCAGTGATTTAATCGCTTGTTCCTGTGTAATCAAACCCCAATATTGGGGCTTCCCTGGTGGTCCAGTGGGTGGGGACACCGCCTTGCAGTGCAAGGGGCGCCGGTTCGATCCCTGGCCTGGGAAGATCCCACGTGCTGCGGAGCGGCTGGACCGATGTGTCCAATTACCGAGCCGGAGCTCTGGGACACGTGCGCCCAGGGACGGTGCTCTGCGACAACAGAGGCCACCGCCATGGGAGGCCCACACGGGCCAAAGAACAAAGACGGATGAAACTAGACAAATGAAAGACCAGTGGAAGTGGCCTGCCCACCCCCCTCCCTCCCTACCCCCGCCAAAATAAATTAATTAAATTAAAAAAACTCAATATTAAGATAAAAACCTAAATAATGGGGTTCAGGGGGCTTTTGGGCTGGTAAACACATCCAGGTGCCAGCAGGGTGGTGCACCGCCAGCTCCAAGGGGTCACGGGCCCCTGTGCTCAGGACCCTTCACACCCTGTGTCTCTCTTCAGCATCCGGCTGTTCATCTGTCTGCTTATGATAAACTGTAGTATGTAATAGGAAGGACAGCTCTTCTTTGCACTCTTGCAGCTGTGGGAATCCTCAAATCTATAGGCGGGGGGCAGAAGGGCAGGTAGGCTGAGATCCCCATTTGTGGCTGCGGTTTGATATGGGGACTGTCTCGTAGGACTGAGCCCTAAACCTGCGGTGTCTAATTCTAGTTAGCGTCAGAACTGAATTGCTGGGACTTCTGTGTAGTTCAGAATCTGTCTGTCAACACAGGGGACAAGGGGCTCGATCCCTGGTCCAGGAAGATCCGCAGGCTGTGGGCGCATAAGCCTGGGGGCCAACAGCTACTGAGCCTGCGGGCTACAGCTACGGAAGCCCGCATGCCTAGAACCCACACTCCGCAACAAGAGGAGCCACGGCACTAAGAAGCCCATGCACCACAACTGGAGAGTAGCCCTGATCGCTGAAACGAGAGAAAGCGTGCCTGCAGGCACCAACAAAGAGCCGGTGCAGCCAAACATAAATAAATATTTTAAAAAAAAGAAAAGAATTTGAAGTACTGGACACCCAACTTAAGCAGGAGAATCAGTGTGTTTGAGGGGTTTTTACTATACTTATTTTTGGTTGGGCTAGGCCTTCATTGCTGCATGCGGGCTTTCTCTAGTTGTGGTGGGCCGGCTTCTCATTGTGACGGCTTCTCCGGTGGCAGAGCACGGGCTCCGGAGCATGCGGGCTTCAGTAGTTGTGGCTGGATGGCTTAGCTGTCCCACGGCATGAGGAATCTTCCCAGACCAGGGACTGAAACTTCATCTCGCATTGCTAGGCAGATTCCTTTATTTTTTCTTTTTTAATTTTTTGACCACTTTTATTTGTCTTTCATTTGTCTAGTTTCATCCATCTTTGGCCCGTGTGGGCCTCCCATTACAGTGGCCTATCTCGTTGCAGAGCACTGGCTCTGGGCGCAGGCGCTCCAAAGCTCCGGCTCAGTAATTGGACACATCAGTCCAGCCGCTCCACGGCACGTGGGATCTTCCCAGGCCAGGGATCGAACCGGTGCCCTTTGCACTGCAAGGCGGTGTCCTTACCCACTGGACCACCAGGAAAGTTCCACTCGTGACTTTCTACCTAAGACTTTTTGGGGGTGGGGAGGAGGGTGGGGAGGGAGGCGGGCGGGCCACTTCTTTTGGTCTTTCATTTGTCTATTTTCATCCATCTTTGTTCTTTGGCCCGTGTGGGCCTCCCATCGTGGTGGCCTCTGTTGTCACAGAGCACTGGCTCTGGGCGCATGCGCCCCAGAGCTCCAACTCGGTAATTGGACACATCAGTCCAGCCGCTCCGCGGCACATGGGATCTTCCCAGGCCAGGGATCAAACTGGCGCCCCCTGCACTGCAAGGCGGTGTCCTTACCCACTGGACCACCAGGGAAGCCCTCTACCTAAGACTTTTTTTTCTCTTGAGCCAACTGGCAGTGCCAGGGAGATAATACCCCAGGTGCAGGCTTCTACCAAGAACAGACAGGCACTGGCATGAGACACCCCAGTTCCCTGGCCCCTTGGGAAGCACAACCCCCAGACATGCCCAGAGGGACTGAGCCCCAGCTGCCTGCAGCCAGCATCCTGAGCTACCCCCTTCTCCTCCCCGCCTCTTCCTTTCCTCCAGTGCGTCCTGGGATCCCCTCCCTAATCAACTCCTCGCACTCAGATCCTGGCCTCAGAGCCTGCTTCTGGGGCAACCAAAATTAAGATAAGGGACCACATAAGGAACTGGCTGTTCTAGGAAGGCAGGCCTTGTATTACTAGACATTTCCATTTTTTTCCAGGAGAAACCAGGATCCAGACTGTCCAGTGAAACCTTCTGACTGTTCATCACTGGCTCAAAGTGAACAGTGCAAAACAAAATAAAACAAAGTGTCTGCAGGCCGGCCAGGTCAAAGCTGTTGGTGGGTCAAGGGCCGAGAAAGCTGTTATCAGTGTGCCTTGGTCAGAGGCGCTTCTTGGCAACCTGCTCTGGTGGCCTGGGTGGGGACAAGCAGAGGAGGCCCTTGGTGGGCTGGGCAGGAGGGCCTGTTTACAAGACCCCGACTGGAAGCATCTGGACAGCCCCACGTGGCTGCCTGTGGCCAGCAGCAGACCCAGAGGAAACAATCAGCCTAAATGCTTTTCTAAACACGCAGCCCCGGAGCCGCCTGTGGCCTCCCCAGGCTGGCCAGGGTGGGGAGAAGTCCCAGGACCCCGCCGCCTGCCTGACGTCTAAGCTCAGGCCCAGAAAAAACAAACTTGGGGGGAGCTGGAGGGCCCTGAGGAGGAGGCTGTCGTGAGAGAGCCAACTCTAGACCCCACACTTGTGAACTTCTCTTTAATTCCGTGCAGATGGAGGAGGCCGTCTTTACAGATTCCATCTCCCTACGCTGCCCCCTCCCTTTCCTCTTGCAGAGAAAACAAAACGGGTGTCTCTAGAGATTGCTTTTGCCCCATTTCACATGGTTATTTAAAGCCTCCGCTTTTCGGCTGCCTTCTCAGAATTTAAATTAAGAATACAGGGTGTCAAGAGTAGAAGTGGGTGATGCAAAATTTGGGTTCTGCTGTGTTTATTGTTCTACAGCCAGCTAAACCCATCTATGCTTATTCTAAATTGTTTCATACTTTTAGTAGATTTTAACTTGGAGCTAATGTTCCTTCAGGGAGAGGGTCAGAAAAATTCCTGAAGACAGACCTTTAACAGGCCCCCTATGAGTCACATATTCCATATGTCCTTAGCACATTTAATCCTCATCACGATCCAAAGAGCTGTACAGCATTGTATGATTACAATATGTCTTGGTTACAATGGACAGAAACCTCCATCAAAGGGAGTTTAATGATTGGAATGTCCGATAAGGATGTCAGGCATGGCTGGATCCAGGAGCTCCAAGGCTGTCTGAGGATCTCTACCTCTTGGCTCTACTCTCCACTGTGACTCTTTCCTTCTCAGTCAGGCCTTTCTCTTACTAGACATTTCCATTTTTCCAGGAGAAACCAGGATCCAGACTGTCCAGTGAAACCTTCTGACTGTTCATCACTGGCTCAAAGTGAACAGTGCAAAACAAAATAAAACAAAGTGTCTGCAGGCCGGCCAGGTCAAAGCTGTTGGTGGGTCAAGGGCCGAGAAAGCTGTTATCAGTGTGCCTTGGTCAGAGGCGCTTCTTGGCAACCTGCTCTGGTGGCCTGGGTGGGGACAAGCAGAGGAGGCCCTTGGTGGGCTGGGCAGGAGGGCCTGTTTACAAGACCCCGACTGGAAGCATCTGGACAGCCCCACGTGGCTGCCTGTGGCCAGCAGCAGACCCAGAGGAAACAATCAGCCTAAATGCTTTTCTAAACACGCAGCCCCGGAGCCGCCTGTGGCCTCCCCAGGCTGGCCAGGGTGGGGAGAAGTCCCAGGACCCCGCCGCCTGCCTGACGTCTAAGCTCAGGCCCAGAAAAAACAAACTTGGGGGGAGCTGGAGGGCCCTGAGTAGGAGGCTGTCGTAGAGAGCCAACTCTAGACCCCACACTTGTGAACTTCTCTTTAATTCCGTGCAGATGGAGGAGGCCGTCTTTACAGATTCCATCTCCCTACGCTGCCCCCTCCCTTTCCTCTTGCAGAGAAAACAAAACGGGTGTCTCTAGAGATTGCTTTTGCCCCATTTCACATGGTTATTTAAAGCCTCCGCTTTTCGGCTGCCTTCTCAGAATTTAAATTAAGAATACAGGGTGTCAAGAGTAGAAGTGGGTGATGCAAAATTTGGGTTCTGCTGTGTTTATTGTTCTACAGCCAGCTAAACCCATCTATGCTTATTCTAAATTGTTTCATACTTTTAGTAGATTTTAACTTGGAGCTAATGTTCCTTCAGGGAGAGGGTCAGAAAAATTCCTGAAGACAGACCTTTAACAGGCCCCCTATGAGTCACATATTCCATATGTCCTTAGCACATTTAATCCTCATCACGATCCAAAGAGCTGTACAGCATTGTATGATTACAATATGTCTTGGTTACAATGGACAGAAACCTCCATCAAAGGGAGTTTAATGATTGGAATGTCCGCGATAAGGATGTCAGGCATGGCTGGATCCAGGAGCTCCAAGGCTGTCTGAGGATCTCTCTACCTCTTGGCTCTACTCTCCACTGTGACTCTTTCCTTCTCAGTCAGGCCTTTCTCTTAAGATTACAAAGATGGTCCCCAGTGGTTCCGAGCTTCCAGCTGCCAAGCTACCCTGGTGGATACAGAATACCTCTCTCCCAGGACTTTCAGCAAAAGTCCTGTGACTGAATCTCATGGGTCCAGCCTGGGTCACAGGCCAATCACCACGACTAGAGGGACAGAATTCCTAACCACAGGCCCACACTGGGCATGTGAGAGGGTCAGTCTGTTAAAATACAGGTGAGAATGGGAAGCTACTGAAGGGGTCCTGGACCCTAGACATGCAAAAATCACAGAAGCCACGGGACTTCCCTGGTGGTCCAGTGGCTAAGGCTCTGTCCTCCCAATGCAGGGGACCCAGGGTCAACCCTGGGTCAGCGCACTAGATCCTCCATGCCCCAACTAAGAGTTCACAGGCTGCAGCTGAACGATCCTACATGCCACAAAGAAAATCAAAGATCCTTTATGTTACAACTTCCGGCCCAGATGAATAAGTAAATATTTAAAAATAAAATAACAGAAGTGAACCACTGCAAGATGAGAAGGACAGGTGAACCTCCGGCATCAGCTGGGGTGTTAACAGGAAAGGGGCTCCATTTAACCACTGCAAGTTCTCAGAATTTCCACAATGGTAAAGGGAAAAAAAACAGGGTGTCAAGAGTAGAAGTGGGTGATGCAAAATTTGGGTTCTGCTGTGTTTATTGTTCTACAGCCAGCTAAACCCATCTATGCTTATTCTAAATTGTTTCATACTTTTAGTAGATTTTAACTTGGAGCTAATGTTCCTTCAGGGAGAGGGTCAGAAAAATTCCTGAAGACAGACCTTTAACAGGCCCCCTATGAGTCACATATTCCATATGTCCTTAGCACATTTAATCCTCATCACGATCCAAAGAGCTGTACAGCATTGTATGATTACAATATGTCTTGGTTACAATGGACAGAAACCTCCATCAAAGGGAGTTTAATGATTGGAATGTCCGCGATAAGGATGTCAGGCATGGCTGGATCCAGGAGCTCCAAGGCTGTCTGAGGATCTCTCTACCTCTTGGCTCTACTCTCCACTGTGACTCTTTCCTTCTCAGTCAGGCCTTTCTCTTAAGATTACAAAGATGGTCCCCAGTGGTTCCGAGCTTCCAGCTGCCAAGCTACCCTGGTGGATACAGAATACCTCTCCCCCAGGACTTTCAGCAAAAGTCCTGTGACTGAATCTCATGGGTCCAGCCTGGGTCACAGGCCAATCACCACGACTAGAGGGACAGAATTCCTAACCACAGGCCCACACTGGGCATGTGAGAGGGTCAGTCTGTTAAAATACAGGTGAGAATGGGAAGCTACTGAAGGGGTCCTGGACCCTAGACATGCAAAAATCACAGAAGCCACGGGACTTCCCTGGTGGTCCAGTGGCTAAGGCTCTGTCCTCCCAATGCAGGGGACCCAGGGTCAACCCTGGGTCAGCGCACTAGATCCTCCATGCCCCAACTAAGAGTTCACAGGCTGCAGCTGAACGATCCTACATGCCACAAAGAAAATCAAAGATCCTTTATGTTACAACTTCCGGCGCAGATGAATAAGTAAATATTTAAAAATAAAATAACAGAAGTGAACCACTGCAAGATGAGAAGGACAGGTGAACCTCCGGCATCAGCTGGGGTGTTGGGACAGGAGCACAGGTTGTACACGACACATTTCCGGGGTGCTCCATTTAAATCCACTGTCATTGTGCATGTATAGATTTAACATAATAAATTTTCAACACTGGCAGTTCAGTATCTGGTAACTGAAAACATAGGTTGAAAAGAAAAACAGAGCCACAGTATGTGGCACATCTTACCGTCAAGAAGTGGAATCTCTTTCTTCACCCGCCAAATCTGGGCTGGCCTTGAGACCTGCTTTGACCAGGAGAATGCAGCAGAAGGGACGCTGTGTAATTTGGAGGCTTACACTTACATTCTCTTGGAAGACGAGATCCTTGGGGAGGATAAGGAATCACGTGAAGAAAATGTAGATGCCGTGACTGACCAGCTCTGGAGGACCCGAGGCGGCAGGATGGGGAGCTGGAGTGAGCTTCCTCGTCAGCTCATTTAAGCTGCCTAGAGGAGGAAATGGCAACCCACTCCGCTATTCTTACTCGGAAAATTCTATGGAGAGAGGAGCCTGGCAGGCTACAGTCCATGGGGGTCACAAAAACTCGGACCTGTCTGTGCATGCAGCCACGCACGCACACATACATTTAAGCTGGGAACTCAGTTTCCCAGAATCCCTTCTCCATACCGTACCAGGTTTGCTGTTTTTCAGTTGCTCAGTCCTTTCCGACTCTTTCCCATGCCATGGTCTTTTTTTTTTTCTTTGATTTTGGCCTCTTTTATTTATTTATTTATTTTATTTACTTTTGTCCATCTTAATTGTTTGGCCTGTATGGGCCTCCCATTGCAGTGGCCTCTCTCACTGCAGAGCACTGGCTCTGGGCTTGTGCGCTCCAGAGTGCTGGCTCTAACTGGACACACCGGTCCGGCTGCTCCGTGGCACCTGGGCCAGGGATCGAACTGGCGCCCCTTGCACTGCAAGGTGGACTCTCTACCCACTGGACCACCAGGGCAGCCCTCCCATGGTCTTTTAACTTCATGGCTGCAATCGCCGTTTGTGGTGATTTTGGAGTCCAAGAACATAAAGCCTGTCACTGTTTCCCTTTTCCCCTATCTATTTGCCATGAAGTGATGGGTTCCAGGGTAGAAATAGCCAAAAGAGGAACGTGAAACGGAGGGTCGGTGAGGCCCTTTGGAAGTCAGCGGGGTCAGATATAATGAAAGTGTCTCCTGAGATGACTTACGTAAAAACACAGACCCACCTGGAGGCTTCCCTGGTGGCTCAGCTGGAAAGACTCTGCCTGCCAGCGCAGGAGATGCGGATTTGATTCCTGGGTCGAGAAGATCCTCTAGAGAAGGAATTTGATGAATTGCTTTATTGCAGCGTTTGCTTTATTTCTGTTTGGTCTTAAACCAAACCCACAATATCACCAAGGGAATGCCTGCACTTTCATCCAGATCCTGGTTTCAGAGTCTGCTTTCGGGTGAACCAGGTCTGGGGCCTCTTGGGAGGCCCAACTGCCCCTGTGTTGTGTGTCAAAGGAACCCAATGACAGAGTTCCAAACAGAAAGAGAGAAACCTCTCCTTTTAATCTTTCATTCATTCATTCAGTCAACAGTCAACAGGCTCCTGCTATGTGCAAGCACTAGAGACAGTGGAGCCCAGAACTTGGGGTCATTTGAGCTGCTGCAAATTGTAGCCCCAAGATTCGGGCACATCACCCACCCTTCTCAGAGCTTCATTTAATCCTCACTGTGTCCTGTGAGGCAGGAAACGTCAGGGTCCTTATTTTATAGTTGAGGAGACGGAGGCACAGAGAGATTGAGTGACTTGCCCAAGGTCACACAGCTTGTCAGTGTCAGAGTTCAAGTCCAGGAGTCAACTCCAAATCCCATGTTCTTAGTCATTTCCTCAGAAGTTTTAGGGATTGAGCTGATTAAGAAAAGCCCCAGAATTTAGGACTTGAGGCTTCCCTGGTGGCTCAGTAAAGAATCCGACTGCCAATGTAAGAGAAGCAGGTTTGATCCTGGGTCCGGAAGATCCCTTGCAGAAGGAAACAGCAACCCACTTCAGTATTCTTGCCTGGAAAATCCCACGGACAGAGGAGCTTGGTGGGCTACAGTCCATGAGGTTGAAAAAGAATCTGATATGACTTAGCGACTAAACAAACAAAAATTTAGGACTTACTCCCCCAGCTGGTATGAGTCAGTTCCATAATACTTGTGAGAAAAATCTCATTACGTTGTTTTCTAAGTCTGACAAAATTGAGATCTGAACCCCTTGCCAGAGGCAGGCTTTTGCCATTCCGAAGCCTGTTTCCCCGAACAGTTCCCACCAGCCTCTCCCAGACAGTGTGGTCCCATCTCCCTGAGGCCGCAGGTGGAGGCAGTATCTCTTACTTTTGCTACCAAATCTTTTCTCTTTAGCCACACCCCAGGTTCTTGAGTACTGGACAAGGCTGGCCACAGTGCTTGCTTCAGTAATGAGCACGTGAGTTAAGCTGAGCCAAAGAGGCTCAACCCTAAGAGGAAATCTCCACTAGGACGGTGAGCTGAAAGCCTGGGGCAATGATGCACCATCTTTGCCAGCCAATGGAGAGAGCCTGCCTAAGAATTAAGCTAACACAAAGGAAAGCAGGGTCAAGAGACGGGACAGATCCTCAACAACCTGCCTCAGCCCCTGGATCCAGCCATGCCTGAAGCTGTTCCTCTAACTTTCCAGGGACACAAAACAATACAAACTGATTCAGTGCAAGCTAATTTCAGACTCATTGATTCTCCTCTGGTCCAAAGTAAACACAGTCATTTAGAATACAAAGTCCTTGAGGGTCCTTAAGGGGGATAAATGAGGGAAAATATTTCTCATTCTTTTTTTTTTTTAAAGATTTATTTATTTATTTATTATTTTGGGCGGGGGTCGGGTTGGGGAGGGAGGGGAGCGGGCGGGCCACTTCTATTGCTCTTTCATTTCTCCATTTTCAGCCGTCTTTGTTCTTTGGCTCCCGTGGGCCTCCCATCGCGGTGGCGTCTGTTGCTGCAGAGCTCTGGCTCTGGGCACATGCGCTCCAGAGCTCCGGCTTGGCGATTGGACACATCGGTCCAGCCGCTCTGCGGCACGTGGGATCTTCCCAGGCCAGGGATCTAACCGGCACCCCTTGCATTGCAAGGCAGTGTCCCCACCCACTGGACCACCAGGGGAAGCCCTTCTCATTCTTTTGTAATGACTCGATATCTAAAATAAGCTCTGATTCATTCCTTTGGCAGGTTATCCTCCCTGACAACCATTACTCACCCCAGCCCTAACCAGCCTTGGGGTAGCTGTGGCCCCGGAGAACCTGCTACACTCTAAGCCTCCCCAGATGGTCCACGTTCCCCTGAAAAGATTCTCTCTGTCACCTGCCCCTTTCACCTCCATCTCAGGGGCCTGGGAGCTGGGTTTTTCTAGAGCTCCAAGAAAACATCTTACCAAACAGCCAGCGAAATCAACACCCAACAAATGCCTGAAATGCACACGAGGACACTGGAAATCTTGCCTCTATAGAAAGTGCCCAAAGAAGTTGTTCTTGCCTCCTTCAGTCCTCCTTGGACTGGCTCAGCTGGTAGAGAACCTGCCTGCCAATCCAAGAGACGTTATGAGACGTGAATTTGATCCCAGGGTCTTAAAGATCCTCAGGAGGAGGGCATGGCAACCCACTCCAGTGAAGAATTCTTACCTGGAGAATTCCATGGACAGAGGAGCCTGGCGGGCTACAGTCCATAGGGTCACAAAGAGTCAGACACAACTGAGTGAATAACACTCACTTTCCAGAAGTAGGGAAGGGGGTCAGTAGGGACTAGGGGAGGAACCTCAACCTCTGGCTGAATCAGAGAAGCAAGACACTTTCTGGAAGGCCTGACGAAGCACAGGGGAGATTCTAAGTTTGGGAAATCAGATACCATCTCATCTTAGGTTAGGTTCTCTAGAAATGGAGCCTGAGAAGGAGGTTTGGGCGCATGTGGCTTTTTGAGGGGGAGGTTCTCAGGAGGGGGCAGTGCCAGTTCCTCGGGCCCATGTGCAGAGTGTGGGTAACAGGGTCGGGGAGACAGCTGCGAGTCACTGGCCGCCAACGCTCACAGCGGCTGGCACACGGCCGCCTGGTGAAGAGCTGCGCCACCCCTTCCTTCCTCCTGGGAACCACCCACCTGCTTCTGGGGAAGAGACTCACCCGCCGGCTGCAGCTGGCGGGGACGGGGGCTCACGGGTGACACCGCAGCTCATGGGTGAGTGCCCAGAGCCGCAGGCTGGTGGAGCTGGGGCGAACCCTGGCTCCAGGATCCCTTAGATGCCCATCTGGAGGTGCAGACATTCTTTTGTAATGACTCGATATCTAAAATAAGCTCTGATTCATTCCTTTGGCAGGTTATCCTCCCTGACAACCATTACTCACCCCAGCCCTAACCAGCCTTGGGGTAGCTGTGGCCCCGGAGAACCTGCTACACTCTAAGCCTCCCCAGATGGTCCACGTTCCCCTGAAAAGATTCTCTCTGTCACCTGCCCCTTTCACCTCCATCTCAGGGGCCTGGGAGCTGGGTTTTTCTAGAGCTCCAAGAAAACATCTTACCAAACAGCCAGCGAAATCAACACCCAACAAATGCCTGAAATGCACACGAGGACACTGGAAATCTTGCCTCTATAGAAAGTGCCCAAAGAAGTTGTTCTTGCCTCCTTCAGTCCTCCTTGGACTGGCTCAGCTGGTAGAGAACCTGCCTGCCAATCCAAGAGACGTTATGAGACGTGAATTTGATCCCAGGGTCTTAAAGATCCTCAGGAGGAGGGCATGGCAACCCACTCCAGTGAAGAATTCTTACCTGGAGAATTCCATGGACAGAGGAGCCTGGCGGGCTACAGTCCATAGGGTCACAAAGAGTCAGACACAACTGAGTGAATAACACTCACTTTCCAGAAGTAGGGAAGGGGGTCAGTAGGGACTAGGGGAGGAACCTCAACCTCTGGCTGAATCAGAGAAGCAAGACACTTTCTGGAAGGCCTGACGAAGCACAGGGGAGATTCTAAGTTTGGGAAATCAGATACCATCTCATCTTAGGTTAGGTTCTCTAGAAATGGAGCCTGAGAAGGAGGTTTGGGCGCATGTGGCTTTTTGAGGGGGAGGTTCTCAGGAGGGGGCAGTGCCAGTTCCTCGGGCCCATGTGCAGAGTGTGGGTAACAGGGTCGGGGAGACAGCTGCGAGTCACTGGCCGCCAACGCTCACAGCGGCTGGCACACGGCCGCCTGGTGAAGAGCTGCGCCACCCCTTCCTTCCTCCTGGGAACCACCCACCTGCTTCTGGGGAAGAGACTCACCCGCCGGCTGCAGCTGGCGGGGACGGGGGCTCACGGGTGACACCGCAGCTCATGGGTGAGTGCCCAGAGCTTCGCAGGCTGGTGGAGCTGGGGCGAACCCTGGCTCCAGGATCCCTTAGATGCCCATCTGGAGGTGCAGAGGTGCACGGCTCCCGGGACAAGCTCCCGTGTCGGGTCCCCTCCATCCAGAGCCCAGCGTGTGATGGGTGCCGCGCGAGTCTCGGCTGTGTGCACGGCTCTGAGTGTCCCGGGCCTGAGGGCTGTGGTGGAAGTCTGGGGGTAGGGCGTTGGGGGAAGGAGTCTTCCTGTGCGTTCCCTACACCTACGGACACCGACCATGCGTGTGTGCCAGGTGTCACCAGGCCCCTGACCTCTGAGTGTCTAAACTTTCTTTGCTGGGGAGTCCTGATTCACCACTTTCCCTCCCATGCTCAGTCCCTCTGGGTGGGAAAGTACCCTGATTGGTTGAGATTCGTCCTAAGTCTAGGATGATGTCATCTCAAGAGATCATCCCTAATCTGACAACACCTGCAAAGACCCTATTTCCAAATAAGATCACGCTCACAGGGACCAGGGTTAGGACGTGGACGTATCTTTGGAGGGGTTTACCATCAGCCCACTGCCGGTGCAGAACAAGAAGTGAGCAGGAGCAAGCTGTCAGCGGCCCCACGCCATGGGGCTGAGCAAGACATTTAGGGTGGCTTCCCCAGGAGAGGGAGAGCGGAGGCTCAGAGAACAGTGGGGACAGAGGGGCCACCAGGCTCCACTCCCCACTGGACACACCGTTTACAGAGCAGGGAGCAGCCGGGGAGGCCGCAAGCCCGGCGGTCTCACTGGGGACACACAGGCGCGTCTGACCCCACGGTCCGGAGACTCTTGCACCCCACTGGCCTCTCTGGACCCCAGAGTGTGGGTAACAGGGTCGGGAGACAGCTGCGAGTCACTGGCCGCCAACGCCACAGCGGCTGGCACACGGCCGCCTGGTGAAGAGCTGCGCCACCCCTTCCTTCCTCCTGGGAACCACCCACCTGCTTCTGGGGAAGAGACTCACCCGCCGGCTGCAGCTGGCGGGGACGGGGGCTCACGGGTGACACCGCAGCTCATGGGTGAGTGCCCAGAGCTCGCAGGCTGGTGGAGCTGGGGCGAACCCTGGCTCCAGGATCCCTTAGATGCCCATCTGGAGGTGCAGAGGTGCACGGCTCCCGGGACAAGCTCCCGTGTCGGGTCCCTCCATCCAGAGCCCAGCGTGTGATGGGTGCCGCGCGAGTCTCGGCTGTGTGCACGGCTCTGAGTGTCCCGGGCCTGAGGGCTGTGGTGGAAGTCTGGGGGTAGGGCGTTGGGGGAAGGAGTCTTCCTGTGCGTTCCCTACACCTACGGACACCGACCATGCGTGTGTGCCAGGTGTCACCAGGCCCCTGACCTCTGAGTGTCTAAACTTTCTTTGCTGGGGAGTCCTGATTCACCACTTTCCCTCCCATGCTCAGTCCCTCTGGGTGGGAAAGTACCCTGATTGGTTGAGATTCGTCCTAAGTCTAGGATGATGTCATCTCAAGAGATCATCCCTAATCTGACAACACCTGCAAAGACCCTATTTCCAAATAAGATCACGCTCACAGGGACCAGGGTTAGGACGTGGACGTATCTTTGGAGGGGTTTACCATCAGCCCACTGCCGGTGCAGAACAAGAAGTGAGCAGGAGCAAGCTGTCAGCGGCCCCACGCCATGGGGCTGAGCAAGACATTTAGGGTGGCTTCCCCAGGAGAGGGGGAGACGCGGAGGCTCAGAGAACAGTGGGGACAGAGGGGCCACCAGGCTCCACTCCCCACTGGACACACCGTTTACAGAGCAGGGAGCAGCCGGGGAGGCCGCAAGCCCGCGGCGGTCTCACTGGGGACACACAGGCGCGTCTGACCCCACGGTCACCGGAGACTCTTGCACCCCACTGGCCTCTCTGGACCTTCCGGGCCCAGTATTCTGGACCACGCGCTCCCTTGGGCCAGCCTGGGGGGTGGGGGCCTCGTGGAGCCAGACCCCAGGCCGCTGGCTGGAGTCCAGGTCCAAAGCAGACACCACCCAGGCCCCGCTTTCAGCTCTGCCAAGGCCACCAGCCCAGCTCCCTCGAGGACAGAGCCAGGCCCTCTGCCCCACCCCCCCAAGTGACCACGCTGCACCCTCAGCCCGCACCAGGGGTCAGAGTTTTCCAGGCGCCTTCCCCGCCCTCCACCTACAGGCTGAATGCCTACAATTCTGCAGGAATTCCCACACTGCCCCGCCCCCGGGCCCCCGGTGAAGGCAACAGAGGGCCTCTGGGGTCTGAGGGTCGGTGCAGGGAGGCCCAGGGCCCTCTCTGGGAATCCCATTCCTGGCGATTGGGTCTTAGACAGGAAAGGAAGGCGCCTCCCGGGGCCGCCGCAGGAGGCTGTCAGCCCTCGTCAGACCGGCAGTCACAGTGTGGATCCCTCCCCACACGCCCCTCCACGTGCACGCACACACACACACACACAGCGGAACCACAGACACGCCCCACACATGCCTGACCACAAGCAGGAGCACAGGCCCTCCTCCTGGCCGCTGGGACGGGACATAAATGGACCTGTTTCCAGAGGGCAGCCTCCATACAGACACACGGGCAAGCCGGGACCACAAGCACAAGAGCCAGCGTGGCCTGGGGGCTGCCTCTAAGCACACCAGCCTGGGTTCAGAGCCCACCAGCCCAACCTCGGGCAAGTCGCTCATGTCCACTGAGTTGATGATGCCATCTAAGCACCTTTTCCAATGAGTTGTCTCTTCGCATCAGGTGGCCAAAGTGTGGGAGCTTCAGCTTCAGCATCAGTCCTTCCAGTGAACAGTCAGGGCTGATCTCCTCTAGGACTCACTGGTTTGGCCTCCTTGCTGTCCGAGCGACTCTCGAGAGTCTGCTCCAGCAGCAGAGTTCAAAAGTACCAATTCTTCAGCGCTCAGCCGTCTTTATGGTCCAGCTCTCACATCCACACATGACTACTGGGAAACCATAGCTTTGACTAGACAGGGAGGGGAGGAGCTAAGATACACCGGAGTTCTGCCACAAAGGGCAGGTAGTCTGAACGTCAAAAGATTATTGCTGGCCGCTGGATTCACTCTGCCATGGCCCGCTCTCTGTGGAGTGTGCTTTCTCTGAATCTGAATAAATCTATTTCTTACCTATCACTTTGTCTCTTGCTGAATTCTTCTCTGCAAAGAGACATGAAGAACCTAAGCCTCAGTGAGTCCAGGAGCTGGGAGCTGCCATTACCATCTTGCCACCACACAGAATCTTGCATGAAGCCAACATGGTGGCAAGGACTTAGAAAGACTGGGACTGGGCACCACGTGAGCCCCCAAATCAGGAAAGGTTCCCACACTGCCCCGCCCCTGGGCCCCGGTGAAGGCAACAGAGGGCCTCTGGGGTCTGAGGGTCGTGCAGGAGGCCCAGGGCCCTCTCTGGGAATCCCATTCCTGGCGATTGGGTCTTAGACAGGAAAGGAAGGCGCCTCCCGGGGCCGCCGCAGGAGGCTGTCAGCCCTCGTCAGACCGGCAGTCACAGTGTGGATCCCTCCCCACACGCCCCTCCACGTGCACGCACACACACACACACACAGCGGAACCACAGACACGCCCCACACATGCCTGACCACAAGCAGGAGCACAGGCCCTCCTCCTGGCCGCTGGGACGGGACATAAATGGACCTGTTTCCAGAGGGCAGCCTCCATACAGACACACGGGCAAGCCGGGACCACAAGCACAAGAGCCAGCGTGGCCTGGGGGCTGCCTCTAAGCACACCAGCCTGGGTTCAGAGCCCACCAGCCCAACCTCGGGCAAGTCGCTCATGTCCACTGAGTTGATGATGCCATCTAAGCACCTTTTCCAATGAGTTGTCTCTTCGCATCAGGTGGCCAAAGTGTGGGAGCTTCAGCTTCAGCATCAGTCCTTCCAGTGAACAGTCAGGGCTGATCTCCTCTAGGACTCACTGGTTTGGCCTCCTTGCTGTCCGAGCGACTCTCGAGAGTCTGCTCCAGCAGCAGAGTTCAAAAGTACCAATTCTTCAGCGCTCAGCCGTCTTTATGGTCCAGCTCTCACATCCACACATGACTACTGGGAAACCATAGCTTTGACTAGACAGGGAGGGGAGGAGCTAAGATACACCGGAGTTCTGCCACAAAGGGCAGGTAGTCTGAACGTCAAAAGATTATTGCTGGCCGCTGGATTCACTCTGCCATGGCCCGCTCTCTGTGGAGTGTGCTTTCTCTGAATCTGAATAAATCTATTTCTTACCTATCACTTTGTCTCTTGCTGAATTCTTCTCTGCAAAGAGACATGAAGAACCTAAGCCTCAGTGAGTCCAGGAGCTGGGAGCTGCCATTACCATCTTGCCACCACACAGAATCTTGCATGAAGCCAACATGGTGGCAAGGACAGCTGAGAGATGGAGAAAGACTGGGAGCTGAGGACACCACGTGAGCCCCCAAATCAAGCCAATAAATTCTATTGATATATTTCTTAAAAAAAAAAAAAAGATTATTGTTAAAGAAAATGAGATGTCCCAAGTTAAGGAATCCAGTGCTTTTCTAGGAACGGGAAGACACAAGAGGTTGGGTTCACTGAAATCATTCCTTTGATATGCACCTCCGCGACCTGGGGCCATTTTCCTGTATTAAAATTTTCCTGAGTTTCTCCAGGACTCCCCCTAGGGAAGAGCTATAGTCTGATGGCTGCTAAGGCAAGTATTCTTTTCAGGCCTCAGTTTCCTTAGGGCTGCAATTGCTGATGACTGGGCCATCCTTTGTTTACCGACACGGCAAGAAATATTCCATTTCTCAGATATAAACACACGGGTACATACAAGGATAGGTACCTCCACACAGAAACACGCGTAGAGAGACACTGTTGTTTTGTCGAGAAGCTGTGTCCGACTCTGTGGCCCCACGGACTGCAGCACACTAGGCTCCTCTGTCTTCCACTGTCTCCTGGCATTTGCTGAGATCCATGCCACTGAGTTGGTGATGCCATCCAACAATCTCATCCTCTGCCACTCCCTTCTCCTCCTGTCCTCAATCCTTCCTAACATCAGAGCATTTTCCAATGAACTGGCTCTTTCTATCAGGTGGCCAAAGTTTTGGAGCTTCAGCTTCAGTCCTCCCAATGAATATTCAGGGCTGATTCCCTTTACGATTGACTGGTTTGATCTCTTTGCAGTCCCAAGAGTCTTCTTTTTTTTTTTTGGTCAAGAGTCTTCTCCAGCACACAATTGAAAAGCATCAACACTTTGGCACTCAGCCTTCTTTAGAGGCACCTATATAACTCTGGATAAAAACTCACGTGCAAACAGACACACAAAGACACGGAGTGGTTTCTGTTTGCCACACCTGACACCCTGCCCTGTCCGGGGTCTGGGACCAGGTCTCCCAGCAGTCTGTGGGACTGAGCCCTAAACCTGTGGGGTCTGATACCTAACTCCAGGTAGGTAGCATCAGAATCAAATTAAATTATAGGACACCCAGTTGACATCCAGAGAATTGGTTGATGCGGAGGACAATACTGTACATATTTGGTATCAAGTGTTATGAGTAGACAGTTTTATCTTTATGAAGGTATGGTGAGGACTGAGTGAGATAAAGCATGTAAAGAAGAACTTGCGGGCTTCCCTGGTGGTCCAGTGGGTGGGGACACCGCCTTGCAGTGCAAGGGGCGCCGGTTCCCTCCCTGGCCTGGGAAGATCCCACGTGCCGCGGAGCGGCTGGACTGATGTGTCCAATCACCGAGCCGGAGCTCTGGAGCGCATGCGCCCAGAGCCAGCGCTCTGCGACAACAGAGGCCACCACGATGGGAGGCCCACAGGAGCCAAAGAACAAAGATGGATGCAAATAGATAAATGAAAGACCAAGAGAAGTGGCCCGCCCCGTCCCTCCCCAACCCGCCCCTCCCCCAAAATAAATAAATAAATAAAATCTTAAAAAAAAAAAAAAGAAGAACTTGCCGTGGGTAGCATTTGCCTTAACATGGTAACAGCATGATTTACTTGGGTTTTATGAAATAAGAACTGAGTAGCAGTCTTCAAATTCAGAGAATCCATAGGTTTAGAGAGCAGAAAAATTCCATTTCTGTTTTCACTAGCCTGTAACTGAAATGTAGCGTCCATTCTCAGTTCCTGATGTAGCAACATCCACAGACCTAGGACTTTGTCACCCAGAAGGACCACAGGTATTTTCACACCCCATGACTGTCGTAGGCACACACGGCATAGCTGACTTCTTGCGTAAGCTGCTGGAGGAGACTGCACTGGAAAGATCCTTCTGAATGTTTGTGGATGTGCTCAGTTGTGTCTGACTCTCTGCAAGCCCAACAGCTTCTCTGTCCATGGAATGTTCCAGGCAACAATACTGGAGCAATTTGCCATCTCCTACTCCAGGGAATCTTCCCGACCCAGGGATCAAACCCACATCTCTTGCATCTCCTGCATTGGCAGGTGGGTCCTTTACCAAAATGCCACCTGGGAAGATCGATGTTAGAAATTTATCAAAAAATAAAAATAAAATGACTAGCTAGAGTTATAAATGAACAGAGAGACAGATTGAGGGATGAATGGCTAGAGAAAGGGATGAAGGAATGAATGGATGGGTGGATGAACAGATACAACAAAATGTTATCCGGATGATCAGTATGGGGTATTCACTGCACAATCTTTCAACTTGTCTGTATGTCTGAACATTTTCACAATAAGATGTTGGGGGAAAGATTACTAAAAGAGAAAAAAGGATGAACTGAGAAAAAAAAAAAAAAAGACAAAGTCGGAGCAAAGAAAGAAAACTGATCTTAAAGATCATCTTTATCACTGAGTTCTTTCACCAAAGTCAAACTGTACAGGGTAGAAAGTGAACAAAAGAAGCACAAGGACTTGTCTGCTGGTGGTGGCACAGCGGATAAGGATCTGCCTGCCGATACACGGGACACAGGTTTGATCCCTGGTCTGGAAGATTCCACATGCTGTGTAGCAACTAAGCCTGTGTGCCACAACTACTGAGCCCGTCCGTGCTCTCGAGCCTGTGCTCTGCAACAAGAGAACCCACCGCAGTGAGAAACCTGAGCCTGACAACTAAGAGCAGCCCTGACCCTCCGCAACTAGGCGACGCCTGCACAGGGCAGCAAACACCTGGAGCAGCCATGAAGAAAGCAGTACAAGATGTAGACACACAACGCGGTCACGTAACTGCAAGTTAAGGGGGAGAATGATCACGGTTTCTCTATAAGGAAAGTCTAGGAGGCACTGTCAATACAAAGCCCACTGGCCACCTGGGGCTCCAAGCACTTGAAATATATCTAGTGAAATCTAAGATGTGCTGTAAAATATGCACCTGATTTGGAAGACTTAATACCAAAAAAAAGGAGAGAGAGAATGGAAAATAGCTTTGGAATATATAAAAACACTGATTACATGTTGAAATGTTAATACTCTGGATATATTGGATTAAGTAAAATACAGTAAAATTTGCCATCTCCTTCTCCAGGAATCTTCCCACCCAGGGATCAAACCCACATCTCTTGCATCTCCTGCATTGGCAGGTGGGTCCTTTACCAAAATGCCACCTGGGAAGATCGATGTTAGAAATTTATCAAAAAATAAAAATAAAATGACTAGCTAGAGTTATAAATGAACAGAGAGACAGATTGAGGGATGAATGGCTAGAGAAAGGGATGAAGGAATGAATGGATGGGTGGATGAACAGATACAACAAAATGTTATCCGGATGATCAGTATGGGGTATTCACTGCACAATCTTTCAACTTGTCTGTATGTCTGAACATTTTCACAATAAGATGTTGGGGGAAAGATTACTAAAAGAGAAAAAAGGATGAACTGAGAAAAAAAAAAAAAAAGACAAAGTCGGAGCAAAGAAAGAAAACTGATCTTAAAGATCATCTTTATCACTGAGTTCTTTCACCAAAGTCAAACTGTACAGGGTAGAAAGTGAACAAAAGAAGCACAAGGACTTGTCTGCTGGTGGTGGCACAGCGGATAAGGATCTGCCTGCCGATACACGGGACACAGGTTTGATCCCTGGTCTGGAAGATTCCACATGCTGTGTAGCAACTAAGCCTGTGTGCCACAACTACTGAGCCCGTCCGTGCTCTCGAGCCTGTGCTCTGCAACAAGAGAACCCACCGCAGTGAGAAACCTGAGCCTGACAACTAAGAGCAGCCCTGACCCTCCGCAACTAGGCGACGCCTGCACAGGGCAGCAAACACCTGGAGCAGCCATGAAGAAAGCAGTACAAGATGTAGACACACAACGCGGGTCACGTAACTGCAAGTTAAGGGGGAGAATGATCACGGTTTCTCTATAAGGAAAGTCTAGGAGGCACTGTCAATACAAAGCCCACTGGCCACCTGGGGCTCCAAGCACTTGAAATATATCTAGTGAAATCTAAGATGTGCTGTAAAATATGCACCTGATTTGGAAGACTTAATACCAAAAAAAAGGAGAGAGAGAATGGAAAATAGCTTTGGAATATATAAAAACACTGATTACATGTTGAAATGTTAATACTCTGGATATATTGGATTAAGTAAAATACAGTTAAAAGTAATTTCCCCTGCTTCTTTTGACTTTCTTAAAAAAAACGCAGCTACATGAAAATGAAGATGACATGTAGCTACATTAGTCATATTTCTGCTGGGTAAGATGGGCCTACAGAAAAATTCTAATTTTACCCATGTGAAAATTCTAACTTTACCAAGACACATGCATTTCTCTTACGCTTCTAGAGCTACTTTTGTTCTTTCGCTGGCTGACCAGAGGTGGATGTGCCAAGAGGGCATCATTGTTGCCCTTTGCTCACCTTAGGGGGAGTATCTGCTTTTTTCCATTTTTCTGGTGGCTCATACCTCTGGGAAATATGATGTCACATTCGTGTTTAAGATAGTTGGAAGTAAAATAAAATCTTTATGTAATAAATATATTTTTTAGGGAACTATCCAGTTTTAAGTAAACAGAAATAAATCCAGAAATAAATTCAATATAAAATAAAACATAACTTTGGAAGGGGTGCCTGGACCCCAGAAGAGTCCCCAGGGATTGGGGTATCCCAGCTGGGTCCCCCATCCTCCCTCACTTTGAGAATCACGTGGTTTCTGATCAGCATTTTCCCATTTTCAGATGACTCAGCCACAAGAAGACGGTCATCAGACAAACATGAGGCGCCACGTGACAGTCGCCTGACCCTTCCGTGTAGGCAGAGGCACCAGCCCTGGCCGGGGCGGGAGATGTGGTCACCTCAGGCTCTGCTCCAGAGTAAGGAAACCTGGGCAGGAACCTGCCCGCATGACGGAGGCACCCTCCTCCAGCCAGAGCGCGGCATGGCGCCAGGTTGGGGTTCATCTATCCTGGACGTTTACCCCAAAGGCAGCCTGGGAGGAGGGATGCCTGGGAGGCCGGGCCAGGCTGGGCCACCTGTCACTGTCATCAGCCACTTACTGCGAGGTCGTCCCTGGACAGAGACTCCTGTACTGCTCACCTCTCCAGGCTTGAAGCCTTTTCTTCCTTATGAGCATATTGTGAGCATGCTCCAGGGGCTGGCTAATTTTAAAATATGCACCTGATTTGGAAGACTTAATACCAAAAAGGAGAGAGAGAATGGAAAATAGCTTTGGAATATATAAACACTGATTACATGTTGAAATGTTAATACTCTGGATATATTGGATTAAGTAAAATACAGTTAAAAGTAATTTCCCCTGCTTCTTTTGACTTTCTTAAAAAAAACGCAGCTACATGAAAATGAAGATGACATGTAGCTACATTAGTCATATTTCTGCTGGGTAAGATGGGCCTACAGAAAAATTCTAATTTTACCCATGTGAAAATTCTAACTTTACCAAGACACATGCATTTCTCTTACGCTTCTAGAGCTACTTTTGTTCTTTCGCTGGCTGACCAGAGGTGGATGTGCCAAGAGGGCATCATTGTTGCCCTTTGCTCACCTTAGGGGGAGTATCTGCTTTTTTCCATTTTTCTGGTGGCTCATACCTCTGGGAAATATGATGTCACATTCGTGTTTAAGATAGTTGGAAGTAAAATAAAATCTTTATGTAATAAATATATTTTTTAGGGAACTATCCAGTTTTAAGTAAACAGAAATAAATCCAGAAATAAATTCAATATAAAATAAAACATAACTTTGGAAGGGGTGCCTGGACCCCAGAAGAGTCCCCAGGGATTGGGGTATCCCAGCTGGGTCCCCCATCCTCCCTCACTTTGAGAATCACGTGGTTTCTGATCAGCATTTTCCCATTTTCAGATGACTCAGCCACAAGAAGACGGTCATCAGACAAACATGAGGCGCCACGTGACAGTCGCCTGACCCTTCCGTGTAGGCAGAGGCACCAGCCCTGGCCGGGGCGGGAGATGTGGTCACCTCAGGCTCTGCTCCAGAGTAAGGAAACCTGGGCAGGAACCTGCCCGCATGACGGAGGCACCCTCCTCCAGCCAGAGCGCGGCATGGCGCCAGGTTGGGGTTCATCTATCCTGGACGTTTACCCCAAAGGCAGCCTGGGAGGAGGGATGCCTGGGAGGCCGGGCCAGGCTGGGCCACCTGTCACTGTCATCAGCCACTTACTGCGAGGTCGTCCCTGGACAGAGACTCCTGTACTGCTCACCTCTCCAGGCTTGAAGCCTTTTCTTCCTTATGAGCATATTGTGAGCATGCTCCAGGGGCTGGCACCAGCTCAGCATCGTCTAGTGTCATTCCTAGGCACCCTGCAGGGAGGAGCTAGCATTGGATTTCCTATTTTACTGATGAGAAAACTAAAGCACAGAGAGGTTAAGTGAGGGGTCCAAAGTCACACAGCTCAGGACCCAAATGCTTGACAACCACTCTGTGCTGCCTCTGTGAGGAAGCGCCAGAAACCCAAGAGCTCCATTCCAGTAAGTTCCTCCCGGGAAGGCAGCATGCGGCTCATCAGCATCTCTGCCTGGGAGAGCTGCTCCTCCCTCAGGTGCCCCACAGCCTCAGGGTGTCACCCAGCCAGACACGCAAGTCTAACGACAATTCCTCCACCGTCATAAGCATCTCTGACGTCAGTCCCTTTCTCTCCAACCCCTCCCCCCACTACCAACTGTATGACCTGGCACAAGGCCCTTGGCCGCTCTGTGCCTCAGTTTGCCCATCTGTAAAATGGGGCTCATGACAGGCCTATCTCATAAAATCATTTGAGATCACAATGATTTTTTTTTTTTGGCTGCACCGAGGCTTAGTTGCGGCCTGTGGAATCTAGTTCCCTGACCAGGGACAGAACTGGGGCCCCCTGCTTTGGGAGCGCAGAGTCTTACCTGGACCACCAGGGACATCCCCAAAGTGATTTTTAAATTTTTATTGATTTTTTTTTTGGTCTCGTCAAATGGCTTGTTGCGATCTCAGGTCCTGGGCCAGGGATTGAACTTGGGTCATGGCAGTGAACGTACAAATCTTAATCACTAGGCTCACAGGGAGCATCCAATGTGACTTTTTTTTTTTATTAAAGCACGCACCCCCCATCCCCCCACATAGATATATTACTATATATCAGGGCTTACCGGGCACACAGCAAGGGCTCCACACCATTTAACTATCCCAATTACCATCTGCGTTGGAGCCAAGCACAGTGGAAGGACAGCAAAGGTCTGGGAGGCCAGAGAGGGTCTCCGGGGTGGACTCGATCACGTGCCCCCACCTCCTACAGTCAGAGGTCCTATGGGGCTGTCTCAGGAGCGCCAGCGTTTGGCACCTACCCCTCCAGCCCACAGAGCGCCCTCCCCTCCAGTGAGCTCCGGCGGGAGCCCATCCTGCCTCGGGGTCTCCCACGGCTCCTCCCCGCCCCTCCGGCTCGGCCGCTCCTTCCCTGCTTCAGGGCTCAGCCCACAGGGTCCGGCAGCCTCCTGCGCCGGTGCCGTAGCCCTTCTCCCCGTGAGAGGTTAAGTGAGGGGTCCAAAGTCACACAGCTCAGGACCCAAATGCTTGACAACCACTCTGTGCTGCCTCTGTGAGGAAGCGCCAGAAACCCAAGAGCTCCATTCCAGTAAGTTCCTCCCGGGAAGGCAGCATGCGGCTCATCAGCATCTCTGCCTGGGAGAGCTGCTCCTCCCTCAGGTGCCCCACAGCCTCAGGGTGTCACCCAGCCAGACACGCAAGTCTAACGACAATTCCTCCACCGTCATAAGCATCTCTGACGTCAGTCCCTTTCTCTCCAACCCCTCCCCCCACTACCAACTGTATGACCTGGCACAAGGCCCTTGGCCGCTCTGTGCCTCAGTTTGCCCATCTGTAAAATGGGGCTCATGACAGGCCTATCTCATAAAATCATTTGAGATCACAATGATTTTTTTTTTTTGGCTGCACCGAGGCTTAGTTGCGGCCTGTGGAATCTAGTTCCCTGACCAGGGACAGAACTGGGGCCCCCTGCTTTGGGAGCGCAGAGTCTTACCTGGACCACCAGGGACATCCCAAAGTGATTTTTAAATTTTTATTGATTTTTTTTTTGGTCTCGTCAAATGGCTTGTTGCGATCTCAGGTCCTGGGCCAGGGATTGAACTTGGGTCATGGCAGTGAACGTACAAATCTTAATCACTAGGCTCACAGGGAGCATCCAATGTGACTTTTTTTTTTTATTAAAGCACGCACCCCCCATCCCCCCACATAGATATATTACTATATATCAGGGCTTACCGGGCACACAGCAAGGGCTCCACACCATTTAACTATCCCAATTACCATCTGCGTTGGAGCCAAGCACAGTGGAAGGACAGCAAAGGTCTGGGAGGCCAGAGAGGGTCTCCGGGGTGGACTCGATCACGTGCCCCCACCTCCTACAGTCAGAGGTCCTATGGGGCTGTCTCAGGAGCGCCAGCGTTTGGCACCTACCCCTCCAGCCCACAGAGCGCCCTCCCCTCCAGTGAGCTCCGGCGGGAGCCCATCCTGCCTCGGGGGTCTCCACACGGCTCCTCCCCCGCCCCCTCCGGCTCGGCCGCTCCTTCCCTGCTTCAGGGCTCAGCCCACACCGGTGCTTCCGGCAGCCTCCCTGCGCCAGGTCCCAGCCCGTAGCCCTTCTCCCCGTGCACCCACAGCCTGTCCATTTGGACCTGTTTGTCCGGGACTGGAAGGGCCGGGCTGTGAGGGCCTGGGCCTCACCAGGTGCTCCCGGCGGGGTCGCCTGGCAGGCGCTTCAATGAGCATTCGCAGAAGGACCGAATGTGGGAATCAGGGCGGGAATAAATCTAGAGGTCTTGTCCTGCCACTCGTTCTACAGCGGTGATGTCACAGTGTGGGCGGCGGAGCCAGACTGGGGCTATTGTTATGAAATACTTCCTAAGGACAAAGCTCTGGAGGGCTTCCTCTCTGATGTGCCATCAGGCCCGATGACACAGGCGGCGGAGGCTCCACAAGTCACTGCCCTCCGTCTGGACCACGGTCACCCCGCGCGCTGGGGGAGGGCGCGCTGCGAGGTCTGCGCATCCGCGGCTGGGACGGGTCAGCACCGTGCCTCCCGCAGGGCACAAGGACCCGCCCCCGATGGGAAGTCCTAACAGCTGAGCCAGGGGGTGGAACAGCATCCCTGGCACGCACAGTTCACTCATCCCAGCCCCGCAGCTCCCCTCCACAGCGCTTGGCTGTATTCACTTCAGCTCAAGGGCAAGATCCGGCTGAGGAGCAAAGAAAAGGCAGGAAACAGCAAGCCCAGAGAGGTGAGAGCTGGCTTGGGGTGGGCGGCCTAGACCAATGCCCAGCGCGGAGGAAGACAACCAGGTCATGATAACCCAGGCCCGCTAGGCGCCTTTCGAGCTGATTCCTCACCTGCACCCTCGTGAAATGGGCAGAACTGCCATTTCCATCTCATGGATGTAGAAACAAGGCTCAGAGAGGTTGAGGGCTTTGTCCAGGGTCACACAGACAGCCAGACTTACCCTGGGGCAGGTCCTGGCGCACCCCCCCCCCACACCCCGCCGCAGCGTTCCAGCTGATCACAATCCACATTCCAGTCCATGCCAAATGTTTAGAACACATGGCTGCCTTTAGCTTTTTTCTTTTTTTTAACAACAAGCATAAAGCTATGTGCTGTTAGCCCCATTTTACAGAGGAAGAAACTGAGGCTTGGGTAAGGGAGACCACAGAGTTCACAGCCAGGGGCTAGCAGGAATGGGATGCCAACCCAGCGCCTCTCCAGGGCCCAGGGGCTTCCCTCTGCCCCTACCTGCCTCCCTCCTCATCCACTCTTGCTTCTGTGCTGTTGGGCAGGTAGCAGGTGGGCTGCCCCACACTGTGACCACTTGGGTCAAGAACACGGGGCTGCAGCCACCCAAGGTTGCCTTCCCAGGCCTCCGGCTCCCTCGGCATGCGAGTAACTGGCCACTGTTCACATCTACAACCTCCTGCTTGGCACATCTACAACCTCCTGCCTTGGCCCTGCCTGAATCCCCATCCCCGGCAGCCCCTTTGAAATAGTAAACCGAGCTGGAATGAGGGACTGAGGCTGAGGAATGGACAGACGGACAGCTAGCCTGGAGGCAGAGGAGGACACAGCCGAGGGACGCTGACGAAGGATCTACACTCACCTCACTCTATGGTGAGCATGAGAAAGCAGGCGATCCACACGCAAAACGCTGGTGCCTGACGTGAGCAAGGCAGAGAGGAATCTGGGGAACTATGGAGCAGAAGAGAAACAAAAACACAGATTTCTCACCAGCCTAACACAGCCCCCTGGAGGCCAAGTGTGTCACCTTTAAAGATGCACTAAAAACTGAATCTGGCTCAGCTGAAAACCTTGGAATCCTTCCCCGCCCCCACAATAGCTTTCTCAAGATATAATTCACACACCACGGAATTCCCAGCGGTCCAGTGGTTAATACTCAGGGCTTCCAGGACACGGGGCACGAGTTCGATCCCTGCTTGGGGTACTAAGATCCCACATACCATGCAGAATGGCCAAAAAAAAAAAAATCATACCATACAGTTTACCCTTTCAGAGAGAGTATTTCAATACTGTTTAGAACATATTCAGAGTTGTGCAGCCAACACACTGTCAATTTTAGAACGTTTTCATCACCTCAGAAAGAAACCCTGTACCTTGTATTATCACCTTCCTGTTCCTCATCCCACTCCCCCAAGGGCCCACTAGTCTTCCTGTCTCCACAGGTCTGCCTGTTCTGGATGTTTCCTCTGAGTGGACTCTCGCACACAGGGGCCTGTGTGTCTTTAGGATCACGCTCTCACGGTTCCCCCATGCTGCAGCATGTAGCAGTACTTCATTTCCTGGACAGAGGGGTACATTAGGAGTTAGGGATTAACATATACACACTGCTATATATAAAAGGGCTTCCCTGGTGGCTCAGACAGTAAAGAATCTGCCTGTAGTGTGAGAGACCTGGGTTCGATCCCTGGGCCAGGAAGATTCCCAAGAGCAGGCCGTGGCAATTCCCTCCAGTATTCTTGCCTGGAGAATCCCATGGACAGAGGAGCCTGGCAAGCTATAGTCCATGGGGTCGCAAAGAGTCGGACACGACTGAGTGACTAACCACATACACAACACATATACAAAACAGATAACCAGCAAGGACCCGAAGGGACAAAATAGGTAATTAAATAGCTAATACCACTAGGGGACTGTACATAGAAAAATATAGGAGACCCCTGTAAGTTAATGATTACTTGAGAAAGCACGTTTGTTTAACCACAAAATCAAGCAGGCTTGCTTAGCAACAAAGCCATGCAACAGAAGCACAGGACATGCCCCTAAACAATCCAGCAACGGCGGCATGAGCCATACATCGCATCCACAAGCTCGGTCAGTGAATGACCCCAGGACACACTTTCTGCACATAAAAAACAAACAAAAAATAATCTGTGGACCTCGCTTGATCAAGTAGGGACAAAGAAACTCGCTGCCCAACGTGGAGAGAAGCTGATGATGGAGCCCCAGGTCACAGGCTATGAGTGGCAGATGCGGGGTTTGAACTCACCCCTAAGCAGGTCTTGCTAGCGCTGACGGGTGGCGAGCAGGAAACCCAGGCCACGGAGGGGGATGCTTGTCCCAGCCTTGATCTCTTCTCTCTACCATGCCACACCACACGCCTGCGGGAGACATCCCAGGCGAGGACCTTCAGCTGCTGCTGCTCCAGAAACCTCGAGTCAGAAAACGGAAACGGTCAGAGGACCCTCAGGACGCCCCTGGCTTGCAGTGTGCCAGCCAGCGCCGCCCCTCCCTTGCCGCCCTTAGTATACACGGCCTGTTGGGCGCTCCCACTGGGAGAAGCCTGGATGTGTCTTTCAGGGAGTCATGGCTCCCTCCGTCATTCCCCTGCCTCCTAGCGGGGCTGCGCTGCACATCGGTGAAACCGGGGTGCCTACTAAAGGGAAAGCTGGGGTTCCTGGACCCCACTCTTGGCCTCTGAGGTCCCTCTGGTGCTCTTAGATCCAGGAACTGTAGTTCAGGTTCCTAGGCAGGAAGGAGCGCTGGACTGGGGGTATCCTTTGACTCTGATTCACCCCCTGGGAGGGCCCTTCCTGCTCTCTGTCCTGGGGGTCCTCTGTAAACTGCGGGTAAGAGCGGACTCCCCCGGGGACTGCGCAATCCACCGCCTGCAACCCGCATGCAGCCGGCCCAGCCGCCCGTGGCAGCAGCGCCCCCTTCTGGCTGGGTGCCTCTGGACCTCTGTGGCGCGTCCCCTGCTCTCTGCCGCCCCCTGCAGATTATTCGTGGACGGGCAACTCGGTTGAAAGTCACCCAGGAGACCAGAATTAACGTTTCTAGAAGGGTAAAACTGAGTTTCTATTTCGGCTGTAACCCCTGCTAACGGAACCTCACTGAACCTCTCAAAACTTAACCCAGTGCTTTGTCATTTATAAAATGCAAAGGAGGTGAGGAGGACATCCATGTCTCTCTGGGTAACACCTGCTCAAGAAATTATTGCTCCAGACTTGTCCACTCCATCCTCAATATTGTCACGTTCACCACGCATGCCTGCCCCGGATGCGCCCTCGGTCTCTGTCCTGAATCACTGCCTAGGCCTTCCAGTGGCCTCCAGTCTCTTCTTCAATCCACTCTCCCAAAGGCAGCGAGCGTTCTCTTTCTAAAATATAGATCTCATGTGTCCCTCTCTCGCTTTCAGTAGTCAGTGGTCCTCAGGATAAAGTCACACCCTTCGCAGCTTTCAAAACCTCTTCCCTTATACCTGTCAGAATGACTGTTACTAAAAAGACAAGAGATACAACAACGTGCTGTGGCGGGTGTGGAGGAAAGGGAACTCAGGTGGGTAGTTGGTGGGAATGTGACTTGGTGCAGCCACTATGGAAAACAGTCAGGTGGTGCGTTGAAAAATTAAACATAAAAATATCATACGGGGCTTCCCTGGTGTCCAGTGGGTGGAGAGTCAGCCTTGAAGTGCAAGGGGTGCCGGTTAGTTCCCTGGCTGGGGGAGATCCCACGTGCTGTGGAAAGGCTGGACTGGTGTGTCCATTTACAGCCAGTGCTCTGGAGCACATGCGCCCAGAGCTGGTGCTCTGCAATGAGAGAGGCGACAGCAATGGGAGGCCCACACAGGCCAAAGAATAAAGATGAATGAAAATAAATAAATAAAAAAACAAGGCCAAAATTTTAAAAAGTATGTATTTTTTAAAAATACCATATTATATGTCAATTCAACTCCTGAGTATATATTCCCAAGGAAATTAAACCAGCATCTCAAAAACATATCTGCATGTTCACTGCAGCGCTGCTTACAGTGGTGATGACAAGGAGATAATCTAAGTGTCCACTGATGGGTGAGTGGATAAAGAAAATGTGGGACAGATACACAGTGGAGTATTATTCAGCCACGAAAAGAATGACATCTTGCCACTCACTACAACAGGGATGGACCTTGAGGGTATTATGCTAAGTGAAATAAGTCAAAGAAAGAAAGAAAAAAATACTGTATGATCTCACTTCATATGTGAAATCTGAAAAAGTAAAGAGCCAAATGAGACAGAAAACAGATGGGTGACTCTCAGAGGCCAGGGGCGGGGGCTGGGGAGGCACGAAACAGATGAAGGGGGTCAAAAGGTACAAACTTTCAACCATAGATAAATAAGTCCTGTGAATATAATGTACAGCATTGGTGATTATAGTTAAGAATAATGTACTACTATGTATTTTTAAGCTGCTAAGAGATCTTGGAAGTTCTCATCACAAGAAAAACTCATGTGTCCCTCTCGCTTTCAGTAGTCAGTGGTCCTCAGGATAAAGTCACACCCTTCGCAGCTTTCAAAACCTCTTCCCTTATACCTGTCAGAATGACTGTTACTAAAAAGACAAGAGATACAACAACGTGCTGTGGCGGGTGTGGAGGAAAGGGAACTCAGGTGGGTAGTTGGTGGGAATGTGACTTGGTGCAGCCACTATGGAAAACAGTCAGGTGGTGCGTTGAAAAATTAAACATAAAAATATCATACGGGGCTTCCCTGGTGTCCAGTGGGTGGAGAGTCAGCCTTGAAGTGCAAGGGGTGCCGGTTAGTTCCCTGGCTGGGGGAGATCCCACGTGCTGTGGAAAGGCTGGACTGGTGTGTCCATTTACAGCCAGTGCTCTGGAGCACATGCGCCCAGAGCTGGTGCTCTGCAATGAGAGAGGCGACAGCAATGGGAGGCCCACACAGGCCAAAGAATAAAGATGAATGAAAATAAATAAATAAAAAAACAAGGCCAAAATTTTAAAAAGTATGTATTTTTTAAAAATACCATATTATATGTCAATTCAACTCCTGAGTATATATTCCCAAGGAAATTAAACCAGCATCTCAAAAACATATCTGCATGTTCACTGCAGCGCTGCTTACAGTGGTGATGACAAGGAGATAATCTAAGTGTCCACTGATGGGTGAGTGGATAAAGAAAATGTGGGACAGATACACAGTGGAGTATTATTCAGCCACGAAAAGAATGACATCTTGCCACTCACTACAACAGGGATGGACCTTGAGGGTATTATGCTAAGTGAAATAAGTCAAAGAAAGAAAGAAAAAAATACTGTATGATCTCACTTCATATGTGAAATCTGAAAAAGTAAAGAGCCAAATGAGACAGAAAACAGATGGGTGACTCTCAGAGGCCAGGGGCGGGGGCTGGGGAGGCACGAAACAGATGAAGGGGGTCAAAAGGTACAAACTTTCAACCATAGATAAATAAGTCCTGTGAATATAATGTACAGCATTGGTGATTATAGTTAAGAATAATGTACTACTATGTATTTTTAAGCTGCTAAGAGATCTTGGAAGTTCTCATCACAAGAAAAAAAATACAACTGTGTGAGGTAATGAATTACTAAACCTGTAATGCCATTTTACAGTATATATCTGTGTGTGTGTGTGCTAAGTTGCTTCAGTCATGTCCGATTCTGTGTGACCCTAAGGACTGCAGCCCGCCAGGCTCCTCTGTCCAGGGATCCTACAGGCAGGAATACTGGAATGGACTGCCATGCCCTCCTCCAGGATCTTCCCCATCCACAGAGTGAACCCATGCCTCTTACATCTCCTGCATTAGCAGGCAGGTTATTTACCACCAGTGCCACCTGGGAAGCCATATTTATCTATCTATCTATCTATGTAATCATTGCATTACATACCTGAAGCTAACACATTATATGTCAGTTGTATCTTAAATCTCGACCTGGACTGTCTTGTCTTTGATCCAATCATCTACTGTATCTTTTTCCACCCCTGCACTGGGACCTTCTGCTTGCCCTCACCCTATGGCGATTCCTGCATCAGAGCCTTTATATATATTCTTCTTGCTACTGGAAAACCTTGCCTGTACTTCTGTCCACTATCTGTCATTCACGATAGAGCTCAAAGGTCTCTACCTCTGAAAAGTCTTCCCTCCTTCCTTCCCTTCACAGCCCTGCTCAGGGAAGCGTGGTTTCCTCCTTCCACTCGTCCTTCAGGCGTCTGCTCCGGCTCTGCCTCCTCTAGGAAGCCATCCCTGAGTGTATCCCCAAGGTCCTAAGTTGGGATGGGGGGCTTTCTGTCTGTCGGCCCTTGGGGATGGAGCTCTGTGAGGCCGGGGGCTGTGTGAGTCCTCGGGTATCCCTGGCGCCCAGCCAGGGCTCAGCATGGAGGACGACGTCGGTTGGGGTTTGGTGCAGAGGCGAGTGAGTATGTGAATGGATGAGTAGAAGAATCTGGAGAAGCAAGTCAGAGCTGGTGATCACAAGGAAGAGCTCCAGAGGACCCCTTGGCTTCGTGGGAGGCAGAAAAATGAAGGGGTCAAAGGAAAATTTGTAAATAAGTCCTGTGAATATAATGTACAGCATTGGTGATTATAGTTAAGAATAATGTACTACTATGTATTTTTAAGCTGCTAAGAGATCTTGGAAGTTCTCATCACAAGAAAAAAAATACAACTGTGTGAGGTAATGAATTACTAAACCTGTAATGCCATTTTACAGTATATATCTGTGTGTGTGTGTGCTAAGTTGCTTCAGTCATGTCCGATTCTGTGTGACCCTAAGGACTGCAGCCCGCCAGGCTCCTCTGTCCAGGGATCCTACAGGCAGGAATACTGGAATGGACTGCCATGCCCTCCTCCAGGGGATCTTCCCCATCCACAGAGTGAACCCATGCCTCTTACATCTCCTGCATTAGCAGGCAGGTTATTTACCACCAGTGCCACCTGGGAAGCCATATTTATCTATCTATCTATCTATGTAATCATTGCATTACATACCTGAAGCTAACACATTATATGTCAGTTGTATCTTAAATCTCGACCTGGACTGTCTTGTCTTTGATCCAATCATCTACTGTATCTTTTTCCACCCCTGCACTGGGACCTTCTGCTTGCCCTCACCCTATGGCGATTCCTGCATCAGAGCCTTTATATATATTCTTCTTGCTACTGGAAAACCTTGCCTGTACTTCTGTCCACTATCTGTCATTCACGATAGAGCTCAAAGGTCTCTACCTCTGAAAAGTCTTCCCTCCTTCCTTCCCCTTCACAGCCCTGCTCAGGGAAGCGTGGTTTCCTCCTTCCACTCGTCCTTCAGGCGTCTGCTCCGGCTCTGCCTCCTCTAGGAAGCCATCCCTGAGTGTATCCCCAAGGTCCTAAGTTGGGATGGGGGGCTTTCTGTCTGTCGGCCCTTGGGGATGGAGCTCTGTGAGGCCGGGGGCTGTGTGAGTCCTCGGGTATCCCTGGCGCCCAGCCAGGGCTCAGCATGGAGGACGACGTCGGTTGGGGTTTGGTGCAGAGGCGAGTGAGTATGTGAATGGATGAGTAGAAGAATCTGGAGAAGCAAGTCAGAGCTGGTGATCACAAGGAAGAGCTCCAGAGGACCCCTTGGCTTCGTGGGAGGCAGAAGAGGCTTTGCTCTGAGTCAGATCTTGGCTCCTTTGACCCCATCTAAGCCTCAGTTTCTCTACAGGTAAACTAGGGAAAACAGTAATCCATTACCCAGGCTCTAAGGATTGACTGGGATCACGTTGCTCCTGATGTTGCTAGCCTAGACCGCGAGAGTCTGATGTCAAAGGCCATGGGCCCTTTAGGTGTTGGGCTCATGTTAGGGTTTCTAGGAGGAAGTGCCCAGGACACACAGTGCCCAAGGTCTCCAATGCCCCCCACCCCCGGCCTTAACTCTGCTGGCAGAGCCCCAGGCGGGGTTTTCCAAAGGCTGGGCTTTAGCCTCCTTCAGCCTCTTGGGCTCCACAATCCTCTGGCCAGCCCTGGTCCCCCGTGACAACCATCAGCCAGCTGTCATCCAGAGCAGCCATTTCCCCACCGATCTACCCCTATCCATCACCAAAGCCCGGGCGACTTCAGCCCAGCTGCAGTCAGCAGATCGGGTACCCCTCCTGGGGCTGAGGTTCCTGGCAGCCTCTCTGCTTAATCCCCACTCTGGGCATCAACAGCAGCTGGGTGGGGGCAGGTCTGCGGGGCAGGTCCGGGGGGCCCAGGAGACCCTCCATTCCAGCTGTTTGGAGGCAACCCTCCACGATGGACCTGCCAACTGAGCCCTTCTGCAGGCCATCCAGTCCCAGGGGACCAGGCGCCCCATTTTCACAGCAGGAACGACAGCTGACCTGTACTGAGTACTTCCTATGTGCCGGTGGTGGTCATCGTTCAGTCACCAAGTCATGACCGATTCTTTGCCGCCCCATGGACTGCAGCACGGGGCCTCCCTGTCCCTTACTATCCCTACGAGTTTGTCCAAGTTCATGTCCATTGAATTGGTGATGCCATCCAACCATTTCACCCTTGGTCACCCTCTTCTCCTGGATGTCAGACCCTCTGCCAAGGAGGCATTCTTTGCCCCTGCTAATTCAGTCTTTAAAGCACAACAGAAACAACCCACCAGGTTGGTTCTATTATCATCCCACTGATGAAGTGGGGGAGCCCGAGGTTCAGAGAGAAGCTGTGAGGTGCCCACAGTCACACGATGGGGAAGTGCCAGACCCAGACTGAACAATTCTGGAGTCCACGCTCCTTCTACCCTACCCGGGTGTGGGAGTGGAAACTCGTGGAAAAGAGAGGAAAATAAGGACAGGGGTGGTGGGGAAGGAGGGATTCCTGCTCCAAGAGGAATTCTTCGGGAGTTCTGAGAAGTGAGCAAGAGTGGGTGGTCAGAGGGCTGAGGGGGATGTGCGCTGAGCTGGGGGAGCTAAGGCTGGAAGCGGGAGCCTGAATCACGCTCACGGCAAAAGGAGTCAGAGAAACACACAGACACGCACAGAGGGAGACTTGTATGTGTGACGTGGGTGTGTGTGAATGGCTGCCTTTGTTAGTGACTGTGACTCTGTGTGTGTGTGTGTGTGTGTGTGTAAAATTATGAAAGGTTTGGAAATGGGCAAAAATATGGCTAGCTGTCTTGCCTGGTGCACCCTCCTGGGTCATCTTGGCCTTTCAATCTTCAAGGTATTTCCCACGATGTAGAAAACCAACTGTGATGTCAATCTCTCCTCCATAGAGATGCAAATGCCCTGCATCCGGTGGAGACACAATTGATTTTTGCCCTCTGCACAGGGACCAGTTTTGCACCGGGACCAGTTTTGCACCTGTTTGCAAATTCATTTCAGCACTCCCAATGTTCTACCGCGCGCGGCGCTTTTTAATCCTTTGAAGTGGCGGTGACGTCTTACTAGTTCCCTCAGAAATTCATGAGTCAATCTTCAATGTATGTTCAAAGAGTTTATGTTTGTATGAGAGTCCTGCGCTGCCCTTCTTTATTAGGATATAGCTGTATGTATCTCTTTGCTAGGCCATCTTTTCTTTAGTTCTGGTGATGGGGGGCTGCTCTCTAGCTGCAGTGCGCAGGCTTCTCACTGCGGTGGCTTCTCTTGCTGTGGACCACGGGCTCTAGGGTCCTCAGGCATCAGGAGTTGCGGCACCTGGGCTTAGCAGTTGTGGCTCCCAGGTCTGGACCAGTCCAGTCTAGGGATTTCTGTCACAACCTTGGTACAGGGCTCCACGCTGGGCACCAGAGCTCAGGCTCAATGGTTCCGTGACATGAGCTCAAGCACCCCGCTGCATGTGGGATCTTCCTGGACCAGGGGTTGAACTGCATTGGCCAGCAGATTTCTCGGAGTCCAGTTACCCTACCCGGGTGTGGGAGTGAAATCGTGACAAGGGGAAAAAAACAGGGGTGGTGGGGAAGGAGGGATTCCTGCTCCAAGAGGAATTCTTCGGGAGTTCTGAGAAGTGAGCAAGAGTGGGTGGTCAGAGGGCTGAGGGGGATGTGCGCTGAGCTGGGGGAGCTAAGGCTGGAAGCGGGAGCCTGAATCACGCTCACGGCAAAAGGAGTCAGAGAAACACACAGACACGCACAGAGGGAGACTTGTATGTGTGACGTGGGTGTGTGTGAATGGCTGCCTTTGTTAGTGACTGTGACTCTGTGTGTGTGTGTGTGTGTGTGTGTAAAATTATGAAAGGTTTGGAAATGGGCAAAAATATGGCTAGCTGTCTTGCCTGGTGCACCCTCCTGGGTCATCTTGGCCTTTCAATCTTCAAGGTATTTCCCACGATGTAGAAAACCAACTGTGATGTCAATCTCTCCTCCATAGAGATGCAAATGCCCTGCATCCGGTGGAGACACAATTGATTTTTGCCCTCTGCACAGGGACCAGTTTTGCACCGGGACCAGTTTTGCACCTGTTTGCAAATTCATTTCAGCACTCCCAATGTTCTACCGCGCGCGGCGCTTTTTAATCCTTTGAAGTGGCGGTGACGTCTTACTAGTTCCCTCAGAAATTCATGAGTCAATCTTCAATGTATGTTCAAAGAGTTTATGTTTGTATGAGAGTCCTGCGCTGCCCTTCTTTATTAGGATATAGCTGTATGTATCTCTTTGCTAGGCCATCTTTTCTTTAGTTCTGGTGATGGGGGGCTGCTCTCTAGCTGCAGTGCGCAGGCTTCTCACTGCGGTGGCTTCTCTTGCTGTGGACCACGGGCTCTAGGGTCCTCAGGCATCAGGAGTTGCGGCACCTGGGCTTAGCAGTTGTGGCTCCCAGGTCTGGACCAGTCCAGTCTAGGGATTTCTGTCACAACCTTGGTACAGGGCTCCACGCTGGGCACCAGAGCTCAGGCTCAATGGTTCCGTGACATGAGCTCAAGCACCCCGCTGCATGTGGGATCTTCCTGGACCAGGGGTTGAACTGCATTGGCCAGCAGATTTTCTACCACTGAGCCAGCATGGCAGCTCCCTGGGGTTCCCCATGTGCCTGCCTACTCCAGGGCTGCAAAGCCTGCACACCCCCTGCCCCCTGTCCTGTGCCCCTCGGGCTCTGGCCTGTCCATGTGACCAGACAGCAGTCTCCTATGGGATGTCCCGACCACTCAGGGTTCTTGTGACATTAGTCAGCACCTACTACATGCCCAGCACGGGACTGAGCACTTTAAACATCTGAGTGCAATTTTTCCCAACACGGCTGTGAGGCAGGTGGCCCCATCACCCCCATTTGACAGATGGGGAAATTGAGGATCAGAGAGTTGAAACAGTCAGCTCGAGAGGAAGCGACAAGGGATCTGAACCTCAACTGTCTGACTCCCGTGCCCATGGGTTCCTCCACTCCTGCAAGTTGAGTGGGTTTCTCTGGCTGCTCCAGCTCAGAGAAGGTAGGAGCCAGGGCTCCCAGTGATTGAGCTCCAGCCTCTTCACAGAGCAGCAGGGGAGGCTGGTCCTCAGAGGGGAGCTCCTGCCCTGGGTCAGGCCCTTCCTGTCCCTACTCCCACAGTGTCCTCACCACAGTGAGGCTGCTCCCGCCTCATCCCTGTTGGACAGAAGAGACTGAGGCTCAGAGAGGCTAAGCAACTTGCCCAAGGTCACGGAGCCAAGCTGGGATTTGAACCCAGGTCCGTGTGTCTCCCAGGTCTGGGCCGGGTTCAGGCTGCCTTCTCCTGGCCTGCAGGGGTGGGGAGGGGCCACTTATCCCAGCCACGGCTCAGTGGGGACTGAAGTCAGCCATGGTGACACTGGCCCCCGTCCCGACGTGCTCCATGCCTGGGAGATGCCGAGGGTCCCTTCGGAGGGAGCTGGGGTTGGAAGGGACGGGTGTGCCAGACCCGCTCTGCCCCCGTCTCTGAGAACTGTCGGGGGTTCCTGACCCGCTGAAGTTAGACCATCACTCCCGTCTGCTCGCTCCTGCATACCTCGGCCTCGGTTCCCACACCTTCAGTCCTGCTCCACCCGCTCACTTGTTAACCACAGTACAAGGTTAGAAACAGCCCCTCGGTGCTTCCTGTTTCAGCAAGTGGCACCTCCGCCCACATATGTGCACAGCTGCTGCCTGCCCACAGCACCATGACTCCTGGGGAGCGCGTTTCACAGTTAGGGCTAACATTCCCATGAGGCCCTCACAACTCTGGTTCAACTGCTGTGACCCTAACACCACTCTAAAAAAGTAAAGTGTTACTTTAGGGGTGGGTGGGATGGAGGGAACACAAGTGGCTAATCTGGGATCGTACATACCTGTAAACAACAACATTCTGTAAAAGTAAAAAGCAAAATAAAATTTTTTTAAAAAAAGAGAAAGCTGTTTTTTTTTTTAATCTGCTGAGAGTATCTAAGGACCTGCCCCCAAAATACAGTGCCCACCCTAATTTAGGAAAGACTGAGGGCAGGAGGAAAGAGTGAGAGAGGGTGAGATGGTGATGCTTAGATGGCCTCATCCATTCAATGGACCTGTTTGAGCAAACGCTGGAGATGGTGAAGCGGAAGCCTGGCGTGCTGCAGTCCATGGGCTTTCAAAGAGGCGGACATGACTGAGCAACTGCACAGCAAAACACAAAGTCACACACAACAAAGCTTTTGTGGTTGCTGTGGCAGCACTCAAAGAGCCAGCAAAGACTGGAAACAGCACCAACATCCACCAGGAGGAACTGGTTACATGAACTGGCTGCCCACCTAGGAGAGCGCTACACAGCTGTGAACAGGAATGAAGGTGCTCTCCTCACAGCCCACAGGAGTGATCACCAGCATTCATGACTATGTGAGAAAAAAGATTCAAGGAGCAGAATTGTGGCTGCACAGTATTCTATCTTTTGAATATGTGTGAGGTGTGTATACATTGCCTTATATTTTCCAAAAAAAAAAAAAAAACAGTAGAGGGGAGTTCCCTACTGGTGAAGTGGCTCAGATTCCAGGTTCCCCACGCAAGGCGCTCAGGTTCGATCCCTGGTCAGGGAACTAGACCCCACATGCCACAACTAAAAGTTCATAAGCTGCAGTTAACTAAGACCCAGTGCAGCCAAATAAATAAATATTAAATACACACACACACACACACACACACACACTACTGAGCTTCCCTGGTGGCTCAGATGGTGAAGAATCTGCCTGTAATGCAGGAGACCTGGGTTCAATCCCTGGGCAGGGAAGATCCCCAAGAGCAGGCCATGGCAACCCACTCCAGTATTCTCACCTGGAGAATCCCATGGACAGAGGAGCCTGGCGACCTACAGTCCATGGGGTCACAAAAAGTTGGACACGAGCGAGTAAATACAGCACAGCATATATATTACTACTCTTTTCTGGAACAGAATTGTAAAAAAAAAAAAAAAAAAAGAAGAATGAAAGAAGCAATGGAAAGATATATCAGAAGCTAACAGAATTGTTACCTATGGGGTGAGAGGTAATTAGTGAAAGGGCCAGATGGGGAAGCTAGACTTCTATAAGTGTATCTGGTTTCAGAGTTTTTATTTTGTAAATGCAAACAGTTTACAAAATTATAGAGCAAAAATAAAAATACCGAGCAGAAATAAGTAAATCTGATAGTCAACTTGGAAACCACACTAAGGAGGATTGTTGGAAGTGACTTTAAAACAGCAGTTTGATTGTACAAATGAAGCTGAAGCGCCAATAGTTTGACCATCTGATGCGAAGAGATGACTTGTTGGAAAAGACCGTGATGCTGGGAAAGACTAAAGGCAGGAAGAGAAGGGGACAACAGAGGACAAAATGGTTGAATGGCATCGCCGGCTCAATGAAGATGAGTTTCAGCAAGCTCCGGGAGATGGTGAAGGGCAGAGAAGCCTGGCAAGCCGCTGCCCGTGGGCTTGCAAAGAGTCGGACACCACTGAGTGACTGAACTGAGTAGGCTTTATCCTAAGGACCGCCGAATCACAAAGAAACAGAAGCAGAATGAAATCCTCAACGGCACTCAGTCAAATTACAGGTGGTGATTATACTGGTATTATTAGGTTGAAACTTTATAAAGTAGGATGAACACGATGAGAAATTGTGGTAATGCTGTTAGGAACCAAGATTTTTCTGTGTAAGAATAATAAAAGGGATACCTAACATCAAAGAAGTTAAATGAAAACTCTGTAGTCTCAACTGTGAATGAAAATGACCAGTATCTCCAGCTTTCAGCCCAATGCGATAACAGCCCAACAGGAACAAGCACCTTCCTGTCCAGGCCACGATCCCTCATGCCCACTCATCTCCAGAAGGAACAGGGGTCCCCTGAGAAACGGCTGGTTCCCAGCAGAAAGTGTGTAAGATGAATCTGGGACAGGCCATCCAGAAATGAAGAAAACTGGCAGAGACGACGGAGGCCATGTTGGAAGCAGAAGCGGTGATGTAACAAATTCAATCAGCACCATGAGCTTGGACAGCTCAATACCGCTCTGAGCCTCAATTTCCCCATCTGGACAATGGGAATGCCCATTTCCACCCAGCTGGCTGTTGTGAGGAATGAAACACATCAAGAGCTTCCCTGGTAGTTCAGTGATAAAGAATCAGCTCGCCAGTGCAGGAGATGCAGGTTCGATCCCCGGAGAAAGAAATGGCAACCTACTCCAGTATTCCTGTCTAGGAAATCCCATTGACAAAAGAAAACCCACAACGGGCTACAGTCCATGGGGTCGCAGAGTCAGACACAGCTTAGCAAGTAAACAACAATAGAGGACTTTGAAAAAACAGTCCACATTAAAAAAAAAGAAAGAAAGAAAATAGACCAAGGTTTGGGAGAACCACAGACGGCAGCCTCAGCCACTTCCCCCTCAGTAGCTCAGCTCTGCCCATAACCAGGCTGCTCCAAGGCTGACCCAGCAGGGATCACTGAGCACAGGGGCTGTGCTTGGCCCCCTACCCTCGTCGGCTGCAGACTATGTTCCCAACACGCTCAGCCCTCCTACCTGTCGTTCCCCACATCCTCCTGTATCTGGTGGAGCTCCCTGGGCTCTCTTCCTCAAGACCAGCACTTAAGAGCAGCCGACTGTTTAATTCCTCACAACCCCCAGGTGGGAATGGGCATTCCCACTGCCCAGGTGGGGACACTGAGGCTCAGAGAGGGACTGAGCTGTCCAAGCTCATGATCCTGGGAAGTGGCTGGTTCTGCCCTCTGTGCCCTTGTCCCACCCCCTCCCTTTCCTCTGTTGGCTCCTTCTCTTTGGGAGGCTGGGCGTGGGGCGCTGGTGGTCCGTGCTGAGGAGTGAGTCAGCCTCATTTTGGTGTGTGTCATCTCCCAGCTGCAGCTGGGAGTTGGGAGGCGGGGTCGGTACACGTGAGCCCAGGGCAGGAAGGCTGCTTTCTCCCAGGGAGGAAGTCTGCCGTCCAAAGCACCCTGGGGACTCCCCTGGCCACCGAGTGGTTCAGACTTTGCCGTCCAATGCAAGGGGTGCAGGTTCGATCCCTGGTTGGGGAACTAAGATCCCATATGCCTCAGGGTGGAGGCAAAATTTAAATAACTAAATAAATAAACTAAGCACCCTGGACGCTTCCTGCCCTCCGTGTCCACACAGCTGCTGCATCCAACAACTTCCACCTCCAGGACACTCCTGGAGTCTGTTCCCTCTTCACCTAAAGCCACTCGCTATCCAGGGCCAGGCCCGCTTCGCTCTCGCCCGGACTACGGGAGTCTCCCAGTACCCCTCCCTGCTTCCGGCTCCCACCCTCGCCTCCGCAGATCCACCGCAAGAGAGAAAGGGCAGGTTCCACATACGCCCTTGAAGGTGGCACGGACAGTGCTTGTGACAAACGGACAAGTGAGTGTGCTCAGTTGCTGCCGGGGCTTCCCAGGTGGCACTAGTGGTAAAGAACCCATCTGCCAGTGCAGGAGATGTAAGAGATGCAGGCTCGATCCCTGGGTTGGGAAGATCCCCTGGAGCAGGAAATGGCAACCTGCTCCAGGATTCTTACCTGGGAAATGCCCTGGACAGAGGGGCCTGGTGGGCTACAGTCCATAGACTCACACAACTGAAGGGACAGGTGCCAGTATCAACGTACCTCCCTGTTTTTCTTAGGCCTGATTTTATTTCTTTTCAGATAACCTGTAAGGCTCTCCACAAGGACTGGAGGGTCCCCACTGTCTCCTGGTCCACCCCTACCTCCCACCCCACAGCCCTGCGATTTCTGCTGGAGGCCACTTAAGAGGCAGCAAATCAATGCTTAAAAGACAGGATCTCACACTTTCTTCAACAACTAAAAGGCAAGGACATTTTTAAAAAGAGAGAGAGAGAGAGAACTGTTATAGCTTACAAGGGATTTAAGAGAAACACCAGCTTAATGCAATGTACAGATTTTGTCTCTTGATCTGAACCAACCAGTCATTAAATACATTTAGGAAACAACGGGGGATGGCAGTAGGGATGGGATTTGAGAGGATATCACAGAATCGTAACGTGAATGTGGTCGTTAAATGAAAATGTAGTTGTTTAAGAACATTCAGGGCTTCCCTGGTGGCTCAGTGGGAAAGAATCCGCCTGCCAAGGCAGGAGACACAGGTTCGATCCCCGATGTGGGAAGATCCCACATGCCACAGAGCAACTAAGCCCATGCACCACAACTACTGAGCCTGTGCTCTAGAGCTTGGGAGCCGAAATTACTGAATCCTGAGCACCCTAGGGCCCGTGTTCCGCGACAAGAGAAACCACCGCCATGAGAAGCCCTCACACCGCCGCTAGAGAGGAGCCCCCACTCATCACAACAAGAGAAAAGCCTACACAGTAACGAGCCCCAGCACAGCCAAAAATAAATTAATTAATTAAAAAAAAGAAAGTTCCTGTGGAGTTTCCTCAAGAAAGTAAAAATAGTACTACCATATGAAAAAAAAAAAAAAAGAAAGTTCCTATCACAGAGATACATTCTAAAGAATTTATGATTGAAATAATAAGATAACATGATTTGTGATGGAAGAATCCAGCAGGGGACAGGTGGGGAAGTGGGTGAGGCTGTGCAGAGCTGAAACAAGATGATTAGAGGAAGTTCCACTGTCTCAAAAGATACGGAGGGTCCTTAAAAAAAAAACCCTAAAAATAGAGCTACCATATGATCCTGCAATTCCATTCCTGGGCACATATCCAAAGAAAGCTGTAATTCAGAAAATATACATACACCCCTATGTTCATTGCAGAACTATTCACAATAGTCAAGACATGGAAGCAACCTAAATGTCCACTGACAAACGAATGAATAAAGAAGATGTGGTACATATACATGGTGGAATACTATTCAGGCATAAAAAGAATGAAATGTAACATTTGCAACAACATGGATGGACTCAGATTGTTATACTAAGTCATACAAGGACATATATCATATGATATTGCTTATATGTGGAATCTAAAAAAAAATCTGATACAAATGAACACATATACAAAGTAGAAACAAACCCACGGACATAGAAAACAAACTCACTGTTATCAAAGGGTGAAAAGAGACAGATGTGGAATCTAACACCAGCTTAATGCAATGTACAGATTTTGTCTCTTGATCTGAACCAACCAGTCATTAAATACATTTAGGAAACAACGGGGGATGGCAGTAGGGATGGGATTTGAGAGGATATCACAGAATCGTAACGTGAATGTGGTCGTTAAATGAAAATGTAGTTGTTTAAGAACATTCAGGGCTTCCCTGGTGGCTCAGTGGGAAAGAATCCGCCTGCCAAGGCAGGAGACACAGGTTCGATCCCCGATGTGGGAAGATCCCACATGCCACAGAGCAACTAAGCCCATGCACCACAACTACTGAGCCTGTGCTCTAGAGCTTGGGAGCCGAAATTACTGAATCCTGAGCACCCTAGGGCCCGTGTTCCGCGACAAGAGAAACCACCGCCATGAGAAGCCCTCACACCGCCGCTAGAGAGGAGCCCCCACTCATCACAACAAGAGAAAAGCCTACACAGTAACGAGCCCCAGCACAGCCAAAAATAAATTAATTAATTAAAAAAAAGAAAGTTCCTGTGGAGTTTCCTCAAGAAAGTAAAAATAGTACTACCATATGAAAAAAAAAAAAAAAGAAAGTTCCTATCACAGAGATACATTCTAAAGAATTTATGATTGAAATAATAAGATAACATGATTTGTGATGGAAGAATCCAGCAGGGGACAGGTGGGGAAGTGGGTGAGGCTGTGCAGAGCTGAAACAAGATGATTAGAGGAAGTTCCACTGTCTCAAAAGATACGGAGGGTCCTTAAAAAAACCCTAAAAATAGAGCTACCATATGATCCTGCAATTCCATTCCTGGGCACATATCCAAAGAAAGCTGTAATTCAGAAAATATACATACACCCCTATGTTCATTGCAGAACTATTCACAATAGTCAAGACATGGAAGCAACCTAAATGTCCACTGACAAACGAATGAATAAAGAAGATGTGGTACATATACATGGTGGAATACTATTCAGGCATAAAAAGAATGAAATGTAACATTTGCAACAACATGGATGGACTCAGATTGTTATACTAAGTCATACAAGGACATATATCATATGATATTGCTTATATGTGGAATCTAAAAAAAAATCTGATACAAATGAACACATATACAAAGTAGAAACAAACCCACGGACATAGAAAACAAACTCACTGTTATCAAAGGGGGAAAAGGGAGACAGATAAAGTAAAAGTTTGATATTAACATATACACACTACTACATACAAAACAGATAAACGAGGACCTATTGTATAGCAAAAGGAACTATGCTCTGCATTTTGCAATAATCTATACGGGAAAACTGGAGTAGGACATGGCAACCCACTCCAGTATTCATGCCTGGAGAATCCCATGGACAGAGGAGCCTGGTGGGCTAGTCCACAGAGCTGCAAAGAGTTGGACATGACTGAAGCAATTTAGCATGCACGCACAAGGGAAAATAATCTCTAAAAACATAGATATATTTCTATGGACAACTGAATCACTTTGCTGTATACCTGAAACTAGCACAGCACTGCAAATAAACTATACTTCAATTTAAAAATCATTTTAAAAAGGGACATACTTCACCTGTCACAGGAGAAGCAGGGTGTCTGGAACTGGACCAGCCTGTGGTGTACTGATGCTGGTAAGAACTCGGTGAGGGACACTCTTGGGGGACACTTAAGGGTTACACTACGGTCCTCTTAGCTCTAGTCTGATTCAGAGGTAGATGTGAGAGTCCTGGAGCTAGACTGAGGTTCCAATCTTGCTCAAACACTTTTGCATGTGACCTTGGCCGATCACAGTCCCACAGTGTGCCTCCGTTTCCCCATTTGTTAAGGGTGGGGGTGTAATCATGTCTGCCTGGGAGAATCGCGGGGGGAGTCCCAGGAGCTAACCTTCATGTCACCGGCACTCAAGAAAGGTCAGCTCCAGGGACTTCCCTGGTGGCCCAGTGCCTAAGACTCCAAGCGCCCCATGCAGGGGGCTCCCACAGGCCACCACCAAGGGCTCACTCGCTGAAGCCAAAGACGTCCAGTGCCTCAACAAAGATGAGAAATCCCACATGCCGCAACTAAGACCGGGTGCTGCCAAATAATACATTAATTTAAAAAAACGAGAGAGAGAAGTGTTAGCTCTGATTATTGCTATCAGACGATATTTGAGTGTTCTCACGATTTGTTTTCTTTTTTGTCTGAGCAGACCTGGACCCCCTGGGGCAGACACAGAACACCTGTGTTTATTGTTGTTGTTTCTTTTATAGATACACTGAGGTGTAATTCACATACCATGTGATCCCCCCATTAAAGAGGACAATTCAGTGGGTTTGTGTCTTCATGGAGCTATGCCTCCACAGCCACAGGTTCAGAATGCTGCCCACAAAGAGGCCATGGCAAGCTGGCGGGGTGGGTAGTGACTCTGAGCCCTCTGACTTCTCTTCTGGCAGAAGAGCTGGGCTGCGGGGGCCACCACCTCCCTAGGGCCCCCTGAAGTGGGTGCGGTCAGCCGCCGGATCCTGAGATATTCTGTAGGGACACCAGTGATCAGCCAGCTGACCGGTTCGATAGACCCACTGCACTGACTGCAACGGTGTGAAGTGCATCTTTAGACAAAGAGTGCCCACAGACCTCTGTGTGGCTTTCTCTAGATCACTGATAACCTGCCACAATTTAATTTCCTCTTTTTTTTTCCTCACAAGGGAGGGAACAGCACTAGCCAGATACACGGAGTGTTAAAGCTGCAACAAAGTCCACCAAGGGCCATTTCATGCCCAGGAGCCCCTGGAAGGTGGGGGGCAGCCAAGGGGCCAGAATGATGCTTGGGTGTCTGGTGCGGCAACTGGAGAACTGGTGGACACATGTACCCAAACGGTGGTGGTGAAGCCGCGCAGGTTGGAAAGCTGCGGAGAAGTTCGGAACTTCTGTTTCACGAAACTCTGGCGAGATTTCAGTAGAATGTGCCCAACCTTCTGGATGAGGGTAGGGATTCCCTGGTGGCTCTGGCAGTAAAGAATCTGTCTACAATGTGGGAGTCCCAGGTTCAAGTCCTGGGTCAGGAAGATCCCTGGATAAGGGAATGGCAACCCACTCTGGTATTCTTTTTTTTGTTGTTAAAGATTTATTTATTTATTTATTTTGGGCGGGGGTCGGGTTGGGGAGGGAGGGGAGCAGGCGGGCCACTTCTATTGGTCCTTCATTTCTCTATGTTCATCCATCTTTGTTCTTTGGCTCCTGTGGGCCTCCCATCGCGGTGGCGTCTGTTGCAGAGCGCCGGCTCTGGGCGCATGCGCTCCAGAGCTCTGGCTCCGCAATTGGACACATCAGTCCAGCCGCTCCGCGGCACGTGGGATATTCCCTGGCCAGGGATCGAACTGGCGCCCCTTGCACTGCAAGGTGGTGTCCTTACCCACTGGACCACCAGGGGAAGCCCCCACTCCGGTATTCTTGCCTGGGAAATCCCATGGACAGAGGAGCCGGGTGGGTGAGAGACCATGCCCAAAGAGTCGGCCACCACTGAGCCGCTAACACTTTCACTTTAAGGATGGGACTGAGCTGATTTAAATCTTAGCTCCTGTCTTGGGTCCACAGAGCCTTGAGAAAGTCACACTGTATCTGGGTTTCCTGGTCTGTAAAATGAGGCCCATAAAACCTGAAGGGTCCCCTTGGGAGGGCCCGAGGGACCAGCTCACAGAGCGCCCAGCAGGAGACAGGGCACTGGGTTGGAGGTCCGCAGACAGTGGTCTTGACAATGACGGGTGTTATTTCCCCTCCCTGGTTGCACGTCTCGGGGAAATTCCAGCCCAGGGAGGACCTGTTCCGGGGGTGAAGGAGGCTAGAAAGGGCTAAAATAGGGAACTACGGGGGGAGGGGGTTTCCAGTCTGAGCGAGAAGGGAGATTCTGGTCGGTCACAGGAATGGAGCCCACTGCCCCTGTCTCTCACTCACCAGGTCTGCCCGGTGTCATGCTCACCCGGGTTGCCCACTCCTGGCCCGCCCCTCAGGCCCCTTCTCTCACCCCATCTCCTCCCTCCAGCCCCCTGGTCTCTTCAGTCGCCCCTCAAGTCTTTACCTTGACTGTTCCCCCACCTGCAATGCTTTTCCAGGACTGGCTGCTCTGTGTCCTCAGAGCAGGCACTGCCCTGACCCCTCTCTCACACAGCCCCGCCTACCCTCCTGTGAGTCTCCATCGCCTCACTCATTAGAGCATTTATCTGGCTCTGAACTTGTATCTACACATTTCAATGAGTTTTCAGGTTTCCCTCCTCCGCCTCTAGACGGTCAGCCTCCTGCGGGCAGGGATCTTGTCCCTTGGTTCATGCTCTGTCCCCAGGACTTGGCATGTGCATCCTGAGTCGTCTAATGTAGGGTGCCCCAACCTCTGGGATCCAATGCCTGACGATCTGAGGTGGAGCTGATGTAATAATCATAGAAATGGAAGAGCACAATAAATATCATGTTCTTGAATCATCAAGAAACTATCCCTACCACTGTGAAAAACTGTCTTCCACGAAACTGGTTCCTGGTGCCAAAAACGCTGGGGATCGCTGGTCTAATGGACATTCCCGGGGGTGGGGGTGGGCTGAGCCTGGGTGGGGGCTTCTTGGGACGAGGCCACAGGAGCCCTGGAGCCCCGAGGAAGCAGCTGAGCCTCTGCCTCTCAGCCAGGAGGCACCGCAAGGCCCAGAGACGGTCAGGCAGCCCCTCCAGGCAGGGGGTCTCCCAAAGAAGACAGAAGGCTCTTGTCTGCCGGAACGTGTCATCCCTGGGGACACAGCATGCCCTGTGTCCCCAGGCCCACGGCTCTGGCCAGGGGGCTCTCGGCTGGTTGGTGGCCGGGGCCCCAGAAGCGTATCAGACCCTCCTCCTGAGAACAGGCAGCTCCCAGCTGCCCGGGTGGCGCTGAGGGCAGGACGCCACCCCTTCCCCTGAGCCCCTCCTCTGCTCTCGCTGCAGATCCCCAGGCTGGGCCTCTGGGCTGCCTGCTGCTGAAAACCCTCCACGCCTGTCCACATCTGTCCATTTCTGCCTTAGTCCAAGTCCCTCGAGGGCTGCAGGGGCCCCCTTCTCTGCCCTTCTGGCCCCTACGATTTGTTTTCCAAGAGGTAGACATAGCAGCTCTTTCGAATTTAATCTAGGTGTGACCAAAAATAAGTTTTAAGGGTATATATCTGTTACAAATTAATTAAATATTTGTCTTTGGGAAGTGGCTGGAGGATAGGAGGAAGTTACAGGCTTTGCATTGCATTCTCTTTGAGTTTACCATGAGCAAGTATCTTTTTTTTTCCTTTTTCTTTTTTTAAATTTTTTGGGCACTTTTATTGGTCTTTCATTTATTTATTTTCATCCATCTTTGTTCTTTGGCCTGTGTGGGCCTCCCATCGCAGTGACCTCTCATTGCAGAGCACCGGCTCTGGGCACATGTGCTCCAGAGCTCCGGCTCGGTAATTAGACACAGCAGTCCAGCTGCTCCACAGCATGTGGGATCTTCCCAGGCCAGGGATCAAACCGGCGCCCCTTGCACTGCAAGGCGGTGTCCTTACCCACTGGACCAACAGGGAAGCCTCTATCTTATTTTTTAAAAAGGAAAGAGAGATCTAAAATAAAATACAATCAAACACTCTCTTTGTGACAACTTAATATATTAAGACAAAATAATAGTCACCCTCATACACTTAAAAGATGCCTCTCAGGAATCTCCTGCTGGTCCAGTGGTTAGAACTTGGTGCTTTTACTGTGGTGGCCCCGGTTCAATCCTCGGTTGGGGAACTAAGATCCTGCAAGCTACACAGCGTGGTCAAACAAAAAACAATACCTCTCACAGGTATGGACAGCAGATGACTTAGTTGGTCAGCCACGAACTGCCAGAAAACTGAGCCTCGGATAAGGGGAGATTTCTCTCCACGCCCCAGGCTCAGGCAGCCCCCAACCCCAGTCTCCTGAACAAGCTCCCATCCCAGGGCGAACAAAACATGGGCCCGAGCCCAGGGACTGGTCCCCAGTGTCAACACCCTAAGATTCCCCGCCCCTGCTCCCGCCAATCCTCCTACCTGCTTCTGGGGCTTGTCCTGTCCATCTGTACAATGGGCACACGAGGTTCACTTCGTTTTTTAAACTTTTTACTATGGAGAACTTCAAACACATACTAAAACACGGAGAACAGTAAAGGGAACCTGCACACACAGCCCTCTCTCCCTTCAACATTCATTTTCTTTCACCTCTACCCACTCTGCCCTGACGATTTTAAAGCAATTCCTCAACAGAGTATGACTTCGTCTGTAATGACTTCAATATGTTTCTCTCAAAGACAGAGCCTCGTTTTCAACACATACGCCCAGAACCACGATCACACCCAATAAAATGAACAACAGCTTAACATCATCCAGGATTCCCTTAGTGTTCACGTTCCCCAAATATCAACTTAAAATAAGACAGTCAACATGTTCAATCAAGTCTGCATGCTGAAATCAGTTTATCTGTCCCTTAAATCCTGAATTTTTTTAAAAAATTCTACACTGCAGTTGATGAACAGCGCGGTATTGGTTTCAAATGCACAGCAGTGATTCAGCTGTGCACATGCGTGTATCTGTTCTTTTCTTATTGAGATTATTACAGAACGTTAAGCAGAGTTCCGTGTTCTATACACAAGGAAGGACCTATACAAGTAGGTCCTTAACTCTTTAATTTTTTTTAGGATTTTATTTTTTGACTGCACTGCTGGGTCTTCATTGCGGCATGTGGGCTCAGTCGCTGTGGTGTTCTGGCTTAGCTGCACATGAGGTATAGGATCTTAGTTCTCCAACCAGGGATCAAACCCACGTCCCCTGCTCTGGAAGGTGGCTTCTTAACCACCGACCACCAGGGATGCCCCTAAAGCCCTGTCGACGGAGACTTAGATGACTCCAGTGCATCCCCCGCCCACCCCACCCATGTCTCTCCTTCTTGCCAAAGATCACCATATTATCCATTTGCTGCAAAATGAATTTCCAAAAAATTTAGCAGCTTAAAACGGCAGGTATTTACTATCCCACAGTCTTTATTGGGCAGAAATCTGGATGTGACCCTTGCAGCTCAGTGTTCCTCACTGCCGTCTATGTGTCATGGGGCTGTGGTCTCCTCTGCAGGTGTGACTGGGGAAGGCCCATCTCCCAGGCTCCCTTGGCTCAGGTTGGCAGCATTCAGTTTCTTCTTACCGGGGCCCTCCAACGTGGCAGCTCACAACATGCAGATCTGTGTCATACAAGTGAGCACTGGAGAGGGAGCAATGGGTCTCACACGTGTGTGTGCACGGGACTTGCCTGGAGGAACTGTTGAAACTCACTCACTAGGCTCCCCCAGCGCAGCCCCCGCCCGCCCCGCCCCGCCCAAGTTCCTGATCCAGCAGGTTTGGGTGGGGCCCAAGGACGTGCATTTCTAACAAGCTCCCAGGTGACGCTGAGCAGCATGAAAATTATAGACTTACAGGCATCTCCTCCCCAATCTTTTTTTTTATTATTATTATTTATTTATTTATTTATTTTGGGCGGGGGTCAGGCTAGGAAGGGAGGGGAGCGGGCGGGCCACCTCCATTGGTCCTTCATTTATCCATTTTCATCCATCTTTGTTCTTCGGCTCCTGTGGGCCCCCATCGTGGTGGCGTCCGCCGCTGCAAAGCGCCGGCTCTGGGCGCATGCGCTCCAGGGCTCCGGCTCGGTAACTGAACACATCGGTCCAGCCGCTCCGCAGCACGTGGGATCCTCCCAGGTCAGGGATCGAACCGGCGCCCCCTGCACTGCAAGGCGGTGTCCCCACCCACTGGACCACCAGGGGAAGCCCCCCAATCTTTATCTCTTTATTTCTTCGCTGAAGGGTCACTCTTAAGAATTCCAAGATGGGGTTTCCCTGGTGGTCCAGTGGGTAAAGAGCCCGTCTTGCAGTGTAAGGGGCGCCGGTTCAATCCCTGGCCTGGGAAGATCCCATGTGCGGTGGAGCGACTGGACCGATGTGTCCAATTACGAGCCCGTGCTCTGGGGCCCATGCGCCCAGAGCTCTTGCTCTTCAGCGAGAGAGGCCACTGCAATGGGAGGCCCACACAGGCCTAAGAATAAAGATGGATGAAAATAAATAAATAAAAAACCAATAAAAGGTGTCAACATTTTTTAAAAGATTACTTTAAAAAAAAAAAAGAATTCCAAGATGAAGACAATCATTTTAACCCTGGCAGCAAGTAAGAATTAGTTGGTGAAAAACTTAAAACAGTTGCCATACGATCCAGCAATCCCACTCTTGCCTATATATCCAGACAAAACTCTAACTTTAAAAGATACATGTTCATAGCAGCACTATTCACAATAGCTAGGCCATGGGAACAACCTAAATATCTGATAGATGAACAGATAAAGAAGATATGGATATATATATAATGAGATATATATATATACATAAAATGGAATACTTATATAATAGAATACTACTCCGCCATAAAAAATAAAACAACACCATTTGCAGCAACATGGTTGGAGCAAGAGATTATCATACTAATCAAAAGAAGTCAGAAAGAGAAAGGCAAATATTGTACGATATCACTTATATATGGAGTCTAAAATACAACACAAATGAACACATCTACAAAACAGAAACAGACTCATAGATATGGGGACCAGACTAGTGGTTGCCAAGGCAGAAGTGGGTACAGAAGGGAAATATTAGAAGTCTAGGATTAGAAGATGCAAACTATTATATACAGAATGGATAAACATCAAGGTCCTACTGTATAGCACAGAAAACTGTACTCAATATCCTGTTGTAAGTCATAATGGAAAAGAATAGGAAAAAGAATATATATCTATTCACTTATATGTATACATACATAATTGAATTACTTTGCTGTATAGCATTGTAAATCAACTATACTTCAGTAAAATTTTTAAAAATTCCGTGGTGAAGTGTAAAGGGTCACACCATCTCCTCGTCCCCAGCAGGGCCTGGGAGGCCATCATTGAAAGAATAAAGGTCACAATAGCAACTCTGGTCCTCATGCCTCTAGTTGTAGATAATTTCTAAATCTTTTCACAATGTGGGGCTCGTTATTCCCACTTTACAGATAAGGAAATTGGGGCTCCAAGAAGGTAACGGGAAAGTGGCAGAGCTGGGCTCCAAAACAGCCCCACGGGCTCTGCCAGCCAGCAGGTCGCAGGCCTGCAGCTCATGCTGGAGTCCCGTCCCCCCAGTGGAAAGTTCCCAGACCTCAGACCTAGAGAAGAAGGTGGCTTGTGGTCAGGCTCAGCTGTGCATAAAAGCCCCTAAGAGCTGCGCCTCGAGAATAATTCCTGCCTGAGCCCAAAGCCACTCTGGGCCTGGGATGGCGGCTATGAATACTGAAGGAGACTGGGGAGAACACTGTGGCCGCTGACTGTGATGGCCTCTGGCAGGGGGAGGATGCGTGGACTTCCCCACCAAGAGGCCTGGCCTCACCCCAGCAGCCTCTCCCCAGCCTCAGGGTCACAGACAGGGGTCACGGGGGTCGCAAAGGCAGAGGTCAACCCCACTGCCTATCACTCCCCCATCTCAACCTCTAGACCTTTCCTCCCGGAGAAGCAGGGCCCAGAGACAAGATTCCGGAGGGTGTGGGAAGGAAGGAATGGCTGTGATACACGCTGCTATTGGATGGGCTTCCCAGGCGGCTCAGTGGTCAGGAATCCGCCTGCCAAAGCAGGAGTCATGGGTTTGATCCCTGGGTCAGGAAGATCTACTTGGGAAGGAAACGGCAACCCATTCTAGTATTTTTGCCCGGGAAATCCTATGGATAGAGGAGCCTGATGGGCTACAGTCCATGGGGCCGCAGAGAGTTGGACGACTGAGCACAGTGGCTGATGGACAAGGGCTCTGTAGCTGGCTCTCAGCCAGCGTCTCAGTGATGGCCACCGTTCAAGTCCTCTGACACAGGCTAGCCGTGTGTGCCTCGGGGGGACTCACTCGCCCTATCTGAGACTCCGTTTCCTCACCAATAAAGTGTGGAAAATGCCATTGATTTCATGGAGTTGTCCAGGGTTAAATGAGTAAACAACACATGCAACGGGCTTGACCTCACCTGGTACACAGTATGTACTCCATAATGCTAGTTACATTGTGTGTCCACAACGTGGGACGCCTTCTGCATACTTTATTGCATGTACTCCTCATGGCACCCAAGGACAGTATTTGTTGTAATTCTTATTTTACAGACGAGGAAACCAAGATCACAGAGCTAAGTAGAAGATGGCACATGGGAGGAGCAGAATTTGAACTCAACATCCAGTGAACAATTTCCGGTACACTTTACAGACGAGAAAATGGAGATAGGATGAGTGAGTCCCCCAAAGGCGCAAGGCTGGCCCGTGTCCGAGGACTTGAGCCCTGGCTGTTGAGCTGCCGAGCCCTCGTCCATCAGCCAGCGTCTCAGTGGAACATCCAGCCTACATCTGTCACCCTGCCAAAGCTCCTAAGGTTACACGGCCCATCCTTCCTTACATAAAAACCAACTCCAAATCAAGCCCTTAAATACCAAGAACAAACAAACAAAAACACCACTTTATAAAAACTGTAGTAGGTCTGGCTTTTTGTGATCCCACGGGCTGTAGCCCACCAGGCTCCTCTGTCCATGAGATTGCCCGGGCAAGAATACTGGAATGGGTTGCCATTTCCTTCTCCAAGGAATGAGAGGTACATTTTCTTTAGATCTTAATGATGGAAAGATGACAGATTATGGGCTTAAATGTCAAAAACAAAGTTTCAGAACGCTGAGCAGGAAATATCGGGGGATATATTTTTAGACCACAGTGTTGACAAAGTTGTTCAGCATCATTAGTGATCAAGAAATGCAAATCAAGTTCTCAACTGGCACCAATGTCACACTCAGCTGGGAACCATTTTTAAATCTACACATACCAAGCGCTGGAGAGGATGTGGATCGTGTATGTTGCCAACGGGAGCATCATTAGGGCAACCTCTTCAAAGCACCTGCCAGTCATCACCTAAAAGTACAACATTCACGTATTCAGGGCCCCAGTGACTCCATTTCTGGGTAAACACTCCAGAGAAACTCTGGCACGTGCTCCAAGAGCCACTTACAAGAATGCCCAGGCACCTCCCTGTTGGTCCAGTAGTTAAGAGTCTGCCTTCCAAGGTTTGATCCCTGATCAGGAAACTAAGGTTCCACCTGCTACAGGCAACCAAGCCCACTCCCCTCAACCACTGAGCCTGCACACTTCGGAGGGCTACAACTAGAGAGAAACTTGTGCATTGCAACAAAGAGCCTGTGTGCCACAACTAAACCTGACACAGACAAACAAATAAATACTGAAAAAAGAAAGAAAGAAAGAAAGCCTGAACAATAATGTAAATTAAAAGACACCTGAACACCACCCCAAAGGCTGTCCACAGGAAAGCAGGTACATCCGCCATGATACACTGACCTCGTGGAATATGACACAACGGTTAGACAAGAAAACTACAATGTGGGCCAGTCTTTGCTATTATATTATGAAATTTGGTTCCATAAGGTTCACATATCTTGATACTCTTTTTTTTGGTTATCTGCCTTGCCTCTGTTATGGATTGAATCATGTTCCTGAAGAGATACAATGAAATCTTAATCCCTAGTACCTGTAAATATGACCTTATCTGAACCCTTATAGGATCATGGCTGATGTGATTCAAGTTTCTTTTGTTTTGTTTTATCTTATTTTATTTATTTACTTATGGTTGTGCCAGGTCCTCATTGCTATGCACAGCTTTTCTCTAGCTGTGGCAAGCAGAGACGTCTCTCTAGTTTCAGTGTGCAGGCTTCTCATTGGAGTGGCTTCTCCTGTCGTGGCACATGGGCTCTAGGCAGCACAGGCTCAGTAGATGAGGCACACGGGCTGGGAAGATCCCATAGCAGATGGGATCTTTCCAGACCAGGAGCAGAACCTGTGTCCCCTGCCTTGGCAGGTGAATTCTTAACCACTGGACCACCAGGGCAGTGGTATTCGTTTAGAGGAGGTCATATGGGTTAGAGTGGATTCTAAATCCAGTGACTGGGGTCCTTATAAGAAGAGGAGAACATCTCAGTCATAACAATTGGGCAAACAAAAGAAATAAAAGGCATCCACTATTAGAGGGGCTTCCCTGGTAGGCCAGTGGGTAAGGACACCGCCTTGAAGTGCAAGCGGCACGGGCTCGATCCCTGGCCTGGGAAGATCTCACATGCTGTGGAGCGGCTGGACTGATGTGTCCAGTTACAAGCCGGAGCTCTGACGTGCATGCGCCCAGAGCTGGTGCTCTGCAACGAGAGAGGCCACTGCAATGGGAGGCCCACAGGAGCCGAAGAACAAAGATGGATGAAAATGGACAAATGAAAGACCAATAGAAATGGCCCGTCCATCCCCCCCCTCCCCACTTCACCCCCCAAAAAGATAAATAAATAAAATAAATGTTTAAAAAAAAAAAAAGCTATTACAACTAATAAATGAATTGAGTAAAGTCTGCAGGATACCGAAATCAACATATGAAAATCACTTGTGTTTCTATCTACTAACAATGAACTATTTGAAAGAGAAATTAAGAAAACAAATCCCATTTACAATAACTTTAAATACAGCAGAATACTTAGGAATAAATTTAACCAAGGAGATGAAAGACCTGTACACTGAAAAAATATAAGACAGAAAAAAAAACACCAAAAACATAAAATGCTGATGAAAGAAACTGAAGACACAAATAAATGGAAAGCTCTCTCATGTTCTCAGATTGAAAGAATTAATATTGTGAAAATGTGCATATGATACGAAGGGATCTATAAAGTCAATGTGGCGCCTATGAAAATTTTGATGGCATTTTTCACAGAAATAAAAAACCACCGTAAAATTTGTATGAAACCACCAAAGACACCAAGTAGCCAAAGCAATCTTGAGAAGCAACAAACCAGGAGGAACCACACTTTCTGCTTACAAGCTCTATTACAAAGCTTTAATAAAACACACTGGCAGGGGCTTCCCTAGTGGTCCAGTGGGTAAAGAGTCCGCCATGAAATGCAAGGGACACCAGTTAGATCCCTGGCCCAGGAAGATGCCACGTACCACAGGGCGGTTGGACCGGTGTGTCTAATTATGAGCCAGTGCTCTGGAGCACATGCGCCCAGAACCAGTGCTCTGCAACAAGAGAGGCCATCGTGATGGGAGTCCCACACAGGACAAAGAATAAAGATGGATGAAAATAAATAAATAAATAAAGCCAAAAAATATTTAAAAAATAAAAAAACCACACTGGCATAGGGACTGCCTTGATGGTCCAGTGCCTAAGACTCTGTGCTCACAGCACAGGGGGCCCCAGTTTGACCCCAGGTCAGGGAACTAGATCCCACGTGCCACAACTAAGATTTTGCAGGCTGCAACAAAGATTGAAGACCTGCACAGCCAAATTAATAAATTAAATAAAGATACTGGCATAAAAACAGGCATAGATACCTGTGAAAAATAACAGCCCAGACATTACACCTACACACTGACAGTCGACTGATTTTGGACAAGGTGACAAGAACGCAAAGTGGAGAAGGGACAGTGTCTTCAGTAAATGCTGCTGGGAAAACTGGATACCCACAGGCCGAACAATGAAATTCGATCCCTGTCTCCCACCACTCGCAAACTCAAAATGGATCAAAGACTCAAATGGTAAGACCTGAAGCCATAAAACTACTAGAAGAAAATACCAGAAAAAAGCCCTTTGATATTGGACGTGGTAATGATTTCTTGGATAAGAAAGCACAGGCAATAAAAGCTAAAATAGGCAAGTGGGACTACATCAAATGAAAGAGCTTGTGCACAGCAAAGGAAGCAATAAAGAAAATGAGAAGGCAGCCTACAGAACGGGAGAAAATGTTTGCAAACTACACCTCTGACAAGCCGTTAATGTACAAAATATACAAAGAGCTCAACTCAACAGCAAAAAAGAGGGAAATCATTTAATTTTTAAAATGGACAAAGGATCCTGCTTTAGGACAAAGTCACGAAAAGGTGCCCCCCTAATGTAACAAACCAGGAGGAACCACACTTCCTGCTCACAAGCTCTATTACAAAGCTCTAATAAAACACACCGGCAGGGGCTTCCCTAGTGGTCCAGTGGGTAAAGAGTCCGCCATGAAATGCAAGGGACACCAGTTAGATCCCTGGCCCAGGAAGATGCCACGTACCACAGGGCGGTTGGACCGGTGTGTCTAATTATGAGCCAGTGCTCTGGAGCACATGCGCCCAGAACCAGTGCTCTGCAACAAGAGAGGCCATCGTGATGGGAGTCCCACACAGGACAAAGAATAAAGATGGATGAAAATAAATAAATAAATAAAGCCAAAAAATATTTAAAAAATAAAAAAACCACACTGGCATAGGGACTGCCTTGATGGTCCAGTGCCTAAGACTCTGTGCTCACAGCACAGGGGGCCCCAGTTTGACCCCAGGTCAGGGAACTAGATCCCACGTGCCACAACTAAGATTTTGCAGGCTGCAACAAAGATTGAAGACCTGCACAGCCAAATTAATAAATTAAATAAAGATACTGGCATAAAAACAGGCATAGATACCTGTGAAAAATAACAGCCCAGACATTACACCTACACACTGACAGTCGACTGATTTTGGACAAGGTGACAAGAACGCAAAGTGGAGAAGGGACAGTGTCTTCAGTAAATGCTGCTGGGAAAACTGGATACCCACAGGCCGAACAATGAAATTCGATCCCTGTCTCCCACCACTCGCAAACTCAAAATGGATCAAAGACTCAAATGGTAAGACCTGAAGCCATAAAACTACTAGAAGAAAATACCAGAAAAAAGCCCTTTGATATTGGACGTGGTAATGATTTCTTGGATAAGAAAGCACAGGCAATAAAAGCTAAAATAGGCAAGTGGGACTACATCAAATGAAAGAGCTTGTGCACAGCAAAGGAAGCAATAAAGAAAATGAGAAGGCAGCCTACAGAACGGGAGAAAATGTTTGCAAACTACACCTCTGACAAGCCGTTAATGTACAAAATATACAAAGAGCTCAACTCAACAGCAAAAAAGAGGGAAATCATTTAATTTTTAAAATGGACAAAGGATCCAAATAGACATTTTTCCCAAAGAAGACATTCAAAAGTCCACGAAAAGGTGCCCAACCTCACTAATCGTCAGGGAAAAGCAAATCAAGATCACAACATGAGCTCACACAAAAGGGAACCTTTGTGCACACTGGTGAGAATGCAAATTGGTGCAGCAACTGTGGAGATCAGTATGGAGGGTCCTCAAAAAGTTAAAACAGAACTGTCATGTGACCCAACACTCTTCTTCCTGGGTATATATATCCAAATGACATCAATCTTGAAGAGATATCTGAACTCCCATGTTTACTGCAGTATTATTCATGATAGCCAAGACATAGGAAAGAAACTAAATGTTCTTCAACTGAAGAATGGATAAACATACATACATACATACATATATGTAATATAATAATGAATGTACACACACACACACACACACACACACACACTTGCTGGAGGAGGAAACAGTAACCCACGCCAGTATTCTTGCTGAAAAATCCCAAAGACAGAGAAGCCTGCTGGACTAGTCCACAAGGCTGCAAAGAGTCAGACACGACTAAAGTGACTGAGCAAGCAAAGCATGTATATATGTATATATATATATGTATACGGGCTTCCCTGGTGGCTCGGTAGAGAATCTGCCTGCAGTTCAGGAGCTGCAGGAGACACAGGTTCGATCCCTGAGTCAGGAAGATCCCCTGAGGAGGGCATGGCAACCCACTCCAGTGTTCCTGCCAGAAGAATCCCACGGACAGAGGAGCCTGGTGGGCTACAGTCCAGAGGGTTGTAAAGGGTTGGACACGCTGCAGCGACCTAGCATGCACACACACATATGTATATGTATACACACAATATAATATTACTCCATCCCATGTTAAGTGAAATAAGCCAGACAAAGACAAATACTATATGGTTATCACTTACATGTAGAGAAGAAAGAAATGGACAGAGAGGGAAAAAGACAGAGAAGGCAAGAAAACTGATTTCATAGAAACAGAAAATAGAACAGCGGTTGCCAGAGGCTGTAGGGGAGGAGAAAATGAGGAGATGAAGGGCAAAGGACATAAACTTCCAGTTACAAGAATAGGTCCTGAGGAGGGTGGAGGGGAAAAATAAAAAGAGTAAGTCCTGAGGGTCCAATGTACAGTGTGGTGACCACAGTTACTAATTCGTTATTGCACCCTTGGGAGTCGCAGAGAGTAGATCCTAAACATTCTCACCATGTGCACGCAGGTGCACACACACACACACAGCTAACTCTGTGAGGTAACGAGCATGCTCCTCAGCTTGACCTGGGTAACCATTCCACAATGTGCATGTATTAATATGTGAAGTTTCACAGTGTACCTGTTAAATGTATACGATTATATTTGCCAATTATTTCTCAATAAAGTGGAGGGGAAAGGGGAGAAACCATGACACACAGAGGAGCGGGCATGTGAAGACAGAAGCAGGGATTAGGGTGAGGCATCTACAAGCCTTGGACTGCCAAGGCACCAGAGGCCAGAAGAGAGGCACGGAACACATGCTCCCCTAGAGCTTTCAAAGGGGACGTGGCTCTGCCAGCACCTGGATCTTGAACGTCTAGCTTCCAGAGCTGTGAGAGAATACATTTCGACTGTATTAAGCCCGCCAGTTTGTGGGAATTTCTCCCAGCAGCCCTGGAAAGCTGGTAGACCCTTTCAATAAAGTTAGTGAGAAGAAACAAACATAAAAAAATCATAAAAGGGGGCTTCCCTTGTGGCTCAGTGGATAAGAACCTGTCTGCCAATGCAGGAGACACAGGTTCGATCCCTGACCCGAGAAGATCTCACACACCACAGAGCAGCTAAACCCACACATCAACAAAGACCCAGCACAGCCCAAAATAAATAAATTAAAGGTTTAAAAAAAAATCATAAAAGGAGAAGAGGGTGGGAGAGGATGTGGTGGTTAGACAGTATCACTGACTCAGTGGACTTGAATCTGAGCAAACTCTGGGAGACGATGAAAGACAAGGTAGCCTGGCGTGCTACAGTCCACGAGGTCACAAAGAGTCGGACACAGCGTAGAGACTGAACAACAACAACATAAAAACAGACACAAGAGGATTAAACCATACAAGCAGGAAAGCAGGGCGTAATGAAGACAGCACCCAAGGTGATGGGGACGAGGGGGATGGGATGGGGAAACCTCAAGAATGGACCTTAGCCATTGTTTAAGTTCCTACCTTTTCATTAACAGGTTACATGGTGTGACTTACATGATTAAAGTAACAGTGGAGTTTTTTAAGAAAATCAGGTCATGCAAGGACCAAAGAGAATATGCCATGATCTGGGTTATGATCAGCCCATCATTCATTCGAAGATTGATTTTAATAAATACTTAAAATCAAAATAAAAGAGATTCCTGTCCCATCGTCTGCCTTCTTCCACGTCAAAATGGAGTTTTTATGACGATCCCAACGCATCCCCAATAATTTCTCAATAAATTTTGTTTTGGAGGGGAAAGGGGAGAAACCATGACACACAGAGGAGCGGGCATGTGAAGACAGAAGCAGGGATTAGGGTGAGGCATCTACAAGCCTTGGACTGCCAAGGCACCAGAGGCCAGAAGAGAGGCACGGAACACATGCTCCCCTAGAGCTTTCAAAGGGGACGTGGCTCTGCCAGCACCTGGATCTTGAACGTCTAGCTTCCAGAGCTGTGAGAGAATACATTTCGACTGTATTAAGCCCGCCAGTTTGTGGGAATTTCTCCCAGCAGCCCTGGAAAGCTGGTAGACCCTTTCAATAAAGTTAGTGAGAAGAAACAAACATAAAAAAATCATAAAAGGGGGCTTCCCTTGTGGCTCAGTGGATAAGAACCTGTCTGCCAATGCAGGAGACACAGGTTCGATCCCTGACCCGAGAAGATCTCACACACCACAGAGCAGCTAAACCCACACATCAACAAAGACCCAGCACAGCCCAAAATAAATAAATTAAAGGTTTAAAAAAAAATCATAAAAGGAGAAGAGGGTGGGAGAGGATGTGGTGGTTAGACAGTATCACTGACTCAGTGGACTTGAATCTGAGCAAACTCTGGGAGACGATGAAAGACAAGGTAGCCTGGCGTGCTACAGTCCACGAGGTCACAAAGAGTCGGACACAGCGTAGAGACTGAACAACAACAACATAAAAACAGACACAAGAGGATTAAACCATACAAGCAGGAAAGCAGGGCGTAATGAAGACAGCACCCAAGGTGATGGGGACGAGGGGGATGGGATGGGGAAACCTCAAGAATGGACCTTAGCCATTGTTTAAGTTCCTACCTTTTCATTAACAGGTTACATGGTGTGACTTACATGATTAAAGTAACAGTGGAGTTTTTTAAGAAAATCAGGTCATGCAAGGACCAAAGAGAATATGCCATGATCTGGGTTATGATCAGCCCATCATTCATTCGAAGATTGATTTTAATAAATACTTAAAATCAAAATAAAAGAGATTCCTGTCCCATCGTCTGCCTTCTTCCACGTCTGTGATAGAGAGCCCCTCCCCCCGTTCCCACACCTCCTGCCTAATTGTCTTTCCCTTCTCCCCTAGCGCACCCACCCTCTGACAAGACCTCCTGGGCACTTACTCATTTCTGCGTTTATCATGTCTTCCCCCGAGAGGCTGTAAACGCCACGAGAGCTGAGGTTCCCATCTGATTCACACCTGTTTCCCCAGGAGCCAGCACAGAGGAGGTGCTCCATAAAGACTGGCTGAGTGAATGAAAAACACTGAGTGAATAAACGAATGATTTAGGGAATGGGTGGTTAACAGGCTCTGGTGCGCAGGTGGGTGTGGTGAGGGGTTGGGTACCACCTGCGCAAGTGCCACAGGCTTTAGGCAGGGAGCACCTGGGGACCACCAGGCCGTCTCCCTCCCCGAGACGGCCCCTCATCCCGCTGATGACAGACTCCAGGAATGAAGACCAGAACCAACCTAGGTCCCCCTCACCCCGTGACGACCCAGCTGGATTATTCCGGTAGGCACAGGAGCCCACTGGATGTCTCGGTCCTGGCCAGGGGCTTGCATGTGGCACTGCAGTGAGAGCACGGGGTGTGAGCAGCTATGGGGGTCACATTTGGTGCGTTCTCCACTTCAACCAGCCAGCTGCCACCATTTTCATTGCTTCCATCTCCCTCAACCATCTGCAGTTACTTCTAGCACGTGTGGCTTTAAGTTAACCCACTTATTTTTCCCACTACATAAAGTAATTTATAAAGGAAACTGCGGGGTTTCCCTGGTGGTTCAATGGCTGGATGTCCACCTGCCAATGCAGGGTACGTGGACTGGCTTCCTGGTCTGGGAAGACTCCACATGCCGTAGGGTGGCAGGACCCCCTGTGCCACAGCGACCAAGCCGGCGAGCCATAACTACGGAAGCCTGCGTGCCCTAGAGCCCCTGCTCCACAGCAAGGGAGGCCCCCACGATGAAAAGCAACCAGCGGGCCCTACACATGGAAGGAGCCCGTCTGCAGCAGCGAAAACCCAGCACAGTCAAAACTAAGAATATATGAATAATAAATATATTTTTTAAAGAACGAGGAGAATTCCCTGGTGGCCCAGTAGTTAGGCCCTCTCGCTGCTGTGATGCAGGGTTCAGTCCCCTGGCTGGGAACCTAACATCCCGCCAGCTCTGCAGCACAGCCAAAATAAATAAATAAATAAATAAAAAGGAACGGGTATGTCACTATCATAAACGGAAAAGCAGTATCTGTGCCCAAAATAGACAGTAACATAAACTGCAGAAAAACAACACGCTGTTCAGTTCTAGATGGAGTGTGGATTGCCCAAGACTGTCAGCCTGGGGTTATAAGGTTATAAGGGGCCGCACCAGCGCTAGAGAGAGGCTAGAGAGACGTGAAAGCCACCCACTAGCAAGGGATGCGGCCTTGCCTTGACCCAGGTTGCTGGGTAATTCAGACTTAGGTGACACCCTCTCTGGGTCGCACCTCGCCTCGCCCTGCAGAACTCACCTCTCACCCTTTGGGGAACTGCCCTCCGGCTAAGCAGTTCACTTTTCATGTTTGGGCCTGGAACCCTAAGAGCTGCGGATTGGACAGGAGGCCCCGCTGCAGCCTCCCCAGAGGCTGGCTGACGCCTCTCTGCTCCCCGGTAAGCTCCTCCCGTGTCCCAGCCCCTCTGGCGCCCCAAGGGAAGCGGGCACAGGGCCAGGCTGGCACAGGGCAGGCCCAGCTGGGCCCCCGCAAACTCCAGGGAGCCAAGGGGAGCTCAGTCCTCACCCTTAATTATCTTCCCGGCTAATGAGCATCTGAAAACCTCCATGTCACCAACAGGAGGACCCCTGGGACGCCGGCTGGGGGGCAGGGCCGTTCTACGGGCCAGATGTCACCAATGGAGGGAGGTGGCAGGGGCCCCGAGAAAGGAAATAGGCTTGGGAGGGAGCGGTACTTCCTGCCTCTTTGCAGGGCAGAAAGCTAGGGCTGAGGCAGGCAGGCAGGGTGGCAGTTAAGCGCAGGACTTGGCAGCCTACCTGGGGGACTCGAATCCAGGCTTGGTGTGTACCATCTTGACCTTTAGCAAATGCACTAGCTCCTTGCTGCTCAAAGTGTGGACCCCAACCACCAGTACCACCTGGGAGTTTGTGAGAAATGTAGAACCTTAGGCCCTGACCTACCTGAGTCAGAATCTACATTTTAACAACACCCCAAGTGACTTCTGTGCACATATGCTCCTCTGTGCCTCAGTTTTCTCATCTGTAAAGTGGAATTAAATGGGTTCATATATCATTGTGCTGCTCATACATGGTTTGCTGCTCTTATGATATATTCATTGTTATTATTGAAGCAACTCACGCTGGGAAAGATGCAGAGCTGGGCCCACGTGGCTATCCCCAGCCCACCACCTTTCAGAGCTGGGTTGTCCCTGTGACAGAAATGCAGTGATTGCCCAAGACTGTCAGCCTGGGGTTATAAGGTTATAAGGGGCCGCACCAGCGTAGAGAGAGGCTAGAGAGACGTGAAAGCCACCCACTAGCAAGGGATGAGGCCTTGCCTTGACCCAGGTTGCTGGGTAATTCAGACTTAGGTGACACCCTCTCTGGGTCGCACCTCGCCTCGCCCTGCAGAACTCACCTCTCACCCTTTGGGAACTGACCTCCGGCTAAGCAGTTCACTTTTCATGTTTGGGCCTGGAACCCTAAGAGCTGCGGATTGGACAGGAGGCCCCGCTGCAGCCTCCCCAGAGGCTGGCTGACGCCTCTCTGCTCCCCGGTAAGCTCCTCCCGTGTCCCAGCCCCTCTGGCGCCCCAAGGGAAGCGGGCACAGGGCCAGGCTGGCACAGGGCAGGCCCAGCTGGGCCCCCGCAAACTCCAGGGAGCCAAGGGGAGCTCAGTCCTCACCCTTAATTATCTTCCCGGCTAATGAGCATCTGAAAACCTCCATGTCACCAACAGGAGGACCCCTGGGACGCCGGCTGGGGGGCAGGGCCGTTCTACGGGCCAGATGTCACCAATGGAGGGAGGTGGCAGGGGCCCCGAGAAAGGAAATAGGCTTGGGGAGGGGAGCGGTACTTCCTGCCTCTTTGCAGGGCAGAAAGCTAGGGCTGAGGCAGGCAGGCAGGGTGGCAGTTAAGCGCAGGACTTGGCAGCCTACCTGGGGGACTCGAATCCAGGCTTGGTGTGTACCATCTTGACCTTTAGCAAATGCACTAGCTCCTTGCTGCTCAAAGTGTGGACCCCAACCACCAGTACCACCTGGGAGTTTGTGAGAAATGTAGAACCTTAGGCCCTGACCTACCTGAGTCAGAATCTACATTTTAACAACACCCCAAGTGACTTCTGTGCACATATGCTCCTCTGTGCCTCAGTTTTCTCATCTGTAAAGTGGGAATTAAAATGGGTTCATATATCATTGTGCTGCTCATACATGGTTTGCTGCTCTTATGATATATTCATTGTTATTATTGAAGCAACTCACGCTGGGAAAGATGCAGAGCTGGGCCCACGTGGGCTATCCCCAGCCCACCACCTTTTCAGAGCTGGGTTGTCCCTGTGACAGAAATGCAGTGATTTGCCCAAGATACAAATGGGGGAGTCCAGGTTCACTCCCACACCTGTCCAACACCATTACTAATGTTAAGAGTGAATGGAGGGGCTTCCCTGGTGGTCCTGTGGGTAAAGAGTCTGCCTTGCAGTTCAAGGGGCACTGGTTTGATCCCTGGCCCGGGAAGATCCCACCTGCCGAGGAGCTGCTGGACCAGTGTGTCCAATTACAAGCCAGCGCTCTGGAGTGCATGCGCCCAGAGTCAGAGCTCTGCAATGAGAGAGGCCACTGCAAAAGACAGGCCAAAGAATAAAGATGGATGGAAAATAAATGACTTAGAGGCAAAAAGAAAAAAGAAAGAGTGAATGGAGAACTTCCCTGGTGGTCCAGTGGTTAAGACCCAGCTTCCAATGTAGGTTCAATCTCTGGTCAGGAAATTAAGATTCCACATGCTGTGTAGCATGGCCAACAAAAAAAAAGTATTAAAAAAAGAGAAAAGGGTTCCCTGGTGGGTAAAGAGACTGTCTTGCAGTACAAGGGACACCAGTTCGATCCCTGGCCTGGGAAGATCCCACGTGCCGCAGAGCGACTGGACCAGTGTGTCCAATTACGAGCCAGCGCTCTGGAGCGCATGTGCCCAGAGCTGGTGCTCTGCAATGAGAGAGGCCACTGCAATGGGAGGCCCACACAGGCCAAAGAACAAAGATGGATAAAAATAAATAAATGAAAGACCAATAAAAGAGGTCAAAATTAAAAAAAAAAAAAAAGCCTTAAAAAAAAGAGAGAAAAGAGTGAATGGAATTGTGGAATTGTTTCCTCTGTAACTAAGCCATGTGGTGCTCCCAACTGCCCTGTCCACTTACTGTTCCCCCCATTTTTCAGGCAATGAAACTGAAGGTCAGGGAGGTTAGGCTCCTTTTCTAAAGATACCCAGCAGGAAAGGCTGCCCTGCATCCAGTCTGATGTGCATGATCTATGCTATGCAGCACCCCTCATCACTATTTTTTCCTCCCAGAATTTTTTCCCCAAAGCGTCCCTGCTTTCCCTGTCCCTTCTTTGCCCACCCTGGCTCTGGCGCTCTTAGGCTGCCCCTCCCACCTGCTCACCACTAATGAGGTCTTTGGCCACTTGGGGCTGGGACCGCAGAGGCCTCTGAAACTGACTCTGTGGGAAGAACTCGCTTCCTTTCTCCCCAGCCTCCCAGGTGTGGCTGACCGGGCAGGAGCGTTTCAGGGTGGCGCTGGACCAGCTCAGGAGTAGGAGCTGTGCTGAGTGGTCCGGCTCTGGCCTCTGGGGGAGCTGGCTGGGAGCTGAACACCCCTCTGCCTCTCTGTCCACTCACACTAACCCACGGCTCACCTCCTGGGCCTAGCCTCTAGGCCTGGGGGCCGCTGGGCCAGTCCCACAGGTCTGCAGTCTGCCCATTCATGGGACTTTATTCAGACACGCATGTATCATATACTCTGGCAAACGTACAAGTTTGCAATGCGTAGGCAGGGAACACCTCAAGCAGTGGAAATCAGGGAGGGCCCTCTGAAAGATGGGAGGAGAATGTTTCCACTGAAGAAAACAGCACAGGCGAGGAGCCAGAGGTGAGTAGCACCATAGGGCATTTGAAGCAGGAAGGAGAGACCAGCCCAAGTGGACAGAGCAGAGACAGCGTGGTGACTATGGCCTTGCGAGTGAGGCCTCCATCGTCTCCCAGAAGGCTCTGCCTTTTTTTTTTTTTAATTAATGAATTTTTGGCAGCGCTGGGTGTTGCTACCTGTGGGTTTTCTCTAGTTGCAGCAAGTGGGGGCTACTCTCTAGTTGCTGTGCTTGGACTTCTCAATGCCCTGGCTTCTCTTGGGGTGGAACACAGGCTCTGGGGCACTCAGGCTCAGTAGTTGTGGCTCAGGGGTTTCGTTGTCCCAAGACACATGGAATCCTCCCGGAACAGGGATCGAACTCGGGTTCCCTGCACTGGCAGGTGGATTCTTAACCACTGGACCCCAGGGAAGTCCTAAGTCTCTGCTTGAGTCTAGCAAAGATTTCCAGACAAGACTACCAGTTCCCAGGATGAGGTGCTCTACCTGCTCCCTCCCACCTTCCAAGCCAAAGGCGGTGGTGGTGGACTGGGGAACTTGGGACTGGGGCTCCCTCATCACTATTTTTTCCTCCCAGAATTTTTTCCCCAAAGCGTCCCTGCTTTCCCTGTCCCTTCTTTGCCCACCCTGGCTCTGGCGCTCTTAGGCTGCCCCTCCCACCTGCTCACCACTAATGAGGTCTTTGGCCACTTGGGGCTGGGACCGCAGAGGCCTCTGAAACTGACTCTGTGGGAAGAACTCGCTTCCTTTCTCCCCAGCCTCCCAGGTGTGGCTGACCGGGCAGGAGCGTTTCAGGGTGGCGCTGGACCAGCTCAGGAGTAGGAGCTGTGCTGAGTGGTCCGGCTCTGGCCTCTGGGGGAGCTGGCTGGGAGCTGAACACCCCTCTGCCTCTCTGTCCACTCACACTAACCCACGGCTCACCTCCTGGGCCTAGCCTCTAGGCCTGGGGGCCTGGGCCAGTCCCACAGGTCTGCAGTCTGCCCATTCATGGGACTTTATTCAGACACGCATGTATCATATACTCTGGCAAACGTACAAGTTTGCAATGCGTAGGCAGGGAACACCTCAAGCAGTGGAAATCAGGGAGGGCCCTCTGAAAGATGGGAGGAGAATGTTTCCACTGAAGAAAACAGCACAGGCGAGGAGCCAGAGGTGAGTAGCACCATAGGGCATTTGAAGCAGGAAGGAGAGACCAGCCCAAGTGGACAGAGCAGAGACAGCGTGGTGACTATGGCCTTGCGAGTGAGGCCTCCATCGTCTCCCAGAAGGCTCTGCCTTTTTTTTTTTTTAATTAATGAATTTTTGGCAGCGCTGGGTGTTGCTACCTGTGGGTTTTCTCTAGTTGCAGCAAGTGGGGGCTACTCTCTAGTTGCTGTGCTTGGACTTCTCAATGCCCTGGCTTCTCTTGGGGTGGAACACAGGCTCTGGGGCACTCAGGCTCAGTAGTTGTGGCTCAGGGGTTTCGTTGTCCCAAGACACATGGAATCCTCCCGGAACAGGGATCGAACTCGGGTTCCCTGCACTGGCAGGTGGATTCTTAACCACTGGACCCCAGGGAAGTCCTAAGTCTCTGCTTGAGTCTAGCAAAGATTTCCAGACAAGACTACCAGTTCCCAGGATGAGGTGCTCTACCTGCTCCCTCCCACCTTCCAAGCCAAAGGCGGTGGTGGTGGACTGGGGAACTTGGGCCACAGAGGCCTGGAAGGACCCACCCTTGCTCCTTTTACAACTGGCTGGCCAGGAGCGGTAGGAGTGTCCTCTGGCTTGACCGCCTTCCTGGGTGGGCAAGTGGACTAACTGGCAGTAATTCCCAGGCAGACAGGCCTGGCCCTAATCCTGCCTCGATTACATGTGGGCTGTGGTACTTCAGTTCTTTGGGATATCCACGCAAAAATGAATAGTTCTTCCTTTCCCGGTTGTCTCCAGAAAGTGTGTTCAGAGGCAAGTACAGAGCGTTGCAATGGGTGAGGGCCTAATCGCGGGAAGAGGCCAAGAGACTGCAAAATCCTCCTAGTTTCAGCTGGAAGCAGAATGAGAGCTCCGTGAGGGCAGGACCCTTGTTTCCGTTGTTCATGGCGCTACCGTCCACCGCTGGTGTGTACACACGGGTGTTAGGGTGGTCGGTGGTCCATAAATGCTGGATGAATGGATGGGTGGATGATAACTAATATACGAGGGAATGACCAGCTCCGGTCCCAAGGGAGAACATTTAACTCAGGGGTCCTGCCAGTCTTTTGCCCCGCCCAGGCAGCCTGCCACACTCTTACCTGCTCTGCGCCTCAGTGTTTCCCTCTGCTTGCGGGCGGGAGTAAGAGAAGCCTCAGTGGGTTGGAGGGAGGGCTCCGGGCCCGGGGCCCTGCACCCACCCGCACCCACCCGCACCCACCCGCACCCAACCTACGCGCGCGGAGGCCGCCCCCCCCCCACCCCGGCTCTGCCAGCTGCGCTCAGCCCCCGCCCCGCCTGGGCAGCCGGCCCCGCGCGCACGTGACCCGCCCGGGCCGCCCCGCCCAGTCGTCCGAGCGCGGGCTCCCATTGGCTGGTCAGGAGGACCCCCCTGGGCCGCGGGGCCGCGTCCGGACGGCTCAGTAGTTGTGGCTCAGGGGTTTCGTTGTCCCAAGACACATGGAATCCTCCCGGAACAGGGATCGAACTCGGGTTCCCTGCACTGGCAGGTGGATTCTTAACCACTGGACCCCAGGGAAGTCCTAAGTCTCTGCTTGAGTCTAGCAAAGATTTCCAGACAAGACTACCAGTTCCCAGGATGAGGTGCTCTACCTGCTCCCTCCCACCTTCCAAGCCAAAGGCGGTGGTGGTGGACTGGGGAACTTGGGCCACAGAGGCCTGGAAGGACCCACCCTTGCTCCTTTTACAACTGGCTGGCCAGGAGCGGTAGGAGTGTCCTCTGGCTTGACCGCCTTCCTGGGTGGGCAAGTGGACTAACTGGCAGTAATTCCCAGGCAGACAGGCCTGGCCCTAATCCTGCCTCGATTACATGTGGGCTGTGGTACTTCAGTTCTTTGGGATATCCACGCAAAAATGAATAGTTCTTCCTTTCCCGGTTGTCTCCAGAAAGTGTGTTCAGAGGCAAGTACAGAGCGTTGCAATGGGTGAGGGCCTAATCGCGGGAAGAGGCCAAGAGACTGCAAAATCCTCCTAGTTTCAGCTGGAAGCAGAATGAGAGCTCCGTGAGGGCAGGACCCTTGTTTCCGTTGTTCATGGCGCTACCGTCCACCGCTGGTGTGTACACACGGGTGTTAGGGTGGTCGGTGGTCCATAAATGCTGGATGAATGGATGGGTGGATGATAACTAATATACGAGGGAATGACCAGCTCCGGTCCCAAGGGAGAACATTTAACTCAGGGGTCCTGCCAGTCTTTTGCCCCGCCCAGGCAGCCTGCCACACTCTTACCTGCTCTGCGCCTCAGTGTTTCCCTCTGCTTGCGGGCGGGAGTAAGAGAAGCCTCGGTGGGTTGGAGGGAGGGCTCCGGGCCCGGGGGCCCCGCACCCACCCGCACCCACCCGCACCCACCCGCACCCAACCTACGCGCGCGGAGGCCGCCCACCCCCCACCCCCGGCTCTGCCAGCTGCGCTCAGCCCCCGCCCCGCCTGGGCAGCCGGCCCCGCGCGCACGTGACCCGCCCGGGCCGCCCCGCCCAGTCGTCCGAGCGCGGGCTCCCATTGGCTGGTCAGGGAGGACTCGCCCCCGTCCGGGGCGGGGCCGGGGATGCCCCGCCCGCCGCAGAGCGGGGCTCCTGCGTCCGGACGGTGCGCGGCGGCCGGACCGGGCTCGCGGGCGGGCGGAGCCGGGCCCCCGGGGCTGCTGAGGGGCGATCGGGCCGGGCTGCGGGCGGCGCCATGGTGAGCGGGGCCGGGGAGGGCCGGGCGAACCGGGCGCTCGGGCCCGCGGGGGCCTGCGGGAGGGGAAGGGGCGGCCCCGGATGGGGCTGGAGCGCGCGCAGGGAGGCTCGGCCGCGGGCTGGGGTCTCCGGCGGGGGAGGGGCGGCCCGGGCGGGGGCGCGGCTTCGGGAGGAGGGTCTGTTCCGGGGGGCCGCGCCCGCGGGCGAGGATTCTTTGTCCGCTGCGCTACGGAGGGATCGGGACAAAGGAGACGGCGGGGGGCGGAGGCGGCTTTGCAGGGAGCGGGTGTCCCCCGCCCAACACAGTGCTTGCTCCTCACGGCGGCCCGCAGTTCGGCGCCCCAGGCCGACCGCGGGGCTCCTCGGCACACTTAAGAGATTTTTCAAAAATTAATGGGAGGTGGGGATCGTAGCAGCCTTCGCGGTGGTCAGGACGGCTCCGGGGGATAGGGGCGGGGGTCCTGGCGACGTTTGGCGCCCACTTCGCAGGTGGGGAAACTCAGGACGGGCTGCGACGTTTGGTGCCCGGTTCCGTTGGCGGTGGCTGCGCGGCATGGGCATGACTGGGTCGCGTGGTCCCCCGTCCCCCAAGCTCCCTCCCCCCAGTCAAGCCGACTGGAATTGCCTCTCCAGCTGTCGTTCCCTCTCCAGCTGTCGCCACCCCCGGGCCGAGCCCCTTCCTCCCTCCACCCTCGCCAGCTCTTGGGTAGAGTCGACGAGACGACGGAGTCGCCTGGCAGGGTTAAATGAGAGGGTGCGTGGAGCGCGCCTGGCATCGCGCCTGCACGTCGCCCGCGCTGAGCTGCCCGGGTGCTTGTCATCCCTGTGTCCCCAGCATAGAGTCTTCGGCCCAAGTCACCCAGACTGCTACGGTGGGGACGGACTGGGATTCACTTGGCCCCTCAGGCATGGCAGCGGGGAGGTGGGGCTCAAATAATATGCCATTGCAGTGTCAGAGTTGAAATTCCCAGATTCTGTATGCGGGCTGCCCAGGTTTGAATCCCTGTGCAGTCCCTTTTGAGCTGTGTGACCTTGGGCAGTCGACTGAACTTCTCTGAGCTGCAAATTCTTTCTCTGCAAAGCGGGCATTGTAATAACTCTAGGGTTGTTCTGAGGCTGAGAGAAGATGATCTGTGTGAAGTGTTTAGCCCAGTGTCAGGCACAGGGTAGTCATTGCCAACTTTAGTCAGGGCATCTACTGTGATTACCAAAGTTGTTAGGCAAGTGGGCCAACGCTAGGGCAGCCTGTGAGAATGACCGGTGACTGATTCACAGGGTGTGGGCACAGCAGACGCGGACTGACCTTGGGGCCGTCCCTGGGGCTCTGCCTGTGCCAGCTTCCTCTTGTGCACAGGGGAACCTAGGGGGTTCTCATGTGAGTTTCCTCTTCAGGAGGACTGTGGTGTCATGGAGGGTGGTGGAGGGGGAGGCGACCCTGGCGCAGAGCTGGGCACAGGCCAGTTAATCTCTCACCTGCATTCCTACTGTTCTTGTCCCGACTCCTGAAAGGCAGTGGCCCATGTGATGTTCCCTTGGGTCTGGGCTCCCGCCCAGGCCAGCTCAGAGCAGGTAGTCTCCTTGCCCCCTGGTTGTCTCCTCCCCACCGTCCTATATCTTTAATCTGAAACTGGGCAGGAAACGTTTCTGGTTTGTGAGCTGGGGTCCCCCAAAGGGACAGAGCCCGCTTTGTTGGGACACCTGACAGATGGCTTTGTCGGGGAGAAGGTATGGCTTAACCGCTGCAGAGGTGGCTGGTCCCCTGTAAGCAGGACAGTCCCAGAAGGGAGAGGCTGCAGGGAGAGGGTGGCAAACTGGTGTGCAGCTGGGCTGGGTGACCCTCTTGATATGCCCATTTAAGCGGGAAGAAGGCAGCGTGTCCCCCTGAGGAAGGCCCTGTTGGTGGCTCTGGGCCTGGACCAGGCTCCGTACCCTCCTGAGAGCAGGTCTTTGGTGAGGGGTGGGGAAGCTTTGGGGATTCCCTTGTAGCTCAGCTGGTAAAGAATCTGTTTGCAATACAGGAGACTCAGGTTTGATCCCTGGGTGAGGAAGCTCCCCGGGAGAAGGGATAGGCTACCCACTCCAGTATTCTTGGGCTTCCCCTGTGGCTCAGATGGTGAAGAAGCCGCCTGCAGTGCGGGAGACCAAGGTTCGATCCCTGGATTGGGAGAGCCATGAGGGGCAAACCTGAAGCCTCCCTGTGACACCCGGGAAGGTGTGGTATTTGGTGACACACAAACCTGGTGGGCATTCTGTTTTCACATTTCTGATCACTTCTCAACCTCCCCACAACCTGGCTGGTGAGGTCAGGGCCTCATTCCCATTTTGCAGGCCGAGAAACTGAGGCTGTTAGAAACAGCTTGCTTGACTGGGGTCACAGCAGCTCATGATACTGAGTGGAGGGGTGGGGAGGGGTGAAGGAGGGGACTCGAGTCTGCTCTGCTTGGGGATGGCACTCCAGTGGGTTTTGGGTGTGTGAAGGGACCTGAGGAGTGGGGTTCTGGCTTCATTCTGGGGTCTCCCGAAGAAGCAGGGGTAACACCCCAACCTTGAGAAAGACCTAAGCTGTGGGCTTCTGAGAACAGCAGGATGGTTGCTCTTGACTCACTGGTGGTGGAGGCAGGGACAGGCCTCTGAGCCCGTTGGCGGCTGGGGTGAGGAGCTCGGAGGGGCGGCAGCTACAGGAGCTGAGCTTTAGCTTGTTTTTCCGGGAGCAGTGAGTGAGATCCCAGGAAGGCGGAGCGGAGGGAGGGTGGAGGGTTGGCACTGTGTGTTTGAGGATCCAAACAGCCTTGGGCTCCCAGTGTCAGCCTCCGTCCTGTCAGAACGAGCTGGCAAGGAGGTGCTGCCGAGGTTGGCGGGAGCATGGCCCGTCGCCCACCCCCAGAGTGCCCAGAGACCGCGGCCTCGACGGCGCTCTGGCTCCCAGGCTGGCCTGACCCTCTCCCTCTGCACCTGGAAGACTGCCCTCTGTTCTGCAGGGGGCCTGCCTTCCAGGTCCCATCCTCCTCTGTCTCGGACAGTCCGCTCCAGCTCCCCACACCTTAGTGTCCCCACCTGTGAAACTTGGATGCAAACCATGAGCAGCGCTAGCTGCTGGCTTGTTGGGAAGATTAGATGATGTTGTGAAATAAGGGTTAACCACTTGGATGATGAGGGGCCCAGGGTTCCCACGTACCATCCTAGGCATCTGTGCAGCCCTCTCTGGGGTCCTCTGCATCCGGTGTGCTTTCCTAGATCAGGGCAAGGGATCATCTGATGTGCAGGAGACATCTTCGCTCAGAGGGCAGGAGGGAGCCTGGAAGAGACGGAGCTGGGGTGTCCAGCCAGGCCAGGAGGGTTCCGCCAGAACTGACTGACCACCCGCATGCTTCAGATTCCTCTGGATCTGCAGCTCAGTGGCATCTTCCCTTCCCCACAGCCCGCATGGGGACAGCTGCCCCTGCAGGGGCTCGGGTCAAGCCTGCCTGGGACCCAGTTGCACACACGACTCCTGCCCCCACGCTCAGGCTGCAGCCTGTCCTTCCACGCAGGTTGCCAGCTCTCTGGAGGGGGACCCGTGGTGGCTTCGAGAGTGGGGGGACATTCAGGGGTAGGGGCTTCCCTGGTAGCTCAGAGGATAAAGAATCCGCCTGTAATGCCAGAGACCTGGGTTCCGTCCCTGGGCTGGGAAGATCCCCTGGAGAAGGGCATGGCAATCCTCTCCAGTATTCTTGCCTGGAGAATCCCCATGGACAGAGGAGCCTGGCTGGCACAGTCCATGGGGCTGCAAGAGTCGGACACGACTGAAGCAGCTTAGCACAGCGCAGGGGTAGGGGCTGCCAGCCATGGTCCCCATGCCAGCGGGGCGTCGTCTCCTCTGACTGCTGCTCCCTGAGCTTGGAGTGGCAAGTCAGCAGACATGTACTGAGCACCTGCTGTGCAGCGGTAAGAGGGCCGGGGATCCAGCAGTGGGCAGGGTGGACAGTGCCCTCCTCCAGGCGCAGAGTCCACTGTGGGACTGAAACGGCAGCCAGGGAAACACCTTTCCCGACCTAGAGCATTTCAGGTGGCAAAGAGCACCGGGGAAATAAGAGCAAGTAGGACAAGACTGTGGCCAGCAGGGGACTGGGGGCATCTGGACCCTGAGTGGTCCAGGGAGGCCATCCCCAAGGGGCACCTTCTGAGAAAGTCCACTCTGACAGGAAGGAGCTGGTCATGGGGCGCGCAGGGAAGAACACCCCAAGCAGAAGGAACAGAAAGTGCAGAGGCCTCAGGGTGGGAGGCGGGAGGTTGTGAAGAAGCTGGGGAGGCAGGGAATTCAGATTCTCTGCCGGTACCAGGGAGGCTCTGAGCAGGAGATGACGCAGGAAGTACTTGCGGAGTGAATGAAGAAACAAACACGTCTGGGGGTGGGGCAGGGACCTCAGGCCAGGCGTGATGTGGCCTGGTCCTCTGGCTCCTCCCCCTCCTTCTGGCCGGGGTTTGGGGCAGCAGCAGGGTCTCGAGGCCACCGCTCCTCTCTGGGGGGATCCCTTGGAGCTGGGGCTGCCACTGTCTGTTTGCTCAGGGGTCCTGGGACTGCTGGTTCCCGCCCATCAGGACTCAGGGGCACTTCCTGGGCTCCCCAGCTGGTTTGGCCCCTGGGGTGCACCCCCTCCCAGGTCTTGCTGTCATTGTTTGAATTCTGACTTCCTGTCCCTGAACCCACTCCCCACCCCAGACTCCCCAAACACACACACACTTCCCCTTCCGAACTGATACCGACTCGCCTTCCTGTCCAGGAGCCCAGGGTGGGGGTGGGTGGCCCAGCAGGCGCTGGACACGCGGCGGGGCCAGTGGAGAGGGCGAGGCGGGGAGGGTCAGGCAGCGAGGTGGGCTCCCTGGTGGGAAGAGACTGTGGGGGCTTACTCTGCACAGCCAGCAGGCTCTGGGGGGGTGGGGGGACGGAGGCCCAAGAGGATGGGGTGAGCAGGGTGGTGGGAGCTGATGGTGGCAGGGGAGCGGCCAGGAGGACCTGTGTGCTGTGGGTGCACACAGGTGTTCGGGGCCACTCATGGAGCAAACATGCCAACCCGGCACTGACCCAGAAACCTGAGCTGCAGATGGAGAAGGGTGCCCTGGATGGGGGAGGGAGCACGGGAGGGAGGGGAGCTTTAGGACCAGGAGGGCTTCTGGGACCTCAGGTTCGGGAATGCTCCCCACCTGGGCTGGAATTAACCAGGGCAGGGCTCGCAGCCTCTTCGCTTGACTGTCCTGAGCAGTTGGAGAGGTTTAACTGCATCCCTGGTCTCTTTCTCCTCTGTATCAGTAGCAGTCCTCTCCCCACCACCAGTTGTTCTAACCAAAAATGTCTCCAGATGTTGCCTGTGGGGGGCATGATTGTCCCCACTTGAGAACCACTGAGCCAGGGCTAGGGGAGCAGAGTGTTTGGGCAGAGAGACTGGTGGGGCAAAGGCCTGGAGGTAGGAGGGAGCGAGGGGTCAGTGGGAGAGGAGCAGGGGCTGGGCTGCTCCTGATCAGGTCCTGGAGGTCACTGTGAGGACTTGAGGCCTTTCCTCTGAGTGACGGGGCCCTGGCTGCTGGGCACCGCCCCCCAGGTAGACCAGCCCCCTGAGAGCGATGGCAGTGGCTTGACCCTGGTGGTGGTAGGAAGGGGGCAGACTCCAGGGATGTGACCCCCTCTGCAAGCGTGGGTATGGGTGGGAGCGAGGCAGGGATTTTCTCGGGGCCTGGTCCCTGGACAGAGTCCGGGGCCTTGACTTTGCTGCCTTTGACCTTCAGGCACACAGGGTCCTGGCGTGGGGGTGGGGAACGCCTTGGTGTGGAGGCGAATCGGTTCTCATTAAGGCTGTCAGTGCTCAAGGACCACAGTCCATCCTATTTGGAGGGAAAACCTTCCCTTTCCAGTGCCATGTACCTGTACGGGTGTCCATCTTCTCCAGAAAACAGCCTCAGGCAAATGAGCCCTGACTCTGCACTGGCCTTGTGCCGGAGGCGCTGCAGGCTCTTCTCCTGCATCCTGACCACCACCTGGGTGTTACTATTATTTGCTCCACGTATGGTCAGGCAGGAGAAATTCAAAAGGGCTAGGTCTCGATCCCAGAAAAGCCACACCTCCGACCTCAGTGAGCGGTCATTGTCCTCTCCCCAACCCCCCCCACAAAGCAGCTGATCTCCACTGGCCTGACCACCACCCCTGGGTGTTCACTTCTGAGGGAGATGCCCTGGATGGGGAGGGAGCACGGGAGGAGGAGCTTTAGGACCAGGAGGGCTTCTGGGACCTCAGGTTCGGGAATGCTCCCACCTGGGCTGGAATTAACCAGGGCAGGGCTCGCAGCCTCTTCGCTTGACTGTCCTGAGCAGTTGGAGAGGTTTAACTGCATCCCTGGTCTCTTTCTCCTCTGTATCAGTAGCAGTCCTCTCCCCACCACCAGTTGTTCTAACCAAAAATGTCTCCAGATGTTGCCTGTGGGGGGCATGATTGTCCCCACTTGAGAACCACTGAGCCAGGGCTAGGGGAGCAGAGTGTTTGGGCAGAGAGACTGGTGGGGCAAAGGCCTGGAGGTAGGAGGGAGCGAGGGGTCAGTGGGAGAGGAGCAGGGGCTGGGCTGCTCCTGATCAGGTCCTGGAGGTCACTGTGAGGACTTGAGGCCTTTCCTCTGAGTGACGGGGCCCTGGCTGCTGGGCACCGCCCCCCAGGTAGACCAGCCCCCTGAGAGCGATGGCAGTGGCTTGACCCTGGTGGTGGTAGGAAGGGGGCAGACTCCAGGGATGTGACCCCCTCTGCAAGCGTGGGTATGGGTGGGAGCGAGGCAGGGATTTTCTCGGGGCCTGGTCCCTGGACAGAGTCCGGGGCCTTGACTTTGCTGCCTTTGACCTTCAGGCACACAGGGTCCTGGCGTGGGGGTGGGGAACGCCTTGGTGTGGAGGCGAATCGGTTCTCATTAAGGCTGTCAGTGCTCAAGGACCACAGTCCATCCTATTTGGAGGGAAAACCTTCCCTTTCCAGTGCCATGTACCTGTACGGGTGTCCATCTTCTCCAGAAAAACAGCCTCAGGCAAATGAGCCCTGACTCTGCACTGGCCTTGTGCCGGAGGCGCTGCAGGCTCTTCTCCTGCATCCTGACCACCACCTGGGTGTTACTATTATTTGCTCCACGTATGGTCAGGCAGGAGAAATTCAAAAGGGCTAGGTCTCGATCCCAGAAAAGCCACACCTCCGACCTCAGTGAGCGGTCATTGTCCTCTCCCCAACCCCCCCCACAAAGCAGCTGATCTCCACTGGCCGCAGGTGCAGTCTTCCCATACCAGGGATCAACCCCCTCAGCTCCTCCCGCTTGGCCAGCGGACCCTCCTGCCTTCCGAGCCTTAGCAGACGGTGTTCCCCTGCCAGGACCGCTCTTCTTCCAGGGCTGACTTCCTGCGTGGCCCAGAATGTCTGTTGCCTGCCCTGCCCAGTTTAGCCTCATGGCACCTGGTCCGCTCTGTGCCCAGCAGGACTCGCGTGCGTTTGTAGCAACAGGTGTTTGGCATATTGACCCGTGTGTGGTCTGGCTCCTGCACTAGACATGGAACCTGATGAGAGCAGGGACCAGTCTGTCCTGCTGCCTCTGTGCCCTCAAGGTTCCCAAGCCAAGTCAGCTGCAGCTCCTTTGTGGGCAGAGGCTGTGGCCAGCGGCACCCTCTGCCAGGTGTACCGGAAGAGTGGCTGAGCTCCAGGCCTTCCCTTCAGCAGCTGATGACACTTCCCTGCTTTCGAATCCCTTGTCTCGGGCCATCTTAAAGCACTGGCTCCTTTCATCTGGGTGAGCAGTTACTGAACACCTGATAGTGCTGGGCTTCTAGTGCGTTCACCTGGAATAGACCCTCTTTCAGCCTTCGTTGTGGTTGCAGGTCTCAGGTGCACCTGCTCCTGCCTCTCAGATTTGTGCCCGAGCGAGGGTGACTGGCGGGCTGGTGGCAGAGGCACTCAGAGTGGGAACGGCTGGAGTGAGAGAAGGAAACCTTGTTTGGCATCGTGAGCCAAAGAAACCCAAACGCCAGCAAGCCTGCTTTTCACTTGCATGGGGGCGGACGCCTCAGGCTTAGGAACTGATTAAAAACAGGCCCCATGGGAGAGCGCGCCAGAGTGAGCGCGCTGTGAGGCTCCCGGGAAGAGCGTCCCATGGTCTTGCTTTTGTCTTTCAGGGCTCTCGTGTCCAGCCGGGGTTCCAGCCTTGCTGAGCCGTCCCCAGGCAAGACCTTCCTGCGGAGCGAGCCCCTCCTCCCCACAAGCGCTGACCATGTCTATTATGGACCACAGCCCCACCACGGGTGTGGTCACGGTCATCGTCATCCTCATCGCCATCGCCGCCCTGGGGGCCTTGATCCTCGGCTGCTGGTGCTACCTGCGGCTGCAGCGCATCAGCCAGTCGGAGGACGAGGAGAGCATCGTGGGCGATGGCGAGACCAAGGAGCCCTTCCTGCTGGTACAGTACTCAGCCAAGGGACCGTGCGTGGAGAGGAAGGCCAAGCTGACCCCCGGCGGCCCTGACGTCCACGGCTGAGCGGGATGCGGAGGCTCCCGGGCCTTGCGCGGCCAGCCGAGAGGCGCGGGAGGGGCGAGACCACAGACGTGCTGCCGTCTAGGAGGAAGGGCTGACAGCTTACTGGCATGGCCTCGCCGGGCTTCGTCATCGCATGCACTGACTCCCGGGGCTCCGGCTGACCCCCTCTGGGGTTCACTTGCCCCGGGCAAGCCCTTGGCGTCCTGGTGGGGCTGCCCATTGCAGGCAGTGGGCAGGCCTAACCCAGCCGGGCCTCATGGCCCCGCCGCGCTTTTGTTACTTGAATGTTTAGCTGAGCCTGTTTCTGATGGAGCTACTACTGTAACGCGTGAAGTCACAAGCCTGTGAACTGTAAATAGGCCCCAGAAGCACGTGCTTTAACTCTTGCTGATTTTTTAAAAATACCATAGAGAGGACCCGGGACTGTTCGCAGTATTGCTGAGCTGAGTCAAGGCAGTGGGGGTGGGTCTTAGACATGTAAAAGTGGCCCATGTGGCACTTGGCAGGGGCCTCGGACTACGTGTGTGTACATAGAGGGTGTGACAGCCCACCTCCTGGGGGGCGTCCGTGGTTTCTGCTCTGTGAGGGATGGATGGGAGCAGCGGCTTTTCACTTGCATGGGGCGGACGCCTCAGGCTTAGGAACTGATTAAAAACAGGCCCCATGGGAGAGCGCGCCAGAGTGAGCGCGCTGTGAGGCTCCCGGGAAGAGCGTCCCATGGTCTTGCTTTTGTCTTTCAGGGCTCTCGTGTCCAGCCGGGGTTCCAGCCTTGCTGAGCCGTCCCCAGGCAAGACCTTCCTGCGGAGCGAGCCCCTCCTCCCCACAAGCGCTGACCATGTCTATTATGGACCACAGCCCCACCACGGGTGTGGTCACGGTCATCGTCATCCTCATCGCCATCGCCGCCCTGGGGGCCTTGATCCTCGGCTGCTGGTGCTACCTGCGGCTGCAGCGCATCAGCCAGTCGGAGGACGAGGAGAGCATCGTGGGCGATGGCGAGACCAAGGAGCCCTTCCTGCTGGTACAGTACTCAGCCAAGGGACCGTGCGTGGAGAGGAAGGCCAAGCTGACCCCCGGCGGCCCTGACGTCCACGGCTGAGCGGGATGCGGAGGCTCCCGGGCCTTGCGCGGCCAGCCGAGAGGCGCGGGAGGGGCGAGACCACAGACGTGCTGCCGTCTAGGAGGAAGGGCTGACAGCTTACTGGCATGGCCTCGCCGGGCTTCGTCATCGCATGCACTGACTCCCGGGGCTCCGGCTGACCCCCTCTGGGGTTCACTTGCCCCGGGCAAGCCCTTGGCGTCCTGGTGGGGCTGCCCATTGCAGGCAGTGGGCAGGCCTAACCCAGCCGGGCCTCATGGCCCCGCCGCGCTTTTGTTACTTGAATGTTTAGCTGAGCCTGTTTCTGATGGAGCTACTACTGTAACGCGTGAAGTCACAAGCCTGTGAACTGTAAATAGGCCCCAGAAGCACGTGCTTTAACTCTTGCTGATTTTTTAAAAATACCATAGAGAGGACCCGGGACTGTTCGCAGTATTGCTGAGCTGAGTCAAGGCAGTGGGGGTGGGTCTTAGACATGTAAAAGTGGCCCATGTGGCACTTGGCAGGGGCCTCGGACTACGTGTGTGTACATAGAGGGTGTGACAGCCCACCTCCTGGGGGGCGTCCGTGGTTTCTGCTCTGTGAGGGATGGATGGGAGCAGCGGCAAGCCCCGCCCCCGTGCCCCGCCCCCTAGCACTAGCTAGCGGAGGTCATTAAAAGCCCATTCCCATTACTGGTGGAAGATTGCAAGGAAGCTGCTGCGGCTACTTGGGAGCCAGTGAAGGATGAGTCCTGAGGCTGCCAGGCGTCCCAGTGGCAGAGCAGTTTCTGGCCCCCGTGGTCTCCAGCATGCTGGGCACCTGGCCCCCCCCCAGCCCGGCTTTAGTGACCGCAGGCTTCGCTAGAAACACCAGAGCTGCCGCGGCTACCTGTGTCCCAAAGCCAACCGCCCCGGAAGGAGAGAAAATGGTGGTTTGGGTTTGTTGTTGTAATTTAATATTTTCTGCACTGGAAGGGGGTGGGGGTGGGAGCTTGGTTTCCTCCCCCTGCCCCTTTTCAGAGATTCCTCTCAGATTCCCACACACCTGCTGGATCCCACTGTCCTCCTTCGGCCACCTCGAGGGGAGGGGTCCCCTGACCTTGCTCTGAGTCAAGTGTGTGCCTGAGGCAGCAGGAGCCCCGAGCAGCCTGTACTTGGTGGTCCCCCAGATGGGGGGGACTTGATTATTGCAAAAACGAGGAGTCAGTCGGTGGCCAGCAACCCCGCCTCCTCCCCACACCTCCAGGGTGTCCCCTGTGTAGACACCAGTGAATTCGGGTTTTTATTCCCACCACTGTCTACACATCGGAAACTAGGATTAAAACGTGATGTGTCTGTATCCTGGGGAATAGACCAGACGCCAGCCTTGGCCGAGCTGTGGAGTGCTGGCCCTCAGCACCTGAGCCTCCTGCTGACCTCAGAGGTGGGGAGCTCCTGGGTGGCCCTAGGTTGCCCCTCATCCCCAGCTCCCCCTCAAAGCTCTGGCCTCCTATTCAGGCGGAAGGCAGCTCCTTGGGCCTCATCTAAATGTCCCCTGAAAAAGTGTGTGAACTAATCAGCTTTCTAGAACTGCCAGAGGGGAGCTTGGGGACGCTTGTTTTAGTAGTGTACCCCTCACCTAAGGGTCAAACCTTAAGTGACAGCTTGGAGGGTGGGAAAGGGTAGCGAGTTAAGACAGCCTGAGCTGAGGGTAGGGGTGAGAGGCAGAGGGGCTGCTAAGGATCCCCTGTAGAGCAAGAGTCGGGTGAGCCAGGCAGGAGGCCAGTAGGGGGTGGATGGGTGGGAAGGGGGCGTCAGGTGTTCTAAAGGGGTCAACTGGAGGGTCAAGGAGAAGGTGTGCTCTTTTAATGAAGGACCTAAGAAAACTGGGGCAGGTGTGGGGGAGTCTGGTCCATTCCCCTCGCATTTCCGAGCTTCGGGCTTTCTACCTCTACTTTCTGCAGCCAGCAGTCTGCACCTGAGGCTTCTATCTTTCCCCCAAGTAACAGAGGCACTTGTAACCTGACCCAGAAAACCACCGCGGCTTACTGTCAGACTTGCTGGGAGCTGCTTACCAGCCCACCAGCCCACGCAGTTTCGGTTTTGATTAGGATGAAGCGTCACTTTCTTCTTGGTTTCACTCCTGGAGGGTCCTTATCCCATGACATCTGGACCGCCTGCACCAGGCCAGGGGGTCTCTGGGGCAAGGGGAAGCGCCTGCGGGGCTGGTGGCTGACCACACAATCGCTCTCGCTGTTCTTTGTTAATAGCTACTTTTTTTAGCATAGACACCAGAGCCACGCACTCCAGTGGCTCAGTTATGTTATGACCTCTCATTGAATTCTTTCTGAATGGCCCAACTGTTGCGTCCGAGTTTCCTGACGGGTGAGTCAGGGTGCCGCTTTCATCGCGCATGTCCCGGCAGAGGCGACAGCAGGGGGAGGGGAGGGAACTCCGACACTGAGCCACTGAAAACAGGGACTAACTTTTCCAACAAATCTTCACCTGGACTATGCTACTGTTTTTGTCTCAAAGCTACCAAGTTTGTGCAATAAACAGAGGGGATGTCTTCCCTGTTCAATAAAAGCTGAATGACATTCAAGCTGATTTTCTAGACCACTGAAAATCTTTATTTACAATAAATTTCAATAAAATTTGCATAAATATATTCCCAATGTACAGTTTTCCCCCTCTGATTTCTTCTATGTCATTTTTAAAGTCAGTCTGTCCTATTCTCAGGGCTCCTCTCGGAGGCCAGGGTGGAGCTGAGGTTGGAAGGCGGAGGGGTGCCGGGGGGCGACCGGGGGGCCACCGGGGGACTGGGGTGCTCCGAGGGTGCCTTGCCCGGGGACGTGCGCTCTTCCGTCCCGCCCCTGTCTTCCAGCCTCCGCTCCATGGTGGCCACCAGGATCCTGAGCCACGTGTTCTCGGTAAGGAGGTTCTCGGAGGCGTCGGCCAGCTCCTGAAGCCTGCGGGCCAGCTCCTCGAGCTCGCGGGTCTTCTGCTGGTACAGGGCCTGCAGCTGCTCGCTGTGCAGCCGCAGGAGGTCGTGCTGCCGCTCCAGCGTGCGCTGCTGCCGCAGCAGCCGGTGCTCGTCCCGGCGCGCGCTGGAGAGCCGGGCCTCCACCTGCCCCTGCGCCCGCCGCAAGGCGCTGATCTCCGCCCTCAGCTTCCGGATCTCTCTCTCCAGGTGGGAGATGTGGCCCTGCTGCAGGTCAGCCTCGCTCTGAAGACACGCTCTGGTGGGAGCGCTGGCCAGGTTCCGGGCGGTAGAAGCGAGGTCTGAGTGATGCAGGATGAACCTCAGCAGGTTCGGGACGGTGATGGGAAGGTCTTCAGGGTATTTCACACTTAGGTCCTTTCTGGAGAGAAAGTGGGAAGGAGTTAAAGAAAAGAGAGCCTAACTAACAGTTCTTAGTCCAAGACCAGGCTGCTGTTTCCTACCGAAAAGAAGTCTGTGCGGAAAATGTCATCTGGAAAAGTGTTCTACAAAGCTGAGGCGGTCCCATGTGCTGGTTCTGTCATTAAAGTGGCTTATCTCAAAGGTGTGTCTGTTCCTGAGGACAAAGAGCTCGGTGTTTGTTCACATCCTTCCAAAGAAGATAAGAGCTCCCAGACCTGAAGTCAGTGGGTGTCTGGACGGGTGTCCTGGGATCCGTCCGCCACCAGGGCACTCGCGTGACCATGGACAGTGCTTGGTGGGATGGGGAAGCCTCCGACACTCAGCCTGGCTCTGGAGCAAGCACTGTCTTGCTTGAGGCAAGAGTTCTCGACGGGGTGGCGGTAGGCCCTCCACCCCACGGACACTGGGCAACACCTGGAGACACACTTTGTCACATGGGGGAGGTGTTACTGAAGCCCCACCCTCGACAGACAGACCAAGGGGCTCTGAAGAATTATGGCTGCCCAGTCCTAGGAAAAGACAAAAAGTATTCTATCAAAGGGTATCCCTTTCCCTATCAAATAAAAATTGCAGAGAAATTTAAAAAACCAGATATGCCCCATTTTATACATTGATGGAAACCAGGTAAGTGGAAAAGTGTAGAACTCTGGAGCATAAGCTCAGTAAGCATATAGCCACGTCCTCCTTTCAAGCACAGTTTCCTTAACGTGGAAGCTCCCTCCAAGGGAGGCCTCCCAGTCATCCAATCGACAACTGAGAACACCTCGGCCTCATGCAGTGCAGGCGAGGATGGGCAAGCATCTGCCCTAAGTTCTCCGGCACCATCTGTCTGATCTTCTAGGACAGAGAAAGGTGAACCGCCTGCAGCCAAAAGCTGAGCATGTGTATGTGGGGACACAGGCCAGAAAATGCTGTTTTCCAGAGTCTGGAGCAATCTCCATGAACCTACCTGAAGGGTGTGCTAAAATACTTTCAGGCTTGTTGAGCAGCCAGGACACAGGTCAACAAACTGTTTCCCCACGGCAACTAGCTTTGCAGGAGTGGTGGGAACAGGTCCATTGCTCGCCTGACTCTTCCCGAAGCTCCCCAGAAGCGCACACGTGCACCTCCAGCACGCGAGGCAAATACAGAAGGGCCAGCGGGCCAGGGTACAGAGGGAGGGCGGCTGCTCGGCTGAAGAAGCGAGGTCCCTCCCCAGGGCACGTGAGAAACGAACCCCACCGACTCTGACGGGCTGGCCAGGGCCAGGCCAGAGCACCTGCGAAGTGAACCGTCTCACAGAAGGCGCAGGAAGGAACAGTGGCTCTGAGCTCCCTCTGCGTGGGAAGGCGGCCCTGCGGGAGCAGAAGGCGGCCCAGGTTGTGCACTGCAGCGGAGGACAAGCTCCTTCCTACAGCTTCGCGATTATAAAACACAACGTGCTCGCTGAGGACAAGGAGCAAAGGGTGCAGAAAGCATACATGAGGGACCTCGACCACCGGGAAGCCTCGCTCCTCCAAAATCACTGCTGTCCACCCTCAACACCTCCCTTTCTGCACACATCTTAATCTAGTGCATGTGTCAATTTTTATTTTACCAAAACACATATACACTTTTATAGTCTTTTCACTAAAAATAACCTAAGTGTGTGCACTGTGAGGAAGGTCCTATCAAAGGATCTTTTGAGAAATTCAATGCCCCATTTTATACATTGATGGAAACCAGGTAAGTGGAAAAGTGTAGAACTCTGGAGCATAAGCTCAGTAAGCATATAGCCACGCCTCCTTTCAAGCACAGGTCCCTTAACGTGGAAGCTCCCTCCAAGGGAGGCCTCCCAGTCATCCAATCGACAACTGAGAACACCTCGGCCTCATGCAGTGCAGGCGAGGATGGGCAAGCATCTGCCCTAAGTTCTCCGGCACCATCTGTCTGATCTTCTAGGACAGAGAAAGGTGAACCGCCTGCAGCCAAAAGCTGAGCATGTGTATGTGGGGACACAGGCCAGAAAATGCTGTTTTCCAGAGTCTGGAGCAATCTCCATGAACCTACCTGAAGGGTGTGCTAAAATACTTTCAGGCTTGTTGAGCAGCCAGGACACAGGTCAACAAACTGTTTCCCCACGGCAACTAGCTTTGCAGGAGTGGTGGGAACAGGTCCATTGCTCGCCTGACTCTTCCCGAAGCTCCCCAGAAGCGCACACGTGCACCTCCAGCACGCGAGGCAAATACAGAAGGGCCAGCGGGCCAGGGTACAGAGGGAGGGCGGCTGCTCGGCTGAAGAAGCGAGGTCCCTCCCCAGGGCACGTGAGAAACGAACCCCACCGACTCTGACGGGCTGGCCAGGGCCAGGCCAGAGCACCTGCGAAGTGAACCGTCTCACAGAAGGCGCAGGAAGGAACAGTGGCTCTGAGCTCCCTCTGCGTGGGAAGGCGGCCCTGCGGGAGCAGAAGGCGGCCCAGGTTGTGCACTGCAGCGGAGGACAAGCTCCTTCCTACAGCTTCGCGATTATAAAACACAACGTGCTCGCTGAGGACAAGGAGCAAAGGGTGCAGAAAGCATACATGAGGGACCTCGACCACCGGGAAGCCTCGCTCCTCCAAAATCACTGCTGTCCACCCTCAACACCTCCCTTTCTGCACACATCTTAATCTAGTGCATGTGTCAATTTTTATTTTACCAAAACACATATACACTTTTATAGTCTTTTCACTAAAAATAACCTAAGTGTGTGCACTGTGAGGAAGGTCCTTACTGTGACAATTGTCTTCACTGCATGTTATCAGTTTTCTCCTGTCAGTGAGCTGTCTGCTCTTTGCCCGTCTACCTTCTGAGCAAACCACTTACTCACTTTGGACTAGCTAGTGAGGAGCTTAATTCATTCGTGTAATTGCCATTTCTTTTTAGAAAATATTAAAAAATCCATTCCAGGGCTGTCCTGGTGGCTCAGTGGTGAAGTATCCACCTGTCAATATAGGGAACATGGGTTCGAGCCCTGGTCCAGGAAGACTGTGAATGCTGCGGAGCAGCTGGGCCTGAGCACCATGATTATTGAGCCTGTGCTCTAGAGCCCAGGAGCTGCAACTCGAGCCCTCGGGTGACAACTACTGAGCCCCACATGCCCTAGAGCCTGGGTTCTGCCGCAAGAGAGGCCCCTGCAGTGAGAACCCCATGCATGGCAACTGGAGAGCAGCCCCCACTTGCTGCAACGAGAGAAAGTCCGCATGCAGCAACAAAGACCCTCACAGCCAGAAATGAAGATTTTTTAAAAAAGAAAAATTGTATTCCAAAGGAGTGAAGACTTTGGTTTCCAAGCTCTCTCTGTTAAAAGAGAACTGGCCAGTCTTCTCAGTTCAGTATTTACTTCCTTGACTTTTCAACTCAAGGGAAACAAGAAGGGGCTGCAGACCTTCCTGCAGGTGCAGAGCGTGAGCGCTTCTCTCTGCTGACTCCATCAGGTGGCCTCAGGATGAAAGGCCCTCTACCCAAACATGAAAACCATCCTAGCTGCTGGGAACTTCTTTGTGCAAAGGTGTGTGACCTTAATGCCTTTTCCAACTAGACTTGAAATTTGAAAACGAGACGTTAAACGTCACCCCACCCCACTCACCGTCCCACACGAGGTGAAATCCTATGTGTTATTGTCCACATTTCCTGAACTGTGCATACTTGGGATGCTTCTTAGAAAGAAAAAGGCTCGTCACCCCGGAGCAGTGGAACTGGGTGAGTCATGCTCTGTTTTTAGTGTGCGATCTGACAAGACCCTACTAGCACAGGAAGTCTTCCAGCAAACAGTCTTTGAGATAAAGAGGAAAAACCAAGGAAATGAATCAGTACACATGAAGGAAGCCCTCTCCTGAGAGAAACGCATGGAACACGACAGTGGCTGTACTGAATAGCGAATGCGAGCCCTGGAAAATAAAGCACTTGTGAGTTAGGGAGCATCACTAAAACCATTCTCTGAGTGTTTCCCTGTAAAGATACAGTCCAGGCCATGTGACTGGGTCTCTGAGGACCCATCCCTTCTAAAAACAAAAAGGAATTTAGACAAAGAACATTTGGTTTATCACGCTTTAAAAGGCCAAGAGTTAATTTCCCTTCTACCAAAACATCCGGATCCACATTTGCCGAGTGCCAGGTCGGCATCTGTTTGCAAGCCTAACAGCCCATCCTCCCCCCTGGGCTCTCAGGGAGGGGGCTCTGATGGGGACCCTGGAGCGCCACTCAGACCAGTGCCAAGGGGTCAGAGTGAAAGCCTCGTGGTGATGTTCCCGTTAAGTCTCCACACTTGGGGAGAAGGCTCTGCGAGCCTCAGGATGGGGGTGCGGTGGGTGGGAGGGCCTCCTTTCCTTCTTGTACCAGGGGGCCGAGGAGGCTGTCCGCAGGGCTGATGAGAAATGAAGGACTCCTGTGAAAGCGGGCAGGCCCGGCCTGGGGCCCCGTGAGCCCAGCCAGGAGCGACTGTTCGGCCCACAGGAGCCTGGGGCCTGTTGCCATCAACCTCAGCACCCACGGCATGCTCCTGAGGCCCAGAAGGTGAAGGTGTTCCAGCGGCCACGCTCACGCTTGAGTACAACACACTGCCGGAGGGCACACTCAGACCAAGGCCACCACACCTGACACTGCGATCCCAAAGCCTTGGCCCCTAGGGGCACGTTCTGAACATTTTATTCTAAATACTTTAGTAACACAGAATGATTTACATTTCACTTTTGTGAAGTACCTTAACCCCATTTCATTTTCAGCAAAAGAATTCCATCTGCCCATATACTGGAAAAAATAAAATAAAATTCATGGGGCTTCCCCTGGTGGTCCAGTGGGTAAGGACACCGCCTTGCAGTGTTCGATCCCTGGCCTGGGAGGATCCCACGTGCCGCGGAGCGGCTGGACGAATGTGTCCAATCACCGAACCGGAGTTCTGGGGCGCATGCGCCCAGAGCCGGTGCTCTGCAACGACAGACGCCACCCCGATGGGAGGCCCACAGGAGCCAAAGAACAAAGACGGATGAAAATAGAGAAATGAAAGACCAACAGAAGTGGCCCGCCCGCTCCCCTCCCTCCCCAACCCAACCCCCGCCCAAAATAAATAAATAAATAAATCTTTAAAAAAATAAAAATAAATAAAAATAAAACTCAGCCTTACCTGTTGCAGGGAAAAAATAAGACAGTAGGAAGACGGTCCACCATGAACTCCCAAGGAAGATCATTCTGAGACACATCGATCCTGGCAAAAGGAAAGAACGGAAAACATGAAAGAACAGCCCGACAAACTCCAAACCTGCAAGGATCTTCTCGGACACCTTAAGAACCCAGAGCACTGTGTGCGCCCACGCGGCCTGGCCCCTGGTGGTGAGCGGGCCACTGGGCGTGGGCAGGCACAGTTACGCAGAAACACCAGGACCTCCAAGACGTGCTCCGAGACATGCAAATGCCCACCTGACTTGACAGGTTTTTGTTTTTAGAAAGTTTTCTGTGGACCATTTTTAAGTCTTTTACTGAATCTGTTACAATATTGCTTCTGTTTTATGTTTTGGTGTTTTGGCCAGGAGCCATGCAGGAGTGAGCCTAGCTCCCCGACCAAGGATGGAAGCTGCACCCTGTGACTTGGAAGGCTAGGTCTAAACCGCTCAACTACCAGGGAAGTCCTGAACTCTGTTACTGTATTGAAACTTACAGTGAAATTCCAAAAAAATTTAGAAGTCTCACTGACACCTGACAGGTAGCCCACCTATTTGGCAGGATGTGAGCAAGGACTTTAACCCTGCACCCAGCTTTAGAAAAAGGGGTTCCATGCTCAAAATACACTGGGCCTCTGAAAATGTAAGAAAATGGGGAAAGAAAGATAGTACTCTTTATTTTCTAAGTCTAGACAGAGGCCAAAAAAGTTGTATTTTCTTAGCAGATTTTAGATTAATTTTCTAGAACAGGAAATGACATCTGGGCTAAGTTACCCAACCTGTGCTTAATTTCTACTGAACTAGGTAGGGGCCCCTCTTCAGCTAGCACTGAGCTTGTCCTGCAGGAAGGCCTCCCCCCTAACCCTCCGGGACTGCTCAGCGGAAGCAGAAAGAACATCCCAGAATGTGGGAATGACATTCACTTAAGAAATGACATAATCAAATTCTAATGGTTTTAAAAAGCTTTTACTAACAAAACAGCCCTCCAACCTCTGCCTGTGAAAGGCTACCTAGAACACCAGAGTTCTTTTGGCCTCTTTTCATTGAGTTTTTTATCCATTTATTTTCATCCATCTTTATTCTTTGGCCTGTGTGGGCCTCCCATCGCAATGGCCTCTCTCATTGCAGAGCACCGGCTTGTAAATGGACACACCAGTCCAGCCGCTCCATGGCACGTGGGATCTTCCTGGGCCAGGGATCGAACTGGTGGTGCTCCTTGCACTGCAAGGCGGACTCTTTACCCACTGGACCACCAGGGAATCCCAGAGAGTTCTGTTTTTTAACCAAGTGGTGCTGAACAGTTTACTCTATAATCAAATGTTTATTTCTCTTGATTTTTACTTCAAAGAAAAACTGAACTGTAAAATTTTAAAAATGTATTTGTAAACACCCCCTCAGAATCCCACTGGGCTAACTGGGACCTCCTTTCTGGGATTCTCATTCAGGTTCTGATGCCTATGCCTAAATACTGTTAAGAGCAGCAGTCGTATTTCACACTCTGTGCTTTTCAAAATTAACTGTATGAGAAGCACTGTTCTACTGAAGGGATAAAAGCCCCATCAAATGCTCAACCAGTAATTTATGTAACCATTTTTCTTCTGTCAGATATAAATAACCAATAACTACAGTGATGAGCGATGCTTCTCAGGAGTCCTATTTCCTTAATTCCCCAAAGTGAAATTAACTGGGTCAAAAGTATATAACCATTTTGTGACTTCTTACAAATGGTGCTAAAAAGTTCTCCATGCTCAAAATACACGGGTGAAAATGTAAGAAAATGGGAAAGAAAGATAGTACTTTTATTTTCTAAGTCTAGACAGAGGCCAAAAAAGTTGTATTTTCTTAGCAGATTTTAGATTAATTTTCTAGAACAGGAAATGACATCTGGGCTAAGTTACCCAACCTGTGCTTAATTTCTACTGAACTAGGTAGGGGCCCCTCTTCAGCTAGCACTGAGCTTGTCCTGCAGGAAGGCCTCCCCCCTAACCCTCCGGGACTGCTCAGCGGAAGCAGAAAGAACATCCCAGAATGTGGGAATGACATTCACTTAAGAAATGACATAATCAAATTCTAATGGTTTTAAAAAGCTTTTACTAACAAAACAGCCCTCCAACCTCTGCCTGTGAAAGGCTACCTAGAACACCAGAGTTCTTTTTGGCCTCTTTTCATTGAGTTTTTTATCCATTTATTTTCATCCATCTTTATTCTTTGGCCTGTGTGGGCCTCCCATCGCAATGGCCTCTCTCATTGCAGAGCACCGGCTTGTAAATGGACACACCAGTCCAGCCGCTCCATGGCACGTGGGATCTTCCTGGGCCAGGGATCGAACTGGTGGTGCTCCTTGCACTGCAAGGCGGACTCTTTACCCACTGGACCACCAGGGAATCCCAGAGAGTTCTGTTTTTTAACCAAGTGGTGCTGAACAGTTTACTCTATAATCAAATGTTTATTTCTCTTGATTTTTACTTCAAAGAAAAACTGAACTGTAAAATTTTAAAAATGTATTTGTAAACACCCCCTCAGAATCCCACTGGTCTAACTGGGACCTCCTTTCTGGGATTCTCATTCAGGTTCTGATGCCTATGCCTAAATACTGTTAAGAGCAGCAGTCGTATTTCACACTCTGTGCTTTTCAAAATTAACTGTATGAGAAGCACTGTTCTACTGAAGGGATAAAAGCCCCATCAAATGCTCAACCAGTAATTTATGTAACCATTTTTCTTCTGTCAGATATAAATAACCAATAACTACAGTGATGAGCGCATGCTTCTCAGGGAGTCCTATTTCCTTAATTCCCCAAAGTGAAATTAACTGGGTCAAAAGTATATAACCATTTTTGTGACTTCTTACAAATGGTGCTAAAAAGTTCTCCAAAAAGTTTATGCCAATTTACTTACTCTATTAGCTACATCTGACTGTGCCAATTTCATCTGATTTTATCAAGACAAGCTCCTACCACTGGCGCCAGGGAATCTCTGTTGGTCCAGTGGTTAGGACTCTGTTTTCACTGCCCAAGGGGTTGGTGTGATTCCTGGTCGGGACCTGTTAAGCCACATGATGTGGCCAAAATCAAAAACAACACCCACCCACTCACCAAAAAAAAGGATTCTACTGCTTATGAGCATTCGTGAATCAAATTACTGGCTTTTAAAAAAAATGTATCTATGAACTTTCCTTATCTCAATTTATTTTTTTAACTTTTGGCCTCTTTTATTGGTCTTTTCATTTACTTATTTTCAAATATCTTCGCTCCTTGGCCTGTGTGGGTCTCCCATCGCAGTGGCCTCTCTCACTGCAGAGTACTGGCCCTGGGTGCATGTGTTCCAGAGTGCTGGCTCGTAATTGCACACACTGGCCCAGTCGCTCTGGGGCACGTGGGATCTTCCTGGGCCAGGGATCGAACCGGCGCCCCTTGCACTGCAAGGCGTACTCTTTACCCACTGGACCACCAGGGAAGCCCCAAATTACTGTTTTAACTCACATTTACTAGATTATAATTTCCCCACTTATTTATTTACTCTCTCCTTTTAGGTGGAAGGGGCTTCCCTGGTGGCTCAGATGGTAAAGAATCTGCCTGAAATGTGAGAGGCCCAGGTTTGATCCCTGGGTTGAGAATATCCCCTGGAGAAGGAAATGGCAACCCACTCCAGTATTCTTGCCTGGAGAATCCCATGGACAGAGGAGCCTGAGAGGCTACAGTCCGTGGGGTCACAAAGAGTCGGACATGACTGGGCGACCAACAGTTCTCTTAGGTGGAAAGTCTGTTTTGTGACCTTTCTTCACGCTGCAGTCCTTCTCAGCTGTTTCTCCCTCCATCCCCCATTTCCTCTGTGGTAAAGTATACATAATAAAACATTTACCATCTTAACCATTTCTAAGCTACCGTGCTTTCCGAGCGCAACCCTCACCACCTTGAGTCTCTAGTGCTTTCATCCTGCAAAACAGGAACTGGCCCCACTGAGCACCCTCTCCCGCCCCCGTGGCAACCTGGTGGTTGCCGTCTGCTTTCCGTCTCTGTGAACCGGGCTGCCGGGCTACGCTCGGCGCCCTGCTCAAGTGAAACCACATGCTGTTTGTCCTTGTGTCTCATTTCACTTAGCGTTAACATCCTCAAGGTTCACAGGGGTTAGAGCACGGGTGAGAACTTCCTTCTTCAATTTTTAAGGGAAAATTTTCTCAGCAGTTTTTCTTACTGTTAGCTTTTAAAAAATGTATCTATGAACTTTCCTTATCTCAATTTATTTTTTAACTTTTGGCCTCTTGTATTGGTCTTTTCATTTACTTATTTTCAAATATCTTCGCTCCTTGGCCTGTGTGGGTCTCCCATCGCAGTGGCCTCTCTCACTGCAGAGTACTGGCCCTGGGTGCATGTGTTCCAGAGTGCTGGCTCGTAATTGCACACACTGGCCCAGTCGCTCTGGGGCACGTGGGATCTTCCTGGGCCAGGGATCGAACCGGCGCCCCTTGCACTGCAAGGCGTACTCTTTACCCACTGGACCACCAGGGAAGCCCCAAATTACTGTTTTAACTCACATTTACTAGATTATAATTTCCCCACTTATTTATTTACTCTCTCCTTTTAGGTGGAAGGGGCTTCCCTGGTGGCTCAGATGGTAAAGAATCTGCCTGAAATGTGAGAGGCCCAGGTTTGATCCCTGGGTTGAGAATATCCCCTGGAGAAGGAAATGGCAACCCACTCCAGTATTCTTGCCTGGAGAATCCCATGGACAGAGGAGCCTGAGAGGCTACAGTCCGTGGGGTCACAAAGAGTCGGACATGACTGGGCGACCAACAGTTCTCTTAGGTGGAAAGTCTGTTTTGTGACCTTTCTTCACGCTGCAGTCCTTCTCAGCTGTTTCTCCCTCCATCCCCCATTTCCTCTGTGGTAAAGTATACATAATAAAACATTTACCATCTTAACCATTTCTAAGCTACCGTGCTTTCCGAGCGCAACCCTCACCACCTTGAGTCTCTAGTGCTTTCATCCTGCAAAACAGGAACTGGCCCCACTGAGCACCCTCTCCCGCCCCCGTGGCAACCTGGTGGTTGCCGTCTGCTTTCCGTCTCTGTGAACCGGGCTGCCGGGCTACGCTCGGCGCCCTGCTCAAGTGAAACCACATGCTGTTTGTCCTTCGGTGTCTCATTTCACTTAGCGTTAACATCCTCAAGGTTCACAGGGGTTAGAGCACGGGTGAGAACTTCCTTCTTCAATTTTTAAGGCTGAATAATATTCCACTATATGTACAAACCACATTCTGCTCTCAGCAGTTTTTTCTTAAGCCATTTTAATGTCTCAGGGTCCAGCGTATGAATGCCTAATTCTGAATCCTGGTCCCTTACCTACCGGTTGCTCAACTCTGGGCAAGCTGCCTGATGTTTTTGTGTTTCAGTTTCGTCCTCAGTGAAAAGAGTGGTGATGACACCTGCTCCAGGGACTGTCCTGAGGACTAAGTTGGATACGGGTATATATAAAAGTCTCGCAGCACGGTAACTCCTCAATCTAATCACTGTGCACAGCATCCACAAAAGAAAAGACATATGTGCTGGAAAATGTAGCTACTGCCCTTTTTGTAAGTCAGGTTTTTCTATTTGCATTGCACATTTTTCTAGTGAAATCTGTTCATCTTTCATTATTTGGCAAGTTTCCAGCTCTCAAAGGAATTAGCAAATCCAATATTCTATTTTCTGTTCTTTTTCTCTATTTCATTTGATTTTATCAAATGGAAATTTCCTGAAGGTCCAGTGTTGAGGATTCTCATGTGATCTTTTATATTTAATTCTACCTATCTGAAGGGGCTTTTGAGGGGAGTAAGATATACCTTAAACTTAAAATAGTTTTTCCTCCAAACTCCTACTACCTCATCCAAAAATTCTTCAAGCCTTATTTTTACAAAATAGTGATTTAAAAATTCTTTTGTTTACTGAAGATCCCACGTACAGTGTCACGGAATCATACAACTAGAATACATGGACATCTACCCCTTTTCCCCATCCCCACCTTTGGGAAAGTACAAAAAACATTTACCATCTTAACCATTTCTAAGTCGCTTTCAACCCCCCCCTGAGTCTCCAGTGCTTTCATCCTGCAAAACAGGAACTGGCCCCACTGAGCACCCTCTCCCGCCCCCGTGGCAACCTGGTGGTTGCCGTCTGCTTTCCGTCTCTGTGAACCGGGCTGCCGGGCTACGCTCGGCGCCCTGCTCAAGTGAAACCACATGCTGTTTGTCCTTCGGTGTCTCATTTCACTTAGCGTTAACATCCTCAAGGTTCACAGGGGTTAGAGCACGGGTGAGAACTTCCTTCTTCAATTTTTAAGGCTGAATAATATTCCACTATATGTACAAACCACATTCTGCTCTCAGCAGTTTTTTCTTAAGCCATTTTAATGTCTCAGGGTCCAGCGTATGAATGCCTAATTCTGAATCCTGGTCCCTTACCTACCGGTTGCTCAACTCTGGGCAAGCTGCCTGATGTTTTTGTGTTTCAGTTTCGTCCTCAGTGAAAAGAGTGGTGATGACACCTGCTCCAGGGACTGTCCTGAGGACTAAGTTGGATACGGGTATATATAAAAGTCTCGCAGCACGGTAACTCCTCAATCTAATCACTGTGCACAGCATCCACAAAAGAAAAGACATATGTGCTGGAAAATGTAGCTACTGCCCTTTTTGTAAGTCAGGTTTTTCTATTTGCATTGCACATTTTTCTAGTGAAATCTGTTCATCTTTCATTATTTGGCAAGTTTCCAGCTCTCAAAGGAATTAGCAAATCCAATATTCTATTTTCTGTTCTTTTTCTCTATTTCATTTGATTTTATCAAATGGAAATTTCCTGAAGGTCCAGTGTTGAGGATTCTCATGTGATCTTTTATATTTAATTCTACCTATCTGAAGGGGCTTTTGAGGGGAGTAAGATATACCTTAAACTTAAAATAGTTTTTCCTCCAAACTCCTACTACCTCATCCAAAAATTCTTCAAGCCTTATTTTTACAAAATAGTGATTTAAAAATTCTTTTGTTTACTGAAGATCCCACGTACAGTGTCACGGAATCATACAACTAGAATACATGGACATCGGCCAATCTCTCCTCTTCCTTTTAGGAATGAGGAGGGAAACGAGGCCTGCTGGAGAGGTTTGCTCCGGGTCCCAGAACTGGTTGGCAGCATGCCAGAGACTGGCCCCCTTTTGCTGGGCCAAGGCCCCCCAGGGCCACATATTCCAGAAAGCTGGCCACCTGAGGGGCTGTCCCAGCAACCAGGTCAGCTCTGCTCCCATAGAATCACCCGCATCCTCCGATGAACTCAATCGGGACTCCACACACTCAGCATCATAGAAGGAACACTCAGCATGCAGCAGGAAGACTCTGGCTCCAGTGAGGTTTTGTGCACGGCTTTCAGCTGACAATCAACTCAGTCTTACCCAAGTCCATGGAAAACAGGCAGACCCTTGCAAGCCACGTGGCTAAGCTGGGAGGAAGAGCAACGGAGCACCGGCCCAGTATGCGGCAGCAGGGGGTCCCTTACCTTGCCACAGTGAAGATGTCCGCGGGCAGGAGCCGAGCCAGCTGGATGAAGACGTGGTTGAGGGCTGGACAGAAGCCGCACCAAGGTGCATAGTAAAGCAGTAACACGTCCTGTGGGAAGAGGAAGTCGGCTGTTACTGGGCTCCTTTGGTACCCACTGCACTTAGAGCTCGGTAGGCAGTAAATAAACACTGCTCATGTACAAATTACAGGGAAAACTAGATCTTTTGGTATTACCAAAAAAAAAAAAATTTGGCTGCACTGTGTCTCTTAGTTGTGACGTATCAGATCCAGTTCCCTGACCCGCACCTGCTGCATTGGGAGCTCGGAGTCTTAGCCACTGGACGGCCAGTGAAAGTTGCTCACTCGTGTTCAACTCTGCGACCCATGGACGAGTCACGGAATTCTTCAGGCAAGAATACTGGAGTGGGGCTTCCCTGGTGGTCTAATGGGTAAAGAGTCGACCTTGCAGTGCAAGCGGCACCTGTTCAATCCCTGGCCCGGGAAGATTCCATGTGTCACAGAGTGGCTGGACCAGTGTGTCCAATTGCAAGCCAGCGCTCTGGAGTGCATGTGTACAGAGCTGGTGCTCTGCAGTGAGAGAGGCCATGCAATCGGAGGCTCAAAAGGGTCAAAGAATGAAGATGGATGAAAATAAATAAAATTAAATTTTAAAAAAGCAAACAAACAAAAAGAATACTGGAGTCAGTGGCCTTTCCCTTCTCCAGGGGATCTTCCCAACCCAGGGGTTGAACCTAGGCCTCCTACATTGCAAGTGGACTCTCTACCATCTGAATCACCAGGGTTGCCCGAGACTACTGCAGTGGGTAGCCTATCCCTTCTCCAGGGGATCTTGCTCACCCAGGAATTGAACCTGGGTCTCCTGCACTGAGGCAGACCACCAGGGAAGTCCTCAATCTTTGTTTTCAATTATATGCTTTCTTAAGGATGCCTTGCAATCACAAGACCACCAGGTAATTCATGCCTGTTCTGCAGTAAGACGGTCACGTGGTCAGTCTTCTCTCCATCCACACCAACTGCTCCCCCGAGGACTGCAGGAAATTATTGCAAAAGGGACAGAAGGCACGCTCCCCGCCTTGCTCAGAGTCCCACCTGTTTCTGCAGGACTACTTCCCAGAAGGTATCGGTTGTCACCTCGGTGATTAAACGCTGAGATGTGAACTGGGCAGAGTCACTTCCAATGAGATGCCTCTTCAGGGGACTGTAGAGAACACTGAAGTTTTGAATGAAAGACTCTAAAAATAAAGAGAAAATGAGATCAACTTGTCTCTCAGTACAAGGAGGGTAGCTGGCCTACTTTAAACCCTACATTTTAAAAAGTGGGCTGGCTTCACAGGCCCACATTTTTAACACATCAGCTACAGGCAAACCTCTGAACAAAAGTCACGCGGGAGGGGACGGGGACAGTGGCTGGGGATGGCTTTGGCTGTAGCAACTCAGCGGACAGCACGTGAGTGGACAAAGCACCACTCGCTGTTCCACGGTCTACTGGGTGCAGGCTGGGAAGCCAATGCTCTTTTTAACGCTGGTTCACAGACACCGCAGACTGTGTAAGTCATCAACATGCTAGCAACGAGATTTCCACCTACAAGACCCTTAAGATTAACTACTGAAGATGCAGTAAATGCACAAGCTACTGTAATGTGGAAGGTGTTTAAATACTCATTCATTTGAGGAAAAGGAGCTAGGGTTTTTGTTTCCTTTATTAAAGTTCCTCGAGTTTCTCCTTTAATTAAAAGGTTAAATGAAGTAAACAATTCTATTTAGCAGAAACACAGCATAAATAAAACCCGTAAATAATCCAAAACCCTAACCTGAACTAACAGTTTTAGCCTCCCCACCAACGACACTGTCTTCAGATTTCTTTGCCTCGTCTAAAGCAGCACTGAGTTTCACTTCTTTTTTTTCTTCTCTCTCCATTTTGAGGTCCCAGTGAACAATGAGGCTCCGTGGACTAAGGAGGAAAGAGAAGGAGGTTGACTGAATACTAAAGAGAGTCAGTCATCAACATCTGAATGACACTTAGTTGGTTTTGAAACACAGAACCCAGAACTGTTTGCTAATCTGAAAGAAGCCTGAATTCTGAAACTGCCCCAGAGAGACAGCTGACTTAACAAGAGCCACCTCTCCAAAACAACACACACAGTGCATGTTTTTGCATGAGGACCCTGAGAAATTCTGTCACCAACCACAGGACAGAGAACAACAGGACCAGATGTTTCAGAGTCAATACAGAAGATGAACTCAGAAGACGGCTTCCTTCAGCTCACCCTTAAATTCAGGGTGCAAGCATCATGAGCTCACTGAATGCTTGAACATTAGCACAGAAGGCAGGAAAACCCAATCAACACTTACTTTAAAAATACAGACAGGCTTGTTTCATCATAAGAGAACTCAACACACCAGAATGTAACTTCAGGAAACATGAATGAGGAGCAACTGGTGATAACAAAAGAGGACTAATTCAGGCTTCCCTGGTGGTCCAGTGGGTAAGGACACCACCTTGCAGCGCAAGGGGCGCCAGTCAGATCCCTGGCCTGGGAAGATCCCACATGCCGCGGAGCGACTGGACCGATGTGTCCAATTACCAAGCCAGAGCTCTGGAGCGCATGCGCCCGGAGCCGGTGCTCTGCGACAACAGAGGCCACTGCGATGGGAGGCCCACATGGGCCAAAGAACAAAGATGGATGAAACTAAATAAATGAAGACCAATAGAAGTGGCCCACCCGCCCCTGCCCTCCCCCAAAAAAGGACTACTTCATTAAGTGACTGGTCACAGGGTTCCTCTACACATCCAGGAGGCTTCATATTTTAACATATAATTTGATATAGGAAAAACAAGTCACCATTTACACAAGCTTTTTCAAACGTGTCTAATGTAACAAGCTTTGCTTGGACTTAAGAGACGACGGTTAAAACGACTCATATTTAGGGACTGAGTCTATTCTCGTGTTCATACCCTTCAAAACTTGCAAACAAAAGGTTTCTCTCCCCCACCACCCCATATTCCTCCTGTCTCCACTTGGCAAACTGTGACTTTCCCCCATGTTTCCAATAAGGCTGAACTAACAAGGTTTTTGAATCCTGGCTTCCTTATGTGCACATCAAGGATGTCAGCAAAGCCCTAGGAACAGGACAGGTGGCTTGATTCACTGCTGCTGCCAAGCTCTCAGGGAAAGCTCCCGATCCTTCCCATAGTGGGGCAACCCACGTCCCAGCCAAAAGTCTTGCTAGAGGGCAAACTGATCCTTGTTTCCTGCACTTGAAACTTGCTTGTTATAATCTAGGCACCCAAGGTCATAGCCTCATTCCTCAACTTGCTATAAAGAGCTGCAGAACAAATTAGGTCTGGTGGCCTTCATACTTAGTTAAACCTACGGGACAAAAGGAGGGTGGGGCAGGCAATTCTATCCTGTTACTGATTTCTGTGAAGCTGCTGCCAGGCTCACATTCACCAGGCCCTGGGCAGGGACCACCCTGGGCAGACCCACTCTCCGCCACCTGACGTCACCGTGGCCGGGCTCCCACCTTAGAAATGAGGCAGACACAGCCAATCTGGCATGCTGGATTCTTAGCCCCCAAGGGCCAAGGGACCAACTCATCCAGAATTTGGAGTTTCATTTGACAGACAAGTTTCTATTTCATGTAACAGACCAAATGTGCTTCTTTTTAAAAATTATGACTGCCATCTAAAGATTCCAGATGAGCTAGGAAGACAACTGTCCCAAGGAGATCCCTAAGTAACTGTCAGCCATGGTGAGCTAAGCAAAGCGTTAGGCTGGGGGAAGGAAACGGCCCACAGTACCTAGAGTGAACTTCATAAGAGCCTGTTTTGGATCCAAGATATAGTGAGACTCTTCCTTCATGTCAACAATTGCAGCAAACTCCTTCACCCGCGTGGTGCTCGGAGCGCCCAGCCTCTCCGCGTACAACCAGAACAGGTTGGAATCCAGCAGGTAGATGTTCAGGGTCTTGTTGGTTCTGCAGCTCAGGCCGGTGAAGCTCGTGCTATTCACATCCAGTTCAGGAAAGAGATACCTGTTCTCCTCAATGTGAGGAATGGAGCCCGGGGTCTCTACCTCGCACTTCTTCTCGAGGGAAGAAAATGCAATGGTCGGGGTATCAAAGACACCTGGTTCGGAATCGACAAAGCCCGCCATGCCCTTGTTTATGGTCCTGCAGCATGCAGTGTAGTAGCTGAAAGGGCTGTAGAAGCTTAGAAAATTGCTGCATTCTATGCTGTCTGACGCCACGTGGTGAAAGGTCTGCTCCTTGAGGTAGAAAGAATCCAGGGCCACGGCCATCTCAAAGAAGCTGCACTGGCGCACGCTGACCGAGCTCGGCTGGAGGCGGCCAACCGTCTGGTTGACACACAGTTCACACACGCTGTGGCTCCTAGAGATGGAGTGCCACCGTGGCAGCACCACGGTGTTGCAGCAGGGGGACGCCGTGATCAGCGGCGGGTCCGGCAGCCGGGCCGGGGGCTCGGGCACCAGGGGCTTGACCACCGGGCCATCCGCTCGCCGCAGGTGCTGCAGAAGCCGTTCCACCACCTGGTCCCTGTGACAGTTGTTGTACTCCAAGGCCACTTCGGTGATCTGAAACACAGGGCGGAGCTCGTGAGAGGTGGGAGGGGCCGGGGATGGAGGGGCCGACCCGGGGCTCTGGGGCCTGGAGAGCACCCTGTCTGATTCAGAAGGAAGAGCCCTGGGTGGCAGAGCAGGCACAAACAGGAACCCGTCACACCTCGAGCTATGAAGAGAGAGCGCTGGGTTATTTTTCAGATCATGTCACTTGTAACAAACAGTGAACCAACCACCTGATCAGAGACAGAAGGCCTCTTAGAGGGAGACGGCTCATCTGCCACGTGACGGGGTGAAGCGGCGCGCCCCACAGCACACGCCCAGGTCTTCGAAGAACCAGGAGCAGAATTTAAGTCTGAACCCCCAGCTGAGCTCCCTTCCTTTACATCCTTCAGCTCTGTCAGAGGAGGTCTTCTTCCTTCCTGTTAAGTAACAGTCTCGCGAGCACCCAGTGGAGTGGATGAGGCATTTCACAGCATCTGTGTTTCCAAATAAATTCACGCATCACAGGAGCCCCCAAATTCAACCTGTTCCAAACCATGCTCCTCCATTTTGCGTTCCCACTCCTGTGCGCCCTCTCTGGAAAATGGCATCATCAGGCTAGAAACATCAGCCAGCCCTGGATTTCTCCTCCAAGTCACCCAAGCCTCCAGTTCGGCAAAGCACTACTAGGGCCTCACAAAGCAGCCTCTCTTCTGCGCCCTCACACCCATGGCCTCAACTTAGGCCTCACTCGTTACAGACTACCATCCCCTGTCCCCTCAACTGCGCCTCCACACTGCCACCACTTAAAAATACCACCCTAGGATTTCCTGGTGGTCCAGAGGTTAAGAATCCATCTTCCAATGCAAAGGACATGGGTCTGATCCCTGGTCAGGGAACTAAGATCCCACATACCACCAGGAACCTAAGCCCACATACCATAATGAAGAGCCCACCCATGCAGTGAAAGATCCTCCATTCTACAACCAAGATCCCACACAGACAAATAAATAAATTAAAAAAACATATATCACCCTAAGCCTGAGACTCCTTTGCCAAATGACACTCAGTTCAGTGGCTTCCATTATCTGGAGGATAAGACCGAACACCATCTGACCTGAGTCTGCCTTTCCTGGTGTTGCCCCACCATCTTCCAGAGGGTGGGGGGTGTTCCTCCATCTGACAAACCTCAGCATTCTCCCCAAGACCCTACACCAGTAAAACTGACCCCACCCGAAGCAGGGGAGCCCTGGGTGGCAGAGCAGGCACAAACAGGAACCCGTCACACCTCGAGCTATGAAGAGAGAGCGCTGGGTTATTTTTCAGATCATGTCACTTGTAACAAACAGTGAACCAACCACCTGATCAGAGACAGAAGGCCTCTTAGAGGGAGACGGCTCATCTGCCACGTGACGGGTGAAGCGGCGCGCCCCACAGCACACGCCCAGGTCTTCGAAGAACCAGGAGCAGAATTTAAGTCTGAACCCCCAGCTGAGCTCCCTTCCTTTACATCCTTCAGCTCTGTCAGAGGAGGTCTTCTTCCTTCCTGTTAAGTAACAGTCTCGCGAGCACCCAGTGGAGTGGATGAGGCATTTCACAGCATCTGTGTTTCCAAATAAATTCACGCATCACAGGAGCCCCCAAATTCAACCTGTTCCAAACCATGCTCCTCCATTTTGCGTTCCCACTCCTGTGCGCCCTCTCTGGAAAATGGCATCATCAGGCTAGAAACATCAGCCAGCCCTGGATTTCTCCTCCAAGTCACCCAAGCCTCCAGTTCGGCAAAGCACTACTAGGGCCTCACAAAGCAGCCTCTCTTCTGCGCCCTCACACCCATGGCCTCAACTTAGGCCTCACTCGTTACAGACTACCATCCCCTGTCCCCTCAACTGCGCCTCCACACTGCCACCACTTAAAAATACCACCCTAGGATTTCCTGGTGGTCCAGAGGTTAAGAATCCATCTTCCAATGCAAAGGACATGGGTCTGATCCCTGGTCAGGGAACTAAGATCCCACATACCACCAGGAACCTAAGCCCACATACCATAATGAAGAGCCCACCCATGCAGTGAAAGATCCTCCATTCTACAACCAAGATCCCACACAGACAAATAAATAAATTAAAAAAACATATATCACCCTAAGCCTGAGACTCCTTTGCCAAATGACACTCAGTTCAGTGGCTTCCATTATCTGGAGGATAAGACCGAACACCATCTGACCTGAGTCTGCCTTTCCTGGTGTTGCCCCACCATCTTCCAGAGGGTGGGGGGTGTTCCTCCATCTGACAAACCTCAGCATTCTCCCCAAGACCCTACACCAGTAAAACTGACCCCACCCGAAGCAGGGGAAGAGTCAGGTTCTACACTTTAAGGTCTCCCCAGAGAGCCACCCCTCTGTCGACACTCCCCTCGTCTCCACAGGCTCAGGGATCCTCACGGGCAGGACAATGTCTGATTTAGCCTGCAGTCCCTTGAGCCTCGCCCAGAGCCAAGCACATAATAAATGCTCCATAAACACCCGGTGACTGGAGGGCATCTCAGGGGAACGAACATGTTCCCACCTCTTGGTGAGATGCACCGCTTTATCCCTTATAGCTCAGATGGTAAAGAATCCGCCTGCAATGCAGGAGACCCTGGTTCAAACCCTGGGTCAGGAAGATCCCCTGGAGAAGGGAAAGACTACCCACTCCAGTAGTCTTGCCTGGAGCATTCCACAGCTCGTCCATGGGCTACAGAGAGTCGGACACGAGGGAGCGACTTCACTTTCACCTTCACCCTGACAGCAGTGTTAGCCGTTTAGACTCACATGTCATTTTAGGACTCTCCATTTCCATACTCGGCACCCTGCACTACCAGTTTAATGAAAAAGACAGGTAAGTCATTCTAATTCAGAGGCATCCACGCTCCTTAAAGCAGAACTGTGCTAACTAACTCAAGTCAAATCCTGCCATGGTTAGTTAAAGGGTGTTAAGTCACTCAGGGTCTGGTTTCATTAAAGAGGTGTGTGTGTGTAAAAGCATTTAGTAGTGCATTTCCATTTTGAAGGAAAACCCAAACTGCCATTTACACAAAACATCCCAATGCAAAGACAGGGCATCCTGCAGGATAAGATCCCACATCCACGAACCAAGCCCACACCATAAGACAGATGAAAGATCCTCCATTCTACAACCAAGATCCCACACAGACAAATAAATAAATTAAAAAAACATATATCACCCTAAGCCTGAGACTCCTTTGCCAAATGACACTCAGTTCAGTGGCTTCCATTATCTGGAGGATAAGACCGAACACCATCTGACCTGAGTCTGCCTTTCCTGGTGTTGCCCCACCATCTTCCAGAGGGTGGGGGGTGTTCCTCCATCTGACAAACCTCAGCATTCTCCCCAAGACCCTACACCAGTAAAACTGACCCCACCCGAAGCAGGGGAAGAGTCAGGTTCTACACTTTAAGGTCTCCCCAGAGAGCCACCCCTCTGTCGACACTCCCCTCGTCTCCACAGGCTCAGGGATCCTCACGGGCAGGACAATGTCTGATTTAGCCTGCAGTCCCTTGAGCCTCGCCCAGAGCCAAGCACATAATAAATGCTCCATAAACACCCGGTGACTGGAGGGCATCTCAGGGGAACGAACATGTTCCCACCTCTTGGTGAGATGCACCGCTTTATCCCTTATAGCTCAGATGGTAAAGAATCCGCCTGCAATGCAGGAGACCCTGGTTCAAACCCTGGGTCAGGAAGATCCCCTGGAGAAGGGAAAGACTACCCACTCCAGTAGTCTTGCCTGGAGCATTCCACAGCTCGTCCATGGGCTACAGAGAGTCGGACACGAGGGAGCGACTTCACTTTCACCTTCACCCTGACAGCAGTGTTAGCCGTTTAGACTCACATGTCATTTTAGGACTCTCCATTTCCATACTCGGCACCCTGCACTACCAGTTTAATGAAAAAGACAGGTAAGTCATTCTAATTCAGAGGCATCCACGCTCCTTAAAGCAGAACTGTGCTAACTAACTCAAGTCAAATCCTGCCATGGTTAGTTAAAGGGTGTTAAGTCACTCAGGGTCTGGTTTCATTAAAGAGGGTGTGTGTGTGTAAAAAGCATTTAGTAGTGCATTTCCATTTTGAAGGAAAACCCAAACTGCATAACATACGATACTTACAGACAGAGTTAATTTAAGACACGTGCATTTGTACAGAAAAACAAATTGTTCAAATAGTTCTTGGATACAAAAAAAGCTTACTTTAGATGATAACCCAACACACACACGCAAGAACATCTCAGTCCTTTTTAAAGGAGAAGGCTCCAACAGCACATTATGCTGAGAAGTTGAAGTCTATGTGATTAATAAAGAGCCCAGCTGCCCTCTTGGTACTACTTTATATTCAAGACATAATAGATCTTCAACCAAAACCCACAAAAATTCCACTACAGTCAGTCCTCCCTAGCCTGTATCTGCAATTCAAACAACATGGACTGAAAATATTCAGGGGAAAAAAATTCCAGGAAACAAAGCTTGAGTTTGCTGCTCATGAGCAACTATTTCCATAGCATTTATATGGTATCAGGTAGCACAAGTAATCTTAGAGATGATTCAAAATACACAGGAGGATGTGCACAGGTTATATGCAAACACTATGTTGTTCTATATAGGGGACTTGAGCATGTCTGGAGTTTATAATCTGCAGGGGTCCTGCACCCAAACCCCCGGGGATACCAGGGGATAGCTGGTTGAAAACCTCACCTTTACAACAAAGAGTGTTAAGGACTCTTAATCCTACAGTGTCTTAGTAAAGGCAGAGTGTCTTAAAATAACTGTGTAATGACGATTTTCTAAAGAAATGAAGTCTTATTAGTTCACGTACTCCCTTATCAGAAGAATACACAGAGCCTTTTCATTTCCTCTTCTTTCCTCTCTAAGCCATGGTAGCAGCATCCACTCAGAACGCCCCCAGCGGGGATAGTCCTGTCAACACAGAGGCTCCAGAGCAGCCGAGGGAGGGGCCTGCGCTGGCAAGGGTCCCGCCTCCCTGCTCCCTCTGGAGGCTCACAGGAGGGCTCAGGAGCAGTTGGCCAGTGGCTCACGGGCTGTCTGAAATTGGTTTTGGCCAATTAAGGGATCCTGGAAGGAAGGGAAAACAAACCCCCCAGTAAACCCAATCGAGCAATCCCAGGCGCTCTTGGCTGATTGTTATTGCTCTAAGTGGTGCCCAAATGATCCATACATAAAATAAACTCACACCCAGAGACAGGGAGCGCACAGACAAGAGGCCGGAGGGGAGCTGACTCCCGACGGCAGTTGTCTCCGGAAATTGCTCCGTGATACACAGAAGATGACAAGGTCACCTTGCCACTGCTGGACTGAGGGTGGTCAGGGCCTGCAGTCTGGCCAAATCCCAGTGTCCCAGTGATGACAGCATCCCCGAGGCCACACCAAACCCCACCTGCGGTGTCCAACCCCTTTGCCCCTCTCCCAGACACCAGTCACGGCAGGAAGAGGGAACCTGTCTCCGGAGAGGCCTGGTTTGGCCTCCCCGTCCATCTGACTCACCCAGACCTGAGACGCCATCAGTAATGTAGCCAGAGAAACCGAGGTGGGCCTCGCCCAAGGCACAGGGTCTCCTGCCGCGTACAGCAAGGAGTAATGCCATGAAAAGGTAGCAGTCGCTCAGTGAGTAAGGAAGACAACCCCGATCGTGGGACGGGAGAAGCCTAAGTCAGTGAGGTTCTCCTGCTGCCTGTGAGACGCCTGTTCCCAGGGGGCTCTTACCTCATCTATCAAAGGCTGACTCTCGGCTAAGGGGTCGAAAGGGATGAACACAAAAAGGGCCGGGCCTTTCTTCAGCTCGTTGTTCAGCAGCAGGCTCTTGCCGCCGTGTGGCCGCAGCCAGCGCAGGAGTGTCTCCCGGTTTTCCAAGGCCCACTTGTAGATGTTCTCGGCTGTGTAGTTGATGGCCTCCCTGGGAAAGACCTGGGAAGGACAAACGCAAGAGGCTAAGAGGCGAGGTGGGAGCACAGCGCACCTGCCTGTGCTCACCCCCCTCTTCGCAGGTGAGGAGGAGGAGGCTCAGAGCAGCCGCACCCTGGCTTTGCCCCTCCAGACAGGGCTCTTCCTCACAAGTGGCTCGGAAAGCAGAAGCAGCTGCGAAAGGCAACTTCCAGATCATGCGATGCGGCCCTTCCCCTTGAGGCAGACTCATCTGTCAGCAAGTCAGTCTCCCTGCCTGCAGCTGGCAATAGTGACCTCTGCCACCATGCACAAGGCGGGTACTCCTTTCCACCTTGGGAAAATCGTGGTCCCCTTGTCCCTGGGGATCCTCTGTGAGGGCAGAAGTCTGCATCTGCCCTGCTCACCTGTCGTCCCCGCCACCTCCCATCTCCCACGTCAGGGACCAGAACACCTGGCACAGAGCAGGAACACAGTGAAAATTTGCACAAATCCTGAAGGACCTAGAACTTGCATACAAAGCCACGGGCCATACCTTATGTGTTCAGAATGAAGGCGAAGATTCACCTAGATTTCTGTACTCTTTTTCTCTAACAAAGTATATCAATGTAAAATTAGTTTTGAAATTCCAATGATATAAATCACTGGGTTTCAAAACTCCCCCCAAAATGCTTGGAAGAATTCCACAAAATGAGATATTTTACACTTCCCAACATATAGAGTTAAACTGGCTTGTAACAAAGATGTCCACTGTTTTACTTCAAAAAAAAAAAAAAATACTGGTATCCCACTAACATTTCATCTGGTGAAAGGAATTCTGCTGCACTGCCAATGCCATGAAAAGGTAGCAGTCGCTCAGTGGGCAACCCGATTAAGGGTCAGTGAGGTTCTCCTGCTGCCTGTGAGACGCCTGTTCCCAGGGGCTCTTACCTCATCTATCAAAGGCTGACTCTCGGCTAAGGGGTCGAAAGGATGAACACAAAAAGGGCCGGGCCTTTCTTCAGCTCGTTGTTCAGCAGCAGGCTCTTGCCGCCGTGTGGCCGCAGCCAGCGCAGGAGTGTCTCCCGGTTTTCCAAGGCCCACTTGTAGATGTTCTCGGCTGTGTAGTTGATGGCCTCCCTGGGAAAGACCTGGGAAGGACAAACGCAAGAGGCTAAGAGGCGAGGTGGGAGCACAGCGCACCTGCCTGTGCTCACCCCCCTCTTCGCAGGTGAGGAGGAGGAGGCTCAGAGCAGCCGCACCCTGGCTTTGCCCCTCCAGACAGGGCTCTTCCTCACAAGTGGCTCGGAAAGCAGAAGCAGCTGCGAAAGGCAACTTCCAGATCATGCGATGCGGCCCTTCCCCTTGAGGCAGACTCATCTGTCAGCAAGTCAGTCTCCCTGCCTGCAGCTGGCAATAGTGACCTCTGCCACCATGCACAAGGCGGGTACTCCTTTCCACCTTGGGAAAATCGTGGTCCCCTTGTCCCTGGGGATCCTCTGTGAGGGCAGAAGTCTGCATCTGCCCTGCTCACCTGTCGTCCCCGCCACCTCCCATCTCCCACGTCAGGGACCAGAACACCTGGCACAGAGCAGGAACACAGTGAAAATTTGCACAAATCCTGAAGGACCTAGAACTTGCATACAAAGCCACGGGCCATACCTTATGTGTTCAGAATGAAGGCGAAGATTCACCTAGATTTCTGTACTTCGTTTTTTCTCTAACAAAGTATATCAATGTAAAATTAGTTTTGAAATTCCAATGATATAAATCACTGGGTTTCAAAACTCCCCCCAAAATGCTTGGAAGAATTCCACAAAATGAGATATTTTACACTTCCCAACATATAGAGTTAAACTGGCTTGTAACAAAGATGTCCACTGTTTTACTTCAAAAAAAAAAAAAAAAATACTGGTATCCCACTAACATTTCATCTGGTGAAAGGAATTCTGCTGCACTGCCAATGAGCCAACCTTAGAAACTATGGCGCTGACGCCGTGAATCCAGTGTCTTTCTCAGTAGCATTCTCTTCTTCGTCTGCCTTCTTTCCTCTGTCTAATCTTAAGTCTCTTCCTCAGCAACTGTACACGTGACCTACGCTGGTTGTAAAGCATGTTACAGAAGAAGGATGGAGGAAAATGACAGACAGCAAAAGCAGACAAAGTCAACAGAAACTTAGACAGCGGCCCAAGGAGAGTGGGCAGGCAGCGGGAGAAACCCGCAGCAGTGATTCCCAAAGCGGGACGTTGGGAGTCTGAGAAAACATAATCGTCATAATGAACGGTTCTATCTGGAAAACAGAATACATTTGACTTTGGGAATATAAACTGTGAGAAGTAAAGCCATCTGCGCTACTAGAGACGGGCAGAAGCCATGGTGACTGGCCACCGGGGGCGGCCCCCAAGCAGCCCCCCACAGGAACAAGCCCTGCATGCTGAGCCAAGTGGAGCATGGGCTTAAAGGCTGGGCCCACTGGATATGGGGGTTCGGGTCTTCACTCGATCTGCGAGTCACCGACACCGGCAATGAAGTCAGAGAGAGAAAACACTCAAGAAAAATAAACTCAGTGCTGGAACTGAGGAAGAGGCAATAAACAGGACAGAAGCACAGGACTGAAGCACAACACAGGTCAGAAGCTTAGAAATAGCCAAGTGGGGGCTGATCCACCAACAAGCAAATCAAATCAGGGAACAAAGACAACAATGGAAAACCGAGGCTCTCTGGGGTGGGAAGCCATCCGCTTCTCACTGTGATTTATGTGTTCAGAATGAAGGCGAAGATTCACCTAGATTTCTGTACTTTTTTCTCTAACAAAGTATATCAATGTAAAATTAGTTTTGAAATTCCAATGATATAAATCACTGGGTTTCAAAACTCCCCCCAAAATGCTTGGAAGAATTCCACAAAATGAGATATTTTACACTTCCCAACATATAGAGTTAAACTGGCTTGTAACAAAGATGTCCACTGTTTTACTTCAAAAAAAAAAAAAAAAATACTGGTATCCCACTAACATTTCATCTGGTGAAAGGAATTCTGCTGCACTGCCAATGAGCCAACCTTAGAAACTATGGCGCTGACGCCGTGAATCCAGTGTCTTTCTCAGTAGCATTCTCTTCTTCGTCTGCCTTCTTTCCTCTGTCTAATCTTAAGTCTCTTCCTCAGCAACTGTACACGTGACCTACGCTGGTTGTAAAGCATGTTACAGAAGAAGGATGGAGGAAAATGACAGACAGCAAAAGCAGACAAAGTCAACAGAAACTTAGACAGCGGCCCAAGGAGAGTGGGCAGGCAGCGGGAGAAACCCGCAGCAGTGATTCCCAAAGCGGGACGTTGGGAGTCTGAGAAAACATAATCGTCATAATGAACGGTTCTATCTGGAAAACAGAATACATTTGACTTTGGGAATATAAACTGTGAGAAGTAAAGCCATCTGCGCTACTAGAGACGGGCAGAAGCCATGGTGACTGGCCACCGGGGGCGGCCCCCAAGCAGCCCCCCACAGGAACAAGCCCTGCATGCTGAGCCAAGTGGAGCATGGGCTTAAAGGCTGGGCCCACTGGATATGGGGGTTCGGGTCTTCACTCGATCTGCGAGTCACCGACACCGGCAATGAAGTCAGAGAGAGAAAACACTCAAGAAAAATAAACTCAGTGCTGGAACTGAGGAAGAGGCAATAAACAGGACAGAAGCACAGGACTGAAGCACAACACAGGTCAGAAGCTTAGAAATAGCCAAGTGGGGGCTGATCCACCAACAAGCAAATCAAATCAGGGAACAAAGACAACAATGGAAAACCGAGGCTCTCTGGGGTGGGAAGCCATCCGCTTCTCACTGTGATTTGACAAGAACTTCAATATCCATCTCATCAGCTAGAGGAGAAAAGCATATCACATTACTACTCTTGACAAATGGAACAAAGGAACAAAGGACACTGCCCGATGGAAGCCTAACCTCTGAGAACACTGGCCCAGAGGAACACTGCTCCAACAGTGCCATTCTGCAATTTCAATCAAGAAGGAAAACAAGGTCTAAGAAAATAAACACAATAATTTCTAGCTGTTAAATCCAAGAGCTCTCATGCGCAATTCTAAACTGGGGGCATGGGCTCTAGAGGGGGCTGGGGGCACTCTTGTTTTGCACAGAAAATTATGTGCACTCTCCTAGAGACAAGGGTCCGTAGATATTTATCCAGTTCTCAAAGAAGCCTGTGATCTAAACAAGGTTAAGAACCACTGCACTAATATAAAGGTGACTTTAAAATACTTACAAGTGACGTGTTGAAGTGTCTATGTAAATATACACTTCCAGAGTGTACTAAGGATACCAGTTTCGCAAGATGCTTATTTGTGATAACCCCAAATCGTACTGTTCCTAGGTAATCTGAAACAGAAAATTTTCCTTGATTAAAAAGAAAGAGCCTATGCCTTAAAACCACCACCAAACCCAATGATCAAATCTTGATGCACAAAGTCCCCGGAGCAACGCTCTTTGTGGGCACCTAGCCTGGACAGAAATGCAGGCAGGAGCCGACGAAATCACCTCGTAAAACAGACCTCTCGTCTACTTCTGAGTGCCTGTCTCTTGACTAGTACCTGGGCTACTCCGGTGCCTGCTCCCCCACTCATGAACCCCACCTGGTAGCCCAGGCCCATGCTGGTCACCTGTCTGGACGTGTCCATGCCAGTCCTCATCATTCAGATCTCGGCTCCGACCTCACCTTCCCTAAGAAGCCTTCCCTGACCACCCTCCTCCGGGCAAACACTCAGAGGATGATCTGCACGGGGAAACCAGGGCTCCCTCCTGACTCAGGCCTCCTCTTTACCATCACTTCAGTTTTTAACAGCACTTACTAACATTTACATAGTCCTACTGATTACTTTTGGGCTTCTCTGGTGGCTCAGATGGTAAAGAATCCACCTGCAATGTGGGAGACCCGGGTTCAATCCCCGGGCTGGGAAGATCCCCTGGAGAAGGGAATGGCGACCCACTCCAGTATTCTTGCCTGGAGAATTCCATGGCTCGTCCATGGGGTTGCAAAGAGTCAGACACAACTCAGTGACTTTTGCTGATTTATTTAGACTTTCTCTGGCCCAACTTCCTCTTAAAGCCTTGTTCACTGCTGTTATCCCAGCACCTACAGGAAGTAGTGTCTGGGCATATGGGTACTGATCTCTCTTTCTTTTTAATTTTGGCCTCTTTTATTGATTTTTCATTTAATCACTTTCATCCATCTTTGTTCTCCGGCCTGTGCAGGCCTCTCACTGCAGAACACTGGCTCTGGGCACATGTGCTCCAGAGCACTGGCTCATAATTGGACACATGGGTCCAGCTGCTCCGCAGCACCTGGGATCTTCCCGGGCCAGGGATCGAACTGGTGCCCCTTGCACTGCAAGGCGGACTCTTTACCCACTGGACCACCAGGGAAGCTCAGGTTGATCTCTTGAGAGATCAACGTCAGTCAAATGAATCAATCTAGCATATACAAGGAACTCATTCGAACTCGGTAAGAAAAAGAAAGCAGGTAAAAATAGGCAAGCTACAGAGAAGGGTTTGTAAGAGACTAACCATGCACTCAACCTCACACTTTCAGATAAAAGCAAATGTAAACAAAAACACCACTCTTCACCTTGAAAATGGCCAAATCTGAGACACAGAAAACATCAAATATTGATGACCTGTAAAGAAAGGAGCACTCTGCTGCAAAGCTGGTGGCAAAGGCAGACTGGCAGCCCCCTGGGGGAGGACTCAGCTGTGCTGACAACAGGGAACCTGGATGTGGCCTGCAGCCCCAGTGCCATGTTTCAGTGCCCACACGTGGGCCCGGTGTCCTCCATGAGGGCCGTCACCAGGGAATGCCTGCAGGTGTTAGAACCAGTGGGCCAGGGCAATCTAGACAGCATCAACAGATTTTCTAACACACATGTGAGTAAAAAAATAAGCTGAAGAAAGACAAAGTGTAATTTTACGTGGAAAAAAAGAGCCTCACACTTAATAAAGTATGCTTTCCCTACAGGTATACATAGTTAGAAATGTACACAGCATCTGAAAGGACAATAAAACTGTTTTGTGCTAGGTGGGGTGCAGATTAAAAGGAACTTTATCCTAACGTGTGAAGCTTTCTTCCCCCCGTCATGGAGGATATTTAATATAATATTTGTGTGATTAAAAGTTGACTAATATACATAGTACTAAAGGAGGTGAATAAGATGGTGGAGGAAAAGGTACATTCTTTCCTATCTCCCCTCTTCGGCTTTACTACCAGACATTAAGTAAAATTTCCTGGTAGCTCAGCTGGTAAAGAATCTGCCTGCAGTGCAGGAGACCCCGGTTTAATCTCTGGGTTGGGAAGATTCCTCTGGAGGAAGGAAAGGCTACCCACTCCAGTGTTCTTGCCTGGAGAATTCCATGGCTTGTCCATGGGTCGCAGAGATTCAGACACGACTGAGTGACTTTCACTAAATAAAGTATCAGTTAAACTTTAAATGTAACCAAGTGGCATCTAAATAAACAGTTAAAATGTTAAAGTACTAAGCACATGAAGTTTCTAGCTTAATCACATGAGTCCACCTTCCAGCAGGGGCGGCCCCTCCTGCTCTGAGGAGGAGTGGTTGCTGAGGATGAGGCAAGAGTGGTCGTCTCCCTCACGATCTAACGCAGACCTGATGAGTTTAAAATGGCACACAAAAAATACAAAGAAACACCACAAGAAAAAACCAGAAATGACAAAAAAGGCTTATTTATAGGGTGAGTGGCAAGGTGGAAGGGGGCCTTTGGGGAAAGCAGACAGAGGGACGCAGAGAATGGGGGTGCGGAGGCCTGACCTTCCTCCCAGTAACAGACCCAGAACCACAGCCAAGCTCCACAGGCTCCACACGATCAAAAGCTCAGCTCATCACGCCAGCCAGCGCGTGGGGACCCAACGTGGAGCACAAGCCCCGAGAGTAAAGCTGAGGGCTCTGTAAACACAGTGCACCTCAGCGAAGGGGTGGTGGCCGACGAGGAAGAGCCCAACCAGAAGAGAACAGCAAACAGAATCGAGACTGGATGCCGTGAAGACAGCAAGAACTAGGCTTCTCAGGGCAGGAAAAAAAGTCACACATGAAGCGTGTAGGCTGTCGCGCAGTCGTGTCTGACTCTTTGCAGCCCCATGGACTGTAGCCTGCTAGGCCCCTCTGCCCGTGGGATTCTCCAGGTAAGAACACTGGAGTGGGTTGCCGTTTCCTTCTCCAGGGGATCTTCCCAACCTAGGGATCGAACCCCCATCTCTTAGGTCTCCTGCACTAGCAGGCAGGCTCTTCAGCACTAGCGCCACCTGGGAAACCAGGTGGGAAGAGAGGAAAGCTCAAATTAACTGCGGTGTTACACTGGAGTCAGAGGAAATTAGAATAAACTCACAACTTTTAGTATAAACTTATGACTTAAGACACAGATAACAGAGAATTACAGACGCATGCATGTACATGGGTATAAACACATATATGTCTTAGCTCTCTATCTGTTTAAAGGGCCTAGAAGCAATGACACTCGGTATCAAAAAGCCCCAGAGCTGGGTTTCTAAATGTCATTCTCCAATAAAAAGAAACTACAGCTTCTTGGAGAAGAGGTTGATCCCAGAACTGGGGCAGAGGAAGTACAAGATGAGCCTGAAACGTATTGCTGAGTCAGAAGGAAAGAAGTGCTCAAAAAAAAGGTGGATTTGTTCAAAGGACAGAGGCACCAACCCAAGATGCTAAGGGCCAGAGCTCAAACAATCTCAGCAACACAATCAAGGGTGACCAGTGTTTTCCAGAAGGGTCAGTGGTCACGGAAGATAAAGAAAGAGTGAGGAACTGTTACTGGAGGAGACTGAGGAGGAAGAATCGTGAGCTGTGACACGGGATCCCAGACTGGATCCTGATACGGAAAACAGACGTCAACGGAAACACTGGCAAAACTCAAATGAGGTCTGCGCTTCAGTTAGTAATACTGGACTGATGTTAATTTCTTAGTTTTGACAAAAGCACCACCACAAATGATTAAATAATACGTTAACACTGTGAGGGGCAGGGTGACAGCAGGGCGTTAGGAAACTCTCTGCTCCATTTCTGCCAGGCATAAAACTGGTTCAAATTTTAAATTCAAAGAAAACTGCATAACAACTAAGCTCAGATTCCAAAGCTGTCAGAAGCTCTAAACAGGATGGGGGGTCCAGAAGACCCAACGGGCAAACAGAATCGAGACTGGATGCCGTGAAGACAGCAAGAACTAGGCTTCTCAGGGCAGGAAAAAAAGTCACACATGAAGCGTGTAGGCTGTCGCGCAGTCGTGTCTGACTCTTTGCAGCCCCATGGACTGTAGCCTGCTAGGCCCCTCTGCCCGTGGGATTCTCCAGGTAAGAACACTGGAGTGGGTTGCCGTTTCCTTCTCCAGGGGATCTTCCCAACCTAGGGATCGAACCCCCATCTCTTAGGTCTCCTGCACTAGCAGGCAGGCTCTTCAGCACTAGCGCCACCTGGGAAACCAGGTGGGAAGAGAGGAAAGCTCAAATTAACTGCGGTGTTACACTGGAGTCAGAGGAAATTAGAATAAACTCACAACTTTTAGTATAAACTTATGACTTAAGACACAGATAACAGAGAATTACAGACGCATGCATGTACATGGGTATAAACACATATATGTCTTAGCTCTCTATCTGTTTAAAGGGCCTAGAAGCAATGACACTCGGTATCAAAAAGCCCCAGAGCTGGGTTTCTAAATGTCATTCTCCAATAAAAAGAAACTACAGCTTCTTGGAGAAGAGGTTGATCCCAGAACTGGGGCAGAGGAAGTACAAGATGAGCCTGAAACGTATTGCTGAGTCAGAAGGAAAGAAGTGCTCAAAAAAAAAGGTGGATTTGTTCAAAGGACAGAGGCACCAACCCAAGATGCTAAGGGCCAGAGCTCAAACAATCTCAGCAACACAATCAAGGGTGACCAGTGTTTTCCAGAAGGGTCAGTGGTCACGGAAGATAAAGAAAGAGTGAGGAACTGTTACTGGAGGAGACTGAGGAGGAAGAATCGTGAGCTGTGACACGGGATCCCAGACTGGATCCTGATACGGAAAACAGACGTCAACGGAAACACTGGCAAAACTCAAATGAGGTCTGCGCTTCAGTTAGTAATACTGGACTGATGTTAATTTCTTAGTTTTGACAAAAGCACCACCACAAATGATTAAATAATACGTTAACACTGTGAGGGGCAGGGTGACAGCAGGGCGTTAGGAAACTCTCTGCTCCATTTCTGCCAGGCATAAAACTGGTTCAAATTTTAAATTCAAAGAAAACTGCATAACAACTAAGCTCAGATTCCAAAGCTGTCAGAAGCAAAAGAAGGACCCAGGAAGGGCATGGGCTTCCCTTATAGCTCAGTCAGTAAAGAATCTGCCTGGGGCTTCCCTGGGGGTCCAGTGGGTAAGGACACCGCCTTGCAGTGCAAGGGGCGCCGGTTCGATCCCTGGCCTGGGAGGATCCCACGTGCCGCGGAGTGGCTGGACTGATGTATCCAATTACCGAGCCGGAGCTGTGGAGCGCATGCGCCCAGAGCTGGTGCTCTGCGACAACAGAGGCCACCGCGATGGGAGGCCCACACGGGCTGAAGAACAAAGATAGATGAAAATAGATAAATGAAAGACCAATAGAAGTGGCCCGCCCGTTCCCCTCCCTCCTCACCCCCTCCAATAGTAAATAAATAAACAAATCTTAAAAAAAAAAAAAAAAAGAATCTGCCTGCAGGGCTTCCCTGGTGGTCCAGTGGGTAAGGACACCGCCTTGCAGTGCAAGGGGCGCCGGTTCGATCCCTGGCCTGGGAGGATCCCACGTGCCGCGGAGTGGCTGGACTGATGTATCCAATTACCGAGCCGGAGCTGTGGAGCGCATGCGCCCAGAGCTGGTGCTCTGCGACAACAGAGGCCACCGCGATGGGAGGCCCACACGGGCTGAAGAACAAAGATAGATGAAAATAGATAAATGAAAGACCAATAGAAGTGGCCCGCCCGTTCCCCTCCCTCCTCACCCCCTCCAATAGTAAATAAATAAACAAATCTTAAAAAAAAAAAAAAAAAGAATCTGCCTGCAGGGCTTCCCTGGTGGTCCAGTGGGTAGGGACACCGCCTTTCAGTACAAGAGGCGCCAGTTCAATCCCTGGCCTGGGAAGATCCTACATGCTGCGGAGCAGGTGGACCAGTGTGTCCAATTACAAGCCAGCACTCTGGAGCGCATGCGCTCTGCTACTGGAGGGGCCACTGCAACAGGAGGCCCACACAGGCCAAAAAACAGAGACGGATGAAAATAAATAAAATATCAATAAAAGAGGCCAAAATTTAAAAAAAAAAAAAAAAAAAAGAATCTGCCTGCGATGCAATAGACGCGGGTTTGATTCCTGGGTCGGGAAGATCCCACTCCAGTATGGAAATTCCACAGACAGACAGAGGAGCCTGGTGGGCTACAGTCCATGGGGTGGCAAGAGTCGGTCATGACTAAACAACTAAACACCAGGAAGAGAACATGCTCTTGCAGAAGCAAAGGCACACTGTCCAGCAGAGGGCGCAATCTTGGCAGACGGCTGTCGATGAAGAGAGGGGTGGAGAAGCAGTAGGAAACTCATTTGAGAGCCTGCCAACGTCACCAACAGGATTCTGGAGCGGAGGATCAGGAGTGACAGCCTGACTCAAAAGCTGAAAGGGGCCATTCAAAAACTAGCTTACCCGCATTCATAACAGTGGACGGTCTCCGGCTCAGGGCAGATTTTACCACGCCCAAACATTACAATTTCAAAACTTTATTTTTTCACACAGAAATTTACAAAAATCACACATTTGAAAAGTTCCTGCAAATAGTGGAAATCCTGCTGGAAGAAGCAGCCTACATGTGCAGTGTCTTGTGTACAAGGAATAGCTGATTCACAGATCAAGTTCCCAGTGTAAGAATGACACAGTAAAGGAATACTTCTCATCTCCCTACCAGAACATTCTTACAGGCAGGGCTACAGAGCATTCTACAATAGGGTCTTTGTCCTTTATAAGACAAATAATTTTGTCCTAAAATTAATGAAGCTTTAATATTTTAATTGAGGACTCTGAATGTACTTAACAACCAAAAACAAGTTCAGACCCGAGCTCTCCCCTCCCTCATCATGGTCCAACAATGGTATGATCCCATTCAATTATTAATAACAATAAAAATCTCAATAAATTCTGTTAGGTAACCAACCAGCTATGGTGTCTATTAACCATCAAAGGCAAGACGTTACTGTCAAGATATAACAACATCCTCAGAGAACATCCAGGTGAAAGCTGGAGTCACTAAGCAGTTTCTGTAGCTGGTCACACAACATTAAGTAGGTCAAGATATGACCACGGCACAAAGACTAGCTTGTCTGCCGCCTGCTACGAGAGATGCCGAGTCCTTGGCCCTGTGTCCCTCAGCTACACGGCAACCCACTGCACACACTGCCACCACTAGGCTCCCTGGGAGACATGCAGCAAGCGGAAGGAACGCATCACGGGGATTGGCTGTTTGCCTGCTTTCGTCCCTGAATCCTTGTCTACTTTCAGCACCTAGAGCAGGCTTACCCCTGCTACCTTTCATGAGGTTAGGGCTCTTTTCTGTCACTAGTAGAGTGCTGCACCCCTGCCTTCCACGCTTCCGCTGACCTTCATGCACCTTCGACACACCGCTGCACCGTTTACCTCCTGGCAATCACCAAGACCACTTCGAGAATGGAAACTCATTTGAGAGCCTGCCAACGTCACCAACAGGATTCTGGAGCATAACAGCCTGACTCAAAAGCTGAAAGGCCATTCAAAAACTAGCTTACCCGCATTAATAACAGTGGACGGTCTCCGGCTCAGGGCAGATTTTACCACGCCCAAACATTACAATTTCAAAACTTTATTTTTTCACACAGAAATTTACAAAAATCACACATTTGAAAAGTTCCTGCAAATAGTGGAAATCCTGCTGGAAGAAGCAGCCTACATGTGCAGTGTCTTGTGTACAAGGAATAGCTGATTCACAGATCAAGTTCCCAGTGTAAGAATGACACAGTAAAGGAATACTTCTCATCTCCCTACCAGAACATTCTTACAGGCAGGGCTACAGAGCATTCTACAATAGGGTCTTTGTCCTTTATAAGACAAATAATTTTGTCCTAAAATTAATGAAGCTTTAATATTTTAATTGAGGACTCTGAATGTACTTAACAACCAAAAACAAGTTCAGACCCGAGCTCTCCCCTCCCTCATCATGGTCCAACAATGGTATGATCCCATTCAATTATTAATAACAATAAAAATCTCAATAAATTCTGTTAGGTAACCAACCAGCTATGGTGTCTATTAACCATCAAAGGCAAGACGTTACTGTCAAGATATAACAACATCCTCAGAGAACATCCAGGTGAAAGCTGGAGTCACTAAGCAGTTTCTGTAGCTGGTCACACAACATTAAGTAGGTCAAGATATGACCACGGCACAAAGACTAGCTTGTCTGCCGCCTGCTACGAGAGATGCCGAGTCCTTGGCCCTGTGTCCCTCAGCTACACGGCAACCCACTGCACACACTGCCACCACTAGGCTCCCTGGGAGACATGCAGCAAGCGGAAGGAACGCATCACGGGGATTGGCTGTTTGCCTGCTTTCGTCCCTGAATCCTTGTCTACTTTCAGCACCTAGAGCAGGCTTACCCCTGCTACCTTTCATGAGGTTAGGGCTCTTTTCTGTCACTAGTAGAGTGCTGCACCCCTGCCTTCCACGCTTCCGCTGACCTTCATGCACCTTCGACACACCGCTGCACCGTTTACCTCCTGGCAATCACCAAGGCCACTTCGAGAATGGAAAGCTCTGAAATTCCATCTGGTTTCCATTGAGATTCATCTGGCTCCCTTATGATCGTTCCAGTGTGCATCAAAGGTTTTGTTTTTGGTCACTGCAGAATGTTTTAGTATTAGGCTATTTTGTTTAAAACCACTGCTTTAAGTTCAATTTTTAATATTAAAACTTCAGTTCGGTATTAAGGTAAAGTGCACACATTCTGAGGCCTCAGTTAAGCAAAATGTTCAAATTTTCAAACATTCTAGAAAGAACAAGAATTTGTTTCTTTTGTTAGCAAAGGGTTTTTTATTTATCTTTTTATAGAAATGTGGCTGATCTGTAATTCTGTATAAGTTTCAGGTATACTGTAAAATGATTCAGTCATATATATATATATATATATATATACACACACACACATACACACTCATACACACACACACACATATATATATATACACATATAATATTCAGATTACTTTCTGTTAAAATAAAGATCTTTTTAGAAACAAAGCTACACATTTCACACTCATCAGCTAACAGACTACCAGGAGGACCTTGAAGCATCAGCTCAAGGAGGTGCCTGCAGGAGACCCTGTATCTTAAAAAATAATTGCTTTTCCCCAGGACACTGGGAATAATGAGGCCTAGGTCCTGAGTGCATGGTCCGAGGTGGTAATCACTGACCACATGTGGCTAGCCAGCACTTGAAACATGAGCAACTGAGGGACTAAGTTTTTGACTTTACTTGATTTTAACTAACCTAATTTAAAAGTGATACTCAACTCAGTTATTGGAAAACATTTAAAACGAGGGTTTGTAATGTTAAACTAATAAGAATATTATAAATAAGCTATATTTCAATAAAGATAAATATATAAAATGAAACAATTTTTGGTATGTAAAACACTTTTTTCAAGTATAAATTTTATGCAATCTACATACAGATCAAGTATTTCCAATGAAGACTAAGCAACTGAACTTCAGTTCAGTTTTATGTGCTGATACACATAAAAGACTTGGTTAAAAAAAATTGTAGGGGGAGAGCTTCCCTGGTGGTCCAGTGGGTAGAGAGTTTGTCTTGCAGTGCAAGGGACACTGGTTCGATCCCTGGCCTGGGAAGATCCCATGTGCTGTGGAGTGGCTGGACCGGTGTGTCCAATCACTAGTCAGCGCTCTGGAGCACATGCGTCCAGAGCCAGTGCTTTGCAGTGAGAGGCGCCACTGCAATGGGAGGCCCACACAGGCCAAAGAACAAAGATGGATGAAAAATAAATAAATAAAAAATCAATAAAAAGAAGCCAAAATTTAAAAAACTGTAGGGGCTTCCCTGGTGGTGCAGGGGTTGAGAATCCGCCTTGCAGTGCAGGACACCGGTCTGATCCCTGCTCTGGGAAGACCCCACGTGCCACGGGACAACGGGGCCTAAGCACCACCACTATTGAGCCCGTGCCCTAGAGCCTGTGCTCTGCAACAGAGAAGCCACCGCAGTGAGAAGCCCACACACAGCAAGCAGAGAGGAGCCTCCACCCTCCACCACTAGAGAAAGCCCTCAAGCCACAACGAAGACCAAGTGCAGCCAAAAATAAATATGTATTTTTAAAAATTGTAAAATATCTCAACATGGTCACATCTGGACTGGGGTCACAGGGACGCACTGAAACAGACGTGCTGGACCTACACAAGGTGGACATCCTCACGTCTGGACTGGCCACCTGCTCTCCCAAAGGCTTCTAAGTGAGCTAAACTCTCAGGGATTATGGGATGAAATGGAACGTCAGGGCAACAAAAATAATGATAAAAGAATCTGCTAATAAACAAACCATGGTATTCTTCAAAACTGAGTGCCACTGGATTAAATCATGTAGGATTTAACCTAGATACCAACTTTACAAAAAAGTGATACTCAACTCAGTTATTGGAAAACATTTAAAACGAGGGTTTGTAATGTTAAACTAATAAGAATATTATAAATAAGCTATATTTCAATAAAGATAAATATATAAAATGAAACAATTTTTGGTATGTAAAACACTTTTTTCAAGTATAAATTTTATGCAATCTACATACAGATCAAGTATTTCCAATGAAGACTAAGCAACTGAACTTCAGTTCAGTTTTATGTGCTGATACACATAAAAGACTTGGTTAAAAAAAATTGTAGGGGGAGAGCTTCCCTGGTGGTCCAGTGGGTAGAGAGTTTGTCTTGCAGTGCAAGGGACACTGGTTCGATCCCTGGCCTGGGAAGATCCCATGTGCTGTGGAGTGGCTGGACCGGTGTGTCCAATCACTAGTCAGCGCTCTGGAGCACATGCGTCCAGAGCCAGTGCTTTGCAGTGAGAGGCGCCACTGCAATGGGAGGCCCACACAGGCCAAAGAACAAAGATGGATGAAAAATAAATAAATAAAAAATCAATAAAAAGAAGCCAAAATTTAAAAAACTGTAGGGGCTTCCCTGGTGGTGCAGGGGTTGAGAATCCGCCTTGCAGTGCAGGACACCGGTCTGATCCCTGCTCTGGGAAGACCCCACGTGCCACGGGACAACGGGGCCTAAGCACCACCACTATTGAGCCCGTGCCCTAGAGCCTGTGCTCTGCAACAGAGAAGCCACCGCAGTGAGAAGCCCACACACAGCAAGCAGAGAGGAGCCTCCACCCTCCACCACTAGAGAAAGCCCTCAAGCCACAACGAAGACCAAGTGCAGCCAAAAATAAATATGTATTTTTAAAAATTGTAAAATATCTCAACATGGTCACATCTGGACTGGGGTCACAGGGACGCACTGAAACAGACGTGCTGGACCTACACAAGGTGGACATCCTCACGTCTGGACTGGCCACCTGCTCTCCCAAAGGCTTCTAAGTGAGCTAAACTCTCAGGGATTATGGGATGAAATGGAACGTCAGGGCAACAAAAATAATGATAAAAGAATCTGCTAATAAACAAACCATGGTATTCTTCAAAACTGAGTGCCACTGGATTAAATCATGTAGGATTTAACCTAGACGGCTAAGAAGTTGTTTACTCCCTGGGAAAATATCTCTCAATTCTTTCCTCTGGGAGGTGGCGACCTTCCTGAAGTCACACCCGTACTGTGGTTCCTTCTACCCAGGCACCACTTCCTTCACTCTGGATTCTGCCGTCTTCATTAACCTCTGCTTTCCCACGCTTCTTTCCAGGGTTTTGGACAAGGAAGAAAAAGGAAGACGACAGGATACTATAAAAAAGGTTAATGACAGCCCCTCTAAGGTTACTTAGCATTTACACAGTGACTCATAATTCTCTGGATGGTGATGCCCTTCCAACACTATATGCATTCATCAAAATAAAAAATTCTTCGCCACTGGATTTGCACTGCCATGGCCCACACTCTGTCTGTGGAGTGTGCTTTCTCTGAATCTGAATAAATCCATTTCCTACCTAAAAAAAAAAAAATTCTTCAAAGACATGCAACTGTACAGACATCTTTGTCTTCAAGGTGTGAACTATAGCTACTACTTGCATTTTTCCCACAGAAATGTGACTCTGACATTTGTTACATTGTCATTTTTTTTTTTTTTTTTTTGATCTCATGGCATGGCTTGCTGGATTCTCAGTTCCCTGACTAGGTACTGAACTCAGGCCAGGGTAATGAAAGTGCTGAATCCGAACCATAGACCACCAAGGAGCTCCCTCAAAATCCTTAACAAAAAAGCACAAGGCAGGGCTTCCCTGGTGGTCCAGTGGGTAAGGACACTGCTTTGCAGTGCAAGGGACGCTGGTTCGATCCCTGACCTGGGAAGATCTCACATGCCGCGGCACTGTTGGACCGATGTGTCCAATGATCGAGCCGGAGCTCTGGAGCACATGTGCCCAGAGCCAGTGCTCTGTGACAACAGAGGCCACCGCCATGGGAGGCCCACACAGGCCAAAGAACAAAGATGGATGAAAATAGATAAATGAAAGACCAATAGAAGTGGCCTGCCCGCTCCCCCGCTCCCCAATCTACGCCCCCTGCCCCAAAAAAGAAAAACCTATTAAAAGCACAAGGCAATTATGAAGAAAAAGAGTCTGGCATTTGGGCACCACAGACACAATATACACAATCTCGTGCTTGCCAAAAAACTGCTGAACTCTAAGCAAACATGTAACCCCTTAGCAGTGGCTTTCCTTTTTCTTGTAAGTTAGGGAGGAGGGAAATAAAAAGTCATTCCAAATATCTCATTTTGGTGGAAATAAACTACAAACTACACAGGCACTGTCCTCTACACTAACACGGCAGTAAACACCCTCACACCACTGTTCTCAGTCAACCAAAGCATAATAGTAAAATGAGCAATTTGAGGCTTCCCTGGTAGTTCAGTGGTAAAAAGATTCACCTGCCAATGCAGGAGACACGGGTTGGATCCCTGATCCGGGAAGATTCCACATGCTGTAAGCAACTAAGCTCGTGAGCCACAACTATTGAGCCTGTGCTATACAGCCTTGGAGCCGCAACTGTGGAGCCTCGGAGCCGTAACTGCTGAAGCCTGTGTGCCCTGGAGCCCGAGTTCCACAACAAGAGAAGTCACTGCAAAGAGAAGCCTGCTCAGCTCAACTAGAGAGTAGCCCCAACTCCCTGCAAACAGAGAAGAGCCTGTGGCAGCAGTGAAAACCCAGAATAGCCAAAAAATAAATAAATATATAAAAATTTTTAAAAATAAATGAACAATATGAATACATTCCTTATATGTATTTCAATCAAATTCCTTTAAAAAAAGAAAATAAACCAGCCTCAGGGAGGGAAAGACTTCACAAAAGAAACATATCTCCTTAGAAATTCCTCCTCCATCCCCTCTTCTCCTACTTTTAGGGTCTAGTGTAGGTGTCACATTTTTTTTTTTTAGACAACGTTTTACAAATAGTAAAACAATTATTAGCTCCTAGGACTACAAACAAACAAACAGGCCAAGGAGCAAAGTATTTTCAAGTTGAAGTTTCCCTTAGAGGCAACTAGGGCAAAGCTCCTGCACATGGGGAGCCTGAAGACTGGTGAGAAGGGGTGACCAGGAGAGCTGCGGTCCCACAGGACACCTGCCCCTGACGCTGACCAGGAAAGGCAGTCCCTGGCTGCTAGTTAGGAAGATACCACTGAAGTCTAAGAGAGAATCCAAAAACAACGTTGGTTGCTAAGTGGGAGACACAGCCGAGCCATGCAACAGGTGTTCCAAGAAGGGAGCCAGTGGATGGAAATCCCCACTCTGTGCCCAGTGTGCCAGACATCATGCTGGCTGGGCCCTATCTACAAATCCCAGAGAACATCAGCTAGGCCCTGAAAACTTCGGAAGGCAGATACTACTAGGGCAATGCACTGCATTTCAAGCAGGATCGTGGGCAAAGCCTTAGAGATGGGATCGCCATACTGGGCTACCTACTGTGTCCCAGGAGAGCATGGGCAGATGAAGTGGTGAAGCTCCAGTTCCTATCTTACTGCTCACTTACTGGACTTGACAATATGAAGTTGCTATTTCTGCTCTAACAAATTACCCACTAATTTAGCAGCTTAAAGAACCATCTTGCAGCATGGAGGTCAAAGTCCAAAATGGTCTTCCCTGGGCTAAAAACAAGGTGTCAGCAGGGATATTCTTTTAGGAGGCTCCAGGGGATAATCCACATCCTCGCCTTGCCTACCTTTCAGAGGCTACCTGCGTTCCTTGGCTTGTGGCCCCTTCCATCTCCAAAACTAGCATCAGCCAGTCAAGTCCTTCTCTTCCTGAATCACTCACACTATTCTTTGCCGTTTAATCCCACTTTTAAGACTCGTGTGTACCTATGGCTGATTCATGTTGGCATATGGCAGAAACCAGTACAATCATCCTTCCATTAAAAATAGATGATTTTTTTTTTTTTAAGTATCATTCTGATTACTTTTGGCCTACTCAGATAGTCCTAGATAATACCTCTTTCTCAACATCGGCTCATTAGCAACCTAAATACATACACCACCTCCATTTCCCTTTGTCACACAATGTAACATATTCACAGACCTTGGGATTAGACTGTGGACATCTCTGGGGTCCTAGACTCTGTCATGTAGATTTGGGCCTTCCCCAAGCCCCAATTTCCTCTCCTAAGACAGAAACATTGAGATGGTTTAACAAATCCACTTAAAACATAAGACGGTAAAACCAGGAGAGCTGCGGTCCCACAGGACACCTGCCTGACGCTGACCAGGAAAGGCAGTCCCTGGCTGCTAGTTAGGAAGATACCACTGAAGTCTAAGAGAGAATCCAAAAACAACGTTGGTTGCTAAGTGGGAGACACAGCCGAGCCATGCAACAGGTGTTCCAAGAAGGGAGCCAGTGGATGGAAATCCCCACTCTGTGCCCAGTGTGCCAGACATCATGCTGGCTGGGCCCTATCTACAAATCCCAGAGAACATCAGCTAGGCCCTGAAAACTTCGGAAGGCAGATACTACTAGGGCAATGCACTGCATTTCAAGCAGGATCGTGGGCAAAGCCTTAGAGATGGGATCGCCATACTGGGCTACCTACTGTGTCCCAGGAGAGCATGGGCAGATGAAGTGGTGAAGCTCCAGTTCCTATCTTACTGCTCACTTACTGGACTTGACAATATGAAGTTGCTATTTCTGCTCTAACAAATTACCCACTAATTTAGCAGCTTAAAGAACCATCTTGCAGCATGGAGGTCAAAGTCCAAAATGGTCTTCCCTGGGCTAAAAACAAGGTGTCAGCAGGGATATTCTTTTAGGAGGCTCCAGGGGATAATCCACATCCTCGCCTTGCCTACCTTTCAGAGGCTACCTGCGTTCCTTGGCTTGTGGCCCCTTCCATCTCCAAAACTAGCATCAGCCAGTCAAGTCCTTCTCTTCCTGAATCACTCACACTATTCTTTGCCGTTTAATCCCACTTTTAAGACTCGTGTGTACCTATGGCTGATTCATGTTGGCATATGGCAGAAACCAGTACAATCATCCTTCCATTAAAAATAGATGATTTTTTTTTTTTTAAGTATCATTCTGATTACTTTTGGCCTACTCAGATAGTCCTAGATAATACCTCTTTCTCAACATCGGCTCATTAGCAACCTAAATACATACACCACCTCCATTTCCCTTTGTCACACAATGTAACATATTCACAGACCTTGGGATTAGACTGTGGACATCTCTGGGGTCCTAGACTCTGTCATGTAGATTTGGGCCTTCCCCAAGCCCCAATTTCCTCTCCTAAGACAGAAACATTGAGATGGTAACACTCCCTACTTCAAAGAGGCAGTGAAGACTGGACCTCCTGATCAAGAGCTCCACTCAGCACCAGCATATGACGCACAGCGTTACCTAACAAGCAGTCCAGGAGAGACCAGAACTGGGTTTGCCCACACCAAGTAGTTTCACTATAAGCATGTGACTTTATTATAGAAAATGATTCCTGAGAGGTTTTCAACAGTTGGTTTTGGGTTCTTGGTCTTGGCATTTTATTTCAGCTCAAAACAACAACAAAAATCCCCACCCAAAATCCCCCAACAACCTTAAAGGAATAGGATCAAAAATGAAAACACACACATACAGGGACTTCCTGGTGGTCCAGGGGTTAAGACTCCACATTTCCACTGCCGGGAACAGGGGCTCCATGCCTGTTCAGGGAACTGGGATACCACACACCACACAGAACGGCCACAAAACAAAACAAACAAAAACAAAAAACTCCAGACACAAACAACAGCAAAAACACATACACGTATGCTCTCCTAAAACAGAAAAACTTAAAAGATACCACAAAACAATAAGTAAAGACAGTGTCGTGTTTCAAACACACGGGTTCAAGGAATCGGGAGTGTCCACAAGTGACCACTGAACCTGCTCTGGGCTCTCCGCACACCTTCTGCTGACCACTATCTCCCACTCCCTCGTCCCTGCACACTCACCTGCAGGCTGACTCCAGTCTCCCCTTGTCTGACCTGCACGCCCCACCTCAGGGCTCCAACAAAGCCTGTCATACAGGTGTCATTCCACTGGCTCTGGGGACAAGCCCACCTGTGGGCCACCCTCGCCGGGGGCACAGCTGACGGTACCGAGTGCTGTTCATCTCTACCATGGGAGCACAAAGCGGCCCCTCGAGGGTTCGCTGATTAGAAGGTCAGGTTTCTGATTCTACCTCAGAAGAGCAGGGGGGCCTGGTTCCGGCTTTAGCACTTCCTCAGCAGCACCGACAAGGCTGAGGAGACGTCGTGCTGGGAATAAAAGCATTTCCTATGAAACACGATCACATTCTTGCTAAAGCAAGAACAACCTAATTTAAAAGTGAGTCTGGGCACTTCCCCTGGTGGTCCAGTGGATAAGGACACCATCTTGCAGTGCAAGGGGCGCCGGTTCGAGCCCTGGCCTGGGAAGATCCCACGTGCCGCGGAGCGGCTGGACGGATGTGTCCAATCACCTAGCCGGAGCTCTGGAGCGCATGCGCCCAGAGCTGGCGCTCTGCGACAACAGACGCCACCGCGATGGGAGGCCCGCAGGAGCCAAAGAACAAAGACGGATGAAAACAGAGAAATGAAAGACCAATAGAAGTGGCCCGCCCGCTCCCCTTGCTGACCTCCCTCCCCAACCTGACCCCCGCCCCCAAAAAAAAAAAAGTGAGTCTGAGGTATGGGAACAAAACGTGTGGAATTCCTAATGTACTTATTCTAAAGTGTGTTACTCAGTACCCAGAGGGTCTCAGATCACACTGGTTAGTTACAAGGAAAAAAAAAATATTTCCCTCTGTAAGTGGTACAGGGACAATACTCTCTCAACACTAACAATACTCACTGACCTCAACAAGGAGATTGAGAACCTGTCTCATTCACGGAGGACTGTTAAACCCCAATGCCTGGTCCAAACTCCCAAGGGTTAGACCCAGAAACCTAAGGAAACGCACCAATCTCAGAGTCAACCTCACCTAAGAAGTTTCATTTTCTAAAATAGTCATTGGGTTTTTAAAAAATATTTACTTTATATATTTGGTCTGTACTTACAGCATGTGAAGTCTTAGCTGGGGCCTGTGGGATCTCGTCTCCTGACCAGGGTTTAAGCCTGAATCCCCTGCATGGGGAGTGTGGAGTCTTAGCCACTGGACCACCAGGAAAGTCCCAGTCCCTTGTTTCTTCAACGACTTTAAGAATGTCACTTACGAATGTCACTTACAAGATACGAAAATTCTACCTTTCAGACGTAATGATGTTGTATAAAGTTCCACAATTTAACAGAAAAGTGCTCCAAAAAAGCTTTATTTGTGAATAAAGACATGGAGAAGGAAGCTTTTAGTGTCCTGAAGGGATTATCCCAGCAGATCACAGCAACACTCAGCACCACCTGGTGGAGGCAAGGGGCCCTACACTGGAATCAGTTCCTCAAAAAGAAAAAAAATTACTGCAACAGTATTTTCCAAAGGTGTTCCTTAGAAGACAAATGCCACTAAGTTTCCTGTCAACTACACCCAGGAATTGCCAAAGGTGAAAGAAGGAAATGGAAATGACATCTTTAGTTAATAGTTCAGTGTATTTTGAGGATTTCAGTGTATTTAAAATACCGTGTGCATTTCAATCCAATCCATTAGGATTCTAGTGTCAGAAGACAGTGCGAAGCCAAGAATGAGCCAGGCAGGGTCTCCACCCGGCCCAGGGTGGTGGCTCCTGGAATGCTGGTCTAGGGAACCTGAAAGGCTGGGAGGAGGGGATGTGAAGGTGGTGGCAGCGGATCCAAACTGACTTAACACCCCACTGCCAAAATCACTCCCTCCTCAGCAATTTCAAGGTAAACTGTCCTTTACAAGTCTTTCACCAAACTGTGAGAGTTGCAGGAGCTGGAGGACATCGCCTCGGCCTCAAGGCCCTCAACAACATATCCTGTCTGAACAGACTGGCTCACATTCTGGTGGGGCGGAGAGGCAGGCGGCTCCACGGGGAGGACACTGTCCACACCATCATCTGCTGGTGTCCACAGGGAATTGATTCCAGTCCTTCACCCGACACCCATGGATGCTCAAGCCCCTTAGTAAAATGGCACAGCATTTTCACATAACCTACACACATGTACAGGTAGGTATGCTTTAGATCAGACTTAGCTTGCTTGTAACATCCAATACAGTGCAAATGCTAAATAAACAGTTGTAGATACAATGTAACGCTATGTAAGTTAGTGGCCAGATATATTATAAGTTCAATTTTCGCTTTGGGGCACTTCCTGGAATTTTCCTAATATTTTCAACTCAGGCTTGGCCATATCCACAGGTGCTGAACCTGTGGACAGAGATGGCCAACTATTCAAAAAGAAGCAGGTATGGAGTGCTCCAGGAAAAGGGAAGAGGAAGACTTGCTGGTTGGTTTAGAGACAAAAGGTCTGGTTTAAAAAGCTTTATTTGTGAATAAAAACATGGAGAAGGAAGCTTTTAGTGTCCTGAAGGGATTATCCCAGCAGATCACAGCAACACTCAGCACCACCTGGTGGAGGCAAGGGGCCCTACACTGGAATCAGTTCCTCAAAAAGAAAAAAAATTACTGCAACAGTATTTTCCAAAGGTGTTCCTTAGAAGACAAATGCCACTAAGTTTCCTGTCAACTACACCCAGGAATTGCCAAAGGTGAAAGAAGGAAATGGAAATGACATCTTTAGTTAATAGTTCAGTGTATTTTGAGGATTTCAGTGTATTTAAAATACCGTGTGCATTTCAATCCAATCCATTAGGATTCTAGTGTCAGAAGACAGTGCGAAGCCAAGAATGAGCCAGGCAGGGTCTCCACCCGGCCCAGGGTGGTGGCTCCTGGAATGCTGGTCTAGGGAACCTGAAAGGCTGGGAGGAGGGGATGTGAAGGTGGTGGCAGCGGATCCAAACTGACTTAACACCCCACTGCCAAAATCACTCCCTCCTCAGCAATTTCAAGGTAAACTGTCCTTTACAAGTCTTTCACCAAACTGTGAGAGTTGCAGGAGCTGGAGGACATCGCCTCGGCCTCAAGGCCCTCAACAACATATCCTGTCTGAACAGACTGGCTCACATTCTGGTGGGGCGGAGAGGCAGGCGGCTCCACGGGGAGGACACTGTCCACACCATCATCTGCTGGTGTCCACAGGGAATTGATTCCAGTCCTTCACCCGACACCCATGGATGCTCAAGCCCCTTAGTAAAATGGCACAGCATTTTCACATAACCTACACACATGTACAGGTAGGTATGCTTTAGATCAGACTTAGCTTGCTTGTAACATCCAATACAGTGCAAATGCTAAATAAACAGTTGTAGATACAATGTAACGCTATGTAAGTTAGTTGCCAGATATATTATAAGTTCAATTTTTGCTTTGGGGAACTTCCTGGAATTTTCCTAATATTTTCAACTCAGGCTTGGCCATATCCACAGGTGCTGAACCTGTGGACAGAGATGGCCAACTATTCAAAAAGAAGCAGGTATGGAGTGCTCCAGGAAAAGGGAAGAGGAAGACTTGCTGGTTGGTTTAGAGACAAAAGGTCTGGTTTAAATACTTTTAAGAAGAGAGACCAGGACTTACTTCAGATGCTTTCAGCCAGTGGCTTTCTCATTAAACTACAACAGATTTTCAGACTATGACTTTACTCACATACAACACACACTTCACACATGACGTGGCCTTGTAAAACAAGCACTGACCCTCACCTCCACCATCTCCAATTTTATGGACAGAGAAACTCAAAACACAAAAAAGCTGAATTGTTTGTTCACGTTTACAGACATAGCCAGGGACAGACAGAGGCTAAGGCCCAGATACTGCCCGCTCCCAGGCTCCTGCTTTCCCCGCAGGAGGCACCGTGTCCCTTGTGAAGGTCAAATGAACAAAGCTTGTTGCCAAGTTTTCTCTTTTAAAAAAGTCACTGAATAATAGCAGAATATAATAACATTCTACCAGAACACGTTTTTATAGGAAATTAATAATCATAAGACAGAAGAAAATCAAGTACGTAACTTAAAAATATCAGATTTTCTTCTGGAAGAAGAAGAAAGAGCCTGTTGGCCAAGATCAAGGTGGGAAGGCTCCCAGAGAAAAGGCTCTGTGGTCTAGGAAGAGTGGAGAAGTAGAAAGGACCAGCATCCCCAGGATCCGGAATTGTATCTAGAAAGGCCAGCCCACAGTTAATCATTCAGCACTTTGAAAGGATTAACCAGTATCGAGGAATGTGTAAGACATTTTATAAAAAACTGAAAGGAAAGTTTAAAGAAATAAGCAAACATGCCCGACACCCATGCATGCTCAAGCCCCTTAGTAAAATGGCACAGCAGTTTCACATAACCTACACACATGTACAGGTAGGTATGCTTTAGATCAGACTTAGCTTGCTTGTAACATCCAATACAGTGCAAATGCTAAATAAACAGTTGTAGATACAATGTAACGCTATGTAAGTTAGTTGCCAGATATATTATAAGTTCAATTTTTGCTTTGGGGAACTTCCTGGAATTTTCCTAATATTTTCAACTCAGGCTTGGCCATATCCACAGGTGCTGAACCTGTGGACAGAGATGGCCAACTATTCAAAAAGAAGCAGGTATGGAGTGCTCCAGGAAAAGGGAAGAGGAAGACTTGCTGGTTGGTTTAGAGACAAAAGGTCTGGTTTAAATACTTTTAAGAAGAGAGACCAGGACTTACTTCAGATGCTTTCAGCCAGTGGCTTTCTCATTAAACTACAACAGATTTTCAGACTATGACTTTACTCACATACAACACACACTTCACACATGACGTGGCCTTGTAAAACAAGCACTGACCCTCACCTCCACCATCTCCAATTTTATGGACAGAGAAACTCAAAACACAAAAAAGCTGAATTGTTTGTTCACGTTTACAGACATAGCCAGGGACAGACAGAGGCTAAGGCCCAGATACTGCCCGCTCCCAGGCTCCTGCTTTCCCCGCAGGAGGCACCGTGTCCCTTGTGAAGGTCAAATGAACAAAGCTTGTTGCCAAGTTTTCTCTTTTAAAAAAGTCACTGAATAATAGCAGAATATAATAACATTCTACCAGAACACGTTTTTATAGGAAATTAATAATCATAAGACAGAAGAAAATCAAGTACGTAACTTAAAAATATCAGATTTTCTTCTGGAAGAAGAAGAAAGAGCCTGTTGGCCAAGATCAAGGTGGGAAGGCTCCCAGAGAAAAGGCTCTGTGGTCTAGGAAGAGTGGAGAAGTAGAAAGGACCAGCATCCCCAGGATCCGGAATTGTATCTAGAAAGGCCAGCCCACAGTTAATCATTCAGCACTTTGAAAGGATTAACCAGTATCGAGGAATGTGTAAGACATTTTATAAAAAACTGAAAGGCAAGTTTAAATAAATAAGCAAACATGCTATGAACCTAGAAAGGGAAGCTAAGTTTTATGAACATGTCAATTACCTCAGTGTGTATGCTAAGCTGCTTCAGTCATGTTCAACTCTTTGTGACCCTATGGACTGTAGCCCACCAGATTCCTCTGTCCATGGGATTCTCCAGGAAAGTATACTGGAGTGGGCTGCCATTTCCTCCTCCAGGGAATCTTCCTGAACCTGCAGCTCTTGTGTCTCCTGCATTGGCAGGCGATTCTTTACCACTTGAACCATCTAGGAGGCCCAAATTACCTCTAAGTCAATTTAAATTTTAATAAATTTCCAACCACAAGTCAGCCAAATGGATAGATGGATATAAAATACTCCAGGAACTTCCCTGGTGGTCCAGTGGTTAAGACTCTGTGCTTCTAATGCAGGCGGCCCAAGTCTGATCCCTGGTCAGGGAACTAGATCCCACATGCCACAACTAAGACCCAGTGCAGCCAAATTAAAATAAATAAGGCAATTAAAAAAAAAAAGAATGCGCCATAAAACACAAGACCTAGAGGAAGCAGAGTCCAGATTACATCAGGTGATTACTTACAGAGCAAGAAATGAAATTATATTTACTCACACAAAAAGAGGGATCTAGACCAAAAGAAGGCACAGAAATAGACCCCATCACATATAAGAAAATATTTCTTGATTAAGCAGGCATCATCAAGATGAAGGATAAAGGAAGCATTATTCTGTAAATGGTGCTAACTGATTAGCCAGTGAGAAGCAAGGAAAATCAGCTGTGCTCTGTATTTGAAACTCAGGCAACATAAAGTGCTGAATAATTTCAAAATCAAAAAGAAGAAAGTGAACTGATTAGCAATTGGACTTTTCAAAAAACAAATAAATAAATCAAGAAAAAGAACCAGATTTAATTTAACTACATGAAAATATACAACTGCTATATTTAAAAAATGATAAAGGTAAAATGGCTAGAAGACATTGGGCAGAATTGTAACAAAGGGTGACTCTCCACACCTCCTAATGGGAGGGCTAACATAAACTGAGAAATCAGCACCAAGATCCAAATCAACAGGGAGAGGGCTCAGGTAACTAAGATGTCCCCTCCCTCAGCACCCTACCCTTCAACACCCAGGCAGGACGCTTCATTTATGGTACATTCTCAAAAGATCTGTAGACCAAAGGCAAGCTAAACGATTGTTACAGACTGTCTTGCCTATCTCTAAGGCAATTTAAGGAAAACAAAAACAAAAAAAATCAATGAGGCAATGGAAAGACATGTGCATTTTATACACATGCATGTTCTGGTGAACCAGGACATCTGCTTTCTACTGTAACAGTCTAAATACTTCATCAGTTAAGCGCTCCATAACCAAATGTTAAATGTGTGTCAACTGTTCCTCAGGCTTTAATTTGTGTACACAACAGAAATGCAACAATGACTTAGAATCTGCATTTCAAACTGTCCTGTTAAAAAGAAAAAAGCCTGCATGGGTTCCTGCTGAACACTGGCTGTTAATAATAAGTAAAATACCACAGGAGGAGGAAAAGGGGAAGAACGTCCAGATGCCCAAGACAAGATTTACTTTAGGCAATCCTTCACAGTATGTTATTTATAGACATTCATCCTTCCAAATTTGTCTTTTTCTTGTAAAACTGGTTCATTAAAGCTCAGGTGGGAGCTTACCTACAAAAATGGGGTGAAAAATTATTAACTGGAATGAGCTCAGTTCCTGTAAAGTTCATAGGCAACAGGACTTTACAAGACCCAACTAGAATCACAAGAGGGAAGAAATGAGGTAAAGGTAAATTGAGCTAGATTTATTCTGAGAAGGAAAGTCATGCAATCATTTGTCAAAAGTAGTGATCTGACCAAGAGGTTTGTTAGCACCTTCAAGAAGTCTTCACACATTTGTCACCTTCCTTGCTTAAAAAAAAGAAAAAAACAGGGTAAGTCAACTATCTTTTTTTAAAAAACGGGGGAAAAGTCTCCTACCTCATATTTCGAAAGGTTCTTTTCCAAAAGAAGCAATATTTTGGAAACCTCTGAATGAAAAGGTAATTTAAGATGAAACACGAACACACATTATAAGCTCACTGGAGAATAACACACCCTCCCAAACTTTGAAACAGCTTCTCTGACTCAAGAACTTGAATGCTGCCATGATTTGAGAGACTGACTCTAGGCTACTCTTTTATACACCATCTTCAAAGGACTTGAGTTTTCTAAGAGGATTTGTGGATATCTATCCGCTTATCGAAGTTGGTAGTGTAGTTTGTTTTCAAAATTCACACTGACTCACTGACCCTTCTCAGTCACCTGAAGCCCAAAGTCTTTCAAGTGGAGACACACCTAATGGGACAGCCTGAGCTCCTCTCCCAACGTCCCCCAGGTGAAAAGCATGCACACAGTAGATCCTCTACGCATAAAAACTTAAGGCAATGCACTTATTAAAATAGGCAATATAACTGCTTGACGTATACCCCCAAACACTGAGGCAATGTAATATCCAGTGCTAGGAAGGGAGCTGTGTATCTTGGTGGACCCACTGAAGGAGAAGTGTCAGGCCATCAGTCTGATCACTCATTCGGGAAATAGTGACTAAGCCCCTGCTATGTGCCACAGGAGGAGGAAAAGGGAAGAACGTCCAGATGCCCAAGACAAGATTTACTTTAGGCAATCCTTCACAGTATGTTATTTATAGACATTCATCCTTCCAAATTTGTCTTTTTCTTGTAAAACTGGTTCATTAAAGCTCAGGTGGGAGCTTACCTACAAAAATGGGGTGAAAAATTATTAACTGGAATGAGCTCAGTTCCTGTAAAGTTCATAGGCAACAGGACTTTACAAGACCCAACTAGAATCACAAGAGGGAAGAAATGAGGTAAAGGTAAATTGAGCTAGATTTATTCTGAGAAGGAAAGTCATGCAATCATTTGTCAAAAGTAGTGATCTGACCAAGAGGTTTGTTAGCACCTTCAAGAAGTCTTCACACATTTGTCACCTTCCTTGCTTAAAAAAAAGAAAAAAACAGGGTAAGTCAACTATCTTTTTTTAAAAAACGGGGGAAAAGTCTCCTACCTCATATTTCGAAAGGTTCTTTTCCAAAAGAAGCAATATTTTGGAAACCTCTGAATGAAAAGGTAATTTAAGATGAAACACGAACACACATTATAAGCTCACTGGAGAATAACACACCCTCCCAAACTTTGAAACAGCTTCTCTGACTCAAGAACTTGAATGCTGCCATGATTTGAGAGACTGACTCTAGGCTACTCTTTTATACACCATCTTCAAAGGACTTGAGTTTTCTAAGAGGATTTGTGGATATCTATCCGCTTATCGAAGTTGGTAGTGTAGTTTGTTTTCAAAATTCACACTGACTCACTGACCCTTCTCAGTCACCTGAAGCCCAAAGTCTTTCAAGTGGAGACACACCTAATGGGACAGCCTGAGCTCCTCTCCCAACGTCCCCCAGGTGAAAAGCATGCACACAGTAGATCCTCTACGCATAAAAACTTAAGGCAATGCACTTATTAAAATAGGCAATATAACTGCTTGACGTATACCCCCAAACACTGAGGCAATGTAATATCCAGTGCTAGGAAGGGAGCTGTGTATCTTGGTGGACCCACTGAAGGAGAAGTGTCAGGCCATCAGTCTGATCACTCATTCGGGAAATAGTGACTAAGCCCCTGCTATGTGCCAGATGCTGAAGAAAACACTAACCTTCAAGACACACAGTCTTGACCCTCAGAAACCTCCCAGCCCCAGGAAAATGACAGGCAGTAAACAAGTCATCTCATAACTATGCACGTAAGTATAAAGTAGGTTGAGTGCTACGAAAGAAAACAACAAACCTCTCTCCACAGTGGGAGACTGTTGAGGTGAGGTCTGAGGGGAACCTGGAGGACAGACAGGGGTTCAAAAGGTAGAGAGCTGGGCCCCGGGTGCTGGGTGGGGAGAGGGCACGTTTCAGGCAGAAGGACTAGCACAGGGGCCCCAGCGGGAGGAAGGAGGGGCAAGACTGGATACCAGTTAGGTGCCCACTGGTCCAGTCTGGGGCTGGGAAGAGGCTTGGAGCAGGGCTTGTCACAGAGAGATGAAGAGCAGATGAAAGTATCTAACAGAAAACTGACTTAAGGTCATGGCTGACAGAGGGAAAGAAAATGGAGCAATGGGGGAAAATGGGCAGGACACAAGGCTGAATTTACAAAGCAGGACTCCAAATAAGATATGACTTAGCTAGGCCAAACAATTTGTATACATGGGTTTGAGAATCATGAACCTGGCAGTAGGCTGATGCTGTAATGTGACATGACTTTCATACTTATAAAGGCAATGTGTTCCTAAGTTATGACACATCAGCTGAGAATACAGGCACTAAAAATTTTGATCAAAACTTGTAACTCCTCACAAAAGATTATGATATAATAAAACTTAAAGTACAAAATATATCATTGTAGACATTGTGTGATCGAGCTACATTAAAAAAAAATTAGTCTCTAAACACTTAAGAGACTATACTTGAAACAGCAGAAAACTCTTGTCAAAAGAACATAAAACAATGTAATACAAATACAGAGAAAAGGAATCAAGAAACCTGAAAAATATGATCATAAAGATAACATGCAAATGCAGATATCAATATTTATACATTTCTGTCAAAATACTACTGTGTTAATACAAATCCTGTTTACCTTTCTTTAACGAATGTAGGGCTGAGGTGAAGAAGGTCAAATAACCCGGTGGCTGGGGCGAGCCATTGAACTCAAAGTAACCAAGTACTCCAGGCTGCAGGACAAGAGCAGAATTAGGTGACTACATAAAGGGAAACATTTCAAAACAAGAATAGCATACCATCATAACTTAACAATTGCAATTTGTTGCATTTCATTTTTTTAAACATCTTCAGAGAAGCCCATGAAAACAGTTCCCTGGAAGGGCTGACCTTCCCCCTTTATTGAGACACCAAATAGGGCAAGGGATGGAGCTGAGCTGCAGCAGCTGTTACAGGGGCAATTCAGAGCTCACCGGTCTTTCCACCCTCTGTGGACAGTTCTCCTACGTCCCTGGGTTGAAACCTCACCATCAAGTTTGAGTACCCACTTGCTTTTGTTCAGCAATTCCAGGCAAACTAGTTCAATGATTTGTAATCTTTCCTGCATTTCTTCCTCTGCCTCTTCCTTCCTCACTCCAAACACACCTTCACGCTCACGGGAAAGCAGGCTACCTCTGACTGGCTTAACTGGTACTCAAGGTCATCCTTCCAGGGGCTCCCTTCTTCCCACACTCAGCGCCCAGCACCCCTCACTGGCAACCCACATCTCTTATCAGGTCAATCTGCTGAGACCCTGTTGCTCCTCCAGCCCAATTTCCACCTGCTCACTCCACTTCTCTAAGCTTAGCACAGAATGCCCCTCCATTCTGCCAAACCACTTAACCACCAGACACAGTCTGCCTTCGTGTTCAGAAAGATTTCTTCCTTCTTAGAAGGCCACATGTGGGCACCATTCTGTCAGATTCTGTTCTATAATGAAGTGTTTTCAAAGCCCAACAGTGAGTACTTGAGGAAAGAGTGAGGATTTGGAGTCAGAAGACCTAAGCTGGAGTCTGACAGCTCAATGATCCTGGGCGAACCCCTCAATGCGAAACTCAGCTTCTTTAGCTGGCACATGGGGACCATTCATCCGGGGAATACTGAGAAGAATGAGCTTGATGAACATAAAGCACGAGGCAGAGGTTAAGGAGTCCTTTTCAGCCCTAAAACACCTAACACTATGTTTTTAATCAATAATTTTCGAGCTGATTTGATCTTTCGCACTAAGATTCAAAAGGTAAAACAGAAATTCAATTGCTGGTCAAGTTCAAAACCAATATGCTGTTGAAAAAATCTGGTCTATAGGAGAACACATCATCTTTTGAATCTAAAGCATTTTATTTAAATAAAATCAACTTCTTTTCATTCTGGTAGAAATGGAAATCATCAGGTTTAATCTCAACATCTACAAAAAAAAATCCATCAAATAACTAATTTTTCAAAGAACTGAGGAAATAAAGTTACTAAAACAGTTATTTTTTTTTTCCTGCTAAACAAGCCAATCCAGAATTGGCTAAAAGTAGAATTACACAGTGTTTGGGTTCTTAAGGTTTCAAACAAACCCACGATGGTGTATCAGCCTTTCAGCCATGAACAAAAGATCTTCAGAAATTTCAGTCAGTCAATACTATATAATTCAAGATAAAAAGCGATGGAAAAAATACATCCATTTAAATGTCTTTCGATTCATACGGGGTCCTTATTCCCCCCCCACTCCAAACACACCTTCACGCTCACGGGAAAGCAGGCTACCTCTGACTGGCTTAACTGGTACTCAAGGTCATCCTTCCAGGGGCTCCCTTCTTCCCACACTCAGCGCCCAGCACCCCTCACTGGCAACCCACATCTCTTATCAGGTCAATCTGCTGAGACCCTGTTGCTCCTCCAGCCCAATTTCCACCTGCTCACTCCACTTCTCTAAGCTTAGCACAGAATGCCCCTCCATTCTGCCAAACCACTTAACCACCAGACACAGTCTGCCTTCGTGTTCAGAAAGATTTCTTCCTTCTTAGAAGGCCACATGTGGGCACCATTCTGTCAGATTCTGTTCTATAATGAAGTGTTTTCAAAGCCCAACAGTGAGTACTTGAGGAAAGAGTGAGGATTTGGAGTCAGAAGACCTAAGCTGGAGTCTGACAGCTCAATGATCCTGGGCGAACCCCTCAATGCGAAACTCAGCTTCTTTAGCTGGCACATGGGGACCATTCATCCGGGGAATACTGAGAAGAATGAGCTTGATGAACATAAAGCACGAGGCAGAGGTTAAGGAGTCCTTTTCAGCCCTAAAACACCTAACACTATGTTTTTAATCAATAATTTTCGAGCTGATTTGATCTTTCGCACTAAGATTCAAAAGGTAAAACAGAAATTCAATTGCTGGTCAAGTTCAAAACCAATATGCTGTTGAAAAAAAATCTGGTCTATAGGAGAACACATCATCTTTTGAATCTAAAGCATTTTATTTAAATAAAATCAACTTCTTTTCATTCTGGTAGAAATGGAAATCATCAGGTTTAATCTCAACATCTACAAAAAAAAATCCATCAAATAACTAATTTTTCAAAGAACTGAGGAAATAAAGTTACTAAAACAGTTATTTTTTTTTTCCTGCTAAACAAGCCAATCCAGAATTGGCTAAAAGTAGAATTACACAGTGTTTGGGTTCTTAAGGTTTCAAACAAACCCACGATGGTGTATCAGCCTTTCAGCCATGAACAAAAGATCTTCAGAAATTTCAGTCAGTCAATACTATATAATTCAAGATAAAAAGCGATGGAAAAAAAATACATCCATTTAAATGTCTTTCGATTCTGACCAATCTTCCAAACCAAAACCAACTGTAATAAACTCATTCTCAATAATAAGAAATGTTTCATCACTAAAATTAAATATGGTGAGTTTCAAACTGTCTTCTTCTATCTTGTTCTCTCAGGTGGATTCACAGAAGACACACGGCCGGTAGACACCTATCTGCCCACGTGCCAGTATGTGATTACAGGATGTTTATACAAACACACCTCAATGGAAGTAAAAACACTCTGAATTCTGAGTCTTCATGAGAAATCCAGATTAAACCTTTAAAAGACTCATAAGCAATATTATTTTTACTGTTCATTGCCAAAGACATGAAGATCATAAAAGTCAACAACTATATGAGAGGATTAAGGGTTGTATAAGCTATAAAATACTAGCTATTTAAGAGGAACAGGCAACGTCTATTTTGGGTACTATTTTTCAAACAGTCACAGGAGTGGGACAGTCTGTATAACATTTTGAAAAGTGGCATGTTTAAGGATGTCACTTAAAATTAACATTTCAAAATAATAAAATGAGGAAATAAAGTGATAATTATCTGTTTATTTCTATCACAAATTAGCCATTAAACAGTTATTAAAGAGGCTCTGTCTGGTTGTATTTTTTTTTTTTTTTTTTCTGTACCGCGCAGCATATGGGACCTAGAATTCCCCAGACCAAGGACCCATGGTCTTTTGCAGTGGAAGTGCAGCATCTTACCACTGGAACGCGAGGGACACTCCTAGTTATGCATTAGGTCAAATAAATTTCACAACCATCTGCCCAAAAGCTTTTGAATCTAAAGCATTTTATTTAAATAAAATCAACTTCTTTTCATTCTGGTAGAAATGGAAATCATCAGGTTTAATCTCAACATCTACAAAAAAAAATCCATCAAATAACTAATTTTTCAAAGAACTGAGGAAATAAAGTTACTAAAACAGTTATTTTTTTTTTCCTGCTAAACAAGCCAATCCAGAATTGGCTAAAAGTAGAATTACACAGTGTTTGGGTTCTTAAGGTTTCAAACAAACCCACGATGGTGTATCAGCCTTTCAGCCATGAACAAAAGATCTTCAGAAATTTCAGTCAGTCAATACTATATAATTCAAGATAAAAAGCGATGGAAAAAAAATACATCCATTTAAATGTCTTTCGATTCTGACCAATCTTCCAAACCAAAACCAACTGTAATAAACTCATTCTCAATAATAAGAAATGTTTCATCACTAAAATTAAATATGGTGAGTTTCAAACTGTCTTCTTCTATCTTGTTCTCTCAGGTGGATTCACAGAAGACACACGGCCGGTAGACACCTATCTGCCCACGTGCCAGTATGTGATTACAGGATGTTTATACAAACACACCTCAATGGAAGTAAAAACACTCTGAATTCTGAGTCTTCATGAGAAATCCAGATTAAACCTTTAAAAGACTCATAAGCAATATTATTTTTACTGTTCATTGCCAAAGACATGAAGATCATAAAAGTCAACAACTATATGAGAGGATTAAGGGTTGTATAAGCTATAAAATACTAGCTATTTAAGAGGAACAGGCAACGTCTATTTTGGGTACTATTTTTCAAACAGTCACAGGAGTGGGACAGTCTGTATAACATTTTGAAAAGTGGCATGTTTAAGGATGTCACTTAAAATTAACATTTCAAAATAATAAAATGAGGAAATAAAGTGATAATTATCTGTTTATTTCTATCACAAATTAGCCATTAAACAGTTATTAAAGAGGCTCTGTCTGGTTGTATTTTTTTTTTTTTTTTTTTGCTGTACCGCGCAGCATATGGGACCTAGAATTCCCCAGACCAAGGACCCATGGTCTTTTGCAGTGGAAGTGCAGCATCTTATCCACTGGAACGCGAGGGACACTCCTAGTTATGCATTAGGTCAAATAAATTTCACAACCATCTGCCCAAAGCTTCAACGTCTCTCCAACCAAAGTTATATATGAGAAACAATTATATATTTCAGATTTTTCTCCACAGTTCTTTCTTAAACCTGGAAAAAGGGTTTTGGGGAAACAAAACACATGCATATCCTCATACACAACTGTGCCAGGTCTATACTCCTTGCCGGTTGGGCCACGAATCCACCCAGGGGTTGGCTCAAAGCAGACACCATGGCCCCTGCCTGGTGCACCCCTGGGGCCGTCTCTCAGATGAGCGGGCTGAGCACCCAGGGCAGAAGCCTGCTGGGATGCAGGCTGTCCCTCCTTGCTCGGACGCTCACCCTCGTGCAAAGATGCTCCAACCTCAGGGCCCAGCTGCAGTGTTTCTATCAGTCCCTCCCAGATGCCTGGACGGCTGCTAGGTGCTCAGAACAGTCAAAGGAACCTAACTCCCAGCGTTCCTCCTTCCTCCATCTGCCCACCTCAGTAAAGGTGTCATCAGGCCACACTGCAATTGCTCAGCACCTCTGGGCCTTCACCGCCCACTGCTCTGCCCTCTACTCCCCTCACCCTTCCTCTTCCTCCCTCAGGACCCTGCTCCCCTTACCCTCCTCCCTCAGGACCCTGCTCCCCTTACCCTCCTCCCTCAGGACCCTGCTCCCCTCGCCCTTCCTCCCTCAGGACCCAGCTCCCCTCACCCCTCCTCTCTCAGGACCCTGCTCCCCTTACCCTCCTCCCTCAGGACCCTGCTCCCCTCGCCCTTCCTCCCTCAGGACCCTGCTCCCCTCGCCCCTCCTCCCTCAGGACCCTGCTCCCCTCCCCTCTCCTCCCTCAGGACCCTGCTCCCCTCCCCTCTCCTCCCTCAGGACCCTGCTCCCCTCGCCCCTCCTCCCTCAGGACCCTGCTCCCCTTACCCTCCTCCCTCAGGACCCTGCTCCCCTTACCCCTCCTCCCTCAGGGACCTGCTCCCCTCGCCCTTCCTCCCTCAGGACCCTGCTCCTCCCCGCCCCCAGGACCCTGCTCCCGGTACCCCTCCTCTCCCTCCCTCAGGACCCAGCTCCCCCCACCCCCCTTCCTCCCTCAGGACCCCTGCACTCACTGCTCCCACCTCCCGAAGCACTTTCCCCAGTGTCCTCAGGGATGGGTCAGTTCACACAGGCTTTACTCTAAGTTTCTGTCAAGTGTCATGTCCTCCAGGAGGTCTTCTCTGCCTTCTGAGACAGGCACACCCTCCTCCCTGCTCTCATATCTACCGATTACCTATTTCTGTTTCTCTCAGGGGCTCTGATTTTCTCATATCACCTAGCATGTGAAGCTGCCAAGGGCTGCCACAACAACCACAAACTTGGTGGCTTAAAACAACAGAAACTTATTCTCACAGCTCAGGAGGCCAGAAGCCCCAAAGGAAGGCGGCGGCAGGACCGTGCTCTGTCTGAAGGCTCTAGGGAAGAATCCTTCCCTGCCTCTGTCCTAGCTTCTGGTGGCTCCAGGCATCCCCTGGCTTGGGGCTACATCACTCTCATCCTCATGTTCCCAGGACCGTCTTCCTTGTGGGTTCAGGACCCACTCTAAACCCAGGTGATTTCATGCTAAGACCCTTAACCAATGACATCTGTAAAGACCCTATTTCCAAACAGGGCCACTTTGTGAGCTTCTGGGTGGACACAGATTTGGGGGGAGGGGACACTACCCAGTCCCCTACATCTTGTTCATTTATTTTCCTATCGGTTGCCTACCTCCATATTTTAACTCCGTGAGACAGAAGCTCTCAGTCCTCACTACACTTCCAGCACAGAGTGTGCCTGACACAAGCAGACACAAAACAAATACTGGTTAAAGACTGAATGGGCATAAAGAGAGAAGACAAAACTCTTCATCAAGTTTACAATTTAGTGAAGGACAAAACAGGAAGAGGAGAGTATAACTTAACCCATTGTGTGCATTTTCAGCTCCATTCCTTCATGTACAGTGTATTCAGTACCTGCTATCATAAGGCTGGAAACAGGCTAGATGATTTATACGAGCCTAGCACATTCTCATCAGTATAAATGTATCTTTCCTAAGTGAGTACCTGGAGAAGGACACGGCAAGCCACTCCAATGCTCCTGCTTGGAGAATCCCGTGGACTGAGGCGCCCAGCGGAACAGTTCACATGGTCGCAAAGAGCTGGACATGACTGAAGCGACTTAGCACAGCACAGCACAGGTGATTACCATTTGCAGTGCTGCATGCATTTCAGCAGGTGGTGTACACGCCCTCTAGTGGCCATGAGAACAGTTGCCTCCACATGTTGTTCTCCGCAATGGTAACTGAAAATATTTCTGTACTGTTAACTCATACTCAGAAAATTCAGAGCTCCTAATTCACAGTTGTATGGAACTATGAATGAACAGAAACAGTGTCTCTCTTTCCTTGTGCAACATCAGAGTACAAACAACATTTTTACTAACAACCAACAGAGTAACAGCAACTTGGTGGCTTAAAACAACAGAAACTTATTCTCACAGCTCAGGAGGCCAGAAGCCCCAAAGGAAGGCGGCGGCAGGACCGTGCTCTGTCTGAAGGCTCTAGGGAAGAATCCTTCCCTGCCTCTGTCCTAGCTTCTGGTGGCTCCAGGCATCCCCTGGCTTGGGGCTACATCACTCTCATCCTCATGTTCCCAGGACCGTCTTCCTTGTGGGTTCAGGACCCACTCTAAACCCAGGTGATTTCATGCTAAGACCCTTAACCAATGACATCTGTAAAGACCCTATTTCCAAACAGGGCCACTTTGTGAGCTTCTGGGTGGACACAGATTTGGGGGGAGGGGACACTACCCAGTCCCCTACATCTTGTTCATTTATTTTCCTATCGGTTGCCTACCTCCATATTTTAACTCCGTGAGACAGAAGCTCTCAGTCCTCACTACACTTCCAGCACAGAGTGTGCCTGACACAAGCAGACACAAAACAAATACTGGTTAAAGACTGAATGGGCATAAAGAGAGAAGACAAAACTCTTCATCAAGTTTACAATTTAGTGAAGGACAAAACAGGAAGAGGAGAGTATAACTTAACCCATTGTGTGCATTTTCAGCTCCATTCCTTCATGTACAGTGTATTCAGTACCTGCTATCATAAGGCTGGAAACAGGCTAGATGATTTATACGAGCCTAGCACATTCTCATCAGTATAAATGTATCTTTCCTAAGTGAGTACCTGGAGAAGGACACGGCAAGCCACTCCAATGCTCCTGCTTGGAGAATCCCGTGGACTGAGGCGCCCAGCGGAACAGTTCACATGGTCGCAAAGAGCTGGACATGACTGAAGCGACTTAGCACAGCACAGCACAGGTGATTACCATTTGCAGTGCTGCATGCATTTCAGCAGGTGGTGTACACGCCCTCTAGTGGCCATGAGAACAGTTGCCTCCACATGTTGTTCTCCGCAATGGTAACTGAAAATATTTCTGTACTGTTAACTCATACTCAGAAAATTCAGAGCTCCTAATTCACAGTTGTATGGAACTATGAATGAACAGAAACAGTGTCTCTCTTTCCTTGTGCAACATCAGAGTACAAACAACATTTTTACTAACAACCAACAGAGTAACAGCAAATACCAGGCAGTCTACTTGGGTGTTTCTCCAAAGGGCTCAGGTTTCTGCCAACTGGCAGTTTCACCAATGCCCTGCTTTTCCCTCCAAGCAATTTCCAAGCCTTCTCTTATTCCACTTCAACTGAAGACAACTTGGTTTGGGAAAACTTCTAAGAATAAATGAATGGATATATGCTAAATCACTGCTCTTAAATAGGTAAGTTATAGAAATTCATGAAAAGACTTTGAAAATGTTTTGGCTATAGATTAAGAGTTCTAAATAACACTGCTGGCATCTGGTGTGTGGACCAGAGGGTACAAATCAGATGACTGTGTCACATGCTTTACCATATAAAAGAGAAAGCACTACTGAGGCAGAAGCTCCTGACACAGAAGACAAACAGTGTCTGAAAACTACCGAAGGCGAGTCACAAAACCGGGGACCGTGGAAACGACCCCACCGCACTCAGTCCCTTCCCTTTCCAATCACCTTAATGTCTATCCGAGATAAAGATGGCACCGGGGCGTGCTGGACTCTGTGTTCCCCAAGTGGTAAGTTGCCCTGTCTGTATCTTAAATACGTAGGGAGCACTTTCAAGGAAAAGGAATCCTGTCATACAACTGGAGTAAAAGAAGGAAGGAGAACTTCTTAACATGGCTTGCAATAACACAACGTAAGCTCCAGATCTCCGGCTGCAGTGTCCACCAGCAAGTCCACTTAGTTTTAGCAACAGTCATGATTTATCAGGCGGGTATGATTTTAGTGCATATCTGGGAAGAAGATGCTAGACTTTACCAAGCCTCAGTTTTGTGATTTTCATACACAGAACACTCCTCATTCTGCAGAATAAATGCTAATGATTCAATTAGTAAAACTCAGCCATGGCCCATCCTTTATCACGAATTATTCTTAGAACCATTTCTAAAGACAAAGGGGGAAAAGTTACAGTCAAATTAAGAAGCCTTCTTTCGGGCTTCCCCTGGTGGTCCAGTGGATAAGGACACCGCCTTGCAGTGCAAGGGGCGCCGGTTCGATCCCTGGCCTGGGAAGATCCCACGTGCCGCGGAGCGGCTGGACCGATGTGTCCAATTGCCGAGCCGGAGCTCTGGCACGCATGCGCCCAGAGCCATTGCTCTGCAGTGACAGATGCCACCGCGATGGGAGGCCCACAGGGGCCAAAAGAACAAAGACGGAGGAAAATAGAGAAATGAAGGACCAATGGAAGTGGCCCACCCGCTCCCCTCCCTCCCCAACCGGACCCTCGCCCAAAAATAAATAAATAAATCTTTAAAAAAAAAAAAAAAAAGAAGCCTTCTTTCAAAATTTTTCTTCCATGAAGAAGGTATAAAAATGACATAAAATAATTAAATGGTCAAAAATTTAAACCTCTAGCTACATGGTGAAATTTCAAATTGGAGACTTCAAACATTCCTTTGTGCGCAAGGAAGAATCTTGGGAGCCAGAAAACCTGGACTACAGTCCAGTCCCCACTTAAGGTAAATCATATCCTCTCTGTACTTTTAATCTGTTGAAAGGGTCTATACTTTCAATCTACCTCACATGGCTGCTGGGAAGGTCAGAAGTAAAAGCACTTGAAAACTACAGGGCACTTACCTATGCATGGTTGACTCATTCTTTATGTGCTGATAATGTCTAAAGGAATTTATACAGTTAAGCATTTATAACATTCACCCTTTAACGTCCTTCTGCAATGTTCAGCAAATTAAATGCAATACTGTTGGAAGACGCTGGTTCAACTCCTGTATTGGGAAGGTCTTCTGGAGAAGGGACAGGCTACCCACTCTAGTATTCTTGGACTTCCCTGATTGCTCAGATGGTAAAAATATCCACCCACAATGCAGGAGACCTGGGTTCAATCCCTGGGTCAGGAAGAGCCCAAGGAGAAGGGAAAGGCTACCCACTCCAGTATTCTTGCCCAGAGAATTCGAAGGCCCGCCCATGGGTTACAAAAAGTGGGACATGACTGAGCAGCTTTCACTTACTTAAAAATAGCATCTGGGTTCAGTGTCATATTTTACAAACATAAAAGTATAGCGAATGATGAGCAGTCTGATTTGGGTAGGTCTGCGATATCTAAGTCAAATAAACTATTTTCCATCAGTTAGGGAATTCCCCAGCAATCCAACGGTTAGGATTCTGTGCTTCCATTTCAGGGGGCACGGGTTTGATCCGTGGTTGGAAAACTATGATCTAGCAAGTCCTGCAATGCTGCCAAAACTATATATACACATACATACATACTTTCTCCACTTGTTAAAAACTTCTCCTCTTCTAGATAATCCATTATCAAATTGCCTAAAATAGGCTTTTAAAAGAATTTGTCTCGGGCTTCCCTGGTGGTCCAGTGGGTAAAGAGTCTTCCAGTGCAAGGAGCACCGGTTCGATCCCTGCCCCAGGAAGATCCCATGTGCTGCAGAGTGGCTGGACCTGTGTGTCCAACTGCGAGCCAGTGCTCTGGAGCACGTGCACCCAGAGTCGGTGCTCTGCAAGGAGGGCAGCCACTGCGATAGGAGGCCCACACAGGCCAAATAAAGGTGGATGAAAATAAATAAATAAAAAACCAATAAAAGAGGCCAAAAATTTAAAAAAAGAAAAAGAATATATATATAAAAAAGAATTTGTCTCTAGGATTTACAAAAATTCAAACCAACCTAGAATTAGAGCATTCCTCTTTATAACAGCACTAGAAGCATATGTGAACAGAGTTCAGTAATATATACAATAATACAGGTTTATGTCAATACAGAAAGTTATTCATTTCAGAGTGTTGTCACTTCTTAAGTCATAGACACTACACAGTCTTATGACGATCCACATTTTTCACAAATATCTGGATTAGAGACAAACTTAAAAGTAATCCATATTTTTTTTAAAATGAGGAGGAAGTTATCAAATTGCAGACACATCTAGAGACAGAAGCAGTGCCATCTTAACAAATCTTGGAAGTGTCACAAAAACATGAAATAATTATTTTGGCCCAATTTTGGTATACCTAAATTTAAACATACTTGATACTGAAATCCACATTTACAAAAAATATGAATTAGAAGATAAGGATCTTGCCCAGAGAATTCGAAGGCCCGCCCATGGGTTACAAAAAGTGGGACATGACTGAGCAGCTTTCACTTACTTAAAAATAGCATCTGGGTTCAGTGTCATATTTTACAAACATAAAAGTATAGCGAATGATGAGCAGTCTGATTTGGGTAGGTCTGCGATATCTAAGTCAAATAAACTATTTTCCATCAGTTAGGGAATTCCCCAGCAATCCAACGGTTAGGATTCTGTGCTTCCATTTCAGGGGGCACGGGTTTGATCCGTGGTTGGAAAACTATGATCTAGCAAGTCCTGCAATGCTGCCAAAACTATATATACACATACATACATACTTTCTCCACTTGTTAAAAACTTCTCCTCTTCTAGATAATCCATTATCAAATTGCCTAAAATAGGCTTTTAAAAGAATTTGTCTCGGGCTTCCCTGGTGGTCCAGTGGGTAAAGAGTCTTCCAGTGCAAGGAGCACCGGTTCGATCCCTGCCCCAGGAAGATCCCATGTGCTGCAGAGTGGCTGGACCTGTGTGTCCAACTGCGAGCCAGTGCTCTGGAGCACGTGCACCCAGAGTCGGTGCTCTGCAAGGAGGGCAGCCACTGCGATAGGAGGCCCACACAGGCCAAATAAAGGTGGATGAAAATAAATAAATAAAAAACCAATAAAAGAGGCCAAAAATTTAAAAAAAGAAAAAGAATATATATATAAAAAAGAATTTGTCTCTAGGATTTACAAAAATTCAAACCAACCTAGAATTAGAGCATTCCTCTTTATAACAGCACTAGAAGCATATGTGAACAGAGTTCAGTAATATATACAATAATACAGGTTTATGTCAATACAGAAAGTTATTCATTTCAGAGTGTTGTCACTTCTTAAGTCATAGACACTACACAGTCTTATGACGATCCACATTTTTCACAAATATCTGGATTAGAGACAAACTTAAAAGTAATCCATATTTTTTTTAAAATGAGGAGGAAGTTATCAAATTGCAGACACATCTAGAGACAGAAGCAGTGCCATCTTAACAAATCTTGGAAGTGTCACAAAAACATGAAATAATTATTTTGGCCCAATTTTGGTATACCTAAATTTAAACATACTTGATACTGAAATCCACATTTACAAAAAATATGAATTAGAAGATAAGGATCTTGATCAAAGCAAGTGTCTCTCATACTAAGACTTATTGAAATCAGCAATACCCTCAACATATTTAGGATACATGCTTTTTTTTGGAGGGGTGGGGGAAAGAGGGTGTAGTACAGACAAACAATTTGAGTAAAAAGCTGAGGATCAGGCTTCCCTGGTGGTCCAATGGATAAAGAGTCCGTCTTGCAGTTCAAGGGGCACCAGTTTGATCCCTGGCCCAGGAAGATCCCATGTGCCACGGAATGGCTGGATTGACGTGTCCAATTGCAAGCCAGCGCTCTGGAGCGGATGCGCCCAGAGCTGATGCTCTGCAGTGAGAGAGGCTACTGCGATGGGAGGCCCGCAAAGGCCAAAGAATAAAGATGGATGAAAATAAATAAATAAGCAATAAAAGAGGCCAAAATTTAAAAAAAAAAAAAAAAAGCTGAGGAGCAGGGACATCTACTGATGACGATATAACTCACTCCTGCCTCTAGCTCCCCATGGGTAACACTCCAGAATCTTCCAATTAAGACACGGCTTAATTTTCATCTCTCTACTGACACTGTGATATGTGGAGAAACTTGCAATAACTAGACTTTCTGCACGCTCTATGACAAAACATGTGTTTATACTAAGACCTGTGAGGCATCCTGAAGACATTATTTAAGGAAACAATAATTCAGAGGAATGGTTCTCAACCAGAAAGGCTCTGTCCCCCGAGGGATACTGACAATGCCTGGATACTTTTGGTGGTGACAAGTCAGGGGAGAACAGGTGCTGCTGCTATCTAGTAGGCGAACGCCAAGGCTGCTGCTGAACATCCTGTGGAGCATGGGACCCCACCCACAACAAAGAATCATTGGATTCTAAATGCCAATAATGCAAGGCTGAGAAACCTTGATTTAGAGAATGTCTAAATGCGTATTATGCTCCAAAGTGGAGCCTTTTTTAAAAAACTTAAAAGTAATCCATATTTTTAAAATGAGGAGGAAGTTATCAAATTGCAGACACATCTAGAGACAGAAGCAGTGCCATCTTAACAAATCTTGGAAGTGTCACAAAAACATGAAATAATTATTTTGGCCCAATTTTGGTATACCTAAATTTAAACATACTTGATACTGAAATCCACATTTACAAAAAATATGAATTAGAAGATAAGGATCTTGATCAAAGCAAGTGTCTCTCATACTAAGACTTATTGAAATCAGCAATACCCTCAACATATTTAGGATACATGCTTTTTTTTGGAGGGGTGGGGGAAAGAGGGTGTAGTACAGACAAACAATTTGAGTAAAAAGCTGAGGATCAGGCTTCCCTGGTGGTCCAATGGATAAAGAGTCCGTCTTGCAGTTCAAGGGGCACCAGTTTGATCCCTGGCCCAGGAAGATCCCATGTGCCACGGAATGGCTGGATTGACGTGTCCAATTGCAAGCCAGCGCTCTGGAGCGGATGCGCCCAGAGCTGATGCTCTGCAGTGAGAGAGGCTACTGCGATGGGAGGCCCGCAAAGGCCAAAGAATAAAGATGGATGAAAATAAATAAATAAGCAATAAAAGAGGCCAAAATTTAAAAAAAAAAAAAAAAGCTGAGGAGCAGGGACATCTACTGATGACGATATAACTCACTCCTGCCTCTAGCTCCCCATGGGTAACACTCCAGAATCTTCCAATTAAGACACGGCTTAATTTTCATCTCTCTACTGACACTGTGATATGTGGAGAAACTTGCAATAACTAGACTTTCTGCACGCTCTATGACAAAACATGTGTTTATACTAAGACCTGTGAGGCATCCTGAAGACATTATTTAAGGAAACAATAATTCAGAGGAATGGTTCTCAACCAGAAAGGCTCTGTCCCCCGAGGGATACTGACAATGCCTGGATACTTTTGGTGGTGACAAGTCAGGGGAGAACAGGTGCTGCTGCTATCTAGTAGGCGAACGCCAAGGCTGCTGCTGAACATCCTGTGGAGCATGGGACCCCACCCACAACAAAGAATCATTGGATTCTAAATGCCAATAATGCAAGGCTGAGAAACCTTGATTTAGAGAATGTCTAAATGCGTATTATGCTCCAAAGTGGAGCCTTTAAACTTTATTTATTCAACTATCAAAACTATGGCAGTGTTTCATTTCTGGATCTGCAATGTTGTCTTCATGTTATCTTACACACAGTGAACGAAGCTGGTATCACTCCTTTCTGGGCAGTATCTGGTACATTTCACAAGATAAAAGGCTTCCCATTGGAAACTATGCTGGGCTTGACTCCCAACTTCTTTCACAATTAATCAAATACCGTCTCTTGCCAAGCCAACGGTTTTATCTCAGTGAACAGAAGCCCAGCAAAGATGATTCAAACACAGTAAGAGCTGTCTGCAGCTTTCAGGAGGTGTCTGAAAGGCCGACAGAAGCTATACAGGGTCTGATCTTGGCACCACTCTTAAAGGCAGCATAATCATGCCTGTGCATCTTCTAATTAAGGGCACTGCCAAAAACAACCTTGAGTAATGTCACTGGAACAACATCGAGCCTGATATGCACTCATCATCAGATTCGAAGCATCATCTCCAGAAGTGCTGCTAAAAGCAGGCTCAGAGGAGGCAGAAGCCAAGGTCAGGAAGCACCCCTGCTGCTCCGCCACGGCTGTGCACCTGCCTCTCTCGAGCAGATCCAACCAGAGACATGACAAACCCTCTGACAGAGATGCTCAAAGGCACCGTCTCAAAAATACTTTCCCAACCAAAACTGATGAACTGAAAGAAGTTTCGCCTCCTTTTCAACCTCTCAGCTTCACCAAAGCCAAGACAGAAGGGATTAGCTGAACCAACTCCTGAGAAATCTGCATACATGCCAAATTCAAGGACTTCTGTCAGAGCTAAATGTCAGGGCTAAACCCAGGCCTTAATCCAATAATTCAGAGTGTCTCAACCAGAAAGGCTCTGTCCCCGAGGGATACTGACAATGCCTGGATACTTTTGGTGGTGACAAGTCAGGGAGAACAGGTGCTGCTGCTATCTAGTAGGCGAACGCCAAGGCTGCTGCTGAACATCCTGTGGAGCATGGGACCCCACCCACAACAAAGAATCATTGGATTCTAAATGCCAATAATGCAAGGCTGAGAAACCTTGATTTAGAGAATGTCTAAATGCTTATTATGCTCCAAAGTGGAGCCTTTAAACTTTATTTATTCAACTATCAAAACTATGGCAGTGTTTCATTTCTGGATCTGCAATGTTGTCTTCATGTTATCTTACACACAGTGAACGAAGCTGGTATCACTCCTTTCTGGGCAGTATCTGGTACATTTCACAAGATAAAAGGCTTCCCATTGGAAACTATGCTGGGCTTGACTCCCAACTTCTTTCACAATTAATCAAATACCGTCTCTTGCCAAGCCAACGGTTTTATCTCAGTGAACAGAAGCCCAGCAAAGATGATTCAAACACAGTAAGAGCTGTCTGCAGCTTTCAGGAGGTGTCTGAAAGGCCGACAGAAGCTATACAGGGTCTGATCTTGGCACCACTCTTAAAGGCAGCATAATCATGCCTGTGCATCTTCTAATTAAGGGCACTGCCAAAAAAACAACCTTGAGTAATGTCACTGGAACAACATCGAGCCTGATATGCACTCATCATCAGATTCGAAGCATCATCTCCAGAAGTGCTGCTAAAAAGCAGGCTCAGAGGAGGCAGAAGCCAAGGTCAGGAAGCACCCCTGCTGCTCCGCCACGGCTGTGCACCTGCCTCTCTCGAGCAGATCCAACCAGAGACATGACAAACCCTCTGACAGAGATGCTCAAAGGCACCGTCTCAAAAATACTTTCCCAACCAAAACTGATGAACTGAAAGAAGTTTCGCCTCCTTTTCAACCTCTCAGCTTCACCAAAGCCAAGACAGAAGGGATTAGCTGAACCAACTCCTGAGAAATCTGCATACATGCCAAATTCAAGGACTTCTGTCAGAGCTAAATGTCAGGGCTAAAACCCAGGCCTTTAGACTCCTAGCTGAGTCCATCCTATCACATGAGCTCTACTAAGAACAGGCTCAAAACTCTGTATACAAGCCTCTGATAATGCTGGGTATAATCATAAAGCCACCTCACTGTGTTCTTTTAAGGCTGAACAATCTCAATCTTCTCCACCCTCTTTTGGGGAAGGGTAGGAAGTACGTGTTGTATGCTATTTGATGTTCCATGGCTCTTCTCCCATTTCTTTATTTTTTTTGGGCATTGAGGGAAAATGTAAAGGAAAAAAACAGGGTACCAATCCGGACACAGTATTCTACAGGTTTCAACAGAGGTCACCTGAAGGAACACCTCTCAGCCCCTCCAGGTCATTTTTTATCATCTCAGTTACAAAACAAACAAAAGGTTTTTATATGATTAGGGAATGCTGGCAGGTGTTATGCACATTTTAAGTTCACTCAGTAGTGCTAAATATCCAGGATTTATCCACAATATCATTTTAACAGACAGATTTTCATTTCATTTAGATTCAAGTCTGTCTGGATCCGGACCCTTCTCTGCCTTGCTGGACAGCCTCCAGTGACTGCGGTCATCTGCTGCTGACCTACGTGAAAATCGTCATCCTGCAATCGGTCATCTACTGCTCACCTACGTAAAAACCCTCATCCCGCAATCGCCGCACCTAGAAGTGACAAGGAGTCTCAAGAAAACCCTGCTTCCAGGCCCTGACGCCTGGCAGATGCTGACCCGCCCTAGGTCACAGACCCTGCGGTGTAACCACAGGGTCCAGCCACGAGCCCTGCCTCCCACTGCAGGTCCCGCCCTCCAGCCCCCAGGCTAAATGGAAGCAAGACTGGAGGGAGGGCACGGAAACCCACCCTGGATCCACAAGAGTCCCAAAGCATTCACCCTGACGCACAGCTGGGAACTACAAGGAAAATTGACAGCTTGGAGACTCTGCTAACAGTTAACACAAGGTGTTTCTAAACAACAATTGAAGAAAACTATAAAATGATGTTCTGGGGGAGGAATTCATATCCCATCTATATAAAATATACACAGTGCAAGAGGTAAACTCCAACTGAGTGGCAGCTACTACATTCTCAAGTAATAAGGTATAGATTCATATGCTTTCTATCTCTACCAGGTACTTATGGTCTTGATTTTGTTGTAGCTAAGGATCATTTGCACTTGTGCCCACATATGATTTTACACTTGATCCAATGGATTTACATGTGGAACTATGTTTATAATTTATTGAGGTTATTTTCAGTTTTAGGCTGGCCTCTCAATAGTAAGCTGTCCTGAACATACATTGAGGATCCAACCAACATAATCCATCAGGGGTTAAGTAGCAATGGGAAAATAGTTGAGAAGCCATTATTAAGAAACTTTGTTAATGAACCCTGAAATTGTTACACACTTAATAAAACAGAGAGGAACATATTCCTAGTTGTTTTGCTTTTTTTTTTTTAAGCTAAACTACAACCGACAAGAAAAACCAGGTATCTTATAGTAAAATGCTATAAGCATCATAGAAAATTTTTAGAAACCTTAACTACATACAAATTGGAAATTAGTTCTTAGGTACTCTAAGTTAATTGTGAGACAAACTGAAAGTTTGTTAGAAATTCCCGAATAAAAAAACAGACAAGGTTTCGCAAGTACTCTGTTCTCTAAAAACTCATTTGGCCAAACCATCCCTATAATAATAAAATATCTTCAAAAGCAATTAACTGGGGCTTATCTATACTGTGATCTTTTAATTGCTACAAATCAGAAGGTATAAAGACTCTTCTAATAAAAACAATCCAATGCAACCCAGTGAAGCCTGGGGGAATGGGAGAAGATAGGAAAGACAGGTACCTCGTAGTTTGAGAGAAAATCTAGCAACTCTGATTGAGATGGGATGTAGAGAAGTGGTTTCATCACCCGGCGGACAAACTTCTCAATGTAAACAGCACTCATGGGGCCTTTGTATTCGATTGGTCCAAAACTAGTACCAAAAAAATAAAAATAAAAAATAAAAATAATACACCATGCATTAAACCTGTAATACATAACTGAAATCGTCAAAACCACAAAATGAAAATGTCCTGCTTTAGGATCCCAACTGGTCTGTATGTAGGCAGTTTTCCTTGTCTCAGGAGGTAACTGGAGGGCCAATGCAGAGGAAGCATTTTATGTGAGGGGACGGAGAAGTGGCCGTTCCTTTTCTACATGAGCTTAATTCTGCAAACTGAATTTCAAAGCAAAGAACATTCATCCTAGTCTCTGAAAAAAAAAAAGATTAACCCTCACAATAACATTTCTTAAAAAAACAAAACAAAACAGGCAACCCTAGAAACTGACCAAATGCCAAAGGATTCCAGGATTTTAACTACACAATTCAGCCTGGGGAGGGAGAAGGGGACAGGCATGCGGACTTTCCAAGTTACTCTAAAATAAGGAACAAGTTGAGTGGTCCTTGGCCTACTAAAAAGTAGTTATTAAATATTCTCAGAGGCACTTAATAGAAAGGATCACCAAATGAACCTTAAACCTATTTAAAACTTTATTACAACCATAAGAAATTATATGAAGTCAGGGACCTGTGCACATGATCTTCCTTATTTTGCCCTGCAGCTGTGCAGGGATGCACAGGGACTCAACTGAGTACCAATAAGCAACACTTCCGACACTGTTATCCTCCTAAGTTAAGCAGAATCTTCACATGGCTTTCTTCCATCTTGCACAAAAGACACTGCTCAAACGAGACAGGATGGTGCCTGGCGAGGTTCGGGGAGTATGATGACATTCCACAAATCTACACTCATTCTTCCCTCCAAATAGAAACTGACATGAAGCTCGCTGTCAGTAGCAACAATGGGGCATAATAAAGAACTACATAAACGGGGATCACAATATTATAACACATGGTTACAGAAATTAACACAGACACACAAACACAATGTGGTGACACAAACCCAGTCCTCCAGTGTGCACCGCAGAGGGTGGCAGCCGACGGAGGAGCATCAGTGAGGAGAACGTGGAAACAGTGTCCACATGCACTGCTGAGACACTGGGCCAACGATCCCATCCACTCAAGACTTACTGCAACTCATTTGTTAACTAATTCAAGTTTTTAAAAAATTACTACCACCACCAACCCTGTCGACCACCACCAATTTTTAATTTAAAGGAAGAAATTAAAAAAAGATCATCTGATAAACTTCTTTTGTTCAGCAGAAAGAAGGCAAGTGATCTGGGGACCTTCTCTACTCTCTGCCAAGGGTCCCAGGCACCCTGTTACGAGTGTTCCAGGGAACTGCTGCAACGAGAAGATCCACAGATGCAGGACACGGAGCATGATCTGCCAGCACACCACAGCCACTGGACAAGCCGACCAAGGGCAGCTGACCTCTGCACAGAGTGTTATGAGAGAACGACTTCCTGCTTCAAAGCCTTCTGTAAAATGCCTTTGTGACTGGCAACAATACCAGTCAAAAAAACGGAGTTGATGGCTTCCCTGGTGGTCCAGTGGGTAAAGAGTCCGCCTTGCAGTGCAGGAGGTACCAGTTCGATTCCTGGCTTGGGAAGATCCCACATGCCACGGAGTGGCCGAGCCAGTGTGTCCAACTGTGAGCCAGCTCTGGGCGTGCACCCAGAGCCAATGTTCTGCAACAAGAGAGGCCACTGCCATGGGAGGCCCCACAGGGACTCAATCACATGAGTACCAATAAGCAACACTTCCGACACTGTTATCCTCCTAAGTTAAGCAGAATCTTCACATGGCTTTCTTCCATCTTGCACAAAAGACACTGCTCAAACGAGACAGGATGGTGCCTGGCGAGGTTCGGGGAGTATGATGACATTCCACAAATCTACACTCATTCTTCCCTCCAAATAGAAACTGACATGAAGCTCGCTGTCAGTAGCAACAATGGGGCATAATAAAGAACTACATAAACGGGGATCACAATATTATAACACATGGTTACAGAAATTAACACAGACACACAAACACAATGTGGTGACACAAACCCAGTCCTCCAGTGTGCACCGCAGAGGGTGGCAGCCGACGGAGGAGCATCAGTGAGGAGAACGTGGAAACAGTGTCCACATGCACTGCTGAGACACTGGGCCAACGATCCCATCCACTCAAGACTTACTGCAACTCATTTGTTAACTAATTCAAGTTTTTAAAAAATTACTACCACCACCAACCCTGTCGACCACCACCAATTTTTAATTTAAAGGAAGAAATTAAAAAAAGATCATCTGATAAACTTCTTTTGTTCAGCAGAAAGAAGGCAAGTGATCTGGGGACCTTCTCTACTCTCTGCCAAGGGTCCCAGGCACCCTGTTACGAGTGTTCCAGGGAACTGCTGCAACGAGAAGATCCACAGATGCAGGACACGGAGCATGATCTGCCAGCACACCACAGCCACTGGACAAGCCGACCAAGGGCAGCTGACCTCTGCACAGAGTGTTATGAGAGAACGACTTCCTGCTTCAAAGCCTTCTGTAAAATGCCTTTGTGACTGGCAACAATACCAGTCAAAAAAACGGAGTTGATGGCTTCCCTGGTGGTCCAGTGGGTAAAGAGTCCGCCTTGCAGTGCAGGAGGTACCAGTTCGATTCCTGGCTTGGGAAGATCCCACATGCCACGGAGTGGCCGAGCCAGTGTGTCCAACTGTGAGCCAGCGCTCTGGAGCGCGTGCACCCAGAGCCAATGTTCTGCAACAAGAGAGGCCACTGCCATGGGAGGCCCACACAGGTTAAAGAATAAAGATGGATGAAAATAAATAAATTAAAAAATCAATAAAAAGAGGCCAAAACTAAAAACAAACAAAAAAAAATGGAGTTGGCTTTCACAAAACAAAAAGGCCTGTTAATTTCTGTAAGCAGCTAATACAAGTCAGGCCCCTGTACAAATAGCATGGAATGTGAAAAGACTACCTTTTGGGTGTCTCTGTGTCTTAGCACGTTCTTCTATTTTTTGGTACGCTGGGAATGGCAGGCATTGAAATGAGTATTACTGGTTCTGAACTGACTTCAACAAGTCAAAGTTCAACAGGCACAGATGAGGGGCAAGTACTTCCGGGCGTACCAGCCTCAAATTCCTCATCTGTAACACGAGAGGGCTGGACTATCTTCCTAAAGTTCCTTTCATATCCTTTCAATCTTTCTATAAAATGAAGAAAGCCAACAATGTAAGACCGTGTCACACACCCATGCATCCTAAAGTGACATCTGTACTCAATTCGAGGGAACCCTTGAGATTTTAACGTCACATTGAGTTAAGTCTACCTCTGGGCAGCAGGCTTGGTGACACATCGCTGTGAGGCCTACACTTCCTGCTAGGCATCTGTGCCCTAGCTCCAAATAAAGAAACACAGGGATCTCTCCAGGGCAAGCAAGCTCATCACCCATTACACAGCACCGAGGTTTAGAACTCTGAAGTGTTAACCTAACGCCGTACACTTACCTTAAAAAAAAAAAAGCAAGAATTGGAAAGTTACTCAGAGAGACTGCATACCCAGAGGAAAATGAGGGTGGAGATAGAGTAGGAAAGCGTGTTTTTGCCCAAATACTACTTAATGGCTCCTGAGAAACAAGACATGAACCACGCAAGCTTTATGTTAGAGACATGGGAGTTTGCTAGAAGGGGACAGATTATCCACAGATGATAGTCTGGTGATCTGTAATAAATACCCATCGATAAAGAATTTTAGAGAGAGGAAATAAAGCCTAAAACATAAAACTTTCACTGGTCAACTCTTCTTAACCTTTCAGTAACAAACTTCAAGCCAATTACACTGATGAGAGCCCAGAATCCCATCTCCTGTCTCCAAAATCCTACAAGTTGGATTTTCATACTAGCCCAAAAGACTGCCATGGGAGGCCCACACAGGTTAAAGAATAAAGATGGATGCAACCAAATAAATTAAAAATCAATAAAAGAGGCCAAAACTAAAACAAACAAAAAAAAATGGAGTTGGCTTTCACAAAACAAAAAGGCCTGTTAATTTCTGTAAGCAGCTAATACAAGTCAGGCCCCTGTACAAATAGCATGGAATGTGAAAAGACTACCTTTTGGGTGTCTCTGTGTCTTAGCACGTTCTTCTATTTTTTGGTACGCTGGGAATGGCAGGCATTGAAATGAGTATTACTGGTTCTGAACTGACTTCAACAAGTCAAAGTTCAACAGGCACAGATGAGGGGCAAGTACTTCCGGGCGTACCAGCCTCAAATTCCTCATCTGTAACACGAGAGGGCTGGACTATCTTCCTAAAGTTCCTTTCATATCCTTTCAATCTTTCTATAAAATGAAGAAAGCCAACAATGTAAGACCGTGTCACACACCCATGCATCCTAAAGTGACATCTGTACTCAATTCGAGGGAACCCTTGAGATTTTAACGTCACATTGAGTTAAGTCTACCTCTGGGCAGCAGGCTTGGTGACACATCGCTGTGAGGCCTACACTTCCTGCTAGGCATCTGTGCCCTAGCTCCAAATAAAGAAACACAGGGATCTCTCCAGGGCAAGCAAGCTCATCACCCATTACACAGCACCGAGGTTTAGAACTCTGAAGTGTTAACCTAACGCCGTACACTTACCTTAAAAAAAAAAAAGCAAGAATTGGAAAGTTACTCAGAGAGACTGCATACCCAGAGGAAAATGAGGGTGGAGATAGAGTAGGAAAGCGTGTTTTTGCCCAAATACTACTTAATGGCTCCTGAGAAACAAGACATGAACCACGCAAGCTTTATGTTAGAGACATGGGAGTTTGCTAGAAGGGGACAGATTATCCACAGATGATAGTCTGGTGATCTGTAATAAATACCCATCGATAAAGAATTTTAGAGAGAGGAAATAAAGCCTAAAACATAAAACTTTCACTGGTCAACTCTTCTTAACCTTTCAGTAACAAACTTCAAGCCAATTACACTGATGAGAGCCCAGAATCCCATCTCCTGTCTCCAAAATCCTACAAGTTGGATTTTAAACATATCTTAACACCCACAGCGGGGCTTCCCAGGGGGCTTAGTGATAAAGAAGCCACCTGCCAATGAAGGAGCCACAGGAGACATGGGTTCAATCCTTGGGTGGGGAAAATCCCCTGAAGAAGGAAATGGCAACCCACTCCAGTATGCAGTCTGGGAAATCCCACAGACAGAGGAACCTGGCGGGCTACAGTGCATGGGGTCACAAAGAGTCGGACACGACTGAGCAACTACACACCGCAGCAAAATCTGGGCAGTTCTCCAAAATCAGACACCCGTATTTCTGCAGCAAAAAGAGCACAGTGGCACCTGATGTGGTATAAAGACTACAGGTGGCCTCATGGCATGTTATGCCAGAGGAATGCATTTGGGGACCATGTTCATGGAAGTCTTTCAAGTTTTCAAAGTTCTCTGGATTTCAGAATGATAGACACTTGTAGTCTTCTTCTTCCCACTTTGAAAAAGGGTTAGAGACGCTCTCCTCTATCTATGCTCCGCTGTCAGGTAACATAAGGACTTCTGTACATTTTTATACCATACAATACTTTCATGATATCTGATATGTACAGCCACACAATGGAGCAACCGGTACTATTATAAACAATGCTACTGACTATGTGATGACATGAAAACCTGCTCACAAAAATAAAAAGCACTGGAAGAGATAATAGTATTATCAATACATGATCTCATATTTTAAGCAAAATAAAAAGGGAGGGGCAATAGATATGTACAGCCATAAAAGGATATAAATCAAAACACATAGTGATTATGGATGGCTGATAAATCACAGATCCTTTTATTTACTTATTCTTGCTTATCTGTATTTTCTGAATTTTCTACAGTGGACACTTTTAAACAGAATGAAACAGAAATCCACGTTGAAACTGAGAGACTGAGTTGGAATGAGAAACACCGTTTCAAAGCTCTTACCTCCGATGGTACAGATATATTACAGGAAAATAGAAGAAGTGTTTTTGTTTTCTGCATTTCCCCTGATTCCACCAACAGTTGATTGCAATAAACAACACCTGCAAGTCAAAGAAGGTTTCAAATGACTAGAAATAACAACCGAAAAATTACCAAGATTTCAAAGACAAAATTACAGGAATGAAACAATTCCGCTCTGAAACAGAAAGTATTAAAAAAAAAAAAAAAAACTGCTTAGGGTGTTCAAATAAGGTCATCATTTACCATGACAAGGACCAAGAAAGTCCATAGTGTCCAGATGGGACTCTGAATATTCTGGAGTCTGGCCCAAGAGGAAAATGAACCGTTTCAAACTCTGAAGTGAATGACATCAAAAAGCTTTTTCTAAACGTGATTCCACTAAAACTCGGCAGGAGGGTATGTCTTTTGATAATCAAACTGAGCATATGAGGATGAAAACAATCTTACCGACCAATGAAAGACCACAAATTTCAAAGGACTGTTTTTAATAGTGATATTAAGAACTAATAAAGATAACAGGTGCTTAGAGCTGTGCTCTAAAATGTATTACACAGAAAAAATATGGATTAAATATGTATTAATAGGCTGAATATGTACTTATAGATGCTGAAGTAGTTAAGGAGACGTAACCAGTGCCTACAATTTACTTTGAACAGGACCCAAAGTGGGATGGATTAATAGGCCATGTGGAGCAGAGTTTCTCACCTTTGGCACTACCGACCTTTGGGGCATGAACTGACAAATGTTTTTAGCTGCTGTTACATTTGTTTGGCGGGGGTGGGGGTGAGGAAGGGCTGTCCAACAAGCTGGATGCAGGATGCTGCAGGATCCTGGCCTCCCCTCTCTACTAGTGACAACACAAGACCTCTCAGACAGTTCCAAAGGTCCCCTTAGGACAAAACTGCCTCTAGTTGAGAGCCACTGATTACATGGATGGTAAGATGAACAAATACATGCCAAAACAAGCCTAATAAAATGTTAATAGAATTTAAGTGGCAGACATAGCTCACCTTTGCTATTATATACTTAAAAATTTTTACAATAAGGTAATGAAAAAAAATGAAGACTACAAATGAAAAGGCACTTTCAGATGCCTTATACTGACCAGAGAGCAGTATTGCTCAGAACTTAGTGGGAATCACAACAAAACCAGTACTAAGACTGACAGCTCAAACACAGGGCACAGGGGTTTCCCTGGTGGTCCAGTGAGTAGAGTCCGCCTTGCAGTGCAAGGGCCACCAGTTCAATCCCTGGCAAAGGAAGATCCCACATGTGAAGCGGAGCAGCTGGACCGGTGTGTCCAATTGCGAGCCAGAGCTCTGCAGCGTGTGAGCCCAAAGCCGGCGCTCTGCTACAGGAGGGGCCTGCAATGGGAGGCTCACACAGGTCAAAGAACAGAGATGGATGAAAATAAATTACAAAAAAAAACAATAAAAGAGGCCAAAAATTAAAAAAAAAAAAAAAACAGCGCACAATCTACCATGTTTGCTAATTTTATTAAGCAATGTGGCTCCAAAATTTTTTGCCTATTTCCAAAAATAAACCCATTCCTTTTCCCTACTGAGAGCATGAAACATTAAGTTCTCAATTTAGGAGCTGAAAACTTTCTGACAAAACGCAGAGCCCGTTGGTTGTGGGTGGCACCATAACCTCCACCACTTGTGACTTGAACAGGTGGTTCTGCCCTCTAAACCCAAGGCTGTGCTTCAGGGTGACCAGCGTCAGCCCACGGGGCCGTCTGAGGAGCAGCATGGGGCTGCACCCCCATGCCACCCGGCCAACACTCTGAAGGACCCATCCCAGAGGCTGGCAGTAGTTGTAAGTGCTGACACTTACCCTAAAATACAACAGACTTTCATATCCCCCCAAGTGCTCTAAATGTGGAATGACTGACCAAGTGATGATTTCCTTTAAGTCTTCCCCCCAGTGCTCCCTTGGGGTTGTCTTCTTCCTGCAAGTGTCCGCAGCTTGATTACTATAAGCCATTTTTAAGGGAAGCCAGTCGGGCGTGGCATGTAAAGGGAAGACAGGGAATAGATGGATTCCATGGGTCCAAAGCTGGAACACCAAATCACACCCCCTGAGAATCACGGCTACCGGGAATGAAGAGGTGTATTTATACAGTACTTGGTACCATGTTCAGCGGTATAAAATCATTAAAAAGACTTTGCCACTCTGGGCAGGAAGCCTTGCCAATATTTATAACACTGTTTCTAAGAAAAACCAACTGAGAGTTCTAAAGGACTTCTGAAACTCAACCGGGCCATGGGTCACCTCAGATCAGCGGGTCGGGTGCTTGCAGCAGCCTCTTAGAAACTTGTGGGATACTCTTTGGTCGACCGCATTGGCTGGGGGAGCTACTGGGCAAGGGCCGGCAGCCCTGTGAGCTGCCTTAATTGCGAGCCAGAGCTCTGCAGCGTGTGAGCCCAAAGCCGGCTCTGCTACAGGAGGGCCTGCAATGGGAGGCCCACACAGGTCAAAGAACAGAGATGGATGAAAATAAATTACAAAAAAAAACAATAAAAGAGGCCAAAAATTAAAAAAAAAAAAAAAACAGCGCACAATCTACCATGTTTGCTAATTTTATTAAGCAATGTGGCTCCAAAATTTTTTGCCTATTTCCAAAAATAAACCCATTCCTTTTCCCTACTGAGAGCATGAAACATTAAGTTCTCAATTTAGGAGCTGAAAACTTTCTGACAAAACGCAGAGCCCGTTGGTTGTGGGTGGCACCATAACCTCCACCACTTGTGACTTGAACAGGTGGTTCTGCCCTCTAAACCCAAGGCTGTGCTTCAGGGTGACCAGCGTCAGCCCACGGGGCCGTCTGAGGAGCAGCATGGGGCTGCACCCCCATGCCACCCGGCCAACACTCTGAAGGACCCATCCCAGAGGCTGGCAGTAGTTGTAAGTGCTGACACTTACCCTAAAATACAACAGACTTTCATATCCCCCCAAGTGCTCTAAATGTGGAATGACTGACCAAGTGATGATTTCCTTTAAGTCTTCCCCCCAGTGCTCCCTTGGGGTTGTCTTCTTCCTGCAAGTGTCCGCAGCTTGATTACTATAAGCCATTTTTAAGGGAAGCCAGTCGGGCGTGGCATGTAAAGGGAAGACAGGGAATAGATGGATTCCATGGGTCCAAAGCTGGAACACCAAATCACACCCCCTGAGAATCACGGCTACCGGGAATGAAGAGGTGTATTTATACAGTACTTGGTACCATGTTCAGCGGTATAAAATCATTAAAAAGACTTTGCCACTCTGGGCAGGAAGCCTTGCCAATATTTATAACACTGTTTCTAAGAAAAACCAACTGAGAGTTCTAAAGGACTTCTGAAACTCAACCGGGCCATGGGTCACCTCAGATCAGCGGGTCGGGTGCTTGCAGCAGCCTCTTAGAAACTTGTGGGATACTCTTTGGTCGACCGCATTGGCTGGGGGGAGCTACTGGGCACGGGGTCGGCAGTGGCTGTGGCACCTATGCCCTGCAATGCTCCAAACTTCTCTGTACAGGAAACGGTCCTCCACATGGCTCAAGGCAGTTTTAAATGTCCTGCCAAACACTGAGGTGGAGGGAAACCTGTTTGTTATTATTCAAGCTCAGAGCCTGACTCCATTTTATCTGCGAAACCAAAGCATGGCTTCTGTGTTCACTGAATTTCTCAAGAAGGCAACTTCTGAGAGCAAAAAGGACTTTAGGTGGCTGAGAACTTTACCAAGATCTGGTCCCCACTTAGAAAAATCAAGCTGCTGAGAGCCATGTCCTTGTGGCCCCTGGGTCGCTAACACATCCTACTTTATGGGGCTGCGTTTGTCACTGTCCCACTCACAGCGGTTCTACATAAATACATGGGGACCTAGCTTACCCTAACACTTACCTACTGAAACACACATGATTTAATTATACGCCACCCCCATCCTTATGCTACCATCAGTGCATCAGATTGGCTATGTTGAAATTACATGTATAGGGGAAGTTTTATCATCTACAAATTCCTTTTGAGGACAGAAAAATAGACACATCATAAAATACTTGTTGGATCCACTGGATTGAAAACCACTGCCAGACAGAAGGCCTATATATCAACTGCCTGTAGAGCCCTCTTGTCTACCACAAAAAAGGCGTTCATTAAGTCTTTGTTGAATACTGTCCTGGTCCAGGTATTTAAAAGATCTGCACTGTTACACTGTAACACTAGGCAACAGTGTTACCTAGTTACACTGTAGTCATGATACATACATTTTTATTTTTAAAACATTTATTTTATTTATTTATCTTTTTGAGGGTGTGGGGTGGGGAGGGAGGGGGATGGGCGGGTCACTTCTATTGGTCTTTCATTTCTCTATTTTCATCCTCTTTGTTCTTTGGCTCCTGTGGGCCTCCCATCGCGGTGGCCTCCGTCGTCACAGAGTGCCGGCTCTGGGCGCATGCGCGCCAGAGCTCCAGCTCCGCAATTGGACACATCAGTCCAGCCGCTCCGCGGCACATGGGATCTTCCCAGGCCAGGGATCAAACCAGCACCCCTTACAGTGCAAGGCGGTGTCCTTACCCGCTGGACCACCAGGGGAAGCCCGCATACATTTTTCTTACATAAAATAACTAATCAGCAAATATGAAATGTATTGTTCAGTGAAGATTTTCAGTCTCCCCACTGAAACCAAATAGTATGGCACCCCGCGATGAACACTGGCCTACACCGTGAGAAAATGCAGCATGTCCTCCTGCTCCTGCCTTTAACCAGCTATGACCATCACAATCAAGAAAGCCTCTGGGGTTTCCCCTGGTTGCCCAGTGGGTGGGGAGTCTGCCTTGCAGTGCGGGGGGCACCGGTTCGATCCCTGGCCCAGAAAGATCCCACGTGCTGCAGAGCGGCTGGACTGGTGTGTCCAATTGCAAGCCAGCGCTTTGGAGCACTTATGTCTGTGCAGCTGCTCTGGTGGGAGGCCCACATGGGCTGAGGAGTGGAGATGGGTAAAGGGTGAATAAGTAGGTACTCAACAGAGAAAGGTCAAAATTTAAAAAAAAAAGAAAGAAAGAAAGCCTCTGTTTACAGAAGACTTTACAATTTAGACTCAGAATAAGGCTCTAGGCCTTCACTCTGGCTGGAACCAGCCATCTGAGAAGGTCACTATGCAGAGAACCTGCCCTGCACCTGGACCAACAGTCTCCCAAGGTGCAGGTGGAATGCCCGCGTTACCTGATCTGAGAGCCGACTCGCTGTTTGTTCAATTTCAGCCCTGGCAGCGATGGACTGGCCACACCACGGAGCATAGAAGAACAGCAGCACCACCTCCGAATCGCGGCGCAGGTACTCTGCATGGTCCAGCTGGCCCTGGAAGAGGTCAAGAACCAGGGACCTCGAGGAGAAAAAGCTGACAGGTGGCTTTGCTGGGATTATCACATCTTTTGCTCGACTGAAAAAAAACAGCAGACACAAGACTGCTTAGTGTATCTTCTAACAACAGCTCTGAATAGAAGGACAAGAAAGCTTTTAAAAGAAAAGTCTTAAGTGAGAAAAACCGAGTTCTCAAGACACCATCCTGGAGTATACAAGCAGTATTTTGTGCTAAGTTAAGGCAACATTTGACTGAGAGAATGCAAGACATGAATAACATGTTAAGAAGATTCTCTGACACTGTCTGCCGTGGGTGTGGGGTGGGAGGGCAGGGGAGAACAGAAAAGAAGTGAATAATCCAGACACCCGCCTCCCCACCCTGAAGACGCCATCCTCTACTCTCTGCAGCCTTGCCATCCCCAGGAACCTCTGACGCCCAGGGTTTCAAAGCCACCAGTGAGCTTGCTCAGAATGAAGACCAGGGAGCCCAGGTATACCACTAACAGGCATGGGAAATGCTCACAATCAACTTAAATCAAGCTCATTACCTACAGCTGGCCGGTACTTACCCAGGACACTCAAGCAAAAGTAATCATTATGTATCATGAGCCAAAGGTTAATATGGATGAATAGCAAAGCAACAGGCCATTTAACTGGAAAACAGATTTCCTTAGTACATACTTGAGATTTCCAGAAGGTCAGGGGGAGAAAGAAAATAAAACTAATTAAGTGGCCAGAGCTGTCACTACTTCCCCATCCAAACAAGGCCTCGGCTAAAGTGGCATCCTACCAAGTTCAAGGGTCCTAGTGGACACTCTTGAGCTGTCCACACATCTGCACTAACATAGTATAAAACTATTAGAGCAGCTTCTGTGACAAACCAAGAGAAAAAATAAAAATGGAATCCTAAAAAAACTCAATTAACTCAAAAGAAGGGAATTCCCTTGTCAGAACTCCAGGCTATCAAACTGCTGAGAACCTGGGTTTGGTCTCTGGTTGGAGAACTAAGATCCCGCGGGGCACGTGGTGCCAGGGGGTGAGGCAGGAAGAGGGGTGTGCAGAAAAGGACCAAGAAAGGAAAAAAAATCATACAGTACAAAGAGAAAACAAACAGCCAGAGGTAAATGTAAACCCAACTGTATCAATAACTGCGTTAAATATAAAAGGACTAAACCACCCAATTAGAAAGACATTGCCAGGCTGGCTAATGAAGCAAAACCCAACCACATGCTCTCTGTAAGCATTTTAAACATAAAGACACAGACAGCATGAAAGCACACAGACAGGAAAACAAAAACTACACAAAGAGTGAGCACAAGAAAGCTGCAGTATCTCATGTGAAGCCACAAACAACCAGGGTGTGCTCTTAGAATTAAATGTTACTCAGTAATTCAAAAAAGAACTGATACATACTGTAACTGGATGTGTTTCAAAATAATTACACTGAATGAAAGAAGTCAGACACTAAAGAACACATATAATATGAATGCATTTATATGAAATTCCAAAACAAGCAAAACTCATCTATAATGAAATAAATCACACTAGTGATTGCCCGGAATTGGGAGTGGGGCAGAAAGACTGAGGGCAGAGGGGTCCTGAGGAAGTTTTCTGGGGACAAGGAATTAAAAGAATTGAGAAAGAGTTTTGGGCCAGAAAGACTGAGGCAAGAGTCCTACACTCAAGCAAAAGTAATCATTATGTATCATGAGCCAAAGGTTAATATGGATGAATAGCAAAGCAACAGGCCATTTAACTGGAAAACAGATTTCCTTAGTACATACTTGAGATTTCCAGAAGGTCAGGGGGAGAAAGAAAATAAAACTAATTAAGTGGCCAGAGCTGTCACTACTTCCCCATCCAAACAAGGCCTCGGCTAAAGTGGCATCCTACCAAGTTCAAGGGTCCTAGTGGACACTCTTGAGCTGTCCACACATCTGCACTAACATAGTATAAAACTATTAGAGCAGCTTCTGTGACAAACCAAGAGAAAAAATAAAAATGGAATCCTAAAAAAACTCAATTAACTCAAAAGAAGGGAATTCCCTTGTCAGAACTCCAGGCTATCAAACTGCTGAGAACCTGGGTTTGGTCTCTGGTTGGAGAACTAAGATCCCGCGGGGCACGTGGTGCCAGGGGGTGAGGCAGGAAGAGGGGTGTGCAGAAAAGGACCAAGAAAGGAAAACAAATCATACAGTACAAAGAGAAAACAAACAGCCAGAGGTAAATGTAAACCCAACTGTATCAATAACTGCGTTAAATATAAAAGGACTAAACCACCCAATTAGAAAGACATTGCCAGGCTGGCTAATGAAGCAAAACCCAACCACATGCTCTCTGTAAGCATTTTAAACATAAAGACACAGACAGCATGAAAGCACACAGACAGGAAAACAAAAACTACACAAAGAGTGAGCACAAGAAAGCTGCAGTATCTCATGTGAAGCCACAAACAACCAGGGTGTGCTCTTAGAATTAAATGTTACTCAGTAATTCAAAAAAGAACTGATACATACTGTAACTGGATGTGTTTCAAAATAATTACACTGAATGAAAGAAGTCAGACACTAAAGAACACATATAATATGAATGCATTTATATGAAATTCCAAAACAAGCAAAACTCATCTATAATGAAATAAATCACACTAGTGATTGCCCGGAATTGGGAGTGGGGCAGAAAGACTGAGGGCAGAGGGGTCCTGAGGAAGTTTTCTGGGGACAAGGAATTAAAAGAATAAAGGTGGCTACACTGACCAACAGTCACGGACCTATCTATGTAAAATGTGTGCATTCTACCGAATGTAAACTATACTATAATGAAGCTGAGGAGAAACAGGCTCGACTGATGGACACCTCCTCAGGGAGGACTGCTCTGAGCAGTCTCCCTCATTTTTTTCTCTGGGATTCGCATTAGCTGCTTTCAGTTAGATGCCCTCACCATAATCTGTAACTAATTTATTTACCTGCTTATTAACTCCAGGAGGACAAGGGCCCTGGCTCTTTTATTCACTGATAAATGCTCACTGTTTAGCAGCTCCCAGTATTCCGGAGTTAATTTGTGAAATGAACAAACCTATACTCTACCCACCTCATCTAAGCATACATGAAAACAAATTAAACATAAATCCATACAGACATATATTAAGAACAATCTGAGAGAATCAAAATGTCACAAGGTCCATTTGCCTTACAAGGAGTGACTCTAAGGCCCACTAAATTGTGTTCTAATTTTATATGTGTTTGAATGAACCTGATAATCCGGTCTCTCAGTATATAGCAAAGAAGCAGGAAGGAGGAACAGGAAGGAATGTGCTGCCAGCTCAGAGACACGCAGCAGATAGCCAGATATTTAGAAACAAAAAAGAAGTCAGACATCTAGGTCCCTTCCACTTCCGAGCTAATGTAAATACTGCTTCAATGAACACTGGGGTACATATGTCTTTTTCAATTATGGTTTATGGTTTCCTCAGGGTGTATGTCCAGTGGTGAGACACAGACTCATCCTAGATGTCCATCGACAGACGAATGGATAAAGAAGTTATAGTACAATACGACGGAGTATTACTCAGTCAGGAAAAGGAACACACTTGAGCCAGTTCTAATGAAGTGGATAAACCTAGAGCCTGTTATACAGAGTGAAGTAAATCAGAAAGAGAAAAATATCGTATCCTAATGCATGTATATGGAATCTAGGAAGATGGTACTGATGAACCTATTTGCAGGGCAGCAATGGAGACGCAGACCTAGAGAAGAGACTTGTGAACACAGGGAGGGAAGGGGAGGGTGGGACAGAGAGAGTGGCACTGAAACAGTATGTTATAATTATGTTACTTTATGTTATGTTATATTACCATACGTAAAATAGTAAATCAGTAAGGATTTGCTGTATGACGCAGAGAGCCCAAACCCTGCACTGTGTGACCACCTAGAGGGCTGGGATGGAGTGAGAGGTGGTAGGAAGGGTCCAGAGGGAGGGGACACACGTATATCTATGGCTGAATCATGCTGATCTATGGCAGGAACCAACATAATATTGTAAAGCAATGACCCTCCAATTAAAAATAAATTTAGGGCTTCCCTGGTGGTCCAGTGGGTAAAGAGTCCGCCTTGCAGTGTGGATCCTGGCCCGGGAAGATCCCACGTGCTGCAGAGCAGCTAGACCGGTGTGTCCAATAATAAGCCAGTACTCTGGAGCGCATGTGCCCAGAGCCAGAGTTCTGCAACAAGAGAGGCCACTGCAATGGGAAGTCTACACAGGCCGAAGAATAAACATGGATGGGAAAAAAAATAATAATGTGTATATATATATATATATATATACACACACACATATATAAAGAGAATACTGGAGTGGGTAGCCATTCTCTTTTCCAATAGATTAAAAATTAATTAAATATTTAAAAAAAGAAATCATACAAATACCCACGACCAAAGCTACTCTTCAGAGCCTTGGGTCACTTAGTTTGAGGAAAAGAGTGCACATCCTTCTCTACATCTAGAAGGCGCCAGCTTCGTGAATTAAAACAGTTCGAAACACACTGCTTCCCCATTTTAACCAAAAATTCTTCACATCATAAAGTAATGCTGCTAAAAATTTGACCAAATCTATTTATGTGCTAACACTTCAACTCTGCAATCAGGGAGGTTTGTCTATGTAAAACATCTTTATAACCTGAAAAACTCGCCACTTATGAAATTATTGAAAAAAAAAATTCACTGAGCAAATGTTAACTGTGCTTCGGGCACTGCTCTATAGGAACCAAGGCTGTAGGAGCAAGTACACTGTTCCCAAGTAGCTTCCTTTCTCAGCGAGGAAGACAGGCAAACAACCAAAATGGTAAAGAGACATAAAACCGTACAAAACCATCATGCTCGGTGGAGCATTTAACACAGTGATGTGGCAAGGGCCCTGGAAGCACCTTGAAGGGGTGGTGATCAGAAGGTGTATATACATATATATATTTTTTTTTTTTTTTTTAATTTTTGCCTCTTTTTATTTGTTTATTTATGTTCATCCATCTTTACTCTTTGGCCTGTGTGAGCCTCCCATTGCAGTGGCCTCTCTTGTTGCAGAGAACCGGCTCTGGGCACGTGCGCACCAGAGCGCTGGCTCGTAACTGGACACACTGGTCCAGTCTCTGCACGGCACTGGGATCTTCCTAGGCCAGGATCAAATTGGTGGCCCTTGCCCTGCAAGGAGGACTCTTTACTCACTGGACCATCAGGGAAGCCCCAGGGGGTATCTTTTAAGCTGAGATATGAGTGACAGGAAAGCAGCCAAGCCAAGGGAAGGCCCTGTGACAAGTAAGTCTACATTGTCAGCAAGCCCCTTTAGAGGTATTATTTTTCTACTCCTCAAATTTTGAGGTAAGAGTTAAATACACAATCTGAGGGAAAATGCAGGTCTGTGACAAGCCCAACAAAGGATAATCATCAACTTAGTACTGCTGATGAGCCAGCTCCTCAAGTAAAACGAGCCAGATAAACCCAAGAAAAAAATAAGATCATACAAATACCACGACCAAAGCTACTCTTCAGAGCCTTGGGTCACTTAGTTTGAGGAAAAGAGTGCACATCCTTCTCTACATCTAGAAGGCGCCAGCTTCGTGAATTAAAACAGTTCGAAACACACTGCTTCCCCATTTTAACCAAAAATTCTTCACATCATAAAGTAATGCTGCTAAAAATTTGACCAAATCTATTTATGTGCTAACACTTCAACTCTGCAATCAGGGAGGTTTGTCTATGTAAAACATCTTTATAACCTGAAAAACTCGCCACTTATGAAATTATTGAAAAAAAAAATTCACTGAGCAAATGTTAACTGTGCTTCGGGCACTGCTCTATAGGAACCAAGGCTGTAGGAGCAAGTACACTGTTCCCAAGTAGCTTCCTTTCTCAGCGAGGAAGACAGGCAAACAACCAAAATGGTAAAGAGACATAAAACCGTACAAAACCATCATGCTCGGTGGAGCATTTAACACAGTGATGTGGCAAGGGCCCTGGAAGCACCTTGAAGGGGTGGTGATCAGAAGGTGTATATACATATATATATTTTTTTTTTTTTAATTTTTGCCTCTTTTTATTTGTTTATTTATGTTCATCCATCTTTACTCTTTGGCCTGTGTGAGCCTCCCATTGCAGTGGCCTCTCTTGTTGCAGAGAACCGGCTCTGGGCACGTGCGCACCAGAGCGCTGGCTCGTAACTGGACACACTGGTCCAGTCTCTGCACGGCACTGGGATCTTCCTAGGCCAGGATCAAATTGGTGGCCCTTGCCCTGCAAGGAGGACTCTTTACTCACTGGACCATCAGGGAAGCCCCAGGGGGTATCTTTTAAGCTGAGATATGAGTGACAGGAAAGCAGCCAAGCCAAGGGAAGGCCCTGTGACAAGTAAGTCTACATTGTCAGCAAGCCCCTTTAGAGGTATTATTTTTCTACTCCTCAAATTTTGAGGTAAGAGTTAAATACACAATCTGAGGGAAAATGCAGGTCTGTGACAAGCCCAACAAAGGATAATCATCAACTTAGTACTGCTGATGAGCCAGCTCCTCAAGTAAAACGAGCCAGATAAACCCATGGCCTGGCAGAAAGCAAACATTCCCCAGGGCAGTGAAACCCATATGCCTCTACCCCAATAGAAGCATTCACGAGTTTCCATTTAACTCCTAAATTTGCTACCATTTTTGAGAAACTACACCGAGATCAAAGATTTCCTGCAGCTCTGAAGCCTAGGTTTCAGGCACCAAAATACTCAAGAGCTGCCTGCAAACAAGGAAATCCTGTTGTAACTCCCAATTTCTATATGAGAATCACACTCAACACCTTCCAGAGAGGATCTGAAGCACTTTTGAGCTTACAAAACGGAATAAAGCAAAATGAATATATACAAACAGAGAGAAAACGCAGGACAGAGGAGCCCAGCATGCTGCAGTCCATGGGGTCCTAAAGATTCGGAGATGACTTAGCAACCAAACAGTAACAGACAGATACACAAACTTTTTTCCCACAAAAACACATCCACAAAAGCCGAGTAAAAGGAAAGTAAGGATGAACTCATGGTTAGTCAATGCACAGAAGTCAGGTAGGACAAAGATTAAGTGATCAAGAATGCACAATTAATTATTCATAGTATTTCAACCCCCAAACCAACCTTTTAGGGGTTTTAATTAATTAATTAATTAATTTGACTGCCCCGGTAAGCAATAAGACACTAAAGGGGGCAGTCTTACTTCACGCCTGGAGCTATTAATAAAAAGTCAGTTAAAAACAAAATTCTATGCTCCTTTAAGCTTCTGTTCTCATTAACACAAAGATATTAATAGCAAGACAGGGGGGTTCCCTGGTGGTCCTGTGGGTAAAGAGTCTGCCTTGCAGTGCAAGGGGCTCCAGTTCAATCCCTAGCCGCAGAAGATCCCATGTGCAGCGGAGCAGCTAGGCCAGTGTGTAAAATTAAAAGCCAGAGATCTGGAGCGCATGCGCCCAGAGCCTGTGCTCTGCAGCGAGAGAAGCCACTACAAGGGGAGGCCCACACAGGCCGAAGAATAAAGATGGATGAAAATAAATAAATAATCAATAAAAAGAGGCCAAAATTAAACAAACAAAAAAAAACGGCAAAATAGGAAGAGTGGCAGAAACTTTAAAAGTCAGTTGTAGGGCTTCCTCTGGTGGTCCAGTGGATAAGGACACCGCCTTGCAGTGCAAGGGGCGCCGGTTCGAGCCCTGGCCTGGGAAGATCCCACGTGCCGCGGAGCGGCTGGACTGATGTGTCCAATTACCGAGCCGGAGCTCTGGGGTGCATGCGCCCAGAGCTGGCGCTCTGCGATGACAGAGGCCACCACGATGGGAAGCCCACAGGAGCCGAAGAACAAAGATGGATGAAAATAGAGAAATGAAAGACCAATAGAAGTGGCCCACCCATCCCCTCCCTCCTCACCCCACTCCACTCCTCAAAAGATAAATAAATAAATAAATAAATGTTTAAAAAAAAAAGTCAGTTGTATAGCAAAAATAGTACTATCATGACACCATTCAATCAAAGGAGACTCTAAAAAAAAAAAAACAATCAATCTAAGTCTACTAAAAGACCGTCAGATTTGCCAGTGGCACAGAAAGAAGCTAGACAGGCAAGCAGCCTATTCACCCTTCTCACCTGAAGCAGGTGCGCTCTTGCTCAGTCTGCTCTAGAAACTGGATTTACACTCGTCCTTCTTCCTGAAATTTCAAAGGACTTTTGTATCTCCTCAGCCTTGTTCTCTCAGAACCAATACTCCACCTTATTACTATAGATGGACAAACCGATGCAAGTAAGCTCTCCAGCCTTGGAGGAGAGAGAACCCCTCTTTATTTGAACTCAACTACCGCCTTGCAGTGTTCTACCTCATAAAATACTTTCTGTAATTCCCTTGTGCAGAACGTGATGAAGAACATGGTTAACAGCCTAGTTCCCGATAATAAAGGATGCAGATTCCAATTCAGCCACTTATTACATGGACATGAGTTGGGGCAAGTTTTGCCAACATGGCCAAAGCTCCACTCCTTTGTGTGTGAACTGGAAGGATAAGAATATACATATATTATATACATATATATATATATATATACACACGTGCAGCGCACACATATAAACACACTTGTGGGCTTTCCCCAGTGGCTCAGTGGTAAGGAATCTGCCTGCAATGCAGGAGACCAGGTTCAATCCTGAGGTCAGGAAGATCCCCTGGAGAAGAAAATGGCAACCCACTCCAGTATTCTTGCCAGGAGAAACCCATGGACAGAGGAGCCTGGTGGGCTACCGTCTCTGGGGTTGCAGAGAGTCAGAGACAACTGAAGCTACTTAGCACACATACTTTACTGGCGATCGAGACTCAGGTGGTACATATCAGGCTCAGTCGTGTCCGACTCTTTGCAATCCCATGGACTGTAGCCTGCAAGGCTTCTCTATCCATGGAATTTTCTAAGCAAGAATACTGGAGCAGGCTGCCATTTCCTTCTCCAGACATACAGACTTCACTGGGGATCAAGACTCTAGTGATCCGTACCAGACTTTCAGACCATGTGCTGAATGAATATGCATTCATGTCATCTGTCGTTCTTAAGCAGGCGACTTCCCCCAGAGGACATCCACTACTGTCTGGAGACAATTTCGTTGTCACATTGTAAGGGGGTGGGAGGAGAGCAGGTGGTAGGTAGAGGCAGGAACACTGCTAAACATCTCAGAATGTACAGGATAGCCCGCCACCAAAAGAATTATCTGACCCAAAATATCAACACTCGTCCTTCTTCCTGAAATTTCAAAGGACTTTTGTATCTCCTCAGCCTTGTTCTCTCAGAACCAATACTCCACCTTATTACTATAGATGGACAAACCGATGCAAGTAAGCTCTCCAGCCTTGGAGGAGAGAGAACCCCTCTTTATTTGAACTCAACTACCGCCTTGCAGTGTTCTACCTCATAAAATACTTTCTGTAATTCCCTTGTGCAGAACGTGATGAAGAACATGGTTAACAGCCTAGTTCCCGATAATAAAGGATGCAGATTCCAATTCAGCCACTTATTACATGGACATGAGTTGGGGCAAGTTTTGCCAACATGGCCAAAGCTCCACTCCTTTGTGTGTGAACTGGAAGGATAAGAATATACATATATTATATACATATATATATATATATATACACACACGTGCGCACGCGCACACATATAAACACACTTGTGGGCTTTCCCCAGTGGCTCAGTGGTAAGGAATCTGCCTGCAATGCAGGAGACCAGGTTCAATCCTGAGGTCAGGAAGATCCCCTGGAGAAGAAAATGGCAACCCACTCCAGTATTCTTGCCAGGAGAAACCCATGGACAGAGGAGCCTGGTGGGCTACCGTCTCTGGGGTTGCAGAGAGTCAGAGACAACTGAAGCTACTTAGCACACATACTTTACTGGCGATCGAGACTCAGGTGGTACATATCAGGCTCAGTCGTGTCCGACTCTTTGCAATCCCATGGACTGTAGCCTGCAAGGCTTCTCTATCCATGGAATTTTCTAAGCAAGAATACTGGAGCAGGCTGCCATTTCCTTCTCCAGACATACAGACTTCACTGGGGATCAAGACTCTAGTGATCCGTACCAGACTTTCAGACCATGTGCTGAATGAATATGCATTCATGTCATCTGTCGTTCTTAAGCAGGCGACTTCCCCCAGAGGACATCCACTACTGTCTGGAGACAATTTCGTTGTCACATTGTAAGGGGGTGGGAGGAGAGCAGGTGGTAGGTAGAGGCAGGAACACTGCTAAACATCTCAGAATGTACAGGATAGCCCGCCACCAAAAGAATTATCTGACCCAAAATATCAACAGTACCAAGGCTGAGAAACCCAGCTGGCAGGCTGCACCTGGCACACAGCAAATGCTCAGTGACAGTTTTTCCCTTTACTATGACGTTTTCTTTACTTGGGGATGTAGTTGTTTGACAATGTTGTGCTAGTTTCCACTATACAGTGAAATGAATCGGCTATACGTACCCAAGTGTGTGTGTGTGCTCAGTCACTCAGTCATGCCTGACTCTGCGACCCCATGGATGGTAGCTTGCCAGGCTCCTCTGTCCATGGGATTCTCCAGGCAAGAACACTGGAGTGGGCTGCTATTTCCTTCTCCAAGGGATCTTCCCCACCCAGGGATCAAATCTGCATCTGCTGCACTGGCAGGTGGATTCTTAACCATGGAAACACCTGGGAAGCCCATATATATCCTTAAATCCCCTCTCTTTTGGATTTCCTTCCCATTTACTTTGCCACAGAGCATTAAGTAGAGCTTCTTGTGTCATACAGCAGGTTCTCATTAATTATCTATTTGTACGTATTAGCATATACATGTCAATCCCTATCTCCCAATTCGTCAATGATAATTATCATAATTACTTCTTTCCACTAAAATCCCCAATTTTTGGACATCTCTTTGACAACAGGGGTCACATACTGACAGATAATAAAAACGTTCCAAGCTGAAATCTTCCCAGTGGCTGATATGCCCAACAGTGGCACCACACGCTTATGAACTGGAGTCCCAGGAGACCCACGGTGGATTCGGGAGACCTCAAGTACTCCTAAAACACAAAGTAAATTTTGTAGCTGTGTACCTTCCCAAAGTGAGACCCATTAACTGTCTTCCCCCACCGCCCCCACCCCACGCTCCAGCCTACTCAGGGCTTCCTTCCAGTACCAAGAGAACACTAGCCCACCGGCCCTGTCCTGAGGCTCAGGACTTTTGACCTTGCTGGACATTTCCCCCAGATCTCCCGATGCTGGCCCTTCCCTTCCTGGGTGATTCTCCAACGAGCTCCCTTGTGAAGCCTTCTCTGCCCCACCCTCATCGCTTCCAGGCCCTAGAGGCAGGAACACTGCTAAACATCTAAAAGAATGTACAGGATAGCCCGCCACCAAAAGAATTATCTGACCCAAAATATCAACAGTACCAAGGCTGAGAAACCCAGCTGGCAGGCTGCACCTGGCACACAGCAAATGCTCAGTGACAGTTTTTCCCTTTACTATGACGTTTTCTTTACTTGGGGATGTAGTTGTTTGACAATGTTGTGCTAGTTTCCACTATACAGTGAAATGAATCGGCTATACGTACCCAAGTGTGTGTGTGTGCTCAGTCACTCAGTCATGCCTGACTCTGCGACCCCATGGATGGTAGCTTGCCAGGCTCCTCTGTCCATGGGATTCTCCAGGCAAGAACACTGGAGTGGGCTGCTATTTCCTTCTCCAAGGGATCTTCCCCACCCAGGGATCAAATCTGCATCTGCTGCACTGGCAGGTGGATTCTTAACCATGGAAACACCTGGGAAGCCCATATATATCCTTAAATCCCCTCTCTTTTGGATTTCCTTCCCATTTACTTTGCCACAGAGCATTAAGTAGAGCTTCTTGTGTCATACAGCAGGTTCTCATTAATTATCTATTTGTACGTATTAGCATATACATGTCAATCCCTATCTCCCAATTCGTCAATGATAATTATCATAATTACTTCTTTCCACTAAAATCCCCAATTTTTGGACATCTCTTTGACAACAGGGGTCACATACTGACAGATAATAAAAACGTTCCAAGCTGAAATCTTCCCAGTGGCTGATATGCCCAACAGTGGCACCACACGCTTATGAACTGGAGTCCCAGGAGACCCACGGTGGATTCGGGAGACCTCAAGTACTCCTAAAACACAAAGTAAATTTTGTAGCTGTGTACCTTCCCAAAGTGAGACCCATTAACTGTCTTCCCCCACCGCCCCCACCCCACGCTCCAGCCTACTCAGGGCTTCCTTCCAGTACCAAGAGAACACTAGCCCACCGGCCCTGTCCTGAGGCTCAGGACTTTTGACCTTGCTGGACATTTCCCCCAGATCTCCCCGATGCTGGCCCCTTCCCCTTCCTGGGTGATTCTCCAACGAGCTCCCTTGTGAAGCCTTCTCTGCCCCACCCTCATCGCTTCCAGGCCCTGCACAGCACTTACTTAAGCCCTTTAAAATTATACTAAGGTTGCTCGCTTCCTGTCTGTACCACCCCGTAGAATGGTGAACTGGGACTTCCGACCATCGCTCACCTTGGAGGAGACCCTCCCTCCCCGCACACAGTGGGTGCGGATAAATAATCGTTAGATCCTTGAGTGCATAAATTCTCAACGTCTGGCACCCTAATGGTGATCTACGCCTACCCGAGGCATAAGGCAAATAAAACGGGTGATAAATGAGGGTCCTACAGTCCGGGGGAAAGTGACAGGTGCACCCCCAGGAAATCCCAACGGGGGCAAGCTACTCAGAACCTGGCCCATCTTCCTTGGTATGAAAAGGGAAGGAAGGGGCGCCGGACAGCACGCCCCAAACCTCGCCTTGGGGCGTGCTGGCCGGCGAGAAGGGAAAGCGGAGGGCATGGCCGCGTGCTGCAGGAGGGTCAACTCCACTGCTAGGGGAAAAGTCAGGCCCGACCTCCCCGAAGGCCATTGCGACCCTCGACCCTGAGGCCGCCGGCCGGACCGAAGGGCGCCGGGCAGAGGACTGGGGGTGCGGGCCGCCTCACCTGCAGGTGAACTTGAGGGCGAGGAGCAGCGCGCAGCCAAGCGCCAGGGCCCCGCAGAGCAGCTCGGGCCGCCTGCGCGCCATGAGAGAGGCGCTGCGCAGCCCGCGGCGGAGCCGGCCTTCCGAGGACGCAGCCGGGGCCGGGCTGAGGGAGCCGGAGCCCGCGGGGCCGCCGCCGCCGCCACCCTCGTCCTCGGCGTCGTCGCTGCTGCTGCTGCCGCCGCCGCGGCCTCCGCATTCCGACATTACATGCTCCCCGTCGCCGGCTTTATACCGCCGCCGCCGCCGCCGCCGCCAAGGGCCCGAAGGCCCGGCCCGGCCCGTCGCCCCCCAATCCCGCAGCTCGCCGCGCCCGCAAACCCAGGCCCTCCACGTCAGCCTGGCCGCCGCCGGGCGCCCGCCCCCGCGCAGGCGGCTCCGCCCCCACCCGCGGCGCCTGCGCAGACTCCGCCCAGTAGCCCCGCCCCTGGGACGCACCGCCCCTCGCTCATGGAGTCTGCGCGGCGTCGGCGCCGGCGCAGAAGCGCGTTCGTCCCAGGCCCCATCCCTGAGTCTGCGCGTAAGCCGCAATTGCCGCAGACTTGCCCCGGTACCTCGGCCACTGAGTCTGCGCCTGCGCCGGCGCCGGCGCTCAGCATCCGGCTACTCCCACCCTGACGCAACCTGACCCTCCCGTAAGCAGCTCTGGGCTGCGGAAAGTCTCTCAGTTTGGTTCCGTGAGTTTAAAAGTATTGTGATGGTGATACCAGTCGTGTCTGCTAACGTCAAATACCGGCTCCTGTTGTCCCCGCTTAACGAAAACACGTACGGAGGCGAGAAATGCGTAGGGAACCAGGAGTGAGGCGGAAGAGCTCACGGCCTCGGTTTACGCATCTGTGGAATGGCGGTGGTATTAGTACCGACCTCACAGAGATGCTCTGAAGATTAAGTGAGATCCTTGATGGAAACCGCTGGGCCCATCGCGAGTGCTGAACAAATCTTAGTGCCTCTTGTCTCCCAGTGTCAATTTCCTGCACCACCGAAGTGCTATGCGCCCGAGCACCAGGTCCCTATACCACAGCCCTGGGAGGAGAGCCTGAACAGCCTGTAGTCATAGATGGTGTCAACTACAAACTGGCATTTACCAATTACATTGCCAATGTCTGGACGACAAGGACGTTTGCCGTTTGCCTCTGCAGAGAGGGGTGGGGTAGAGGCACTCTGTGCTCCAGGGAATCTGGTGGGGCAGGTCTTTAGATAGGTGGATGCTTTCAGGAACAGCTTTTATTATCTCAATCCTTGCATCTCCTCATATTTAGAAAAGCACTGAATCTCTTCACGGTGACATCAGATCCTCGTGACTAACTGGAGACCCTTTGTAAAATGATTCTTTAATGCTATGAAACTCCCCCCTCACCAAAATCCTTAAATATTGACCCTCCTCCTGCTGCCTCTTTGGAGCAGTTTCTCAGAGCTGTCTGGGGTGCTGTCTCCCGGGCCGCAGTCCTAATTATACCCCAAATAAAACTGTTCATCTTTGTAGTTGACATTGGGAAAACCGAGGCTTGGAAAAGCCCCTTGACCGCCGCCACCAGCCTACTAGGGAAGGAATTCAGGCTCAAAGGCAGTTTGGTTAACAAGCCGCTCCAGTGATCCACTGCAGACTTGTAAATCCTCTGACTCTAAATGTTAGGTCATTTCTAAGTAAGTTTTTGTGATTAAAAACTCAAGTCTGGGGCGGCGGGGGCGCGCGGCCGGGCGGGGCAGGCTCTGCCAGATCGCCGCCCGGACCGCGCTGGGCCCCAGGGGACCTCCGAGGAGAGCTGCAGCTCAGCACCGGGCGCCAGCGGGGCCATTGGAGCCGTTGGGAAGGGCGGACAGTTCGAACAGGGCAGGGGCATCCCAGGCGACCGGGGATAAAGGATTGTTACTGAGAATCCGCCGGTAATTTCTTTCTTGTAACAAAGAGGACAATCAAGGGGGCCGCCTGCTTCGTGGATAGTGGTGGAAACGGCCTCGGTTTACGCATCTGTGGAATGGCGGTGGTATTAGTACCGACCTCACAGAGATGCTCTGAAGATTAAGTGAGATCCTTGATGGAAACCGCTGGGCCCATCGCGAGTGCTGAACAAATCTTAGTGCCTCTTGTCTCCCAGTGTCAATTTCCTGCACCACCGAAGTGCTATGCGCCCGAGCACCAGGTCCCTATACCACAGCCCTGGGAGGAGAGCCTGAACAGCCTGTAGTCATAGATGGTGTCAACTACAAACTGGCATTTACCAATTACATTGCCAATGTCTGGACGACAAGGACGTTTGCCGTTTGCCTCTGCAGAGAGGGGTGGGGTAGAGGCACTCTGTGCTCCAGGGAATCTGGTGGGGCAGGTCTTTAGATAGGTGGATGCTTTCAGGAACAGCTTTTATTATCTCAATCCTTGCATCTCCTCATATTTAGAAAAGCACTGAATCTCTTCACGGTGACATCAGATCCTCGTGACTAACTGGAGACCCTTTGTAAAATGATTCTTTAATGCTATGAAACTCCCCCCTCACCAAAAACCTTATATATTGACCTCCTCCTGCTGCCTCTTTGGAGCAGTTTCTCAGAGCTGTCTGGGGTGCTGTCTCCCGGGCCGCAGTCCTAATTATACCCCAAATAAAACTGTTCATCTTTGTAGTTGACATTGGGAAAACCGAGGCTTGAAAAGCCCCTTGACCGCCGCCACCAGCCTACTAGGGAAGGAATTCAGGCTCAAAGGCAGTTTGGTTAACAAGCCGCTCCAGTGATCCACTGCAGACTTGTAAATCCTCTGACTCTAAATGTTAGGTCATTTCTAAGTAAGTTTTTGTGATTAAAAACTCAAGTCTGGGGCGGCGGGGGCGCGCGGCCGGGCGGGGCAGGCTCTGCCAGATCGCCGCCCGGACCGCGCTGGGCCCCAGGGGACCTCCGAGGAGAGCTGCAGCTCAGCACCGGGCGCCAGCGGGGCCATTGGAGCCGTTGGGAAGGGCGGACAGTTCGAACAGGGCAGGGGCATCCCAGGCGACCGGGGATAAAGGATTGTTACTGAGAATCCGCCGGTAATTTCTTTCTTGTAACAAAGAGGACAATCAAGGGGGCCGCCTGCTTCGTGGATAGTGGTGGAAATGGCTGATCTGGAGGAGTTGAAATAAATGATTTATTGGGGAAAAAAAAAAAAAAAAAAACTCAAGTCGGTGAAGAATGAAATGTGATTTGAGAGTGACAGGCGGGGATCATTTCCCTGGGATACGTGTAGCAGGAGCTGGGAGAATGTCCGTCATTAGCCAAGAATTGGGCCAAGATCTAGACTTAAATTTCTGCTGTTAGTTACTTACTACAGCCAGGTAAATAAAATGCGGAGGGAACTAAGGCAGTAAAACAAAAACAAAAATCCATGGAAAACCAGAAATCCAGAAGATGAGACCTCACCTGTGCCACAAGCCAGCGTCCTAACTCTGGTGCAGCATTTCCAGGGAGGTAAAGTACTCTAGGAATAGACACCTTTGTAAGTGGCCCAGAGCATTCAGGTGTGTTAACCACAGAGGTTCAACGTGTGGGTAGCTCCTATTCACATGCCATTTTGCTCTTTGATTTATTGTATTTCACGTCTTTTTAAAAAATGTTTATTTATTTTAAGATCTGCACCAGATCTTAGTTAAGGCATGTGGGATTTAGTTCCCCGCCCAGGGGTGGAACCTGGGCCTCCTGCATTTTAAGTGTAGAATCTTAGCCCCTGGACCACCAGGGAAGTACCCTATCTACATCTTTTTTATTCTTTAGTTCTTTCTTTTGCATTAAGTGGCTATTTTCTAAAGCGCTATTAATTCCTTTAATGATTTAAAACTTTTTTTTTCCCAGTGGATATTCTTAGCAGTGGCCTTGAGGGACTGTGTTAGTATTAGTCACTTAGTAGTGTTCAACTCTTTGACACCCCACCAGGCTCCTCTGTCCATGGAATTCTCCAGGCAAGAATAATGGAGTGGTTTGCCATTTCCTCCTCCAGGGGATCTTCCCAATCCAGGAATTGAACTCTGGGTTTATGCATTGCAGTCAGATTCTTTACCATCGGAGCCACCAGGGAAGCCCTTTAGGAATTATAATACAGTTTTCGAATCTTACCATTGGAGTGGTGGAGGCATCCCAGGCGACCGGGGATAAAGGATTGTTACTGAGAATCCGCCGGTAATTTCTTTCTTGTAACAAAGAGGACAATCAAGGGGGCCGCCTGCTTCGTGGATAGTGGTGGAAATGGCTGATCTGGAGGAGTTGAAATAAATGATTTATTGGGGAAAAAAAAAAAAAAAAAAACTCAAGTCGGTGAAGAATGAAATGTGATTTGAGAGTGACAGGCGGGGATCATTTCCCTGGGATACGTGTAGCAGGAGCTGGGAGAATGTCCGTCATTAGCCAAGAATTGGGCCAAGATCTAGACTTAAATTTCTGCTGTTAGTTACTTACTACAGCCAGGTAAATAAAATGCGGAGGGAACTAAGGCAGTAAAACAAAACAAAAATCCATGGAAAACCAGAAATCCAGAAGATGAGACCTCACCTGTGCCACAAGCCAGCGTCCTAACTCTGGTGCAGCATTTCCAGGGAGGTAAAGTACTCTAGGAATAGACACCTTTGTAAGTGGCCCAGAGCATTCAGGTGTGTTAACCACAGAGGTTCAACGTGTGGGTAGCTCCTATTCACATGCCATTTTGCTCTTTGATTTATTGTATTTCACGTTTTTTTAAAAAAATGTTTATTTATTTTAAGATCTGCACCAGATCTTAGTTAAGGCATGTGGGATTTAGTTCCCCGCCCAGGGGTGGAACCTGGGCCTCCTGCATTTTAAGTGTAGAATCTTAGCCCCTGGACCACCAGGGAAGTACCCTATCTACATCTTTTTTATTCTTTAGTTCTTTCTTTTGCATTAAGTGGCTATTTTCTAAAGCGCTATTAATTCCTTTAATGATTTAAAACTTTTTTTTTCCCAGTGGATATTCTTAGCAGTGGCCTTGAGGGACTGTGTTAGTATTAGTCACTTAGTAGTGTTCAACTCTTTGACACCCCACCAGGCTCCTCTGTCCATGGAATTCTCCAGGCAAGAATAATGGAGTGGTTTGCCATTTCCTCCTCCAGGGGATCTTCCCAATCCAGGAATTGAACTCTGGGTTTATGCATTGCAGTCAGATTCTTTACCATCGGAGCCACCAGGGAAGCCCTTTAGGAATTATAATATACAGTTTTTCCGAATCTCCTTAAAATGTATACTAACAATTCCAGTAAGATATGGAAACTGCTCCAATACAGCTCAATTTCTTGCTCCCTTTTTTATGCTAATATTGCTCTTTTCAAATCTACTACAAATCCAAGAATAGTGTTATATCATTGTTTTATATAATCTTGTTGGAAGAAGCTAAGAAAATTTAAAAAATGTATTTCTAGTTTTTTTTTTTTAGATATGAATTTTATTTACCATTTCTGGTTCTCTTGACTTGTTTAGATTTGAGTTACATGGTATATTGCTAACAAAAACAAATATGGTCAAGTACAGGTACTCATTCACTGTAGGCCACCAGGGCAGAATCCATGCTACTCATTCATAAGACACTTGTCTTTTGCACAAAGACTTTATAAGGTTCAAAGTGCTCTTGTTGGGTTATCTCATGAGACCCACAATATCCTATGGCAGTGCAGGGCTGCGGCTTAGAAGCCAGGAACCCAGAGTATGTTTCCTTTATTCCTCTCCCTGTAGACATCTGGCTGGCTGCCCTGACACTATATCTCCTGAAACAATGCTAAGTTCATTTCAGATGACATCAGACCACCTGCACTGCTCTTCAAGGCTTGTTCTGGTTGTTTTAGTCAGTAAGTCTTGTCGGCCCTGACTAGTCCACATCAACCAGTATCTGTGCTTTCATGGCCACTTTTTAAACCATGACCAAGGTGGTGGCATTTGAGTAGGGATCAGGAAGAAGATTACATATATTTCTTTTGTTTGTATGTGTGCTCAGTCATGTCTGACGCTGCGACCCCATGAAGGTGTAGCCCACAAGGCTCCTCTGTCCATGGGGTTTCCCAGGCAAGAATACTGAAGTGGATTGCCATTTCCTGCTCCAGGGGATTTTCCTGACCCAGGGATGGAATCCCTTTGTCTCGTGCACTGGTGAGCGGATTCTTAACCACGGCACCACCTGGGACATAGATTTCTCCCAGGTATTAATCTTATCTTAGATGAGAGAGAAATAATTACTAGCTTTTTTTTTTAATTAGAGCTCCTTCTTTTGTGTGTGTGTGCAAATAATCTTTCCTCTGCCCAAAATTTTATAATTCTGTTCTTTTTCACTGTCTCACTACTATTGTTTCTAAGCCAGATTAGGTTATTTTTAAAAGTGAGTTACTCTGTTAACTCATAAAGCAAAGATATCACTTATTCAGATATTTTATTCTATTTGTCCTTTCACCAGCTTCCTTAAATCTGAGTCTCTGGTTTGGTATTCTGTCAGTGTTTCTTTTTTTTTTTTTGAACTGTATTTTTTTTTTTTTTTTTTTACTTTTTGTCCATTAGTGTTTCTTAGACAAGAAAGCCCATGCTTTACATCCTGTAGCTTCAACCTAATTTTTTAAAAATTGAAGTATAATTGATTTACAATATTGTGCTAGTTTCAGGTGTACAGCATAGTGCGTTTTGTGGATTATGTTCCATTGTAGGTTATTACAAGATATTGGGTAATTCCCTGTGCTGTATAGAAGGTGGAGTAAATCTTTGTTGCTTATCTATCTTAGGTATAGTCGTTTGTATCGGTTGATCCCATACTCCTGATTTGTCCCTTCCTCTCTCTTTCAGTAACCATAAGCTTGTTTTCTATGTTTGTAAGTCTGTGTTTGGTATATGAGTTCATCTGTATTTAAAAGATTCCACATATAATGAATATCATATAGTATCTATTTTTCTCGGACTTATTTCACTGAGTGTAATATTCTTTAGTCCCTCCAAGTTGCTACAAATGGCAATATTTTGTAGCAACAAAATATTGCTTTTTTATAGTTAATATTCCTATATGTATACACACACACACACACACACACACACACACATATATATAACTTGCATATATTTGTTGTTGTTGTTTATTCTCTTAAGTTGTGTCCAACTCTTTGGGACCCCGTGGACTGTAGCCCAACAGGCTCCTTGTCCATGGGATTCCCCAGGCAAGAATGCTGGAGTGGGTTGCCCCTCCAGTTGATCGTTCTCCAGGGGATCTTCCTTACCAAGGGATTGAACTAGTGTCTCTTGCATTGCAGGCAAAATCTTTACCTCTGAACTACCAGAGAAGTGTTTGTGTGTATATATATATGTTTATACATGTATGTGTGTATTTTATATATATACTATAATGCTTATTAATTTTTTCTTTTGCTTGTTAATTTTTAAACCCTCCAAGCATTTCCTTACTAAACAGGAGGTGCCTAACAAGGTACAGGCTGGCAGGTCATGCAGGAGGGAGCCCACACCCTGAGCCTGGGTAAGGCGGAACAATGGTGCTGCTTCTTGGAGAGTTTGTTTCGAGATCTGCGAGTACTTGTCGTTCCCTTGCAACAAGTACTGATGGGAAGTCTGTATTCTAATCTGCAGGTCAACTAAGGAGCGTTTGAACCTGCACTAACTGCCCAGGGAATTACACTGTCCTTCAGTTTCCCAGTGGATGTGGGTCCCTGGAATTCAGTGGAAAGCAACAGTCCTCACAGAGCAGACCAAGAAGGGTGAGGGTGGTGGAGAGAGGCGAGCACTTCCAGCACAGCCTGCCTGTCCAGCCGCGTCCAGCACAGGTGGGCGGACTGGGCAGAGGAAAGGTCCACCGCCTCCTCCCCACGCCTTTCCAGGACAGACGGGGCCAGCTCTCTGCAGCCAGCACAGTTTAAACGTGAATGTTCCTCTTCACAGGAGCCAGGAGGAAGAAATAGCCTAAATGCCCATCAACAGAGGAACAGGTAACAAAATGTAATAGATCTGTAAAATGAGTATTATTCAGTAGTTAAAAGAAATGAAGTACCAATACATGCCACAGGATAGATGAACCTTGAAAATGTCATTGCTACGGTTCAGTCGCTAAGTCCTATCAGTGCTGTGACCCCACGGACTGCAGCACGCCAGGCTTCCCTGTCCTTCAGGGTCTCCCAGAGTTCACTCAGATTCATGTCCACTGAGTCATCGATAGTTAGCTAGCTGTCTCATCCTGTGCTGCCCTCTTAAACATTATGCTCAGTGGAAGGAAGCCAGTCACCAAAGACCACATAGTCTATGACTCCATTTACATGAAATGTCCAGCACAGGCAGAGAGCAGATTAGGGACCTTCCTGGTGGTCCAGCAGCTAAGACTCCAAGCTTAGGATGCAGGAGGCCTGGGTTTGATCCCTGGTTAGGGAGCTAGATCCCACATGCCGCAACTAAGACCTGCCTGGCACAGTCAAATAAACTAACAAATTTTTTTTTTTAAAGAAAGCAAGCAGGGCTTCCCTGGTGGTCCAGTGGGTAAGGACACCACCTTGCAGTGCAAGGGGCGCCAGTTCAATCCCTGGCCTGGGAAGATCCCACGTGCCTCGGAGCGGCTGGACCAATGTGTCCAATTACTGAGCTGGAGCTTTGGAGTGCATGCGCCCAGAGCCAGTGCTCTGCGACAACAGAGGCCACTGCAGTGGGAGGCCCACACGGGCCAAAGAGCAAAGGTGGATGAAAATGGACAAATGAAAGACCAATAGAAGTGGCCAAAAAAAAAAAAAAGAAAGAAAGAAACCAGATTAGTGGTTGCCTGCAGCTTGAAAAGCAGGGGAGGAGTGGATAGACTGGGGTGTGAGTTTTGTTTTAGGTAACGAAATACTTTGAAATTCATGGTGCTGATTTTAGCACATTTGGATTCTACTAAATCCATAGATTTATACTTTAAAATGGTTACATTTTTTGTTAACAATTTGTTAAACATCTGGAAAAAAAAAAAACACTCTGGAGGAGACAAGGAGATAAACACATCCAAGTAGAAACATCCATTAGTAGTTTCCTCTGCTATTAATATTGTGGCTTTGGTCTTTCAGACTTTTATTTTCCTTCTCTTCTCCACCCCAATACCACCTTCTCCTCTTCACGGACTAGCAAATCCCATCGGCCAAAAAAGGTTTTTTCAGTAGTTAAAAGAAATGAAGTACCAATACATGCCACAGGATAGATGAACCTTGAAAATGTCATTGCTACGGTTCAGTCGCTAAGTCCTATCAGTGCTGTGACCCCACGGACTGCAGCACGCCAGGCTTCCCTGTCCTTCAGGGTCTCCCAGAGTTCACTCAGATTCATGTCCACTGAGTCATCGATAGTTAGCTAGCTGTCTCATCCTGTGCTGCCCTCTTAAACATTATGCTCAGTGGAAGGAAGCCAGTCACCAAAGACCACATAGTCTATGACTCCATTTACATGAAATGTCCAGCACAGGCAGAGAGCAGATTAGGGACCTTCCTGGTGGTCCAGCAGCTAAGACTCCAAGCTTAGGATGCAGGAGGCCTGGGTTTGATCCCTGGTTAGGGAGCTAGATCCCACATGCCGCAACTAAGACCTGCCTGGCACAGTCAAATAAACTAACAAATTTTTTTTTTTAAAGAAAGCAAGCAGGGCTTCCCTGGTGGTCCAGTGGGTAAGGACACCACCTTGCAGTGCAAGGGGCGCCAGTTCAATCCCTGGCCTGGGAAGATCCCACGTGCCTCGGAGCGGCTGGACCAATGTGTCCAATTACTGAGCTGGAGCTTTGGAGTGCATGCGCCCAGAGCCAGTGCTCTGCGACAACAGAGGCCACTGCAGTGGGAGGCCCACACGGGCCAAAGAGCAAAGGTGGATGAAAATGGACAAATGAAAGACCAATAGAAGTGGCCAAAAAAAAAAAAAAGAAAGAAACCAGATTAGTGGTTGCCTGCAGCTTGAAAAGCAGGGGAGGAGTGGATAGACTGGGGTGTGAGTTTTGTTTTAGGTAACGAAATACTTTGAAATTCATGGTGCTGATTTTAGCACATTTGGATTCTACTAAATCCATAGATTTATACTTTAAAATGGTTACATTTTTTGTTAACAATTTGTTAAACATCTGGAAAAAAAAAAAACACTCTGGAGGAGACAAGGAGATAAACACATCCAAGTAGAAACATCCATTAGTAGTTTCCTCTGCTATTAATATTGTGGCTTTGGTCTTTCAGACTTTTATTTTCCTTCTCTTCTCCCACCCCAATACCACCTTCTCCTCTTCATTTCTAGGATGGGGGTGTGACTTCACTGTAGAATTAGCACTGACTTCCTGAGGCTGAATATTCACTGGAAAGGCTGATGCTGAAACTGAAGCTCCAATACTTTGGCCACCTGATGAGAAGAGCCAGCTTGTTGGAAAAGACTGATGCTGGGAAAGATTGAGGGCAGGAGGAGAAGTGGGCAGCAGAGAATGAGATAGTTAGAATGGCATCAGCCACCCAATGGACATGGTTTGGGGCAGATCCCAGAGATGGTGAAGGACAGAGGAGCCTGGCAGACTGCAGTCCTCAGGGTCACAAAGAGTCAGACAAGACCTAGCAACTGAACAACAAATCCTGACCACAAGGCTGTGACTGGCAGGTTCTTAGGCGAAAACCAAAGCAAGAAACTGGATGACTTAGTGGATGACTTAGGCAAGAGTGGGATTAACTGAAAGGATGGTCCACAGCACAGAGAACTGTAGGAAAGCTGAGGAACAGAAAATTTGAGGTAGGATGTGAAAAACAAAAACATTTCCATCTTGAACCGTCACAGGATTCCAAACTAAGCTTCTAGCCTAGATTCCCAAGGTTTAAACAACCAACTTTTTTTGTTTTGTTTATTTAAAACAACCAACTTTTTTTTTTTTTTTAAAGATTTATCTATTTATTTATTTTGGTGGGGGTGGGGTGGGGAGGGGACAGGGGGGCCACTTCTATTGGTCTTCCATCTGTCCATTTTCATCCACCTTTGCTCTTTGGCCCATGCGGGCCTCCCACCGCAGTGGCCTCTGTCGCTGCAGAGCACCGGCTCTGGGCACATGCGCTCCAGAGCTCCAGCTCGGTAATTGGACACATCAGTCCAGCCGCTCCGCGGCACATGGGATCTTCCCAGGCCAGGGATTGAACCGGCGCCCCTTGCACGGCAAAGCGGTGTCCTTACCCACTGGACCACCAGGGAAGCCCAAACAACCAACTTTTTAACCTGCAGGTTGAAAGAGAGCATCAGAGACATCTGTTTAACATCTCTTCTCCCTGGAAAGAGCACAAAAGGAGTTTGGAAGGATGGAGAATAAAAACATTAAGGAAGCCCGTCAGACTAGGGACATCTAGCAGAAAATGACACGATGCCAGTCTGTTCTACAGAAAGTGATCCTCAACAGATGACTTATTTGGCGGATAAGACGTACTCCTCTTTTTTAAATTGATGCTTTTTTAATAATTGTTTTTTTTAATGAATTTTTATTAGAGTATAGTTACTTTAGGGGTTCCCAGGTGGCACAGTGGTAAGGAATCTGCCTGCAATGCAGGAGACGCAGGAGACCTAGGTTTGATCCCTGGGTCGGGAAAATCCCTTGGAGAAGGGAGCGGCTCTCCACTTCAGTATTCTTGCCTGGAGAATCCATGGACAAAGGAGCCTGGTGGGCTGCCATCCATGGGTTCACAAAGTGTCAGACACGACCGAGAGATTAACACACACATAGTTGCTTTACAGTGTTGTGTTAGTTATCACTGTAGGGCAAAGTGAAATCAGTCACAGGTACACATTTATCTTTTTGGATTTCCTTCCCATGTAGGTCACCACAGCATGGAGTAGAGTTTCCTGTGCTCTGCAGTGGGCTCTCGTCAATTACAGAGCTTATATACAGTATCCAGAGCATGTGTCTGTCCATCCCAGTCTCCCAGCTGGTATCCAGGTTCTCTACACCTGTCTGTATTTCTGCTTTGCAAGATCATCTGTACCTTTTTGTTCTAGATTTCACATTTATGCCTTAAAATATATTTTTCTCTTTAAGAAGCAGTGTTAAGGGCTTCCCTGGTAGCTCAGTGGTGAAGAGTTCACCTGCCAGTATGGGAGACACAGGTTTGATCCCTGAGCCAGGAAGATCCCAGATGCTGCGGAGCCACCAGGCCTGAGCCACAACTACTGAGCCTGTGCTCTAGAGCCTCGGAGCCACAACTATGGAGCCCACGTGCTGCAACTACTGAAGCCCGTGTGCCCTGGAGCCCAAGTTCCACAACAAGTCATTGTAACAGAAGCCTGCTCACCTCACTCCCTGAGCAACTAGAGAAAAACCTGCACCAACAGTGAAAAGCTAGAATACTAAAAATAAAAATAAATAAATGAACTTAAAAAAAAAAAAAGCAGCACTGTTAGTGCATCTGCAAAATAAAACTGGTCCCAAGGGCCTTCCACACATGGAGGGAACCTAGGCTCCTGCTGTCTCTACAAGGTATGCACCACCCCACCCTGCCCTGCCCTTCGCTCTGCAGCCTCTGGTCCTGAGGAAGGGGCCCATTCTCATCTAGTGCAGCCATTCCCCCTCTCCACCCAGGCTGAACTCACACTAAACAATGACCCTTTCCTGTCTGCCCCAAACCCCACTGGCTCAAGGTTGTCACAAGGAAGTGACTTTCCAGTTGGTCAGCCGTTCCCTCTGACGCTCGACAGGGCCCCTGCATGGCGGTGGCCCCCACACCCCGAAAGTGACTCTTCCTGACTCTCCAGGTTGGGAGTGAGCCTGGGTCTCAGAGGACGGCTTTGCCCTTTCTGTCTCTGTGAGTCTGTGCTGACCATGTCTTCAGTGGTCTTACAGCGACCACCACGACCCTGCCAAGGGCATCAAGCTAGACGGTTATCTCGGTGGAGGCCTAGCCTACGCCCTTTGCTGGCCACGTGTCCCCTCACTGTGTGTTCTTCTGAATGAAACACAGAGGAGCCCCTGGAGGGGTTAGCATGTCATTCAATTAGAGAAGCCCTTAGCAGCCCAAATGTGGGCTCTCAATTACAGAGCTTATATACAGTATCCAGAGCATGTGTCTGTCCATCCCAGTCTCCCAGCTGGTATCCAGGTTCTCTACACCTGTCTGTATTTCTGCTTTGCAAGATCATCTGTACCTTTTTGTTCTAGATTTCACATTTATGCCTTAAAATATATTTTTCTCTTTAAGAAGCAGTGTTAAGGGCTTCCCTGGTAGCTCAGTGGTGAAGAGTTCACCTGCCAGTATGGGAGACACAGGTTTGATCCCTGAGCCAGGAAGATCCCAGATGCTGCGGAGCCACCAGGCCTGAGCCACAACTACTGAGCCTGTGCTCTAGAGCCTCGGAGCCACAACTATGGAGCCCACGTGCTGCAACTACTGAAGCCCGTGTGCCCTGGAGCCCAAGTTCCACAACAAGTCATTGTAACAGAAGCCTGCTCACCTCACTCCCTGAGCAACTAGAGAAAAACCTGCACCAACAGTGAAAAGCTAGAATACTAAAAATAAAAATAAATAAATGAACTTAAAAAAAAAAAAAGCAGCACTGTTAGTGCATCTGCAAAATAAAACTGGTCCCAAGGGCCTTCCACACATGGAGGGAACCTAGGCTCCTGCTGTCTCTACAAGGTATGCACCACCCCACCCTGCCCTGCCCTTCGCTCTGCAGCCTCTGGTCCTGAGGAAGGGGCCCATTCTCATCTAGTGCAGCCATTCCCCCTCTCCACCCAGGCTGAACTCACACTAAACAATGACCCTTTCCTGTCTGCCCCAAACCCCACTGGCTCAAGGTTGTCACAAGGAAGTGACTTTCCAGTTGGTCAGCCGTTCCCTCTGACGCTCGACAGGGCCCCTGCATGGCGGTGGCCCCCACACCCCGAAAGTGACTCTTCCTGACTCTCCAGGTTGGGAGTGAGCCTGGGTCTCAGAGGACGGCTTTGCCCTTTCTGTCTCTGTGAGTCTGTGCTGACCATGTCTTCAGTGGTCTTACAGCGACCACCACGACCCTGCCAAGGGCATCAAGCTAGACGGTTATCTCGGTGGAGGCCTAGCCTACGTCTTAGCTGGCCACGTGTCCCCTCACTGTGTGTTCTTCTGAATGAAACACAGAGGAGCCCCTGGAGGGGTTAGCATGTCATTCAATTAGAGAAGCCCCTTAGCAGCCCAAATGGGAGGAGAGTGCAGAGAGTGGGGTTGCTGCATGTCCCTTTAATCTACCTGCTGTCATTAACTGCCTAAATAAAAGTGGTTAAAAAAAACAACAACAACAAAAAAAACCAGGGAATTTCCTGGTGACCCAGTAGTTAGGATGTCGTACTTCCACTGCCAAGGGGCCAGGTTTGATCCCTAGTTGGGGAACTGGAATTCTACAAGCTGTGCGGAGTGGCCAAAAAAAAAAATCTAACCTTGTGACTTTAGTCCCCAGTTTTAACAATTCTTTGTGGGGCAAGGACCATACCACAAAATGAAAGACATCTATATATAAAACTTTTATTACAGGCAATATTGGTCCATACACTACACAATACCAACAGTACAACTTTAATCTTTCAAAATCATCATTTAAACAGCAAAAGACCAAGAAAAAAATTTTGAATCAACTATTTTTCAAAATAGTGTCAACGCACATTTTCCTCCGTTCCCTTATTATAGTGAAACATACAAATACAGAAAAATACCCCATTTAACATATACTAGTGTTAAATGGTTATTTGGCTTAAAATCTGAGTTAAGAAAAATCCTTTTTTAGCAACCTACGTACAGATAAGTAGCGAACTTTATTAGACAAATTCATTCCTCTTAAAATCACGTGAAGAATCTCATCCTTCTTGTGTTCTGGTCCTAGTATGGTTTCTCTCTCACCATCATGGTTCTTATCTGAAGGACCAACTCAAGGAGTCGTCCTGGACATCACCTTATCCTCTTCTCCAACACAGTTCATCCAAAAGTCTGTTCAAGAGACGGCAACTGGTAGCGGTCACTTCGCCATCTGATGCCCTAAGAGCCTGGCCAGACCTGTCCAACAGCCCGCTTTTTCCCACCTACTGTGGGTTGCTGCTCAGGAGGGACGAGAGACGCCAATACAAGCAGAAAATCTGCAGCTCCTCTGCTACGTGCCTTAGAACACTTCCAATTGTTTCCGGTCAATGCCAATGATTAGGTAACATACATAAAAGCCAGCATATTAGTTTAAATCTTTAAACAAAAAACTATATTTTCCAAAGTCATTATAATTGGGGGCACTTAAGTGATCTTTTCGTGCTTTGTTGAGCTTCATCTTGAGGAGTCTCTTCTCTCTTCCCATTCATGAAGTTCAGCATTGCCATGTGCAAATTTACAGCTGCTTCCTTCTGTGCAGGTACCATTCATATACCTGTTGGGACAAGTCAGCTTGGTGAGCATTCACCAGTTGTTTATAACAATTTACAAATGCGTTTTTCACTACATTTATCGTCTAAAGAGTTAAACTTTTAGTTCAAACTCATAATCCTAGAGTATTTTTTTAAATTTTTATTTTATATTAGAGTATTTAAAAAAGAATAAAAATGTATCAGAGTATAATAAAAATGAGTATTTTATTGCCATGGCATCTACAATAGAGAAATGAGTTGGTCCATACACTACACAATACCAACAGTACAACTTTAATCTTTCAAAATCATCATTTAAACAGCAAAAGACCAAGAAAAAAATTTTGAATCAACTATTTTTCAAAATAGTGTCAACGCACATTTTCCTCCGTTCCCTTATTATAGTGAAACATACAAATACAGAAAAATACCCCATTTAACATATACTAGTGTTAAATGGTTATTTGGCTTAAAATCTGAGTTAAGAAAAATCCTTTTTTAGCAACCTACGTACAGATAAGTAGCGAACTTTATTAGACAAATTCATTCCTCTTAAAATCACGTGAAGAATCTCATCCTTCTTGTGTTCTGGTCCTAGTATGGTTTCTCTCTCACCATCATGGTTCTTATCTGAAGGACCAACTCAAGGAGTCGTCCTGGACATCACCTTATCCTCTTCTCCAACACAGTTCATCCAAAAGTCTGTTCAAGAGACGGCAACTGGTAGCGGTCACTTCGCCATCTGATGCCCTAAGAGCCTGGCCAGACCTGTCCAACAGCCCGTTTTCCTACCTACTGTGGGTTGCTGCTCAGGAGGGACGAGAGACGCCAATACAAGCAGAAAATCTGCAGCTCCTCTGCTACGTGCCTTAGAACACTTCCAATTGTTTCCGGTCAATGCCAATGATTAGGTAACATACATAAAAGCCAGCATATTAGTTTAAATCTTTAAACAAAAAACTATATTTTCCAAAGTCATTATCATTGGGGGCAATTAAGTGATCTTTTCGTGCTTTGTTGAGCTTCATCTTTAGGGCGTCTCTTCTCTCTTCCCATTCATGAAGTTCAGCATTGCCATGTGCAAATTTACAGCTGCTTCCTTCTGTGCAGGTACCATTCATATACCTGTTGGGACAAGTCAGCTTGGTGAGCATTCACCAGTTGTTTATAACAATTTACAAATGCGTTTTTCACTACATTTATCGTCTAAAGAGTTAAACTTTTAGTTCAAACTCATAATCCTAGAGTATTTTTTTAAATTTTTATTTTATATTAGAGTATTTAAAAAAGAATAAAAATGTATCAGAGTATAATAAAAATGAGTATTTTATTGCCATGGCATCTACAATAGAGAAATGAGTCCCTTAAACTACTTATATGCACTAGATAATGAAAAAAACTGATGGCTGGGCAAAACAAAAAACCACTACAGACAGTCCTTCCTGATTTAGTGTGAAGAAACAATAAGGGCCAGGAAGTAAAAACTATCTTCAATAATTCTATGTACCACATGGATCTAAATTCAGAAATCAAACAGAAACAGCAACAACAAAATGAAAAGCAGTTCAAAATTACCGAGCTTTTCATGGGAAAAATTTCTAACTAAAAAGACTGATACTATTCATAATATTGCCATCTGACCTGAGAAATTTCCAGGTGGACACCTGGAATATAATTCAAAGGCAGTTTCAAAAGGGATGAACATCTGCTACAGAGAGACTGTCGTGAAGAGTCAGAGCATCCCCACTGCCAGCTCAGAGGTCACTCTGGGGCAAGCCTGAATGAGCTTACTTCCTTGCTGTGTTATCGTAGATTCACACCAGGGACGGCAGACAAGTGAATCTTTTCAGGTAACACAGGCAAGTGAAGGCAGTGTTCAAGGAGCGGCTAAAACTCAGCCCGAATGCCAGCGTCCACCCAGGATGGGAAGACTTTAACACCCAGGTCCTCTGTTGACCAACCTAACACCATGAAATTCACAAGCTGTGCCAGCTCAGCAGTGTTTGTGTGTGAAACTATGGAGACCACATACCTATCGCAAACACTGAAATACCCAGTTGGAAAGCGGTGCTGCCAGCAGTACTGGTCGTCTTCGGTGTGGAAGACCTTCTCCTTGTGCTTCTCGGAGGAGATGTGGCCCTGCCACTGCTTCTCGCTGTTGCAGTTCTTCCCACACATCCAGCAGTGGAAGTCCACCTGCCGTTCAAAGAGGGCACGCATCAGGTCAGCGGCGGCATCTGGGGGCCCTAACGGGTCCCCGTGTTCAAGCACCAGAACGACTACAGCCGGCGCCACCCAAGACCCAGAGTCTGCTCCTGGGGAGCCCGTCGCATGGAGGCAGCTGAGCAAGAAGGACCAAGGAGAGGATCCCCCTCCTGGCGGGAAGCATGCCAAAACACAAGAAGCAGGGAGCAGGGGCGATGGACTGAGCCGGGGGGTCAGCGGGGACAGCTACTCTCGAGCAAGGAGCTGGTATGCTAGCCCGGGTGTCGGTCGGGAGGGCAAGAAGCCAAGTTCAAGCCAGGATTCTGAAGAGGATGAATACCATGAGGAAAACTGGAGATGTGAGCCGAGGGCTTTCACGGAAGCCTACAGAAGTCTTCCTGATTTAGTGTGAAGAAACAATAAGGGCCAGGAAGTAAACTATCTTCAATAATTCTATGTACCACATGGATCTAATTCAGAAATCAAACAGAAACAGCAACAACAAAATGAAAAGCAGTTCAAAATTACCGAGCTTTTCATGGGAAAAATTTCTAACTAAAAAGACTGATACTATTCATAATATTGCCATCTGACCTGAGAAATTTCCAGGTGGACACCTGGAATATAATTCAAAGGCAGTTTCAAAAGGGATGAACATCTGCTACAGAGAGACTGTCGTGAAGAGTCAGAGCATCCCCACTGCCAGCTCAGAGGTCACTCTGGGGCAAGCCTGAATGAGCTTACTTCCTTGCTGTGTTATCGTAGATTCACACCAGGGACGGCAGACAAGTGAATCTTTTCAGGTAACACAGGCAAGTGAAGGCAGTGTTCAAGGAGCGGCTAAAACTCAGCCCGAATGCCAGCGTCCACCCAGGATGGGAAGACTTTAACACCCAGGTCCTCTGTTGACCAACCTAACACCATGAAATTCACAAGCTGTGCCAGCTCAGCAGTGTTTGTGTGTGAAACTATGGAGACCACATACCTATCGCAAACACTGAAATACCCAGTTGGAAAGCGGTGCTGCCAGCAGTACTGGTCGTCTTCGGTGTGGAAGACCTTCTCCTTGTGCTTCTCGGAGGAGATGTGGCCCTGCCACTGCTTCTCGCTGTTGCAGTTCTTCCCACACATCCAGCAGTGGAAGTCCACCTGCCGTTCAAAGAGGGCACGCATCATGTCAGCGGCGGCATCTGGGGGCCCTAACGGGTCCCCCGTGTTCAAGCACCAGAACGACTACAGCCGGCTCCACCCAAGACCCAGAGTCTGCTCCTGGGGAGCCCGTCGCATGGAGGCAGCTGAGCAAGAAGGACCAAGGAGAGGATCCCCCTCCTGGCGGGAAGCATGCCAAAACACAAGAAGCAGGGAGCAGGGGCGATGGACTGAGCCGGGGGGTCAGCGGGGACAGCTACTCTCGAGCAAGGAGCTGGTATGCTAGCCCGGGTGTCGGTCGGGAGGGCAAGAAGCCAAGTTCAAGCCAGGATTCTGAAGAGGATGAATACCATGAGGAAAACTGGAGAGGATGTGAAAGCCGAGGGCTTTCACAAGCCCTACTGTGGGCCAGGAGCCAGGGGAAGTACACGCCTGCAGAAGAGGCTGCCCCAGGCATTCAGCCCAGGTACTCTATTAGGAACCCTGTGTGGCCACAGATGCCAGCGTGTGGTGTGTCTGAGTAGCATTTCCCAAGTGCCCTGGGTCAGAATCACGTGCAACACTGGATAAAAACAGGCTCACAGAGGTACTTCCCCTGGTGGCTCAGTGGTTAAGACTTTGTGCTTCCAAGGCAGGGGTCGTGGGTTCAATCCCAGACTGGGGAATTAGGATCTCATGTGCCGTGAGGTATAGCAAAGAAACAAACAGGTTCACAGAGACAGATAAATCTCATGACCCAGCAAGTTGGGGTGACCCTGCTCTGGAAACGCCAGCAGTACTTTAAGCAAAGGTGGCAAAGGAATCGGCCCTGAGCCCTGGCAGAGAGGACAGAGTTCACAGGGCGTATCGTGTGCTGACACGTCCCTGACCAGGATCTGACTGACTCAATTCAAGCAAACAAAAAGCAGGCCAAAAAACAAAATAGGAAACAGGAAGAGAGTAACACACAGGTCTGTATCAGTTTAAAAAATCATGTCGGGCAGAGCTACAGACTAGAAATCAACACTCCAAGATATGGAAACATAGCCTGGAAAATACACACTGAATCTGGTCCCTCTGGGAAGCAGAACAACTCGAGTTCCAACTTTATCTGTGACATTTTATTAACTTTACAGAAGCAAACACTGCAAACTGTTAACGTCAGTTCGCTTGGGATGGTTGGTTCAAGATACTATATCACCCCCTTTACTTTTCTGAAAACTGTAAAGGAAAGGCCTAACAGTGAAAAGACCAGAGGTGACTTAGTCTCTGTGGAACCCACAGACAGAGGCCAGACTGCAGAAGAGTGGTAAGGGTAAGTGGTAAGGGAACACGAGGACTTGGGGTGGGACCTTCACTGTGTCCAGCGGTGAAGACTCCACTCCACGGGGGCGCGGCTTTGATCCTCGGTTGGAGAACTAAGATCCCATATGCTGCACAGCCCACCCCCTAAGAAACAGAGGACTTGGCATGAAAGAGGCCCTCGGTTCCGGAACACCTGCCAGGCCCACAGTGGGATAAACCCCCAGGCTCATCACACTCTGCACCTCCATTACGGAGACACACAGGGAGCTGCCAAGGGTCTCGGGACTCAGACTCACAAATTCCTGGCTCCAAAGTCAGAAAAAGGATCCAGGGAAAGAGTTTTTAGGACAAAGAGGCTTAAACTAACAGTGGGAAGTGAGCGCAGGGAGAAGATGAAGACGCCAGGGGAGGGCAGGCCAAGAGAGCCAGGCCTGGGAGAAGGTGAGAAAGCAAAGAAAGGCTGAGAAGCAGGCGAAGGACTCAGCCTGCAGTACTTACAGTCACTTCCGCATAATCCGTCGGCATGTGGATCTGCTTCCCATTCTCTTTGTTGGACTGAGTGGTGACATCATCACATTTTTCATTTTTGGCTTTTTAGCCAGAGTTCATAAAACTGCTCCATATCTTGTACTGAAGAAAACGAACTCCTTTCAGTGGTTTGACAAAAAAATCAAATTTCGAATGGGCTAATCAGGACGTCCCTGACCAGGATGACTGATAACAAAACAAAGCAGGCCAAAAAACAAAATAGGAAACAGGAAGAGTAACACACAGGTCTGTATCAGTTTAAAAAATCATGTCGGGCAGAGCTACAGACTAGAAATCAACACTCCAAGATATGGAAACATAGCCTGGAAAATACACACTGAATCTGGTCCCTCTGGGAAGCAGAACAACTCGAGTTCCAACTTTATCTGTGACATTTTATTAACTTTACAGAAGCAAACACTGCAAACTGTTAACGTCAGTTCGCTTGGGATGGTTGGTTCAAGATACTATATCACCCCCTTTACTTTTCTGAAAACTGTAAAGGAAAGGCCTAACAGTGAAAAGACCAGAGGTGACTTAGTCTCTGTGGAACCCACAGACAGAGGCCAGACTGCAGAAGAGTGGTAAGGGTAAGTGGTAAGGGAACACGAGGACTTGGGGTGGGACCTTCACTGTGTCCAGCGGTGAAGACTCCACTCCACGGGGGCGCGGCTTTGATCCTCGGTTGGAGAACTAAGATCCCATATGCTGCACAGCCCACCCCCTAAGAAACAGAGGACTTGGCATGAAAGAGGCCCTCGGTTCCGGAACACCTGCCAGGCCCACAGTGGGATAAACCCCCAGGCTCATCACACTCTGCACCTCCATTACGGAGACACACAGGGAGCTGCCAAGGGTCTCGGGACTCAGACTCACAAATTCCTGGCTCCAAAGTCAGAAAAAGGATCCAGGGAAAGAGTTTTTAGGACAAAGAGGCTTAAACTAACAGTGGGAAGTGAGCGCAGGGAGAAGATGAAGACGCCAGGGGAGGGCAGGCCAAGAGAGCCAGGCCTGGGAGAAGGTGAGAAAGCAAAGAAAGGCTGAGAAGCAGGCGAAGGACTCAGCCTGCAGTACTTACAGTCACTTCCGCATAATCCGTCGGCATGTGGATCTGCTTCCCATTCTCTTTGTTGGACTGAGTGGTGACATCATCACTTTTTTCATTTTTTTGGCTTTTTAGCCAGAGTTCATAAAACTGCTCCATATCTTGTACTGAAGAAAAACGAACTCCTTTCAGTGGCAAATATTTAAAGACACCATTTAAATACACACAAGAACATGCACTCTTTTGGCATCGGTCAGCATAATTTTCAAAAGAAAATCAAGAGGCAAACAGAGACTGAATGTATTAGACATGAGATGGGCCACTTCCAGACTCTCAGGGGCAAGAACCAAATCCAGAACCATCAGGCCACAGACACTAGCTTTTGAGACTGATCAACTCCTCCTTGCATTTGCAAAATACTTAGGGGATGTTTAAAATTCATAAACCAGGACTTCCCTGGTGGTTAAGATTCAGAGCTCCCACTGCAGGGGGCACTGGCTCGATCCCTGGCCAGGGAATTAAGATCCCACATGCCATGCGGTGCAGCCAAAAAATAAAAGTAAGATTCAGAAGCCATTTCAAGGGCACTGCAGGAAAGGAAAGCCACAGGTTGACGATGCCCCACGTCAAAACTCGTTATCGCTGCTGTACCCACACAGGCCACTTAAACGGCTCCTCACTGACTACTGAGAAAGGTGAGAAACCTAATACAGGAACCAAGATTCTGACCCTGACAGGGGCCTATCAGTCAAGTTACTGTCCCAGAGGACCGACACGCTAGGGTGAAATTTACGACGACGCAGCGATGGCGGCCAGGTCCTAGGCCGCGGCCGTATGCTGCTTCCTACAGTAGGAACAAGTGCATCCAGTCTGGCCGTCAACTGATAAATGAAACCAAGGTTTCTCAGCCTCAGCATGACCAGTGTGCTGGGTCGGATAGTTGTTTGTGGCTGGAGGTCATTCTGTGCACAGTAGGGCGTTTAACAACCTCCCTGGCCTCTGCCCACTTGCTGTCAGTAGCATGGCCCCACAGTTCATGACAATAGAAAGGTCCAGACACTACCAACTTGAGAGGCACTCCAGCTGAGAGGCACTGAGTTTTTATTTTTATTTTTAAAAGGCTGATAACGAGGACCTGGTCAAAACCCAGCTTTGCTGTCTGTCCAGGTGTTTCTAACAATATACCTCAGGCTAAGATTAGATGTAAACTAGGAGGTTCTTCCTCCTTCAGGCCAGTGGTAGCAGAAATCGCTTCAGGGGGCTTCCCCTGGTGGTCCAGTGGCTGAGGACACCGCCTTGCAGTGCAAGGTGCGCCGGTTTGATCCCTGGCCTGGGAAAATCCCACGTGCCGCGGAGCGGCTGGATTGATGTGTCCAATTGCCGAGCCGGAGCTCTGGGGCGCATGCGCCCAGAGCCGGCGCTCTGCGACAACAGAGGCCACCGTGATGGGAGGCCCACAGGAGCCAAAGAACAAAGGCGGATGAAAATAGATAAATGAAAGACCAATAGAAGTGGCCCGCCCGTCCCCCTCCCTCCCCACCCCACCCCCAAAAGATAAATAAATAAAAAATAAATTAAAAAAAAAAAAAAGAAATCGCTTCAGGAGCCACAATTTGCACTGCATGGACACCTTCAGCAAGACCCACCCCTAAGTCCCCACTCCGAGCAGGGAGTTCCACCCACACAAGTTGCTGAATGTTTACATGGTTGAAATACAATAGGTGATATGCTTGTATCAGACTGGTTCTTGTAATCCCAAGACCGCAGATCGTAAGCCGTTGGTAAATTTCCATCAGTTTACTTAAGGCTGAAGAACAATGATGCTGGTAGCACAACCCTTTCTGGTCAGAAGTGAAAGGTTGTCTGAGGCTTCCCTCAAGGGATCTCACAGTAAACCTGACTCTTGACCAAAACAGGCATCTGGGCCTGTCCGACCAGTAAGGGCTCCCGAAAGCAACCTCCAATTCTGACCTAATGAATTCAGGGCTAGCTGTTCCCATCAGGAGCAGGTGGGCTGACCTAAGCGCTCATGGAAGGACTCTACTTTCCCAGACAGTGACTAGGGACCCACCTAGGATGTCAGAGGATGCTGACCTATGTTTTTGTATCCAAATCTGACCTAAGCAAACGCAGTCAGTGCTCAGAGTTGGCTTCACTGATAAAATGGTGTAATGGTTTAAGTGCAGACTGCATTCTGTGTTCGCAGTAAGCTGGCATATTTACAGGGCGGAAAGACACGTTCAGGCGAGCTGGATTCCATGGGTGCCAAGGCCACGGTTAATTATCAACTTACTCCCGTTCTCCTTCATGTAGGTCCACACTTCTCGTTCCTCGGGACTGTGAGCAAAGGAACAATTTCCCACGTACTGACATTTTTTCCCAGAAGCAATATGATTGCACAGCTGTATTTTTTTAAAAAAACAACAAAACACATGAATGAGCTTTAAGACAGAGTATGCTGAGTAAAACTAATTTTTACATTTAAGCAAAATAAAATACCATCCAGGCTAATGTTGAGTCATGTTTTTAAATGAGATTAATTTGTTCCTACTGAAACTGACTATAAGCCCCAAAGACATGAGACGATATTAAGCTTTCTATCTCAAAACTTTTCAAAAGAGAATTTCCAAAAGAGAGCAAGTATGGAACTGGAATATGGAACCATTTTCTTATGAGAAAATATCAACAGACTCGTTTATCCAGAGTAGCTGCTTTTAACACAGCAGAGCATTTACCTCTGTGGAGTAAGTCTCGGGTGCCCTACGCACAACAGATCCTACTCTCCCCTGCCTGACACCCAGGGGGCCTCCTTGCCAGCACTTGGGAAGCAGAAAGGAAACAGCAGACACCTCCATAGGTACTAAAGAGGCTTCAGAGAACATCTCCAACATTTACTTATCGCCGATACTGGCAGCTAATCTCAGCCAGCCTTCACTGGCTCTGCAGAGTCGGGAGTTAATTATTCCATTAATCAGGCCATCCAGTTATACAGCATTCAGGTAATACCTCTTGTGGTTATTTGCATTTTCATTTTACAGAGTAAACACAGTGATACTAGTAGGAATATAAGGTTAGAGCAATCAGCAGGACACAGACTCCCTTAAGACCTGTGACTGAAGAACCAGGAAAGCCACCGTCACCGAGAGCTCATTCATAAATATCATCAAGGTACCTGTCTTTATGGAGCATAAATCCTAGTACTTTGTTAGCTTCTCTTCGTTTATCCATGTTTCAATAGGAGCTGGCCTCATATATTCGTTTATATAACGGTGGATGCTTAGCATTGACTGTCACCAAAATCAAGAAGCAGTCAATGCTAAACACTGCTCCTTTACTCCCCTGGACCAAAGTCAGGGACCCACATCCCTTTACAATTTCCTCCACGAAGGCAGAAGTCAACAAAACATTCCTCTGATGGACTTTCTTACATTCTTCTCCCAGTCAAGCCTCAGTAAGCACTTAGGTATTACTAGGTAGACACTGACCATCGTCTTCTGAAGCTCAGCAGTAAGGAGCAGGGAGAAGAGAATAGAAAGCAAAAGGTCACTCTGTGCTGGGTTTTTACACAACACCACCTCACATAGCTTCCCCAGGGTGCACTGATTCCCATTTACAGATGAGTGAACTGAGGCTAACTAACTGGCCCTATGGGCAGACCCTGAAGCCCATCCTCTCCCCACCTCACTACACAGTCTACACACATACACACAGAGTATTATTTCTTCTTTTAGAAGAAGGACCCCTTAGTAATACCTAATAGGGTAGGAATAAAGAGGAAATGGGCTCCTGTAACACTGGAGGCAGAACATCATGTTGGAGATGAAAGAGAATCAGGGTTCTAGGCAGCTGCCTCATGAGCTAGAATTGTTCCCAGTCGTCTCTGTTTTAGCAGAGTTTTCAAGAGTACACCTATAATCTCCACTATTTTTTGACATACAAGGTATCAGTGGTTCCTAGTAAACCTTCCTCCCCTCCTGTATAACCTACTAATAAAACACCCAAATCTATGGGGCCGAAACCACTGTGGATAAACACAAACACACCACCCTCTTCCAAGACTGGCCTTGTAATCTGCCTAAGTTTCACAAAATGCAAGGTGCCCTGGGTGATGGGAAATGAACCCAGCTCTTCCTCAACTCCTAGCAGTTTGGAGAAAGAGCCTCTTTAGTGGGAACTCTGCAGTCCACCTGCACTGCTGCTCTGGGCAAAAGATTCACTCCATGTTTTCTCCGTCAGGGGAGAAAGTCCCATCCATCTGAGCTTCAGGTGTCCCTCACACAGTGGAATACCCCCAGACCTTCTCTCTTGTGAACAGGAAGGATGAACCAGACAATCGTATTTAAGACCACATAGGGGACCAGGAGAACCGAGCTGAAATGTGCCACCTGTGAGTAAGGTGCTACACACATGTTAAATCAGTCTGGGGTTTTCATCCTAAGGGCTTGCAGGAACATGTTGCTCCAATGGGGAGCATTTTTCCTCTGGGTTACTTCCAGAAAACCCTGTAACACTGGGTATCATTTAGCAAGAATCCACTGCCTCAGTGAAAGAAACAGGCATGGTTAAAAAAAAAAGAAAAGAAAAAGGAAAGAAGAAAAACAACAACAATTTATCAACAGTATCCATAATCATAAGGAAAACTTTGGGTTTGACAGCAAAGCTAAAAAATCAAATTTAGATGAAATTCTCTCCCATTTGCTCCCAAAGTCATTCATCGGGAATATAAGCTGAGTCACGACCATCACTTTTCATTGTCTATGTCTCCTAAGTAACTCATTCCAATCAATCTACAAACTGCCCCAGAAGCACACACACAGAAGGGAAGGAGAACAAAAGGACCGCTCAGACAGCAGGAACACGACGGGCATTATCTAAAGGGTACAGTTTCCATCCGAATTACTACAACTTTCTAATGATTTGAAATGCCTAATAAAAAAAAGGCAGCTGCCTCATGAGCTAGAATTGTTCCCAGTCGTCTCTGTTTTAGCAGAGTTTTCAAGAGTACACCTATAATCTCCACTATTTTTTGACATACAAGGTATCAGTGGTTCCTAGTAAACCTTCCTCCCCTCCTGTATAACCTACTAATAAAACACCCAAATCTATGGGGCCGAAACCACTGTGGATAAACACAAACACACCACCCTCTTCCAAGACTGGCCTTGTAATCTGCCTAAGTTTCACAAAATGCAAGGTGCCCTGGGTGATGGGAAATGAACCCAGCTCTTCCTCAACTCCTAGCAGTTTGGAGAAAGAGCCTCTTTAGTGGGAACTCTGCAGTCCACCTGCACTGCTGCTCTGGGCAAAAGATTCACTCCATGTTTTCTCCGTCAGGCGAGAAAGTCCCATCCATCTGAGCTTCAGGTGTCCCTCACACAGTGGAATACCCCAGACCTTCTCTCTTGTGAACAGGAAGGATGAACCAGACAATCGTATTTAAGACCACATAGGGGACCAGGAGAACCGAGCTGAAATGTGCCACCTGTGAGTAAGGTGCTACACACATGTTAAATCAGTCTGGGGTTTTCATCCTAAGGGCTTGCAGGAACATGTTGCTCCAATGGGGAGCATTTTTCCTCTGGGTTACTTCCAGAAAACCCTGTAACACTGGGTATCATTTAGCAAGAATCCACTGCCTCAGTGAAAGAAACAGGCATGGTTAAAAAAAAAAGAAAAGAAAAAGGAAAGAAGAAAAACAACAACAATTTATCAACAGTATCCATAATCATAAGGAAAACTTTGGGTTTGACAGCAAAGCTAAAAAATCAAATTTAGATGAAATTCTCTCCCATTTGCTCCCAAAGTCATTCATCGGGAATATAAGCTGAGTCACGACCATCACTTTTCATTGTCTATGTCTCCTAAGTAACTCATTCCAATCAATCTACAAACTGCCCCAGAAGCACACACACAGAAGGGAAGGAGAACAAAAGGACCGCTCAGACAGCAGGAACACGACGGGCATTATCTAAAGGGTACAGTTTCCATCCGAATTACTACAACTTTCTAATGATTTGAAATGCCTAATAAAAAAAAGTGGCTTAAAAATTACGTATGTACATCAAACTGTAAAGGCATTTGTTTCTTTGTGGGAAGAGGACGGATGTTCATCCACTTCTTACGTTCAATAGACATCACTCTCATCGCACGACGATCTTTGGTCCACCTAAGAAAAATGGAGTTCAGAAAAAACAAAAACACACTGGCAAAAGCATACTATAAAGGGGCAGGTACAGCATCTGTACCTAAGGGACCAGCGACTTCTTTTCTCAACTCTTCTAAAAGAAATGCCTAAAGATTCTGTCATTTCACTTCCTGTTGATATTTATAAACAGACATTCCCTACAAATCCTAAACAAGGAAAATGAGATAAAATACAGGAAAAACACGACTGAATTTTGTGGCATTCTTAGCTACTAAATCCTAAAAATTTCTTTTGTTTTGCAATTACTCCTAAATCATCTACTTTCCTTTGCTCTCCTCAAAGCCTTAATCTTTTTTTTCCTCATATGTATGATTTTATACCCATGGAAAGATCATTATGAAACAGGTACTATTTCCACACACACACACACACACACGCACACACACGCACACACATACTACTTACGAATGCCTTGCTTTTGCACTACAATATTTTCTGTTTTTGTCTGGTTCAATGACTTGGCCATTTCTCAGACACTGAGCACATACAAATTTTATCTTCATATTAAGGGATCCAGGCATTGTCTGATTGCCAAGTACCTTAAATAATTAAAAGATTAATTTTAACTGAACAGAAAATCAGTTGTCTGAGAACACATAATAGCACATAATTTCTGTTTTTTGTCTGGTTCGATGATGTGACCGATAGATAGATAGATATAAAATCTGATAACTCAATGTCCAGTGCTATACCCAAATGCAAGAGAATGTAATAAAAGCTGATCACAGATGCCAAATCTAAGTTTCTGAAAGTCAGCTCTGAACTGACTTTAATCATTAGAACTGGGGTGGGGAGGGGAAGGAAGATGGTTAGACAAAGCAGTTTGGCCAAGTGAGAAACAAAACTACAAACCCAGTCCACCTCCCTTTCTCTGAGGAACTCCACAGCTCCAGAACCCAACTGTTTTGCCAATTAAGCTGATAAAGAAAACTGTATTTTGGGACTTCCCTGGGAGTCCAGCACTTAGAACTATGAGCTTCCAGTGCAGGGAACATGAGTTCAACTCCTGATCGAGGCACCAAGATCTTACATGCCCTTTGGTGTAGCCAAAAGATTTTTAAAAATTAAAGAAAACTGTACCCTATATTCTTTTCTTTTTTGGCTATGCAGGATATTAGTTCCCCAACCAGGGGTTGAACTTACAGTCCCTGCAATGGAAGCTCAGAGTCCTAACCACTGGACTGCCAGGGAACTAACCTAAATTCTTGACGGGTGTTACAAGGTGCCTAACTTTTTAACTTTTTTTTAACGATGATCAACTAAAATTCAGAAGTTTTTTTTTTTTTTTTTTTTCACAGTAACTCAATTTTTTTCCACTCAACTCAATAAACTCAATAAAATAACTGGACTTTTTTTCTTCTTCTTCTTCCCAAGTTGCTCAGTCGTGTCCAATTCTTTGCAGACACAAGTCATGGAATGCTCTTCTATGTAAGTGCAAACTGCATCTGCCAACAACTAATAGGCCATTGTCCCAGAAAAGATCCCACATGCAGAAAGGAAAATATACCTGAGCTCCAGGTAGGTTTGCTTCCAAATTTTGCCAATATCGTTTAGATTCCTGGGCAATAACATCATGTGAGATATCTGAGAAGCACAGAAGCCTTTTTTTAGGTTCTCTATGTAATAACGGGCCACCTGTCTAGGCAATCACCCCGACTTGGCATCCTCTGTCGCCAAGGATGAATATCGTGTTACTCTTTCAAAATGGAATCTTTACAAATACAGCTCTTGCTGCCTTCCAAAGAATCTTTCTTCTTTACAAATCCATACTACACACACGAACTTGGATCAGCAATTACTTATGAGACAGTGTTCTAAACAGGCCACTCTCAAGAGGAAGGGACCACATGGTTTAAGGCTCAGGACAAAATCAACAGTGTTTCCACACCAGGGTGATGGGAAGGGTCTTTGATACCATTTCATAAACCCTGTGCTCCTGGGGGGACTCTTCTCGATCTCACACAAACCCACCTGTTTCATTTTGCAATATCCAGACTTTCAATTCTACAAGACTATGTGCATAAAAACATTCATCTTCCCTTAAACAGCCATATCGAACCTCATGTCGGCATAAGTCAAGCTGACATTGACCATGAAAAGGACGTATTTTGGAGTACTTTACTGTTGTCTCTCGCAAGATGTGGACAAGGCACCTAAGAAGAAAATGGGAGTAACAGTTTGGTGTTGTTCTGCCATCGCTTAAAAAAAAAAAAAGTATACACACATACGTGTGTGAGTGTGCTCAGTCACTCAGTCGTGTCTGACTCCTAGTGACCCCATGGACTGCAGCCCGCCAGGCTAGTCTGTTTCTGGGATTCCCCAGGTAATACTGGAGTGGGTAGCCATTCCCATCTCCCAGGGATCTTTCTGACCAAAAGATTGAACCCAGGTCTCCTGCACTGCAGGTGGATTCTTGCCCATGTGAGTCACCAGAAAGTCCATATACACATACATAATGTAAAACTGTAGACTGAGAATACATTATATATCCTTATCAGAAAAAAATAAATCACTGCATGCAACTGTTGGATTAACTGAGGAGGAGAGAGGGTAATTATGTTAGGCTATCAAACACTTAAATCCATTGCATGAGAAGCTATAAATCCGTATTCTTTTTTTTTAGTATTCTTTTTCTATATTAAATTTCAATTAAATAATTGATTTAAAAATTCTCAGCAAAATCTATTACCAGTTTAAAAATAGTCACCATCTTTCCAAACAACGGCAAAAGGAGAGAGCAAAACACCTGGGCAGATTCAATTCTGGTTTTATTTGGATCTAAAAAGAGGATTAATTTTGTCACTATAAATATTAGAAACTCTGACATACTTATTGTCTTCAAATTCATGCTTTGTAACTGGATGAGAACAAGAAGTGGAGTTATCTTTGTTTCTTTTACTTATCATCCTAGGCTTATGATCAAAACATTTCTGAAACAGACAGAGAAGAATCATCATAAAAACGCAGTACTAGGTAACTTTTGTGTCATGCGGATGATGTACGTACTTATATATTACACACTTGCCCCAATTAAAACTCAGCAAATAGGAGGTCTTAATGTCATTCTTCTGGATTAGAACAGTGGCTACCATTCTGAGCAAATGCTTTTCTAACACAGCAGGACCAGGGCTACATACTTGATACTTCCGGGCTTTCAACTCGGAAACCACCACCGATTTCACAGCAGAAAGTAAGATCTGGAGACAGTACCTCACAAAGGAACATAAATTCTCCAAGATGCTCCTGAAACAGTTTGAACACGGTGAGTTTGATCTTTCCATTGCCACCAAAGAAAGCGTCTCTGCTGAAGGCCCCCTTCCGCTCCAGCGTCCAGATGTCTATCTCCTCCTGGCAATAAGCAAACGTGCAGTGGCCTGAATATCTACATTCCTCCTCGGCAGCAACATCTAGAAAGACAGGGAATTAAGGGTTGAGAGACTGGGATGGGCATACGTAAACTAGGATGTATATATACAACAGGTAACTAATGAGAGCCTACTGTGCAACACAGGGAACTCTACTCAGTGCTCTGTGATGACCTAAACGGGAAGGAAATCCAAGGAAGAGGGGACATGTTGTAGATATGTGGCTGATTCACTTTGCTATACAGCGGAAATTAACACTGTGAAGCAACTATACTCCCAAAAAGGAAAAAAAAAAAGGAAATTTTCAAACAAAAATCTTCTTTAAAAAAGGGGAAGACAGGGCTTCCCCTGGTGGTCCAGTGGGTAAGGACACCGCCTTGCAGTGCAAGCGGCGCCGGTTCGAGCCCTGGCCCGGGAAGATCCCACGTGCCGCCGAGCGGCTAGACTGATGTGTCTAATTACCGACCCGGAGCTCTGGGGCGCATGCGCCCAGAGCCAGTGCTCTGCGACGACAGATGTCACCGCGATGGGAGGCCTACAGGAGCCAAAGAACAAAAGACGGATGAAAACAGAGAAATGAAAGACCAATAGAAGTGTCCTGCCCGTCCCCCTCCCTCCTCACCCCACCCCCCAAAAGATAAATCAAAAAAAAAAAAATGGGGAAGACAAACAACAAAACTCTGTAAAAGTCAAAAGTAAAATAAAAGTTTAGAAAAAAAAGGGGGGTAAGACAAGGAAGTAAAAAACATTTAAACATGGACCATGGTTTTTTTTAAAGCCAATGAGTATTAACCACACTTAGGGGATTGTTTGAATCTTTGTAACAATTCATAGATTGCTTCAAGTGAGGAAATTATTATGTAGGAATGGTATTAACCCTTAAAAAAGCAAACAAAAAGCACCACAATTCTAAATTGCTTTTATTTCAGACAGTGGGGAGGGAAGTCTTGATATATATATATTTTTTAAAGATCTATTTATTTATTTATTTTGGGCGGGGGTTGGGTTGGGTAGGGAGAGGAGCGGGCGGGCCACTTCTATTGGTCTTTCATTTCTCTATTTTCATCTGTCTTTGTTCTTTGGCTCCTGTGGGCCTCCCATCGCGGTGGCGTCTGTCGTCACAGAGCACCGGCTCTGGGCGCATGCGCTCCAGAGCTCCGCTCGCAATGGACACATCGGTCCAGCCGCCCGCCGCACGTGGATCTTCCCAGGCCAGGGATCGAACCGTCGCCCCTTGCACTGCAAGGCGGTGTCCTTACCCACTGGACCACCAGGGGAAGCCCAAGCCTTGATATTTGCATGTACTTCACCTAAGTTTGAAAAATCATTTAGGGACATTCAAAGCTTGCTCAGGTAAAGTGGTCCAACAAAAATGAAAATACTGCTCTCTCTCAAAAATAACTTAAAAGAGCAACATTTTCAAAGCCTTCACGTGTCTCTGCCCAACATGTTGTAGAAAAAATCCAAGGAAGAGGGGACATGTTGTAGATATGTGGCTGATTCACTTTGCTATACAGCGGAAATTAACACTGTGAAGCAACTATACTCCCAAAAAGGAAAAAAAAAAAGGAAATTTTCAAACAAAAATCTTCTTTAAAAAAGGGGAAGACAGGGCTTCCCCTGGTGGTCCAGTGGGTAAGGACACCGCCTTGCAGTGCAAGCGGCGCCGGTTCGAGCCCTGGCCCGGGAAGATCCCACGTGCCGCGAGCGGCTAGACTGATGTGTCTAATTACCGACCGAGCTCTGGAGTGCATGCGCCCAGAGTCGGCACTCTGCGACAACAGAGGCCACCGCGATGGGAGGCCTACAGGAGCCAAAGAACAAAAGACGGATGAAAACAGAGAAATGAAAGACCAATAGAAGTGTCCTGCCCGTCCCCCTCCCTCCTCACCCCACCCCCCAAAAGATAAATCAAAAAAAAAAAAATGGGGAAGACAAACAACAAAACTCTGTAAAAGTCAAAAGTAAAATAAAAGTTTAGAAAAAAAAGGGGGGTAAGACAAGGAAGTAAAAAACATTTAAACATGGACCATGGTTTTTTTTAAAGCCAATGAGTATTAACCACACTTAGGGGATTGTTTGAATCTTTGTAACAATTCATAGATTGCTTCAAGTGAGGAAATTATTATGTAGGAATGGTATTAACCCTTAAAAAAGCAAACAAAAAGCACCACAATTCTAAATTGCTTTTATTTCAGACAGTGGGGAGGGAAGTCTTGATATATATATATTTTTTAAAGATCTATTTATTTATTTATTTTGGGCGGGGGTTGGGTTGGGTAGGGAGAGGAGCGGGCGGGCCACTTCTATTGGTCTTTCATTTCTCTATTTTCATCTGTCTTTGTTCTTTGGCTCCTGTGGGCCTCCCATCGCGGTGGCGTCTGTCGTCACAGAGCACCGGCTCTGGGCGCATGCGCTCCAGAGCTCCGGCTCGTCAATTGGACACATCGGTCCAGCCGCTCCGCGGCACGTGGGATCTTCCCAGGCCAGGGATCGAACCGGCGCCCCTTGCACTGCAAGGCGGTGTCCTTACCCACTGGACCACCAGGGGAAGCCCAAGCCTTGATATTTGCATGTACTTCACCTAAGTTTGAAAAATCATTTAGGGACATTCAAAGCTTGCTCAGGTAAAGTGGTCCAACAAAAATGAAAATACTGCTCTCTCTCAAAAATAACTTAAAAGAGCAACATTTTCAAAGCCTTCATTCAGTGTCCGACTCTGCTGAGACCATGTCAGAGAACCCAGAGTCTGAGACAGTTTCCTGTTTAAAACCTAGTGAAGGGCTTCCCTGGTGGTCCAGTGGGTAAGGACACTGCCTTGCAGTGCAAGGGGCGCCAGTTCGATCCCTGGCCTGGGAAGATCCCACGTGCCGCGGAGCGGCCGGACTGATGTGTCCAATTACCGAGCTGGAGCTCTGGAGTGCATGCACCCAGAGCCGGTGCTCTGAGACAACAGATGCCACCGCGATGGGAGGCCCACACGGGCCAAAGAACAAAGATGGATGAAACTAGACAAATGAAAGACCAGTGGAAGTGACCTGCCCACCCCACTCCCTCCCCACCCCCGCCAAAATAAATAAATTAATTAATGTTTAAAACCAAAAAAATCTAGTGAAATCCCTATTTCCATAAGTAACTACAAAAACACCCACGAGATAGCAAGTTAAAAACAAAGGTAAAAATAATACCAAAAAGAAATAAAAAACTAATGTCTTAACCCAAGGAACTTGCTGTTAACTCTATCTAAACATTTTTAGTAACAGTAATACTAGGAATATTGTAACAAAAGTAGCAAATCATTTCTCATTTAGGCAATGCACACCAATTAAGTATACAGCACATACCTTTACATATATAATAAGGTCCTTCGTAATTTGTTTTTGTTGGCCTTGGACGTATTTTTTTCCATGATTTATCTTCAACATTCTTTATCCTACCAATTAAAACATCTTTCTTACATTTATGGTCTAGATTAGCATGATAAGTGAAATCCATTAACTTAGGGCCTGAAAAAAACGTAAAAAAAATTAAGCTTGCTCATATGCACAAAAAGTACCATTTCATTTTACAGGCACATTTATAAGCAGATATAAGCAGGTGGATCGTGATGATTAAATTTCCATTAAAAGACCCCATCGTCATTACTCCCAAGAAAAACAAGCCATGGGAGTAATTTTTGCCTTTTGTGCTGTTTGTCAGACAAAAACCAAAGATCAGAACACAAACATGGGTCCTTCCAAAACATAACCCTTCTTTAACTACTAGAATAGGAATTCTGATGGCTTCTAAAGGTAAAGAACATGCTTAAATAAACAACTAAGGAAGAACATGAATTTGGGCCCAGTTTAGAATAAATTGTGTTCATATCAATTGACTCAGGGATAAGGACATGAAACAATCCAACAGAAAGTATTCTAATTTTCACAAACATCATATATCCCATACTGGTCTTAAAATGCTTTTCTCTAGTTCTTCCTCTATTTGAAAATGATCAAGGTCTTAAAACATATACTTAAAATGCAAAGAATTTCATAATAATAATTTGTAAAATCAGGTAGATATTCTATTTCATATGATTCTATACATAAAGTTATATCAAAGAAGAGCTGAGACTTATCCTATTAAGACTCCAAAGGCCCGTAATCAATCATTGCTGTTTCTTTAGAAAAAACTCAAATAGAGATGTAAGAGTCACAACAGTTGGTGTTTCCACCTGTAGTTACAAATTCCTAAGAACTCTCAGGTTACTGATGGCTCCTTGGTTTGATCCTGACCTGACTTTACGAAACAGCTCTGGCAAGCTTGTCTCAGTTCATGGGTTCCTTCAAGGGGATGTCTTGGGGTCACTGAAGAAGGGGATTTAGTTACTGCACTTCCAAAAAAGTTTCCAAAGTCATTCCGAGGGTGATTTGACATTCCTGGAAAACTCTCAGAAGCAAATAGACTGCTTGGTCCATTCATCTGCAAGAAGTGTAAGAAAACAAAACAAAACAAAACAAAAAAACAAAACAAAAAACAGCCAACAAATATTGCACTATCACTAAAGAAGGAAACAAACACATCTGAAAAATTAGACATCCTGCACAGACTATACCTGGGACTATTCTGTTCTTACTACGCTTCTATTTAAAAACCATTTCCTTGTGTATTTTCCGGTCTTTTGGTCTCTAGGCCCCTCCCCATCTTTTTGGGATGCTCCCAGAGTTGGTATAAGTGATGGGTAATTGTTCTGTTTCATCAGCCAACATAGTCTTCATGCCCTGATCTTGCATTTCCTAGTCATTTACACTGTGCTAAAGCCTCTTACGCTGCTGATTAATTCGCCATGACAGATCCAGCCTTAAACACAGAGCACTTATTACTGGATGTTCCAGAAGAATCTTATTTTAGCACTCTTTTCCACAGCACAGGCAAAATTCCAGGGAGCAGGTCCCGTTCATTCAAATAACTCAGTTACTTAAGTAAAAGACCTATCTGCAATTTAAGCAACGTAGTTACAAAAGAGGAAGTGGCACTTACAAGTAAAAGGGAAGAATTACTGTTGTTAAGCGCTGTTCCCTCTCTAGAAGTTGAGGTGGACAGATCTAAAATAATAAAAAAACTTCAACAGACCTTTTCATTCTAATCATGTAATAAGAACATCAGGGCTTAGCAGCTCACTTTGACCTCCCACCTGACCTGCCCATCCCAGTTCCGAGAAGCTTCCTTCCTCATTACTGACACTCAGAGGGCTACAGTCTCTTCTCCTCCACCAAGGGCATAACAAATTAGACTCCAAAGGCCCGTAATCAATCATTGCTGTTTCTTTAGAAAAAACTCAAATAGAGATGTAAGAGTCACAACAGTTGGTGTTTCCACCTGTAGTTACAAATTCCTAAGAACTCTCAGGTTACTGATGGCTCCTTGGTTTGATCCTGACCTGACTTTACGAAACAGCTCTGGCAAGCTTGTCTCAGTTCATGGGTTCCTTCAAGGGATGTCTTGGGGTCACTGAAGAAGGGGATTTAGTTACTGCACTTCCAAAAAAGTTTCCAAAGTCATTCCGAGGGTGATTTGACATTCCTGGAAAACTCTCAGAAGCAAATAGACTGCTTGGTCCATTCATCTGCAAGAAGTGTAAGAAAACAAAACAAAACAAAACAAAAAAACAAAACAAAAAACAGCCAACAAATATTGCACTATCACTAAAGAAGGAAACAAACACATCTGAAAAATTAGACATCCTGCACAGACTATACCTGGGACTATTCTGTTCTTACTACGCTTCTATTTAAAAACCATTTCCTTGTGTATTTTCCGGTCTTTTGGTCTCTAGGCCCCTCCCCATCTTTTTGGGATGCTCCCAGAGTTGGTATAAGTGATGGGTAATTGTTCTGTTTCATCAGCCAACATAGTCTTCATGCCCTGATCTTGCATTTCCTAGTCATTTACACTGTGCTAAAGCCTCTTACGCTGCTGATTAATTCGCCATGACAGATCCAGCCTTAAACACAGAGCACTTATTACTGGATGTTCCAGAAGAATCTTATTTTAGCACTCTTTTCCACAGCACAGGCAAAATTCCAGGGAGCAGGTCCCGTTCATTCAAATAACTCAGTTACTTAAGTAAAAGACCTATCTGCAATTTAAGCAACGTAGTTACAAAAGAGGAAGTGGCACTTACAAGTAAAAGGGAAGAATTACTGTTGTTAAGCGCTGTTCCCTCTCTAGAAGTTGAGGTGGACAGATCTAAAATAATAAAAAAACTTCAACAGACCTTTTCATTCTAATCATGTAATAAGAACATCAGGGCTTAGCAGCTCACTTTGACCTCCCACCTGACCTGCCCATCCCAGTTCCGAGAAGCTTCCTTCCTCATTACTGACACTCAGAGGGCTACAGTCTCTTCTCCCCTCCACCAAGGGCATAAACAAACCTTAGACTATCAAATTTTGATAAAAAGTGATTTTTTTTCAGACATATAAGCTAAGGCAGAGCCTATCAAATGGGACTGAAATTGCTGGTTGGCTTACCCCAATACAAAATGCTTTTGGTGTTTAAAAAAAAAAAAAGAAAAAAATAGACTAAGAAAATAATCCATATCCAAAATGGGAAAGGATTTTCTCCTTTTGAAAGTACAAATAATAAGGTTAAGTGAACTGCTCAGGCAGGTTCAGTTCCTTTCTTTCTCTCTTCTCTTCTGTCTTCCACAAACTATAGTTTCTTCAGTTGCCAGTCCTTACATTCCATCATTTTGATTTTGATTCGTTTAACCATAATGGTGCCTCACAAAAATATGAAGATTGTTCTTGTTGTTGCTTAAAGGGCATATTAAGTCTAGGATTATAGAAACAGGAGTCAGGCCCTAACCTCAGCAATCCCTTGCAAAAACTCAGGCACCATAGTTTGCTGAGCTCAGTGGATGAAGCCAAAAATAGATGCATCGTTCTAAACACCAATTTTAAATCAGTCTTCACTCAGTATTTACCTAGTTCAGAATTTAAAAGGATAACCTGTCTTTAGGAGTCTCTAAGAGGGTGTAGCCCTTTAGAGAAAACTTTTAAAAGTCATTTAAGTCCCTAAAACAACAGACGCCCAGCTTAACAAGCTATCCTATTACAAAAAAAAAACAAAACAAAAACAGTGCCACATACATTTCTACTCTTAGGCCTTCGCTTCTGATCTCCACAATCGGCACAAAAAAGTCCAGGTAAATTTAAAACAGAAAGGTTTAGGTTTTAGAGGTACAATGTATTTCCGGCTATAGTGGACATAATTCAAGTACCAGCTACTTAGAGTTAGTTTAAACAGCTATCAAACTAGCCTGTCTTTTTTCAGAAAAATGAGCTGTATCTGTTTACTTTATAAGCAGCTCAAGACTTACCTCGTTTGGACTCACTCATTGAAAGAAGAGTGAAAGAAGAACAGAAATCTTCTAAGGACGAGGTCAAAGGCGGATACAGCTCGGAGAAGGAGGGTGCAGGCGCGTACCTCGCGCCAATGGGCAAGGCGCCCAAGAGGGACGCTGCAGAGAAGGGGACACTCGGGCCGATGCTGGCTGTCGGGAGGGGGCCTCTGACTAAGGCTGATGGCTAGAGAGGAAACAAGATCTGGGTTAAAGTCCATGAAACTCCATCCCAAGCTGGCCAAACTGCTTTTAATATCAGCACATAAAACCCAGTGATTCCACGGGATGATTCTGTTAGGTTACAAAGGTGAGATCAAAATCAAGCTGGCGGAATCTAGGCCACAGAGCTGGCTTCTTCTCCAGCCCACTTTTTAAAAAGAATGGAGATGTGCTGCTGTCTAGTATCACTGTGACCCAAATGAGATGTTCATGCTTCATTTTCTGAGCTTCCTAAGGATTCTGGACACTTCCTACCCTGAGCCCCGAGCCGACCAGAAGGCTCAGGAGAACCAGCTTCATCCAAGAGGAACTGGGAGGGTAGGTAGGGGGCTGGAGCTGAAGGAAGGGAGCACAAGAGAAGGAAGCAGGAGTGGCCTGGAAAAGTAGGGCACATCTTTCTGGATACATGAATGTACAACCTCATGAACGTACAGCCTCATGAGGACAAATGGACCTATGCCCTACCCTTCCCCAACTCAGTGATGGTTTTCCCAGAGCTCCCATGTGCCCGTATCAATACTATAATAAAACCATGTGTCGTCTATTTAGTCTTCCTAACCCTTGGAGGTGCCTCCTACAAGAACCGCTGCCGTCCAGATGAGGAAACCGATGGACTGAGAGGTGAAACAACCTGGCCCAGGCCAAAGTGGTGGGGACCATCCCCCAACAATCCCCAGTCCCTCCACCGTCTGCTGCCTTTTACATTCTCTGTCACTTCCACAGGGACATCACTGCTTTCACCCTCCCCGGAAACCAGCTCTGAGTTTCCCGCTTCATCAACTTACTATTACCAAAGCCACAATTTTAACATACTTCACGGCAGGAGTTGATGAACTTTTCTATACAGGGCTGGATATTAACTTAGCCCTGTGAGTAATGTTGGCTTTGTGGGTTACATGGTCTCTGGCAACTGCTCAGCTCTGCTACTGCAATGTCATGAGGCATTTTCATGTGTCTTAAAACATTCCTCTTTTTTTCCCTTTCTTCCAACCATGTAAAAATCTCAAAACCAGTTTTAGTCTGCAGGCTGTACAAAAGAGGCAGTGGGACCGATCCGTCCTGCAGACCCAAGTTTGCCAACACTTGCTTTGGGCTATGTGGCTACAGGCGAGTCATCCTCAGGGACTGGTAAGTCCTTAATTCATCAATTCATTCTGCCTTACACATCAAATGCCTATTCTTGTCAGGAAGTTCAATTTCCCTTTTCCATAACATGTGATTCCTAGCATGTTCTGTATTTCATTTTTTAAAAATGACAAAATTACCTAGTTACCACTAGAAAAGGACAAAAGCAATTTTCAAGAAAGACAAAGTTTAGTCTGCAGTCATTACTTGAAATTATCTAGCAGGTTATAATTTTTTAAAAAGGAAAAAAAAAGTCTATTTTCAGATGAAAGGAGTCAGACTGAAATGTACCATGATAGTTTCGTTCGTTTCAGGTGCAGAATCCAGGAGATCATCTATCTCATCTCCAAGGACCATATCTCCATCATCTAAAAACGCTTCCGGCATGCCGAAGGGGATCTTTCCTCCATTCACCAACACTGTCGATGGCAGAGAACTCTCCTCCACTTGCAGGGGCAAAACAGAAGTCAAGGGCATCATAGAAGCTGAGGCCAGCTCACTTCCAACTGGGTGAGAAAAACTGGATGCTGGTATAGAAACAATAGGAACTGCTTCTTGCCTCAGAGTTAATAAATCTGTAAACATAGATGGACTTATCTTCAGTATATTTACATAATACTAGTGATGCTAGCCAATAAAAGAGAAAATAAGCAGCAAGGGGAAAATAAGAAAGCAATTATAAAAGTAAACAGATACAATAGTGAAAGCAATTACAGAGTAAAAGTAAATTCTAAAGAGAATTTGTTTTGCCCAGGAACAGATACATCCACTTGTGAAAAGCTTCCTTCTTTATCCCCATGCCTGAGCCCCTTTTGGGTGGCGCTCCGAGAGGCTGGTGAGGCCTCGGAGGACAAGGAACAGCCACTCCCTCTAAGTGCCGCCCATCACTCACTGACACTGCCAGGGGCATAGGGTGGTTTCTGGAATTATTCTTGTTTTAACACTGATAACCACACGGCAATCCTAACTGACAACACTGTAATACACATAACATCTAAGATTGGCACTTTTTTGGGGCATGCAGTGAGGCATGTGGGACCTTAGTTCCATGATGAGGGATCAAACCCGACCCCTCTACATTGGAAGCATGGAGTCTTAACCACTGGACCACCAGGGAAGTCCCTAAGGCGTGCACTTTTAAGATTAACAAGACATGTGTATGAAAACATACCTGGCTCGATATCTTCCACCGAACAGTTCAAAGCCTAAAAATGGAACCAAATAACAGATCATGATTCTAAACAATAAAGCAAGCTTATAAAACTCACTCTAAGAGAGCAATGTAGGTTCTCACATCTGACCTCCTTCCAATTAAGTTGGAGATAAACAAAATGCGCAAATCTTTGTAAAGGCCAATCTAGTGCATGCTCAGTCGTGTCCAACTCTTCAACCCATGGACTTGTAGCCTGACAGGCTCCTCTGTCCACGGGGTTCTCCAGGCAAGAATCCTGGAGTAGGTTGCCATTTTCTCCTCCAGGGGATCTCCCCAACCCAGGGACTGAAGCTGCATTTCTTCATCTCCTGCACTGGCAGGTAATTCTCTACCACTTGTAATGCGCTGTGCTATGCTTAATTGTTCAGTCAAACCCAACTCCTTTTGACCCCATGGACCACAGCCTGCTAGGCTCCTCTATCCGTGGGGATTCTCCAGGCAAGAATACTGGAGTGGCTTGCCATTTCCTCCTCCAGAGGATCTTCCCAATCCAGGGGATCAAACCCAGGAATCCCACATTGCAGGATTCTTTACTGGCTGAGCCACCAGGGAAGCCCAAGAATACTGGAGTGTGTAGCCTATCCCTTCTCCAGGGGAACTTCCTGACCCTACACATGGGGTTAAACAGTGCTGACCTCTCACCACTTATTTCTTTTTTTTTTTTTAAAGATTTATTTATTTATATTTATTTTGGGTGGGGTTGGGTTCTAACCCAGGAACATAATCCACTGTAATTTACCACATTTAGAGGCACCCCCTAAGTGCCGCCCATCACTCACTGACACTGCCAGGGGCATAGGGTGGTTTCTGGAATTATTCTTGTTTTAACACTGATAACCACACGGCAATCCTAACTGACAACACTGTAATACACATAACATCTAAGATTGGCACTTTTTTGGGGCATGCAGTGAGGCATGTGGGACCTTAGTTCCATGATGAGGGATCAAACCCGACCCCTCTACATTGGAAGCATGGAGTCTTAACCACTGGACCACCAGGGAAGTCCCTAAGGCGTGCACTTTTAAGATTAACAAGACATGTGTATGAAAACATACCTGGCTCGATATCTTCCACCGAACAGTTCAAAGCCTAAAAATGGAACCAAATAACAGATCATGATTCTAAACAATAAAGCAAGCTTATAAAACTCACTCTAAGAGAGCAATGTAGGTTCTCACATCTGACCTCCTTCCAATTAAGTTGGAGATAAACAAAATGCGCAAATCTTTGTAAAGGCCAATCTAGTGCATGCTCAGTCGTGTCCAACTCTTCAACCCATGGACTTGTAGCCTGACAGGCTCCTCTGTCCACGGGGTTCTCCAGGCAAGAATCCTGGAGTAGGTTGCCATTTTCTCCTCCAGGGGATCTCCCCAACCCAGGGACTGAAGCTGCATTTCTTCATCTCCTGCACTGGCAGGTAATTCTCTACCACTTGTAATGCGCTGTGCTATGCTTAATTGTTCAGTCAAACCCAACTCCTTTTGACCCCATGGACCACAGCCTGCTAGGCTCCTCTATCCGTGGGGATTCTCCAGGCAAGAATACTGGAGTGGCTTGCCATTTCCTCCTCCAGAGGATCTTCCCAATCCAGGGGATCAAACCCAGGAATCCCACATTGCAGGATTCTTTACTGGCTGAGCCACCAGGGAAGCCCAAGAATACTGGAGTGTGTAGCCTATCCCTTCTCCAGGGGAACTTCCTGACCCTACACATGGGGTTAAACAGTGCTGACCTCTCACCACTTATTTCTTTTTTTTTTTTTAAAGATTTATTTATTTATTTTGGGTGGGGGTTGGGTTGGGGAGGGTGGGGAGCAGGCAGGCCACTTCTATTGGTCTTTCATTTCTCTATTTTCATCCATCTTTGTTCTTTGGCTCCTGTGGGCCTCCCATCGCGGTGGCGTCTGTCATCACAGAGCACTGGCTCTGGGCGCTTGCGCTCCAGAGCTCCAGCTCAGTAATTGGGCACATCAGTCCAGCCGCTCCGCGGCACGTGGGATCTTTCCAGGCCAGGGCTTGAACCGGCGCCCCTTGCACTGCAAGGTGGTGTCCTTACCCACTGGACCACCAGGGGAAGCCCTCACCACTTATTTCTTATGGCCAGGTATTTCTCCAAGGATATGCAGGTGCCTTCCAATTCCAGAGGGACCAGTATAGCCACTGCACCCTCCCCCAAATCACAGCAGCCTCTTAACAGCTCTACAAAGACTTATCTTTAAAAAAGATAAATCTTGTTAGTTGTGTTTAACTCAATGACTACTAAAATTAGTATGTGGCCCCAACCCACTTTTCCTAGTAACACCTAACAGCTCCAAACATCCTGTAAAATGCTCCATGGGTGTTCAGGAAATGCTGATTGAGAGTAAAAGACATGACTTGAGTTGTTTGTTTTCTTTTCACAGGGCAGGAGGTTCTGGCCACTTAGGCCTCTGAGGAATAAGAAGATTTCAAAAATAAACACAAACCAAAAATACTAAAGCAGAACTGCTAATACTTCTATCTTTTCTTCTTCTTTTTTTAAAAAATTATGATTCTTACAGGAGTTAATACCCTTACCTTTGCAGCCCCATCCCCAGGAACTGATTTTAGTGAGAGCTGAAAGAAAATTAAGATGCTCCTTTAAAACCAAGAAGTTGTCCGTGGGGATTCTCCAGGCAAGAATACTGGAGTGGCTTGCCATTTCCTCCTCCAGAGGATCTTCCCAATCCAGGGGATCAAACCCAGGAATCCCACATTGCAGGATTCTTTACTGGCTGAGCCACCAGGGAAGCCCAAGAATACTGGAGTGTGTAGCCTATCCCTTCTCCAGGGGAACTTCCTGACCCTACACATGGGGTTAAACAGTGCTGACCTCTCACCACTTATTTCTTTTTTTTTTTTTAAAGATTTATTTATTTATATTTATTTTGGGTGGGGGTTGGGTTGGGGAGGGAGGGGAGCGGGCGGGCCACTTCTATTGGTCTTTCATTTCTCTATTTTCATCCGTCTTTGTTCTTTGGCTCCTGTGGGCCTCCCATCGCGGTGGCGTCTGTCATCACAGAGCACTGGCTCTGGGCGCTTGCGCTCCAGAGCTCCAGCTCAGTAATTGGGCACATCAGTCCAGCCGCTCCGCGGCACGTGGGATCTTTCCAGGCCAGGGCTTGAACCGGCGCCCCTTGCACTGCAAGGTGGTGTCCTTACCCACTGGACCACCAGGGGAAGCCCTCACCACTTATTTCTTATGGCCAGGTATTTCTCCAAGGATATGCAGGTGCCTTCCAATTCCAGAGGGACCAGTATAGCCACTGCACCCTCCCCAACTCATAGCAGCCTCTTAACAGCTCTACAAAGACTTATCTTTAAAAAAGATAAATCTTGTTAGTTGTGTTTAACTCAATGACTACTAAAATTAGTATGTGGCCCCAACCCACTTTTCCTAGTAACACCTAACAGCTCCAAACATCCTGTAAAATGCTCCATGGGTGTTCAGGAAATGCTGATTGAGAGTAAAAGACATGACTTGAGTTGTTTGTTTTCTTTTCACAGGGCAGGAGGTTCTGGCCACTTAGGCCTCTGAGGAATAAGAAGATTTCAAAAATAAACACAAACCAAAAATACTAAAGCAGAACTGCTAATACTTCTATCTTTTCTTCTTCTTTTTTTAAAAAATTATGATTCTTACAGGAGTTAATACCCTTACCTTTGCAGCCCCATCCCCAGGAACTGATTTTAGTGAGAGCTGAAAGAAAATTAAGATGCTCCTTTAAAACCAGAACTGATTCCAAGTTACAGAACAAAATGAAAACACCTTCTGGAGCGAACGTCAGCTTACCTCAGCTCTAACATATGCTTTTCTTATTTTAAATCCCAATTTCTGAGCTAGTTCTTGAGTTAGTTTTATTACATGTTCATCCTGAAAAAGTCAGAATGTACGATTAATGGCAGGTAATATTTACTAACCATGAAAATGAAGGGGCAAAACAGTTTCTAACTTATCCTCTGTCAAGTCAGCTGCTCTAAGGGCAATTATTCCCACCTGCAGCAAGTGGACAGCTGGCTAGAAAACTAACTTGCTAATGCCATTTCTCCACACTGAAGCAATAAAATGGTTACGATGTAAATGAATGAACTAGAACATAAATTCCATTACCTGAGGCACCGCCAAAGAGCACTTTGCTACAGCGTCATAAGCCTCGTTGAATTTTCCTAAATCATTCAGAGCCTTAGCCTTCCGATACAGGGCTTTGTAGTTACTGGAATTTAAACTGAGGACTGTATCACAGTCAGCTAAAACTTTATCATGGCAACCCTGGTGAGTGAGACCAAAGAAAGTTAGTGGTGCAACAATTCCTATCTTGCAATGAGGTTAACGCAGACAACTCAGACCCTCCTTATAAATGGAAAGTGAGTAGCATCATTTGTCTTTTTAAAATTACTCTCATTACGAAATTTCCAATACACAAATGGAAACGTGAGTAGGCAAGATAAATCTTGTTAGTTGTGTTTAACTCAATGACTACTAAAATTAGTATGTGGCCCCAACCCACTTTTCCTAGTAACACCTAACAGCTCCAAACATCCTGTAAAATGCTCCATGGGTGTTCAGGAAATGCTGATTGAGAGTAAAAGACATGACTTGAGTTGTTTGTTTTCTTTTCACAGGGCAGGAGGTTCTGGCCACTTAGGCCTCTGAGGAATAAGAAGATTTCAAAATAAACACAAACCAAAAATACTAAAGCAGAACTGCTAATACTTCTATCTTTTCTTCTTCTTTTTTTAAAAAATTATGATTCTTACAGGAGTTAATACCCTTACCTTTGCAGCCCCATCCCCAGGAACTGATTTTAGTGAGAGCTGAAAGAAAATTAAGATGCTCCTTTAAAACCAGAACTGATTCCAAGTTACAGAACAAAATGAAAACACCTTCTGGAGCGAACGTCAGCTTACCTCAGCTCTAACATATGCTTTTCTTATTTTAAATCCCAATTTCTGAGCTAGTTCTTGAGTTAGTTTTATTACATGTTCATCCTGAAAAAAAGTCAGAATGTACGATTAATGGCAGGTAATATTTACTAACCATGAAAATGAAGGGGCAAAACAGTTTCTAACTTATCCTCTGTCAAGTCAGCTGCTCTAAGGGCAATTATTCCCACCTGCAGCAAGTGGACAGCTGGCTAGAAAACTAACTTGCTAATGCCATTTCTCCACACTGAAGCAATAAAATGGTTACGATGTAAATGAATGAACTAGAACATAAATTCCATTACCTGAGGCACCGCCAAAGAGCACTTTGCTACAGCGTCATAAGCCTCGTTGAATTTTCCTAAATCATTCAGAGCCTTAGCCTTCCGATACAGGGCTTTGTAGTTACTGGAATTTAAACTGAGGACTGTATCACAGTCAGCTAAAACTTTATCATGGCAACCCTGGTGAGTGAGACCAAAGAAAGTTAGTGGTGCAACAATTCCTATCTTGCAATGAGGTTAACGCAGACAACTCAGACCCTCCTTATAAATGGAAAGTGAGTAGCATCATTTGTCTTTTTAAAATTACTCTCATTACGAAATTTCCAATACACAAGAGTAGAAAGAATATCGTGGCTACCCATGTACCCACCGCCCAGGCCTTTGGCCATAAAAGGCCCCAGAGCTTCAAGAAAGCAAGTTATCCAGGTATGGCGGAGGCCCCTGAGTCACTCTCCTGTCCTATTTTCCTCTGCTTTTTTGTGGAGCTCATTAAAATGTTAAATGGCAAGGTAACTCCCAAACAGCAGGTTGATGAGAAATTATATTATAGAAAACAAAATAAATCATCAATGAATGCTCACTGGCAGAGAACTAGGTGACAACATGGATACTGTAACTTCATGGTTAAATGCTACTGAATGTCAAAAAAAAAGAAAGAAAGACAATGCTATTAAATGTCTATGAAAACTGTAAGCATATCGAAATACTGCTTTTTAAGTTCAGATAAATCAAGAGCTTGTGTTAATTCTTTTGAAAGCTAACTACTGCTTTGTGCTATAACAAATAAAATAACTCCTTAAGAAAACCCTAAGAAGCAAACTGTGAGCAGAAACCTCTGATGTACCCATCTGTGAACACCTGTATCTTCCTAGGCTGATTTTTTTTTTTTATGAGCAGACCACCTCCGCCAACCCCCAAGTCATACTCAAAAGGGAATCTTCAAGGACTAGTATCTAAGAAGCAAATTATTTTTAAAAATTCCTAAGTAAGTGGCTAAAGCTGATTTTTCAAAGCTTGAGGGTCTCTCTAAAAACAGTTAAAACATCTTTCTTATAAACTGAAATTAGAAAGCTGATTTTTGCTACTGTAATGTAATGTTATTGAAAACCTTTTTTTCTCCAGAAAGATCACTTTACAAATCACAACTCACCATATTGGAATAGCAAGCAATACGATTAATATATAGCTTTTCAACGATTTCTTTAGGGATTAAAATTTCTTCAGACTTTGCATAATCAGCTATACTCAAAGCTTCTGAATACTGGCTTATAGAGTGGTTCCAATCATGTTCTCGATAAACATCATTTCCTTCATTAAAAAGATTTCTCACGAGGGCACGTAAATACACCTTAAAAAAAAGAAAAGAAAGTTACCACTTTCAACTCTTTAAGGAACAAGTCTGAGTGCAAGCAAATTTTAATTTTTGTATCTAAAACTTCAGAGGAAATAATCTGACAGAGCAACAAGCACTGGTGTCAGAAATTATGAAATCCAGGCCAGATCACTGTTATATTGGCTACAGTTTCATCTTGCTTGCTTTTTCCAAGAAAAAATTCAGTTAAGGAAAGTGCTGCAAATGCAGCCTGTCAGGATTTGTAGACATCGCCAATTGCGTGCCGAGCATAAATTCCTACAAGGGGAATGAGCATTCTTAAGGCTTCTGACTAGTATTTCTAAAACTGTCTTCCAAAAGAGCAGTAGCAATAAATATGAATAGCGGCTTGCTTGAGGGCACCTCTGCCAACACGTGTGCACACGTGCGTGAGCACACACACATAAAATCTCCCCATTTCTAGGGGAAATCAGTATCTTGTTTTATCTGCATACCTGATCACCAGCAGGGTTGAACTTCTCCACATTTTAACAGAGCATTTGCATTTTTTCTTTTGTAAATGTTCAAGTCACTTGATTGAGGGGAGGGACATCAAACCTTTTCATTATTGCTTTTAATATACACATTATTTTGGTAGGGGCAAAGGTTCTTAAGTTTCCTTCAGGGTTTCTATCATTGCTTGAAGATTTTACAAGTCCTTTCCAGGACCTCCCTAGTCGGTCCAGTAGTGAAGAATCTACCTTCCAAAGCAGGGACACTGGTTCAATTCCTGGTCAGAGAACTAAGGTCCCACATGCTGCTACGCAGCTAAGCCTGTGCACCACAACTAGAGAGTCTGTGCACTGCAACCCAGTGCAGCCCCCCAAAATAAATCAAATAAATACATAATCCTTTCTGATTGAGAAACATAGTCAGCTCTTCTTTGTCTCATTTTATGAATTCACCTCTAAGCAGATGAAAGGAATGGAGCAAACTGTTCAGGTCAAGCTTTAACAATCGAGATGCGGTGACAGGCAGGCGGCTTTGCCTCTCTGGACCCCAAGGGCATGTCGGTAAAAGGAAAGCCCTGTTACTGGCTTATAGAGTGGTTCCAATCATGTTCTCGATAAACATCATTTCCTTCATTAAAAGATTTCTCACGAGGGCACGAAATACACCTTAAAAGAAAAGAAAGTTACCACTTTCAACTCTTTAAGGAACAAGTCTGAGTGCAAGCAAATTTTAATTTTGTATCTAAAACTTCAGAGGAAATAATCTGACAGAGCAACAAGCACTGGTGTCAGAAATTATGAAATCCAGGCCAGATCACTGTTATATTGGCTACAGTTTCATCTTGCTTGCTTTTTCCAAGAAAAAATTCAGTTAAGGAAAGTGCTGCAAATGCAGCCTGTCAGGATTTGTAGACATCGCCAATTGCGTGCCGAGCATAAATTCCTACAAGGGGAATGAGCATTCTTAAGGCTTCTGACTAGTATTTCTAAAACTGTCTTCCAAAAGAGCAGTAGCAATAAATATGAATAGCGGCTTGCTTGAGGGCACCTCTGCCAACACGTGTGCACACGTGCGTGAGCACACACACATAAAATCTCCCCATTTCTAGGGGAAATCAGTATCTTGTTTTATCTGCATACCTGATCACCAGCAGGGTTGAACTTCTCCACATTTTAACAGAGCATTTGCATTTTTTCTTTTGTAAATGTTCAAGTCACTTGATTGAGGGGGAGGGGACATCAAACCTTTTCATTATTGCTTTTAATATACACATTATTTTGGTAGGGGCAAAGGTTCTTAAGTTTCCTTCAGGGTTTCTATCATTGCTTGAAGATTTTACAAGTCCTTTCCAGGACCTCCCTAGTCGGTCCAGTAGTGAAGAATCTACCTTCCAAAGCAGGGACACTGGTTCAATTCCTGGTCAGAGAACTAAGGTCCCACATGCTGCTACGCAGCTAAGCCTGTGCACCACAACTAGAGAGTCTGTGCACTGCAACCCAGTGCAGCCCCCCAAAATAAATCAAATAAATACATAATCCTTTCTGATTGAGAAACATAGTCAGCTCTTCTTTGTCTCATTTTATGAATTCACCTCTAAGCAGATGAAAGGAATGGAGCAAACTGTTCAGGTCAAGCTTTAACAATCGAGATGCGGTGACAGGCAGGCGGCTTTGCCTCTCTGGACCCCAAGGGCATGTCGGTAAAAGGAAAGCCCTGTTCACATGATTGCTAGCTCTCATTACTTTACGGTTCTCTGTCTGGAGAAAAGGAAGGAAGGGAGAGAGACTGAACTGAACAGACAGGGAGGGAGGCGGAGGAGGAGTGGTAGATGCACCAAAACCAGGGAGCCGAGGCCAGCAGAGACAAGGGCCTTCAGCCTCACTCCCAGTCATCTGGACTTCCTCTCTAACTGCATCCTCTTCAGTTCCTTCACTTTATCACCCCTTCACCTGGACACTTTCTCCGCTGGAGGGCCACAGAAGATACTCTGCGCTCTCCTCTCCACCTAATCTGCCCCCTCCTCCTTCATGAAATGAAAGGCGAGAAGTTAACTGTCAAAGGACTCAGAAGAAATTACTTCAAAACTACACTAATAACAGAGGAAAGAAAATACAGAACTGGCTAAGTATGCCGGAAAAATACTAGCACTGGCTTGACCAACTTTTTCTGTAGACGTCCAGATAATAAGGATTTGAGGCTTTGAGAGCCATCCGGTTTCTACCTCAACCACGCTGTGAAAACAGCCATGGATAACACCTCAGCAAATGGGCACGGCTGTGTTCCAATAAAATTCTATTTACCAAAACAGAGGGTCGCATCTGGGTTTGCCAACCCAGGCTACTTGTGACAGTTCACAAGCCACTTTCAAACAGACCTTTCCAGAGTCCTTACCGCATATTGTTCCTGTGTTCCTGGATACGACAGCGGTGACCTAAGAGGAAGAAACAAGTTAATTCTGATGACCGGGTCCCTGTCAGGATTTGCTCATCCAAGAGCCATCCTAAAACTGAGGTTGTCATTAGCTCACCACTAGTTCAAAGCACATCTGAAAGACCTACTTCTCCTTTATGATCGTGATTCACATGTAACGGTAGTCATAAAAAAACCTACAACTACTCCTGCTTTATTTTCTTAAATGTAACATTTTTCTTTCTAATCTACTCTATGAAAAGAGGGCTTAATTCTTCAAATGTCAAGAAAGTTTTAAAAGAGTAGAGAACCACTATTTGTTCTAATGTACTGTAGGACATAGAGGAATAACGTCCACTTCCCAGGAGGGACAAAGAAGCCTTTCTGCCTGAACACGGCCACCCAGGCCACAGTCCTGTTACCAATGAGCTTCATGAAGGCCAGTTAGAGACGTGGCTTCTTAACAGAAAGAGTGGGACCACAACAGCCCTGTGTGCTGACAGAAGCTGATTTTCACTCATCAGAGTTAAAGTAGGTTCAAATTCCTCAGGCTCACATTTTAGGGGAGACGTCAGGATGTTAACCCTAAAAATCAATGACAGCAAGATGCCCTTCAGAACCCAAGGAAACTGAGGTCAAGAGTGGAAAGTATTGCCGGAACAAAACTGTCTAACTTCTCACCCAAATGAACAGGACTTATGCAACAGGACTGAAAGTTTCCCAACCCCTGCTCAAGGCAGAGCCACACCAAAAGAACTGCCTGCTACGTGACGGGACACAAGGCGCGCGGGGAGCCCTTACTGGATGAACTGCAGTCCTTCCTGAATGTTCTGCTGCCTTTTTCTTCTCTCCTCGGACACACTGGACATGTTACCCCACACATCCACCTTCTAAAGGAGAGATCTGGAAAGAAACAAGCGACAAGTTAATAAGGATTTGAGGCTTTGAGAGCCATCCGGTTTCTACCTCAACCACGCTGTGAAAACAGCCATGGATAACACCTCAGCAAATGGGCACGGCTGTGTTCCAATAAAATTCTATTTACCAAAACAGAGGGTCGATCTGGGTTTGCCAACCCAGGCTACTTGTGACAGTTCACAAGCCACTTTCAAACAGACCTTTCCAGAGTCCTTACCGCATATTGTTCCTGTGTTCCTGGATACGACAGCGGTGACCTAAGAGGAAGAAACAAGTTAATTCTGATGACTGGTCCCTGTCAGGATTTGCTCATCCAAGAGCCATCCTAAAACTGAGGTTGTCATTAGCTCACCACTAGTTCAAAGCACATCTGAAAGACCTACTTCTCCTTTATGATCGTGATTCACATGTAACGGTAGTCATAAAAAAACCTACAACTACTCCTGCTTTATTTTCTTAAATGTAACATTTTTCTTTCTAATCTACTCTATGAAAAGAGGGCTTAATTCTTCAAATGTCAAGAAAGTTTTAAAAGAGTAGAGAACCACTATTTGTTCTAATGTACTGTAGGACATAGAGGAATAACGTCCACTTCCCAGGAGGGACAAAGAAGCCTTTCTGCCTGAACACGGCCACCCAGGCCACAGTCCTGTTACCAATGAGCTTCATGAAGGCCAGTTAGAGACGTGGCTTCTTAACAGAAAGAGTGGGACCACAACAGCCCTGTGTGCTGACAGAAGCTGATTTTCACTCATCAGAGTTAAAGTAGGTTCAAATTCCTCAGGCTCACATTTTAGGGGAGACGTCAGGATGTTAACCCTAAAAATCAATGACAGCAAGATGCCCTTCAGAACCCAAGGAAACTGAGGTCAAGAGTGGAAAGTATTGCCGGAACAAAACTGTCTAACTTCTCACCCAAATGAACAGGACTTATGCAACAGGACTGAAAGTTTCCCAACCCCTGCTCAAGGCAGAGCCACACCAAAAGAACTGCCTGCTACGTGACGGGACACAAGGCGCGCGGGGAGCCCTTACTGGATGAACTGCAGTCCTTCCTGAATGTTCTGCTGCCTTTTTCTTCTCTCCTCGGACACACTGGACATGTTACCCCACACATCCACCTTCTAAAGGAGAGATCTGGAAAGAAACAAGCGACAAGTTATACAAGGCACGGGGCCAGGGAGGGGGTTCCTGGACTCCAATTAAACCACCCATGATGGAGGTCTCGTCACCCACGGCGGAGGCCACCTCCTGAGCTGTGCCCGTGGCCCCGGCTGTTGTGTACACCTCGAGCAGAGGGTTTCCATCTCTGCTTGCTCCGTGGTGAATGGCCGGGTAGATTCGGCAGGCCCCTCCTCAACAATCCCCATGCACGAGTCACCTCTCGCTCCCTGGCTCATCTGCCCTCCTACAACTGCAGGTTTTGTTTCTGGCCCGTCTCAACACATGCGGAAGTAACCACAAGAACAGTCCTGGCCTTGTTTTGCTTCTGGAAATGTTCCAGAAGCCAAAAGGTTTCTTATCTGCTAGCGTCTGAGGGATTTTGACTTCCTTGTGAGCAGTCTAAGCTTGATCCGTATTTTGGTACGTAGACTTCTGACGATCTAAGTGAAGTACTTTGATGGAAATTTTCTGGAAGGTAGTAAGAGTTTAACTTCCATGTACCTCTGGTAAATGACAACACCATGGGTATTTACCCCAACTGGTTGCAGTTCATTAAGTATTTCCCAGAAAGCTGCAGGAGAACCACAGAGAAGAAATGTGAGGCAAACGTTCACCTCTCAGCATCCTAAACTAGGAAACTCAATCTCGGCCATTCAGGTAGGAAAGCTATGACAAACCTAGACACCATATTAAAAAGAAGAGCCATCACTTTGCTGACAAAGGTCCGACTAGTCAAATTCCTCAGGCTCACATTTTAGGGGAGACGTCAGGATGTTAACCCTAAAAATCAATGACAGCAAGATGCCCTTCAGAACCCAAGGAAACTGAGGTCAAGAGTGGAAAGTATTGCCGGAACAAAACTGTCTAACTTCTCACCCAAATGAACAGGACTTATGCAACAGGACTGAAAGTTTCCCAACCCCTGCTCAAGGCAGAGCCACACCAAAAGAACTGCCTGCTACGTGACGGGACACAAGGCGCGCGGGGAGCCCTTACTGGATGAACTGCAGTCCTTCCTGAATGTTCTGCTGCCTTTTTCTTCTCTCCTCGGACACACTGGACATGTTACCCCACACATCCACCTTCTAAAGGAGAGATCTGGAAAGAAACAAGCGACAAGTTATACAAGGCACGGGGCCAGGGAGGGGGTTCCTGGACTCCAATTAAACCACCCATGATGGAGGTCTCGTCACCCACGGCGGAGGCCACCTCCTGAGCTGTGCCCGTGGCCCCGGCTGTTGTGTACACCTCGAGCAGAGGGTTTCCATCTCTGCTTGCTCCGTGGTGAATGGCCGGGTAGATTCGGCAGGCCCCTCCTCAACAATCCCCATGCACGAGTCACCTCTCGCTCCCTGGCTCATCTGCCCTCCTACAACTGCAGGTTTTGTTTCTGGCCCGTCTCAACACATGCGGAAGTAACCACAAGAACAGTCCTGGCCTTGTTTTGCTTCTGGAAATGTTCCAGAAGCCAAAAGGTTTCTTATCTGCTAGCGTCTGAGGGATTTTGACTTCCTTGTGAGCAGTCTAAGCTTGATCCGTATTTTGGTACGTAGACTTCTGACGATCTAAGTGAAGTACTTTGATGGAAATTTTCTGGAAGGTAGTAAGAGTTTAACTTCCATGTACCTCTGGTAAATGACAACACCATGGGTATTTACCCCAACTGGTTGCAGTTCATTAAGTATTTCCCAGAAAGCTGCAGGAGAACCACAGAGAAGAAATGTGAGGCAAACGTTCACCTCTCAGCATCCTAAACTAGGAAACTCAATCTCGGCCATTCAGGTAGGAAAGCTATGACAAACCTAGACACCATATTAAAAAGAAGAGCCATCACTTTGCTGACAAAGGTCCGACTAGTCAAAGCTGTGTTTTTTTTCAGTAGTCATGTTTGGATGTGAGAGCAGGGCCGTAAAGAAGGCTAAGCACCAAAGGAAGTGATGCTTTTGAACGGTGGTGCTGGAGAAGACTCTTGAGAGTCCCTTGGACTGTAAGCAGATCAAACCCGTCCATCCTAAAGGAAATCACCCTGAATATTCACTGGAAGGACTGGTGCTGAAGCTGAAGCTCTGATACTTTGGCTCCCTGATGCGAAGAGCTGACTCACTGGGAAAGACCTTCATGCTGGGAAACTTGAAGGAAGGAGAAGGGTGTGACAGAGGATGAGACGGTTGGATGACATCACCAGTTCAGGGGACAGGAGTCTGGGCAAACTCCAGGAGCTACTGGAGGACAAGGACGCCTGGCGTGCTGCAGTTCATGGGGTCACAAAGAGCTGGACACAAATTATAGTGACCAAACACCACCACTGCTCTAGTAGGGAGGGCAGCCCCGTGCACTGTGGACGCTGGAGCATCTCGGCATCCACTCCTAGGTGCCAGTAGCAACTCCTCCCATATGCTGAGACAAACCAGCATCTCCAGACAGGATTAAACAGCCTCCCGGGTGGGGGGGCTGAGGGGTCCCCACCGTCACCCCTGGATGGGAACTTCTGAGAGTTAACCCTCAGACACCCTCGTGTCACGGACACTGTGCATCTGCTAGCGTCTGAGGGATTTTGACTTCCTTGTGAGCAGTCTAAGCTTGATCCGTATTTTGGTACGTAGACTTCTGACGATCTAAGTGAAGTACTTTGATGGAAATTTTCTGGAAGGTAGTAAGAGTTTAACTTCCATGTACCTCTGGTAAATGACAACACCATGGGTATTTACCCCAACTGGTTGCAGTTCATTAAGTATTTCCCAGAAAGCTGCAGGAGAACCACAGAGAAGAAATGTGAGGCAAACGTTCACCTCTCAGCATCCTAAACTAGGAAACTCAATCTCGGCCATTCAGGTAGGAAAGCTATGACAAACCTAGACACCATATTAAAAAGAAGAGCCATCACTTTGCTGACAAAGGTCCGACTAGTCAAAGCTGTGTTTTTTTTCAGTAGTCATGTTTGGATGTGAGAGCAGGGCCGTAAAGAAGGCTAAGCACCAAAGGAAGTGATGCTTTTGAACGGTGGTGCTGGAGAAGACTCTTGAGAGTCCCTTGGACTGTAAGCAGATCAAACCCGTCCATCCTAAAGGAAATCACCCTGAATATTCACTGGAAGGACTGGTGCTGAAGCTGAAGCTCTGATACTTTGGCTCCCTGATGCGAAGAGCTGACTCACTGGGAAAGACCTTCATGCTGGGAAACTTGAAGGAAGGAGAAGGGTGTGACAGAGGATGAGACGGTTGGATGACATCACCAGTTCAGGGGACAGGAGTCTGGGCAAACTCCAGGAGCTACTGGAGGACAAGGACGCCTGGCGTGCTGCAGTTCATGGGGTCACAAAGAGCTGGACACAAATTATAGTGACCAAACACCACCACTGCTCTAGTAGGGAGGGCAGCCCCGTGCACTGTGGACGCTGGAGCATCTCGGCATCCACTCCTAGGTGCCAGTAGCAACTCCTCCCATATGCTGAGACAAACCAGCATCTCCAGACAGGATTAAACAGCCTCCCGGGTGGGGGTGCTGAGGGGTCCCCACCGTCACCCCTGGATGGGAACTTCTGAGAGTTAACCCTCAGACACCCTCGTGTCACGGACACTGTGCATCTGGAGCTACGTGACAGGCAGGGAGCGGACAGCCAGGGTCCAAGTGTATGTAGCTGAACTGGTTTGGTTTCACTGCTTACCGTGTGTAAGCAGCTTTTACTTTTAGGTCTGCCTTTTTTCAAAGTGTAGAGTGGGGCTGGAGGTTACAGGACCCCGAGGCCTGATTCAGTAGGGCTAAGGCTTTTTCTCTTTTTTCCCCTTCTAGTTTTACTGAGATATCACTTAAGTATAGCACTGTATAAAGTTCAGGTATAAAACATAATGATTTGACATACATACGTCATGAAATGATCACCATAATAGGTTTAGTGAACACCCAGTGTCTCATATACATATGAAATTAAAGAAAAAAAAATCTTACTTGTGATGAGAACACTAATCTCTCAACAACTTTCGTACGTATCATACAGTAATATACAGTAATTATATTTATCACACTGTATATTATTATATCCTAGCACTTATTTATCTGATGACACAAGTTTGTGCCTTTTGCTTTTTGTCTTTATAGACTGTCTGGTTCTAAATATTTTGATCTTGTATCTAAACGTTGGTCAGTAAGTATTACTATGTCAAAGCATATGGAGTCTGGGATTTACTTTAAAAAACTGAAATTTTCCAAAATACAATGTTCAAAAGGTCCACAGCACTGAAGTTAAAACAGCATTATTTCCGGATTTCTTCTTTAAGATAACCTAGCTTAAAGAGGGGCTAACTGCGTAGGCATGAAACAAGAGCAGCAAAAACATGGGAACCTGTTCGAACTCCAGGAGCTACTGGAGGACAAGGACGCCTGGCGTGCTGCAGTTCATGGGGTCACAAAGAGCTGGACACAAATTATAGTGACCAAACACCACCACTGCTCTAGTAGGGAGGGCAGCCCCGTGCACTGTGGACGCTGGAGCATCTCGGCATCCACTCCTAGGTGCCAGTAGCAACTCCTCCCATATGCTGAGACAAACCAGCATCTCCAGACAGGATTAAACAGCCTCCCGGGTGGGGGTGCTGAGGGGTCCCCACCGTCACCCCTGGATGGGAACTTCTGAGAGTTAACCCTCAGACACCCTCGTGTCACGGACACTGTGCATCTGGAGCTACGTGACAGGCAGGGAGCGGACAGCCAGGGTCCAAGTGTATGTAGCTGAACTGGTTTGGTTTCACTGCTTACCGTGTGTAAGCAGCTTTTACTTTTAGGTCTGCCTTTTTTCAAAGTGTAGAGTGGGGCTGGAGGTTACAGGACCCCGAGGCCTGATTCAGTAGGGCTAAGGCTTTTTCTCTTTTTTCCCCTTCTAGTTTTACTGAGATATCACTTAAGTATAGCACTGTATAAAGTTCAGGTATAAAACATAATGATTTGACATACATACGTCATGAAATGATCACCATAATAGGTTTAGTGAACACCCAGTGTCTCATATACATATGAAATTAAAGAAAAAAAAATCTTACTTGTGATGAGAACACTAATCTCTCAACAACTTTCGTACGTATCATACAGTAATATACGAGTAATTATATTTATCACACTGTATATTATTATATCCTAGCACTTATTTATCTGATGACACAAGTTTGTGCCTTTTGCTTTTTGTCTTTATAGACTGTCTGGTTCTAAATATTTTGATCTTGTATCTAAACGTTGGTCAGTAAGTATTACTATGTCAAAGCATATGGAGTCTGGGATTTACTTTAAAAAACTGAAATTTTCCAAAATACAATGTTCAAAAGGTCCACAGCACTGAAGTTAAAACAGCATTATTTCCGGATTTCTTCTTTAAGATAACCTAGCTTAAAGAGGGGCTAACTGCGTAGGCATGAAACAAGAGCAGCAAAAACATGGGAACCTGTTCGAACTGGATGAGAGGCGGGTAAAGGGGGTGTGTTCTGCTTTTCTGCTTGGACCTGTCTGGTTATTACCATAGGTAAAAATCTTACATTCATACCTGTATGCACAGAGTTCTTTCAGGAGGCACTATTTCTTTTTCTTTTTAAGGGAAGTTTTATTTTTGTTTTTTTTTTTAAAGATTTATTTATTTATTTTGGGCCCAGTCGGGTTGGGGAGGGAGGGGAGTGGGCGGGCTACTTCTGTTGGTCTTTCATTTCTCTATTTTTCATCCGTCTTTGTTCTTTGGCTCCTGTGGGCCTCCCATCGCGGTGGCGTCTGTCGTTGCAGAGCACCCGCTCTGGGCGCATGCGCTCCAGAGCTCCGGCTCGGTAATTGGACACATCGGTCCAGCCGCTCCGCGGCACGTGGGATCTTCCCAGGCCAGGGCTCGAACCGGCGCCCCTTGCACTGCAAGGCGGTGTCCTTACCCACTGGACTACCAGGGGAAGCCCTTTTTTTTAGTTTTGACTTCTTTTATTGGTCCTTCATTTATTTATTTCCATCCATCTTAATTCTTTGGCCTGTGTGAGGCTCCTACTGCAGTGGCCTCTCTCATTGCAGAGCACCAGCTCTAGGCTCATGTGCTCCAGAGCGCCAGTTCATAATTGGATACACCAGTCCAGCTGCTCCACAGCATGTGGGATCTTCCTGGGCCAGGGATCATGCACTGCAAGGCAGATTCTTTACCCACTGGACCACCAGGGAAGCCCCCGGAGGCACTATTTCTAAAGAGAAACATGAGAAGCTCTCTCGTGACTATTAAAAGGTTGAATAAATTGTGCTGGGGCGGGGAAAAAGTCCAAGTGTGCATAGTAGGACCTTGGTCTGTTATTTAAAAATAGGGAGGGGCATATATTAGTATTTGCCTGGGTATATACAAGATGGGCTTCCTAAGTGGCTCAGGTGGTAAAGAATCTGCCTGTCAAGCAGGAGACATGGGTTTGATCCTGAGTCAGGAAGACCCCCTGGAGAAGGAAATGGCAACCCACTCCAGTCTTCTTGCTTGGAGAATCCCTGAACAGAGGAGCCTGGAGGGCTAGATTCCACGGGGTGGCACAGAGTAGACACAAGTGAGCAACCGAGCATGAACACCCACAACATATCTCTAGGTGGACTCACAGAAAACCACTGCAGCAAAAGAAACCTGGGGCTGGGAGAGGGTGGGACAGAGCCTTTCCACTGTAAAGCAAGGGGCTAACTGAGGCATGAAACAAGAGCAGCAAAAACATGGGAACCTGTTCGAACTGGATGAGAGGCGGGTAAAGGGGGTGTGTTCTGCTTTTCTGCTTGGACCTGTCTGGTTATTACCATAGGTAAAAATCTTACATTCATACCTGTATGCACAGAGTTCTTTCAGGAGGCACTATTTCTTTTTCTTTTTAAGGGAAGTTTTATTTTTGTTTTTTTTTTTAAAGATTTATTTATTTATTTTGGGCCCAGTCGGGTTGGGGAGGGAGGGGAGTGGGCGGGCTACTTCTGTTGGTCTTTCATTTCTCTATTTTTCATCCGTCTTTGTTCTTTGGCTCCTGTGGGCCTCCCATCGCGGTGGCGTCTGTCGTTGCAGAGCACCCGCTCTGGGCGCATGCGCTCCAGAGCTCCGGCTCGGTAATTGGACACATCGGTCCAGCCGCTCCGCGGCACGTGGGATCTTCCCAGGCCAGGGCTCGAACCGGCGCCCCTTGCACTGCAAGGCGGTGTCCTTACCCACTGGACTACCAGGGGAAGCCCTTTTTTTTAGTTTTGACTTCTTTTATTGGTCCTTCATTTATTTATTTCCATCCATCTTAATTCTTTGGCCTGTGTGAGGCTCCTACTGCAGTGGCCTCTCTCATTGCAGAGCACCAGCTCTAGGCTCATGTGCTCCAGAGCGCCAGTTCATAATTGGATACACCAGTCCAGCTGCTCCACAGCATGTGGGATCTTCCTGGGCCAGGGATCATGCACTGCAAGGCAGATTCTTTACCCACTGGACCACCAGGGAAGCCCCCGGAGGCACTATTTCTAAAGAGAAACATGAGAAGCTCTCTCGTGACTATTAAAAGGTTGAATAAATTGTGCTGGGGCGGGGAAAAAGTCCAAGTGTGCATAGTAGGACCTTGGTCTGTTATTTAAAAATAGGGAGGGGCATATATTAGTATTTGCCTGGGTATATACAAGATGGGCTTCCTAAGTGGCTCAGGTGGTAAAGAATCTGCCTGTCAAGCAGGAGACATGGGTTTGATCCCTGAGTCAGGAAGACCCCCTGGAGAAGGAAATGGCAACCCACTCCAGTCTTCTTGCTTGGAGAATCCCTGAACAGAGGAGCCTGGAGGGCTAGATTCCACGGGGTGGCACAGAGTAGACACAAGTGAGCAACCGAGCATGAACACCCACAACATATCTCTAGGTGGACTCACAGAAAACCACTGCAGCAAAAGAAACCTGGGGCTGGGAGAGGGTGGGACAGAGCCTTTCCACTGTAAAGCTTTCCAACTGTTTTTAATTATTTATTTTTTAATTATGCATTTATTTGGTTGCACTGGGTCTTAGCTGTGGCATGTGGGATCTAGTTCCCTGACCAGGGATCGAACCTGGGCCTCCTGCATTGGGAACACAGAGTCTTAACCACTGGACCACCAGGGGAAAACCCTCCAACTGTTTTTAAACCTTGTGAAGAAACGACCTCTGGAAAAAGAAACAACGAAGTTTTATAAGAAGCCTACGTAGCTTCTGAACCCTTCCTTGGAAAGAACTTACGGGGCCACTGAGCCTTTTTTCTGTTTTAACTTAAAGCAGAGTCAGAACCTTAGCGCTCAAAGGCAGCCAGAACCGCACTAGGAGGCCCTGGGCGGTCAGGCCAGAGGGCCTGGGATGAGAGACAAGAAGCCAGACCTAAGAGGCCTCTTCTCGCCTTTGTGAATGATGGGCCTCTCTCAGCCCCTCTCTGACGAGGTGGGGAATTAGTTGGAGGTTCACTTGAAAAGTAAATCTGTGGGCTCAGAAGGGAGTCCAGGGTTATGGTAATCCGCCTAGTTAAGAGCCTTAGAGCCGCTTCCCCAGGAAGTGCTCAAAAACCTTGAACCCTGGCCTCTTAAGGATAAAGTGCAAGGCGGGGAAAGAGCTGACAACTCAAGCAAGTGATTAAGAGAAAGTAAGAGGCAGATTCTAAACAGCAGCAAACACCAGGCCTCCTTCATATGTCTAAAGATTTGGGAACATAACACGAGGTGATATGTAAATATAATATGACCCAAAGTTTCATGCAGATTTTTCTTCTAAATTTTCTTAGGAAAAAATTTTATATACCCAGTAATGTTAATCTTTTTTACAATGAATACCATATACCTCTAACTACCTATGTCCCACAATTAATATTTTGCTATGTTCATTCCATCTGCCCATCTTTATCCACCTGCCTGCCCTCATCCAACAGCACAATTTTGTAAACTGCAGGCATCAATTGTAATTCACCACCAAACACCGCAGCTTTTGAGCCCTGAAAAAAAGGGAGTAAAGGCCTGGAGGGCTAGATTCCACGGGTGGCACAGAGTAGACACAAGTGAGCAACCGAGCATGAACACCCACAACATATCTCTAGGTGGACTCACAGAAAACCACTGCAGCAAAAGAAACCTGGGGCTGGGAGAGGGTGGGACAGAGCCTTTCCACTGTAAAGCTTTCCAACTGTTTTTAATTATTTATTTTTTAATTATGCATTTATTTGGTTGCACTGGGTCTTAGCTGTGGCATGTGGGATCTAGTTCCCTGACCAGGGATCGAACCTGGGCCTCCTGCATTGGGAACACAGAGTCTTAACCACTGGACCACCAGGGAAATCCCTCCAACTGTTTTTAAACCTTGTGAAGAAACGACCTCTGGAAAAAGAAACAACGAAGTTTTATAAGAAGCCTACGTAGCTTCTGAACCCTTCCTTGGAAAGAACTTACGGGGCCACTGAGCCTTTTTTCTGTTTTAACTTAAAGCAGAGTCAGAACCTTAGCGCTCAAAGGCAGCCAGAACCGCACTAGGAGGCCCTGGGCGGTCAGGCCAGAGGGCCTGGGATGAGAGACAAGAAGCCAGACCTAAGAGGCCTCTTCTCGCCTTTGTGAATGATGGGCCTCTCTCAGCCCCTCTCTGACGAGGTGGGGAATTAGTTGGAGGTTCACTTGAAAAGTAAATCTGTGGGCTCAGAAGGGAGTCCAGGGTTATGGTAATCCGCCTAGTTAAGAGCCTTAGAGCCGCTTCCCCAGGAAGTGCTCAAAAACCTTGAACCCTGGCCTCTTAAGGATAAAGTGCAAGGCGGGGAAAGAGCTGACAACTCAAGCAAGTGATTAAGAGAAAGTAAGAGGCAGATTCTAAACAGCAGCAAACACCAGGCCTCCTTCATATGTCTAAAGATTTGGGAACATAACACGAGGTGATATGTAAATATAATATGACCCAAAGTTTCATGCAGATTTTTCTTCTAAATTTTCTTAGGAAAAAATTTTATATACCCAGTAATGTTAATCTTTTTTACAATGAATACCATATACCTCTAACTACCTATGTCCCACAATTAATATTTTGCTATGTTCATTCCATCTGCCCATCTTTATCCACCTGCCTGCCCTCATCCAACAGCACAATTTTGTAAACTGCAGAGTGAGCTGCAGGCATCAATTGTAATTCACCACCAAACACCGCAGCATTATGTGGAGCTCAACAACGATTTGTAGTTTTTTTAAGGTAAAATGCACACATGTTAAGACAACTTGTGACAAAGGTTATACTCATGTAACCCAATCCCTGGTCTTGAGATCATCACCGTAACTCCAGAGAGCTTCCGCAGGCTCCTTCTCTGGCCAGCCCTCCCCCTCCACTCACCCCAGGCAATTCCTGTTCTAATTTTTTTCCCACCTGTTTTAATTTTTTTCACAGTCCTACCTGTGAAATAAAGCCTCCCTGCACAGGTCATTTGAAAAGAAAACAATAAATGCACCATCTTATTTTGGGATTCAGTCGACCAAATTTGGCCTCAACTTTTTTTAAAATGAGGTTATTTTTAATATTTATTTTTATTTATTTCTTTGCATGCTCCAGGTCTTAGCTGCAGTATGTGGGAGCCCTGACCAGGGATCGAATCCTGCCCTCCCAGCCTTGCGAGTGTGAAATTTTAACCGCTGGACCACCAGGGAAGTCCCAGGCCTCAATTTTAAAGTGAACGAGAACTTGATAATCTAACAACCACTTTCCTTCAGCAGTTCTTGACATGTGTCCACTCCCTGTTTGAAACAGGGGCTTCATCTCCAGCTGACCTCTAAATGTGAAGACCCTGGGGTGCACCAGAAGCCCTCTCCCTGGTCCCCTGGCACCACCCTCTCCCCTCAGGGACCTCCTGCTCGGCCCAGATGCTAAATATCCTCACCTACGGCCCGCCCACCCCCTGGCAGAGCTCACATGATGCCCTCTGCCCGGTTGTGCTACTTAGATGTCCACACCTCACCCACTGTTCAGAAAGTAGCATCTTCACGTCAGGACTGGGGAGCGGAACGCTGCCTTCTCAGCCTTGTCTCCCAGCCACTTGTGTGCCCTCTGAGGGCCGTCCATCAACATCCCTGTTGCAGATCTGTTAGGCATCCTGACAGACACTCAGTGAACAAAGTTGTGCCTTGACTGCAGTGGTGGTTACACGAATCTACACATAGGAGAAAACTGCAGACACACACACACACGCACGCACGCACGCGTTGACTGTGAAGCTGAGTAAGGTCTACGTCAGGTTAACAATATTACACAAATGTCAGTTTCCTGGCTTTGCTATTACACTTTAGGTACGATGGCACCACTGGGCTGGGGGGGTAAGCAGGTGAAGGGTTCATGGGATTCTAGATACAACTTCCACAATATCCTGTGAGTCTATAATTATTTCAAAATAAAAACTTTAAAAATTTCCTGTGGATTCGGACAAACCGCAGCTCCTCACTGGCGTCTGCACCTTGCTTGTCCCAATAGGCACCTAGCACATATCAAGCTGTATTGTTGTTACTGGCCGTGCAGGGGGCCCTGGGATGTGACTGGACTGTGACATCGCCAGGCCCCTAGGGATGGACATCTTGGTTGTTTCCAATCTTTAAACATTCACTGGGTACACCGGACATTTCATAGGCGCATGTCTTCAAAGAGTTACGGTAGGGAGAAAGGCTGCGCCTTTCTCTGCTTCACCAGCTACTGCCAAATTTTACCAAACAACCCTCCTCACCCGCTGTGCGCAAGAAATGGTCAAATGTTTCCATCGCTGTCAGGGAGATGACAAACGGGGTGCCAGCTGTGGTTAGAGTTCTGTTAGTTTCAGTCTGTCCATCATTAGTGAGGCTGAACATCTCCTCAGCCTTAAGAGCTGTTTGTACTTCCTTTTCTGTGAACTGTTTCACTTCCTTCTACCGTCTTTCTTCCAGGTTGAGCTGTTCTGATTCATGGAAGTTGTTTACGCGTTGAGGAAAGCAGTCCTTTGTGATGTGATTATTATTTTCCCCAATGTGATGTCAATCTTTTGACACTGCTTATGGTACTTTTTGACAGAAAAAGTTTTATTTTTTAAGTAGCTGAATTTATCAATATTTTATGGCTTCTGGGTTTTGACATACTCAGAAATCTCTGGGCTTCCCTGGTGGCTCAGTGGTTAAGAATCCACCTGCCAATGTAGGAGATACGGGTTTGATCCCTGATCTGGGAAGATGCCACGTGCCATGAGGAACTAGGCCTGTGCGCCCACAGCTAATGAGGTGCCCAAGCCCTAGAGCTTGTGCTCCACAGCAGGAGAAGCCACTGCAATGAGAAGCCTGCAAGCCCCAACTAGAGGAGCCCCTGCTCACCACAAAAGAGAAAGGCCCATGCAGCAGGGAAGACCTAGCACGGCCAAAAGTAAACAAACTTACGGATAAAAAAGAAATGTCTGCACCACCCTGAGATCATAACATAATTCTCCACGTTTTCTTCTAGTGTTCTGTTTCATTTAAAAAAAAAAAAAGGGTTTTTTTTCTTAAACCGGATCCACCCGTTTTACTGTAAGGAGGGAAATATATGTGGGTGTGTGTGGGTGTGTGTTTCTTCCCCTCCTGAATAGCTACCAATTGCGCAAAGGCCACCTACCCTACCCTGACGTATACAAGGCCCATACAAGATTCTGGGCCAGTTTCTGATCTTGACACAGCATTTTCTTTTTACAAGAGTAGCTTCTAGGTTGTTGTTATTTTTTTTTTTGCCTCTAAGTCATCATTTATTTTTCATCCATCTTTATTCTTCAGCCTGTGTGGGCCTTCTGTTACAGTGGTGTCTCTCGTTGCAGAGCACTGCCTCCTAATTGGACATACTGGCCCAGCCGCTCCGTGGCGCGTGGGATCCTCCCAGGCCAGGGGTCAAACCGGTGCCCCTTGCACTGTAAGGTGGACTCTTTACCCACTGGACCACCAGGGAAGCCCCTTGACTCAGCATTTTTAACTGGAAGGCCCCTAATAGTAAGCCCTCCTCCCAAGCCTAACTTTTTGCCCAAACTTACCTTCTCAGGACTGAAATCACCTACTGGCCAACTGCTCAAACCAGAAACCTTCTTTCTCTTGCCACATCCAACCAATCTGCCAACAAAGCCTCTATTGGCGACACTGTCAAAGTGTGTGCAGGCCACCCCAAATCTGAGGGCTCCTGAGCCTCCTCTGCCACCTCAGCCCCAGGCACAGGTGGACGTCGCAGCTTCACTGCCTCTGCTCTGGCTCACTGTCCTCGCCACTGTCCCCTCCCCCATCCCATCCCCACACTACCCAGAAAGGAATGCTCTTGAAAAACACAAATCGGTTATTACAATCCTGCTTAAAATCCTCCACTGGCATCCCCTCAACAGCCAGAACCTAACCTAGAGTCCTGACTGTGACGCCACCCTCACCCGGCCCCGGTCACACCCCTCTTTTTCCTGTGGGTTCCTGGAAACAGTCAAGGGCTCTGTGCCTCCAGCACCTCGGGGTGCAGTTCCCTCTGCTCACAGCGCTCTTCCCCAGATCTGCTGGAGCTGCTCCCTGCTTCCCCGAGTCTTGGCTTCAGTGTCCACTTCAGAGGCTGACCGCTCCCCACCCTCTGTCCCCACACTCCACCCTCACCCCATCATTCCCTTCCAGGAGCCCCCTGTGTTTCTTAGTCCCAATCATCTTACACTTTCTGGGTCCGGGTCAATGAAAACTTGAATGAAGAATGAATGAAGTGGTGCTTCCCTGGTGGTCCAGTGGGTAAGGACACCGCCTTGCAGTGCAAGAGGTGCCGGTTCGATCTCTGGCCTGGGAAGATCCCACGTGCGGTGGACCGGCTGGACCGATGTGTCCAATTACCGAGCCGGAGCTCTGGAGCACACGTGCCCAGAGCTAGTGCTCTGCGACAACAGAGGCCACTGCAATGGGAGGCCCACACAGGCCAAAGAACAAAGATAAATAAATGAAAGACCAATAGAAGTGCACCCCCTCACAAAAAAAAGAAAATAGAAAAAAAAAGAATGAATGAAATGGTTAAGTATAAAGAGAATGCTCCATACAAGGTCCCCGGGACGGCTATTCACTAGAGGCAAGCATGATAAACCAAAGGACATGGCCAAGGCCTAGTGATGAGACGCCTAGGGGCCAGTTGAGGTGGACTCCGCATCCTTAGGGAGCAAAACAGGGAGTGAATCAGTCAAGGGGGAATCAAACCCACAGTGACAGAAGAAAAACGTGAAACCCTAAGACACTCCTGAAGGAATTCATTCATCACCAGCAGGGGAAAGCAAGTCAGCCACACCCTCTTCTCCTTAAACAGAAAGGAAGTTGTGGGAGGGTGAGGGAGGACCTTTGAACAATAAAAATAAATAAAACCAGTCAGAAACTCAACTACAGAATCTGAGCAAACTCTGGGAGCTGGTGAAGGGCAGAGCCTGGCATGCTGTAGGCCATGGGGTGGCAAAGAGTCGGGTTTGACATAGTGACCGGACAACGATTCATTTAAGTTAACTAACTCCTGTAACAAGGAACAAACATCACCCCTCTTTTCCTGTGGGTTCCTGGAAACAGTCAAGGGCTCTGTGCCCCAGATCTGCTCCTCTGCCCACAGCGCTCTTCCCCAGATCTGCTGGAGCTGCTCCCTGCTTCCCGAGTCTTGGCTTCAGTGTCCACTTCAGAGGCTGACCGCTCCCCACCCTCTGTCCCCACACTCCACCCTCACCCCATCATTCCCTTCCAGGAGCCCCCTGTGTTTCTTAGTCCCAATCATCTTACACTTTCTGGGTCCGGGTCAATGAAAACTTGAATGAAGAATGAATGAAGTGGTGCTTCCTGGTGGTCCAGTGGGTAAGGACACCGCCTTGCAGTGCAAGAGGTGCCGGTTCGATCTCTGGCCTGGGAAGATCCCACGTGCCGCGGACCGGCTGGACCGATGTGTCCAATGAGCAAGTCTGAGCTCTGGAGCGCATGGGCCCAGAGTCAGTGCTCTGCAGCGAAAGAGGCCACTGTGATGGGAGGCCCACACAGGCCAAAGAACAAAGATAAATAAATGAAAGACCAATAGAAGTGCACCCCCTCACAAAAAAAAGAAAATAGAAAAAAAAAGAATGAATGAAATGGTTAAGTATAAAGAGAATGCTCCATACAAGGTCCCCGGGACGGCTATTCACTAGAGGCAAGCATGATAAACCAAAGGACATGGCCAAGGCCTAGTGATGAGACGCCTAGGGGCCAGTTGAGGTGGACTCCGCATCCTTAGGGAGCAAAACAGGGAGTGAATCAGTCAAGGGGGAATCAAACCCACAGTGACAGAAGAAAAACGTGAAACCCTAAGACACTCCTGAAGGAATTCATTCATCACCAGCAGGGGAAAGCAAGTCAGCCACACCCTCTTCTCCTTAAACAGAAAGGAAGTTGTGGGAGGGTGAGGGAGGACCTTTGAACAATAAAAATAAATAAAACCAGTCAGAAACTCAACTACAGAATCTGAGCAAACTCTGGGAGCTGGTGAAGGGCAGAGCCTGGCATGCTGTAGGCCATGGGGTGGCAAAGAGTCGGGTTTGACATAGTGACCGGACAACGATTCATTTAAGTTAACTAACTCCTGTAACCAGGAACAAACATCACCTTTCTGAAGGCAGCTGATGTTAAGTTCCTTACTCACTCTGAAGCTTTACAGGAGGCGAGGTCCCCCCGCTCTTCAGGGTAATTCCTTTTGTATTTATTCCATGCCTGTGAGGGGCCCTCACTATCCGGTACGAAGCTGTAACTAAGCCATGAAATGCGAAACCATGAAATTCTGGCCTTACATGGTAACTTTGGGCACAAGTGCCCATTATCAGAAGACACCAAGGAAACAAAATGTGACCATGAGATACGGCAGGGAGAGAGATCACAGCTAACACTGACGGCTCTTAATGGAGGCCAGGCACCGTTCCAGGGGCTTCCCGCATATGAAATCATACAATCCTCCTAAGAACCATGAGAGGGAGTTACTAAGAGGTGACTGAAGCACAGAGAGAAGACACGGACAGTCCAGGATCACACAGCCCACCAGGGGCCAAGTCGGCCAGGCTGGCTCCAAGCCTGAATTTCCATCCACGGAGCTCTTCCAGGAGGCCAGCGTGGCTCCCAGGGCCCTGGGCTGGGCTCTGAAAGACACATGCAGCTGCCACAGGCAGGTGGGCACTTCAGTGCCACTCAACAAGAAGAGTGGCACACTTGAGCACACACGATGACGTGTGCAAAGGACGAGATTCAGGATGACTTGGAGAAGCAGAGGAGGGTCGATGGCGTGGACACAGGGAATTTTAGGACAGTGCTCCAGGGCTGATCATCCAGTGAAAAGATGCCCCATGAAACCATGTGTTTAGACAGAAGAATAAATATTATGAAACAGCCTTACTTCCAAGACATCCTCAAGGGATCAGAGAAGGGGCCCCAGGGAATGCAGTACAGCCTGTATTTTTGCTGAAAAAGGTTTTCCTAAGTTTCAAGGGAAAAATTCTAATTGCCAGTCTGTATTCAGTCCTCAGACCCAAGCCTCTCTGGGTTATGGCATAAACAACATACAAAGTCGTTTAGGTAACTGTTCCTGTTACCCCAGCTTGCAGTTAAAATGTTCCTACACTCTGGTAACACTTACAAAAGGGCTGGTGAAGGGCAGAGCCTGGCATGCTTACCTAGTGGACTCGGACAATGATTCATTTAAGTTAACTAACTCCTGTAACCAGGAACAAACATCACCTTTCTGAAGGCAGCTGATGTTAAGTTCCTTACTCACTCTGAAGCTTTACAGGAGGCGAGGTCCCCCCGCTCTTCAGGGTAATTCCTTTTGTATTTATTCCATGCCTGTGAGGGGCCCTCACTATCCGGTACGAAGCTGTAACTAAGCCATGAAATGCGAAACCATGAAATTCTGGCCTTACATGGTAACTTTGGGCACAAGTGCCCATTATCAGAAGACACCAAGGAAACAAAATGTGACCATGAGATACGGCAGGGAGAGAGATCACAGCTAACACTGACGGCTCTTAATGGAGGCCAGGCACCGTTCCAGGGGCTTCCCGCATATGAAATCATACAATCCTCCTAAGAACCATGAGAGGGAGTTACTAAGAGGTGACTGAAGCACAGAGAGAAGACACGGACAGTCCAGGATCACACAGCCCACCAGGGGCCAAGTCGGCCAGGCTGGCTCCAAGCCTGAATTTCCATCCACGGAGCTCTTCCAGGAGGCCAGCGTGGCTCCCAGGGCCCTGGGCTGGGCTCTGAAAGACACATGCAGCTGCCACAGGCAGGTGGGCACTTCAGTGCCACTCAACAAGAAGAGTGGCACACTTGAGCACACACGATGACGTGTGCAAAGGACGAGATTCAGGATGACTTGGAGAAGCAGAGGAGGGTCGATGGCGTGGACACAGGGAATTTTAGGACAGTGCTCCAGGGCTGATCATCCAGTGAAAAGATGCGCCCCCCCATGAAACCATGTGTTTAGACAGAAGAATAAATATTATGAAACAGCCTTACTTCCAAGACATCCTCAAGGGATCAGAGAAGGGGCCCCAGGGAATGCAGTACAGCCTGTATTTTTGCTGAAAAAGGTTTTCCTAAGTTTCAAGGGAAAAATTCTAATTGCCAGTCTGTATTCAGTCCTCAGACCCAAGCCTCTCTGGGTTATGGCATAAACAACATACAAAGTCGTTTAGGTAACTGTTCCTGTTACCCCAGCTTGCAGTTAAAAATGTTCCTACACTCTGGTAACACTTACAAAAAGTAGGTGGATACACTACATCCCACAGAGACCACACACCCTGGGAGGGAAACATTATTACAGATGCTCCAGAACCTTCTTGGAACAGTGAATCTCCTACTGGATACTTTATGGACAATTTTCTCCATCTGCTGAAAAGGAAAGCCCCAAGGTGAAGACTGTGCTCAATAACATCAGCAGGAAATTGCACATTTTTACTCCTCCCTGCCCCTGAACTATCATCCACTTTGAACTTGCTCTCAGATGTAACTTACGCCAGGTGCCCCTTCCAGGGCCTAGCCCTCCAAAGGCCCAGGGAATATCTCACCTCACACAGGAATCCTGTATGGGAGGAAAGAACAAGAAAGACACAAAATCCTGCAAACAGTCTGCCCAGGGGCACCCAGGCTCTGGGTCAGCAACATGCCCAGGACTGCAGAGCAGGTACGCTGAAACGGCCAGATTACTATCCTGCTCCAGACTCGAGTATTCTAATAGAACACAAAGGTTCCACTTTCTCATTTGTGCAACAGAAAAACGTCTGCCTCTGTCTGACTGCCTCCATTCCCCGGTTCTCAAGGCTTCACAAAGTATGTGAAATTAACAGTAATTAGCTAACGAAACAACACATCACAAAACTCATAACAAAATTAAAAAGCAAACTTCTTCGGAAAACACCTGCTTCTTTGCATCAGAGGAAACTGTGACTTCATTTAATATGCTTCTACTTGCATGTGTATGTGTGAATTAAAACATGTATTGCAACAAGTATATACATTTTAAACTTTTGGATTAACATCTCACTATTTCTCCACCCTAAAAATACTATCTAAACTTTTTCTCTTGATTTCTAAACACTTCACACTTCTAAAACAGATTGCTGTTTTAGCAGAAGAATAAATATTATGAAACAGCCTTACTTCCAAGACATCCTCAAGGGATCAGAGAAGGGGCCCCAGGGAATGCAGTACAGCCTGTATTTTTGCTGAAAAAGGTTTTCCTAAGTTTCAAGGGAAAAATTCTAATTGCCAGTCTGTATTCAGTCCTCAGACCCAAGCCTCTCTGGGTTATGGCATAAACAACATACAAAGTCGTTTAGGTAACTGTTCCTGTTACCCCAGCTTGCAGTTAAAAATGTTCCTACACTCTGGTAACACTTACAAAAAGTAGGTGGATACACTACATCCCACAGAGACCACACACCCTGGGAGGGAAACATTATTACAGATGCTCCAGAACCTTCTTGGAACAGTGAATCTCCTACTGGATACTTTATGGACAATTTTCTCCATCTGCTGAAAAGGAAAGCCCCAAGGTGAAGACTGTGCTCAATAACATCAGCAGGAAATTGCACATTTTTACTCCTCCCTGCCCCTGAACTATCATCCACTTTGAACTTGCTCTCAGATGTAACTTACGCCAGGTGCCCCTTCCAGGGCCTAGCCCTCCAAAGGCCCAGGGAATATCTCACCTCACACAGGAATCCTGTATGGGAGGAAAGAACAAGAAAGACACAAAATCCTGCAAACAGTCTGCCCAGGGGCACCCAGGCTCTGGGTCAGCAACATGCCCAGGACTGCAGAGCAGGTACGCTGAAACGGCCAGATTACTATCCTGCTCCAGACTCGAGTATTCTAATAGAACACAAAGGTTCCACTTTCTCATTTGTGCAACAGAAAAACGTCTGCCTCTGTCTGACTGCCTCCATTCCCCGGTTCTCAAGGCTTCACAAAGTATGTGAAATTAACAGTAATTAGCTAACGAAACAACACATCACAAAACTCATAACAAAATTAAAAAGCAAACTTCTTCGGAAAACACCTGCTTCTTTGCATCAGAGGAAACTGTGACTTCATTTAATATGCTTCTACTTGCATGTGTATGTGTGAATTAAAACATGTATTGCAACAAGTATATACATTTTAAACTTTTGGATTAACATCTCACTATTTCTCCACCCTAAAAATACTATCTAAACTTTTTCTCTTGATTTCTAAACACTTCACACTTCTAAAACAGATTTTACTTCCAATCCTAAGGTTCTGGAGAAAAAGCACTTTCCTTCACACACACACACACATTAAAGAAAAAGTACTTTTATTATCTGCAAATCAAGTCCCCACACATTATACTTTCTCTTGAAAGTCATTCTCCAGTAACCAAGGCAGCACAGTACAGCCGTCTCCTGTTTCTACCCTGTCCTTCACTGGAAGGCTCACAACTCTCCAAAACTCACTGTCCCCGTTCCTAGAGCTGAGGTTCTATACTAATTGATTCTTTCCCACTTAACCCTCCCAAACTGACAGGTTTTGCAGCTAATTAAAATGAAGAATTAGAGGACAGTATGGTTGACAACCACCATTTTTTACTGGTGAGAACTGACAGTATTTGATGGCTACGAAGGGAAAAGGGAGTAAGTCAGCCTGGGAGGAGCACCCAAGAAAAGCATTTAGGTGGCATAGGCCATGAAAATTCTTTGCAACACACACACACACAGACGCACACACACACAGACACACACTCACCCACTCCGAAAATATTTGGCTAGCTCACGGCCTGATTTTGAGTCAAATCTTACAAAACTAGTACACAACAGATAGAAAATATTTTTTTAGCAAAGCAAATTCTGTCCACTAACGAATTTTTCTGCAAATTAAAACAAGATCTTCATTAAGCAATCAGCTGGACAGTTCAGTTGGGGGTGAGAAGAAGCAGAGGGTTTTTTGAGAGCCTAGCTGAGAGGAGACCACAGGTCACCACAGGAGCAGGAAAAATAAGCAGATGCTCCTAGCCACCCCTGCCCCATTCCGATGCTCTGGCTGAACGCCGTCCAAGAGAGGTATAATGGGAGTCCTATATCTAATTTTAAAATTTCAAGTAGCCATGTTAAAGAAAACAGAGAGTAAAATGAAACCAGTGACATTAATTTTAATACATTTAAGTTAACCCAGTATATTCAAAATAGTATCATCTCAACCTGTATGACTTAAGAAGGAAAAAATTACGAAAGCGGAATTTTACTTTTTTTTCTTCTTTACAGTTTAAAAAATAAAATAAACTTAAAAAGCAAACTTCTTGAAAACACCTGCTCATCAGAGGAAACTGTGACTTCATTTAATATGATTGTTTGGTGTGAATTAAAACATGTATTGCAACAAGTATATACATTTTAAACTTTTGGATTAACATCTCACTATTTCTCCACCCTAAAAATACTATCTAAACTTTTTCTCTTGATTTCTAAACACTTCACACTTCTAAAACAGATTTTACTTCCAATCCTAAGGTTCTGGAGAAAAAGCACTTTCCTTCACACACACACACACATTAAAGAAAAAGTACTTTTATTATCTGCAAATCAAGTCCCCACACATTATACTTTCTCTTGAAAGTCATTCTCCAGTAACCAAGGCAGCACAGTACAGCCGTCTCCTGTTTCTACCCTGTCCTTCACTGGAAGGCTCACAACTCTCCAAAACTCACTGTCCCCGTTCCTAGAGCTGAGGTTCTATACTAATTGATTCTTTCCCACTTAACCCTCCCAAACTGACAGGTTTTGCAGCTAATTAAAATGAAGAATTAGAGGACAGTATGGTTGACAACCACCATTTTTTACTGGTGAGAACTGACAGTATTTGATGGCTACGAAGGGAAAAGGGAGTAAGTCAGCCTGGGAGGAGCACCCAAGAAAAGCATTTAGGTGGCATAGGCCATGAAAATTCTTTGCAACACACACACACACAGACACACACACACACAGACACACACTCACCCACTCCGAAAATATTTGGCTAGCTCACGGCCTGATTTTGAGTCAAATCTTACAAAACTAGTACACAACAGATAGAAAATATTTTTTTAGCAAAGCAAATTCTGTCCACTAACGAATTTTTCTGCAAATTAAAACAAGATCTTCATTAAGCAATCAGCTGGACAGTTCAGTTGGGGGTGAGAAGAAGCAGAGGGTTTTTTGAGAGCCTAGCTGAGAGGAGACCACAGGTCACCACAGGAGCAGGAAAAAATAAGCAGATGCTCCTAGCCACCCCTGCCCCATTCCGATGCTCTGGCTGAACGCCGTCCAAGAGAGGTATAATGGGAGTCCTATATCTAATTTTAAAATTTCAAGTAGCCATGTTAAAGAAAACAGAGAGTAAAATGAAACCAGTGACATTAATTTTAATACATTTAAGTTAACCCAGTATATTCAAAATAGTATCATCTCAACCTGTATGACTTAAGAAGGAAAAAATTACGAAAGCGGAATTTTACTTTTTTTTCTTCTTTACAGTTTAAAATCAGGTGTGCTCTTTTCACTGCAAGGGCATCTTTTTTCCGTCAAGCCACATTCCAGGCGCTCAACAGTCCCCTAAGGCCAGTGGCCACCTTCCGGGGCAGGTCACATGAACTTCAGGCAAGACCGTTGACCTTTAAATGCCGAACTACATTCTCGGGGGGACGGGGGCAAAAACACCCAACTCCTGAAAAATCCACCCAATCAGGACCAGCCAGAGCTTTCCAGCCAGACCACACCCCTGCAATAACCGTCCCCAACAGGAAATTCACGCTAATGGGAGCAGACAGGTCTTCATTCTTTAAGAGTGGGGACAAGAAACCTAAAGCCCGGCCGTCTCCGGGTCCACAATAGACAGGAAACCCTTCGCCGCGCGTCCTAGACGTGCGCCCCGCGCCAAAAGTAAACGGGGTGGGTGGGACAGTAACCCTATATAAAGGAGTCAAGCGCCCCACGAGCATCCTTCCCGCCCCCAAACCCAAGGCACTGGATTAGGGGGTCCCCAACACCGGTACAGATACTAACAGTGGGAGAAGTATACATATACATATGTGTGTGTGTGTGTGTGTGTATATATATATATATTTTTTTTTTTTTTTTTTTTCCCCGTTAAATAATCAGAGACGGGGTATTTTGTCAACGGAAGCGCGTGCGGGGATGGAGGGCGCGGAGACGCGCCCCCGGGGCGAGCCCCTGCCGCCCCCAGGGAGGGACGGGACCAGGACCCGCCCGCCCCCGTCGGCGCGCCCGCGGGGCCCGGGGGACGGCGCGCGCTCGGACCGCCCCTCCGCCGGGGCCGCGCGCCCTTTGTGGTCCTCCGCCCCCGGGGCCGCCATTCCGCCGCGGGGGTGGCCGCGCGCGCGCCCCTCCCCCGCCCGGGGCCCGTTACCGGCCGCGCGCGAGCACGAGGCGGCGGCGGGCGCGCGGGGCGGGCGGGGCGCGCGGGGCGGGAGGGCAGCGGCGCCCACCTACCTACCTGCGGGGACGGCCGCGCCGGCGGGGCGGGAGGGTAGCGGCGCGCGGTGAGCGAGTGGCGGCAGCGGCGGCGGCGGCGGCGGCAGCGGCGGCGGCGACCTGGGCGCTCGCTCGCAGCTTCCCTCCGCGACCGGCAGTGGCGGCGGCTCCGCGGCGCCCGGGCAGCGCCCTCTGGCGGCCGGAGGCCGCGCCCGCCGCCCGGGAGCCGCCGCAATTGGTTGCGCCCGCGAGCGTCGGCGCCGGGGGCGGGGGCGGTGCCACGTCGGGCCGGGAGACGGCGGCGGCAGGACCCGGGAGGCCAGCCAGGGGAGCAAAAACACCCAACTCCTGAAAAATCCACCCAATCAGGACCAGCCAGAGCTTTCCAGCCAGACCACACCCCTGCAATAACCGTCCCCAACAGGAAATTCACGCTAATGGGAGCAGACAGGTCTTCATTCTTTAAGAGTGGGGACAAGAAACCTAAAGCCCGGCCGTCTCCGGGTCCACAATAGACAGGAAACCCTTCGCCGCGCGTCCTAGACGTGCGCCCCGCGCCAAAAGTAAACGGGGTGGGTGGGACAGTAACCCTATATAAAGGAGTCAAGCGCCCCACGAGCATCCTTCCCGCCCCCAAACCCAAGGCACTGGATTAGGGGGTCCCCAACACCGGTACAGATACTAACAGTGGGAGAAGTATACATATACATATGTGTGTGTGTGTGTGTGTGTATATATATATATATTTTTTTTTTTTTTTCCCCGTTAAATAATCAGAGACGGGGTATTTTGTCAACGGAAGCGCGTGCGGGGATGGAGGGCGCGGAGACGCGCCCCCGGGGCGAGCCCCTGCCGCCCCCAGGGAGGGACGGGACCAGGACCCGCCCGCCCCCGTCGGCGCGCCCGCGGGGCCCGGGGGACGGCGCGCGCTCGGACCGCCCCTCCGCCGGGGCCGCGCGCCCTTTGTGGTCCTCCGCCCCCGGGGCCGCCATTCCGCCGCGGGGGTGGCCGCGCGCGCGCCCCTCCCCCGCCCGGGGCCCGTTACCGGCCGCGCGCGAGCACGAGGCGGCGGCGGGCGCGCGGGGCGGGCGGGGCGCGCGGGGCGGGAGGGCAGCGGCGCCCACCTACCTACCTGCGGGGACGGCCGCGCCGGCGGGGCGGGAGGGTAGCGGCGCGCGGTGAGCGAGTGGCGGCAGCGGCGGCGGCGGCGGCGGCAGCGGCGGCGGCGACCTGGGCGCTCGCTCGCAGCTTCCCTCCGCGACCGGCAGTGGCGGCGGCTCCGCGGCGCCCGGGCAGCGCCCTCTGGCGGCCGGAGGCCGCGCCCGCCGCCCGGGAGCCGCCGCAATTGGTTGCGCCCGCGAGCGTCGGCGCCGGGGGCGGGGGCGGTGCCACGTCGGGCCGGGAGACGGCGGCGGCAGGACCCGGGAGGCAGCCACCCTCGGCCCTGGGCTCCGGGGCCGCCCCCGAAGCGGGCGCGCGATCCAGGCTGGGCTGCGCCGCGGGGTGGGGTTAGTGCAGGGCCGAGCGGCTCCCGAAAGCGGCGGTCCTGAGAAAGGATTGGGGTGGACGTGTAATTCAAACGGATGGGCGCCGTGCGTTTCTGCTTTTTTTTTTTTTCTGGGCAGCGGCCCCGGAGCAGAAAAGCTGGGAGTTAGCACTGCGTCTAGCAGGGAACTGACCTAATTTCGGCTGTCGGGAGGCCTCCCCTGAGACACTGTTTATTTAGCACGTCCTTAGCTGGTACTTACTACTATCCCGGTTGTAACTGTGTGAAGCCTCCGGACGATCGTGTTGGCTTTTCCTGCAGATGAGGAAGAAGAGCGCGGAGCTCAGTGGCGAGTCCGCCATGGACGCTTAGAGGGAGGGCCTGGCTCCTGATCTTCAGGTCCCTTCCCCCCTTCACGCAGACCAGTGCCACCTCATCTACGCGTATCTTCTTGTCTCTCATTTTCTTAGATTTTTTTCCCCCACCAGAACATCACTTTATTGTTACTCGCTCCGTCAGCAATGTAAAACTCTTAATAGGAACCCTATCCTGGTGATTTGTACCTTTTTAAAAGTCTTGAATTTGTTACAACATTTATGTTTTGGTTTTTTGGCTCCAAGGCACGTGGGGTCTTTGTTCCCCTCCGACCAGGCATGGAACCCGAAGCCCCTGCATTGGAAGGCAGAGTCTTAACTTTTGGACCACCGGGGAAATCCCCATCCACCTGTACTTTCAACAGCCAACCTTGCTCAGGGTTGAGCAGTGGACAGCACAGAGGCAGTGGAAACCTACGCCATAATGGGCTGGTCCGTGGCAGTGGGAACCCACTAAAATGAAAAGAAAAGAAAAAAAAAACACAACAGACCGTTTATGGCCATGAAAACCAAGGAGACTTAGATTTGGATAAAGAGAGTGTGATGGTAGGGGCGCCTCCAAGAAGGTTTCAGCCTGCAGAAGCCGCAATGGTTGCGCCCGCGAGCGTCGGCGCCGGGGGCGGGGGCGGTGCCACGTCGGGCCGGGAGACGGCGGCGGCAGGACCCGGGAGGCAGCCACCCTCGGCCCTGGGCTCCGGGGCCGCCCCCGAAGCGGGCGCGCGATCCAGGCTGGGCTGCGCCGCGGGGTGGGGTTAGTGCAGGGCCGAGCGGCTCCCGAAAGCGGCGGTCCTGAGAAAGGATTGGGGTGGACGTGTAATTCAAACGGATGGGCGCCGTGCGTTTCTGCTTTTTTTTCTGGGCAGCGGCCCCGGAGCAGAAAAGCTGGGAGTTAGCACTGCGTCTAGCAGGGAACTGACCTAATTTCGGCTGTCGGGAGGCCTCCCCTGAGACACTGTTTATTTAGCACGTCCTTAGCTGGTACTTACTACTATCCCGGTTGTAACTGTGTGAAGCCTCCGGACGATCGTGTTGGCTTTTCCTGCAGATGAGGAAGAAGAGCGCGGAGCTCAGTGGCGAGTCCGCCATGGACGCTTAGAGGGAGGGCCTGGCTCCTGATCTTCAGGTCCCTTCCCCCCTTCACGCAGACCAGTGCCACCTCATCTACGCGTATCTTCTTGTCTCTCATTTTCTTAGATTTTTTTCCCCCACCAGAACATCACTTTATTGTTACTCGCTCCGTCAGCAATGTAAAACTCTTAATAGGAACCCTATCCTGGTGATTTGTACCTTTTTAAAAGTCTTGAATTTGTTACAACATTTATGTTTTGGTTTTTTGGCTCCAAGGCACGTGGGGTCTTTGTTCCCCTCCGACCAGGCATGGAACCCGAAGCCCCTGCATTGGAAGGCAGAGTCTTAACTTTTGGACCACCGGGGAAATCCCCATCCACCTGTACTTTCAACAGCCAACCTTGCTCAGGGTTGAGCAGTGGACAGCACAGAGGCAGTGGAAACCTACGCCATAATGGGCTGGTCCGTGGCAGTGGGAACCCACTAAAATGAAAAGAAAAAAAAAACACAACAGACCGTTTATGGCCATGAAAACCAAGGAGACTTAGATTTGGATAAAGAGAGTGTGATGGTAGGGGCGCCTCCAAGAAGGTTTCAGCCTGCAGAAGCAGACAGTGTGCTCTGGGCAGAGGGAAGATCAAGTGCAAAACCCTGAGGCTGGAGCTTGGTGTCTGGGGAACCGGAGGGGCCCCTCTAGCTGGTGTGTTCCAGGGCAGAAAGATCTGAGTAACAGAGAGGGGCCCCAGTTTGGAGTCTGGAGCTTGTTCTGTGTGCACTATTGACTCTGAATCGGAAGTGACGATCGGACCTGTGTTTCAGGAAGTTCTCTAGGACTGCAGTCCAGAGACTGGGCACAGGAGGGACAAGAGGGGGAACCGGAAGACTGCCGGTGGCTCTTGACAGTGGTCTGGGTGATGTCAGTTTACCACCCAGCTGTGCTAGCTCAGGCCGCTGTAAGAAAGTACCACAGACCTGGAGGCTTAAAAAAGAATTCATTTTCTCACAGTTGCTTAGGCTGGTCCAAGATCAAGGTGTTGCCAGGGTTCGTTTCTTTCTTTCCTTTTTTTTTTTTTAAAGATTTATTTATTTATTTATTTTGGGCGGGGGTCGTGTTGGGGAGGGAGGGGAGCGGGTGGGCCACCTCCATTGGTCTTTCATTTCTCTATTTTCATCCATCTTTGTTCTTCAGCTCCCGTGGGCCTCCCATCGCGGCGGCGTCTGTTGTCGCAGAACGCCGGATCTGGGAGCATGCGCTCCAGAGCTCCGGCTCGCTGATTGGACACATCAGTCCAGCCGCTCCGCGGCACGCGGGATCCTCCCAGGCCAGGGATCGAACCGGCGTCCCCCACACTGCAAGGCGGTGTTCCCTATCCACTGGACCACCAGGGGAAGCCCCAGGGTTCGTTTCTGATGAGAACTCTCTCCTTGGCTGGCAGAGAGCCACCTTCTCGCCATGTCGTGTCCTCGCAGGGGGCTTCCTCTGTGTACAAGCCTTTCTCTTCCTATAAGGACACCTGTCATATTGCTTGGGCCCCTACCCTTATAACTTCATTTAAGCTGAATTACCTCCTTGAAGGCCCTAGGTCCAGATACAATCATGTCAGGGATCAAGGCTTCAATGTATGAATTTGGAGGGGGCACCATTCTATCCAGAACATCAGGTAAGCACTGTGACAGAAACGTTCAAGGAGAGCTGACCCTCTGAGGAAGGGGATCTGCTCATCACTCATGTCTCAGCTCAGACGTCTTCTCTTGGAGAGGACTTCCCTGGTGGTCACCTGAAGTTGCCCATTAACTCAGCATCCTATTTGGACATCACTCTCTGAATTGCGTAATCACTTGGGTACATATTTGTGGTCTTCCTCCGCCCCCATAGAACAACAGAGACCCTTCCTGCTCTGTTCTCTGTTCCAAGCCTTTAGAATAGTGCCTGTTCAGTCGCTCATCGTGTCTGACTCTGCGACCCCATGGACTGCAGCACACCAGGCTCCCCTGTCCTTCACCCTCTCCCAGAGCTTGCTTAAACTCATGTCCGTTCACTCAGTAATGCCATCCAACCATCTCGTCCTCTGTTGTCCCCTTCTACTGCCTTCTGTTTTCCCAGCATCCGGGTCTTTTTCCAATCAGTATTGCCTAGAACTCTATAAACACTTCTCAGATGGATGTCCCCAGGTAGCTAGGAGCTAATGTCTGCAGGATGAGCAGGACATAACTAGCTGCAGGTGTGTGTGGAGAGAGGCAACTAAGTCAGAAGATACTAAAAGGGGACTTCCCTGGTGGTCCACTGGTTAAGACTCTGCACTTCAAGGCAGGGAGAGTAGGTTCAATCACTGGTTGGGGAACTAAGATCCCACATGCTGACATAACCAAAAATGAAGATGCTGAAAGACCAGAACGGCTCTACCACAGAGATCTAGATGGGGTCCCAGAAGAGTGAGACAGGATGTGAGTGAGGGCTAGACCCTAAAGAGTATTATTATAAAGCTACGTGACACCATTTTGCCAGTACAAGGGAAAACTCAACGTGACTGTTTGAGTTGCCTTTGGCTGCTGTAACAAACTGCCAACTTAGTGGCTTAAGATAATGCATATTTATTATCTGACAGTTCTCAGGGTCTGACATCTGAAAAAGTCAAGGGCAGGGCTGATTCCTTCTGGATGCTCCAGAAAAGACTCCATTCTCTTGCCTTTCTCATCTTCTGGGGGCTGCCTGCCTCCCTTCCCTCGGGGCACCTTCCAGCATCCTCAAAACCAGCAGTAGTTGATGAAGCCTTTCTCAGGATGCATCTCTCCCTGCTTCCAATGTCTCGTCTTCTCTGATTCTCCTGCTTTCCACTTTCCCTTGTGAGTACCTTGTGGTTACACCAAGTGCATCCAGGTAATTCAGGATGATCTCCTATATGTGGGAGAATTCTGATGACTAGAACATCATGGGCTTTCTGAAGAAAAGCGGGCAAACTAGGCCTGCTCTTTGTTTTTCAATTAATTGGTTTTATTTATTTGACTATGCCAGGTCTTAGTACCTGCATGGACACTATGAAATTTCATGGTGGCACGCAGATTCAGTAGTTGTGGCACATGGGCGTAGTTGCTCTCTGGCCTATGGGATCTTAGTTCCCTAACCAGGGATCGAAATCGAGTACCCTGCATTGCAAAGCAGACTCTTAACCACTGGATCACTGGGGAAAGTTCCAAGGCCTGTTGTTTTTTCATATATATAAATATACGATTTTTTTTTAAGTTTTGGCCTCTTTTATTGATCTTTATTTATTTTCATCCATCTTTGTTCTTTGGCCTGTGTAGGCTTCCCATTGCAGTGGCCTCTCTCGTTGCAGAGCACCAGCTCCGGGCTCATGCGCTCTAGAGCACTGGCTCATAATTGAACACACCAGTCCCTCCACTCTGCAGCATGTGGGATCTTCTGAAGCCAGGGATCGAACCAGCACCCCTTGCACTGCAAGGCAGACTCTATCCACTGGACCACCAGGGAAGCCCCAAGGCCTGTTCTTTTTAGACAGGTTTTATTCTCGCATAGGTGTGTTGTATTACTTTGTGATTCCACTCTCCCTGCCCACCTTGGATTCTCCACTCCTCTGCATGTTCTCCTGTCAGTTCTCAACAGCATGAGTCAAGGCATGTCTATTTTTGGTTGCCTTGGTTTTCCCTTCAGCAGGGCACCAAATTAGGAATCTTAGTTTAATTCCCTCATCTCCTAGCACTCATCTGGAAATGCGCTGTGGGATTCTGGACAGCACACCCTGGCAGTAACATGGGTGACGGCTCTATTTCGAGTTTTAGGTTCCCCAAGATTCTCAGTTGAAGCTGTCGTGTACATGTGACAAAAGTGGGTTTTGTTTTCTGTATGCATACCCTAAGTCCCCTCCAAAGAAAAAGTTCATATCATTATAACACCATGCTCTCTCACTCAAGTCCCTCCAAATAAATCTAAAGTGAATGTTGTGAAATCAATGTCTCCTCTCTCAAGTTCATATGTTAGAAATCCAAACCCCCAAAGGGATCATATTAGAGATGGGCCTTTTGGGGAGTGATTAGGTCATGAGGGAGAAGCCCTTATGAATGGGATTAGCACCCTTATGAAAAAGGAGCTAGGGAAATGATTTCTCTCCCTAACACGTGAGGACACAGGAGAAGACAGCCATCTGCAAGCTAGGATTAGGGTCTCAGTAGACATCAGATCACTTGGCACCTTGAGCTTGGACTTCCCAGCCTTTGTATCTGTGAGAAAAATGTCTCTTGTTTAAGCCACCCAGTCTGTGGTTATTTTGTGAGAGCAGCCGGTATGAACCTAAGAGAGGCACCATCTAAGAGACAAGTTGCTGCTCAGTAGGAGGAAGCACAGTGGTGGAGGGAGAGGGAATTTGGAGTCTGGGAAACAAGGGCTAATACCAACTCCTCACCCACCTGCAGGCCCTAGGACAGTTTCTTCCATCTCAGTCTTGAGCGCATCAGCTTTATGTGTGGCTAATAATCTCTCTGCCAGGATGAGGATTAAATGTGAACATAAAGTGCCTGGCGTAGAGAATGGTGCATAACCAGCAATTACATTTCCCTGGAGGTGTCGACTAATGAAGGAAACAAACTTCCCAGCATAGTCTTAAAGGTGGGAAGGGCACTTGCACCGTGCCTGAGCCCCACACCCCATGAAGCATGCTCCCTGATATCCCTCCACTTGGAGAAACTGTTCCTGAGGGGCAAGGGTGACAGATCTCTTAGGTATCCTGAAGGGAAAAATGCTTGAGAGTCACTGGCTTAAAAAATGGAACCTCAGGAGACTCCCCAGGCAGTCCAGTGGTGAAGACTTCAGCTTCCAATGAAGAGGATGTGAGTTTGATCCCTGGTCAGGGAGCTAAGATCCCACATGCTTCGGCGGCCAAAAACCAAAACAGAAGTTATATTGTAACAAATTCAATAAAGACTTTAATAAATGGTCCACATCCAAAAAATCTTCTAAAAAATGGAATCTCAGAGGCAAACCAAAAATCTTGAGGCCATTATCAATGTATTATCTATAGAAATGGAATCACCACAGGGGCAACCTCAGATAAGAATGAAAATTACAAGAAGTCTATGTGAAAATATTATATTTGTTGTTACCGTTGTTCAGCCGCTAACGACTCTTCTGTGACCCTATGGACTGCAGCACACCAGGCTTTCCTGTCCTTCACTATCTCTCAGAGCTTGCTCAAACTCTTGTCCATTGAATCAGTGATGCCATTCAACCATCTCATCCTTTGTCTCCCCCTTCACCTCCTGCCCTCAAGCATCAGGGTCTTTTCCAAGGAGTAAACAGTTCGCATCATGTAGCCAAAGTATTGGAGCTTCAGCATCAGGTTTTTATTCTTTAGGACTGACTATTTTGATCTCCTTACTGTCCCAGGGTAAACAGTTTGAGAGCAGCCGGTATGAACCTAAGAGAGGCACCATCTAAGAGACAAGTTGCTGCTCAGTAGGAGGAAGCACAGTGGTGGAGGGAGAGGGAATTTGGAGTCTGGGAAACAAGGGCTAATACCAACTCCTCACCCACCTGCAGGCCCTAGGACAGTTTCTTCCATCTCAGTCTTGAGCGCATCAGCTTTATGTGTGGCTAATAATCTCTCTGCCAGGATGAGGATTAAATGTGAACATAAAGTGCCTGGCGTAGAGAATGGTGCATAACCAGCAATTACATTTCCCTGGAGGTGTCGACTAATGAAGGAAACAAACTTCCCAGCATAGTCTTAAAGGTGGGAAGGGCACTTGCACCGTGCCTGAGCCCCACACCCCATGAAGCATGCTCCCTGATATCCCTCCACTTGGAGAAACTGTTCCTGAGGGGCAAGGGTGACAGATCTCTTAGGTATCCTGAAGGGGAAAAATGCTTGAGAGTCACTGGCTTAAAAAATGGAACCTCAGGAGACTCCCCAGGCAGTCCAGTGGTGAAGACTTCAGCTTCCAATGAAGAGGATGTGAGTTTGATCCCTGGTCAGGGAGCTAAGATCCCACATGCTTCGGCGGCCAAAAACCAAAACAGAAGTTATATTGTAACAAATTCAATAAAGACTTTAATAAATGGTCCACATCCAAAAAATCTTCTAAAAAATGGAATCTCAGAGGCAAACCCAAAATCTTGAGGCCATTATCAATGTATTATCTATAGAAATGGAATCACCACAGGGGCAACCTCAGATAAGAATGAAAATTACAAGAAGTCTATGTGAAAATATTATATTTGTTGTTACCGTTGTTCAGCCGCTAACGACTCTTCTGTGACCCTATGGACTGCAGCACACCAGGCTTTCCTGTCCTTCACTATCTCTCAGAGCTTGCTCAAACTCTTGTCCATTGAATCAGTGATGCCATTCAACCATCTCATCCTTTGTCTCCCCCTTCACCTCCTGCCCTCAAGCATCAGGGTCTTTTCCAAGGAGTAAACAGTTCGCATCATGTAGCCAAAGTATTGGAGCTTCAGCATCAGTCCTTTCAATGAATATTCGGGGTTGATCTCCTTTAGGACTGACTATTTTGATCTCCTTACTGTCCCAGGGACTCTCAAGAGTCTTCTCCAGCACCACATTTCAAAAGCATCAACTTATGTACCTGTACCAGAAAAGGAAACCTTTATTTTATGGCAACTCATATGTAAGCTAAATGACTGCCTGATACTTCAACAAGACTTATGCATTGAACTATATCCTATAGGAACCTACATGTTCAGCATTTTAAGGAATGTCATATGATGTTATTCCTTCTTGAATAGTCAAGCAAAATGACTGATCACTGTAATCACCCGGCTCTCCTTCCACATTCCACTCTGATGAAATGCTAAAATTTAAGAAAGACAAAGTATAAACAGGAGTCCTTTGTTTGGCTTTGTAGGTATTACACAGATTTAGGCACGTGCTTCCTTTCCACTTTCTGCTGGTATTTATCTCATGTTACTCAGCTTTGAAGATACCTTGCTAAGTCCTCTGCCATGAGCTGGTTGCCTGTACATCAGCTTATGTGCGTGACTAACTGCAGATGAAGACACATCCCAACCCAGGGATTGAACCCGGGTATCCTGCATTGCAGGCAGATTCTTTACTATCTGAGCCACCAGGGAAGACCCGAACAGGGCAAGAGAGCCCTTGTTATCCAAGAAAATAAGAAAGAAGCAGATACATAAATAATTGGGGGGTAAAAGTACCATATGACCCAGCAATCCCACTACTAGGTGTATTATCTATAGAAATGGAATCACCACAGGGGCAACCTCAGATAAGAATGAAAATTACAAGAAGTCTATGTGAAAATATTATATTTGTTGTTACCGTTGTTCAGCCGCTAACGACTCTTCTGTGACCCTATGGACTGCAGCACACCAGGCTTTCCTGTCCTTCACTATCTCTCAGAGCTTGCTCAAACTCTTGTCCATTGAATCAGTGATGCCATTCAACCATCTCATCCTTTGTCTCCCCCTTCACCTCCTGCCCTCAAGCATCAGGGTCTTTTCCAAGGAGTAAACAGTTCGCATCATGTAGCCAAAGTATTGGAGCTTCAGCATCAGTCCTTTCAATGAATATTCGGGGTTGATCTCCTTTAGGACTGACTATTTTGATCTCCTTACTGTCCCAGGGACTCTCAAGAGTCTTCTCCAGCACCACATTTCAAAAGCATCAACTTATGTACCTGTACCAGAAAAGGAAACCTTTATTTTATGGCAACTCATATGTAAGCTAAATGACTGCCTGATACTTCAACAAGACTTATGCATTGAACTATATCCTATAGGAACCTACATGTTCAGCATTTTAAGGAATGTCATATGATGTTATTCCTTCTTGAATAGTCAAGCAAAATGACTGATCACTGTAATCACCCGGCTCTCCTTCCACATTCCACTCTGATGAAATGCTAAAATTTAAGAAAGACAAAGTATAAACAGGAGTCCTTTGTTTGGCTTTGTAGGTATTACACAGATTTAGGCACGTGCTTCCTTTCCACTTTCTGCTGGTATTTATCTCATGTTACTCAGCTTTGAAGATACCTTGCTAAGTCCTCTGCCATGAGCTGGTTGCCTGTACATCAGCTTATGTGCGTGACTAACTGCAGATGAAGACACATCCCAACCCAGGGATTGAACCCGGGTATCCTGCATTGCAGGCAGATTCTTTACTATCTGAGCCACCAGGGAAGACCCGAACAGGGCAAGAGAGCCCTTGTTATCCAAGAAAATAAGAAAGAAGCAGATACATAAATAATTGGGGGGTAAAAGTACCATATGACCCAGCAATTCCACTACTAGGTGTATACCCCGAGGAAACCAAAATTGAAAAAGACACATGTACCACATTGTTCATTGCAGCACTACTCACAATGGCTAGGACATGGAAGACACCTAGATGTCCATTGACAGATGAATGGATAAAGAAGCTGCGGCAGAGCTTCCCTGGTGGTCCAGTGGGTGAGGACACTGCCTTGCAGTGCAAGGAACACCAGTTCGATCCTTGGCCTGGGAAGATCCCACGTGCCGCAGAGTGGCTGGACCAGTGTGTCCAATGACCAAGCTGGAGCTCTGGAGCACATGTGCCCAGAGCTGGTGCTCTGAGACAACAGAGGCCACTGCGATGAGAGGCCCACATGGGCCAAAGAACAAAGATGGATGAAAATAGAGAAATGAAAGACCAATAGAAGTGGCCCGCCCGCCCTCCTCCCTCTCCAGCCCGCCCCCACCCCCAAAAAGAAGCTGTGGTACATATATACAATGAAGTATTACTCAGCTATGGAAAGGAATGCATTCGAGACAGTTCTAATGAGGTGGCTGAATGTATTATACAGAGTGAAGTAAGCCAGAAAGAGAAATATAAATATTGTATACTAAAATATATATATGGAATCTAGAAAGATGGTACTGATTTTTATATATGCAGGGCAGCAGTGGAGAAACAGACACAGAGAACAGACTTATGGACATTAGGGGGAGGGAGGAGTGGGTGAGATATGTGGAAAGAGTAATATGGAAATGTACATTACCGTATGTAAAATATATAATCCAAAGGGAATATGCAGTAAGATTCAGGGAACTCAAGGGGCTCTGTAACAGCCAACATGGGTGGGGTGGGGAGGGAGTCGGAAGGGAGGTTCAAGAGGGAGGAAACATATATATACTTATGGATGATTCATGTTGATGTTTGACAGTAAACAACAAAACTCTGTAAAAAATATATAAAAAATAATTGTTTCAGCTTTTTAAAAAATGGGGGGAATAAGAAGAAAGATTTTACGTCTTACTTGCCAGCATTTTCTCCAGGAATTCTTGCAAGCTTTCCCCAAAGTATACTCCGCACAGTGGGAGGAAAGCAGACCTCTGCCTCTGAAGTGTGTTCCCTTGATAATCAGCCTTGACTGAATGCTAACTTTATTGCCACAGTGTGTCCTACAGTTCCTTGCTTTTGTGTGGGGAGACACGTTTAACATTCAGAAAAAGGGTTGTTCCAGTTCCTATTAATAGCTTCTGAGGATGGAGGAGCATGAGAAATCAGGAGTGCTGTCTTCCCAGCAGGAATTCTTTCCAATTCTTTCCCCTACTTCTTTCTGTCCCAAAGCTGGGAGTAAAAGGGTCCCCTTTTCCAGTGTTCTGTCTTCCCCTCCCTCCCTATTCCCAGCTGGCTTTTCCTCCCCCCATCCTCTGATTAATCCAGCCCAAACTTTCTACTGCCTCCAGCCTCTGGAATTCAAGACACCTGGAAATGGTCCTTCTGGACTGATGGATGGGATCCAGGGAGCTCCGTTCATCTGTTCAACAGATGTAAGTGCCAGCTACATTCATTGCTGAATTCTGAAACCTCTGGTCACAGTTCCTACACTCAAGATACTTAAAATTTCACTTGCTGTTTGAAGATCCCCCAAGATGCGGGCTTGGGAAATAGACAATTAGAACAGGAAAGAGCATAGAGCCCCCTGTGCATGCGTGCTCAGTCATGTCCAACTCTGTGACCCCGTGGATTATGTAGCCCACCAGGTCCTCTGTGAGACTTTTGAGGCAAAAACACTGGAGTGAGTGGCCATACCATCCTCCAGGGGACCTTCCCAATCTAGAGATCAAACCCACATCTCCTGCATTGGCAGGCAGGTTATTTACCAATGAATAGCTGGGAAGCCCTGAGATGAACCAAAAACATAAATTAAGGGAACTTGATCTATTGGATGTAGTTTTCAAGATCTTTGTCTATTTAGATATGAAATTATTTTTTTCTTACATTTTTTTAAAAAAAATTTGGCCTCTTATATTGCTTTTTTATTTGTTTATTTTCATCCATCTTTATTCTTTGGCCTGCGTGGGCCTCCCATCAGAGTGGTCTCTCTCATTGCAGAGCACCAGCTCTGGGTGCATGTGCTCCAGAGTGCTGACTTGAGTTTCCCCAAAGTATACTCCGCACAGTGGGAGGAAAGCAGACCTCTGCCTCTGAAGTGTGTTCCCTTGATAATCAGCCTTGACTGAATGCTAACTTTATTGCCACAGTGTGTCCTACAGTTCCTTGCTTTTGTGTGGGGAGACACGTTTAACATTCAGAAAAGGGTTGTTCCAGTTCCTATTAATAGCTTCTGAGGATGGAGGAGCATGAGAAATCAGGAGTGCTGTCTTCCCAGCAGGAATTCTTTCCAATTCTTTCCCTACTTCTTTCTGTCCCAAAGCTGGGAGTAAAAGGGTCCCCTTTTCCAGTGTTCTGTCTTCCTCCTCCCTATTCCCAGCTGGCTTTTCCTCCCCCCATCCTCTGATTAATCCAGCCCAAACTTTCTACTGCCTCCAGCCTCTGGAATTCAAGACACCTGGAAATGGTCCTTCTGGACTGATGGATGGGATCCAGGGAGCTCCGTTCATCTGTTCAACAGATGTAAGTGCCAGCTACATTCATTGCTGAATTCTGAAACCTCTGGTCACAGTTCCTACACTCAAGATACTTAAAATTTCACTTGCTGTTTGAAGATCCCCCAAGATGCGGGCTTGGGAAATAGACAATTAGAACAGGAAAGAGCATAGAGCCCCCTGTGCATGCGTGCTCAGTCATGTCCAACTCTGTGACCCCGTGGATTATGTAGCCCACCAGGTCCTCTGTGAGACTTTTGAGGCAAAAACACTGGAGTGAGTGGCCATACCATCCTCCAGGGGACCTTCCCAATCTAGAGATCAAACCCACATCTCCTGCATTGGCAGGCAGGTTATTTACCAATGAATAGCTGGGAAGCCCTGAGATGAACCAAAAACATAAATTAAGGGAACTTGATCTATTGGATGTAGTTTTCAAGATCTTTGTCTATTTAGATATGAAATTATTTTTTTCTTACATTTTTTTAAAAAAAATTTGGCCTCTTATATTGCTTTTTTATTTGTTTATTTTCATCCATCTTTATTCTTTGGCCTGCGTGGGCCTCCCATCAGAGTGGTCTCTCTCATTGCAGAGCACCAGCTCTGGGTGCATGTGCTCCAGAGTGCTGACTTGTAATTGGACACACCGGTCCAGCCACCCTGCGGCATGTGGGATCTTCCCGGGCCAGGGATCGAACCAGTGCCCCTTGCAGTGCAAGGCGGACTCTTCACCCACTGGACCACTGGGGAGGCCCAAGATATGAAATTCTAAGGACATGTGTACATGAAGAGAATTAACGTGAAATCAGAACAAAACTTAACACCGACACTGCAGTTTAAAAGATACTTACTGCCGAAATTAAAGGAAATGGATGGCAGTCTCCCTTAATCCAACTAATCTACAATAGACTGCTAAAAAAAAAAGAGCTCAAGCATTATAAATTTTACTGTTTTTATAGCCTCTGGCAGGGTGTCAAAGCTTATTAGGAAATTGCAGAAGCCATAAATATAAAAAATGTACAAGTTCTCCCTTGAGTAACCACATGAATGATTCCAAGAACATGTCCAAAGCAATTTTCCCCTTTGTGAGGTTGTTATGAAATATACTTAGCACAAACCTACATCTGCTGCTCTAGACTGATTTATAGCAAAAAATTTAATGTATTTTAAAGACATTTGGGAAAAAAAGGAATAAATATGAATAAATTCTAAATCTGAATAATGGTCATTTGGTTGTGCTATAAGTTTTAAATATTAACTAAAAAAACCCAAGCCAGCTCTGCTCCCTAACGTTCAGCGGCCATCCTTCAGGCATGCTGTTGAAGGCAGCATGTGTGATTTCTAGGAGTGCGTGTGTGTGTGTGTGTGTATGCTGCAACCAAAAAGATTCATATATTCCACACAAATTTACTAGAGGATGAACATAAATTTCTTGTGTCTTTCCTAGAATGAAATTGAACAAGGCTTTAGGGACTTCTCTGGAAGTCCAGTGGTTAGGACTTCACACATCCCTTGCAGGAGGCACGGGTTCAATCTGGTTGGGGAACCAGGATCCCACATGCTCCATGTGTGTGTTTTTGAATTTTCAAGATCTTTGTCTATTTAGATATGAAATTATTTTTTTCTTACATTTTTTTAAAAAAAATTTGGCCTCTTATATTGCTTTTTTATTTGTTTATTTTCATCCATCTTTATTCTTTGGCCTGCGTGGGCCTCCCATCAGAGTGGTCTCTCTCATTGCAGAGCACCAGCTCTGGGTGCATGTGCTCCAGAGTGCTGACTTGTAATTGGACACACCGGTCCAGCCACCCTGCGGCATGTGGGATCTTCCCGGGCCAGGGATCGAACCAGTGCCCCTTGCAGTGCAAGGCGGACTCTTCACCCACTGGACCACTGGGGAGGCCCAAGATATGAAATTCTAAGGACATGTGTACATGAAGAGAATTAACGTGAAATCAGAACAAAACTTAACACCGACACTGCAGTTTAAAAGATACTTACTGCCGAAATTAAAGGAAATGGATGGCAGTCTCCCTTAATCCAACTAATCTACAATAGACTGCTAAAAAAAAAAGAGCTCAAGCATTATAAATTTTACTGTTTTTATAGCCTCTGGCAGGGTGTCAAAGCTTATTAGGAAATTGCAGAAGCCATAAATATAAAAAATGTACAAGTTCTCCCTTGAGTAACCACATGAATGATTCCAAGAACATGTCCAAAGCAATTTTCCCCTTTGTGAGGTTGTTATGAAATATACTTAGCACAAACCTACATCTGCTGCTCTAGACTGATTTATAGCAAAAAATTTAATGTATTTTAAAGACATTTGGGAAAAAAAGGAATAAATATGAATAAATTCTAAATCTGAATAATGGTCATTTGGTTGTGCTATAAGTTTTAAATATTAACTAAAAAAACCCAAGCCAGCTCTGCTCCCTAACGTTCAGCGGCCATCCTTCAGGCATGCTGTTGAAGGCAGCATGTGTGATTTCTAGGAGTGCGTGTGTGTGTGTGTATGCTGCAACCAAAAAGATTCATATATTCCACACAAATTTACTAGAGGATGAACATAAATTTCTTGTGTCTTTCCTAGAATGAAATTGAACAAGGCTTTAGGGACTTCTCTGGAAGTCCAGTGGTTAGGACTTCACACATCCCTTGCAGGAGGCACGGGTTCAATCCCTCGTTGGGGAACCAGGATCCCACATGCTCCATGTGTGTGTGTCTCATATCTTCTGTATCCATTCATTTGTTGATGAACACTTAGACTGCTTCCATTCCTTAGTGATTGTAAATAATGCAGCTATGAACATTGGGATTCATGCATTTTTTGACTTTGTATTTTATAACATTTTATATTTAGTTATGAAAGTCAAGCAATTATTTAATAGCATTCTATCCATCATGGTTGAGATGTTCTTGTGATAGAAGGAATCAACCCAGGGGGAAATAAAGCAGAAGTTGATAAGATCAGGGATAAGATCAATAAGATGTGATTAGGAAAAAAAAAAAAAAAAGATGTGATTAGCCAGGGAGCAAACTGTCCTTCTAGGAAGCCAACTCTGTGACAAAGTTCAACATGTTCAATAAACAAGTGTAGCAGTTCTGGTGGTAAATTTTGTGTTATGTGCTTTTTTACAATTTTTTTTTTAAAGTGGCAGCTCTGGAAATTATTCGCCCCAGAAAAGCAGTTAAGTAAATTCCTTGAAGGCTATGAAATAAAATAGCTTTAAAACCGTGAGGAATTTTATCGACAAAAGACATTCATAGTAAGAATCTGTTCTTTTTTTTTTTTCTTTTGGCCACTTCTTTGGTCTTTCATTTATTTATTTTCATCCATCTTTGTTCTTTGGCTTGTGTGGGCTTCCCATCGCAGTGGCCTCTCTTTGTCGCAGAGCACCGGCTCTGGGCGCATGCGCTCCAGAACTCCAGCTCTGTTGTTGGACACACCAGTCCAGCCGCTCCGCTGCACGTGGGTTCTTTCCAGGCCAGGGATCGAACTGGCGCCCCTTGCACTACAGGGTGGTGTCCTTACCCAGTGGACCACCAGAGAAGCCCAAGAATCTATTCTTTTAAAAAATATATTTATGGGCTTCCCCTGGTGATCCAGTGGGTAAGGACACCACCTTGCAGTGCAAGGGACGCCGGTTCGATCCCTGGCTTGCGAAGATCCCACGTGCCGGGGAGTGGCTGGACTGATGTGTCCAATCACTGAGCCGGAGCTCTGGAGCGCATGCGCCAGAGCCGGCGCTCATGACAACAGACGTCACCGCGATGGGAGGCCCACAGGAGCCAAAGAGCAGAGACGGATGAACATGGAGAAACGAAAGACCAATAGAAGTGGCCCGCCTGCTCCCCTCCCTCCCCAACCCGCCCCCCGCCCCACCCCACCCCCAAAATATATATATATTTATGTTTGCCCTGAGGAGCTTTAGTTTTGGCTTGTGAGCTCCTACTTGCAGCATGTGGGATCTAGTCCCCTGACCAGGAATATCGAACCTTGGCCCTCTATTGGAAGCGTAGAGTCTTAGCCCCTGAACCACCAAGGAAGTCTCCTCAGAATCTGAAAAGTAAAGTGAAAGTATAAGTCTTTTCGTCTTCGTGTCTGACTCTTTGTGACCTCATGGACGGTAGCTCGCCAGGTTCCTCTGTCCATGGAATTCTCCAGGCAGAATATTGGAGTGGGTAGCCATTCCCTTCCCCATGAGATCTTCCCATCCTAGGGATCAAACTTGGGTCTCCTGCATGGCAGGTGGATTCTTTACTGTCTGAGCCATACTTGAAGGCAAAAGACCCAAGAGGGATACTAAAATATTGATGAAATATTTTTTTTACAATTTTTTAAAGTGGCAGCTCTGGAAATTATTCCAGAAAAGCAGTTAAGTAAATTCCTTGAAGGCTATGAAATAAAATAGCTTTAAAACCGTGAGGAATTTTATCGACAAAAGACATTCATAGTAAGCATCTGTTCTTTTTTTTTCTTTTGGCCACTTCTTTGGTCTTTCATTTATTTATTTTCATCCATCTTTGTTCTTTGGCTTGTGTGGGCTTCCCATCGCAGTGGCCTCTCTTTGTCGCAGAGCACCGGCTCTGGGCGCATGCCCCTCAGAACTCCAGCTCTGTTGTTGGACACACCAGTCCAGCCGCTCCGCTGCACGTGGGTTCTTTCCAGGCCAGGGATCGAACTGGCGCCCCTTGCACTACAGGGTGGTGTCCTTACCCAGTGGACCACCAGAGAAGCCCAAGAATCTATTCTTTTAAAAAATATATTTATGGGCTTCCCCTGGTGATCCAGTGGGTAAGGACACCACCTTGCAGTGCAAGGGACGCCGGTTCGATCCCTGGCTTGCGAAGATCCCACGTGCCGGGGAGTGGCTGGACTGATGTGTCCAATCACTGAGCCGGAGCTCTGGAGCGCATGCGCCCAGAGCCGGCGCTCTGCGACAACAGACGTCACCGCGATGGGAGGCCCACAGGAGCCAAAGAGCAGAGACGGATGAACATGGAGAAACGAAAGACCAATAGAAGTGGCCCGCCTGCTCCCCTCCCTCCCCAACCCGACCCCCGCCCCACCCCACCCCCCCAAAATATATATATATTTATGTTTGCCCTGAGGAGCTTTAGTTTTGGCTTGTGAGCTCCTACTTGCAGCATGTGGGATCTAGTCCCCTGACCAGGAATATCGAACCTTGGCCCTCTATTGGAAGCGTAGAGTCTTAGCCCCTGAACCACCAAGGAAGTCTCCTCAGAATCTGAAAAGTAAAGTGAAAGTATAAGTCTTTTCGTCTTCGTGTCTGACTCTTTGTGACCTCATGGACGGTAGCTCGCCAGGTTCCTCTGTCCATGGAATTCTCCAGGCAGAATATTGGAGTGGGTAGCCATTCCCTTCCCCATGAGATCTTCCCATCCTAGGGATCAAACTTGGGTCTCCTGCATGGCAGGTGGATTCTTTACTGTCTGAGCCATACTTGAAGGCAAAAGACCCAAGAGGGATACTAAAATATTATAGATGAAATGCAAAAGTTAAGAGAAAGGATATGAGAAGAAGGAACAGCACTCATGAACTTCTGGAAGAAAATAAAGTGGATCTACGCAACCACAACATCAAGAGATTAAAAAGTAAAATTTACGAGAGGAGGGAAAAGTAAAAAAAATTCCCCATTAAACCCTGAAAGCTTTACTTCAGAATACTCTGAAAGCATCCTGGTAACATTTGAAATTCTCTGATTCTACACATCTTAGCCAATCCAATCTAAAGAATTTGAACATGACATCTTGTTCGAGTTCAATAATCATTAAACAATCATAGACTATATCATTTCATTGAAAAAAAATCAACAGATCAGTGTAAACCATTATTGATGTTTTTGTCTAAGTTTATAAAACAAGCTATGATTAAATGTTTCTTGCAAAATCAGGATCAAAATGTGATGTATAATAAACGTGGAATACAATTTACATGTATGCATACACATATATGTGCAAAGATTATTTTGTAGGTATAATTATGCATTTGCATGAATTATAAACTTGTAATATTTAGCCCAATCCAGGTTAAAATTATAATTCTGATTTAGTGAGCTTCAAATTAGACTTTATTGTATTGGCATCAACTGCCATACAATATTTTCCATGCTTATATTCATTTTCTTTGGGCTCTTCCAGATTTTTGCCTACTCAAAGTGTGGTGGATGAACCAGCAACTTTTGAGCTTGTTAGAAATCTAATTTAGCACACCTGAGGCCTGAGGTTTTTGAACGTCTTACAAACTCCTAGCCCTGGCCAACACTACTGGTCCTTGGACCACACTTCTGAGTAATGAGCGTTCTCTATAGAGACTGTCTCATCTTTAAACTCTATTCCTGGGGCTTCCCTGGTGGTTCAGTGGGTAAGGACATCGTCTTGCAGTGCAAGAGGCACCTGTTTCATCCCTGGCCTGGGAAGATCCCAGGTGCCGCAGAGCAGCCGGACTGATGCATCCAACTACGGAGCCAGAGGTCTAGAACGCATGCGCCCGGAGCCAGTGCTCTGCAACGAGAGAGGCCACTGCAATGGGAGGCCCACACAGGCCAAAGAATAAAGATGGATGAAAATTAATAGATGAAATACCAATAGAAGTGGCCAAGAAAAGAAAAACCTTAAAAAAAAAATACTCTATTCCTTTTCTTAGGGGCTTTTGTGTTTTCACCTAAAAAGGGAATTAAGATGTTGGGATTGCCCAGAGCTCACAGTTAGAAAAAAAAAAAAGACTATGTTTGAATACAACAATTTTATATTCTGTATTCTTTGAGATGGACAGTTCTTTCTTTCTGAATGACAACTCTAGTGAAAGAGAAACAAACTTTCAGAGGGTGGTAACAGCCCATTCGTGACATCCTGTGGCCAATCCTTATAATTACAATAACATTTCTGGGGTTTCTTTCCAACATAAAATTAGAGAAATGGATGTTGGGTGGTTTTGTTTTTTGTGTTTCAGTTTTTTAAAAAAATTTATTTATTTACTTATTTATTTTTGACTATTCTGGATTTTCGCTGCTGCCCACAGGCTCTTCTCTAGTTGCAGAGGGTGGGGGCTACTCTCTAGTTGAGGTGAGCAGGCTTCTTGCTGCGGTGACGTCTCTTGTTGTGGAATCCGGGTTCTAGGGCACATGGACTGCAATAGTTGTGGCCCATGGACTCCATAGCTGTGACTCCGAGGCCTGCTGACTCTGGACCATGCAGGACCCACCTGATGATGGACACGGTTTCTAATTAGTGTGGTTAAGAGCCACAACCTCAGCCAAATCAAGGGAGATACGTTTCCTCCTTATTATTATTATCTTTAGGATTATGACCCATTGACCAGCCAATGCTAGTGCTGGACAGATTTTGTTATATTCCAAGAAACATTAAAGAGGCAGTGCAACCCACTCCAGTATTCTTGCCTTGAGAATCCATGGACAGAGGAGCCTGGTGGGCTACAATACATAGGATTACAAAGAATCAGACATGACTGACTTTGCATGCATGTCTATACCCAGAGAAAACCATAATTCAAAAAGGTGAGTGCACCCCAATGTTCACTGCAGCACTATTTACAATAGCCAAGACATGGAAGCAACCTACATGTCCATCAATGAAGGCATGTATAAAGAAGATATGGAATATATACACAATGGAATATTACTTGGCAAAGAAAAGATGGAGCTATTTATAAAACAGAAATAGAGTCACAGATGTAGAAAACAAATTTATGGTTATGCGGTGGGGGGAGGAGGGGAGAAGAGTGAATTGGGAGATTGGGATATATTGACACACTACTATACAGAAAATAGAGAACTAATAAGGGCCTACTGTATTGCATGGGCTCTTCTGAAGGCTCAGCGGTAAAGAACCCATCTGCCAATGTAGGAGATGCAGGTTCAGTCCCTGGGCTGAGAAGACCCCTTGGAGAAAGAAATGGCAACCTACTCCAGTATTCCAGTCTCGAAAATCCCATGGGCGGAGGAGCCAGGCAGGCTATAGTCAACAGAGTCACCGAAGAGTTGGACACAACTTAACGACTAAACAACAACAGTATAGCACAGGGAATTCTTTTCAATACTTTGTAACGACTCTGTGAGAAAAGAATTTTGAAAAGAATAGATCTAGGTATAACTGATCCACTTTGCAGAGGGTGGGCTACTCTCTAGTTGAGGTGAGCAGGCTTCTTGCTGCGGTGACGTCTCTTGTTGTGGAATCCGGGTTCTAGGGCACATGGACTGCAATAGTTGTGGCCCATGGACTCCATAGCTGTGACTCCGAGGCCTGCTGACTCTGGACCATGCAGGACCCACCTGATGATGGACACGGTTTCTAATTAGTGTGGTTAAGAGCCACAACCTCAGCCAAATCAAGGGAGATACGTTTCCTCCTTATTATTATTATCTTTAGGATTATGACCCATTGACCAGCCAATGCTAGTGCTGGACAGATTTTGTTATATTCCAAGAAACATTAAAGAGGCAGTGCAACCCACTCCAGTATTCTTGCCTTGAGAATCCATGGACAGAGGAGCCTGGTGGGCTACAATACATAGGATTACAAAGAATCAGACATGACTGACTTTGCATGCATGTCTATACCCAGAGAAAACCATAATTCAAAAAGGTGAGTGCACCCCAATGTTCACTGCAGCACTATTTACAATAGCCAAGACATGGAAGCAACCTACATGTCCATCAATGAAGGCATGTATAAAGAAGATATGGAATATATACACAATGGAATATTACTTGGCAAAGAAAAGATGGAGCTATTTATAAAACAGAAATAGAGTCACAGATGTAGAAAACAAATTTATGGTTATGCGGTGGGGGGAGGAGGGGAGAAGAGTGAATTGGGAGATTGGGATATATTGACACACTACTATACAGAAAATAGAGAACTAATAAGGGCCTACTGTATTGCATGGGCTCTTCTGAAGGCTCAGCGGTAAAGAACCCATCTGCCAATGTAGGAGATGCAGGTTCAGTCCCTGGGCTGAGAAGACCCCTTGGAGAAAGAAATGGCAACCTACTCCAGTATTCCAGTCTCGAAAATCCCATGGGCGGAGGAGCCAGGCAGGCTATAGTCAACAGAGTCACCGAAGAGTTGGACACAACTTAACGACTAAACAACAACAGTATAGCACAGGGAATTCTTTTCAATACTTTGTAACGACTCTGTGAGAAAAGAATTTTGAAAAGAATAGATCTAGGTATAACTGATCCACTTTGCTATATAGCAGAAACTAACACAGCATTGTAAATCAACTATACTCCAACAAAAATATATTTTTAGCAAAGAAATATTTTTTTAGCAAAGAAAATCAAACAGAAAAAAAAAAAAGAGAAAGAGGTATACATGTTCTATGGCTAGAGGTGCAGTTCTTAAAAGTTTTGTGTTTAATAACAAATTTGTAATGTGTTTTCCTTAGTCTGTTTGGGCTGCTATAACAAAATACCACAGACTGAGTGGCTTATAAACAGCAGAGTTGTAGTGATTGTGGCCTTGAGGCTGCAATTCTGAGATGAGAGAGTCAGCATGACAGGTGAGACTCTTTTCCACTTTGGGGAAGGGGTGAGGGAGGTCTGTGGGATCTTTTATAAGAGGAGTCATTCTTCCTCATTAGATCTGTCTTTTTGACCTAATCACTTCCCATGAAAGTAATAGTTCAATATGCAAATATGAGAAAGGCCCCATTTCCTAACACTATCACCTAAGGGGGTAGAATTCCAGCACATGAATTTGGGGACATAAATTTGGGGACACAGCAATGGTGTTTTCATTGCATGTATGCTAATGGTAATTGTAACCCAGATCAGAAGAAATTTTATAGTTAGAACATCAGTCAGAAGAGTCTGCCTTAGGGCTTCCCCTGGTGGTCCAGTGGGTAAGGACACCGCCTTGCAGTGCAAGGGGCACCAGTTCGATCCCTGGCCTGGGAAGATCCCACGTGCCGCGGAGCGGCTGGACCGATGTGTCCAATTGCCGAGCCGGAGCTCTGGAGCGCATGCGCCCAGAGCTGGTGCTCTGCAGCGACAGACGCCACCGCGATGGGAGGCCCACAGGAGCCAAAGAACAAAGACAGATGAAAACAGAGAAATGAAAGACCAATAGAAGTGTATCGCCCGCTCCCCTCCTTCCCCAACCCGGCCCCCGCCCAAAATAAATAAATAAATAAATCTTAAAAAAAGAGTCTGCCTTAAATCCAAGTTTATATGTACATATTGATGTATATCTTTGTTGTAGAGAACAATGGTATGAGTGATCAAAAGAGACTTTAAAGCATAACATTGTATTAAGATGCATTTCAGGAGAGACCGAATGAAATGGAGGAACAGATTAAAGAAAAGGAAATAAAGCAAAAGTTTACACTGTTAAGGAAGAATTTGTTTATGTGTATTTCAAATGAATGATGGTGGTGAAGATTCTGATTCACACATATGTTTAAAAGTGGTAGCAATTATTTTGAAGGGTCAGCCTCTACAATGTACCAGAGAGTGCATTCTTTGTGACTATTTAAGGTGAAACCTTTCTACAAAATGGTTTTTCCAGAAATTGAGTAAAAGAACATTCGTTGTAGTGATTGTGGCCTTGAGGCTGCAATTCTGAGATGAGAGAGTCAGCATGACAGGTGAGACTCTTTTCCACTTTGGGGAAGGGGTGAGGGAGGTCTGTGGGATCTTTTATAAGAGGAGTCATTCTTCCTCATTAGATCTGTCTTTTTGACCTAATCACTTCCCATGAAAGTAATAGTTCAATATGCAAATATGAGAAAGGCCCCATTTCCTAACACTATCACCTAAGGGGGTAGAATTCCAGCACATGAATTTGGGGACATAAATTTGGGGACACAGCAATGGTGTTTTCATTGCATGTATGCTAATGGTAATTGTAACCCAGATCAGAAGAAATTTTATAGTTAGAACATCAGTCAGAAGAGTCTGCCTTAGGGCTTCCCCTGGTGGTCCAGTGGGTAAGGACACCGCCTTGCAGTGCAAGGGGCACCAGTTCGATCCCTGGCCTGGGAAGATCCCACGTGCCGCGGAGCGGCTGGACCGATGTGTCCAATTGCCGAGCCGGAGCTCTGGAGCGCATGCGCCCAGAGCTGGTGCTCTGCAGCGACAGACGCCACCGCGATGGGAGGCCCACAGGAGCCAAAGAACAAAGACAGATGAAAACAGAGAAATGAAAGACCAATAGAAGTGTATCGCCCGCTCCCCTCCTTCCCCAACCCGGCCCCCGCCCAAAATAAATAAATAAATAAATCTTAAAAAAAAAGAGTCTGCCTTAAATCCAAGTTTATATGTACATATTGATGTATATCTTTGTTGTAGAGAACAATGGTATGAGTGATCAAAAGAGACTTTAAAGCATAACATTGTATTAAGATGCATTTCAGGAGAGACCGAATGAAATGGAGGAACAGATTAAAGAAAAGGAAATAAAGCAAAAGTTTACACTGTTAAGGAAGAATTTGTTTATGTGTATTTCAAATGAATGATGGTGGTGAAGATTCTGATTCACACATATGTTTAAAAGTGGTAGCAATTATTTTGAAGGGTCAGCCTCTACAATGTACCAGAGAGTGCATTCTTTGTGACTATTTAAGGTGATGGAAACCTTTAGAAATCAACGTACTGTATAAGTAACTATGGAGTTTCTTCAAAAATACTATGATGCATGAGATCAAGGAAATTGAAGAACTCAAACACAGCAAGAGAAACATTGAAAACTGCCTCAGTTTGCAGATTGCCTTGAGCTCAAATGCTTTGGTTATTTCATTGCTTTCTACAATCTTTGTGTTGGCAGATTCTCTTTTTTAGAATCAGCATTTCCATTCTTCTTTGAGAATTTACCAGAAATTGCTAGAGAATTTTGTCGAATACATTTTTAGCATTTGTTGGTAAATGGGACTTTCTGCTTTCCTTTAGTAATATGGCGAGGTTTATCAGTTTTCCTAATTTGGACCTATCTATGTGTTTTTTTTTTTTAAAGATTTATTTATTTTATTTTTGGGCGGGGGTCAGGTTGGGGAGGGAGGGGAGCAGGCGGGCCACTTCTGTTGGTCTTTCTCTATTTTCATCCGTCTTTGTTCTTTGGCTCCTGTGGGCCTCCCATCGCGGTGGCCTCTGTTGTTGCAGAGCGCCGGCTCTGGGCACATGCGCTTCAGAGCTCCGGCTCGGTAATTGGACCCATCAGTCCAGCCGCTCTGTGGCACGTGGGATCTTCCCAGGCCAGGGATCGAACCGGCGCCCCTTGTACTGCAAGGCAGTGTCCTTACCCACTGGACCACCAGGGGAAGCCCCTATCTATGTGTTCTTGAAATAAACTCATGCCATCTTTATTAACTGGTACAAGTCATTCTAACTCATGGTGGCATTTAGATTTTTTAGGAGAATGCCACCTACCCTTTTTTCACAGGAGATGAAGGTTCAAGCATTTAGGCATGAAATTCATCAGTCTACAAATTCATGCCACTGTTTCTTAAGTGATCCAGCTAACAACAATAATAAAAACAACAATAAAAATAATAGCAACAAATGTCATAAACACGTACTAAAGTTACAACAAACTGTTAATTAGTTGATATTAAGGAGGATGAGTGTTGTGTTTTCACATTTTACAAACTTGAAAATTGTGGTTATGTGGAAGCAACCTAGATGTCCATCAACAGAGAAGTGGAAAAAGAAGCTGTGGTACATATATACAATGGAACATTATTCAGCCATAAAAAGGAAGGCATTTGAGTCAGTTCTAATTGTCCAAAGTGAAGGAAATCAGAAAACAAATATCGGTTTTAAACTACAAACATGGTACTGATAATATTACCGATGAGAATCTGAAGAACTCAAACACAGCAAGAGAAACATTGAAAACTGCCTCAGTTTGCAGATTGCCTTGAGCTCAAATGCTTTGGTTATTTCATTGCTTTCTACAATCTTTGTGTTGGCAGATTCTCTTTTAGAATCAGCATTTCCATTCTTCTTTGAGAATTTACCAGAAATTGCTAGAGAATTTTGTCGAATACATTTTTAGCATTTGTTGGTAAATGGGACTTTCTGCTTTCCTTTAGTAATATGGCGAGGTTTATCAGTTTTCCTAATTTGGACCTATCTATGTGTTTTTTTTTTTTAAAGATTTATTTATTTTATTTTTGGGCGGGGGTCAGGTTGGGGAGGGAGGGGAGCAGGCGGGCCACCTCTATTGGTCTTTCTCTATTTTCATCCGTCTTTGTTCTTTGGCTCTTGTGGGCCTCCCATCGCGGTGGCCTCTGTTCTCGCAGAGCGCCGGCTCTGGGCGCATGCGCTCCAGAGCTCCGGCTCGGTAATTGGCCCCATCAGTCCAGCCGCTCCGTGGCACGTGGGATCTTCCCAGGCCAGGGATCGAGCCGGCGCCCCTTGCACTGCAAGGCGGTGTCCTTACCCACTGGACCACCAGGGGAAGCCCCTATCTATGTGTTCTTGAAATAAACTCATGCCATCTTTATTAACTGGTACAAGTCATTCTAACTCATGGTGGCATTTAGATTTTTTAGGAGAATGCCACCTACCCTTTTTTCACAGGAGATGAAGGTTCAAGCATTTAGGCATGAAATTCATCAGTCTACAAATTCATGCCACTGTTTCTTAAGTGATCCAGCTAACAACAATAATAAAAACAACAATAAAAATAATAGCAACAAATGTCATAAACACGTACTAAAGTTACAACAAACTGTTAATTAGTTGATATTAAGGAGGATGAGTGTTGTGTTTTCACATTTTACAAACTTGAAAATTGTGGTTATGTGGAAGCAACCTAGATGTCCATCAACAGAGAAGTGGAAAAAGAAGCTGTGGTACATATATACAATGGAACATTATTCAGCCATAAAAAGGAAGGCATTTGAGTCAGTTCTAATTGTCCAAAGTGAAGGAAATCAGAAAAACAAATATCGTATATTGACACATATATATGGAATCTACAAACATGGTACTGATGGATCTTATTGGCAGGGCAGCAACGGAGATGCAGAAATAGAGAACAAACTTGTGGACACAGCCGGGGAAGGAGCAGCCTGGATGAATTGAGAAAATAGCATGGAAACATATACACAACCATATGTAAAGTAGATAGTCTGCGGGAATTTGCTATAGAACTCAGGGAACTCAAACCGGTGCTCTGTGACAGCCTAGAGAGATGGAAAGGGGAAGGAGGGAGGGCTCAAAGGGAGGGAACATATGTATACTTATGGCTGATATATGCTGATGTATGGCAGAAACCAGCACAATATTCTAAAGCAATTATCCCTAGATTAAAAATAAATGGTTGGGGGCTTCCCTGGTGGTCCAGTGGGTAAGGGCACTGCCTTGCAGTGCAAGGGGCGTCAGTTCAATCCCTGGCCTGGGAAGATCCCACGTGCCATGGAGCGGCTGGACTGATGTGTCCAACTACCAAACCCGAGCTCTGGAGCGCATGCGCCCAAAGCCAGTGCTCTGCAACAAGAGAAGCCACTGCGATGGGAGGCCCACACAGGCTGAAGAATAAAGATAAATAAATGAAAGATCAATAGAAGTAGCCAAAAAAAAAGGTTAAAAAAAAATTGTTGGGGCTTCCCTGGTGGTCCAGTGGATAGAGAATCCGTCTTGCAGTGCAAGGAGCATGGGTCTGATCCGTGGACCAGGAAGATCCCACCTGCTGCAGAGTGGCTGGACCCGTGTGCCCAATTGCGAGCCAGCGCTCTGGAGCGCATGTGCCCAGAGCCAGTGCTCCGCAGTGAGAGAGCCCACTGCAATGGAGGGAGCACACAAGGCCAAAGAATAAAGATGGATGAAAGTAAATAAATCAAAAACCAATAAAGAAAAATTGTTGGGTTTCTTTGGTGGTCTCTGGTGGCTGGGTGGTAGAGAACCCACCTGCCAATGCAGGAGACTCGGGTTCCATTCCTGGTCCAGGAAGATCCCATATGCTGCGGAGCAAATATGTGCAGTTACTGAGCCTGTTCTCTAGAGCCCATACTTCACAACGAGAAAGGCCATCAACAGGCAGAAACCCGAGCACTGCACTGCAGCACCAAGCACTGCAGCTAGAGAGTAACCCCTGCTTGCTGAAACGAGAGAAAAAGCCCACACACAGCGACAAAGACCCAGCACATCCACACATAAAAATAAACAGATAAATAGTTAAAAGTTGTGGGTGAAAGTTTTTTTATAGTAAGATTTTATCTGTTCATTATGTTTGGAACTTTGCTATGTAGGTTTTTGAGTCAGACTGTGCCTCTGTTTTGTTATGGAAATTTTGTAAAAAAATTTTGGCCTCTTTTATTTATTTATTTATTTTATTTATTTTCATCCATTTTATTCTTCGGCCTGTGTGGGCCTCCCATCGCAGTGGCTTCTCTTGTTGCAGAGCACCGGCTTTGGGCGTATGCGCTCCAGAGCTCAGGCTTGGTAGTTGGACACGTTGGTCCAGCCGCTCCGTGGCACGTGGGATCTTCCCAGGCCAGGGATTGAACTGGCGCCCCTTGCACTGCAAGGCGGTGCCCTTACCCACTGGACCACCAGGGAAGCCCCCAACAATTTATTTTGCTCTTGAATGGCATTAAGACATCACAGAGTTTTGGTCAGTGACCAATTAAAAGACTATTTTTTACACATGTAGAAGATAGAGTTAATATCCTTCCTTAACAAATTAAGAAAAAAAGAAAAGAAAAACAGACAAGAAACATGACAAGAAACACATCTGAGGAGTTGCAGTGGTCAGTGAATCTAAAAAGATACTTCAAAAAAAGAAAAAAGACCACAAGACATTCCTCACTGCACTGAATAATGATGAGAAGATCATCTAAGCTGATTTCCAAGCACACTGCTACAGTCACATGCAAAAAATGGTAGATTCCTTTACCTGTTTTGCAATGCAACTCTCGAACAACCAGAAGAGTCAGACTCCTTTCAAGATGAAACACCAAGCTCAGCATCATGTTTATTTAATAGGAGACAAGATCTTGATTGGGTGGTAGAGAACCCACCTGCCAATGCAGGAGACTCGGGTTCCATTCCTGGTCCAGTAAGATCCCATAGGCTGCGGAGCAAATATGTGCAGTTACTGAGCCTGTTCTCTAGAGCCCATACTTCACAACGAGAAAGGCCATCAACAGGCAGAAACCCGAGCACTGCACTGCAGCACCAAGCACTGCAGCTAGAGAGTAACCCCTGCTTGCTGAAACGAGAGAAAAAGCCCACACACAGCGACAAAGACCCAGCACATCCACACATAAAAATAAACAGATAAATAGTTAAAAGTTGTGGGTGAAAGTTTTTTTATAGTAAGATTTTATCTGTTCATTATGTTTGGAACTTTGCTATGTAGGTTTTTGAGTCAGACTGTGCCTCTGTTTTGTTATGGAAATTTTGTAAAAAAATTTTGGCCTCTTTTATTTATTTATTTATTTTATTTATTTTCATCCATTTTATTCTTCGGCCTGTGTGGGCCTCCCATCGCAGTGGCTTCTCTTGTTGCAGAGCACCGGCTTTGGGCGTATGCGCTCCAGAGCTCAGGCTTGGTAGTTGGACACGTTGGTCCAGCCGCTCCGTGGCACGTGGGATCTTCCCAGGCCAGGGATTGAACTGGCGCCCCTTGCACTGCAAGGCGGTGCCCTTACCCACTGGACCACCAGGGAAGCCCCCAACAATTTATTTTGCTCTTGAATGGCATTAAGACATCACAGAGTTTTGGTCAGTGACCAATTAAAAGACTATTTTTTACACATGTAGAAGATAGAGTTAATATCCTTCCTTAACAAATTAAGAAAAAAAGAAAAGAAAAACAGACAAGAAACATGACAAGAAACACATCTGAGGAGTTGCAGTGGTCAGTGAATCTAAAAAGATACTTCAAAAAAAGAAAAAAGACCACAAGACATTCCTCACTGCACTGAATAATGATGAGAAGATCATCTAAGCTGATTTCCAAGCACACTGCTACAGTCACATGCAAAAAATGGTAGATTCCTTTACCTGTTTTGCAATGCAACTCTCGAACAACCAGAAGAGTCAGACTCCTTTCAAGATGAAACACCAAGCTCAGCTATTCATGTTTATTTAATAGGAGACAAGATCTTGATTGGATAATTGCAATAGCATGGGTTCTGTGGAAGGCGATTTCACCCCTCAGCTTAGTTTTCTCCCAATTCATCAGATGATATAAGATGCTGGAGGGGCTAATAAAAGTCCTTCAAGGAGTGGCTGGGTGACAAAACTTTGCTATAGGGTCATGGACTTGTGTAGAACACTGGGAAATCACATAGGCTTGTTTTTCCCTGCTTGTTGACGGTGGTGGTTTCATTCAGCTTCGCCTGATAATGGTTTGGTCAAGGTGAGGGGAGGCCCTTCCCTCCTCAGCTGCCACTCACTTTATATCAGTGCTTCCCAATTTCCCTGAGCTTGAGAATCACTGTGCTGTGCTCAGTCATTTCAATTGTGTCCGACTCTTTGCGACCCTATGGACTGTAGCCTGCCAGGCTCCTCTGTCCGTGGGATTCTCCAGGCAAGAATACTGGAGTGGGTGGCCATTTCTTCCTCCAAGGAATCGAACCTGGTTCTCCAGCATTGCAGGCAGGTTCTTTACCACTGAGCCACCGCGGAAGCCCTGAGAGTCATGAAGACTCTTATTAAAATTAGAGCACCCCTGCTACTTCACGGAGGCCTCAGCAATGGGACCAGGAATATGGACTTTACACAGCACCAGGGACTTCTTTTTTTTAATTCATGGGCATATTTAATTTTTTGATTTTTTTTTTTATTTTTGGTCATGTCACATGGCATATGGGATCTTAGTTCCCTCCCAAAACCAAGCTGGTGATCGAACTCATATCCCCTGCAGTAGAAGCATAGCATCTTAAGCACCGAACCATCAGGGAAGTCCCTGTTTAATTTTTCAGATTATATATTTGTGAAAACAAACAGAACTTGTATTCTTTTGTCTAATTTATTTCACTAAGCATGATACCCTCCAGTTCCGTGCGTGTGTGCGTGCTAAGTCGCTTCAGTCCTGTCTGACTCTTTGTGACCCTTTGGACCGTAGCCCACCAGGCTCCTCTGACCATGTGAATCTCCAGGCGAAAACACTAGAGTGGGTTGCCATGCCTTCCTCTAGGCACTCTTCTCAACCCGGGGATTGAACCTGGGTCTCCTACATTGTAGGCGGCTTATTTACCATCTGAGAGACTAGGGAAGCCCACATCCATTGCATGTTGTTGCAAATAGCAGAATTTCACTCTTTGTTCATTACTGATTGTTGTAGCTAGGATTTCTATGTGTATATGTGTGAAGTTGCTTTTGTTGTGCCAAACTATTTGTGACCCCATGGACTGTAACCCACCAGGCTGCTCTGTCTATGGGATTCTCCAGGCAAGAATACTGAAGTGGGTTGTCATTTTCTTCTCCAGGGAATCTTCCCTGACCCATGGAATGAACCCGACTCTCCTGCATTGCAGGCAGATTCTTTACCTAGAAATGATGCGAGTGGACATTTTTGTTTTGCTCCTGAATTTAGAGGAGATGCTTTCAGCTTTTCACTGTTGAGCATGCTAGCTGTAGGTACCAGGGGTCTTTTAATAGCAACAAAGATTTAAAATCATTCACTCTATACTTTAGTCACATGAATGTACAAAGCCAGTATATATTTAAAGTATACAATTAATTGAGTTTGGGCATGTATGAACCAGTGAAAGCATCAGCCTAAGTGAAATTTAAAAATACGCATATCATCTCCTAAGCTCCCCAGTGCTTCTCTATACTTCACACCTCCTCCCTTCCATTCTCAGGCAACCGCCAATCTACATTCTGACATTAGAAGTGATATTATATAAATGTCATCATCCAGTACGTACCCTTCTGTGTCTCGCTTGTTCCTTCACCATAGTTATTGTGAGAGTAATTAATGTTGCCTTGAGTATCAACAGACTGCTTATTTTCATGTTGAGTAGTATTCCACTGCAAGGATAAATCCATGCCCTCTGTGTATGGATATGTAGGTTGGTTCTAGTTGAGACTACTACAAGTAATTTTAGATAATTAAAGAGGTACAGTGAAGAAGAGGTTGCTTTTTCCTTCTCATATGAAAAATAAAGTCACTAGGAGAAAGTTAAATATGACTTATGGTCATAAAGAAGAGAAGCACTCTCTGCACATATAAAAAGACTGTCAGAAAGTATATCATCCTTCTGTTTGAGAGGTGGGGACTTGAATATTATTTTTCACAAACTCTCAGTCCCAGAAATGCAAGACAGGTTTCCCCTGATGGCTCAGTGGTGAAGAATCTGCCTGCCAATGAGGGAGACACAGGTTTGATCCCTGGTCCAGGAGGATGCCACATCCCCAGGAGCAACTAAGCCCATCGGCCACAGCCACTGAGCCTGTGCTCTAGACTTCAGGAGTCACAACTATGGAGCCCACGCACTGTAACTGCTGAAGCCTGTGTGCCTAGAGCCCATGCTCAGCAGCAAGAAAGGAATTTCACTTTTGATTTTTTAGCTAGGATTTCTATGTGTATATGTGTGAAGTTGCTTTTGTTGTGCCAAACTATTTGTGACCCCATGGACTGTAACCCACCAGGCTGCTCTGTCTATGGGATTCTCCAGGCAAGAATACTGAAGTGGGTTGTCATTTTCTTCTCAGGAATCTTCCCTGACCCATGGAATGAACCCGACTCTCCTGCATTGCAGGCAGATTCTTTACCTAGAAATGATGCGAGTGGACATTTTTGTTTTGCTCCTGAATTTAGAGGAGATGCTTTCAGCTTTTCACTGTTGAGCATGCTAGCTGTAGGTACCAGGGGTCTTTTAATAGCAACAAAGATTTAAAATCATTCACTCTATACTTTAGTCACATGAATGTACAAAGCCAGTATATATTTAAAGTATACAATTAATTGAGTTTGGGCATGTATGAACCAGTGAAAGCATCAGCCTAAGTGAAATTTAAAAATACGCATATCATCTCCTAAGCTCCCCAGTGCTTCTCTATACTTCACACCTCCTCCCTTCCATTCTCAGGCAACCGCCAATCTACATTCTGACATTAGAAGTGATATTATATAAATGTCATCATCCAGTACGTACCCTTCTGTGTCTCGCTTGTTCCTTCACCATAGTTATTGTGAGAGTAATTAATGTTGCCTTGAGTATCAACAGACTGCTTATTTTCATGTTGAGTAGTATTCCACTGCAAGGATAAATCCATGCCCTCTGTGTATGGATATGTAGGTTGGTTCTAGTTGAGACTACTACAAGTAATTTTAGATAATTAAAGAGGTACAGTGAAGAAGAGGTTGCTTTTTCCTTCTCATATGAAAAAATAAAGTCACTAGGAGAAAGTTAAATATGACTTATGGTCATAAAGAAGAGAAGCACTCTCTGCACATATAAAAAGACTGTCAGAAAGTATATCATCCTTCTGTTTGAGAGGTGGGGACTTGAATATTATTTTTCACAAACTCTCAGTCCCAGAAATGCAAGACAGGTTTCCCCTGATGGCTCAGTGGTGAAGAATCTGCCTGCCAATGAGGGAGACACAGGTTTGATCCCTGGTCCAGGAGGATGCCACATCCCCAGGAGCAACTAAGCCCATCGGCCACAGCCACTGAGCCTGTGCTCTAGACTTCAGGAGTCACAACTATGGAGCCCACGCACTGTAACTGCTGAAGCCTGTGTGCCTAGAGCCCATGCTCAGCAGCAAGAAAGGCCACCGTAATGAGAAGCCTGAAACTCAAGGGTGGTCCCTGCTTGCCGAAACTAGAGAAAAGCCTATGTAGGGGCTTCCCTGGTGGTCCAGTGGGTAAGGACACCACCTTGCAGTGCAAGGGGCGCCGGTTCGATTCCTGGCCTGGGAAGATCCCACGTGCCGCAGAGCGGCTGGACTGATGGGTCCAATTACCGAGCCGGAGCTCTGGAGCACATGTGCCTGGAGCCGGTGCTCTGCGACAACAGAGGCCACCGCAATGGGAGGCCCACACGGGCCAAAAGAACAAAGATGGATGAAAAACAGACAAATGAAAGACCAATAGAAGTGGCCCGCCTGCTCCCCTCCCTCCCCGCCCCACCCTGCCAAAATAAATAAATAAATAAATCTTAAAAAAAAAAAAAAGCCTATGTAACACTGAAGACCCAGCACAGTCCAAAAAAATAAATAAAATGTAAAAACGGAAAGGAATCCATCATCTTCACTGAATGGTTACCTCCTTGGATTCATGTACACAGGGAGATAGCTACGATCAGTCGAGGTTCACAGGTCCACATGTCACCAGGTGTGTATAAGGGCACGGAGAAGGCACGAATGAGGGGAAGAAAAGCAGAAGGTAATTTCAAGAAGAAGCTCCAAAGAGATAAAGATGCTTAGATGCTGTAGGTGAGTAACATCAGAAGGGTGGAGAACACCGTCATATTGAAGAAAGGTCAGGATGCCAGGGAAATTGACCAAGGATGACAGGGGCTGTTTGATGAGAAAAAAGGGTGGCTGAAGGGATGTTTTGGGGCTCACTTCTGTTCAGAAAGTATATCATCCTTCTGTTTGAGAGGTGGGGACTTGAATATTATTTTCACAAACTCTCAGTCCCAGAAATGCAAGACAGGTTTCCTGATGGCTCAGTGGTGAAGAATCTGCCTGCCAATGAGGGAGACACAGGTTTGATCCCTGGTCCAGGAGGATGCCACATCCCCAGGAGCAACTAAGCCCATCGGCCACAGCCACTGAGCCTGTGCTCTAGACTTCAGGAGTCACAACTATGGAGCCCACGCACTGTAACTGCTGAAGCCTGTGTGCCTAGAGCCCATGCTCAGCAGCAAGAAAGGCCACCGTAATGAGAAGCCTGAAACTCAAGGGTGGTCCCTGCTTGCCGAAACTAGAGAAAAGCCTATGTAGGGGCTTCCCTGGTGGTCCAGTGGGTAAGGACACCACCTTGCAGTGCAAGGGGCGCCGGTTCGATTCCTGGCCTGGGAAGATCCCACGTGCCGCAGAGCGGCTGGACTGATGGGTCCAATTACCGAGCCGGAGCTCTGGAGCACATGTGCCTGGAGCCGGTGCTCTGCGACAACAGAGGCCACCGCAATGGGAGGCCCACACGGGCCAAAAGAACAAAGATGGATGAAAAACAGACAAATGAAAGACCAATAGAAGTGGCCCGCCTGCTCCCCTCCCTCCCCGCCCCACCCTGCCAAAAAAGATAAATAAATAAATCTTTCAAAAAAAAAAAGCCTATGTAACACTGAAGACCCAGCACAGTCCAAAAAAATAAATAAAATGTAAAAACGGAAAGGAATCCATCATCTTCACTGAATGGTTACCTCCTTGGATTCATGTACACAGGGAGATAGCTACGATCAGTCGAGGTTCACAGGTCCACATGTCACCAGGTGTGTATAAGGGCACGGAGAAGGCACGAATGAGGGGAAGAAAAGCAGAAGGTAATTTCAAGAAGAAGCTCCAAAGAGATAAAGATGCTTAGATGCTGTAGGTGAGTAACATCAGAAGGGTGGAGAACACCGTCATATTGAAGAAAGGTCAGGATGCCAGGGAAATTGACCAAGGATGACAGGGGCTGTTTGATGAGAAAAAAGGGTGGCTGAAGGGATGTTTTGGAGACTCACAGGTAACAGTCATGAAAAGTTATAGGATGGGACCATGACAAGATCAGGGCACTGCAAGGGAAGTTGACCATGAGCTGGGCACCTATGACTTTGATGGGTCAGTTGATATCCATAGGAGTTCATGCGAAAAACCAGAGACAGAGGCTGGATCTTTGGTGATGATTAGAAGGGAGTTGAGCCAACGGGGAAGAGGAAACTGGTCCATGTATCTGGCTTGACCTTGGAAAAAACAACAGGAGCTTCTGCAACAAGGTTTCAAAGAGGCAATATGGAAGAGAAACTTTCCAGCATCAAAGAAGCTTTTAAAGAAAGCCAGAGTTTATTTCTATTTAAATTGTTAAAATGCCCAAAAGTCCCAAGGATTTTCAGGTTTAAGATGATATAACAGTCAGGTGGTAACTGTTGGTTTTTTTTCATTTCTAAAGCCTCACAGGTATCCTGAGCAATGCTCCTCTTTGAAATTTGTTCTTGGGGGGAGCCAAGATGGCAGAGGAATGAGGGGAAGATTTCACCAGCTCCCCAACAGAATCACCAGAAATTTGTTCTTGTATGAAAGCTGATATCTTGTTTGCTTCACACAAGTACATCAGTCCAGTGAGGATGGAAAACACAATGCCAGTAACAATCATTGTCATGACAAGGGCGAAAGGGGGATGACCACAGAGCAAAGTGGTCAAAACACTGCCCAGTAACAATGCTAACATTGCCGCGTAGAACAAATAGAAGCATATCCGGCACCGGTGTGAAACCTCTTCTGGTGGTATTCTTTGAAACCAGGTCCACTGATGATTAGCTGGAAAACCTGGGATCATAATGAGGTTTAGCTACAGGGATGAGAGGAAGAAGAAAGAGAAGGTCAGATAAATCAAAAGGTTAACTTGAGGCGGCTTCACTTTTAAATGAAAATTCAAATTCCACTCACCCTAAGTTATCTGCCTATCAATGCAGAAGACTCAGGTAGATGAGGGTTCAGTGCCTGGGTTGGGAAGATCACCTGGGGAAACAAATGGCAACCCACTCCAGTATTCTTACCTGGGAAAAGTCAGGGACAGAGGAGACTTGTGGGCTACAGTCCAAAGGGTTCCAAAGAGTTTGACATGACTGAACATGCACACACGCTAAGTTATAAGTGTCCTGGTGATATAATGCATAGGACTAGTGATTAAGATAACCTGGGAGCTGACTTCCAAGGGATATTTCTAGAAAATTAGGGATAATGGGTACTTTAAAATTTTTTCTTTATTTTAGGGATTATGGGTATTTAATCCTTAGTCATTTCAAATATTCCTTTCAATATCTTCATGAAGCCATTTGTCCCCAACTTCTGGATCATTTTCAGAGAAACCACTAGTGAACTGGGTGTATCATGTTGTCCCGAGGTTTGCCAGGCATGCAAAGACTCAGAAGGCACATGGCACTTTATGGAAATATCAACATTACATGGATGTAACCTAAGATTGTTCATCAGACACAGATGAAATAGAAAACAAAGCAAGAGTCTCATTATTTAATTTAGATACAGTTGTAGGGCTTCCCTGGTGGCTGAGGGAAAGAGTCCTCCTGCTAATACAAGGAACTTGGGTTTGATCCCTAGTCCAGGAAGATCCCACTGGGTTCGAAGTGACTAAGCCCAGGAGCCTGTGTTCTAGAGCCCGGGAGCTGCAACTATTGAAACCCGAATGCTCTAAGAGCCTGTACTCTAGAGAAAAGCCTGCACAGCAATGAACACCCAGCACAGCCAAAATTTTTTTTGAATAATTTTATAAAAAGATTATAGGACTTCGCTGTTGGTCCAGTGGGTAAAGAGTCTGCCTTGCAGTGCAAAGGGCACCAGTTTGATCCTTGGCCTGGGAAAATCCCATGTGCGGATAAGCTGGACTGGTGTGTCCAATTACGAGCCAGCGCCTGAGACATGCGCCCAGAGCCAGTGCTCTTGGAGAATGCAGGTTTAGGCTACAGGATGAGAGGAAGAAGAAAGAGAAGGTCAGATAAATCAAAAGGTTAACTTGAGGCGGCTTCACTTTTAAATGAAAATTCAAATTCCACTCACCCTAAGTTATCTGCCTATCAATGCAGAAGACTCAGGTAGATGAGGGTTCAGTGCCTGGGTTGGGAAGATCACCTGGGGAAACAAATGGCAACCCACTCCAGTATTCTTACCTGGGAAAAGTCAGGGACAGAGGAGACTTGTGGGCTACAGTCCAAAGGGTTCCAAAGAGTTTGACATGACTGAACATGCACACACGCTAAGTTATAAGTGTCCTGGTGATATAATGCATAGGACTAGTGATTAAGATAACCTGGGAGCTGACTTCCAAGGGATATTTCTAGAAAATTAGGGATAATGGGTACTTTAAAATTTTTTCTTTATTTTAGGGATTATGGGTATTTAATCCTTAGTCATTTCAAATATTCCTTTCAATATCTTCATGAAGCCATTTGTCCCCAACTTCTGGATCATTTTCAGAGAAACCACTAGTGAACTGGGTGTATCATGTTGTCCCGAGGTTTGCCAGGCATGCAAAGACTCAGAAGGCACATGGCACTTTATGGAAATATCAACATTACATGGATGTAACCTAAGATTGTTCATCAGACACAGATGAAATAGAAAACAAAGCAAGAGTCTCATTATTTAATTTAGATACAGTTGTAGGGCTTCCCTGGTGGCTGAGGGAAAGAGTCCTCCTGCTAATACAAGGAACTTGGGTTTGATCCCTAGTCCAGGAAGATCCCACTGGGTTCGAAGTGACTAAGCCCAGGAGCCTGTGTTCTAGAGCCCGGGAGCTGCAACTATTGAAACCCGAATGCTCTAAGAGCCTGTACTCTAGAGAAAAGCCTGCACAGCAATGAACACCCAGCACAGCCAAAATTTTTTTTGAATAATTTTATAAAAAGATTATAGGACTTCGCTGTTGGTCCAGTGGGTAAAGAGTCTGCCTTGCAGTGCAAAGGGCACCAGTTTGATCCTTGGCCTGGGAAAATCCCATGTGCCGCGGATAAGCTGGACTGGTGTGTCCAATTACGAGCCAGCGCTCTGGAGCACATGCGCCCAGAGCCAGTGCTCTGGGAGGAGAGAGGCCACTGCAGTGGGAGGCCCACATAGGCCAAAGAATAAAGATGGATGAAAATAAATAAATAAAAAACCAGTAAGAGAGGACAAAATAATAAAAAAAATGATTATAGATACAGATGGAATGGATGGATGCTAAAAGCAACATGCCATCCAGACAAAAGTAACAAACCTGCAGTGTAGGGGGCTATGTTTTCCTTTCTCTGCCAGTAGGAAGACCTGCATGCAACGTTTGACCAGCAAGACAAAAGGAAGTTTCTAGGTGCTTCCCCCTGATGCCCTTGTCCTTGCCTGAATGGACAGAAGAGGAGTCTTAAGTTCACCAGGCTTCCACATGGGAGGGACAGAGTTAGAGAGCCTTGGGGTAACTCTTGTCTTGATTGATGTTTTAACAGACAGATGAGCTGCCTGCTGTCTCAGGAACCACCTGATGATGAATATCGTTTCTAATTAATGTGGTTAAACACAGTCTCCATAACACTGTAAATCGACTATAATTTAAAAAATTAAAATGAAAAACAAGAACCACGATATTCTTAACTGAATTATGGGATTTATTTCTCCCCGTTATACTATTATTATTATTATAATCTCTAGTTTCTCAGGTAGATAGTCCATTTGATCAAGAAATCTTGGTGCTAGCACATTTTGTTGCATTTCAAGAAACGTTTCAGGGGCAATACACCACCTCAAGGACATGACTGAGCATGAGCACAGCAACTCGCCTCAAGACTGTCAAGTGTTCTAATAGTATTCTTTTTCCATTGACCGGGTTAAATTTTCCCAAATGTAGTTCTAGAGCCCGGGAGCTGCAACTATTGAAACCCGAATGCTCTAAGAGCCTGTACTCTAGAGAAAAGCCTGCACAGCAATGAACACCCAGCACAGCCAAAATTTTTTTTGAATAATTTTATAAAAAGATTATAGGACTTCGCTGTTGGTCCAGTGGGTAAAGAGTCTGCCTTGCAGTGCAAAGGGCACCAGTTTGATCCTTGGCCTGGGAAAATCCCATGTGCCGCGGATAAGCTGGACTGGTGTGTCCAATTACGAGCCAGCGCTCTGGAGCACATGCGCCCAGAGCCAGTGCTCTGGGAGGAGAGAGGCCACTGCAGTGGGAGGCCCACATAGGCCAAAGAATAAAGATGGATGAAAATAAATAAATAAAAAACCAGTAAGAGAGGACAAAATAATAAAAAAAATGATTATAGATACAGATGGAATGGATGGATGCTAAAAGCAACATGCCATCCAGACAAAAGTAACAAACCTGCAGTGTAGGGGGCTATGTTTTCCTTTCTCTGCCAGTAGGAAGACCTGCATGCAACGTTTGACCAGCAAGACAAAAGGAAGTTTCTAGGTGCTTCCCCCTGATGCCCTTGTCCTTGCCTGAATGGACAGAAGAGGAGTCTTAAGTTCACCAGGCTTCCACATGGGAGGGACAGAGTTAGAGAGCCTTGGGGTAACTCTTGTCTTGATTGATGTTTTAACAGACAGATGAGCTGCCTGCTGTCTCAGGAACCACCTGATGATGAATATCGTTTCTAATTAATGTGGTTAAACACAGTCTCCATAACACTGTAAATCGACTATAATTTAAAAAATTAAAATGAAAAACAAGAACCACGATATTCTTAACTGAATTATGGGATTTATTTCTCCCCGTTATACTATTATTATTATTATAATCTCTAGTTTCTCAGGTAGATAGTCCATTTGATCAAGAAATCTTGGTGCTAGCACATTTTGTTGCATTTCAAGAAACGTTTCAGGGGCAATACACCACCTCAAGGACATGACTGAGCATGAGCACAGCAACTCGCCTCAAGACTGTCAAGTGTTCTAATAACTATGTTATTCATTTTAATCCATTGACCGTGTTTGTGCTTTTGCATGAAGAGGAACTCTATTCTCGCTCCTCAATGAATAGTCAAGTAGTCTTCTACCACTTATGGAATATTGAATCCTTGCACATTATTTTGAATGCTACCCCTATGATATTAAATAACTACACTACAGGATGTATTTTGTATTTTGACACTCTACCTTCCATTTGTATCTAATCTTTTGCCAGCCCCAAATTGTACTGATGTAAACCCCATTTGGTGATCCTGTTGGAAGTATTTCCCAACAACCTGTCTTTTAGACTTCTCCTGGCATATGAAAAAAACCCAGCGGTTTATAACTTAAATTGAACTTGTGACAATTTCTTAGAAAGACATTAAGTGAAAAGTGTTAGTCACTCAGTCGTGTTCTACTCTTTGTGACCCCACAGAGTGTAGCCTGCCAGATTCCTCTGTCCATGGAATTCTCTAGGCAAGAATACTGGAGAGGGTTGCCACGCCCTTCTCCAGGGGATCTTCCCAACCCGGGGATCGAACCCAAAGACATTACATTTCATAATAATAAGTATTGTTTCTCAGGAAGGGCTCGCTACTGAGTTCATCTTTCTAGTCTTCATTACTATTTTATGCTCATTTCTTTTTTTTTGGTGGGTAGGTCGGGTTGGGGAGGGAGGAGGGCGGGCGGGCCACTTCTATTGGTCTTTCATTTGTCCATTTTCATCCATCTTTCTTCTTTGGCCCGTGTGGGCCTCCCATCGCGGTGACCTTTCTTGTCGCAGAGCACCGGCTCTGGGCGCATGCGCTCCAGAGCTCCGGCTCGGTAGTTGGACACATCGGTCCAGCCGCTCCGCGGCACATGGGATCTTCCCAGGCCAGGGATGGAACCGGCGCCCCTTGCACTGCAAGGCAGTGTCCTTACCCACTGGACCACCAGGGAAGCCCTTATGCTCATTTCTTATTTAATATTTATATTTCTGTTCCTTTATGTATAACACAAGATTACATAATTATATCAAGTGACATATGATTAACTTGGTATAATAATTGAAAATTCTATTCATTCTATTTCTAACTGGCAGTCACCACAATAAAGGAAAACTACTACATTTGTATACCATTGCTTACAAGTAGCCATTTAAATTTGTTGTACTAATTCTAAAACTCTTACTTGAATTCTGGATTTTTTAAGCATACAATCATATCATAAGGATAATTTTCCCAATCATTTTCCTATTTCATTTTCCTATTTTATTGCATCTGGTGGTCTTCAAATCAACTCACATGTATCCTCAAGGGACACAGAATCTCTTCATGTTTGGAAAGCTCCCTCAGTCTTCACAGCCTCAGCTTTCTACGGTCCTTCCTACAGCTGCTCTGCCTGCAGTCAGGGTATCCCTTTGGCAGGTGCCCTTCTTCTCAAAGGAAAATCATCTCTCATTTGTATTTATCTTGCTATGGTGTATTGCATTAGGGTAGGTATTAAAAAGTATCCAAGGTACAACATGTAGGCACAATTAGAAAATATAAGTATTGGGGCTTCTTTGGTGGTGCAGCAGGTAAGGACACTGCCTTGCAGTGCAAGGGGCGCCGATTCAATCCCTGGCCTGGGAAGATCCCATGTGTCGCGCAGCAGCATGAGCTGGAGCTCTGGAGCGCGTGCGCCCAAAGCTGCTGATCTGCAACGAGAGAGGCCACTGCGATGGGAGGCCCACACGGGCCAAAGAAGAAAGATGGATGAAAATAGACAAATGAAAGACCAATAGAAGTGGCAAAAAAATTAAAAAAACCCCAAAAACAAACAAAAAAAAACACAGAGAAATGTAAGTATCTATCTTAAGAAAATAAATGACTAATAACCGGGTAATAAATTGTTTTACCGGTGGAAGTCATTTATTTTGTGCTGTTAACAAAAAATGGAGGAATCAGTGGAAGCTTCAGCTCAGGAAAATAACTTGATAAAAAAATCACTGTTTAATTTTTGCCTGTAACCCTGAAGGAGTTCAACATATTAAATAACATTGTTATATGTGCTCATCTCTATGTGTGTGAATGAGCTTCTTTTGTTTGAGAAAAATAAGTAAAAAATAAATATTAGTCTCATGGTAACCGTGAGAATTCTATACATAAAGAGGCATTTTGAAAAAGGAAATTAGAAAATAAATAACATATTACTACATCATTGGGGATTAAACTCTCATGGGGTAACTTTTCATATTAAAAATATGATTTGCACTGTGTTGTTTTGATCACTTGTATAGTAATTGTATTTGTAGCTTAGAAGAAACTTAACACCTAGAGTCTTATAGTCAAAAACATCTTTTTAAGTTTAGTTTTATATATATATTGTTACTGCAGAGAACTATGATATGTTGCTCAAAAAAGACTTAAGGCATAGCATATTACATTAGGACACACCTCTAGGTGAGAGAGCATGGAATAAAAAAGAAGTTGAAGAAAAGGAAATGGAGGATGTGAGGTTTTGGATCGTTAATGAAGAACTCAGTTCATGTATATTTCAAACAGATGATGGAGTTGAAGATTCAAATTCAATGCATGCATTTAAAAGTCATGTTGCATTGAAACATCATTTATAATATATCAGTGCCTCATTTGTGAATATTTTAATTTATGATGAATTGCTCTAGAAGTCAATTAAATATATAATGAAGGACAGAATTGTCCTCCAAAAATGTTATTTTTCTTGGACTTCCAACACTGTGGAAACTACAGAGCTGTGTACATGACATTTCTCAGAAACACTTTGTTTCTCATGCTCTTTGAGACATGCTGATTCTGCTTTACACATTTAGAGAACATTTCAGTTCTTCCTTGACCAATTGTGATGAAACTATTTAGGGAGATTTTTTAAATGCATTCTCAGCGTTTATTGATAAATGGATTTGTTGATAAATGGGACTTTCTGCTTTCTTTTATTAGTATGATGGCATTTGATGATTTTCTAAATTTGGATTAATCTTTGTGTCCTGAAATAAACCCTCATAGGCATCCTGCTTAAAGTTATTCACTAATTTTCCGGCACATAACTGAGTTACTGTAGGTGAATGCTCTTAAATGTAGAAGATGCAAGATGGAAGCTCTAGGGTTTACGGGTGATATGTCACAAAGTCTACAACTTACTCTCAAATCATTTCAATAATAATAATATCTATAATGACAATAATTACATAGACATGTATCACAGTAATGACCAAATAGCCTGTTGCATTTTTAAGTATAGATAAGCAATCTTTTGGTTAAACATCTGTAAATTAAAACTATTATGATTAAAGTTTTTGCTCTTTAAAAAAAAAAAAAAACAGAGGTTTATTTGCTCATGTTTTTAGGAATATTTACTTGTATGTTTTAAACTTAAGGCCCCAATTTTGTTGTGGGAATTTTGTGTGCTGAGGCTAGGGTAAATCTACCTACTTTTGTAAAATAATCACAAAGCTTTCCAGAAACTCAAAGGAATCCCAGCCCTTTCCTAAATTCTTAGGCATAGCATATTACATTAGGACACACCTCTAGGTGAGAGAGCATGGAAAAAAGAGAAGTTGAAGAAAAGGAAATGGAGGATGTGAGGTTTTGGATCGTTAATGAAGAACTCAGTTCATGTATATTTCAAACAGATGATGGAGTTGAAGATTCAAATTCAATGCATGCATTTAAAAGTCATGTTGCATTGAAACATCATTTATAATATATCAGTGCCTCATTTGTGAATATTTTAATTTATGATGAATTGCTCTAGAAGTCAATTAAATATATAATGAAGGACAGAATTGTCCTCCAAAAATGTTATTTTTCTTGGACTTCCAACACTGTGGAAACTACAGAGCTGTGTACATGACATTTCTCAGAAACACTTTGTTTCTCATGCTCTTTGAGACATGCTGATTCTGCTTTACACATTTAGAGAACATTTCAGTTCTTCCTTGACCAATTGTGATGAAACTATTTAGGGAGTTTTTTCAAACGCATTCTCAGCGTTTATTGATAAATGGATTTGTTGATAAATGGGACTTTCTGCTTTCTTTTATTAGTATGATGGCATTTGATGATTTTCTAAATTTGGATTAATCTTTGTGTCCTGAAATAAACCCTCATAGGCATCCTGCTTAAAGTTATTCACTAATTTTCCGGCACATAACTGAGTTACTGTAGGTGAATGCTCTTAAATGTAGAAGATGCAAGATGGAAGCTCTAGGGTTTACGGGTGATATGTCACAAAGTCTACAACTTACTCTCAAATCATTTCAATAATAATAATATCTATAATGACAATAATTACATAGACATGTATCACAGTAATGACCAAATAGCCTGTTGCATTTTTAAGTATAGATAAGCAATCTTTTGGTTAAACATCTGTAAATTAAAACTATTATGATTAAAGTTTTTGCTCTTTAAAAAAAAAAAAAAACAGAGGTTTATTTGCTCATGTTTTTAGGAATATTTACTTGTATGTTTTAAACTTAAGGCCCCAATTTTGTTGTGGGAATTTTGTGTGCTGAGGCTAGGGTAAATCTACCTACTTTTGTAAAATAATCACAAAGCTTTCCAGAAACTCAAAGGAATCAGCTCCTCAGGCCATCCCTAGGTAAATGTGTGACCAACTTTTAAAATTCTTTGGAAAAGGTTGTGTGTTTGGAGTTTCTGTCCTTTCTAAATTTAATTTTGGTATGTCTATGTTCCAGAAAATGACTTGTGTAGCCTAACATGTGAAGTATATAGGCATGAAGTTTTCCATTATCTTTTTGCTAATTTTTTGCCCAGTGTTTCTTGTTTCATTTACAATAAGTTTTTCATTGACTTGACAGGGTTCATTTATTTTCAAAAAGAAAAAAAACACTTTTCTTTTCCAAAAACAGGTTTTTTTACTTGTGTCCATCAACCATAAAACATTTGCTTTCCAATTGGTTAATTTTAGATGTTCATATTAAATTCCTCCTCTGTGTCCAATGTTTGAAAAACTTTTTTTCAACTGCTAGGTTGAATGCATATTTTGTGTAATTTCAATCTTGCTAAATAAAAAAGTTCAAGTATTTACTGAAAAAAATGAGCACAGCTTCCATAAAGGAAAAAAGATATTAGAGATGACATTTAAGAGACAGATGGGAGAATATATTTTCAGCATAGAAAAGACAGAGTTAAAATCCATTATATACAAAGGACACTGAAAATTAAAGGGAAAAAAATAGAAAAACTGACAAAGGACATGAGAGAAAATCCATGCATAAGGAATTGCAAAGCTCTGCGAATCTCAAAAGATACTCCTGATCATCCCTAGTCATGAAAAAAAGAGCATTGTTAATGACGTCCAATCACACCACTACTTTTATATAAATATAAAAAAATCGTAGTGTGCTTTACCTGATATTAAATGCAGCTTTTCCTCAACAGAAACCAGCAAACACCCCTCAAGGTGAAGTGCCAAGCACAGCTCTTTGTGTTTCTTTTATAGGAGACAGGATCTTGATTGGATAATTGCAATAGCATGGATTCTATAGAGAACCATTTCACTCATTAGCTTAGCTTTCTCCCAGTTCATCCAATGATATAAGATGCTGGGGCACTGAGAAACTTCTTAAAGGAGAGACTGGTGACAAACGCTTGTTATGTGATGGTTAAAGATAATGTGCCATGAGTAAAGCTTGGGAAATAATAATTTGTGTTCCCCCCCCCCCCATGTTAATGGTAGTGATTTCATTTAGCTTCACCTAATGATGGTTTGGTAAAGATAAGAGCTGCCACCCAATGGGTACCAGAGGTTCCCAACTGGCCTGAGCCTGAGAATTCCCTGGATCCTTGTTGAAAGCACAATTCACCTGGTGCTTCATGGACCTTCCAGTAGTGGGACCAGGAGCATGGACCTCCCATAGCATCATAGGCTTCTTAATATCAGCACACTAATATTAAGTGTGCTGGGGAAACTCAGCTTAAAATCATTTACTTTGTGCTTCTTCTTTTTTAAATTTTTTGCCCTCTTGGTTAATTTTAGATGTTCATATTAAATTCCTCCTCTGTGTCCAATGTTTGAAAAACTTTTTTTCAACTGCTAGGTTGAATGCATATTTTGTGTAATTTCAATCTTGCTAAATAAAAAAGTTCAAGTATTTACTGAAAAAAATGAGCACAGCTTCCATAAAGGAAAAAAGATATTAGAGATGACATTTAAGAGACAGATGGGAGAATATATTTTCAGCATAGAAAAGACAGAGTTAAAATCCATTATATACAAAGGACACTGAAAATTAAAGGGAAAAAAATAGAAAAACTGACAAAGGACATGAGAGAAAATCCATGCATAAGGAATTGCAAAGCTCTGCGAATCTCAAAAGATACTCCTGATCATCCCTAGTCATGAAAAAAAGAGCATTGTTAATGACGTCCAATCACACCACTACTTTTATATAAATATAAAAAAATCGTAGTGTGCTTTACCTGATATTAAATGCAGCTTTTCCTCAACAGAAACCAGCAAACACCCCTCAAGGTGAAGTGCCAAGCACAGCTCTTTGTGTTTCTTTTATAGGAGACAGGATCTTGATTGGATAATTGCAATAGCATGGATTCTATAGAGAACCATTTCACTCATTAGCTTAGCTTTCTCCCAGTTCATCCAATGATATAAGATGCTGGGGCACTGAGAAACTTCTTAAAGGAGAGACTGGTGACAAACGCTTGTTATGTGATGGTTAAAGATAATGTGCCATGAGTAAAGCTTGGGAAATAATAATTTGTGTTCCCCCCCCCCCCATGTTAATGGTAGTGATTTCATTTAGCTTCACCTAATGATGGTTTGGTAAAGATAAGAGCTGCCACCCAATGGGTACCAGAGGTTCCCAACTGGCCTGAGCCTGAGAATTCCCTGGATCCTTGTTGAAAGCACAATTCACCTGGTGCTTCATGGACCTTCCAGTAGTGGGACCAGGAGCATGGACCTCCCATAGCATCATAGGCTTCTTAATATCAGCACACTAATATTAAGTGTGCTGGGGAAACTCAGCTTAAAATCATTTACTTTGTGCTTCTTCTTTTTTTTTAAATTTTGCCCTCTTGTATTGGTTTTTCATTTATTTATTTTCATCCATTGTTTTTCTTTGGCCTGTGTGGGCCTCCCATTGCAGTGGCCTCTCTTGTTGCAGAGCACCAGCTCTGGGCGTGTGGGCTCCAAAGCGCTGGCTTGTAATTGGACACACTGGTCCAGCTGCTCCGCAGCACGTGGGATCTTCCCGGGCCAGGGATTGAACCGGTGCCCCCCACACTGCAAGGCGGACTCTTCGCCCACTGGACCACCAGGGAAGCCCTACTTTGTGCTTCTTTATTTACAGCTTCATGGATGTACAAATGAGGTATAAAAGATGGTACAAATTTAAAGTGTAAAGTTCAAGGCGTTTTGACATATCTATGGAAATGTTAGTAGCTCAGTCGTGTCCCAACTCTTTGTGACCGCATGGACTGTAGCCTGCCAGGCTCCTCTGTCCATGGAATTTTCCAGGCAAGAATATTGGAGTGGGTTGCATTCCTTTCTCCAGGGGATCAAGTGTAATATCAATAAAAGCACCTGCAAAAATAAGATCATAAACACATCCGCTGTCCTTCAAAGTTTCCTTATGTCCTCTTGTAATCCATGCCTCTCTCCTTCTTCTGTGCAAGTTACCACCCAATCTGCTTTCTGTTACTAAAAATTACTTTGCGTTTTATGTAAATAGCATCAAGTGTGTAGTTTTCTGTTTTTCTTCTTTCCTGTAGGATAATTATGTTGAGATTCATTTGTGCTGTTTTGAGTATCTGTATAACTTGTTCCTTTTTTTTTTGGCCTCTTTTATTGGTCCTTCATTTATTTATTTTCATCCATCTTAATTCTTTGGCCTGTGTGGTCCTCCCATTGCAGTGGCCTCTCCCATTGAAGAGCACCGGCTCTGGGTGCATGCGCTCCAGAGCGCTGGCTCATAATTGGATGCAACAGTTTAGCCGCTCTGCGGCATGTGGGATCCTCCTGAGCCAGGGATTGAACTGGAGTCCATTGCACTGCAAGGTGGTGTCTTTACCTAGCTTGTTTCTTTTTATGTTGAGTAATATTGCACTGTATAGATATATCCCTGTTGGTTTAACCATTCTCTTGTTTATAAATATTAGGTTGTTTCCACTTTGAGGCCATTACAAATAACTTAGGAAATTAAAGAGGTAGGATAGATGCCAATTTACTAATTTTTTTAATTGAAAAGGAAAACTTTTGACAAAAACTTGAAAACATGTAGACTGGAAATACAGATTAAAAATTAAAACTCTTATTTATGTGGAAAAAAGGTGATTAGAAAACCAATCACTCTTATGTTTGTGAGTTGAATATCTTTTATTACAGAACTTTTCAGAAATGCAAGATATTTCCAAAATATCAGGGGGATGCTTCTCCATTCCAGTGATGGAGAAGCCAAGACAAAAAGTTTGTGGTTTAAAAAGGAACACATTTGAGTCAGTTCTGAGGTGGATGAACCTCAAGCCTATTATACAGAGAGAAGTAAGTCAGAAAGAGAATATCCTATACTAACACATATATATGGAATATAGGAGGATGGAACTGAATTATTTGCAGGGCAGCAATGAAGGTACAGACATAGAGAATAGATCAAATTAAAAAGCACCTGCAAAAATAAGATCATAAACACATCCGCTGTCCTTCAAAGTTTCCTTATGTCCTCTTGTAATCCATGCCTCTCTCCTTCTTCTGTGCAAGTTACCACCCAATCTGCTTTCTGTTACTAAAAATTACTTTGCGTTTTATGTAAATAGCATCAAGTGTGTAGTTTTCTGTTTTTCTTCTTTCCTGTAGGATAATTATGTTGAGATTCATTTGTGCTGTTTTGAGTATCTGTATAACTTGTTCCTTTTTTTTTTGGCCTCTTTTATTGGTCCTTCATTTATTTATTTTCATCCATCTTAATTCTTTGGCCTGTGTGGTCCTCCCATTGCAGTGGCCTCTCCCATTGAAGAGCACCGGCTCTGGGTGCATGCGCTCCAGAGCGCTGGCTCATAATTGGATGCAACAGTTTAGCCGCTCTGCGGCATGTGGGATCCTCCTGAGCCAGGGATTGAACTGGAGTCCATTGCACTGCAAGGTGGTGTCTTTACCTAGCTTGTTTCTTTTTATGTTGAGTAATATTGCACTGTATAGATATATCCCTGTTGGTTTAACCATTCTCTTGTTTATAAATATTAGGTTGTTTCCACTTTGAGGCCATTACAAATAACTTAGGAAATTAAAGAGGTAGGATAGATGCCAATTTACTATTTTTTAATTGAAAAGGAAAACTTTTGACAAAAACTTGAAAACATGTAGACTGGAAATACAGATTAAAAATTAAAACTCTTATTTATGTGGAAAAAAGGTGATTAGAAAACCAATCACTCTTATGTTTGTGAGTTGAATATCTTTTATTACAGAACTTTTCAGAAATGCAAGATATTTCCAAAATATCAGGGGGATGCTTCTCCATTCCAGTGATGGAGAAGCCAAGACAAAAAGTTTGTGGTTTAAAAAGGAACACATTTGAGTCAGTTCTGAGGTGGATGAACCTCAAGCCTATTATACAGAGAGAAGTAAGTCAGAAAGAGAATATCCTATACTAACACATATATATGGAATATAGGAGGATGGAACTGAATTATTTGCAGGGCAGCAATGAAGGTACAGACATAGAGAATAGACTTATGGACACAGGAGAGGGGGAGGAAGGAGATGGGAAGATGTATGGAGAGAGCAACAAGGAAACCTACATTACCATATGTAAAATAGTCAATGGGAATTTGCTATATGACTCAGGGAACTTAAACAGGGGCCCCATGACAACCTAGAAGGAGGGATGGGGTGAAAGGTAGGAGGGAGGCTCAAGAGGGAGGGGACGTAAGTATACCTATGGCTGATTCATGTTGATGTTTGGCAGAAAACAACAAAATTATGTAAAGCAATTTTTCTTCAATTAAAAAAGTTTAAGGGCTTCCCTGGTGGTTCAGTGGGTAAAGAGTCCGCCTTGCAGTGCAACAGGTGCCGGTTCAATCCCTGACCTGGGAGCATCCCATATGCCACAAAGTAGCTGGACCGGTGTGTCTAATTACCGAGCCAGCGCTCTGGAGTGCATGCATCCAGAGTCAGTGCTCTGCAACGAGAGGTGCTCTGAAACAAGAGCCAGTGCTCTGCAACGGCGATGGGAGGCCCTTACAGGCCAAATAATTAAGATGGATGAAAATAAATAAATGAAGGACCAATAAGCGAGGCCAAAATTAAAAAAAAAAAAGTTTATAGTTGTGTTTAAAATAATACCACGGAATGGTTTGTATGTGATGTCGGCAGAAAGGCAGGGTACCATAATCCAACTCCTTGCACTTTTGGGAGGAACATGTTTTTATTTCCTGTAATATTTCACTGAGTTACCAAGATAGAGGCATCTATACATACATATTGATACATACATACACACACAGATAGATGGATAGATGGATGGATCTATTTATAAATATATATGCATGGGGTAAAGAATCTGCCTGCAATGCGGAAAACCTGGGTTCAATCCCTGATGTTTCCTCAGGAATTTTCTATCCCATGACCCTCTCCGACTTCACCTTGGCTATAAGTACCCGCTTGACCATGTTGTATGCAGAACTCAGCCCAAAGGGCTTCCCTGGTACAGTGGCTAAGACTCTGCATTCCCAACACAGAGGGTCTGGGTTTGATCCCTGGTCAGGGAACTGGATCTCACATGCCACAGCTAAGACCTAGCATTAGCCAAATAAAATAAACAAATAAAAGAAGAATTGAGTCCAGTTCTACACTGAGGTCTCTTTTCCTCATTACAGCATTTCCTGAATAAAATCTGATCTTATTACTTTAACTTCTGCCTGACTCTGCTTTCCTTGGACATCAAAAAGAAGCTCAGGACTTCCTTGGTGGAACAGTGGTTAAGACTCTGCGCTTCCACTGCAGGGGAGACAGGTTCAATCTCTGGTCAGGGAAGATCCCACATGCTGTGCAGAGCATGCTAGGAAAGGAGAAGGAAGAAGAGGGGAGGAAGGACGTGGCAGGTGAGGAGGGCTGTGAGCTTGGCACCTGTGGTCTTGACAGGTCACCTCTATACTTGTTAAAATCTGTAGAAATTGACAGAAGACAGATGAGAAGCACCAGTGACGGTAGGAAGAGAACAGGGAGATTGGGAGCAGAAAGACAAGCAAGATGAAAGTAGTTCTGAGATGAATTGGAGAGACGACTTCTGCAGGAAAAAAGATTTCATATGGGCAAGAGAGAACAAGCACGTTCCTCCAGACTCAGAAAACAGACCTTTTTAGAAGCCAGAGTTTATTTCTGCATTAATTACACTCAAGGAACTTTCAGAAATTTAAGAGACCCAGCGATCTCTAGATTTATGTAGAAGATCATAGCCAGGTGCTGAACGTTGCCGCCTCTGCTTCGGAACTCTCAGGATAACTGCGGGCATTTTGACGGTTCACCAATTCTTCTGGTCCAAGAGTGGTGTATTGTGAGTTTCGGCATGATTGATACAAAACCATCCCTCCAGAAATAAGCATTAAAATGACGCCAGAAGCAATCATTGTCACTGAGAGGGAGAAAGGGAAGTGTTCACCAAAGAAGGCTCTCACAGCAATTTTGAGGAGCACAATCATTAATCCAATAGAGAACCAATAGGTGGGCTTGCAGAATTCTTGCTTTAGTCTTTGAAACCAGGTCCACTGACCACGAGCTTGAGTTGCTGGGATCATGACGAGTCTTATCTGTAGGATGAGGGGTAGGAAAAAAATTGTTGTTTGTTGTTTAGTTGCTAAGTTGTGTCCAAAATAAATATGAAAAAAAGAAATCTTTAATGACTTTCAAACATACCAGAATATATATTTTTTAAAATGTAATTTCCTTTACCTGATTAAATGAATCTTTTTAATAAACAGGCAAACACCCTTCAAGATGAAACGCTGAGCACAGCTACTTCACTGCGTTTCTTTTATAGGAGACAGGATCTTGATTGGATAATTGCAACAACATGAATTCTACGGCGAGCCTTTTTCACCTGTCAGCTTTGATCCAAATTCATCCAATGTTGGAAGACGATGAGGGACTGAGAATCTTGTGGGACGTGCACGGATTATATGCTGGTTAAGGATCATGCGAAGATGCAAAGAGACAACTCATTGGAAAAGATGTTGATGTTGGGAATGATTGAGGGCAAGAGGAGAAGGGGCCGGCAGAGGACGAGACAGTTGGATGGCACCACCAAGTCAATGAACGTGAGTTTCAGCAAACTCTGGAAGATGGTGAAGGACAGGGAGGCCTGGGGTGCTGCAGACCACAGGGTTGCAAAGAGTCAGACACGACCGAGCCACTGAACTGAAGGATCATGCACTTAATGTGAAATGCTAGGCAATCATAGGTTTGGTTCTCCCTGGGGTTTTAATGGTGGTGATTTCATTTGGCTTCACCTGATGATGGTTTGGTCAAGATGAGGGAGGCCTCCTTCTCAGATGTCATCCTGTTGATACCAGTGGTTTCCAACTGCCCTGAGCTTAAGAATCCTTTTTAAAGATTTTTTTTTTTTTCATGTGGACCATTTTTAAAGTCTTTATTGAACTTGTTACGATATTGCTTCTGTTATATACTTTGGGTTTTTTTGGCCATGGTGCATGTACGATCTTAACTCCCTGACCAGGGATTGAACCCACACCGGAATTTTGAAGTGTAAATCAGTGGGTTTTGACATATGTATATGTAGATGAACACATCAGCACAAATAAGGTCATAAACACATCCTTCACCCCCTTAAGAATCCCTTGGTAATCCGCATCTTCTCTCCCAGCCCCAGGCAACCACTGACACTTTTTATTACTGTAGATTACTTGAAAATGAAAGTACAACTAAGAAATAACTTCGCTCTTGGCTCTTAGCTCTTGACTCTCTCCCCTGCTCTTTGCTAGGGCTCTTGGTCCTCCCTCTTGGACCCTTCTTTCTCTCCCTGCTCGCCTCTCTCTCCTGGTCATGCTTGTGTAGCCAGATCCCTCGTGGTGGCTCCTACCTAAGCCCAATATGAATAAACCTGATTCTCCTCCCTGGCAAAAAGAAAAAAAAAAAAAAAAAAACTTCTTCAGTAGTAGTTTCTTCCAAAATCATACCTTCTAAGTTTAAAATAAGTTGACAGGCATCAGGAGAAGTTCCCTAGTGTCTGGGCCCCATCTCCTTGCAGTCAAACTGTATCAAAATTCTGAAGATGCCACTAACTAGCCTAGGGCATCTCTTCAAGGGCAAAGCTGTGCTTTGTGTAGTATGGCAATCTGGGCAGTTTTGTAGGAACTTAACAGTGAAAGGGTATGTGGGTAAGTGAATCAAATAGTTGTCTCATTTACATCAGCTACCATCTCTTTGGCGGCCAAGAGATACCCTTTTTAGGTGAGTCAAAACTGTGCACATATGGCTGAGTCCCTTCACAGTTCACCTGAAACTATGACATTGTTTTTTTTTGTTGTTGTTGTTGAGTTTTGTTGTTTACTGCCAAACATCAACATGAATCAGCCATAGCCCAGTACAAAATGGTTTTGGTGTTAAAAAAAGAAAATCATATATATGCCCTATTTCTTGTAGCTTCAAGTAAAGAAAGTACCCCAAGTTATACCATGTATTAATCCTTTTAAGATAGTGTTGACCTAAGATATAGAATCTTGGGTTGAATGTAATCACCTGAATAATCTGTCATCTTGTCTTTCCAAGACCATTATACAGAAATCACTCTAACCAGAATATTATGTGATCTTTTATCACATGCACTAATTCCTTTAAGATCCGAGGACTGAAAAAAAAAAAAAGAACCGAGGACTGATGAGGGTTCTTGGTTTGTAAAGTCCTAATTGGGAACTTGATGTCGAGTATTAATACACTAATTGTAGGCAAGAAAAACAGCAAATTTACAAGAAAAACAAATGTAGGTAGTATAGAATTTCCAAAATTTAATTAAAAGACTTCTTTGCTAATTAAACCCTGAAACCTCTATGAACTCAAAGTAGAGTGTTTTTCGTATCGTTGTAAGACAATAGGACTTAGCAATTTCTTTGTACTTATATTTAAATACTTCTCCAGAGTACTGAAAGACAATGTGATCTTTATTAAACACTTGGACAGTCTTAAATACATTCAGGGGATTTAAAATATTAAATTTTCCATGCTCACTACAGTTCCTAAAAAATAAATTAACTAAGATACAAATATTTCTTCAGAACAAAAATATTGGGGGCTTCCCTAGTGGTCCAGTGGGTAAGGACATCGCCTTGCAGTGCAAGGGGCGCTGGTTCGATGCCTGGCCTGGGAAGCTCTCACGTGCCGCAGAGCGGCTGGACCGATGTGTCCAATTACCGAGTCGGAGCTCTGGAGCGCATGTGCCCAGAGCTGGTGCTCTGCGACAAGAGGCCACCGCGATGGGAGGCCCACATGGGCTGAAGAACAAAGATGGATGAAAAATAAATAAATGAAAGACCAATAGAAGTGGCCCGCTCACCTCCCCCAACCCATCCCCTGCCAAAAAAGAAATCATTAAATTAAAAAAAAAAAAAATGCAGGTTTCTCCCACCAGATCTGGTTTTGACTATGAATCCAGAAAATTCAGGGTTGACTTCCAATGAAATGTAAGCCACATACTGGACCTCTTCACCCACAAAGGAATGTAAATTTACATAATGCATGGATTTCCAGGACTCCTTTTGGCTCCTGGGTAGGACATTCTTGGCTCATAGCCCTTGCAGCCACAAGGAAGGCATCCCTGACTTCTTGGAAATCCAGCACCATGATTGAATGTTTTCATTACAATCCAGAATTGTCTCTAAATCAATTGGGGATTGTTGAAAAGCTCATCTAACCAGAATATTATGTGATCTTTTATCACATGCACTAATTCCTTTAAGATCCGAGGACTGAAAAAAAAAAAAAGAACCGAGGACTGATGAGGGTTCTTGGTTTGTAAAGTCCTAATTGGGAACTTGATGTCGAGTATTAATACACTAATTGTAGGCAAGAAAAACAGCAAATTTACAAGAAAAACAAATGTAGGTAGTATAGAATTTCCAAAATTTAATTAAAAGACTTCTTTGCTAATTAAACCCTGAAACCTCTATGAACTCAAAGTAGAGTGTTTTTCGTATCGTTGTAAGACAATAGGACTTAGCAATTTCTTTGTACTTATATTTAAATACTTCTCCAGAGTACTGAAAGACAATGTGATCTTTATTAAACACTTGGACAGTCTTAAATACATTCAGGGGATTTAAAATATTAAATTTTCCATGCTCACTACAGTTCCTAAAAAATAAATTAACTAAGATACAAATATTTCTTCAGAACAAAAATATTGGGGGCTTCCCTAGTGGTCCAGTGGGTAAGGACATCGCCTTGCAGTGCAAGGGGCGCTGGTTCGATGCCTGGCCTGGGAAGCTCTCACGTGCCGCAGAGCGGCTGGACCGATGTGTCCAATTACCGAGTCGGAGCTCTGGAGCGCATGTGCCCAGAGCTGGTGCTCTGCGACAAGAGGCCACCGCGATGGGAGGCCCACATGGGCTGAAGAACAAAGATGGATGAAAAATAAATAAATGAAAGACCAATAGAAGTGGCCCGCCCACCCCCCTCCCTCCCCAACCCACCCCCTGCCAAAAAAGAAATCATTAAATTAAAAAAAAAAAAAATGCAGGTTTCTCCCACCAGATCTGGTTTTGACTATGAATCCAGAAAATTCAGGGTTGACTTCCAATGAAATGTAAGCCACATACTGGACCTCTTCACCCACAAAGGAATGTAAATTTACATAATGCATGGATTTCCAGGACTCCTTTTGGCTCCTGGGTAGGACATTCTTGGCTCATAGCCCTTGCAGCCACAAGGAAGGCATCCCTGACTTCTTGGAAATCCAGCACCATGATTGAATGTTTTCATTACAATCCAGAATTGTCTCTAAATCAATTGGGGGCTTCCATTGTTGAAAAGCTATCATCCTGCTCGAGAAAAATACATCTTGCTTTTTTAAATATAGAGAACTAGAGGGATTAGAAGGAAACTGGACACACAGGACGGTAAACATCTGCACTATTTATTCAACAGGGACTAAGCTACAGGTTGAAGAACCACACTAACTGTTGCAAAATCCTTAGTTGGCTAACAGATGGGATTAAAAAACCTAATAGCTATCACCAGACAACTGTCACGGAGAGCAAATTATGAGGTAAGCTTGACCTAGGCAAAGCCAGTAGACATAAATCTTCATCTTTGAATAAATGAAGTCTCTTGGCAACCCCTTCCCATAAAACTGTTTCTATAATAAGCAAATCAATTACACTAAACCCCTATATTAAACATAGTATACTGACTTTTATAAGCCTAAAAGTACAGTAGAATGAAAACACGTATGTTGTGTTTCAAAGGCTTTCATGATTTAAAAACCTAGAGAACCACCTAAAGCTAAATTCCTTTAGTCATTACGTTCATCAGTAGGACCTTTGAAAGTATGCCTCACTCGGCCCTTTCTGTACTAGTGACTGCATCACTTACCACAGAGATGTGCACCCCAACTCAGATCCAGTGAAAGTACCTGCAAAGTCATTCACAGCCTAGATATGTCTGTCAATGACCCAAAGTTTACGAGTCTCCCCTCCCGAGCCTCTTCCCCTAGATAAATCGATGTAGGGTGAGGAGTAACCTGGAGGAAGATGGAGAAGCTGAAGGGAGTTAAGTATTTTGTCTCAAGAGTGCAGGATCTGATGCGGTGCCTCTGTGAATGACACCGTGTTAATGTCCCTCAACAAGTGCATGCTAATTCAGTGACCTTGGCTTATCACCACCTGGGTCATGGAATCAATTATTTTAATTCTGACTCCAGGGTCTTTTCCAAGATCCGACTCAGCACACGAGGGCCACGAAGCTGAAGCTGGTCACGAGTTTCACAGCTGATCTGCACGCAGACAAGTTATGGACGTGTTTGTGCAAATTACTGTAATGGACCCGTCACGTGAACAAACTAGAGCAGATGAGCACAGAATGACATCACAGGCATTCAAGTAGGATAAACAAGATAGGGAAGGCCAACAATACATTGTGAAATAAATGTTACTCTTTAATGGTTAAAAAAAAAAACACACAACCAGAGAGAAGCACTGTGATTTTCCCTCTGTTATATTAGCAAGCACAAAATAGCAACAAACAAATGATTCTTCCCCCTCAAAGGATAATTTGGCTAAGCTACAGGTTGAAGAACCACACTAACTGTTGCAAAATCCTTAGTTGGCTAACAGATGGGATTAAAAAACCTAATAGCTATCACCAGACAACTGTCACGGAGAGCAAATTATGAGGTAAGCTTGACCTAGGCAAAGCCAGTAGACATAAATCTTCATCTTTGAATAAATGAAGTCTCTTGGCAACCCCTTCCCATAAAACTGTTTCTATAATAAGCAAATCAATTACACTAAACCCCTATATTAAACATAGTATACTGACTTTTATAAGCCTAAAAGTACAGTAGAATGAAAACACGTATGTTGTGTTTCAAAGGCTTTCATGATTTAAAAACCTAGAGAACCACCTAAAGCTAAATTCCTTTAGTCATTACGTTCATCAGTAGGACCTTTGAAAGTATGCCTCACTCGGCCCTTTCTGTACTAGTGACTGCATCACTTACCACAGAGATGTGCACCCCAACTCAGATCCAGTGAAAGTACCTGCAAAGTCATTCACAGCCTAGATATGTCTGTCAATGACCCAAAGTTTACGAGTCTCCCCTCCCGAGCCTCTTCCCCTAGATAAATCGATGTAGGGTGAGGAGTAACCTGGAGGAAGATGGAGAAGCTGAAGGGAGTTAAGTATTTTGTCTCAAGAGTGCAGGATCTGATGCGGTGCCTCTGTGAATGACACCGTGTTAATGTCCCTCAACAAGTGCATGCTAATTCAGTGACCTTGGCTTATCACCACCTGGGTCATGGAATCAATTATTTTAATTCTGACTCCAGGGTCTTTTCCAAGATCCGACTCAGCACACGAGGGCCACGAAGCTGAAGCTGGTCACGAGTTTCACAGCTGATCTGCACGCAGACAAGTTATGGACGTGTTTGTGCAAATTACTGTAATGGACCCGTCACGTGAACAAACTAGAGCAGATGAGCACAGAATGACATCACAGGCATTCAAGTAGGATAAACAAGATAGGGAAGGCCAACAATACATTGTGAAATAAATGTTACTCTTTAATGGTTAAAAAAAAAAACACACAACCAGAGAGAAGCACTGTGATTTTCCCTCTGTTATATTAGCAAGCACAAAATAGCAACAAAATAAATGGACTTACTTTCAACTACTGGTTCTTGCACCCCCATGAATAGGTATCCCAATTACTTGTGGAGATTTTATTTTAAAAAATACATCGAGGTCTAGGCCTCATTCAGAGGTTGTGGTGGGGTCAGGAGTTAGGATCCAGGTATTTTGTACAAGCTCTCCAGAGAGCCGAGTTTCCTGCTGAGTCTCTGATTTTAGGTTGACTGGGGCACTCTGAGTTTTTTGGGTCGCTGTGTAGGGGTATGGGGGGATTTTTTTGCAGATTTACTAGCAGTGGTAAAGAACTTGGCCTCCGGCTTTTTGGGAGTCTGTCGTGGGTCCTTTTTTCCCGGTGAAGAGGTTCTTTCTTTCTCCACCTCCTCTTTGACTTTGGCCTTCTTCCCTGGGCCTTTCCCTGGCGTCTTAGGCTCTGGAGCTGTCGGGGTCTCCAGGGCTGGGAGGACTTCCTCTTCTTCCGACGGGCTGTGGTGGGACCAGAACTCTTTTTTGGAGACTTCTTGCCCATGGCAGCTTTCTGTATCTAAGAAAAGGAAAAAGGTGGATGGGGTATAGAACAAACTGACAATGTAACCCAAAGAGTTTCTGTTCTTAAAATTCAGGGAACCCTACAAGGCACATGGCAGCACAAAGAGTAACGAATAGCCTTTTCCTTCTGCCGTGCAAGCATTTTGAAAGGCAGCTTTTTCCCATTAAATGACTGTAGAAAGGACCCTGGTGCCCCCTTGGTCCAATCAGAGGAAAACCATCTTTCCATACTGCTGGGGCTAAGGGCTCCAGCAAGCAGGCAGACCTGTGGTCTCATCCTGACTCTTCTCTATCTCCAGGAGTACATTCCTTGGATTTGCTAAGGCAGCAGGTTCCCAAAAATGTGTGTGAAAACCAGCTGGCATCTCCCGGGACCCAGTTCTTCCCTATGGGAGGCCCTCCCAATAGCTGGATGCAACACGTGAACAAACTAGAGCAGATGAGCACAGAATGACATCACAGGCATTCAAGTAGGATAAACAAGATAGGGAAGGCCAACAATACATTGTGAAATAAATGTTACTCTTTAATGGTTAAAAAAAAAAACACACAACCAGAGAGAAGCACTGTGATTTTCCCTCTGTTATATTAGCAAGCACAAAATAGCAACAAAATAAATGGACTTACTTTCAACTACTGGTTCTTGCACCCCCATGAATAGGTATCCCAATTACTTGTGGAGATTTTATTTTAAAAAATACATCGAGGTCTAGGCCTCATTCAGAGGTTGTGGTGGGGTCAGGAGTTAGGATCCAGGTATTTTGTACAAGCTCTCCAGAGAGCCGAGTTTCCTGCTGAGTCTCTGATTTTAGGTTGACTGGGGCACTCTGAGTTTTTTGGGTCGCTGTGTAGGGGTATGGGGGGATTTTTTTGCAGATTTACTAGCAGTGGTAAAGAACTTGGCCTCCGGCTTTTTGGGAGTCTGTCGTGGGTCCTTTTTTCCCGGTGAAGAGGTTCTTTCTTTCTCCACCTCCTCTTTGACTTTGGCCTTCTTCCCTGGGCCTTTCCCTGGCGTCTTAGGCTCTGGAGCTGTCGGGGTCTCCAGGGCTGGGGAGGACTTCCTCTTCTTCCCACGGGCTGTGGTGGGACCAGAACTCTTTTTTGGAGACTTCTTGCCCATGGCAGCTTTCTGTATCTAAGAAAAGGAAAAAGGTGGATGGGGTATAGAACAAACTGACAATGTAACCCAAAGAGTTTCTGTTCTTAAAATTCAGGGAACCCTACAAGGCACATGGCAGCACAAAGAGTAACGAATAGCCTTTTCCTTCTGCCGTGCAAGCATTTTGAAAGGCAGCTTTTTCCCATTAAATGACTGTAGAAAGGACCCTGGTGCCCCCTTGGTCCAATCAGAGGAAAACCATCTTTCCATACTGCTGGGGCTAAGGGCTCCAGCAAGCAGGCAGACCTGTGGTCTCATCCTGACTCTTCTCTATCTCCAGGAGTACATTCCTTGGATTTGCGTTAAGGCAGCAGGTTCCCAAAAATGTGTGTGAAAACCAGCTGGCATCTCCCCGGGACCCAGTTCTTCCCTATGGGAGGCCCTCCCAATAGCTGGATGCATACACTTCAGTGAAAACATTATCAAAGCACCCCAAAATACAGAAACTCAGTTCCCTTAGATCATCTCCCGTGAGACCCATGAAGTCAGATTTCTGTTAAGAACCTCGTGGGGCTGCGTGTTTGAAAGGTTTCAGAGACAGAACCCAGTACCCAAGATTCCCTGGTAAGTTTTTTGAGATGATTTATGTGGTAAACAAGGAGGACTCATCTTCATTATTAATACAGCCAAGTCTCCCTTGATCCCAAGATCCAAGGAAGCTTGTGCTGACTATACATTACTCTGATATTTAAGCGGGGGCAGAGTCACTCAGGGGTTCTTGGGGCTCACCCTGGTATTTTTCATCCACTACTTCACAGATTTCTACAAATGACATCTCCCAGGTGTAGCACTTCCTGTCCCCTGGCAGTGCCTGCTTGGCACATGGGCCCCTGGAACCCATCCACGACAGATATTAATACTAATGAAAATACCTTGGCGCTTCCTGCAGCTGGAGTTTCCTCCAATGGTACCAGCAATGGGATTTCATCTTCAGAATCGTCTTGTGCCTTAGGTGGGGAGCTCACCCCTCTAGTCTCCTTCTGGGGTGCAGGGCACTGGGCTGGAGCACCCCCGGTTTTGGGCACTGCCACATTGGTCGCTGATGCAGGTGCAGCCTTTTGAGCCTGCTTCAAAAGCTTTTTATTTTCTTTCTTCTCCTGTTGTTTCTTAAGAGTTCTTTCTTTCTTCTTCTGGCTTTTCTTCGATACCTATCAAAAAGCCACGCATAGTTTTAATCTTCTTAGCATGTGCAGTCGGGTCTTTCATCAGTTCCCTCAAAGGGCCTTGACCTGCACAGGCCCGGAGCCCCAACTCCACTTAGTCTCAGAGTCACAGCCAAACACGCACCAATGTGGTAAACTATACTCAGAATCTGGGTAGGTGAAGTGGGCAGATGCTGGCTGTATGGAGTCAGCCTCGTCGACAGGGGAGGTACGAATAATCCAGAATTGTCCAGTGTGTTTTGTGAATTAGCTGGTCTTCCATATATGCAGGTTTGCACACCTGCAGATTCAACCAGATGGGAATCAAAAATACTCGGGGAAAAAAATCCCCAAAAGTTTCAAAAAGCAAAACTTAAATTTACTGCACTCTGGCAACTCTTCACAAAGCATTCCTATTGTATTCGGTATTATGAGTAACCTAATGATGATTACGATCTAGGGAACGATGTGTGAAGTTTATGTGCAAACACTATACTACTGTTGTTCAGTCACTAAAACATAAAAACTCACTGGACACATGGATGAACATGGCTGGAGTAAGACTGCATCAACTAGGAGACTATTCCAACCAGTAACAAAAAGATTCCATTTTTCTCTCCTGCAGTTTTTCACAACAGCACCAGTGGCCTTGAAAACGCACAGATTAGAACCAAGAGGCACATCAGTCTCAAGCACTCTTACACGTGACTGGTGAAGAATCAAGTACTCAACAGCCTCAACCTCGGTTTTCCTCTTCCTCTCAGCCCCTCTCGCCCTCCACAGGCTCTTCTGAGTCTCTGTCCTCTCTCCTCAGGCTGCGCTTCCAGACGTGACTACACCTGCCCAGGAGCTGAACGTCACTGACCTTTCTCTTCAGGTCTCGGGCGCAGAGTCCCTTGGCTTCACCCTGACTGCTGACAAACGAAGAGAACACAGGCAGAGAGACCGACCGCTCTGTCTTCACATACAGGAGCTTCACGCTCTCCCACTTCTGCAACAGAGAGAAGAACATCACCACCTGGGCGCGTTCTGTCTTTTAAACAAAGGTCCGAGGGAAGCCTCTGCAAGACCGTACCTCCGGCAGCTTTTGTGAAAGCCTTTTCGCGACGGCAACCACGTTTTCGACAATCTGTTGAGCCTGCATCCCAGTGTGTCCAACGCGGATGGTGCTAAGATATAAAAATAAATTTTCTTCTTTTTTGAATAAAGCACAGTATGAGAAATACTAATACATGGCCCTAAACATTTTATTTTTGGGGTAGAAACATTAAAATCTTCAAGTTCTCTATTTTACAAGAAGATAATCATCTCTCCTGTTCTAGAAGGAATGCTCTTCTCCTGAAATAGCGGTGACTGACTGCTGCTCTCTGGTGGCCTAAGAAGGGAGGGAAATCCAGGAGGGCATTTGTGTATGCTGTGCTTAGTCACTCAGTCATGACTGACTCTGCAATCCCATGGACTGTACTCGGGAAAAATCCCAAAATTCAAAAAACTTAAATTTACTGCACTCTGGCAACTCTTCACAAAGCATTCCTATTGTATTCGGTATTATGAGTAACCTAATGATGATTACGATCTAGGGAACGATGTGTGAAGTTTATGTGCAAACACTATACTACTGTTGTTCAGTCACTAAAACATAAAAACTCACTGGACACATGGATGAACATGGCTGGAGTAAGACTGCATCAACTAGGAGACTATTCCAACCAGTAACAAAAAGATTCCATTTTTCTCTCCTGCAGTTTTTCACAACAGCACCAGTGGCCTTGAAAACGCACAGATTAGAACCAAGAGGCACATCAGTCTCAAGCACTCTTACACGTGACTGGTGAAGAATCAAGTACTCAACAGCCTCAACCTCGGTTTTCCTCTTCCTCTCAGCCCCTCTCGCCCTCCACAGGCTCTTCTGAGTCTCTGTCCTCTCTCCTCAGGCTGCGCTTCCAGACGTGACTACACCTGCCCAGGAGCTGAACGTCTACTGACCTTTCTCTTCAGGTCTCGGGCGCAGAGTCCCTTGGCTTCACCCTGACTGCTGACAAACGAAGAGAACACAGGCAGAGAGACCGACCGCTCTGTCTTCACATACAGGAGCTTCACGCTCTCCCACTTCTGCAACAGAGAGAAGAACATCACCACCTGGGCGCGTTCTGTCTTTTAAACAAAGGTCCGAGGGAAGCCTCTGCAAGACCGTACCTCCGGCAGCTTTTGTGAAAGCCTTTTCGCGACGGCAACCACGTTTTCGACAATCTGTTGAGCCTGCATCCCAGTGTGTCCAACGCGGATGGTGCTAAGATATAAAAATAAATTTTCTTCTTTTTTGAATAAAGCACAGTATGAGAAATACTAATACATGGCCCTAAACATTTTATTTTTGGGGTAGAAACATTAAAATCTTCAAGTTCTCTATTTTACAAGAAGATAATCATCTCTCCTGTTCTAGAAGGAATGCTCTTCTCCTGAAATAGCGGTGACTGACTGCTGCTCTCTGGTGGCCTAAGAAGGGAGGGAAATCCAGGAGGGCATTTGTGTATGCTGTGCTTAGTCACTCAGTCATGACTGACTCTGCAATCCCATGGACTGTCCCACTAGGCTCCCCTGTCCACAGGGATTCTCCAGGCAAAAAATACTGGAGGGGGTTGGATGCCCTCCTGCAGGGGATCTTTCCAACCCAGGAACTGAACCCAGGTCTCCCGCATTGTAGGTGGATTCTTTACCATCTGAGCCACCAGGGAAGACGAAAAATACTAGAGCGCGTAGTCTATCCCTTCTCCAGGGGATCTTCCTGACCCAGGAACCAAAAAACAGGGTCTCCTGCATTGCGGGTGGATTCTTTACCGCTGAGATCCCAGGGAAACCAGCACAATATTGTGAAGCAACTATACCCCCTCCCTGCCCTTCACCAAAATAAGAGGTGACCGAGGAGCTGGCACATGACCATGTGAGGCTGGGAGGGTCAGTGGGGCGTACCACAGGGAATTTCACCTCCATTCGGAAGAACTCAGGTCCCTGAGTCAGCCTTCAAGCTTTGCTGAGGGCAGTAACTTCCAGCAGTAGCTGTTCTGGAAAGGACATTCTCCCACGAGGACTGCTTGCTATCTTTGCAGCCCCACTGCCCTGACACAGTGAAAGCTGCTTGTGTACTAGCATCTTCTTGCCAAGAGCAAAACTATCTCCTCAACTGAAGCAGAGGGCAGCAGAGGCCAACAGGAAGCCCAGAAATGCCTAGGCCTCAGCCACTGGGTCCCCCGGTCCTGGCAGCTCCCTCTCCCTACCAGGGAGCTGACAGGCAGGCTGGCTGTCGGTGGGTATCTGCAGAGTGAGGACGAGACCGGCTAGGGGCCCCCACCTCTCTCCAGTCAAAGAAGGGGCTCTGCCCCTCCGTGTGCCATAAGCACCAATGTGCAAATGCACCCTGAACCAGGCCTCGGACCCCTCAACTAACTGCTCCCCGTGAGCCACAACTTCCAAAATTTCAGCGTCAACAGAGGCACACTCAACACCTTGTACCCACCTGCAAGAGCCACTCTTTGAGATGTTTAAGACGGTTCCCCCGAGGCAGTCATTGATCTCCCTGGCTAAATTCTTGGACTCAAGGTTCACAGATACTGGAACCCTGAAACAACACAACGCCCTTCAGAGCAGCATGTACATAGCCACAAATGTCAGGTTACCCAAATCCAGTCATGGCTGGGAACCTTACTTCTTCCTGTTGTAGAAATGTCTCCCCAGGTGTGAGGGCAGGAGCCGCCTGATCCTGGCATCTGTGATGAAGAAGTCAAAACTACCCAAGAGGCGGAGCTTGGTTTCATAAGCTTTATACTCCTTTTTTAAAGTTCGGAGGGGGATAATCTAGAAAAATGCAAGAAAATGTAAAAAACGTGAGATCTATACACAAAATAGAAACAGACTCACCCACATATTAAACAAACTTATGGTTACCAAAGGGGAGAGGGAAGGGGAGGGGCAAAGTAGAGTTTGGGATCAACAAATATAAACTACTATACGTAGAAGTGATAAACTAGGGTTTACTATATACCACAAGAGACTATACCCAGTATCTTGTAATAACCTATAATGGCATATAATCACAAAATGAACAATAAACCCTGAATCACTATGCTGTACGCTTAAAACAATATTGTAAGCCAACTACATTTCAATTAAAAATAAAAAAGAGAAGGAAAATAGTGAGAAAAAAGGAGAAAGTACAAAAACGTACAGAACTAAGAACCTGAACAACGATAAGAATCCTGGCACAACTGGTGCTTGGAATTTCAAATGCCCTGAAGCGACAGCCTGGGGGACACAGGTGTGCCTGCAGCAGCACAGGCACATGGCGGAGGCGGAGTGCTGGGGACAGAGGAGCGACAGGGCCCCTCAGCGGAAGAACCCGCACCTCTGGCGACAGGAAGGGCAAGAAATGCCAAGTTGAGGCAGACCCAGGACACTCTGGAAGGAGGCGAGGAGCATTCCTGAGCAACCACCTGTAAACTCTTCAAGATACAGACGTTACTGATGCACACACGCCAAGCGTTTAGGTCAACAAACCTCCACAGCTCACCTGTCACAGGGAAGAAGGATTATGCCCCTCCCAAACCTAAAAAAAAAGCTCACACCGATTGAAATCAATGTAAGACGGTTCCCGAGGCAGTCTTTACCCTGGCTAAATTCTTGGACTCAAGGTTCACAGATACTGGAACCCTGAAACAACACAACGCCCTTCAGAGCAGCATGTACATAGCCACAAATGTCAGGTTACCCAAATCCAGTCATGGCTGGGAACCTTACTTCTTCCTGTTGTAGAAATGTCTCCCCAGGTGTGAGGGCAGGAGCCGCCTGATCCTGGCATCTGTGATGAAGAAGTCAAAACTACCCAAGAGGCGGAGCTTGGTTTCATAAGCTTTATACTCCTTTTTTAAAGTTCGGAGGGGGATAATCTAGAAAAATGCAAGAAAATGTAAAAAACGTGAGATCTATACACAAAATAGAAACAGACTCACCCACATATTAAACAAACTTATGGTTACCAAAGGGGAGAGGGAAGGGGAGGGGCAAAGTAGAGTTTGGGATCAACAAATATAAACTACTATACGTAGAAGTGATAAACTAGGGTTTACTATATACCACAAGAGACTATACCCAGTATCTTGTAATAACCTATAATGGCATATAATCACAAAATGAACAATAAACCCTGAATCACTATGCTGTACGCTTAAAACAATATTGTAAGCCAACTACATTTCAATTAAAAATAAAAAAGAGAAGGAAAATAGTGAGAAAAAAGGAGAAAGTACAAAAACGTACAGAACTAAGAACCTGAACAACGATAAGAATCCTGGCACAACTGGTGCTTGGAATTTCAAATGCCCTGAAGCGACAGCCTGGGGGACACAGGTGTGCCTGCAGCAGCACAGGCACATGGCGGAGGCGGAGTGCTGGGGACAGAGGAGCGACAGGGCCCCTCAGCGGAAGAACCCGCACCTCTGGCGACAGGAAGGGCAAGAAATGCCAAGTTGAGGCAGACCCAGGACACTCTGGAAGGAGGCGAGGAGCATTCCTGAGCAACCACCTGTAAACTCTTCAAGATACAGACGTTACTGATGCACACACGCCAAGCGTTTAGGTCAACAAACCTCCACAGCTCACCTGTCACAGGGAAGAAGGATTATGCCCCTCCCAAAGCCAATGAAGATTAAATTAAAAAGAAAAAAAACTAAAGCCCCAGGAGGGAAACACATACTAAGCAGGAATACATCATTTGTCACGTCGATTGAAATCATCTTTTTTGGGGGGGATAGGAGGGTTGTGGCAGGAGGGATCTTAGCTCCCTGACCAGGGCTGGAACCTGTGCCCCCTGCAGTGGAAGCACAGGATCTCAACCACGGGACCACCAGGGAGGTCCCTCTTGGCACTTCAACTGAATCCAGTCTCTAGTTGTCTTGCAAATATTAACCTGCTTCCTACCTGAGAAATGGTTTTGATCCCGTTCTTGTTCAAAAGCTTCTTATAAAAGCGTTCTGTCTGTTCAGGGGTTAAATTGGGTTCATCTTTGGTAAACAAACAGACATCTGCTAAATCTGATCGAATACCATGAGGCAAAGACCTGCAAAATACATGAGACAAAACCCAGGAATCAAGCATTATAACTGGTCATATGTATGTTTATATCCCACAGTATACACAATAAATCCATCGTCATTTTAATAAACTTCATTTACACTTTTTACGCAAATAAGCTACTGAGCACGGCACACACATACTTTTAAAATTTGTTTTTATTTATTTATTTATTTTTAAGCTTTATATATATATATATATTTTTGGGGAGGGTGCGGGTTAAGGAGGGAGGGGGGTAGGCGGGCCACTTCTATTGGTCTTTCATTTATCTATTTTTCATCCATCTTTGTTCTTTCACCTGTGTGGGCTTCCCATCGCAGTGGCCTCTGTTGTCGCAAGGCATCGGATCTGGCCGCACGCGCTCCAGAGCTCTGGCTTGGTAACTGGACACATTGGTCCAGCTGCTCTGCGGCACTTGGGATCTTCCCAGGCCAGGGATTGAACCGGCGTCCCTTGCACTGCAAGGCGGTGTCCTTACCCACTGGACCACCAGGGAAGCCCAACAGATACTTTTTTTCAATGGTACAAAGGAGAGATTTAAGATTCAAATACTAAACCAGCACAAATACCCAGACACCAAAATTTCAATTAATATTTGGGATAGAATTAGAGCTAAAATATATCAAGGACACTCAAAAGAATATAAGTATAATTATTATTTGGCCACAAGGCATGTGGGTTTAGTTCCTTCACCAGGGATTGAACCTGACTAGGATCAACCTTGTGCTTCCTGCACTGGAAGGTGGACTCTTAGCCATTGAACTGCTGGGGAACTCCAATCATTATTTTACATGCTGTTATATACATACATGTACTATGATGTGCTAGAATAGTCCAGTTTCATCAGGGAAGTTCTGGTTCAGAATGCTACCTTGAAGAAACCTCTGGGTTTCATAAATGTAACTCTTAAGAGCTAACACAGAAAACTGAGCAAACCTCCAGGGACCAGCAAACATGCATTATGTTGAGTTTCAAAAAGAGGGAACGGGTTTAGCTCAGGTCCTAGGCCTACGTGGTCTGAAAAACTATTTCCTTAGTTTAAGAGGCAAGCCAGCCAAAGGAACAGGACTTGGCCAACAAGATGGCTAGTGACACACATCACCAAGAGGTGAGCGCTTGGGAAAACATCCAGGGGAAGGAGAGGGCAAAAACCTGGCTGGGCAGAGGTGTGGAACAAAGAATACACCTAAATAAATAAGTAAAGCAGTAACAAAACCACGTGGCTGGGGCCTTTCCTGAGGATGAGTTAAGAGAGTCTGAGGGACAAAAGAGTCTTTTCAATTTGCAATCCTTTTTAAATCCTTTTTAGATGGCTTCATTGAATTTGGTACAATGTTTCTGTTTTATGTTCTGTTTTTGGCCAAGAGACAAGATGGATTCCCCAGGTCCCCAGAGAACGGGCCGCCTCCACACTGGAAGGTGCAGTCCTAACCACTGGACATCCAAGGGAGTCCTCCAATTTGCAGTTATTCTTAACCCCTATCCTCCACCCTTACAGAGGAAAGAAAAGCTAACCCGCACTTCCTGCAATAGAGCTGCTCTTGGAAATGAGGGGTTCCACAGCCAGGCAGGTTACCAGACAGAACACAGGATGCCCCGCTAAACCTCACTCAGCTTTTAAGTGTAACTATGTTCCCAGTACTACGTGGAACCTGTTTATACTAAAAAAGGAAAAAGAAAAAAACAAACCTCGTATTTTTCCTTGCTAAGTCTGGCATCTCTGACCTAAGAGTTCTAATAATTAGAAGGTGTAATAGCCATGGGTTTCTTTCCTGTAAGGAATTCACTGTCAAATTTTTAAGTCTCTGTATAAAGGAATGAGTTTAGTGTACCTCCGGAATTTTAGCTTGGAATTAGTTTGACATGGAAAGATGACAGATTCTATGAAAATACAAGCGCTGTTTCATTTATTTTAACCTTTGTCCTCTCAAAATCCAGGTTTTCAGATTCAACAAATCTGAGTTTGGCCAGATTTCCACCACCAAACATCCAGAAAATGAATGAAATTTCTAGAAAAGTTAAACATATCTTAAGTCCTGTGCGTTTTGGGGGGCACAATTATTTCAACTCGGGTATTTTGAGTTTTGCAGTTTCTACCAGAAACTAAGTTGCCAGTTGTTAAAGTTCTGCAGACTAGTCAAGCAGGAAAAAACAGCAAAGGTAGCAAATCACAACTTACAATCTGAGCCTAAGTTCTTTACTTGGAATTTTCCACAACACCACCATTAAAAAGAAATTTTCATTCTCATTCAGGAGTAATCCATTCGCATTCTTCCTGGATTTGGAATGTGCCAACAGAGCCTCCACGGCCTTCTTAATCTGCAAAGTGGACATACAAAAATTGAGTCAAATTTCAATAGAATTTAGTCGTCGGGCCCTACCCAGAATTTGCCCCTGCTCAACTTCTATTTTTCACAGGTAACCTCCACAACCAAGTTCATCAAGATCCTGCAATATGTTATCAGGGGAATACAGCCACCCGAGGTCCAAGCGTGAAGACTCTTGAGCTTCCACTGGAGGAGGCACCGGTGAGATCCCTGGTCTAGGAACTGAGCTCCCACATGGCCAGAGCTAAATAAAACATCAACCAGATGGGAGTGTGCTCCCCCTGTGCTCAACAAAGAAGGTAGCAAACCCCATAAAAGCGCAATACACCTGCACCTACCATTTCCTGGGCGTTTATTAGGCCTCCTGGCCACCTTGTTGTGTGTGCCCGACCTCCTGACTGTGGAGAGCAGAGCCCATTTTTAAATTCAAAGTTACTGAGGCTTGGCCAAAGCCAGATGGTAGGGGATATATGTGTATGCATAGCTGATTCACTCTGCTGTACAGCAGAAACTAACACAACATTGTAGGGCAACTATACTCCAATAAATATTAATAAAGAAAAAACAAAGTTTTCTTATTAAAAAAAAAAAAAAAAGCTTTCTTATTGGCAGTTTTCTAACAGAGGCTAATCTGCAGAATGTTACATATCATTCAAGCCTGTTTAGAGATAGTCCCTTCTCTCTTGCCCCACTGTATTGCCATTATAAGGTTAGTCCTTCTGTGTTCTGATTCCTACTTACGTGTGTGAAACTCACAGGATGTAATTAAGCAATGTAAAATCCTGGGAAGGGGTGGCAGAGGATGAGATGGTTAGATAGCATTAATGACTCAATGGACATGAGTCTGAGCTAACTTCAGGAGACAGTGAAGAACAGGGAACCTGGCAGTGCTGCAGTTGGCCACAAAGTAGCGACGGAACAACAAAAACTCTATGAGGCAGTTCAAAATGGAGTCACAGTGGCCATTCATCTGCTAGGGACATCCCTGGTGGTCCAGTAGCTAAAACCCCACACTTCCAATGCAGGGGGCCTGGATGTCATCCCTAATCAGAGAACTAGACCCCACATAGGGCAACTGAAAGATCCTGCAGGCTGTCCCAAGACCCACAGCAGTCAAATAAATAAAAATAAAAATAAAAATAAAAAACAACAACCCAACAAAAACCTGCTATAAGATTGCAAGTGTCTCTGAGTGATAAACTGAGAGTGTTACTTTAAGAGCAGAAATTTAATGGGCAATGGGCGTGGAAGAGAAGGAGAAACCGAGAGACCCACGACCTCCTTCTCCCCTGTAATAACCGCTACTTTTAAAAAAGCGACCACTGAGCCGAGAGACTTGAAGTCTCCAAGATGTTGAGAGTTGTTCCAGACCCAAACTGCTGGAGGTCTCCTTTCAGAAGAAGCCTGTTTCCCTCTCAGGTTTGAAAAGAAATCTGCTGCCAGACTGCCGCTTGTGCAGTGATGCCTCCTTCAGGACTGCACCTACCATTTCCTGGGCGTTTATTAGGCCTCCTGGCCACCTTGTTGTGTGTGCCCGACCTCCTGACTGTGGAGAGCAGAGCCCATTTTTAAATTCAAAGTTACTGAGGCTTGGCCAAAGCCAGATGGTAGGGGATATATGTGTATGCATAGCTGATTCACTCTGCTGTACAGCAGAAACTAACACAACATTGTAGGGCAACTATACTCCAATAAATATTAATAAAGAAAAAACAAAGTTTTCTTATTAAAAAAAAAAAAAAAAGCTTTCTTATTGGCAGTTTTCTAACAGAGGCTAATCTGCAGAATGTTACATATCATTCAAGCCTGTTTAGAGATAGTCCCTTCTCTCTTGCCCCACTGTATTGCCATTATAAGGTTAGTCCTTCTGTGTTCTGATTCCTACTTACGTGTGTGAAACTCACAGGATGTAATTAAGCAATGTAAAATCCTGGGAAGGGGTGGCAGAGGATGAGATGGTTAGATAGCATTAATGACTCAATGGACATGAGTCTGAGCTAACTTCAGGAGACAGTGAAGAACAGGGGAACCTGGCAGTGCTGCAGTTGGCCACAAAGTAGCGACGGAACAACAAAAACTCTATGAGGCAGTTCAAAATGGAGTCACAGTGGCCATTCATCTGCTAGGGACATCCCTGGTGGTCCAGTAGCTAAAACCCCACACTTCCAATGCAGGGGGCCTGGATGTCATCCCTAATCAGAGAACTAGACCCCACATAGGGCAACTGAAAGATCCTGCAGGCTGTCCCAAGACCCACAGCAGTCAAATAAATAAAAATAAAAATAAAAATAAAAAACAACAACCCAACAAAAACCTGCTATAAGATTGCAAGTGTCTCTGAGTGATAAACTGAGAGTGTTACTTTAAGAGCAGAAATTTAATGGGCAATGGGCGTGGAAGAGAAGGAGAAACCGAGAGACCCACGACCTCCTTCTCCCCTGTAATAACCGCTACTTTTAAAAAAGCGACCACTGAGCCGAGAGACTTGAAGTCTCCAAGATGTTGAGAGTTGTTCCAGACCCAAACTGCTGGAGGTCTCCTTTCAGAAGAAGCCTGTTTCCCTCTCAGGTTTGAAAAGAAATCTGCTGCCAGACTGCCGCTTGTGCAGTGATGCCTCCTTCCAGGACTTCTCCTTGGAGACTAATCTGTGTTGTGCGCTAATGATCTGCAACAAACTCAGAGGTTTATGAATTTGGGGGGAAAAAAAGAGCTAACGGCAGGGAAGCAGAGCCAGGTAGGCCTCACTCCAGGGCCCCATGTTATCCCTGCAATCCAACTCAAGATAAAAGGCTTTCCAGGTGGTCCAACGGTTAGGACTCTGCCCTCACACTGCAAGGGGACATGGGTTCGGTCTCTAGTCGGGAACCAGAACCCTGAAAACGCCGCGAAACGATTAAAAAACAACAAAAAACAGAAATTCAATTCGAGAGAGCCCGGTCGCAGGAGCTGGGGGCGGAGGGCTCCTACTCGCCAGTTTAAACCAACGGCAGACAGGAGAACACTGGGACAAGCGACCCTCCCGAAGCTCCGGGGGCGTCCATACCCGCGCAGAGCCCGCACTCGGAATCCGCCGGCTCACAAGGCCAACGCCGCTGCGCTTCCGAACCCCCTGACCAGGGGCCACTCACCTGCTCTTCGTCCAGCTGCTCCGCGCCCGCCGGGGTCTCTGGAGTCGAAGGTGAAGTCTCGGGTGCGGTTGACGGTGGGGTAGAACCCGAAGCCTCCATGTCGGCTTCACCGCGTGTACACTCGCGTCTGGACCCGGGGAGCTCGCTCTCCGTGCGCAGGCGCAAACCGAGACCCGGAGCCGGAAATCGGGGGGCGGGATCGGAGCGTCATTTCCGGAGCGCGTGGGTCAGTCCGACGTAGCGGCGTCAGGGGGGGCTAAACCACAACCCAACAAAAACCTGCTATAAGATTGCAAGTGTCTCTGAGTGATAAACTGAGAGTGTTACTTTAAGAGCAGAAATTTAATGGGCAATGGGCGTGGAAGAGAAGGAGAAACCGAGAGACCCACGACCTCCTTCTCCCCTGTAATAACCGCTACTTTTAAAAAAGCGACCACTGAGCCGAGAGACTTGAAGTCTCCAAGATGTTGAGAGTTGTTCCAGACCCAAACTGCTGGAGGTCTCCTTTCAGAAGAAGCCTGTTTCCCTCTCAGGTTTGAAAAGAAATCTGCTGCCAGACTGCCGCTTGTGCAGTGATGCCTCCTTCCAGGACTTCTCCTTGGAGACTAATCTGTGTTGTGCGCTAATGATCTGCAACAAACTCAGAGGTTTATGAATTTGGGGGGAAAAAAAGAGCTAACGGCAGGGAAGCAGAGCCAGGTAGGCCTCACTCCAGGGCCCCATGTTATCCCTGCAATCCAACTCAAGATAAAAGGCTTTCCAGGTGGTCCAACGGTTAGGACTCTGCCCTCACACTGCAAGGGGACATGGGTTCGGTCTCTAGTCGGGAACCAGAACCCTGAAAACGCCGCGAAACGATTAAAAAACAACAAAAAACAGAAATTCAATTCGAGAGAGCCCGGTCGCAGGAGCTGGGGGCGGAGGGCTCCTACTCGCCAGTTTAAACCAACGGCAGACAGGAGAACACTGGGACAAGCGACCCTCCCGAAGCTCCGGGGGCGTCCATACCCGCGCAGAGCCCGCACTCGGAATCCGCCGGCTCACAAGGCCAACGCCGCTGCGCTTCCGAACCCCCTGACCAGGGGCCACTCACCTGCTCTTCGTCCAGCTGCTCCGCGCCCGCCGGGGTCTCTGGAGTCGAAGGTGAAGTCTCGGGTGCGGTTGACGGTGGGGTAGAACCCGAAGCCTCCATGTCGGCTTCACCGCGTGTACACTCGCGTCTGGACCCGGGGAGCTCGCTCTCCGTGCGCAGGCGCAAACCGAGACCCGGAGCCGGAAATCGGGGGGCGGGATCGGAGCGTCATTTCCGGGAGCGCGTGGGTCAGTCGACCGGACGTAGCGGCGTCACGGTGTGGCGGGCTCAAGCAAACTGCGTTAGGTGCTCCGTGTTCGGTCTGAGCCTCTCCTCCGAGGGGAAGCCTTCCGGGTTTCTTCTGTGGCCGGTGTCTGGGGACGCGGGGCGCAGCCTGGCGACTTCTAGCTCTCACTCGTCCGCGAAGGCGAGTGAGCGTCCTGAGGCGGGAGGGGAGGCCGCGCGTTCTCCGTGGACCTCGACCTCGGGCAGGAGGCGTGGGGCGCGCGTGGGCTGGCCCCGCCTCCTGCCCGCCGGGTGAGCTTGGGCGAACCGCCTCCGCCGCGCAGGCCCTTCCCCGCCGTCCGACGAGGGCTCGGTGGACGCGGGCACGGGAGCAGCACCAGCGCCCTGGGGCCCAAACGAGCAGCCGGAGCCCGGGCCCTGAGCTCCGGGGCTCCCGGAGGCGGGAGGCGGCAGCGAGGACCTGGGCCGGAGCAGCCTGGGCGGCGGGAGGAAGCCCCTGTCCTCCCCATGGGCACCGCGGTGCCTGCCTTCCAGGGACGGTCTAACTACGTGTAGGAAATGCTTCCAGTTTTTCCTCGTGGATGGTTGGGCTTCGATTTAATTTTTTTTTAACTGGATGGTTGGGCTCCTATTATCTTTTTTTAAGACAAGTAGTAGGTTGTATACCTATTGTTCTGTAACGTTGCCCTTTTCACCTGTCTCGGAGGTTGCCCACGTCAGTCCTTTAAGGCTCTGCTGCTGCTGCTTCTTTTTTTTTTTTTTAACAGCATTATGGTTTTTTCGCCACGGAGACAAGCCAGCAATTTTCTCTCTTTTTTTAAGGAGTTTTCTAATGAAGATTCAGGGTGGTTCGTTTTGCAACTAGTTATGGGTACATGTGTGTGTATGGCTGAGTCCCTCTGCTGTTCCACCGGAAGCTGTCGCAATATTATTCATCGGGTTTAACCCAATATAAAATTAAAAAGTTTAAAAAATATATAAGGGAGTAAGTACAAACTAGTAAATATAAAATAGATAGCAAAGATTTCCCGATAGAGGAATTAGCTGTATCACTGTATTGTACACCTGAAACTTACACTTTATGGTAATCAGCTATATTTATTTAAAGAAAATTGGGAGGAGAAGCTATGGAAAATTTTGAGATGAAAGAATAGAAGTAGGATGCTTTCCATGTCAGTTGCTTTCAAAGAAATACTCCTTCCCTGTTGCCAAAGTCAGAAGAAGGGGGAGATCTGGTGCTGATCTCTATTACTGACTTTGTCTTGTTTTTAAAAAAAATTATTGGAGTGTAGTTAATGTACAGTATTATGTTTGATTGTGTTTTTAACCAAAAACTTGTAGAAGAAATATTCTAAACCTCTGCCACCGATTCCCTCTTGCCTAGAATCTAGTCTAAGGTGGAATTCATTTGGATGGGAGATTGTGAATTGTTACATTCGGCTTCATGGATCTGTGTCTCCTTGTGTAAGGGTTAGGAGGGAAAGGGGCAGGGCACAATTTTTAAAAAGAATAACATAGCCCAGGGACACAGCATAAACCCGTTAGAATCAGATGGGTCCAAGATGGCAGACCAGATCTTGATCCTCGGTCAGCAAGGTAAAAGACAAGCCCAGAGGCGCCATGACAGTTCCCCCCCTTCCGTAAGGGAGCTGGAATAATCCTCCCACTCATTGGCATGTGGAATTACCCAGCCCGTAAAAGCTGGGAACGCCATGTCTTTGGGGCGGCTGAATTTGCTCTACGATGGCCCACACTCTGTGGAGTGTGCTTTCTGTAAATCTGAATAAATCTGTTTCTTACCTATCACTTTGTCTCTCACTGAATTCTCTGCAAAGAGACATGAAGAACCTGAGCCTCAGTGGGTCCAGACGTTGGGTGACCAGGGTTTTGGCTGGGTTCGAGTCCCAAGCAGGGTTTGGTTAGGTCTGGGTTCTGGGTTTAAGTCTCAAATTGAGGTAGAACACTTTAACTTGTATTCTGAAAAAAGCATGGCGATTGTCACATGTGTCGCCTGGATTCAGGCTTGACCAGGCCAGGGGACCAGCACGCATCTGGTGAAAGATGGGGGCGTTTGGAAGGGATAAGTGGCTGGAGTGAGGATGCGCGGAGGGGAGAAAGAAGAGGCGAGGCTAGAGTGGGTAGGTTAAGGAATTTATTATCAAGCTGAAAGTTTATATTTTGGAGAAGCCATACGATACAAGGTTGTTGAACTGGTATTAGGGAAGAAGGGGAGGAATTCATGATGAATTAGGCTTCAGGAAAGTTAATCTTGCTGTGGTATTGTAGTGGGTTGAAAAAAAAAAGTCATATGTTCACAAATTCATTGACACATAAGTGATGGAGTTTCATTCCCCTCTCCTTGAGTAGCGGTTGGACTTTGATTTGCTTCCAGTAAACAGAATAGAGCAGAAGTGAGGGAATGTCGCTTTGAGGGGTGCGGGTGGGGAGGGAGGGAGGTGGGCGGACCACTTCTATTGGCCTTTATCGATTTTCATCCATCTTTGTTCTTTGGCCTGTGTGGGCCTCCCATCAGCGTGGCCTCTCTTGCTGCAGAGCACTGGCTCTGCGTGCATTCGCTCCAGAGCTCTGGCTCGGTAATTGGACACATTCGTCCGGCACTTGGGATCTTCCCAGGCCAGGTATCAAACGAGCGCCCCTTGCACTGCAAGGCGGTGTCCTTATCCACTGGACCACCAGGGAAGCCCGGGATGTCACTTTTTATAACCTAAAGACTATAGGTTCAGCCATAAGTGTTCTTTTTCCCCTCCTTTTCCGTTGTTCAAATCACTGGCTCTGGGTGAAACTCTGAAGACTCCTAAGACTCTTCAGGCAACCTGAAAGCACGACTGCCCTGGTGGTCCAGTGGTTAAGACTCCAAGCTTCCACTGCAGGGAGAACTAACATCCCCCAGGCTGTGCCGCAAGGCCAAAAAGAACAAAGAAGGAAAGAAGACTGGAAATATGTGAGATTGCAAAAAGCAGCAGCCTAGAGACCAGAGGTACAGAGAAACCTTCAGTTAGGAGGCAGGGAGAGAGAGCCTATGAAAGAGAGAAATAGTTGAGGATGTAAAAGAAAGCCAAGTGGGTGCTTAGGAATGGAGAAGTGAGAATATTTTAATACCATTAATACAAAAGAACTTCTGGGGCTTCCCCTGGTGGTCCAGTGGGTAAAGACACCGCCTTACAGTGCAAGGGGCGCCAGTTCGATCCCTGGCCTGGGAAGCTCCCACGTGCCGTGGAGCTGCTGGACCAATGTGTCCAATTACCGAGCTGGAGCTCTGCGACGACAGACGCCACCGCGATGGGAGGCCCACAGGAGCCAAAGAACAAAGATGGATGAAAATAGAGAAATTAAAGACCAATAGAAGTGGCCCGCCCGCTCCCCTCCTTCCCCAACCAGACCCCCGCCCAAAATAAATAAATCTTAAAAAAAAAAAAAAAACTTCTGAAAGGCCATTTGTTGGGCAGTTAGGTAATGGTGACCTTACAGAGAGCAGTTTCAGTGCAAGGATTATGAGAGATGTGAGTGAGACAGGAAAAAAATGTAACATTGGTATATCTTAAACTTTTAGCATTAACACAAATGAAGTGAGAATATTTTTGTGTCCCAGGGAATCTTTTATATTGTCAGTTTTCTTTAGTATCAGCGATAACATATGGTAGCACTTTCTATGTAGCATTTATTGAATTACTAGTTAGTATTCTTGATTTCCCCAAAGATTGAATGTCTATGGTCTTAACCCTGTTCACTTTCAACCCATAGGTCAAACTCGTGTATGTACTTACTTACCATCAGGGAGTTTACCACTTAACACCGCAAAATAAGGCCTGTGAGGCAGGATGTGATCAACGTTGTAAGTGGTGTAAATGCCGCATGAACTCAGATTACTTAAAAACTGAAAGAGTAGCAATAGTAAGAAGTTCTTCTCTAAAGTTAGTGTTTTCACCCTTTTGTGATAGTAACTGTTGCTAGGTTTGTTGCCTCTATGTTCTAGATTGAGTTGAGAACAGAACTGGGGTTTACTTGGTGCACACAGGGTCTGCCTGGCATGTGTGGTGAGCAGACACTGAATCTGTGAATCCCTGCCTGCCTGCTGAAGACTTTAATTTTCCTCCTATTCCATTGTCTTCATCTTCCCCTTCTCCAATAGCTGTCTTTGTGCTTCATGCGTATTCTTAAGAGAGATTGGTGCCATGCTACTTTTATTCCCGTCTTTATACCCTCTGAAGTCACCAGTGACCTTTCAATTCAGTCAAATAATTTTTTTTCTAATCCTCATTCTTTTTGATCTGTTGTCTTTGAAGCTGTTCTCATCTTCAGTGAAATTTCTCAAGAAAGTTTATCCTTTCCTATAGCTATTGTCATTGCACTGTGGGAATAGGGGATCCTGCAGGGGCGCTGTGAGCCGGCCTGGAGGGGTGGGATGGGAGGGACTGGGAGCGGGGTGGAGGAGGGAGGGGTCCAGGGATATACATATGACTAATCTGGGATTATACATATCTGTAAACAACAAAACTCTGTAAAAGTAAAAAATGAAAATAATTATAAAATAATAAGAAATTTTATCCCTTCCTAAATAACCTTGCCTACTATTTGTTAAGACATGAGTTAGCCATTAATGAGCAGTAGTTTTAATTTTTTTTTTTTTTTTGGCTTTAGTGGGTCTTAGTTGTAGCATGTGGGATTTAGTTCCCTGACCAGGGATCGAACCCAGGTCCCCTATATTGGGAGTTCGGCATCTTAGCCACTGGACCACTAGGGAATCCCCCACTTCATTTTTTTCTGTAGAAATATAGTTGCCACAATATGTTGTTTAACTTTGGGGTTTACGCTGGAAAATACTTTATTCTATCAATTAGTCTTTTAAAACAACGAATATGAAAAACTAATCCATGTTATTTTATAAAATTTACTCAATAGCCTCAGGGTAAATACTTCATTCATAAGAAGTTAGCCTGTGGGAGGCAGGATGTGATCAACGTTGTAAGTGGTGTAAATGCCGCATGAACTCAGATTACTTAAAAACTGAAAGAGTAGCAATAGTAAGAAGTTCTTCTCTAAAGTTAGTGTTTTCACCCTTTTGTGATAGTAACTGTTGCTAGGTTTGTTGCCTCTATGTTCTAGATTGAGTTGAGAACAGAACTGGGGTTTACTTGGTGCACACAGGGTCTGCCTGGCATGTGTGGTGAGCAGACACTGAATCTGTGAATCCCTGCCTGCCTGCTGAAGACTTTAATTTTCCTCCTATTCCATTGTCTTCATCTTCCCCTTCTCCAATAGCTGTCTTTGTGCTTCATGCGTATTCTTAAGAGAGATTGGTGCCATGCTACTTTTATTCCCGTCTTTATACCCTCTGAAGTCACCAGTGACCTTTCAATTCAGTCAAATAATTTTTTTTCTAATCCTCATTCTTTTTGATCTGTTGTCTTTGAAGCTGTTCTCATCTTCAGTGAAATTTCTCAAGAAAGTTTATCCTTTCCTATAGCTATTGTCATTGCACTGTGGGAATAGGGGATCCTGCAGGGGCGCTGTGAGCCGGCCTGGAGTGGTGAGATGGAGGGGACTGGGAGCGGGTGGAGGAGGGAGGGGTCCAGGGATATACATATGACTAATCTGGGATTATACATATCTGTAAACAACAAAACTCTGTAAAAGTAAAAAATGAAAATAATTATAAAATAATAAGAAATTTTATCCCTTCCTAAATAACCTTGCCTACTATTTGTTAAGACATGAGTTAGCCATTAATGAGCAGTAGTTTTAATTTTTTTTTTTTTTTTGGCTTTAGTGGGTCTTAGTTGTAGCATGTGGGATTTAGTTCCCTGACCAGGGATCGAACCCAGGTCCCCTATATTGGGAGTTCGGCATCTTAGCCACTGGACCACTAGGGAATCCCCCACTTCATTTTTTTCTGTAGAAATATAGTTGCCACAATATGTTGTTTAACTTTGGGGTTTACGCTGGAAAATACTTTATTCTATCAATTAGTCTTTTAAAACAACGAATATGAAAAACTAATCCATGTTATTTTATAAAATTTACTCAATAGCCTCAGGGTAAATACTTCATTCATAAGTAAAATGTTTTCCTTAAATTCTTTTTAAACTGCTGTCACTTCTACCTTTTCTTTTTAAATTTTTTAAACCCAAGATACTGTTGAGCACATACAAGATGAATACTCTGTAAACTCTATCCAGACTCCACAGTTTCTCTGTAGGTACTAAGAGGTGTCTCTTAAGAGGTGTCTCTTTAAACCTCTTGAAATTTTTTAGCAGTTGTAAAATCTGCCTGCTTATTTAACAAAATGGCATCAACTTTATGCCGAGTAGTATATAATCTTGGAAAGGATTTAATAAATCATAACGCAACTACCTACAAAGAATGTATGATGTTACTGGATCGTAAACACAGTTTAAGAAATAGCAAACATAACAATGGAGCTTAGATTCTACTTACTTAATGATAAATATTTGCTAGAATCAACTAGTAAATCTAGGCAGCTCTACAAAGGTAGGATAATTATTTGTACAAATGGCAAGACGGCAGACAAGCCATATAATTAGTTATCCATGGCTGGGATTATCTAAAAGCAATTTAAAAATGGATTAGTGCCCATTTAATTTAAAAATTTTAAATTTTTAAGGGATTAGTGTCCTCAAAGATACATCCTGGTATTGAAATCTGGTGTGAAATACTGATCTAGGCATGATAGAATTAAGAGGTGAAGCAGTATTGCTAATATAGACAGTGATGTAAGGGAAATAGGAAGAACATGGTCTTTTTGGTCTGGATCCTTAATCAGCAATGTAGTAGTTACTTAGCTTTGGACAAGTTAGCTAACCTCCCAGACCTCAATTTTTTTTTTTTTTTTTAATCTGTAAGAGCTAGTTCTTCATTGGAATTTTTAAGAAAATTAAATGAGATAATGTATATATGTACATACTACTTGGCATATACATAATAGGACAGGATTAGATCTTTGCTGGAAACAATCATTAAATGGATTAGAAAGTGAAATGTGCATTTTAGTGTCTGAAAGAGAGGAGGCAGTGTATCTAAACTCATGACGAAAGGAACCTAATAAGAAATTACTACATTCTAATAATAATAATAAAAAAATCTGGGAGGACCCTAGGGACTGAGAAGCAAGAGAACAGTGAGGTTACCAGAGAAAAGAGAAGAAAATGAAATGATTTTCAGTAGAGGAACTGTTGACCTGCTCGCTGTTCCTCTTTAGCTCTCTCCTTGTACCTGTGTATAGCTGTGTTTACCTTAAGCACCCCATTTAGTTCAGTCTCACAAAGTACATGAACCCCTCTTTGTATACCAGTTAGAAAGACACCTTTTTTTGGGAAGACACCTTTTTAATCCCATCAGACTTAATTTAGAGGAATTATATTCCCTGATGTAGGAAAATACAGTCTTTTTTAAAACAAAGGGGGAAGATACGAAAAATGGAGAAGTGATTCTTATTCAGTTGCTGAGCCATTTTTGATGGAAGACAAGCAGCTGACAACTTGGGGGACTGTTCCTTTAACCATATGTGTGTTAAATCTGTATTGACTCTGTGCGACCCTATGGACCCTGCCAGGCTCCTCTGCCCATGGGATTCTCCAGGCAGAGATACTGTAATGGGTTACTGTGCTCTTCTCCATCACTTAACCATACTGTTTTGTAACTGGTAAATATTATTGATAGTTTCAAAGTGCATTTTTACTCAAATTAGGAAGGTCTTATCCAGCAGTAAAGAGAATTAACTAGTGATAAGAAGACAAGTGGGCTAATCTCTGAAATGGCTCGGAAAAAAGACAGCTGGGTGCATGATTCCATTTACCTAGAATTTAAAATAGGTCAAAGTGATCTATGGCAGAGTATTGATTACCTTGGCAGGGGGAAGGGTTGATTGGAAAGAGACAGTTTTCTGTAGTGATTAGAATGTTTTATATGTTTTATTTTCTTTTAAGTTTTTTTTTGGGGGGGGCACTTCTATTGGTCTTTCATTTCTCTACTTTCATCCATCTTTGTTCTTTGGCCCGTGTGGGCCTCCCATCGCGGTGGCCTCTGTTGTCGCAGAGCACCGGCTCTGGGCACATGCGCTCCAGAGCTCCAGCTCGGTAATTTGACACATGAGTTCAGCCACTCCACAGCACATGAAATCTTCCTAGGCCAGGGATCGAACCGGCGCCCCTTGCACTGCAAGGCAGTGTCCTTACCCACTGGACCACCAGGGAAGCTCTGTTTTACATGTTAACAGGATATTTACATAATTGTATATACCAGGTAACCTACTGTTAACCTGCTCTGTGCATTTCACCATATGCAAGTTTTATCTTAATAAAAAAAATTCTCCATTGTGTACACATTCTGTCTGCTGGAACTTCTTTATAAACTAATTGCTCCTCAGAGTCTAGTTTTTTCAAAATTTCTTTTATCCTAAAACTAAGTGTATTTGCTAGGGAAATAGCAAAGATGGTGATGGCTTTTAAGAGTAACCATTTGTAATTTATAAGCAAACACTTAGGAGGACTGTACTGCTCAATTCATAGGGGTAAATCTCAGCCTAGAGTCACAAGAGCGCAAAGCCGTTTCAACATCTCTCTTCCATTATGCCTGCTCTAGCTGAACTACTGAGCCAGTAGACATTATCAGTAGCATCACCACTAAGCTCATAGAACTTTTGGTTTGGTGAAAATGCCTTAAACATGCATATTAGGTTCATGTCATGAAATTATAGTTTCTTTGCTTATTTTTTATTGCTTTACTTTTAAAACTAATGTTAAGAGGACAAAGAACCACAAAAATATGCCATGACAGTACATGACTTTTCAGAATCTACATCTACCATCAAATTTTGGTTCTTTTAAATCCAGAAATTTTAACTGTAATTTGGCCATCATTTATTCTAGACTGGGAAGTGTAGTTCTTCATTGCAAAGCTACAATATCCAAGGTACTAATGCTGTTTTTCTGCTTTAAAATTCATTGACAGGGGCTTCCCTGGTGGTCCGGTGGGTAAGGACACTGCCTTGCAGTGCAAGGAGCGCCGGTTCGATCCCTGGCCTAGGAAGATCCCATGTGCCGCGGAGCGGCTGGACCGATGTGTCCAATTACCGAGCTGGAACTCTAGAGCGCATGCGCCCAGAGCCGGTGCTCTGCGACAACAGAGGCCGCCGCGATGGGAGGCCCACACGGGCCAAAGAACAAAGATGGATGAAAGTAGAGAAATGAAAGACCAATAGAAGTGACCCACCTGCCCCTCTCCCTCCCTACCCACTGCCCCCCCAAAAGATTCATTGACAGAACTTTTATCTGAAACTGGTTCCATGGGCCAAGAAGTATAAAAAAAAAAGATGTCAGTCTTGTGCACACTGCTGCACAGTGCCTATGTCTGGTCTGATGCCTGAACATGACATTGTGGACTGCAGAGAAAACAGATACACTCAAGAGTTTGACACAATACAGTAATTATAAACAGACAAATCCTTCAAAAGGGAAGATGACAATTTTTATTGTTATTACAAAAGCAAATTTTTTAACTTTAGTCATTTGAATTCCAAGAGCAGACTAAGGGCTTAATCCTCACACAGGCACCAAGTCAGGCACAGTAGGTAGCTACAAATCATAAGAAAAAGGTTTCTTTACCTTGGATTCCCGGAATTCCTACCTAGAGCATTCTGCCATGTTTTGGAATTAGGTTAAAAACCTAGCAAACCTAATCAGTTCCCATTAATTCTGCTTTTTAAAAAGTGAGAGCTAGGCATTAACCTGCTATCTAGTGAAAACTAGCCACTAAATCCTGGCCTGCGAGATCTACATTTCTTCTGGAACAAAGAGGAGAAACTAGTTAACTAAGAGGTGTGCCAAATTGTTAAGGTCTGAGGAGTGGCAGTGAGCCTTCCCACAAGAGGCTAGTACCATACATAATGTTTTGATCTATTTCTTTGGTTCTTTTAAATCCAGAAATTTTAACTGTAATTTGGCCATCATTTATTCTAGACTGGGAAGTGTAGTTCTTCATTGCAAAGCTACAATATCCAAGGTACTAATGCTGTTTTTCTGCTTTAAAATTCATTGACAGGGGCTTCCCTGGTGGTCCGGTGGGTAAGGACACTGCCTTGCAGTGCAAGGAGCGCCGGTTCGATCCCTGGCCTAGGAAGATCCCATGTGCCGCGGAGCGGCTGGACCGATGTGTCCAATTACCGAGCTGGAACTCTAGAGCGCATGCGCCCAGAGCCGGTGCTCTGCGACAACAGAGGCCGCCGCGATGGGAGGCCCACACGGGCCAAAGAACAAAGATGGATGAAAGTAGAGAAATGAAAGACCAATAGAAGTGACCCACCTGCCCCTCTCCCTCCCTACCCACTGCCCCCCCAAAAGATTCATTGACAGAACTTTTATCTGAAACTGGTTCCATGGGCCAAGAAGTATAAAAAAAAAAGATGTCAGTCTTGTGCACACTGCTGCACAGTGCCTATGTCTGGTCTGATGCCTGAACATGACATTGTGGACTGCAGAGAAAACAGATACACTCAAGAGTTTGACACAATACAGTAATTATAAACAGACAAATCCTTCAAAAGGGAAGATGACAATTTTTATTGTTATTACAAAAGCAAATTTTTTAACTTTAGTCATTTGAATTCCAAGAGCAGACTAAGGGCTTAATCCTCACACAGGCACCAAGTCAGGCACAGTAGGTAGCTACAAATCATAAGAAAAAGGTTTCTTTACCTTGGATTCCCGGAATTCCTACCTAGAGCATTCTGCCATGTTTTGGAATTAGGTTAAAAACCTAGCAAACCTAATCAGTTCCCATTAATTCTGCTTTTTAAAAAGTGAGAGCTAGGCATTAACCTGCTATCTAGTGAAAACTAGCCACTAAATCCTGGCCTGCGAGATCTACATTTCTTCTGGAACAAAGAGGAGAAACTAGTTAACTAAGAGGTGTGCCAAATGTTAAGTCCATAAAATGCAGACCTGGGCTCAGGTCTGAGGAGTGCAGGAGCTCCAGCTCCAGCAGAAACACACTTCCCGGGCAGCAGGCAAAGAGGTAGCAGGGACCTGGGCTGGCAAAGTGCTAAAGCTTAATGTGCCTGGCAGAGGGGAGCCTCGGCAATCACGTCATTCTACCTTTGCTGTCCACAAACCTGAGGTTTCCATGGTACACAGTGAAGGGCACAGTGGCCTTTGTGTGACAAGGCAGGAAAGATAACTACCATTCTTAGAGTCACGTAAGAAATCCTGCCGAATTTTCTCCCCAATCAGACATGGTGCCTTTCTGCTTGTCCCTTATTTTGAAGAACACTCCAATGTTCCCACACCTCCAGGCCCTTAAAACACTTTAGTAAACAACTTAGCTAGCACATGACTATTTCAAGGAAGCATAGGTTTAGAGGTATGTGAAAAGTGTATTTACTGAAGGGAAGACTCAATATGTTCTAGGATACTGAAAATTAAGACTGTCCTACAGACAAAACCATCATAAATTGAACCAAATTTACCCTGTCTGAAATTTGGCAGTAAATTGGTTCAAATGGAATCCACTAAACTACAGGGAAATAAAAACACTTCGTATTCCATTTACTATGAAATCTAACACAACCGACTGCTAAATTTAAACCTACTAAGTCGTTTTGAGTTGTGCACCTGTAATTACATTTATTTAACAAGGTGTTGCCATGGCATGCTCTCTAGAGGAAAGAAGATAATAAATGTAATAGGTGACAGCTGCTACAATCACAGCAAATCAGCTGGAGGAATGTAAGCTGTATTATTCAGACACAAAATTGTCACCTAAATTCTGTTGATTGCTGTCTACCTTACGAGTGTATCTGAGAGGACTGATGGCACAGTTTATTCTGATAAGACAGGCCAACACTGAACAGTTAATCACCCTACAGTCAGAGCTAGAGTGCTGCCACCAGAATTTCCATAAAGGGTTTTTAAGAGCTTAAAGTTGGTTGATGTTAAGAGGTGTAATAAAAATTGTCCCTCGACTACCTTAAATCCCTACGCAAAGCAATGAAGCTGTCCTCCACAGAGCAGCAGTCCATGCCAATGAAGAAAGGTGCTCCAGTGCTGTCCCGTGGAACAGCCATATAGAGGAATTGGTCACAACCAGTGTTTATGAAGATTGCCTGGGAGTTTTCTTGACTTTTTGGAAAGTTCCTCATGGAAGCAGTTTTTGACCATAAGTTCACCTTTTTCTTCGATTGCAGAATGGTAGCTGGTTGAATGTATGACCCCAAATATCTGCAGCACTTCAGCTGAAGATGCCAGGAACTGTCAACTGCATCACAAAGTCCATCTCAGTTTGTAAAAGCAATGCTTGTAGTTTGTGTCACTAGCAGACAAATATGAATTACCTCTTGTTACAGTGAACAACCTGTATTCTTTTACAATTCACAAAGTTTTTACATTCAATTATCACATTATTTCAAGACTCTAAATTCAAAACAAATATACATGGGCTTAATCAAGAATACCTTACAATTTGTCACTTAAGTTCATGGCATTATATACTCAGTCCGTCTCTTTTGGTTTGATTTTTACATAGATTTTCAATGGACGAATTCTGTTTGCAAACTAAAAGCAAGAAATATACTTTATTTCCCCTTTTCCCTGTAGTTAAGAAATAAGGGCTTAAAATGGCGATTACTTAGGTGTTTATTTCAATTTCTTTCTTAAATTCATTAATTTAAAAATTATGATTAAATAATTTAGCATGAAACTTATACAAAGAACATCATTAATTAATCAAAAAGATGCAAAGGAAATTGTGATCTAACATATCTATACTAAATATAGAGGGAAAAAAATGTTAAGTCTTATAATATCCTAAGTCTGTAGCCAGTTACCCTATTTTTGCACTGTCAACAATATAAACACACTTGCACTTGCAGAAGAATGACAGCATAGAAATCTGTATATTGCTTTTTAAAAAGGTCCAACATCTCTACACACTGCCAGTTTGCTTCAGAAGTATCTGCCCATTCAAATAATCAGGCAGTGTAATGAATTTTAAAATACATCAAGGTTAAGTAAGCATTCTTCCCAAAGAACTTCAAAGTCCACCAAAATGTCTGGTGCTGATTAATTTAACAATGAGGTTTCTTCTAAATAAATAATCTTATTTGCATAAATGTGCAAGATTCCATTGAAAATTTTATTTCATAATTATTTTATTCTTTTAGAGGTAGGCCCTTCACAGTTGATATCCACGACATTTTACTTGAGTCTTGGCAACATACACATATTCTAAAAGTGTAAATGTTCTAATAGCAAACATAACTCCTCTAAAATATGTTCAATTTAAAAATGGAAATCTATCTCTGAAAATAATTTCAATGACTCTTGAGCTTTAAAGATTCATTAAAATCCAAGCAATTGCTAGTACTTTGTTTTTATTAACTTGGAAGTATGTATTAATTAAAGCTCCCACATATCCCAGAAAAATAAAAGCCCAGAGATTTGCAAATAAATAAAATTTATTTAAATTTCATGCAATTTTAATAGCCATGAGTATAGTTATAGGAAGCTGCAGGACTGTAACTATGTTCTGTCCGTAAGATGTAACCTTATTCATGAAATGGATGGGAATTTTACAGTTAGGAAAAGATGATTAGATTAACTTTATGTTTTGTGAGTGGAAATACAGTCTGACTAAGCTTTTCTGAGGCAGAAGATTACAGGGAAGGGACACGTCATTAAATTTACAAAGTATCTTATTTAGAGATTAAATCAATCCAAAAGAGGCTGTTTTCCATAAATGGCAACACTCAAAATCAAAGGAGGCTTCCAATAAACCCTAAAAGTATCTCTTCCAGTTCCCAGTTATTCTCATTAAAAATTTCAGTCATGACAGTTATAGTAGAATGTCAGTATTCAATCTAAAAACCACCACAATGCTGCATTGTGGTTCATCCAAATCATAATTTACCAGATGTCAGCTTGTATTTAAGAAAACACTTTTGAATAACTGGGAAAAACTTAATTAACACTGTGCTTGATTCTCTACTTGTTACTGTTAACTTTAGTCTGTGCAGATTCTGATGATTCTGAATATGTGTTCATTTAGTTACTAGATGAGATTTAGCTTTAACCAGCAAGGATCATCCAGCCTTTAAAATTACTGATACAAACTAAATAGACTGAGTAATCTGTAGAACCGGCACTTGCAGTTGATACGGTTTTCACACTAGTTGCATGCAGCTCTTAAAAATACTAAAAGAGGCATTTCTGCCGGGTCTCAACATGCTGTCTTTATTTGTAAATTCCATTAACTTACTAAGTTAATGGAATTTTAGGATTATAATTTCAGTATACTTATAAAACTACAGTATGCTGTTCCTGTGTTTTAAAACCACTTACTCTGTTTAAGAAACCATGTTAAAATATCAATTCTAAAAGTGTAAATGTTCTAATAGCAAACATAACTCCTCTAAAATATGTTCAATTTAAAAATGGAAATCTATCTCTGAAAATAATTTCAATGACTCTTGAGCTTTAAAGATTCATTAAAATCCAAGCAATTGCTAGTACTTTGTTTTTATTAACTTGGAAGTATGTATTAATTAAAGCTCCCACATATCCCAGAAAAATAAAAGCCCAGAGATTTGCAAATAAATAAAATTTATTTAAATTTCATGCAATTTTAATAGCCATGAGTATAGTTATAGGAAGCTGCAGGACTGTAACTATGTTCTGTCCGTAAGATGTAACCTTATTCATGAAATGGATGGGAATTTTACAGTTAGGAAAAGATGATTAGATTAACTTTATGTTTTGTGAGTGGAAATACAGTCTGACTAAGCTTTTCTGAGGCAGAAGATTACAGGGAAGGGACACGTCATTAAATTTACAAAGTATCTTATTTAGAGATTAAATCAATCCAAAAGAGGCTGTTTTCCATAAATGGCAACACTCAAAATCAAAGGAGGCTTCCAATAAACCCTAAAAGTATCTCTTCCAGTTCCCAGTTATTCTCATTAAAAATTTCAGTCATGACAGTTATAGTAGAATGTCAGTATTCAATCTAAAAACCACCACAATGCTGCATTGTGGTTCATCCAAATCATAATTTACCAGATGTCAGCTTGTATTTAAGAAAACACTTTTGAATAACTGGGAAAAACTTAATTAACACTGTGCTTGATTCTCTACTTGTTACTGTTAACTTTAGTCTGTGCAGATTCTGATGATTCTGAATATGTGTTCATTTAGTTACTAGATGAGATTTAGCTTTAACCAGCAAGGATCATCCAGCCTTTAAAATTACTGATACAAACTAAATAGACTGAGTAATCTGTAGAACCGGCACTTGCAGTTGATACGGTTTTCACACTAGTTGCATGCAGCTCTTAAAAATACTAAAAGAGGCATTTCTGCCGGGTCTCAACATGCTGTCTTTATTTGTAAATTCCATTAACTTACTAAGTTAATGGAATTTTTTGTAGGATTATAATTTCAGTATACTTATAAAAACTACAGTATGCTGTTCCTGTGTTTTAAAACCACTTACTCTGTTTAAGAAACCATGTTAAAATATCAATTGGCGAAAATAACTAAGGGACCTAATAAAGCAGTGTCATAGCTGCGTAAAGATACTCATATGTATTAACCATCAAAAGGAGGGGTGCAACTAATTCTTTCTTTCAATACAAACTTGAACACGGTCTGTAAGTGCCTCATTTAAAGTAGTGGATAGGGAAAGAGTTTAGAAAAGTCCAAGTAATAAAATGTACTGGATTACTTGGTAAAGTTAAAAAGCTAATGCAACAATGTTACATCCAGATAGAAAACAGTATTCAAAAGCAATTCAAATACCGAAAAGGGTTTCAAATTGAGTATTTTATTAACATGGTAGTTGTCTTTGTAACATGTGCACACACACACTCGCACACTCAGAATGATCTGCCTGGGGGAAAAAAGACTTAAGTATGTCTAAGGGAAATGAAAAATAAAAAAATTTCTGGTAGGTTTTCATTATTGTAGGCAATTATGTCCACATCACTTACAAAGCTATTGCCAAATCTGTCCAAGGAAGCAGAGTTTGAGAGGGGCAGAAAAAAATCGTGGGAAAAATTCAACAGTGGCATAGCAGAGCTCTCAATATGAGAAAGCTGACATAATGTGGACTTCTGCTGTGAATTTTGTCTTTGCAAAGTATGGGGAAAGGTTTGTCAATGGGCAGAAAGTAAGAAGGTGGTGTGAAGTTTAAAAGGTCATGTTTGATTCGGGAAACTATTGTGCTTGATTCTCTACTTGTTACTGTTAACTTTAGTCTGTGCAGATTCTGATGATTCTGAATATGTGTTCATTTAGTTACTAGATGAGATTTAGCTTTAACCAGCAAGGATCATCCAGCCTTTAAAATTACTGATACAAACTAAATAGACTGAGTAATCTGTAGAACCGGCACTTGCAGTTGATACGGTTTTCACACTAGTTGCATGCAGCTCTTAAAAATACTAAAAGAGGCATTTCTGCCGGGTCTCAACATGCTGTCTTTATTTGTAAATTCCATTAACTTACTAAGTTAATGGAATTTTTTGTAGGATTATAATTTCAGTATACTTATAAAAACTACAGTATGCTGTTCCTGTGTTTTAAAACCACTTACTCTGTTTAAGAAACCATGTTAAAATATCAATTGGCGAAAATAACTAAGGGACCTAATAAAGCAGTGTCATAGCTGCGTAAAGATACTCATATGTATTAACCATCAAAAGGAGGGGTGCAACTAATTCTTTCTTTCAATACAAACTTGAACACGGTCTGTAAGTGCCTCATTTAAAGTAGTGGATAGGGAAAGAGTTTAGAAAAGTCCAAGTAATAAAATGTACTGGATTACTTGGTAAAGTTAAAAAGCTAATGCAACAATGTTACATCCAGATAGAAAACAGTATTCAAAAGCAATTCAAATACCGAAAAGGGTTTCAAATTGAGTATTTTATTAACATGGTAGTTGTCTTTGTAACATGTGCACACACACACTCGCACACTCAGAATGATCTGCCTGGGGGAAAAAAGACTTAAGTATGTCTAAGGGGAAATGAAAAATAAAAAAATTTCTGGTAGGTTTTCATTATTGTAGGCAATTATGTCCACATCACTTACAAAGCTATTGCCAAATCTGTCCAAGGAAGCAGAGTTTGAGAGGGGCAGAAAAAAATCGTGGGAAAAATTCAACAGTGGCATAGCAGAGCTCTCAATATGAGAAAGCTGACATAATGTGGACTTCTGCTGTGAATTTTGTCTTTGCAAAGTATGGGGAAAGGTTTGTCAATGGGCAGAAAGTAAGAAGGTGGTGTGAAGTAGGCTTTTGCAGTCAATTTTCCTCACAGTATTGTGCAGGGTCATCAAGAAAATGCTTAGTCTTTCTCTGGAACAAGTTTCAGAACTTTTCCAATTGCAATGGTCTTACCTAGAAATGAAATTTTTAAGAAACCTTTTCAGTAGTTAACAGCAGACTATGTTAGATATTAAAACTTCTTTTAAATCATTACAGTGTGAATTACTAATTAAAACCTATGCTATACAAGTAAAGTGTGGACATACCTGTACAGTGGAATATTATTTGGCAATAAAAAAGAATAAATTATATACATGTTACAACATGGTGAACCTCAAAAACATGCTGAGTGAAATAAACTAGACACTATAGGCCACAAACTATGATTCTATTTATATGTCATGTTCAAAAAAGGAAAACAAAAAGAGTAAATATATGGTTGCCTATAGCTGGTGGTAGAACAGGTTGTAACTTGTAAACAAGTATTCATGTTCCTTTTTTAGATGTTCTAAATGTTATAAAATTAGAATGTGATGATTACTGTACAAATCTGAACATACTAATTCACTGAACTGTATACTCAAAACAGGTTAAATCTCAATAAAAGCTGTTAAAAATGGCTCTCAGTCCCTTGTGTAAGAAATACAGAACCCATATGATCTTGTGAAAAATCTAAAAGCCACGCTATCCTTTAGGAAAAATTCCAGTTAAAAATTCTTGCTACATTAATTATCTTCTACCTGATTTTCTCAGGTTCTAATTGGTAACTAAAATTCTTACTTTGTTACCTTAATAGGAAAAACTCAATGACAGGTTTCACTATCACCAATAAGACTTTTAAGATAATGACTTTAAATGTATACCATCTTTATGATTTTCTCTGAACTAAGGTTCAGGAACCATATCCATCATATTCTCTGTGCTTGGCATGACTCCTCCCATTCATCAGATATACAAAGCATTCCAAATCTGTCCAAGGAAGCAGAGTTTGAGAGGCAGAAAAAAATCGTGGGAAAAATTCAACAGTGGCATAGCAGAGCTCTCAATATGAGAAAGCTGACATAATGTGGACTTCTGCTGTGAATTTTGTCTTTGCAAAGTATGGGGAAAGGTTTGTCAATGGGCAGAAAGTAAGAAGGTGGTGTGAAGTAGGCTTTTGCAGTCAATTTTCCTCACAGTATTGTGCAGGGTCATCAAGAAAATGCTTAGTCTTTCTCTGGAACAAGTTTCAGAACTTTTCCAATTGCAATGGTCTTACCTAGAAATGAAATTTTTAAGAAACCTTTTCAGTAGTTAACAGCAGACTATGTTAGATATTAAAACTTCTTTTAAATCATTACAGTGTGAATTACTAATTAAAACCTATGCTATACAAGTAAAGTGTGGACATACCTGTACAGTGGAATATTATTTGGCAATAAAAAAGAATAAATTATATACATGTTACAACATGGTGAACCTCAAAAACATGCTGAGTGAAATAAACTAGACACTATAGGCCACAAACTATGATTCTATTTATATGTCATGTTCAAAAAAGGAAAACAAAAAGAGTAAATATATGGTTGCCTATAGCTGGTGGTAGAACAGGTTGTAACTTGTAAACAAGTATTCATGTTCCTTTTTTAGATGTTCTAAATGTTATAAAATTAGAATGTGATGATTACTGTACAAATCTGAACATACTAATTCACTGAACTGTATACTCAAAACAGGTTAAATCTCAATAAAAGCTGTTAAAAATGGCTCTCAGTCCCTTGTGTAAGAAATACAGAACCCATATGATCTTGTGAAAAATCTAAAAGCCACGCTATCCTTTAGAAAAAATTCCAGTTAAAAATTCTTGCTACATTAATTATCTTCTACCTGATTTTCTCAGGTTCTAATTGGTAACTAAAATTCTTACTTTGTTACCTTAATAGGAAAAACTCAATGACAGGTTTCACTATCACCAATAAGACTTTTAAGATAATGACTTTAAATGTATACCATCTTTATGATTTTCTCTGAACTAAGGTTCAGGAACCATATCCATCATATTCTCTGTGCTTGGCATGACTCCTCCCATTCATCAGATATACAATAAAGTTTTTGCTGAATTGAACTGGAACTAACATGTGAACTGACATATTCCTGTATTTCATGTGAACCATAAAGTTTTATGTAAGTCTTCCATAGTCTCAAAACAGTTACCTAAGTCATTTTGTTTCCATGATACCAAAAAGTTTCATAGCTGTGAGATAGGAAAATTACAGCTATTCTAATTCACTCAGGCAGAAATGAATTCACAAAAAGACCATGAATACTAAACCTTGAAAATATTAGGTATTAAGACTATCAATCTATGTATTTCTTTATCTCTCTCCATTTCAGTGCAGTTAATGTTTATTGTATTGGATTTTAAAATTATTTTCTGTGAGCCCCCAAAATAAGAGGTCTACCTCAGAAGCTTGCTTATTAGCAAAAATTTGCTCTACTGGATAAACTCCTTCAAGAGGAGTCTTTGTCACAAATATTACAGGGGATTTCATCACAGAAATATCTTATTTAGCAACAAGTAACTCTCAAGACCCAATATCAAGATTAAGATTCTTCATTGAGAGCATTACTACTAAAACATATAGTCAAGTCTGCTGTTCAATTCATTCAACTCCTAAAACATTTATTATATGACTATTGTATCCAAGTTTCCTATAAACTTTTAATGTGTACTGTACTCAGATGAAGACTACCAAAGCTAGCATTTTAAGACAGACCCCTGGACATTAATTTAAAGGCTTACCCTCATCTCTTAAAGTAAAACGACCCATCTGAGGGAAGTCTTTAAAGGTCTCAAGGCAGATGGTTCCGGCTGTCCTCAAGCGCGCAATGCATACTTGATCTTGTTTCACAAAACGCGGTCGAGTCTTACTTTTTTCTCCTGATTTTTTGTCTACCAAGCAGATTAAGGCCTATCCAAGAAAAAGATTAATGCCAAATAAAAGAATCTTTAAATTAAGACCAAGAGTGTGAATAATGGTCTTAAAAGAAAAACCCCAGTTATCTTATAACTCACTGTTATTTCGACTTCTTCAATACAGGTGTGGATATGCAGCACCGCATTATAACCCGGGCAGATGATGGATTTGTGCTCTATAATTACTATCTGTCAAACAAAAAAATTCACATCTTTTATCCCTAGGTAAAAAAAAACCTGAATGTGTAGCTCACAATCTCAGTAGGACACCAATTTATTTTTGTGTTAGAAAAATAAGTCAGTCTGCCTTACCTCCCTGCATGAATTTTGATATCCTTACCCTACTGATTTTCTTGGCAAGTGCCCAAACTTTAAAAATACAGGCAAAAAAACGAACAACCCAATCAAAAAATGGGAAAAGGACCTAAACAGACACCTCTCCAAAGACGACATACAGATGGCCCAAAAGCACATGAAACGATACTCAACTTCACTTATAATTAGAGAAATGCAAATCAAAACTACAATGAGACATCACCTCACACCTGTCAGAATGGCCATCATCTACAAATCAACAGACAATAAATGCTGGAGAGGCTGCGGAGAAAAGGGAACACTCCTGCATTGCTGGTGGGAATGAAAAATGATACAGCCTCTATGGAAGACAGTCTGGAGATTTCTTAAAAAACTAAAAATAGATGCACCATACGACCCAGCAATTCCACTCTTAGGCTTATACCCTGATGAAATCAAATCTGAAAGAAGCACCTGTACCCCAATGTTCATTGCAGCTCTCTATACAATAGCTAGAACATGGAAGCAACCTAGATGCCCATCGACGAATGAATGCAAAACTGTACCCCAATGTATAGCTCTCTATCGCTAGCATTTTAAGACAGACCCCTGGACATTAATTTAAAGGCTTACCCTCATCTCTTAAAGTAAAACGACCCATCTGAGGGAAGTCTTTAAAGGTCTCAAGGCAGATGGTTCCGGCTGTCCTCAAGCGCGCAATGCATACTTGATCTTGTTTCACAAAACGCGGTCGAGTCTTACTTTTTTCTCCTGATTTTTTGTCTACCAAGCAGATTAAGGCCTATCCAAGAAAAAGATTAATGCCAAATAAAAGAATCTTTAAATTAAGACCAAGAGTGTGAATAATGGTCTTAAAAGAAAAACCCCAGTTATCTTATAACTCACTGTTATTTCGACTTCTTCAATACAGGTGTGGATATGCAGCACCGCATTATAACCCGGGCAGATGATGGATTTGTGCTCTATAATTACTATCTGTCAAACAAAAAAATTCACATCTTTTATCCCTAGGTAAAAAAAAACCTGAATGTGTAGCTCACAATCTCAGTAGGACACCAATTTATTTTTGTGTTAGAAAAATAAGTCAGTCTGCCTTACCTCCCTGCATGAATTTTGATATCCTTACCCTACTGATTTTCTTGGCAAGTGCCCAAACTTTAAAAATACAGGCAAAAAAACGAACAACCCAATCAAAAAATGGGAAAAGGACCTAAACAGACACCTCTCCAAAGACGACATACAGATGGCCCAAAAGCACATGAAACGATACTCAACTTCACTTATAATTAGAGAAATGCAAATCAAAACTACAATGAGACATCACCTCACACCTGTCAGAATGGCCATCATCTACAAATCAACAGACAATAAATGCTGGAGAGGCTGCGGAGAAAAGGGAACACTCCTGCATTGCTGGTGGGAATGAAAAATGATACAGCCTCTATGGAAGACAGTCTGGAGATTTCTTAAAAAACTAAAAATAGATGCACCATACGACCCAGCAATTCCACTCTTAGGCTTATACCCTGATGAAATCAAATCTGAAAGAAGCACCTGTACCCCAATGTTCATTGCAGCTCTCTATACAATAGCTAGAACATGGAAGCAACCTAGATGCCCATCGACGAATGAATGGATCCAAAAGCTCTGGTACATATATACAATGGAATACTACACAGCTGTAAAGAGAAATGCAGAAGAATCAGCCCTAATGAGGTGGCTGGATCTAAAACTTATCATAAAAAGTGAAGTCCGTCAGAAAGAGAAGGACAAATACAGTTTATTAACACATATATATGGAATCTAGTAGGATGGTGATGATGGCACACACAGTGAAGCGACGGAAAGACAGACATGGACAGTGGACATATGGACATTGTGGGGAAGGAACAGAGGATGGGAGGCGTAAAGGAAGTAGCATGAAGGCCTGTACTATCATAAGTGAAGAAAATAGCTCTAGTCATTGCTCTGTGAGAAAAGGGGATCCTTCAGGGGTGCTGTGTGATGGTCGGGAGGGGTGGGAAGGGGAGGATATACATATGACTAATCTGGGAACATACATATCTGTAAACAACAAAACTCTGTAAAAGTTACAAGTAAAATAAAGATTTAAAAATAAAAATATAGGCAGACTTTCTTCTCTGGGAAGCCTTTCCTCTGTACTCCTCCTATCTGGGCCGTTAAGTTAATCACTGCTGCTCACATGCTGGGTTCTTCCCTCCTAGATAAGAATTTAGTTGTATCCATTTTCCAATAGCCAAGGTCCAAAGTTAACAACCTTGTATATGACATAAAAATCTACCTTGACTAGCCATCATATCTTATAACACAACTCAAAAATTCTGTGCGTTGTACCCATCACTTATTCTTGTCATTCTCCTGGGGAGGTCAGTTTGCTAATATATGGAGAAGTTATGTGTGTTTTCCTGTCTGGAAATTTACAACTGTCAGAATGGCCATCATCTACAAATCAACAGCTGGAGAGGCTGGAGAAAAGGAACACTCCTGCATTGCTGGTGGGAATGAAAATGATACAGCCTCTATGGAAGACAGTCTGGAGATTTCTTAAAAAACTAAAAATAGATGCACCATACGACCCAGCAATTCCACTCTTAGGCTTATACCCTGATGAAATCAAATCTGAAAGAAGCACCTGTACCCCAATGTTCATTGCAGCTCTCTATACAATAGCTAGAACATGGAAGCAACCTAGATGCCCATCGACGAATGAATGGATCCAAAAGCTCTGGTACATATATACAATGGAATACTACACAGCTGTAAAGAGAAATGCAGAAGAATCAGCCCTAATGAGGTGGCTGGATCTAAAACTTATCATAAAAAGTGAAGTCCGTCAGAAAGAGAAGGACAAATACAGTTTATTAACACATATATATGGAATCTAGTAGGATGGTGATGATGGCACACACAGTGAAGCGACGGAAAGACAGACATGGACAGTGGACATATGGACATTGTGGGGAAGGAACAGAGGATGGGAGGCGTAAAGGAAGTAGCATGAAGGCCTGTACTATCATAAGTGAAGAAAATAGCTCTAGTCATTGCTCTGTGAGAAAAGGGGATCCTTCAGGGGTGCTGTGTGATGGTCGGGAGGGGTGGGAAGGGGAGGATATACATATGACTAATCTGGGAACATACATATCTGTAAACAACAAAACTCTGTAAAAGTTACAAGTAAAATAAAGATTTAAAAATAAAAATATAGGCAGACTTTCTTCTCTGGGAAGCCTTTCCTCTGTACTCCTCCTATCTGGGCCGTTAAGTTAATCACTGCTGCTCACATGCTGGGTTCTTCCCTCCTAGATAAGAATTTAGTTGTATCCATTTTCCAATAGCCAAGGTCCAAAGTTAACAACCTTGTATATGACATAAAAATCTACCTTGACTAGCCATCATATCTTATAACACAACTCAAAAATTCTGTGCGTTGTACCCATCACTTATTCTTGTCATTCTCCTGGGGAGGTCAGTTTGCTAATATATGGAGAAGTTATGTGTGTTTTCCTGTCTGGAAATTTACTTTCTCTGAACAAACAGACAAACTATGACTTCCAAGGTAACTATGCTCTACTTAAAGTTCCTCTGCACTGCAGGGCGGTATCCTTATCCACTGGACCACCACGGAAGCCCAACCTATACCATCTTAAACCTTATGGGTGTGATATACATCCCAGCTGTTGTGATCTCCATATGGTTCATCCTATCTCAGTTCCCCTTCTATACACAACGGCATGTCACCAATAATCACGACAAAGGGCGTTTAAATCCTAGTCTCATTTCCACAGTAAAGGTCTCATGAAAACTATAATAACTGGTTTACCTGGGCATCAAATGTGCGACCAGAATGACAAAGATTATTAGGATCACAAAGAATGAAGCCTGGAAGAATCTCCTCCTCTTCAATTCCTTTTAGTCTGATTTTGAGGTTTTCACCTGGGGCTACAGAATCGGTTTCCACATCATCAGAAAGGATTCCAAGAACTTCCACATTGTGCTTAAAAAGAAACCAAGATTAGAAAATTTTTGAAAACATTCACTGCATTATACAATGGAAAATGATCTGTTTGCTAGACTTGCAGGTCACATTCTTCTGTGGTTAGCCAAAATAATTCTTTAAACAAGTATAAAACTTCATAACATTTATATGACACAAACTTATATAAACTTACATTTGCCCTTTTTACTTGTTAAAAATTAAAACATTTGAATTTAATTTTATGGTTGTAATTTTTATTATTCTTAAATTCCAGGAGTTAAGAGACATAGCCTCAAAAAAAAAAAAAAAAAAAGAAAAATCCTCCATTACCTACCAATCCCCAAACATCTGAAGAATGTACTTTTCTAAGGTTATTTGAACAACTAAGCTTTAAGAGCACACTGACTGTTCAATAAGTAAAGGGCTTTCCTTCTAGGGTGATAAAATGTTCTGGAATTAGACAATGCTGATGACTGCACAATACTGTAAATGTACAAGATGTCATTAGTGGTAACAATTTCTTTTACTACAAAACTTTTTAAAAAAGAAATTGCAACAAGCAGTAAGCTTGTCTACTTAGAAGTTCTAATATATGGAGAAGTTATGTGTGTTTTCCTGTCTGGAAATTTACTTTCTCTGAACAAACAGACAAACTATGACTTCCAAGGTAACTATGCTCTACTTAAAGTTCCTCTGCACTGCAGGGCGGTATCCTTATCCACTGGACCACCACGGAAGCCCAACCTATACCATCTTAAACCTTATGGGTGTGATATACATCCCAGCTGTTGTGATCTCCATATGGTTCATCCTATCTCAGTTCCCCTTCTATACACAACGGCATGTCACCAATAATCACGACAAAGGGCGTTTAAATCCTAGTCTCATTTCCACAGTAAAGGTCTCATGAAAACTATAATAACTGGTTTACCTGGGCATCAAATGTGCGACCAGAATGACAAAGATTATTAGGATCACAAAGAATGAAGCCTGGAAGAATCTCCTCCTCTTCAATTCCTTTTAGTCTGATTTTGAGGTTTTCACCTGGGGCTACAGAATCGGTTTCCACATCATCAGAAAGGATTCCAAGAACTTCCACATTGTGCTTAAAAAGAAACCAAGATTAGAAAATTTTTGAAAACATTCACTGCATTATACAATGGAAAATGATCTGTTTGCTAGACTTGCAGGTCACATTCTTCTGTGGTTAGCCAAAATAATTCTTTAAACAAGTATAAAACTTCATAACATTTATATGACACAAACTTATATAAACTTACATTTGCCCTTTTTACTTGTTAAAAATTAAAACATTTGAATTTAATTTTATGGTTGTAATTTTTATTATTCTTAAATTCCAGGAGTTAAGAGACATAGCCTCAAAAAAAAAAAAAAAAAGAAAAATCCTCCATTACCTACCAATCCCCAAACATCTGAAGAATGTACTTTTCTAAGGTTATTTGAACAACTAAGCTTTAAGAGCACACTGACTGTTCAATAGGTAGAGGGCTTTCCTTCTAGGGTGATAAAAATGTTCTGGAATTAGACAATGCTGATGACTGCACAATACTGTAAATGTACAAGATGTCATTAGTGGTAACAATTTCTTTTACTACAAAAACTTTTTATAAGAGCATACAGATGGGGGAAATGTTAAAAGCCACACCCACAAGCAGTGCCTTATTTTACTCTATTTCTGCCCTTGTAGATAATCCATACTTTTAAAACACATGCCAGAAAACAAAATAACAACCTTCTAGACAAAATAAACTTTCTCATGATGGTAGATAAACAGCAGAGAAACCAGAAACATTATATTCCATACCAGGATTCTACAAACTGTCACTTGCTAGTATCTAGTAGTTTTCCCTCCATACACATACACAAATAATGGCTTTCTTTCCCAAAAGGCAGCTTATCCCTTACTGCTATCTTGTCTGTTGAAATTCATTCCAAAAACTAGCAGTGCAGCCATATTTACTAGCAAATTCTTTACAGTAATGGAATAAAGAGGTAGAAACTAACAGTTCCATTATGTATAACCAGACAAGTATTGTTTACTACTTTTTGCTCCAATATCCAGCAACACAATTCCTCTCCCTAAAGGAAGACTCTTAACAACTAAACAGAGCAAGTTTGCTCTCTAATCCATACTTAGGAAAGGCAAAGTTACTTTTTAAATTCTTATGAGGGCTTCCCTGGTGGTCCAATGGGTAGAGACACCGCCTTGCAGTGCAAGGGGCGCCAGTTCGATCCCTGGCCTGGGAAGATCCCACGTGCTGCGGAGCGGCTGGACTGCTGTGTCCAGTTGCCGAGCCGGAGTTCTAGAGCGCATGCGCCCAGAGCTGGTGCTCTGCGACGACAGACGCCACCGCGATGGGAGGCCCACATGGGCCAAAGAACAAAGATGGATGAAAATGGACAAATGAAAGACCAATAGAAGTGGCCCACCCGCTCCCCTCTGTCCCCACCCCACCCCCACCAAAATAAATAAATAAATAAATAAATCTTTAAATTCTTATGAAAGGTATTAAGGATTTTACCTACTCTAAGTACTTTACATAAGTGGAGTCATGTATGATTTATCTTTCTGTCTAGCTTGCTTCACTTAGTAATAATGCCCTCCAGGTTCATCTGTGTTGTGACCTGTGTTAGAATGTCCTCCCTTTTTTAAGCTGAGTGATACATGGTTGTATGTATATACCACTTTTGTTTCCTCCTGCTTCCATCAACCAACAGTACAGGCTGCTTCCATGTTTTGGCGGCCATGAACACTGGTATTCTTCAAGGTCTTCTTGCAGCCTTGAAGGAACTGCTGGACCATGATTATTCTATTTGTTTTTTTTCTTGAAGAAACACCATTACATTTCCCACAGCAGCTGCATGATGTTACATTCTTGCCAACAGTGCAGAGGGTTCCAAATCTCAATTTCACCAGCATTTGTTCCATTTTACAGTCATCCCCAGGTTCTACAAACTGTCACTTGCTAGTATCTAGTAGTTTTCCCTCCATACACATACACAAATAATGGCTTTCTTTCCCAAAAGGCAGCTTATCCCTTACTGCTATCTTGTCTGTTGAAATTCATTCCAAAAACTAGCAGTGCAGCCATATTTACTAGCAAATTCTTTACAGTAATGGAATAAAGAGGTAGAAACTAACAGTTCCATTATGTATAACCAGACAAGTATTGTTTACTACTTTTTGCTCCAATATCCAGCAACACAATTCCTCTCCCTAAAGGAAGACTCTTAACAACTAAACAGAGCAAGTTTGCTCTCTAATCCATACTTAGGAAAGGCAAAGTTACTTTTTAAATTCTTATGAGGGCTTCCCTGGTGGTCCAATGGGTAGAGACACCGCCTTGCAGTGCAAGGGGCGCCAGTTCGATCCCTGGCCTGGGAAGATCCCACGTGCTGCGGAGCGGCTGGACTGCTGTGTCCAGTTGCCGAGCCGGAGTTCTAGAGCGCATGCGCCCAGAGCTGGTGCTCTGACGACAGACGCCACACGATGGGAGGCCCACATGGGCCAAAGAACAAAGATGCATGAAAATGGACAAATGAAAGACCAATAGAAGTGGCCCACCCGCTCCCCTCTGTCCCCACCCCACCCCCACCAAAATAAATAAATAAATAAATAAATCTTTAAATTCTTATGAAAGGTATTAAGGATTTTACCTACTCTAAGTACTTTACATAAGTGGAGTCATGTATGATTTATCTTTCTGTCTAGCTTGCTTCACTTAGTAATAATGCCCTCCAGGTTCATCTGTGTTGTGACCTGTGTTAGAATGTCCTCCCTTTTTTAAGCTGAGTGATACATGGTTGTATGTATATACCACTTTTGTTTCCTCCTGCTTCCATCAACCAACAGTACAGGCTGCTTCCATGTTTTGGCGGCCATGAACACTGGTATTCTTCAAGGTCTTCTTGCAGCCTTGAAGGAACTGCTGGACCATGATTATTCTATTTGTTTTTTTTCTTGAAGAAACACCATTACATTTCCCACAGCAGCTGCATGATGTTACATTCTTGCCAACAGTGCAGAGGGTTCCAAATCTCAATTTCACCAGCATTTGTCAGTCTGCAGTTTTTCTGACAGTCATCCAGAGGGGTGTGAGGTATTATCTGACTGTAACTTTGATTGGCATTTCCTTAATGATTAGTGATGTTGAGCTTCTTTTCATGTGTTTGTTGGCTACTGGTTCATCATCTTTGGAGAAATGTCTGTTTAAGTTCTTTGCTAGTTTTTTTTTTTTTTGCCACTTCTATTAGTCTTTCATTTATCTGTTTTCATCCATCTTTGTTCTTTGGCCCGTGTGGGCCTCCCATTGCAGTGCCCTCTCTCGTCGCAGAGCACCGGCTCTGGGCGCACGCATTCTAGAGCTCCAGCTCGGTAACTGGACACATCGGTCTAGCCACTCTGCGGCACGTGGGATCTTCCCAGGCCAGGGATCGAACTGGTGCCCCTTGCACTGCAAGGTGGTGTCCTTACTGGACCACTAGGGAAGCCCTGCTAATTTTTTAGTCAGGTTGTTTTTGTTGAGTGGTAGGAGTTCTTGATATATTATGGATAGTAACCTCTTATAAGATTTATGTATGATATACAGTTTCTTAATCTATTCTATAGGTTGCCTACCTAATTCCCCCCCCCCCCTTAATTTTGGCCTCTTTTATTGGTTTATTTATTTATTTATTTCCATCCATCTTTAGTCTTTGGCCTGTGTGGGCCTCTCATTGCAGTGGCCTCTCTTGTCGTACAGCACCGGCTCTGGGCACATGCTTTCCAGAGTGATGCCTCATAATTGGACACACCGATCCATCCGCTTCGTGGCACATGGGATCTTGCTGAGCTAGGGATCGAACCGGTGCCCCTTGCACTGCAAGGTGGACTCTTTACTCATTGGACAACCAGGGAAGCCCCGCCAGTAGTTTTTTTAAAGTAGAATATAGTCTTATATCTTTTTAAAATACTGAAACTCAGGGACTGAAGTAAACTGAGTTTTTAAAGAATAATCAACACCTGTAGGATATGCTCCAGTGACCTGTTCAGTAATTGGTATAAAATGATAATTTTCTAAAGAGAACTATTAAGGCACTTCACTGTTAGCTGTAGCCTAGCACTAAGATCACTTCCCCATAGATCACTTCCCACATTTTCTATTATGATATAATACTAATAGTATTTAACTAGTAGTAATACTAGTAGTATTATTTAATAGTAATAAACTGCTTTACATTGTATAATTCAGAGACATCTACAGTCACAATGGTATACACTGTTAACAGCATCTGGTTCCAGAACACCCTCATCACTCGAAAAGGAAGCTCTACATCCATTAGGCAGTTACTTCGCATTTTTCTTCCCCAGCCCCTTGCTTCCATCTTTACAAGCAAACCTAACTACTTGTGACTGCTCAACAGACAAAATACATCAAGGATGCAAACTGAATCCAAGAATTATTTTCATTCATTTATAATCACAGCAAAAAAAGATATTATGATAGGCTACTCTGATCTCCAATTCATAAGGCACCACTAGATCCAGAAGTATAATTTATAACATTTCAATTAAACCACTACAGTATATTGATAATTAACCTTTTGCAGTTCATTTAAGAGCCCTGCTAATTTTTTAGTCAGGTTGTTTTTGTTGAGTGGTAGGAGTTCTTGATATATTATGGATAGTAACCTCTTATAAGATTTATGTATGATATACAGTTTCTTAATCTATTCTATAGGTTGCCTACCTAATTCCCCCCCCCCCCTTAATTTTGGCCTCTTTTATTGGTTTATTTATTTATTTATTTCCATCCATCTTTAGTCTTTGGCCTGTGTGGGCCTCTCATTGCAGTGGCCTCTCTTGTCGTACAGCACCGGCTCTGGGCACATGCTTTCCAGAGTGATGCCTCATAATTGGACACACCGATCCATCCGCTTCGTGGCACATGGGATCTTGCTGAGCTAGGGATCGAACCGGTGCCCCTTGCACTGCAAGGTGGACTCTTTACTCATTGGACAACCAGGGAAGCCCCGCCAGTAGTTTTTTTAAAGTAGAATATAGTCTTATATCTTTTTAAAATACTGAAACTCAGGGACTGAAGTAAACTGAGTTTTTAAAGAATAATCAACACCTGTAGGATATGCTCCAGTGACCTGTTCAGTAATTGGTATAAAATGATAATTTTCTAAAGAGAACTATTAAGGCACTTCACTGTTAGCTGTAGCCTAGCACTAAGATCACTTCCCCATAGATCACTTCCCACATTTTCTATTATGATATAATACTAATAGTATTTAACTAGTAGTAATACTAGTAGTATTATTTAATAGTAATAAACTGCTTTACATTGTATAATTCAGAGACATCTACAGTCACAATGGTATACACTGTTAACAGCATCTGGTTCCAGAACACCCTCATCACTCGAAAAGGAAGCTCTACATCCATTAGGCAGTTACTTCGCATTTTTCTTCCCCAGCCCCTTGCTTCCATCTTTACAAGCAAACCTAACTACTTGTGACTGCTCAACAGACAAAATACATCAAGGATGCAAACTGAATCCAAGAATTATTTTCATTCATTTATCATCGCAGAAAAAAAAGATACTATGATAGGCTACTCTGATCTCCAATACATAAGGCACCAAAAGATCCCAAAGTATAATTTATAACATTTCAATTAAACCACAACAGTATATTGATAATTAACCTTTTGCAGTTCATTTAAGACTCGAATAAGCATGGTAAAGAAATTCTCAGTTAAATCTAACAAAATCTCTTTTTGGAGTTTCTGATAATTCAGGCCTATTTTCCTATATAGATAATATCTTTGAATTGTTATTTCCAGAGACGTTCTCTGGAAAACAGGTTACAGTTTCTTCACATCATCTCCAATTATCAGCAGTCAGAAATCACAGAAAGGAATAGCTCATTGAGATCTTTGCGTGTTATTTAATGAAATCCTCTCTAATAATGAAGAAATCACAAGAGTTAAGACAAGACCCATGTATGATTAAAAAAAAAAAAAAATCCCTTTCTCCAAAATAAATTGAGTATAGTTTGGATACATTATTTTATAGTATCCAACATAACTACTATGTACAAAAAATAAAAGAGGGCTTCCCCTGGTGGTCCTGCGGGTAAGGACACCGCTTTGCAGTGCAAGGGGCGCCGGTTCCATCCCTGGCCTGGGAAGATCTCACGTGCCGTGGAGTGGCTGGACTGATGTGTCCCAATTACCGAGCCGGAGCTCTGGAGCGCATGCGCCCAGAGCCGGCGCTCTGTGATGACAGAGACCACCGCGATGGGAGGCCCACAGGAGCCGAAGAACAAAGACGGATGAAAATAGAGAAATGAAAGACCAATAGAAGTGGCCCGCCCATCCCCCTGCCTCCCCACCCCACCCCCCAAAAAGATAAATAAATAAAATAAATGTTAGAAAAAATAAATAAACAAATAAAAGAAAGCTAACTATATCAATGTTAACCTGAGTTTTCATTCCTGGCTCACTTACTATAATCTAGTATGTTAATAGAAGAAAACCACTTAACCACTTCAGATCTCTATTTACTTCCTATACAATAACCAAACAGAATTAAAGTTCTCTTGATGCACCTTTTACTGTTTTTATTTATTTTTTGGCCACTTCTTTATCTTTCGTTAATTTATGTTTGTTCTTTGGCCTGTGTGGGCCTCCCATTACACTGGCCTCTCTTGTTGCAGAACACCGGCTCTGGGCACATGCGCTCCAGCGCTTCAGCTAGGTAGTTGGACACATCGGTCCAGCTGCTCTGCGGCATGTGGGATCTTCCCAGGCCAGGAATCAAACTGGCACCCCTTGCACTGCAAGGCGGTGTCCTTACCCACTGGACCACCTGGGAAGCCCACCTTCTCTTGACAGTATTAATACTGTCTATTTCCATTTATCAGTAAATAGCACCACACATTCTTAATTAAATCTTGCACTTGACATTAATGAAATGTAATGCTGGATTTAAAAAGTTGTTCCTTAGATTGAAAAATTCTGACTTACTAATATTTTCAAGAGAAAACTTAAATGAACCAAGAGGACTATGAATTCTTACCTTGTTTGGCATCATCACAAGCTGCTGGCCTTTACAAATAGATCCTGATTCCAACTTTCCCAGGACCACAGTGCCCATATCCTGTTTAAATGTAAAATAAAAAGCCAAATGTCAGTCTCCTCTTACTATTCTACACCAGTTCACCAACCCAACGTGAAGGCTTATAAGGCTTATTCATATAGGAAAATCTTTAGCTCAAATGGTAGAATGCTTAGGATTAATCTTAAAGAAAGGCACCAAATACTGTGTGTTCAAAAGCGGTATAATTATAATACTAATACATAAGTATGCCTAGGATTTAAAAGGAAAACACACTGTAGGAGACTGGATTTTATGTTTGAAGATTTGAATTTCTTGTTCGAATTGAGGTACTCTCAAAAATGTCTGAGACTGGGTTTCTCTGGTGGTCCAGTGGGTAATGGAGTCTGCCTTGCACTGCAAGGGGCACCGGTTCGATCCCACATGCCACGGAGTGGCTGGACCAGTGTGTTCAACTACGAGGCAGCGCTCTGGAGTGCATGTGCCCAGAGCCGGTGCTCTGCAGTGAGAGAGGCCACTGCAATGGGAGGCCCACACATGCCAAAGTATATAAAAAAAAAATCATTGAAAATAAATATAAATAAAAGAGGCATGATGGGGAAAAAAGGAAAAAAAAAAACCTACTTGTCCAAGAAATTTAGCATCAAGCTCATGAAAAAATGAAATACTTGAAAAGAGCAAAGTATTATGTATACTGATAGTGCAGTACTTTAAAAACTGAAGCTAAAAACCTGTAGTTAAAAATAGTGCAGCATATTATTTTTTTCTTTTACTTAAAGCTTAGTTTTTAAAGACTAATATCCAATGTTTGTTAGGCTAAGGTAAACACGTTCACATACTCGTGGTGGTCATGGTAGCACTGTATTTCCGTTCCAGCAGTTCTCTGTATAAGTCTCTCACTAAAAAATGGCCACTGGCTCACTGGAAAGCAGCCAAAGTAAGCTAAGCACTTGACATTAATGAAATGTAATGCTGGATTTAAAAAGTTGTTCCTTAGATTGAAAAATTCTGACTTACTAATATTTTCAAGAGAAAACTTAAATGAACCAAGAGGACTATGAATTCTTACCTTGTTTGGCATCATCACAAGCTGCTGGCCTTTACAAATAGATCCTGATTCCAACTTTCCCAGGACCACAGTGCCCATATCCTGTTTAAATGTAAAATAAAAAGCCAAATGTCAGTCTCCTCTTACTATTCTACACCAGTTCACCAACCCAACGTGAAGGCTTATAAGGCTTATTCATATAGGAAAATCTTTAGCTCAAATGGTAGAATGCTTAGGATTAATCTTAAAGAAAGGCACCAAATACTGTGTGTTCAAAAGCGGTATAATTATAATACTAATACATAAGTATGCCTAGGATTTAAAAGGAAAACACACTGTAGGAGACTGGATTTTATGTTTGAAGATTTGAATTTCTTGTTCGAATTGAGGTACTCTCAAAAATGTCTGAGACTGGGTTTCTCTGGTGGTCCAGTGGGTAATGGAGTCTGCCTTGCACTGCAAGGGGCACCGGTTCGATCCCACATGCCACGGAGTGGCTGGACCAGTGTGTTCAACTACGAGGCAGCGCTCTGGAGTGCATGTGCCCAGAGCCGGTGCTCTGCAGTGAGAGAGGCCACTGCAATGGGAGGCCCACACATGCCAAAGTATATAAAAAAAAAATCATTGAAAATAAATATAAATAAAAGAGGCATGATGGGGAAAAAAGGAAAAAAAAAAACCTACTTGTCCAAGAAATTTAGCATCAAGCTCATGAAAAAATGAAATACTTGAAAAGAGCAAAGTATTATGTATACTGATAGTGCAGTACTTTAAAAACTGAAGCTAAAAACCTGTAGTTAAAAATAGTGCAGCATATTATTTTTTTCTTTTACTTAAAGCTTAGTTTTTAAAGACTAATATCCAATGTTTGTTAGGCTAAGGTAAACACGTTCACATACTCGTGGTGGTCATGGTAGCACTGTATTTCCGTTCCAGCAGTTCTCTGTATAAGTCTCTCACTAAAAAATGGCCACTGGCTCACTGGAAAGCAGCCAAAGTAAGCTAAGTACAAAGTAAGTAATTAAATGATGATCTATCTGATGATCTATCTGTATCATTGAATAACATACGACTAAAAAAAGTCACCTGTTATGTTGTTAATTATGAGCTATTTCATAATTTAAAGTAGAATACAAAATAGAATACAAAATAATTTGTCACCTCCCGTCAAACCCAATTTCTTGAACATTTTGGGTACCTTATACTTATCCACAATTGGCAGCCTGATTGGTCCATCAACTGATCTATTGAAGTTTGGCAAATTATCCAGATATGGAATAAATGGTAATCCACTGAGAATATAACAATAAAGAGAGTCAACATAAATGTCAAAATTTTAAGAAATTACATGGCTCTAACTTTACCTAGTTCATCTCATGTATTCCAAAATTTCTTAAAAAAAAAAAAAAGCTAAAGTTTCCCCATAAACTTTAATGGCAAACAACGCACATGTTGTAATAAACTGAATCCACTCTATTACTTAATTTTTATGGAGTTTTTCCAGCTCTGAAATAAAGATTCTATAATTCCCCCTCTAAAACTACAGTGTATGGATTGGGAGGCGTAATATTGCCAAAATTGCAACGTCCGCCCCCCACACGCCCCACTGACCTACAAATTCAGCACAATCCTTATTAAAATCCCAAATGCCTTTTTGCAGAAATCTGACTAGCTGAATACTAATGTTCACATGGAAATTCAAGGGATCCAGAAAAGACAAAATAATCTTGGGGAACAAAAATAAAATTCAGGGCTTCCCCTGGTGGTCCAGTGGATAAGGACACCGCCTTGCAGTGCAAGGGGCGCCGGTTCCATCCCTGGCCTGGGAAGATCCCACGTGCCGCGGAGCGGCTGGACTCATGTGTCCAATTGCCGAGCTGGAGCTCTGGAGCGCATGCGCCCAGAGCTGGCGCTCTGTAACAACAGACGCCACCGCGATGGGAGGCCTGCAGGAGCCAAAGAACAAAGAGGGATGAAAAATAGAGAAATGGAAGACCAATAGAAGTTGGCCCGCCCGCTCCCCTCCCTCCCCAACCCAACCTCCGCCCAAAATAAATAAATAAATAAATAAATAAATCTTTGAAAAAAAAATAAAATAAAATTCAAAGACTCACATTTCCCAATTTAAACACTCACAAAAATGAAGTATTCAAGTTTGACCTTACAAAGAATTAATCCAAAATAAAACACACACTAAGAGCTTCCATAGGCTTAAATTAAAATAACAGGAATAACTCTGACTGGGCTGGGCAACAATTCCCTAGGCATGACACCAAAAGCCCAACTAAGAGAAAAAGTAAATGAGACTTCATCAAAATTAAGACCTTTTGTGCTTCAAAGAACACTAGGAAGAAAAGTTAAAAGATAGCCCACAGAGGGGGAGAAAATACTTGCAAATCACATATCTGATAAGAGAATTGTATCCTGTGCCCTTAACAACTCAGTAACAAAAAAGACAACCCAGTTAAAAGACAAAGGTCCACAAGCAGTGAAGCGATGGAAAAACAAGACAGAAAAATGACGTATGGACATTGTGGGGTATGAACAGGGGGTGGGAGGCATAGAGGGAGTAACATGGAAACCTATACTATCATATGTGAAAAAGACAGCTATTGTCATTGTGATGTGGGAATAAGGGATCCTGCAGTGGTGCTGTGAGACGGCCTGGAGGGATGTGGGGGCGGGGGACAGACTGGAATGGGGGCCTGGGATACACATATGACTAATCTGGGATTATACACATCTGTAAACAACAAAACATTGTAAAAGTAAAAAGTAAAATAAAAAAAGACAAAGGTCATGGTATCGTTAAAGCCAAGTTACAGCCAATATTTTCTTAAATTACTGGGCCTTCCTTCCCTAGTCCTCCAGGGGGCACAGATTCCATCCCTGGTCAGGGAACTGAGAGCCCACATCCCGCACAGCCAAAAAAAGTTTCTTAAAAAATTACTTTGTGGCCTTCTCTGGTGGTCCAGGTGTTAGGAATCTGCCTGATAATGCAGAGGACACAGGTTTGATCTCTGGTCCAGGAAGATCCCACATGCCGTAAGGCAACTAAATCCACCCACTGGAGCCCACATCTTGCAACTGCTGAGCCTGCGTGCACACCTAGAGTTCGTGCTCTGCAACAAGAGAAACCACTGCACCACAAGGAAGACCCAGCCCAGTCAAAAATAAGTAAACAAAATTAAACTGAGTTTAGGAGTAAGATTAAAAAAAAAAAAACATTACTTTGTAAGACACAAATGTTTTTTGAAAAGTTACTTACATATACCAAGGACAGAAATCTGATTGCTCCTTAAGATTTGCTCCCGTCAGTCCTGAGCAGGGCATGAAGTGAATGTCCTTTTTGGGATTGAAGCCAACTTTTTTCAAAAATGGCACTAGTTTCTCTTTACATTCTTCATCAAAATTAAGACCTTTTGTGCTTCAAAGAACACTAGGAAGAAAAGTTAAAAGATAGCCCACAGAGGGGGAGAAAATACTTGCAAATCACATATCTGATAAGAGAATTGTATCCTGTGCCCTTAACAACTCAGTAACAAAAAAGACAACCCAGTTAAAAGACAAAGGTCCACAAGCAGTGAAGCGATGGAAAAACAAGACAGAAAAATGACGTATGGACATTGTGGGGTATGAACAGGGGGTGGGAGGCATAGAGGGAGTAACATGGAAACCTATACTATCATATGTGAAAAAGACAGCTATTGTCATTGTGATGTGGGAATAAGGGATCCTGCAGTGGTGCTGTGAGACGGCCTGGAGGGATGTGGGGGCGGGGGACAGACTGGAATGGGGGCCTGGGATACACATATGACTAATCTGGGATTATACACATCTGTAAACAACAAAACATTGTAAAAGTAAAAAGTAAAATAAAAAAAGACAAAGGTCATGGTATCGTTAAAGCCAAGTTACAGCCAATATTTTCTTAAATTACTGGGCCTTCCTTCCCTAGTCCTCCAGGGGGCACAGATTCCATCCCTGGTCAGGGAACTGAGAGCCCACATCCCGCACAGCCAAAAAAAGTTTCTTAAAAAATTACTTTGTGGCCTTCTCTGGTGGTCCAGGTGTTAGGAATCTGCCTGATAATGCAGAGGACACAGGTTTGATCTCTGGTCCAGGAAGATCCCACATGCCGTAAGGCAACTAAATCCACCCACTGGAGCCCACATCTTGCAACTGCTGAGCCTGCGTGCACACCTAGAGTTCGTGCTCTGCAACAAGAGAAACCACTGCACCACAAGGAAGACCCAGCCCAGTCAAAAATAAGTAAACAAAATTAAACTGAGTTTAGGAGTAAGATTAAAAAAAAAAAAACATTACTTTGTAAGACACAAATGTTTTTTGAAAAGTTACTTACATATACCAAGGACAGAAATCTGATTGCTCCTTAAGATTTGCTCCCGTCAGTCCTGAGCAGGGCATGAAGTGAATGTCCTTTTTGGGATTGAAGCCAACTTTTTTCAAAAATGGCACTAGTTTCTCTTTACATTCTTCATATCTATTAATATTTATACATAACTCAATTATCATGTAAAGCAACTGAACCCCAGATTCAACATTAAACAAATTAAGGTTTAGAAAAAATCACCTGGGGCAGGGGGAAGAGGAGGCATACAGTAACAAAACCATCCTTTATTCCACTAACATATCTATGAAAAACCAGTAAGACATCCAAGCTTACCTCTCATTGCTCCAATTAACTGTTGGATCATCCATCTTATTAATAAGCACAATTAAGTGTTTTACGCCTGCTGTCTTTGCCAACATTGCATGTTCTCTTGTCTGTCCTCCTTTTTCAAATCCAGTTTCAAACTCTCCTTTCCTGGCAGAGATTACCTATTCCAATAAATCAATAGTTTATTCTTAAACATTGAAGTACATTCTTCTAGCAATAAAACACTTTTCCTTTCAGTTTTATCAGAAGCTTCTTACAAGAAAATAGGAGTTATAAAGTGTTAGTTACTTAGTTGTGTTTGACTCTTTGTGACCACATAGACTAGCTCGCCAGGCTCCTCTGTCCATGGAATTCTCCAGGCAAGAATACTGGAGGGGATTGCCATCCCCTTCTCCAGTGGGTCTTCCCTAGCCAGGGAGTGAACCTGGGACTCCTGCTCTGCAGGCAGGTTCTTTTACCATCTGAGCACGTACATACTTGTGAATGCCACAATGTCTAAATATTTTAACATTTTGGTATGTTTCTTCTGATTCCCAATTCTCCAAAATCTAGTATGCCTTTATATTTTACAATTCAAACATGTATGTGATTTAGTGCTAGTATACAGACCACCCCCAAGTTGCAAGATACTGAACACCTTATGACAGATAATACCTTACTCATTTTGCACCCACAGTACATTTACTGAGTACAGAATGGATTAGGTTTAGCAGTCAGCTGACACTAATTTCTGACACAGTAAGAGATAATAGCAATGGCAGAGAAAAGATGAGAAGTAAATCAAACTATGAAGATTTCTTGGGCAAATTAATGAGACAAAGTGAAAACTGTGACTCTGCATATTTTATAGTTCACTGTAACCTAAATTCTGGCTTTTTGAAGGTAAATTCAAATGTTTACATTTTAAATTGGGCTGCTAACAAATAACACAGATGAACTGGAAATGTCTTTCCTTACCAGTACGGCCAAATCAGCTTGAGAAGCACCGCCAATCATATTTGGGACAAAACTCTTGTGGCCAGGGGCATCTAGAATTGTAAAATGCTTCTTTTCCGTTTCAAAATAGGCACGGCCCACTTCTACTGTTTTACCCTTATCTCGTTCTTCCTGATTTGTGTCTAAGGCCCAAGATAAGTACCTGAAATAATTTTAAAATAAGAATACTGGTAAGAACATGAGCTTTAAAAATATTCTTCTACCATTAAATGTGTAATTAATTGGTGACATCCAGCATACAGCATAAAAGTTAAAGGACTAAAACTTACATTCTTGTGATTCAAACATTCAGAGCTTTTACATATATCCAGTGCCAATTACACATTCTGTAAGCAAACGTGCATGAGAACAAGATGCCAACATACACACAGACTAGTACCAATGCCAGTATCATCATAAGTTAAGTAGTAAGTTCCTTTATATTTCATTTTTTAAATCATATAGCACAAAGTATAATACAAATAAGACTATCTGAGGGTACCTTTCAGAAGTGAAAGTCACTAACCCACCATTTGGGAGCAATGGTTTCTTGTTAAAAATTATTTCGGTATTACTTTGCCATATAAAATTTACCTATATAAATTCAAATCATCCATATCAGGGTTCATTTAGATTACCTCATCATCTGTATTTCATAGGAAGTAATCCATTTTCTAGTATTAGACTGATTAGGAATTTTTCCCCTTAACACAGAAATACAATTAAAAAAAAAAAAAGAGCTGACCTTTTCTCTTACTATGCAAAGGCAATCAACTGTCAATCTTATTCCATCTATTCTTTTTTTTCAATTGTAATGATCATACCCTAAGTACTATTATGTTATCTCCTTTCTCCCCAAATTCCACTGTAACATCTGTTTTAATCCTGGTTACTATAAACTCTATGAATGCAATTTTGTGGCTAGGTACTGTCTCAATTAAATACATGTTTTATAATCTATCCCAAGTCTATTATTATCCAGGATGTTTGGATGTTTCCAAACTTTCTCTGTGTCAAGTTATAAAGTCATCAGAACTTGTCTATTGGGTAGAATGAGGGGAAGGGAAACCCTTCCTTTGTTAGGACATTGTTTTAGATCTCATGAGTTTATGTGAGTAGACTACAAACGCATTAGTTTTCTGAAAAGTAATTTATAGTGTCATAAAAGTTTACCAAGTTTCTCTGTTTTTTTCTTTAGCTTCTCTTTCATATTTCTCAAGTGTCCTTTTATCAACCATTCCAGTCAAATACCTGAAAACGTTGAAAGAAAAGAGAAACAAACAGTTAATTACTCATGAATTACTCAGTTGTGAAGTCAGGAAGTCTATTAAAGCTCTCGAAGGGAATCTGAACTTCATAAAAAAGCTACTTTCAAGTACAAATCCACTGGGGTAGATGCTGAAATCATGGCAAGCTTCAGTGGAAAAGACATTCGTATCTCAGATCACCTCCCACAAGGTAACGACAACACTTAACCAAGTAATCATGGCTATTGTCACCAATACTGGAGAAAACATACTGAATACTGCTCTCTTGTGTGCCCTGATAGGATGCGCTGGTAAGAGAACAACATACCTTCTGTTATATTGTTGTCCCAAATGCGTACCCTCTATCTGCTCACTAACATCATTCAACCCAAACTGAAGAACATCCCATAAAATAACCCAACAGCACCCTTCTAATTATGAAGACCGTGAAAGACAAGACTGAGAAAAGGTCACAAGTTGGAGGAGACTAAGAAGACAGAACAACTAAATGCAATATGGAATTCTAGAACAGAATGATACTGGTAGAAAAACTGGTGAAATTCCAGTAAGGTCTATAGTTAACAGTGTTGTACCTGTGATAACTCCCTAGCTGGGATGATTATACAATGGTCATTTACTATATTAACATTAGGGCAGGCTGAATAAAAGTTGTCTAGCAACTCTGGTATTGTTTTTGCAACCTTTCTGTAAGTCTGAAATTATTTAAGCTTTTTTTTTTTTTTTAAAGCAAATGTAAATACTACATAAAAGAAAATAACTCCAAGTGCTAAGGAATTAAGTCTTACTATTTACTGTTTAAAACATACTAGTGAAAATATTTTTAAATAATCCCTTAGTAATACTTGCTTCCCTCAACTCTATCCAAATCAAATCTTCTTAGCTCTGTTTCTGGGTGTTCTCTATTGTTTTAGATCTCATGAGTTTATGTGAGTAGACTACAAACGCATTAGTTTTCTGAAAAGTAATTTATAGTGTCATAAAAGTTTACCAAGTTTCTCTGTTTTTTTCTTTAGCTTCTCTTTCATATTTCTCAAGTGTCCTTTTATCAACCATTCCAGTCAAATACCTGAAAACGTTGAAAGAAAAGAGAAACAAACAGTTAATTACTCATGAATTACTCAGTTGTGAAGTCAGGAAGTCTATTAAAGCTCTCGAAGGGAATCTGAACTTCATAAAAAAGCTACTTTCAAGTACAAATCCACTGGGGTAGATGCTGAAATCATGGCAAGCTTCAGTGGAAAAGACATTCGTATCTCAGATCACCTCCCACAAGGTAACGACAACACTTAACCAAGTAATCATGGCTATTGTCACCAATACTGGAGAAAACATACTGAATACTGCTCTCTTGTGTGCCCTGATAGGATGCGCTGGTAAGAGAACAACATACCTTCTGTTATATTGTTGTCCCAAATGCGTACCCTCTATCTGCTCACTAACATCATTCAACCCAAACTGAAGAACATCCCATAAAATAACCCAACAGCACCCTTCTAATTATGAAGACCGTGAAAGACAAGACTGAGAAAAGGTCACAAGTTGGAGGAGACTAAGAAGACAGAACAACTAAATGCAATATGGAATTCTAGAACAGAATGATACTGGTAGAAAAACTGGTGAAATTCCAGTAAGGTCTATAGTTAACAGTGTTGTACCTGTGATAACTCCCTAGCTGGGATGATTATACAATGGTCATTTACTATATTAACATTAGGGCAGGCTGAATAAAAGTTGTCTAGCAACTCTGGTATTGTTTTTGCAACCTTTCTGTAAGTCTGAAATTATTTAAGCTTTTTTTTTTTTTTTAAAGCAAATGTAAATACTACATAAAAGAAAATAACTCCAAGTGCTAAGGAATTAAGTCTTACTATTTACTGTTTAAAACATACTAGTGAAAATATTTTTAAATAATCCCTTAGTAATACTTGCTTCCCTCAACTCTATCCAAATCAAATCTTCTTAGCTCTGTTTCTGGGTGTTCTCTACAGCATCTATAGTGCATATTTCTAACCATTCTGGTATAGAATCTTGGGGAAATGTCAACGAAAATTCCAGCCTGTAATTACAGTGTCCCTAAAACACAAATAGGCCTACCACTTCTTTCTGCAAAGTCTTAGGTAAGGATTCCTGTTTAACAGCCTACTTCAGGGTCTGTTGTGGAAACTTTCAGAAGTAACTGGCAGGGGCTTCCCTTGTGGCTCAGTGGATAAGAGCCCGTCTGCCAATGCAGGAGACACAGGTTTGATCCCTGATCTGGGAAGATCCCACATACCACAGAGCAGCTAAACCCACACATCAACAAAGACCAAGCACAGCCAAAAATAAATAAAGAAAAGTTAAAAAAAAAAAAAAGAAAAAAGAAGAGGTGTTCATTTAAAAAAAAAAAAAAAGAAGTAACTGGCAAAATTACTGATTAAGATTACTTAACAAAGCAAGACAATGAAGGTGTGCCCTCTAGATCCTCTGATGATACAGCTTAAAGAAATGGGTCTAGGGCTTCCCCTGGTGGTCCAGTGGGTAAGGACACCGCCTTGCAGTGCAAGGGGCGCCGGTTCGATCCCTGGCCTGGGAAGATCCCACGTGCTGCAGAGTGGCTGGACCCATGTGTCCAATTACTGAGCCAGAGCTCTGGAGTGCATTCGCCTAGACAGACACCACCGTGATGGGAGGCCCACAGGAGCCAAAGAACAAAGACGGATGAAAATAGAGAAATGAAAGACCAATAGAAGTGGCCCGCCCGCTCCCCCTCCCTCCCCAACCCAACCCCCACCCAAAAATAAATAAATAAATGAATCTTTAAAAAAAAAAAAAAAGAAATGGGTCTACTTTAGAAGAGCCTATGGCATTTCCATGCCTAGACATCATCTATGATAAAAAAAAAATTCAGCATGTTAGCCAGTTTTTTTTTTTTTAAATTTTGGCCTCTTTTATTGGTCCTTCATTTATTTATTTTCATCCATCTTAATTCTTTGGCCTGTGTGGGCCTCCCATTGCGGCAGCCTCTCTTGTCGCAGAGCACTGACTCTGGGTGCATGCGTTCCAGAGCACTGGCTCGTAACTGGACATACCAGTCCAGCTGCTCGCAGTATGTGGGATCTGCCCATGCCAGGGATCGAACTGGTGTCCCTTGCACTGCAAGGTGGACTCTTTACCCACTGGGCTGCCAGGGAAGCCCTGTTAGCCAGTTTTTAATTAAATCCACATGTACTCAAGGAATTGATGAATGAGGAAAAATTAGTTACCCTAGATTCATTATTCCCAGGAAATTCATATTTAAAACAAAGTAAAATTTCTTATAATCTAGGGTTCTAAATTAGTTTTTATTAATAAATCTAATAGCTTTTAGAAATACATTTAATTAATGTTTCATGAGAGTCTTACAGTGATAACAAAATATATTTAACAAAAAATGTATTGAGTGACTCTGAAGGAGAATTGGTGGTGAGCTTCATCAGCCAGAAGTCTGAATGGATGAAGAAACTCTAAGGACTGATAAAAAAAATGAAGGTTCACGAAATTTCAAAACTGTTATGTAATGTTTAGTACAGAGGAATGGTGGCGTAGGCACCCATGCTAAGGTTTTATTTTTTCATGGTAAAGCTTGCAATAGACAAATGCCTATCTGGAATACACTGTGGTGGATTCAGGCTGATGTGTGGCAGTAAACAAGAAAACTCTGTAAAAAATAAATTAAAAAAAAATTAAATTAAATTAAAAAAAAATGTACTTACATTATTTGTCCTCCAATGGTTGACTTGCCAGCATCTAAAAGTAACAACATAATCAACAACAGGCAAACCTTAGGTGTAACCAAATCAAAACACAAGCACTACATAGGAACACAACTAAAGGCCCATTCATCATACATAATTACAGGTCGCAAAAGCAACTGCAGTGAATGTAATCTGGGTCAGAAGCTCTGGTTAGTTACCTTCTCTCCTTGTTCTCCTCCCTGCAGCTCTATAATGACTTACGACAACTTTACTGATAAAGAAGGAAGACTTTAATGGGCTGCTCCCTGACCTCCTACAGCAGCAGCAGAATATGAGTTCCCCATGGAGAGCTTCAGAAGGAGAACAGAAGTAGCCAAAGAACCATGGATTACATTTAGGTAATCTGCTTTTCACTTTTAGCCAATATAGATGTTCCTTTACAAATTTCAAAGGAGTTCTTGCTACTAAGAAAAGCAGAATGGTGTATCATCAAATTAAAAGGAAGGCAAAGAGAAGATAAAAGAAAGAAAAGGGGATACATAATCTTGTTATTTTCTCACAGAAAAGTTATTTTTATATTAATTCATATCAATTTATATTAATTAACAGATGTTGTAACATGATGGTCTGAGCCATCATCAGCTGGCACAGACCAATTATGTCTCACATACAAATATACTGAAACTTATTTTCTTCCAGCTTCCAAGCCACCACACCTTTCAAGTTGTGTTAGTGTTGGCAATGTTTTGCCAGCTGAGAAATCTACTGAATTAAAAATCAAGGCATTTTAGATTAATTTAGTTCAGTTTCACTAAACACTTCACGTAGCTAAATAAGATGTTCTCTGTCTCAATCGGAGGCCAGAAGTCTGAATGGATGAAGAAACTCTAAGGACTGATAAAAAAAATGAAGGTTCACGAAATTTCAAAACTGTTATGTAATGTTTAGTACAGAGGAATGGTGGCGTAGGCACCCATGCTAAGGTTTTATTTTTTCATGGTAAAGCTTGCAATAGACAAATGCCTATCTGGAATACACTGTGGTGGATTCAGGCTGATGTGTGGCAGTAAACAAGAAAACTCTGTAAAAAATAAATTAAAAAAAAATTAAATTAAATTAAAAAAAAATGTACTTACATTATTTGTCCTCCAATGGTTGACTTGCCAGCATCTAAAAGTAACAACATAATCAACAACAGGCAAACCTTAGGTGTAACCAAATCAAAACACAAGCACTACATAGGAACACAACTAAAGGCCCATTCATCATACATAATTACAGGTCGCAAAAGCAACTGCAGTGAATGTAATCTGGGTCAGAAGCTCTGGTTAGTTACCTTCTCTCCTTGTTCTCCTCCCTGCAGCTCTATAATGACTTACGACAACTTTACTGATAAAGAAGGAAGACTTTAATGGGCTGCTCCCTGACCTCCTACAGCAGCAGCAGAATATGAGTTCCCCATGGAGAGCTTCAGAAGGAGAACAGAAGTAGCCAAAGAACCATGGATTACATTTAGGTAATCTGCTTTTCACTTTAGCCAATATAGATGTTCCTTTACAAATTTCAAAGGAGTTCTTGCTACTAAGAAAAGCAGAATGGTGTATCATCAAATTAAAAGGAAGGCAAAGAGAAGATAAAAGAAAGAAAAGGGGATACATAATCTTGTTATTTTCTCACAGAAAAGTTATTTTTATATTAATTCATATCAATTTATATTAATTAACAGATGTTGTAACATGATGGTCTGAGCCATCATCAGCTGGCACAGACCAATTATGTCTCACATACAAATATACTGAAACTTATTTTCTTCCAGCTTCCAAGCCACCACACCTTTCAAGTTGTGTTAGTGTTGGCAATGTTTTGCCAGCTGAGAAATCTACTGAATTAAAAATCAAGGCATTTTAGATTAATTTAGTTCAGTTTCACTAAACACTTCACGTAGCTAAATAAGATGTTCTCTGTCTCAGGGATCCAATAACTTTGGTCATTTCTTGTCACTGCACATGCACAGCTTACCTACGTGTCCAATGAACACTACATTCACGTGTTCCTTCTTAGGAGCACCTGGCGGTGCAACCACCGGCTTAGGTTTCGGTACTTCCTCTTCCTCCTCCATCATCTCCTGGGCACTTTCCTCTGGAGGCCTTCCGTCTGCCAAAGAACCACCCCCTGGCTCTGCCTCACTTATTTCTTCTTTGTGTTCCCATGATTCTTCTGGGGACATTTCTGTCTCCCCATTTTCTACTGAAATAAAATATTTTAGCTTAGTATTCCAAAAAAGGTTTATCATATGTCTATACATTAAAACACAGATGCTTTCAAATAGCAAACAGAACTTAACATACTTAGTTCCATTTCCTAACATCTAGTAATAGACATGCAAGCAAGAAAACCTCTTTCATAACAGAAATGGACAAGCTGGCCTCACAGCTGACATCAGAGCTCTGATTTAGAGATTAGGAGAGACTATTTTAACAGAGCTTAACCTTCATAAGGACAAACAAATATGAACAGGACATCTAACATTCCCAACAGCCCAGTCATTCTGGCATCAAGATTTCCTAACAGGGGCTTCCCTGGTGGGTCAGTGGTAAAGAGCTCGCCTGCCAATGCAGGAGACACGGGTTTGGTCCCTGATCCGGGAAGATCCCACACACTGCGGAGCAAATAAGCCCAGGAGCCACAACTATGGAGCCCATGTGCCCTAGAGCCCGAGTTCCACAACAAGAGAAGTCACCACAACAAGAAGCCTGCTTGCCTCAACTAGAGCGTAGCCCCCACTCCTTTCAAGAGCCTGTAGCAGCAGTGAAAACCCAGAAGAGCCAAAAACCAATAAATACATAAAATTATTAAAAAAAATTTTTTTTTCCTAACAGTAAGAAAAGAGGAAGTTCAAAATCAGGATACAAAAGATTTAGATCTTTTCTCTTTTTTTTCTGCAAGTAATAGAACTTTGGTATCAATGTTACTAACCACCTTGGGAATATAAAAACCCTTAAGGATAAGAAATCAAGGCATTTTAGATTAATTTAGTTCAGTTTCACTAAACACTTCACGTAGCTAAATAAGATGTTCTCTGTCTCAGGGATCCAATAACTTTGGTCATTTCTTGTCACTGCACATGCACAGCTTACCTACGTGTCCAATGAACACTACATTCACGTGTTCCTTCTTAGGAGCACCTGGCGGTGCAACCACCGGCTTAGGTTTCGGTACTTCCTCTTCCTCCTCCATCATCTCCTGGGCACTTTCCTCTGGAGGCCTTCCGTCTGCCAAAGAACCACCCCCTGGCTCTGCCTCACTTATTTCTTCTTTGTGTTCCCATGATTCTTCTGGGGACATTTCTGTCTCCCCATTTTCTACTGAAATAAAATATTTTAGCTTAGTATTCCAAAAAAGGTTTATCATATGTCTATACATTAAAACACAGATGCTTTCAAATAGCAAACAGAACTTAACATACTTAGTTCCATTTCCTAACATCTAGTAATAGACATGCAAGCAAGAAAACCTCTTTCATAACAGAAATGGACAAGCTGGCCTCACAGCTGACATCAGAGCTCTGATTTAGAGATTAGGAGAGACTATTTTAACAGAGCTTAACCTTCATAAGGACAAACAAATATGAACAGGACATCTAACATTCCCAACAGCCCAGTCATTCTGGCATCAAGATTTCCTAACAGGGGCTTCCCTGGTGGGTCAGTGGTAAAGAGCTCGCCTGCCAATGCAGGAGACACGGGTTTGGTCCCTGATCCGGGAAGATCCCACACACTGCGGAGCAAATAAGCCCAGGAGCCACAACTATGGAGCCCATGTGCCCTAGAGCCCGAGTTCCACAACAAGAGAAGTCACCACAACAAGAAGCCTGCTTGCCTCAACTAGAGCGTAGCCCCCACTCCTTTCAAGAGCCTGTAGCAGCAGTGAAAACCCAGAAGAGCCAAAAACCAATAAATACATAAAATTATTAAAAAAAATTTTTTTTTCCTAACAGTAAGAAAAGAGGAAGTTCAAAATCAGGATACAAAAGATTTAGATCTTTTCTCTTTTTTTTCTGCAAGTAATAGAACTTTGGTATCAATGTTACTAACCACCTTGGGAATATAAAAACCCTTAAGGATAAGAAAGTTACAAAAAGGAAGAAAATTTTCACAAAAGTAAATGCATCAAGTAAAACTATTCAAATTGACCTAGCATTTCCTCCACTAAATTCTTTTATATTTGCCATCCCTAAATTTATCATGGCAGTGTTAATGCCCAGTTAGCTCTGCTTGCTAAATCCTAAGAGCAAAGACTCAGTTTTCAGTGTAGGCACCGTAATAATCATAACACCTACATCTGCATCTTAAATCTTGACAGTGAAAGAAAGAGTTTCATATTACTGAATTAATATAATATGGTCAGAAATTTTCTTACCAATAGGTTCTGAAAGTTCCATGCTAACAGCTGAATTTGAACCTAGACAAGAAATTGAAATAGAATATATATTTACAAAACAGTATCTAGCTTTACACAACACAGACAAGTTAATGCTTTCTCAATTAGTTGTTCATAGAGTCATGCCATAGAAAAGTTAAAAATTACCTTCACACAACAATGACTGTTCCTCTTGAGAAGATTCCACAGGTGCTGTTTAACAGAAACAAGTTCTATTAAAATGAGACCTATACATCCATTTTATTTATCTTTTAAAATACAGGAAAAACAGAAGTTCAGTAACAAAACAAAAACCTCAGTAATTCAGAACAAGGACAACTAATTCAGGCTTTCAAATTAGAAATCTGTTTAACCTACTAAAAAAATTCTACCAATTACAGCCAATTTTAAAACATTTTCAGGAACTGAAATGTATTCACAAAAGCATGTTCATTCTCTGAATCTGCTTCATAAATTTTTCCTTTACAGATACTGTAATCTGTAGCCGAACACAGATCAAATAAGAAATCACTACTCTAGATTCCCTAGCCCAAGAAGGCAATAATTAGTCCTTAAGATTCATACATGTTATCATCAAAATCCTTGAATAAATTCTATTCGATACCAATAAAATTATAAGGACATTCATATACAGCCTCTGAAATGCATCCAGGCCCTTACATCATCTCAGAAAAAGTGACTACAATGATGATAGTTTTGTCCTATATTAAATTTGAAGGTCAAAGTAGGAAGTTCAAAATCAGGATACAAAAGATTTAGATCTTTTCTCTTTTTTTTCTTAAAGTAATAGAACTTTGGTATCAATGTTACTAACCACCTTGGGAATATAAAAACCCTTAAGGATAAGAAAGTTACAAAAAGGAAGAAAATTTTCACAAAAGTAAATGCATCAAGTAAAACTATTCAAATTGACCTAGCATTTCCTCCACTAAATTCTTTTATATTTGCCATCCCTAAATTTATCATGGCAGTGTTAATGCCCAGTTAGCTCTGCTTGCTAAATCCTAAGAGCAAAGACTCAGTTTTCAGTGTAGGCACCGTAATAATCATAACACCTACATCTGCATCTTAAATCTTGACAGTGAAAGAAAGAGTTTCATATTACTGAATTAATATAATATGGTCAGAAATTTTCTTACCAATAGGTTCTGAAAGTTCCATGCTAACAGCTGAATTTGAACCTAGACAAGAAATTGAAATAGAATATATATTTACAAAACAGTATCTAGCTTTACACAACACAGACAAGTTAATGCTTTCTCAATTAGTTGTTCATAGAGTCATGCCATAGAAAAGTTAAAAATTACCTTCACACAACAATGACTGTTCCTCTTGAGAAGATTCCACAGGTGCTGTTTAACAGAAACAAGTTCTATTAAAATGAGACCTATACATCCATTTTATTTATCTTTTAAAATACAGGAAAAACAGAAGTTCAGTAACAAAACAAAAACCTCAGTAATTCAGAACAAGGACAACTAATTCAGGCTTTCAAATTAGAAATCTGTTTAACCTACTAAAAAAATTCTACCAATTACAGCCAATTTTAAAACATTTTCAGGAACTGAAATGTATTCACAAAAGCATGTTCATTCTCTGAATCTGCTTCATAAATTTTTCCTTTACAGATACTGTAATCTGTAGCCGAACACAGATCAAATAAGAAATCACTACTCTAGATTCCCTAGCCCAAGAAGGCAATAATTAGTCCTTAAGATTCATACATGTTATCATCAAAATCCTTGAATAAATTCTATTCGATACCAATAAAATTATAAGGACATTCATATACAGCCTCTGAAATGCATCCAGGCCCTTACATCATCTCAGAAAAAGTGACTACAATGATGATAGTTTTGTCCTATATTAAATTTGAAGGTCAAGCAATAATCCAGTTTTCTTAACTGTCACACTGCAAATCTTACACCACTGGAAGAGATGTATGGGAAATACACACTAATACCCTAATGTAGGATTATTTTTTATACTAAATAATGCTCCACTACCTAAGTACTCTTGCTTTAAAGAATCTACAAGATGCAAAAAGATGTCAAAGAATTTGAAATCACATGAATCCTGTAGACCAAGAAGAATAGTTAATTCTTAACCTGCAAAACTCACATTTAAAATTAGTGCCCATCTTGCTTCCTTAGCACAGTAATCAGTCTCATAAACTCAGTACCCAGGAAGTATCAAGACTCGTAAGTCAACAAAAAATTTGGGGCCCAATCTTCAATACTATGAAATGCTGAAGAAAGTAATTCCCGGTAGTTCCTCAGTAGCCTAGTAGGATTCCAGGCTTTCACTGCCACAGGCCTGGGTTCAATCTCCAGTCAGGGAACTGACACTGCACAAGCCACATGGCATGGCCAAAAAAAGAAGAGAAAGAGAAATTCCTGTCCCTGAAAGGTAAAGGGCAACCAGTTCTTTGGAGGAAGGAAGTGATGTGCCGGTTGTCACTTAGAAAGATTAGCCTATGAACCAGAGGTAAAGACACTACAAGTCAGAAAGACCAACAACTCTACTAGCCAGAAAGTCAGCCAGGAGGACCATCAGCAGTACAGCTGTAGGAGGAGTTAAGTGCAAAGATAAACAGAGCACAGAGCTGACAGGAGCAGGAAGAAAGGAAGAGTGAAAGCCTAAGACGACCCCATTAGCAGGGTATTCTAACAGGAACTGGAGGGAAAAAATCCTTTGAACTCAAACCAGAAGGCAAAAGCTAGAAATGTATTAAAAATTCAATCTGCTTCATAAATTTTTCCTTTACAGATACTGTAATCTGTGCGAACACAGATCAAATAAGAAATCACTACTCTAGATTCCCTAGCCCAAGAAGGCAATAATTAGTCCTTAAGATTCATACATGTTATCATCAAAATCCTTGAATAAATTCTATTCGATACCAATAAAATTATAAGGACATTCATATACAGCCTCTGAAATGCATCCAGGCCCTTACATCATCTCAGAAAAAGTGACTACAATGATGATAGTTTTGTCCTATATTAAATTTGAAGGTCAAGCAATAATCCAGTTTTCTTAACTGTCACACTGCAAATCTTACACCACTGGAAGAGATGTATGGGAAATACACACTAATACCCTAATGTAGGATTATTTTTTATACTAAATAATGCTCCACTACCTAAGTACTCTTGCTTTAAAGAATCTACAAGATGCAAAAAGATGTCAAAGAATTTGAAATCACATGAATCCTGTAGACCAAGAAGAATAGTTAATTCTTAACCTGCAAAACTCACATTTAAAATTAGTGCCCATCTTGCTTCCTTAGCACAGTAATCAGTCTCATAAACTCAGTACCCAGGAAGTATCAAGACTCGTAAGTCAACAAAAAATTTGGGGCCCAATCTTCAATACTATGAAATGCTGAAGAAAGTAATTCCCGGTAGTTCCTCAGTAGCCTAGTAGGATTCCAGGCTTTCACTGCCACAGGCCTGGGTTCAATCTCCAGTCAGGGAACTGACACTGCACAAGCCACATGGCATGGCCAAAAAAAGAAGAGAAAGAGAAATTCCTGTCCCTGAAAGGTAAAGGGCAACCAGTTCTTTGGAGGAAGGAAGTGATGTGCCGGTTGTCACTTAGAAAGATTAGCCTATGAACCAGAGGTAAAGACACTACAAGTCAGAAAGACCAACAACTCTACTAGCCAGAAAGTCAGCCAGGAGGACCATCAGCAGTACAGCTGTAGGAGGAGTTAAGTGCAAAGATAAACAGAGCACAGAGCTGACAGGAGCAGGAAGAAAGGAAGAGTGAAAGCCTAAGACGACCCCATTAGCAGGGTATTCTAACAGGAACTGGAGGGAAAAAATCCTTTGAACTCAAACCAGAAGGCAAAAGGAACTGTACTTTAGATATAATACAGATTAGCCTTTTTTGTTTTTCTATGAAGCAAAGTTTATAGTTAATATAAAGATAAAATTACTCAATTTTCAGAGAAAGGCAGGTAAATCAAGTTCATAGACCACCCTAGGGATGGAAGAGGGGGCACAGGGTAGTACAGAAGGACAGAACTGGGCTGACTCCTGCCTTAACCTTGGCTTGTCATTTATAAGTTTTGAGATACAGTTATTTCACTGGAGTCATAAAGATGACATGTCATCTGCCAGACAGGATTAAATGAAAGAATGCACTTGTTTAGTTATCAAATAACACATGGCTCCTACTAGGTAAGTCCTAACATGGACTGAGTAGCAATTCCATCAGTTCACACGTACTGAGTGTCCACTATGGACCAAAAAGGGATTAAGCAGCATTCAGCAATCCATATAGTGCTGGAGGTAGCGGCAGAGGTGGTGACAAATCATCCTAACTCCAATTAAGTTTTATTGAGCCTGTATATGCTAACTGCTATCTCCTTTAATTCCCTTGAAAGCCCTATGAAATAGATAACTACCATCTAACATGCAGACATATCAGACTGGGCTTTTCCAAGTTATGTAAGTACCATCCAGATGGCCCCTGTTGAAAATCACTCAGAAAAAGTAAACTAAGTTACAATGTCATATATTTTAAAGCAGGAAGAGACTAAGACAACTGGTATGGTGGGCTCTCCTGTCACTTGCTAAGATAACCCAAACTGCCACTGAGCTTTCTAAAATAAAAGCAGTATACACACCTGACCACCCAGTTCTAGCCCCAACTCTTTTTTTTTTTTGAAATATATATATTATTTATTTATTTATGGCTGCTTTTTTTTGAAATATATATATTATTTATTTATTTATGGCTGTTTTGGGTCTTAGTTGTGGCATGTGGGATTTTTTCGTTGCGGCATGTAGGCTTCTCTCTAGTTGAGACCTGGGGCTCAGTAGTTGTGGCAGGGCATGTAGGATCTTAGTTCCTGGACCAGGAACTGAACCTGTGTCCCTGGTATTGCAAGGCAGATTCTTAACCACTGGACCACCAGAGAAGACCTAGCCCCAACTCTTAAATGTACAAATAAACAACACATGCCTTAGGCTGTAGGGCACCCCTCATGACAGTGACATCAGCCATGCGTTTACCCCATAGATGCATACTGCAAAATCTGTTCATGGTTTATTTTCCAAGGTATCTTTTTTTTATTGAAAGTTTGTCTTAAGTTTATAAAGCTCAGAGACAAAGTATCAAAAGAAATGAAGTGCTTAATACACACCTAATGATAGGCAGCATTCAGAACACAGAAGCCACTATAAACTTAATGGCAATGCTAGTGACATCTGCAGACTGATATTTTTGGAGTAATGAACCAGAAAAAAAGAAAAAATCACAGATATGACAAGATGTTCCTTAAATTTAAGCTTCTCAACATAGTTGTATCTGGACTTCACAAACACAAGCCAGCCTTCTTGTTCACTCTTTTTTTTTTTTTTTTTTTTTAAATTTTGGCCTCTTTTATGACTCTTCCATTTATTTATTTTCATCCATCTTTGTTCTTTGGCCTATGTGCGCCTACCATCGCAGTGGCCTCTCTGGTTACAGAGCACCAGCTCTGGGCGCATGCGCTCCAGAGCACTGGCTTGCAATGGACACACCGGTCCAGCTACTCCTTGGCACATGGGATCTTTCCAGGCCAGGGATCGAACTGGTGCCCCTTGCATTGCAAGGCGGACTCCTTACCCACTGGACCACCAGGGAAGCCCCTTGTTCACTCTTTATTTCAGTTGGTCCAATCTCTCAGTCTGACTCCTTGCAGCCCCATGGACTGTAGTATGCCAGGCTTCCCTGTCCCTCACTGTCTCTTGGAGCTTGCTCAAACTCATGTCCATTGATGCCATCCAACCATTTCATCCTCTGTCATCCCCTTCTCCTTCTATCTTCTATTTTTCCCAGCATAAGTGTCTTCCCATGAGTCAACTCTTCACATCAGGTGGCCAAAGTATGGGAGTTTCAGCTTCAGCATCACTCTTTCCAATGAATATTCATTCAGGGTTGATTTCCTTTAGGATTGACTCGTTTGGTTTCCTTGCAGTCCAAGGGACTCTCAAGAGTCTTCTCCAGCACTAAAGTTCGAAAGCATCAATTCTTAGGTGCTCAGCCTTCTTTATGGTCCAACTCTCACATCCATATGTGACTACTGGGAAAACCATAGCTTGGACAAACACACTTTTTGTCAGCAAAGTGATGCCTCTGCTTTTGAATACACTGTCTGGGTTTTTCATAGCTTTTCTTCCAAGGAGCAAGGGTCTTTTCATTTCATGGCTGCAGTCACCATCCACAGTAATTTTGGAGCTCAAGAAAATAAAGTATCACTCTACACTGATCTTTGCTTTTTTTTTTTCTTTCATTTTTCTACGCTGATCTTATTCATAGTTCATATCCCAAAGTCATTTGTTTAAGGTTAGCAAAGAGAGGAGCGTTAATGCTTGATTTCTCAAATCCTTCACAGTTCATATCTATTAGTGAAAAAGGAGTAAAACTTTCTAAGACTGAAGTTATGGTTTCATGTATTTCAATGGTATCGCCATGTTCAGAGACACATTCTTATAAAGTATTTGAAGGAGTAATTCTCATTAAGTAGCAAAGTTATCAGAGTGTACAAGTGATTAAAACTGCCACACCCTAAGTTAAAAGGAGAAACTAATAACTGTAGTGAAATTATTACAATTTTTAAAAACAAGGTTTTACCAAAAGACAGCCAGGCAACAGTACTGCCTGTGTTTTAACACAGAGGAGAATCTGAGTCTTAAAATTGCTAGTTAAATGTGATCATGGTGAAATAAGCTCGTCACAAAAGGTCACACGTTACCATTCCACTTCCATGAAATATTCAGAACAGGTAAGTCCAGAGAGGCAGAAAGCAGACTGGTGGTTACCAGAAGCTAGAAGGAAGGGGTAATGGGAAGTAACTGCTTAATGGGTACTAGTTTTCTTTCGGGGTGGTAAAATGCTTTGGAACTAGACAGAGGTTTTACAACACTGAACATTCTAAATACCACTGAACTGTTTGCTCTAAAATGACTAATTTAATGTTACACAGATTTCAGCTTAATTTTTTTAAGAAATAAAAAACAATTTTTAAAGATATGATCATAGACCAGAGAACTTCAACATGCTGACTCCTATTTGCTAGTCTACAGTACAGCACAAGCTAGTCAAGACCATACATGTGGCAGGTCATGAAAGCCATGTTTTAATCAAAGTTACATGTTTTAAAGATAAGCGATGACCAGTTCTTGAAAAGTGCTTCATCTGTATATTTCAGAAATCAGCAAGTTAAATTTGCACTGCTTTAGCTCTAAGACCAATCTCTAATCCCTTTTACACACTAAATAGATACTTAAAATAGCCATACTAATTAAAGTATCTTAGCTCCTGTTAGCTGCATGGTGTGTTCATTAAAGACAAAATAAAACGACTTCAGTGATGTCCCAGAAGTCACCAGCGTCCCCATGGCATGGATGTGAGAAACAGTGCCATAGTTCTGAGCGTCTGCAGCGACAGAACCGTGCTCTGTCTGCTGTGGTGACAGTCATAGCCACGTGGGGCTCCTGCACTGGAAAGGCATGGGCCATTTTAGGTTGCTGAAAAAGGAGTAAAACTTTCTAAGACTGAAGTTATGGTTTCATGTATTTCAATGGTATCGCCATGTTCAGAGACACATTCTTATAAAGTATTTGAAGGAGTAATTCTCATTAAGTAGCAAAGTTATCAGAGTGTACAAGTGATTAAAACTGCCACACCCTAAGTTAAAAGGAGAAACTAATAACTGTAGTGAAATTATTACAATTTTTAAAAACAAGGTTTTACCAAAAGACAGCCAGGCAACAGTACTGCCTGTGTTTTAACACAGAGGAGAATCTGAGTCTTAAAATTGCTAGTTAAATGTGATCATGGTGAAATAAGCTCGTCACAAAAGGTCACACGTTACCATTCCACTTCCATGAAATATTCAGAACAGGTAAGTCCAGAGAGGCAGAAAGCAGACTGGTGGTTACCAGAAGCTAGAAGGAAGGGGTAATGGGAAGTAACTGCTTAATGGGTACTAGTTTTCTTTCGGGGTGGTAAAATGCTTTGGAACTAGACAGAGGTTTTACAACACTGAACATTCTAAATACCACTGAACTGTTTGCTCTAAAATGACTAATTTAATGTTACACAGATTTCAGCTTAATTTTTTTAAGAAATAAAAAACAATTTTTAAAGATATGATCATAGACCAGAGAACTTCAACATGCTGACTCCTATTTGCTAGTCTACAGTACAGCACAAGCTAGTCAAGACCATACATGTGGCAGGTCATGAAAGCCATGTTTTAATCAAAGTTACATGTTTTAAAGATAAGCGATGACCAGTTCTTGAAAAGTGCTTCATCTGTATATTTCAGAAATCAGCAAGTTAAATTTGCACTGCTTTAGCTCTAAGACCAATCTCTAATCCCTTTTACACACTAAATAGATACTTAAAATAGCCATACTAATTAAAGTATCTTAGCTCCTGTTAGCTGCATGGTGTGTTCATTAAAGACAAAAATAAAAACGACTTCAGTGATGTCCCAGAAGTCACCAGCGTCCCCATGGCATGGATGTGAGAAACAGTGCCATAGTTCTGAGCGTCTGCAGCGACAGAACCGTGCTCTGTCTGCTGTGGTGACAGTCATAGCCACGTGGGGCTCCTGCACTGGAAAGGCAGCTCCTGGGACTCAGGAACTGAATTTTAGGTTTTATTTAATATGAAACACTGCCATGTGCCCAGTTCTAGCTCCTCCGAAGGAGTCCCCTAGATGGTGGTAAGAACTTGCCTTATCTGGTTTTCCACTTTGCCAGATTCCCCAACCGCCTGCCACCTGAAGGGCTAATGAGCTCTTTTCTTAACTCCTGGAGGATATGACCCTTCTTAAAATTATAGATCCACCCACACACATTGCTTAGTTCTTGCCCCCTAGGAGATTATGGACTTCTAGAATGAATGGTTTTCTGAAACATGGAGACTTTCTTCTCTACTCTTATAGTCTCCACAGGTTGACACATATACTGTATACAATAAATACACAGCTAACTTTTACTGAAATAATAACTTCAGTAGTTTCCATTGGCGTTCAAACCAATTTTTATATGTGTCATAAAAGTTACGGAAACAGTATCCAAGAGATGTTAAGTAACAGTGTGAGTAAGGAACTAAAATTCTCTGGCACACAGGTGACAACATAGTTTCACCAAAGTTGCACACTGAGGCATTTTTCTCCCACAGACAACACTGGAAAATAGAAAAGGCGGACACTAGAAAGAAAAGCCCACAGAACAGGTACAAGTGTTCATGGTTTTGCCTTAATTGCCTAACACTCTACAACTAAAAAAGGAACAATGTTACAGATAGTGGTGACCATAGCTGTTTAATTTTGCATCATTTCCCAAAATGTATGAAGAAGTAATTTCAAAATATTACTTTAAATTAGTGCGTTGCTGGGCTTAGCTGGTAGATCAGTGGTAAAGAATCCACCTGCCAATGCAGGAGACACAGGTTTGATCCTTGGGAAAAATCCCACAGGCCACAGCTACTGAGCCTGTTTGCTTTAACTACTAAAGCCCATGAGCCCCAACAAGAGAAGCCACTGCAAGGAGAAGCCCAAGCACTGCAACTAGGGAGTAGCTCCCCCTGCTCGTCACAAGCAGAAAACAACCCATGCAGCAACAAAGACCCAGCACAGTCAAAAACTAAAATAGTAAAATAATTTAGAGCAGTGCCTACTCAGGACATGTGCACCAGCTGCTGCGGAGAAGGAACATAGAGACAGTGCCACGGTGCACCAACTCCTAAGCCTAGATTCTGCAAAAGTGTCTCAGTCAAAAAGACAAGGAAACAACTAATGGAGTACTATTACCAGAATAAGCTTTGTATTCAGACTTAGGTTCTAATCCTAACTCCTCCATTTATTCATGGATGTCACCTCACCTATTAGCTTCTCTGAAACTTAATTTTCTTATCTAAAAAATAGGTCATCAGTACCTATACCCCACAAGGTTGTTGTGGAGGGCGTTTTAACCAAGTGGTAACTGCTCAATAAATTTATTATTACAGTAAGCATGTCAAAGCCCCATAAAAACTTTCAAGAATGAAGTCATTAATTCTAGGCAATTTTTTTTGGCCATTATTAAACAGCACGGGTGCGGTAGAGAGAGCACTAAATTAGCAGCTGGCAGATTTGGTTTCTAGACTCAACTGTGTCCTTAGATCTGTGAGTGACCTTGTATTCCCTCAGCATCTCTAGGCTTCAGTTTCTTCATCTGGAAATGAGACTGCATCATTACTGCCAGGTCATCTCTAGCCCTAACATTCTATCTAAAGAACCTATTTCCTCAGTTACTGAAGCAATGCCATATATCAACCCGAGTAGGCTTTTCTGCAGAGTAACTAAAGTCCCACTCTATTTTTCAAAGAACCTTAAAAAACAGTCTTGTTTATAATTTATATATATTCTGTCTACTGCAAAAAGGAGATGCTTAATTTCAGACACCACAAAAGAGGTACAAAGGTAACAGAACACCACCCATGTGAAACCAAGCATCACAAAGGAGACAGACGCAGATCACTTAGTAGTATGGTAACTGCTGGAGTTCTAGAGAAACAGTCAACCCAATGACATTCTAAAGTACGCACTTCAGGAAAGGAAAAAAAAAAGAAAAAAAAAGGGACAGTTAGTATACAATATTACATAAGTTTCAGATGTACAACATAGTGATTCACAATGTTTTTTTAAAAAATGTTATTAAGAAATTTTTTTTGTGATTCACAACTTTTGAAGTTTATACTTTAGTTATTATAAAACACCAGTTGTATTCCCTATGTTGTACAATAATATCCTTATAGTTTATTTTATATATAGTAGTTTGCTAAGGTATGCTTCTTTTTTGTTTGTTTCAAGTGAAGATAAATACAATTACTTAGAGTGTGGTCTGGAACTTGGTGTGACCACCCTCAGGCTATGCTAGCTCAAAAAATCCTTGCTAAGTGTTCCTCTCATCTAAGCTGGAGAGGGTGATGGGGACGGTTTAACCTGGAGCAGGGCTGTGACAACCAGGTGTCCTTTGAACACAGTCACTTACACTTTGGGGGCTTCTCAGACGGTACAGTGATTAGGAGTTTGCCTTAAAATGCAGGGGACTCTGGTTCGATCCCTGGTCTGGGAAGATACTCACTTGCCATGGGGGAACTGAGCCTGTGCACCACAAATACTGAGACTGCATTCTGAAGCCCATGACCACAAAATAAATAAATATTAAACAAAACAAAACAAAACAAAAAACCTATTGCCAACAAGGACACAACATCTAAAGCTTTGGTATGAACCGGCGAGTGAGAGCTCAAAAAGGAGCCTGAGGACCTCAGAGCTATCAAGTAGACAAATTCTGGCTTCTCCCAAAATTTTAAGAAGTGTGAACAGAAAGCTGAAATTCTAAATTAACATGTCCCAAAATAAATAAATAAATAAATAATAATAATAAGTTAACATGCCCAGTGAACAGCCAGAATCACAGTAATTCACTGTGATTTTGATATGAAATAAACAAGCCTTTACCAACAAGATGACTGATACTCTAGCAAATTCCTCACAAACTTACAGAAACATAAGAAGGGTAAATTTTATGTTAACTATACCTCACAAACCCCACTCCCAGTCTCAGGGTATTCACCAAGAACACTTGGTGGAGAACAGACCTGTGGTTTTAGGATTGGGTGACAGGACTCATGTTACTTACCAGCCTGTGAACAACGCTTCTTAGCTTTGGAAGCCCTCTCCACATGCTGCATGTGGTCCTCTTACCATGAAGTGCCTTCCGTGAGAGTAAACTAGGCGTCTGATCCCTTTCCAGACTCCTTAAGAACCTGTTACCCATCTTGGCTGTATCTCTTTGAGTACCTAGCAGAGCATCCTGCCTCTTGCAGGCGGGCAGTGTCTGTCCACTAACTGCTATACACATACCTGAGCAAAACCAGAGATTCCCATCTCGAAAAATTCCATTCCAATGCTGCTAACTCACTAGAAAAGATGATCAAATCTCTTTTTAGTTCCTTTCTCTCCAATCAGAAAGACAATATTTTAACACTCAAAGACATTTCCTCCCCAGCACACACAAGCAAACAAAACAAGGCTTAAAATCTGTTCTCTACGATATTTCTCTTACATGCCATGATATGTTTTAATTATCTTTTCATGCAGTACAATTCCAGAAAAAAAGTGAAAAATAAACAAAGGGGGAAAAAAAGCACTGAATCAAACCTGCTCTAAAATTCCCATGGAATTCCCTGGCAGTGCAGTGGCTAGTACTCCTCGCTTCCACTGCAGAGGAAAACTAAGATCCCACATGCAGCAATGAAGTTAAATAAAATAAAGGTTTATTTCCAACCAAATTTCTAACAGTTGAAATAGTTGCTCAACATAATCGACCACTAGTGGATGCCCTCACTTGTTCCCTGAACCTCCACATCTGAGCCACTCCAACATGTAAAATCATGAGCCAAGATTGACTAATCTCTAATAATCAGTGAAGGAAAAGAAATAACACTCCATGAACAACTATCACACTTTCCCTGATCTCTTCAGCCCACTTATCCCATTCACCACCTCATCTGAAAAATCCTCTATTAGCCCTGTTACTTACTGCAAACATGCAGTCACAAGAGAAACGTGTCAAGGAGAACCGTATCTACCATCCTTCTAAGCTTAACTAACCAGTCAAGCCCTTCAGGACAAAATGATCGTTACTTTGATTGTTTCTCTACTCCGGTGGCCCTGACCAGGTCACCTTTGGGAAAATTCAGTGATTAAAAAGCATCCATCAAGTGAGGGCAGTAGCACAACTTAAAACTCCTCTAAGAACTTGCCGGCTTCCATGAGGGCTTGGTGGTTAAAAAAAAAATCTACCTGCAATGCAGAAGACCTGGGTTTGATCCCTGGGTCACGAAGATCCCCTGGAGAAGGAAATGGCAACCCACTCCAGTATTCTTGCCTGAAGAATCCCAGGGACAGAGGAGCCTAGTGGGCTGCAGTCCATGGGGTCGCAGAGTCAGACACAACTTGGCGACTAAACAATAACAAGGCCTTACTGGGGACTGCTAGTTTTATTCTATTTCCATTTTACAATGGCAGGGTTTTGATAGGCATTGAGGGATAACAGAAAGAACTGTAGCACTATCTGAGAAGCTCTGGCCAAGTTCTATGGGTTGTTTTGTGTTCCTCCCCAAATTCCTATGTTGAAATCCTAGTGCCCAAAGAATGGTATTAGGTGGAGCCTATGGGAGGCCTTAGATCTTGAGAGCAGAGCCCTCATGAACGGATTAGTGCCTGATAAGAGGCCCCCAGAGAACTCTCTTGCCTCTTCAGCCCTGTGAGGACACAGAAAGTCCATCAGCAGTTTGTTATCCAGAAAACAGAGCCCTCACCCAACCAGGCTGCCACCCTAATCTCGGACTTCCAGGCTCCAGAACTGTGGGCAATAAACTTCTATTGTTTACAAGCTACCAAGTCTGAGGAGCCAACAGCAATGAAGTTAAATAAAATAAAGGTTTATTTCCAACCAAATTTCTAACAGTTGAAATAGTTGCTCAACATAATCGACCACTAGTGGATGCCCTCACTTGTTCCCTGAACCTCCACATCTGAGCCACTCCAACATGTAAAATCATGAGCCAAGATTGACTAATCTCTAATAATCAGTGAAGGAAAAGAAATAACACTCCATGAACAACTATCACACTTTCCCTGATCTCTTCAGCCCACTTATCCCATTCACCACCTCATCTGAAAAATCCTCTATTAGCCCTGTTACTTACTGCAAACATGCAGTCACAAGAGAAACGTGTCAAGGAGAACCGTATCTACCATCCTTCTAAGCTTAACTAACCAGTCAAGCCCTTCAGGACAAAATGATCGTTACTTTGATTGTTTCTCTACTCCGGTGGCCCTGACCAGGTCACCTTTGGGAAAATTCAGTGATTAAAAAGCATCCATCAAGTGAGGGCAGTAGCACAACTTAAAACTCCTCTAAGAACTTGCCGGCTTCCATGAGGGCTTGGTGGTTAAAAAAAAAATCCGCCTGCCAATGCAGGAGACCTGGATTTGTTCCCTGGGTCAGGAAGATTCCCTGGAGGAGGAAATGGCAACCCACTCCAGTATTCTTGCCTGAAGAATCCCAGGGACAGAGGAGCCTAGTGGGCTGCAGTCCATGGGGTCGCAGAGTCAGACACAACTTGGCGACTAAACAATAACAAGGCCTTACTGGGGACTGCTAGTTTTATTCTATTTCCATTTTACAATGGCAGGGTTTTGATAGGCATTGAGGGATAACAGAAAGAACTGTAGCACTATCTGAGAAGCTCTGGCCAAGTTCTATGGGTTGTTTTGTGTTCCTCCCCAAATTCCTATGTTGAAATCCTAGTGCCCAAAGAATGGTATTAGGTGGAGCCTATGGGAGGCCTTAGATCTTGAGAGCAGAGCCCTCATGAACGGATTAGTGCCTGATAAGAGGCCCCCAGAGAACTCTCTTGCCTCTTCAGCCCTGTGAGGACACAGAAAGTCCATCAGCAGTTTGTTATCCAGAAAACAGAGCCCTCACCCAACCAGGCTGCCACCCTAATCTCGGACTTCCAGGCTCCAGAACTGTGGGCAATAAACTTCTATTGTTTACAAGCTACCAAGTCTACAGAATTTTGCTGTAGCAGGCCAAAGAGACCAAGACAGCAAGCAATCCTGATTAATAGTGCTGAAACTGTTTCTCATTTAACACTAAAAAAGACTAAACTTGGTGCAAATTAGAACTGAAAATAAGTACATTCAATCATAGAAAATGTTTATTCTTGCACATGTTTGTTCTAGACACAGATGTTTGTTCTAGACACTTGTCTACATTTTATTTACCTGAAGGATTCTAAATGACCACTACTGATGCTGCTTACTTAGTTGTGTCCGACTCTGTGTGACCCCATGGACTGCAGCCGACCAGGCTCCTCTGTTCATGCAATTCTCTAGGCAAGAATACTGGAGTGGGTAGCCATTTACTTCTCTACTAAATGACCATTACTTAGCCATTTTACCTGGATCTGAAGAGAACTGTACTTAAATGAATTATATGTAATTACATGAGTTCTACTTAATCATTTCTTTGGAAACTTACATTAAAAATTTTCAGAGATCCAGGGGCTTCCTCCAGTGGGTAAGGACACCGCCTTGCAATGCAAGGGGCGCCGGTTCGATCCCTGGCCTGGGAGGATCCCATGTGCCGTAGCAGCTGGACTGATGTGTCCAATTACCGAGCCGGAGCTCTGGAGCGCATGCGCCCAGAGCCGGTGCTCTGCGACAACAAAGGCCACCGCGATGGGAGGCCCAAATGGGCCAAGGATCAAAGATGGATGAAAGCAGACAAATGAAAGACCAATAGAAGTGGCCCGCCTGCTCCCGTCCCTCCCCACCCCACCCACCTCCAAAATAAATAAATAAATCTTTAAAAAAAAAAATTTTTTTTTCAGAGATCCAGGGACTTCCCTGGTAGCTCAGTGGTAGAGAGTTCGCCTGCCAATATAGGAGACACGGGTTCAATCCCAGATCCACGAAGATCCCACATGCTGCAGAGCAACTAGCCCATGAGTCACAACTATTGAGTCTGTGCTCTAGAGCCTTGGAGCCGCAACTATGGAGCCCATGTGCTCCAACTACTGAAGCCCATGTGCCCTGGAGCCCGAGTTCCACAACAAGAGAAGTCACTACAGCAAGAAGGTCTCACATGCTGTGGAGCAACTAAGCCCATGAGCCACAACTATTGAGCCCATGTGCCACAACTGTTGAAGCCAGTGAGCTCTAAAGCCCGAGTTCCATAACAAGAGAAGTCACCACAACAAGAAGCCTGCTCACCTCAACTAGACAGTAACCTCCACTCCCTGCAACTAGAGAAGAGCCTGTTGCAACAGTGAAAATCCAGAGGAGCCAAAAATAAATAAATAATTGATTAAACTAAAAAACTTCAGAGATCCAAGGTCAACACTGAATCCCAAGTTGTCACTTGGGATTCCTATAACTGGATATAAACATTAATCAGCAGCCTGTCAGTGAAAGTGAATGACTTTGTGCAAAAGGCATCTTTCCCTACTGGTTGCTCAAAGCACCACTGGGGGTAAAAAAAAGAGGAAACTAGCCTTCTTTCCAGAGAGTGACAGATATTCATCCTATACACACACATTTTTCGGGGGGGCCACTTCTATTTATCTTTCACTTATTTATCTTTGGTGTTTTGGCCTGTGTAGACCTCCCACAGCAGTGGCCTCTCTCATAGCAGAGCACAGGCTCTGGGCTCATGCACTCAGAGTTCCCACTCGGGAAACTAGCAGAGCTCTGAGCGCATGCGCCCAGAGCCGGTGCTCTGACAACAAAGGCCACCGCGATGGGAGGCCCAAATGGGCCAAGGATCAAAGATGGATGAAAGCAGACAAATGAAAGACCAATAGAAGTGGCCCGCCTGCTCCCGTCCCCCCCCCCCCCCCCCCCCCCCCAAAAAAAAAAAAAAAACTTTAAAAAAAAAAATTTTTTTTTCAGAGATCCAGGGACTTCCCTGGTAGCTCAGTGGTAGAGAGTTCGCCTGCCAATATAGGAGACACGGGTTCAATCCCAGATCCACGAAGATCCCACATGCTGCAGAGCAACTAGCCCATGAGTCACAACTATTGAGTCTGTGCTCTAGAGCCTTGGAGCCGCAACTATGGAGCCCATGTGCTCCAACTACTGAAGCCCATGTGCCCTGGAGCCCGAGTTCCACAACAAGAGAAGTCACTACAGCAAGAAGGTCTCACATGCTGTGGAGCAACTAAGCCCATGAGCCACAACTATTGAGCCCATGTGCCACAACTGTTGAAGCCAGTGAGCTCTAAAGCCCGAGTTCCATAACAAGAGAAGTCACCACAACAAGAAGCCTGCTCACCTCAACTAGACAGTAACCTCCACTCCCTGCAACTAGAGAAGAGCCTGTTGCAACAGTGAAAATCCAGAGGAGCCAAAAATAAATAAATAATTGATTAAACTAAAAAACTTCAGAGATCCAAGGTCAACACTGAATCCCAAGTTGTCACTTGGGATTCCTATAACTGGATATAAACATTAATCAGCAGCCTGTCAGTGAAAGTGAATGACTTTGTGCAAAAGGCATCTTTCCCTACTGGTTGCTCAAAGCACCACTGGGGGTAAAAAAAAGAGGAAACTAGCCTTCTTTCCAGAGAGTGACAGATATTCATCCTATACACACACATTTTTCGGGGGGGCCACTTCTATTTATCTTTCACTTATTTATCTTTGGTGTTTTGGCCTGTGTAGACCTCCCACAGCAGTGGCCTCTCTCATAGCAGAGCACAGGCTCTGGGCTCATGCACTCCAGAGTTCCCACTCGGGAACTGGACACATCAGTCCAGATGCTCTGAGGCACATGGGATCCTCCCAGGTCAGGTATCAAACCGGCGCCCCTTGAACTGCAAAGCGGTGTCCTTACCCACTGGACGACCAGGGAAGTCTCACACACATTTTAAAGATTTATTTATTTATTTTGGGGGGGTGGGGTGGGGAGGGAGGGGAGCAGGTGGGCTATTTCTATTGGTCTTTCATTTGTCTATTTTCATCCATCTTTGTTCTTTGGCCCGGGTGGGCCTCTCATCACAGTGGCCTCTGTTGTCGCAGAGCACCGACTCTGGGTGCACACGCTCCAGAGCTCCGGCTTGGTAACTGGACACATCGGTCCAGCTGCTCCGCGGCACGTGGGATCTTCCCAGGCCAGGGATGGAACCGGCGCCCCTTGCACTGCAAGGCGGTATCCTTAACCACTGGACCACCAGGGAAGCCCCCACACACATTTTAAAAGCTGTTAATTCTAGGAGTTCCCTGGTGATCCAATGGTTAAGAATCTGCTTGCCAATGCAGGGGACACACGTTTAATCCTGGTCCAGGAAGATTCCATGTGTGGAAGAGCAATTCGAGTCAGTGCACCATAGCTACTGAGCTTGTGGGCCTAGAGCCCATGCTCTGGCAACAAGAGTAAGCCTGTGCACAGGAAAGACGATCCAGCGCAGCGAAATAAAATTTAAGAGAAACCGTTCATTTTAGTGCTCTGTCTCTAGACTCCCTCAGAGAAGAGCCTGTTGCAACAGTGAAAATCCAGAGGAGCCAAAAATAAATAAATAATTGATTAAACTAAAAAACTTCAGAGATCCAAGGTCAACACTGAATCCCAAGTTGTCACTTGGGATTCCTATAACTGGATATAAACATTAATCAGCAGCCTGTCAGTGAAAGTGAATGACTTTGTGCAAAAGGCATCTTTCCCTACTGGTTGCTCAAAGCACCACTGGGGGTAAAAAAAAGAGGAAACTAGCCTTCTTTCCAGAGAGTGACAGATATTCATCCTATACACACACATTTTTCGGGGGGGCCACTTCTATTTATCTTTCACTTATTTATCTTTGGTGTTTTGGCCTGTGTAGACCTCCCACAGCAGTGGCCTCTCTCATAGCAGAGCACAGGCTCTGGGCTCATGCACTCCAGAGTTCCCACTCGGGAACTGGACACATCAGTCCAGATGCTCTGAGGCACATGGGATCCTCCCAGGTCAGGTATCAAACCGGCGCCCCTTGAACTGCAAAGCGGTGTCCTTACCCACTGGACGACCAGGGAAGTCTCACACACATTTTAAAGATTTATTTATTTATTTATTTATGGGGGTGTGGAGGGAGGGGAGCAGGTGGGCTATTTCTATTGGTCTTTCATTTGTCTATTTTCATCCATCTTTGTTCTTTGGCCCGGGTGGGCCTCTCATCACAGTGGCCTCTGTTGTCGCAGAGCACCGACTCTGGGTGCACACGCTCCAGAGCTCCGGCTTGGTAACTGGACACATCGGTCCAGCTGCTCCGCGGCACGTGGGATCTTCCCAGGCCAGGGATGGAACCGGCGCCCCTTGCACTGCAAGGCGGTATCCTTAACCACTGGACCACCAGGGAAGCCCCCACACACATTTTAAAAGCTGTTAATTCTAGGAGTTCCCTGGTGATCCAATGGTTAAGAATCTGCTTGCCAATGCAGGGGACACACGTTTAATCCTGGTCCAGGAAGATTCCATGTGTGGAAGAGCAATTCGAGTCAGTGCACCATAGCTACTGAGCTTGTGGGCCTAGAGCCCATGCTCTGGCAACAAGAGTAAGCCTGTGCACAGGAAAGACGATCCAGCGCAGCGAAATAAAATTTAAGAGAAACCGTTCATTTTAGTGCTCTGTCTCTAGACTCCTTCAAGAGCGCTCCTGGTATCCAGTTTAAATACACACCCATCACCAATTTAGCTATGACTTAACAACAGAAGGAAACATGCTGACCCTACAGTCCATTTCCTCACTATAAAATATCTGCAAACTGTATGGGTTTTCCCTTTGTAAATTTCAAATTAAGTGCTATTTCCACCCTTTTCCCTGCCTCTTAAGCAGAGTTCTCTGCTCTGATGCTGGTGATCTATGGACCTATATTTATGCAGAAACATTCAGTCCAATGACCCCACAGTAACTCTGGACCATCCTTCTTTCCCAAACAGACATCCTACAGAGAAGGGGTGGTGGTAGTTATTTTTTAACATTAACTGGCATTTTGTAGGAGTTGATAGTCAGGAAATGCCAAAATAGGTTTCTGATTAAAAAAAGAAGGCTTCCATGGTGGTCCAGGGGGTAACGAGTCCATCTTGCAGTGCAAGGGGCACTGGTTCGATCCCTGGCACGGGAAGATCCCACGTGCCACGGAGTGGCTGGACCATTGTGTCCAATTATGAGCCTGCGCTCTGGAATGCATAAGCCCAGAGCAGGTACTCTGCAGTGAGAGAGGCCGCTGCAATGGGAGGCCCACACAGGCCAAAGAATTAAGATGGATGAAAATGAAGGACCAATAAAAGAGCACCCCCCCCCCAAAAGAAACTTCTATTTCAAAAAGAAAGAAAAAATGGACCATAATGTAGGGCTCATAAGGTAGGGACAACACTTTCCCTACACACTCTTACAGCTCCAACTCCTAACAGTGCTACAGTGGAAAGGATTAAGAGTAAATTAGCAAATATCAGGAAAAGACAGTCCTTCTACAGAAGAGGCAACACCTACTCATTCAAGAATGACCAGTGCTCCTGACCACTGCTGTAAGGATTGCCATCCCTTGAAGACTCAGTTTAATCCTTTGGTCCAGGAAGATTCCATGTGTGGAAGAGCAATTCGAGTCAGTGCACCATAGCTACTGAGCTTGTGGGCCTAGAGCCCATGCTCTGGCAACAAGAGTAAGCCTGTGCACAGGAAAGACGATCCAGCGCAGCGAAATAAAATTTAAGAGAAACCGTTCATTTTAGTGCTCTGTCTCTAGACTCCTTCAAGAGCGCTCCTGGTATCCAGTTTAAATACACACCCATCACCAATTTAGCTATGACTTAACAACAGAAGGAAACATGCTGACCCTACAGTCCATTTCCTCACTATAAAATATCTGCAAACTGTATGGGTTTTCCCTTTGTAAATTTCAAATTAAGTGCTATTTCCACCCTTTTCCCTGCCTCTTAAGCAGAGTTCTCTGCTCTGATGCTGGTGATCTATGGACCTATATTTATGCAGAAACATTCAGTCCAATGACCCCACAGTAACTCTGGACCATCCTTCTTTCCCAAACAGACATCCTACAGAGAAGGGGTGGTGGTAGTTATTTTTTAACATTAACTGGCATTTTGTAGGAGTTGATAGTCAGGAAATGCCAAAATAGGTTTCTGATTAAAAAAAGAAGGCTTCCATGGTGGTCCAGGGGGTAACGAGTCCATCTTGCAGTGCAAGGGGCACTGGTTCGATCCCTGGCACGGGAAGATCCCACGTGCCACGGAGTGGCTGGACCATTGTGTCCAATTATGAGCCTGCGCTCTGGAATGCATAAGCCCAGAGCAGGTACTCTGCAGTGAGAGAGGCCGCTGCAATGGGAGGCCCACACAGGCCAAAGAATTAAGATGGATGAAAATGAAGGACCAATAAAAGAGCACCCCCCCCCCAAAAGAAACTTCTATTTCAAAAAGAAAGAAAAAATGGACCATAATGTAGGGCTCATAAGGTAGGGACAACACTTTCCCTACACACTCTTACAGCTCCAACTCCTAACAGTGCTACAGTGGAAAGGATTAAGAGTAAATTAGCAAATATCAGGAAAAGACAGTCCTTCTACAGAAGAGGCAACACCTACTCATTCAAGAATGACCAGTGCTCCTGACCACTGCTGTAAGGATTGCCATCCCTTGAAGACTGGCTGGCTGGTGGCTGCACAGGTTGGAAATGGAGTCCTAGATCTAGTCAGGGTGATACCGTGACTCTAGAGTTAAGAGGGAGGGTCAAAAAAGAAAACAGCTGGAGAAGAGTAAACCGCAAGATAAGGTTTGGGGAAATACGCAATTATAGAAGTTAGGGCAGGAGGAGTGAACGAATTTATGCAGTCCAAAGGACTAAGCAAAGTTAAGCTTCTGTTCAAAGGGCAACATCAACAGCTTCACACAAGTCAAAGAAATATCAGTCAACAAAATAACCAAATCTAAACTGTGTGCTCATAGACACTTCCCAAAAGCATTTCCCCAAACTCTCTTGCCTCTAGAGATTAAACTGTAGGCAAAGTTTCTGAAGAAACTAAACTCCTAGACCACTGTGTCAGCCTGTCCAAGAAATACAACACAGAACCTCAAAGAGGCATCAGGCCCACTCATCTGATATTCCTACAAAGTCAGTACCTGAAAGCATGGTATCCCTTAAGCATCCGCTAAGTATAGGAAGACTTTAAGACTTGACTTAAAGTCACAGAGAGTCCGCAGCCATGGTCAAAACTGCCTGTGACTCCAGATAAGTTTAAACAAACGCTCAGATGTCTAAATAGACACAAGAACACAGAGAACATAGAGAGGGAATTACACCCAGCAACCTGAAAAAGGTAAACGATTTTTAACGCCATAAAAATTCAAAACGTGTCATCATCAGCTGGGAAAAAGGTAAAGAAAGCAACATAAGCCCAGAGCAGGTACTCTGCAGTGAGAGGCCGCTGCAATGGGAGGCCCACACAGGCCAAAGAATTAAGATGGATGAAAATGAAGGACCAATACAAGAGCACCCCAAAAGAAACTTCTATTTCAAAAAGAAAGAAAAAATGGACCATAATGTAGGGCTCATAAGGTAGGGACAACACTTTCCCTACACACTCTTACAGCTCCAACTCCTAACAGTGCTACAGTGGAAAGGATTAAGAGTAAATTAGCAAATATCAGGAAAAGACAGTCCTTCTACAGAAGAGGCAACACCTACTCATTCAAGAATGACCAGTGCTCCTGACCACTGCTGTAAGGATTGCCATCCCTTGAAGACTGGCTGGCTGGTGGCTGCACAGGTTGGAAATGGAGTCCTAGATCTAGTCAGGGTGATACCGTGACTCTAGAGTTAAGAGGGAGGGTCAAAAAAGAAAACAGCTGGAGAAGAGTAAACCGCAAGATAAGGTTTGGGGAAATACGCAATTATAGAAGTTAGGGCAGGAGGAGTGAACGAATTTATGCAGTCCAAAGGACTAAGCAAAGTTAAGCTTCTGTTCAAAGGGCAACATCAACAGCTTCACACAAGTCAAAGAAATATCAGTCAACAAAATAACCAAATCTAAACTGTGTGCTCATAGACACTTCCCAAAAGCATTTCCCCAAACTCTCTTGCCTCTAGAGATTAAACTGTAGGCAAAGTTTCTGAAGAAACTAAACTCCTAGACCACTGTGTCAGCCTGTCCAAGAAATACAACACAGAACCTCAAAGAGGCATCAGGCCCACTCATCTGATATTCCTACAAAGTCAGTACCTGAAAGCATGGTATCCCTTAAGCATCCGCTAAGTATAGGAAGACTTTAAGACTTGACTTAAAGTCACAGAGAGTCCGCAGCCATGGTCAAAACTGCCTGTGACTCCAGATAAGTTTAAACAAACGCTCAGATGTCTAAATAGACACAAGAACACAGAGAACATAGAGAGGGAATTACACCCAGCAACCTGAAAAAGGTAAACGATTTTTAACGCCATAAAAATTCAAAACGTGTCATCATCAGCTGAAGAGAAGAATCCAAGCTCCACGTAAGAGAAAGGGCACGCGGATCAACGTCATTTCCTACCCACTCTAGTGTTAAGAACTCTAACTTCGGAACACCGTGCTAACTTCACCACCTTACAAAATGCTAAGAGCCAGGAGCTGCAATGCATCCTGGGATTTCTTCGGGACGGCTCGGGGCCGCAGACGTTGAGGCCGTAATTACCCTTTCAATAATAGACGCAGCAGCGGGGGCAGCCCGGGCGCCCAGGCCCAAGGTGAAGGGGAATCCCGGGCATTCGTCCTCCCAGCTCCTCAGCGCTCTCAAGGCCCATCCGGCCGACTCCTGGCTCCATCTGGCCGGGCTTCTAGGCCTCGTGGCACTGACCCGCGGCCGTCCCCCTCCGTCCCATACGGCTCCCAACTCCAGCGAGGAGCCGCGGCCTCCGCGGCGGAGAGGCGGACCCCCGGCCCCTCCGCGGTACCCCGCACCCTGCTCCCCGCCCCTCCGCCGCGGCGGCCCCACGCCGACCGCCTCGCCGGCCCCGGGCCGCCCCACCCAGGAGAGCCAGCGCCGCTGTCAGCGCCCCACGTGCCGCCCGGCCCCGAGGCCGCGCGTCCCCAGCCGGGAGAGGCGCGCCCGACCCCATCCCCGGCGGGCTCCGGCCCCCAGGCCAGCGGCTCCCCCTGTCCCGGGGTTGCCCCGCGTCCCGGCCCTTTACCCGGAGGGCCTCCCGCGCCGCTGCCGGCTCCGTGGTTGTTGGCGGAGGCGCCGGCCGGGGATGCCGGCGACGGGGCCGGGCCCCGCAGGAAGGACGGCACGAACTCGGCGGCGTGGACGTTGGGCACGAAGGGCTTGGCGTTGACGTTGAGTTGCCGGCTGAAGGCCGCGCTGAGGTGCTCACGCTGGGCCTCGGCCGCCGCCGCCAAAGGGCCGCCGGTGCCGCCACACGGCCCCGGCGCGGGGGCTTCCATGTCCTCCTGTTCCCAGCACTCCGGCGCCGAGTCGCTGCTGCTGCTGCTCCCGCCGCCGCCGCCGCCGCCGCCGCCGCCGCCACCACTGCCGGGATCCATGATCGGGGGGGCCGTGTGTGTGGTGAAGAGAGGGCGGGAAATGGAGGCGGGGGCGATGGGCTAGGGAGGAGCAGGCCGCGCTGACCAGGAAAGCAGCAAGGCAAACGGGCCGGGGGCGAGCGGCACAATCCCCGGCGTCGTCGCGGAGGCAGCTCGGGTCTCGACTCCGCACTCGCGGCGACGACGACAGCAGTGGCTCAACCCTCCTCGTGTGTGCGAACGGATCTCCTCCCACCCAGCCCCAACCACCTCCGACCGTCTCAGCGCCAACCCCCACGCCGGGCGCGGATTGACCCCGCGCCGCTACCCGTACCTTCGCCTCGGTAGTTCTCGGGCCCAGCAGACCCCGTTTCCGTCTATGAAGCGCGGCGGAAGGCGGAACTACAAGTCCCGGCAGTATCCGCGCGACCCCGCTGCAGTTTCCCCGGGGGCCGACGGGAGTCGGAGTTCGGGGCCGGGAGCAACCGGAAGCGGCGCCGGCTCCCGGCAGGCAGCGCGAGGAGGCGGAGGTCTTGTCGCCGCTCGGCAGCCCCACCTGTCACCGGGGGAGGGGCGGGGACGAGCTTGGCGGGACGTATCGTCGGGCGGCGGACCGCGAGCCTCTCAGGCCGCGGGAGTGACCATTTCCGTCCCGCCTCTGTACGGGACGCAGGAAGACGGACAGCAGTTCTAAGGTGGAGAGAAAAGCCTCCAGCTCCTGAAAATCCTTCCCGTCTCATTCCACCAGCCCGCTGCACTCCCTGCCTCACAGCCTCCCTCCCTCGTTCTCTTTCATTCCACCTTCGTCCTCCCTGCCCCCAGCCAGATCTGCCCTACATTTCGAAGGCGACGCAGGGCGTCTTTCATTTGCTGTGTTCATTTGGTGGAAGAGACCATAAAACGTGAGCCATTACCACTTTAACTGCAATGTGGCTCATAAAGCCTAAGCTCTGCTCCGGCTGAGGGGATTATTAACTGGAAACTTAGTGACTCAGTGTATGACTAGCCTTTTAAAGCCTTCACCCAAACTTTCCCCCCCTTCCTCCTCCCGGCCAAGGGCTTTGTAAACTAAACAGAGGACTGCCGTATTCCATGATGTAGACAGCTGGGCCCATCTAACAAGGTTATTTTTGTGCATCCAGCTTCATTATACACCTTCGGGTGACGTGGTTTTCTTTAGAATGGCTGTATTTGCTCAGGTTTTTCGGGAAATGGAGGCGCTGGACAGGGACCCCCCCATCCCCGGCGTCGTCGCGGAGGCAGCTCGGGTCTCGACTCCGCACTCGCGGCGACGACGACAGCAGTGGCTCAACCCTCCTCGTGTGTGCGAACGGATCTCCTCCCACCCAGCCCCAACCACCTCCGACCGTCTCAGCGCCAACCCCCACGCCGGGCGCGGATTGACCCCGCGCCGCTACCCGTACCTTCGCCTCGGTAGTTCTCGGGCCCAGCAGACCCCGTTTCCGTCTATGAAGCGCGGCGGAAGGCGGAACTACAAGTCCCGGCAGTATCCGCGCGCCCCCGCTGCAGTTTCCCCGGGGGCCGACGGGAGTCGGAGTTCGGGGCCGGGAGCAACCGGAAGCGGCGCCGGCTCCCGGCAGGCAGCGCGAGGAGGCGGAGGTCTTGTCGCCGCTCGGCAGCCCCACCTGTCACCGGGGGAGGGGCGGGGACGAGCTTGGCGGGACGTATCGTCGGGCGGCGGACCGCGAGCCTCTCAGGCCGCGGGAGTGACCATTTCCGTCCCGCCTCTGTACGGGACGCAGGAAGACGGACAGCAGTTCTAAGGTGGAGAGAAAAGCCTCCAGCTCCTGAAAATCCTTCCCGTCTCATTCCACCAGCCCGCTGCACTCCCTGCCTCACAGCCTCCCTCCCTCGTTCTCTTTCATTCCACCTTCGTCCTCCCTGCCCCCAGCCAGATCTGCCCTACATTTCGAAGGCGACGCAGGGCGTCTTTCATTTGCTGTGTTCATTTGGTGGAAGAGACCATAAAACGTGAGCCATTACCACTTTAACTGCAATGTGGCTCATAAAGCCTAAGCTCTGCTCCGGCTGAGGGGATTATTAACTGGAAACTTAGTGACTCAGTGTATGACTAGCCTTTTAAAGCCTTCACCCAAACTTTCCCACCCCTTCCTCCTCCCGGCCAAGGGCTTTGTAAACTAAACAGAGGACTGCCGTATTCCATGATGTAGACAGCTGGGCCCATCTAACAAGGTTATTTTTGTGCATCCAGCTTCATTATACACCTTCGGGTGACGTGGTTTTCTTTAGAATGGCTGTATTTGCTCAGGTTTTTTGCCGTTGGGTTAGCAAGGGAAAAGGAAAGTAAAAGCAGAAGATACAAATACAAACCCAAGTGTTTGAAGTAGGAAAGTACCTTTAAGTTTTCCTGTAATTTATTTTTGCGGAGCCCAAGACAGAGAAAAACATGTTGTTGATATTTTTCTACAAGAAGTCTAGACAGAGTGCAACTAGCCTGCTAAATAGAAATTACAAAATACAGAGAATGTTTCTTAAGAACCATATATCAGGGTCCCAAGTCTAGATTTTAATTTTAAACGTCTATTTTAAAGGTAAAAGAGGACCGCCCTCATGAGATAAATCAAAAACAAAGCTGTCGGTTACCTTTGAGAACAAATCTTAAAGTGATTTGAAACTGTTTAATATTAAATTAGCGAACTTAATGAATGTTTTGTTTCTTTAACATACAACACTTGGGAAATGGAGCCCTATACATGTAAAGAAATTGTCAATTATCACAAGGCTGGATTGAAGTTTCTGGACAGGTCTGTGGTTCATGCTCCTTGAAATCTTCTGGACCTTGATTTTTTCTTTTTTTCCCTCCATGACAGGATTTATTACTCTGATTAATACAAAGTTCTGGTTACAGCCTGTCAGCATAGTTCTCTAAAGACCCAACTGGATCTTTCTTACGTGTCCCACTTTAAACTTGGTATTAAGTGATTGCGCTCAGGTTTACAGAGCATTTATCAATGACTGATATAAAAACCAGACCTTCTTTTATATACAGGTGGACAGCAGTGCTGTTGAGTCCAGAATCACAAGAAGAAAACAAAATGTATCTGAAATGAAGTGTCTAATGTGTTCTCACAATCAAGGTTTGCTCTCCTCAACCTGCTCCTAGAAAATGTCAACACCAGGCAGCTGACTCAAATAGTGAAGCAGTGTGTCCTTCACCAACCCTAGTGTCATCTGATCATCTGATACCGCTCTTCAAGAGGAATCACCCTGAGGGCACTGGGTGATCACTCCCATAGGTTAGTTCTTCATATCTAATTAAACTAGCAGAATTTCTTTAGTTTCCATCCGCCCCCCGCCCCCAGACAAAGAAACTACTAAAACAGCAGCTTAGAAAAGTTGATGTCATTAACTGTCCCTGAATAGGAAAATTATTCAGGAAAGAATTCTGTTGGTTTTCTAAAACCGTAACTTACCAGGGTATAGGCATTGCTCCAAACAGAAAAAAGGGAAGAAGCTCTTTTTTTTTTTTTTTCCTTTTCTTAAATTGAAGTATAGTTGACTTACAAAGTCTTGATAACTGCTGTTGTGCTAAAACTGATCAGTTGAGGTCAGAATCTTTTATTCATCTTCTTAATATTTATAATGTCCAGTACAGTGCCTGGGGTAGAAAATGTGCTTGATCAGTCTTGAATCAGGGTCCCAAGTCTAGTTAACGTAAAAAACGCCCTCATGAGATAAATCAAAAACAAAGCTGTCGGTTACCTTTGAGAACAAATCTTAAAGTGATTTGAAACTGTTTAATATTAAATTAGCGAACTTAATGAATGTTTTGTTTCTTTAACATACAACACTTGGGAAATGGAGCCCTATACATGTAAAGAAATTGTCAATTATCACAAGGCTGGATTGAAGTTTCTGGACAGGTCTGTGGTTCATGCTCCTTGAAATCTTCTGGACCTTGATTTTTTCTTTTTTTCCCTCCATGACAGGATTTATTACTCTGATTAATACAAAGTTCTGGTTACAGCCTGTCAGCATAGTTCTCTAAAGACCCAACTGGATCTTTCTTACGTGTCCCACTTTAAACTTGGTATTAAGTGATTGCGCTCAGGTTTACAGAGCATTTATCAATGACTGATATAAAAACCAGACCTTCTTTTATATACAGGTGGACAGCAGTGCTGTTGAGTCCAGAATCACAAGAAGAAAACAAAATGTATCTGAAATGAAGTGTCTAATGTGTTCTCACAATCAAGGTTTGCTCTCCTCAACCTGCTCCTAGAAAATGTCAACACCAGGCAGCTGACTCAAATAGTGAAGCAGTGTGTCCTTCACCAACCCTAGTGTCATCTGATCATCTGATACCGCTCTTCAAGAGGAATCACCCTGAGGGCACTGGGTGATCACTCCCATAGGTTAGTTCTTCATATCTAATTAAACTAGCAGAATTTCTTTAGTTTCCATCCGCCCCCCGCCCCAGACAAAGAAACTACTAAAACAGCAGCTTAGAAAAGTTGATGTCATTAACTGTCCCTGAATAGGAAAATTATTCAGGAAAGAATTCTGTTGGTTTTCTAAAACCGTAACTTACCAGGGTATAGGCATTGCTCCAAACAGAAAAAAGGGAAGAAGCTCTTTTTTTTTTTTTTTTCCTTTTCTTAAATTGAAGTATAGTTGACTTACAAAGTCTTGATAACTGCTGTTGTGCTAAAACTGATCAGTTGAGGTCAGAATCTTTTATTCATCTTCTTAATATTTATAATGTCCAGTACAGTGCCTGGGGTAGAAAATGTGCTTGATCAGTCTTGAATCAGTGAATGGGGCAATCAGTAAGGAATCCGACAATACTGCCCTTTTACACTGAGTCTATTGAGATGGGATTCTCAACTTTAAGAGTGAGTTTTCCAAGCACATCCTGGCAGTCCCTGTGATGCACACACAAAGTTTTTTTGACTTTGCAAAGCTAAACTTGTTCGAAGTCTGAGCCACTTTGCACTGTTATTCCCATCTTCCAGTGAGAATCCCACCTGCCGGCATTCCTAAGTCTCTACATCTCTCTTGTTCTCTGTGGTCTTCCAGACCTCTTAATTATTCTGCCTTTAAATTGGTTTCTCAGCATTTGCACCTTCTAATCAACTACATAGGAAATTTCACCTGGCTTGCTGCAGTCCATGGGGTCGCAAAGAGTCATATATGGGGCTTCCCCTGGTGGCCCAGTGGGTAAGGACACCGCCTTGCAGTGCAGGGGGCGCCGGTTCGATCCCTGGTCTGGGAAGATCCCACGTGCCACGGAGCGACTGGACTGATGTGTCCAATTGCGGAGCCAGAGCTCTGGAGCGCATGCGCCCAGAGCCGGCGCTCTGCGACGACAGACGCCACCGCAGTGGGAGGCCCACAGGAACCAAAGAACAAAGACAGATGAAAATAGAGAAATGAAAGACCAATAGAAGTGGCCCGCCCATTCCCCTCCCTCCCCAACCCGACCCCCGCCCAAAAATAAATAAATAAATCTTTAAAAAAAAAAAAAGAGTCGTATATGACTGAGCAACTGAACAACACAATGGTTTGTTGTGGTTTTTTTTTTTTTTTTAATTTTGGCCTCTTTTATTGGTTTTTTATTTATTTATTTTCATCCATCTTTATTATTTGGCCTGTGTAGGCCTCCCCTCGCAGTGGTCCCTCTTGTTGCAGAGCACCAGCTCTGGGCGCATGCGCTCCAGAGCTCTGGCTTATAATTGGACACACCTGTCCAGCTGTTCCACAGCACATTGGATCTTCCCGGGCCAGGGATCGAGCTGATGCCCCCTGCACTGCCAGGCAGACATTTCACCCACTGGACCAGCAGGGAGGCCCTGTTGTGTTTTTTTAACCTAAGAGTTTACCTTTTATGCTTCTGGACTTGAGGCTGATATAAAAACTCAGCAGCCATCCCAGGCATTCAGTGGGCAAAAGTGTGTGCACCCAGAGGGACAGCGATGTAACTGCCCTGCCCCTTGAGACTCTTTCTGTAGAAACACCTGTGCACTGTGGAAAACTGTTCTTTCCAGCATTTTTGCAATAGCTCCAAACTGGAAACAACTTAAATGTCCATCAACAGGAAAAGGTTAGGTATGTGATGCTGTATCAGTATTATGGAATAACATGCAGCTAGGAGGCCAATGTGGAAATACATGGATAATACGTGGTAAAGAACGGAGAGGGCTTCCCTGGTGGCTCAGCTGGTAAAGAATCTGCCTGCATTGCGGGAGACCTGGGTTCGATCCCTGGGTTGGGAAGATTCCCAGGAAAAGGGAATAGCTACCCACTCCAGTATTCTTGCCTGGAGAATCCCATGGCTCATCCATGGGGTTACAAAGAGTCAGACACGACTGAGAAACTTTCAAAAAAAAAAAAAAAGGCAAAAGCAAGGTATCTAACATGTATACGATATATATAGTGGATCATTGCACCTAGTGTATAGTCTTATTTCTGCAAAGATATCTAGCTTTTTAAAAATATTTATTTATTTGGCTGTACCAGATCTTAGTTGCAGTATGTGGGATTTAGTTTCCTGACCAGGAATGGAACCTGAGCCCCCAGCATTGAGAGCGTGGAGTCTTAGCTAATTCAACCGCCAGGGAAGTCCCAAGATGTCTAGCTTTTTTTCCTTCTACCTTGAATTCTCTTTCCCTAGAGCTTCACCTCTCTAACTGTTGTTACACAGTTCACATGTTGTACCCTCAGCTCAGACTTCACCCAGCCCCACTGGCCCTCCACCAACCCACATCACTGTCTACCATCTTACCCACTTTTATTTTTTTCGCAACATTTACCATAAACTGAAATGTACATTCCTTCCTGTGCAAACTGCCCATCTCTTGCTAGAAAAGTGATGCTGTCAGTCTGTCTTATTCACCATTGAATTTTCCATCACCTACATTACCTTGCTCGTGTAGTAAGTGAAGTGAAAGTCCGTCAATCGTGTCCAACTCTTTGTGACCCGTGGACAAGCCATGGAATTCTCCAGGCAAGAATACTAGAGTGAGGGGCTTCCCTGGTGGCTCAGATGGTAAAGGATCTGCATGCCGTGCAAGAATGGAATGGGTAGCCTTTCCCTTCTCCAAGGGATCCTCCCAACACAGGGATCAAACCCATGTCTCCTGCAGTGCAGGCAGATTCTTTACCAACAGAGATGCCAGTGTGAGTCAAATCCTCTGTGGATGCTAGAAAGCTTTTTAAAGTTTAGACAGTTACATATGAACAGTTATGGGAGGCTTCCCTGGCGGCCCAGTGGTAAAGAATGTACTTGCCGGGCTTCCCTGGTGATCCAGTGGGTAAGGACACTGCGTTGTAGTGCAAGGGGCGCCGGTTTGATCCCTGGCCTGGGAAGATCCCACATGCCGCGGAGTGGCTGGACTGATGTGTCCAATTACTGAGCCGGAGCTCTGGAGCACATGCGCCCGGAATCAGTGCTCTGCGACAAGAGAGGCCACCGCTATGGGAGGCCCACACGGGCCAAAGAACAAAGATGAATGAAAATAGACAAATGAAAGACCAATAGAAGTGGCCTGCCTGCTCCCCTCCCACCCCACCCCCCTCAAAATAAATAATAAATAAATCTTAAAAAAAAAAAGAATGTACTTGCCAATGCAGGAGACAAGGGTTCAATCCCTGATCCAGGAAGATCCCATATGCTGCCGAGCAGATAAACCCCCGCACCAGGACTATGGAGCCTGTGTTCTAGAGCCCTGGAGCTATAGAGCTTCTGTGCCCAAACTGCTGGAGCAACATGAGAAACCGCTGCAATGAGAGGCTGAGCACCGCAACTAGAGACTAGCCCCCACTCTCCACAACTAGAGAAAGCTCAAGCATAACAACAGAAAGCTACCATACCCCCAAATAAATCAAGTTATAGAAAAATAAAGACCTCCTCCCTATAAGACTTCCCTTGTTAGCTTTAAAAATTAAAAAAAAAAAACAGTTAAGAGAAGGGATATTCATAGATTTAGATTGGATATGGAGACAAGAGAAACTGGGAGAAGAAATTGTAATTTTTTTAAGTACCCTTTTAGGTTTGGATTGTCTTACAACAAGCAAATTTAAAAAAAAAAATAGATGAAATTCACATAACATGAAATTGACCATTTAAAATAAGCGAGCAATTCCTGGTATTTAGTGCACTTGCATTGTTGTGCAACCACCACCTCTATCTAGTTCAGCAACATTTTCCTCATGGCCTAGGGAAACCCCTAACTACTGTGGGAACAATTCCCATTCCCAGAGGAACCTGCTCCCTATCTCCTCTCCTCACTGTCCCTGAAAACCACGAATCTTCTTTCTATCTCTAGGATTTTGCCTCGTCTGGTCATTTCACGTAAATGGAATCATGTAACCTTTTTTTAAAAAAAGTTTATTTGGCTGCTTGTGTCTTAGTTGCAGCATGTGGGATCTAGTTCCCTGACCAGGGCTTGAACCCAGGTCCCACTTCTTTGGGAACACAGAGTCTTAACCACTGGACAACCAGGGAAGTCCCCGTATAATCTTTTGTGTCTGGCTTCTTTTAGTTAGCAAAAGATGTTTTCGAAGTTCATCCATGCTGTAGTATGTATTGGTACTTTATTCTTTTTTATGGTGGTGGCAGGAGATGCCAGTTTGATCCCTGAGTTGGGAAGATCCCCTGGAGTAAGAAATGGCAACCCACTCCAGTATTCTTGCCTGGAAAATCCCGTGGACAGAGGAGTCTAGGATCACAAAGAGTAGGACTCAACTTAGTGACTAAACAGCAGTATTCTGTGTATCACTTCCCGTTTATACATTATTCGCAAACTGCTTTTGTAACTTAACAACATTAGAAGATTAAACAATGGTGTATCGAGGAACTTAACAAGACTGCCCACTCTGACAACATGAGAAACCGCTGCAATGAGAGGCTGAGCACCGCAACTAGAGACTAGCCCCCACTCTCCACAACTAGAGAAAGCTCAAGCATAACAACAGAAAGCTACCATACCCCCAAATAAAACAAGTTATAGAAAATAAAGACGTCCGACGTATAAGACTTCCCTTGTTAGCTTTAAAAATTAAAAAAAAAAAACAGTTAAGAGAAGGGATATTCATAGATTTAGATTGGATATGGAGACAAGAGAAACTGGGAGAAGAAATTGTAATTTTTTTAAGTACCCTTTTAGGTTTGGATTGTCTTACAACAAGCAAATTTAAAAAAAAAAATAGATGAAATTCACATAACATGAAATTGACCATTTAAAATAAGCGAGCAATTCCTGGTATTTAGTGCACTTGCATTGTTGTGCAACCACCACCTCTATCTAGTTCAGCAACATTTTCCTCATGGCCTAGGGAAACCCCTAACTACTGTGGGAACAATTCCCATTCCCAGAGGAACCTGCTCCCTATCTCCTCTCCTCACTGTCCCTGAAAACCACGAATCTTCTTTCTATCTCTAGGATTTTGCCTCGTCTGGTCATTTCACGTAAATGGAATCATGTAACCTTTTTTTAAAAAAAGTTTATTTGGCTGCTTGTGTCTTAGTTGCAGCATGTGGGATCTAGTTCCCTGACCAGGGCTTGAACCCAGGTCCCACTTCTTTGGGAACACAGAGTCTTAACCACTGGACAACCAGGGAAGTCCCCGTATAATCTTTTGTGTCTGGCTTCTTTTAGTTAGCAAAAGATGTTTTCGAAGTTCATCCATGCTGTAGTATGTATTGGTACTTTATTCTTTTTTATGGTGGTGGCAGGAGATGCCAGTTTGATCCCTGAGTTGGGAAGATCCCCTGGAGTAAGAAATGGCAACCCACTCCAGTATTCTTGCCTGGAAAATCCCGTGGACAGAGGAGTCTAGGATCACAAAGAGTAGGACTCAACTTAGTGACTAAACAGCAGTATTCTGTGTATCACTTCCCGTTTATACATTATTCGCAAACTGCTTTTGTAACTTAACAACATTAGAAGATTAAACAAGTGAAGTCCCAGTAAGGTATCGAGGATACTTAACTGTAATGTAAGGTCGCAGTGTCATTTTTGTGGTTTTGATAGTGTAAGATGTAAGATGTTACTGTGGGGGAAAGCTGGGTAATGGATACATAGGACTTCTTGTAACGTTTTGCATATTCTTATGAGCCTGTGTGCTGTGTTGTGCTGAGTTGCTCGGTCATGTCCGACTCTGTGACCCCATGGACTGTAGCCCACCAGACTCCCCTGTCCATGGGGATTCTCCAGGCAAGAATACTGGAGTGGGTTGCCATGCTCTCCTCCAGGGGACCTTTCCAACCTAGGAATCCAGCCCAGGTATCCTGCAATGCAAGTGGATTCTTTACCATCTGAGCCACCAGGGAAGTCCAGGAATACTGGAGTGAGTAGCCTATGCCTTCTGGGGATCTCCCTGACCTAGGAATTGAACCGGCATCTTCTGCATTGCAGGCAGATTCTTTTCCAGTTGAGCTACCAGAAAAGCCCTATGAGCCTATAATTACTTCAAAATACAAAATAAAAGATTAAAAACTCTCCTAGTGCGTCTTCTCTGATGGTCAAGTGGTTAAGACTCCACACTTCCAGTGCAAGGGGTATGAGTTCCACCCCTGGTTGGGGAACAAAGATCCTGAATGCCCTGGGACACCACCAAAAAGCAACAAACAAAAACCCGCTTATATAACAACAACAACAAAAACATGTTTTCTGAACTCTTAAGAGCCCACCTGCATTTATACAGACATTAGCTTAGGGTCCCAAAGGACTTTTTTTTTCCTACCCTTCTTAATTAATTTTGTTTAGGCCAGGGGTAGATTTGGGAAAGGGGATTTTCTTTTTCATCTTTGAGGATTTTATAAATACAGAATAGTACAAAGAATCACAAGCACTCAGATACCTGCACACAATCCCAGTATTGTCAGTTTTTAACATAGCATCTTGTTTCATGTTTCAAGATTGGAAATAGAACAGTTCCAGTGTACATACCACCTCTTTACTCCTACCTCTGTCCAATTCTACTCCTTCAAAAAAGGCAACCACTATATTTAATGAGATTCATCTAATATGTTCAAAGACATTTATCTACATATAACATACAAATCAATGAAAGATACATTGTATTGTCTTAAAATTTACATATAATATACAAAATCTGTCTGTCACTTCATATGTTTATCTTCTTTTAACTGCTATATAACAACTCCATCTATGTTTAAAGAGTGTCAGATTTCATTTTCTTGGGCTCCAAAATCAATGTGGATGGTGACTGCAGTCACGAAATTAAAAGACACTTGCTCTTTGGAAAAACAGCTATGAAAAACCTAGACAGTGTATGAAAAAGCAGAGACATCACTTGACTGACAAAGGTCCCTATAGTCAAAGCTATGGTTTTTCCAGTAGTCATGTATGGGTGTGAGAGCTGGAGCATAAAGAAGGCTGAGCACCTAAGAATTGATGCTTTCAGACTTTGGTGCTGGAGAAGACTCTTGAGAGTTCCTTGGACTGCAAGGACATCAAACCAGTCAGTCCTAAAGGAAATCAATCTTGAATATTCATTGGAAGGACTGATGCTTAAGCTGAAGCTCCTATACTTTGGCCACCTGATATGGAGAGACGACTCATTGGAAAATACCCTGATTCTGGGAAAGACTAAAGGCACGAGGAGAAAGGGGTGAAAGAGGATGAGATGGTTGGATGGCATCACCGACTCAATGGACTTCTCTGATGGTCAAGTGGTTAAGACTCCACACTTCCAGTGCAAGGGGTATGAGTTCCACCCCTGGTTGGGGAACAAAGATCCTGAATGCCCTGGGACACCACCAAAAAGCAACAAACAAAAACCCGCTTATATAACAACAACAACAAAACATGTTTTCTGAACTCTTAAGAGCCCACCTGCATTTATACAGACATTAGCTTAGGGTCCCAAAGGACTTTTTTTTTCCTACCCTTCTTAATTAATTTTGTTTAGGCCAGGGGTAGATTTGGGAAAGGGGATTTTCTTTTTCATCTTTGAGGATTTTATAAATACAGAATAGTACAAAGAATCACAAGCACTCAGATACCTGCACACAATCCCAGTATTGTCAGTTTTTAACATAGCATCTTGTTTCATGTTTCAAGATTGGAAATAGAACAGTTCCAGTGTACATACCACCTCTTTACTCCTACCTCTGTCCAATTCTACTCCTTCAAAAAAGGCAACCACTATATTTAATGAGATTCATCTAATATGTTCAAAGACATTTATCTACATATAACATACAAATCAATGAAAGATACATTGTATTGTCTTAAAATTTACATATAATATACAAAATCTGTCTGTCACTTCATATGTTTATCTTCTTTTAACTGCTATATAACAACTCCATCTATGTTTAAAGAGTGTCAGATTTCATTTTCTTGGGCTCCAAAATCAATGTGGATGGTGACTGCAGTCACGAAATTAAAAGACACTTGCTCTTTGGAAAAACAGCTATGAAAAACCTAGACAGTGTATGAAAAAGCAGAGACATCACTTGACTGACAAAGGTCCCTATAGTCAAAGCTATGGTTTTTCCAGTAGTCATGTATGGGTGTGAGAGCTGGAGCATAAAGAAGGCTGAGCACCTAAGAATTGATGCTTTCAGACTTTGGTGCTGGAGAAGACTCTTGAGAGTTCCTTGGACTGCAAGGACATCAAACCAGTCAGTCCTAAAGGAAATCAATCTTGAATATTCATTGGAAGGACTGATGCTTAAGCTGAAGCTCCTATACTTTGGCCACCTGATATGGAGAGACGACTCATTGGAAAATACCCTGATTCTGGGAAAGACTAAAGGCACGAGGAGAAAGGGGTGAAAGAGGATGAGATGGTTGGATGGCATCACCGACTCAATGGACATAAGTTTGAGCAAACTCAGAGAGGTAGTGAAGGATAGGGAAGCCTGGTGTGCTGCGGTTCATGGGGTCACAAAAAGTTGGACACAACTTAACGACTGAACAACAGCATTTATATGTCTTTTTTTTAATCCACCCTTTTCCCTACTGATCAATTTTTAGGTAATTTACAATTTTTTATTATACCAACAGTATTTGTGCAAGTGTCAGGATGCTGTCAGAAAAAAGTTACAGAAATTTCAGCTCAAAGTAGATTTAGCCATAGAAAATGTGTTCTTTTATATAACTGTAAGCCCTAAGATATAACTGACTTCTTAGTCCGTTGGTTTGGGAGCTTATTGACATCACCAGTGACATTCCTCTTTCCATCTGCCTGCTGCCCTGGCTGTTGGCTTCATCCTCAGGCTGGTCCCAAAATGGCTCCAGATAAGAGAGAATTCCAGATGCCACGTCAGAGAAGCAAGGAAGAGCATCCCACCCCGGGAGCGCTGTCCTAGGAATGAGGAAACTTTCCTAGAAGCCCTCTATGAGATATCTCCTCCAGAATTGGATCACCTTCCCATTCTCGAAATGGAGACCTCTCTCTATGTGGTAAGGTAGAGATAACATTATAAAAATGTACCACTTTGGCTGTTTTTCATTATTCTTATTGTTTTATTAATTTATTTAGTTCCCCAACTAGGAATCGAACCCCAGCCCCCTGCCTTGGAAGCCCGGAGTCCCAACCACTGGACTGTGAGGGAATTCCCTACTTTGGCTGTTTTTAAGTGTTCAGTTCAGTGGCATTAAGTATGTTCACATGGTTGTACAGCCAACTCCTCTATGCATTGCCAGAAATTTTTCATCTTTCTGATCTAAGACTCTGTATCCATTAAACAAAAGCTCCCTATCCTCCCCTCCCCCAGCCCTCTGCAACCACAGTCCACCTTCTGTGTCTGTGGCTCTAGATGTCTCATAGAATCCTAGAGTCACAAGTACTGTATTTAACTTAGCCTAATGTCCTGCAGTTTGATCCATGTTATAGAATTTGTCCAAGTTTATTTCTTTTTTTTATGTTGTTTTCAGAATTTCCTTTTTAAGGTGGAATAGTATTTCACTGTCTCCATATACCGTATTTTGTCCATCCGTCCATCACTAGACCCCCTGGGTGGCTTTTCCAGTGTATGAGATGGTTGGATGGCATCACCGACTCAATGGACATAAGTTTGAGCAAACTCAGAGAGGTAGTGAAGGATAGGAAGCCTGGTGTGCTGCGGTTCATGGGGTCACAAAAAGTTGGACACAACTTAACGACTGAACAACAGCATTTATATGTCTTTTTTTTAATCCACCCTTTTCCCTACTGATCAATTTTTAGGTAATTTACAATTTTTTATTATACCAACAGTATTTGTGCAAGTGTCAGGATGCTGTCAGAAAAAAGTTACAGAAATTTCAGCTCAAAGTAGATTTAGCCATAGAAAATGTGTTCTTTTATATAACTGTAAGCCCTAAGATATAACTGACTTCTTAGTCCGTTGGTTTGGGAGCTTATTGACATCACCAGTGACATTCCTCTTTCCATCTGCCTGCTGCCCTGGCTGTTGGCTTCATCCTCAGGCTGGTCCCAAAATGGCTCCAGATAAGAGAGAATTCCAGATGCCACGTCAGAGAAGCAAGGAAGAGCATCCCACCCGGCAGCGCTGTCCTAGGAATGAGGAAACTTTCCCTAGAAGCCCTCTATGAGATATCTCCTCCAGAATTGGATCACCTTCCCATTCTCGAAATGGAGACCTCTCTCTATGTGGTAAGGTAGAGATAACATTATAAAAATGTACCACTTTGGCTGTTTTTCATTATTCTTATTGTTTTATTAATTTATTTAGTTCCCCAACTAGGAATCGAACCCCAGCCCCCTGCCTTGGAAGCCCGGAGTCCCAACCACTGGACTGTGAGGGAATTCCCTACTTTGGCTGTTTTTAAGTGTTCAGTTCAGTGGCATTAAGTATGTTCACATGGTTGTACAGCCAACTCCTCTATGCATTGCCAAAAATTTTTTCATCTTTCTGATCTAAGACTCTGTATCCATTAAACAAAAGCTCCCTATCCTCCCCTCCCCCAGCCCTCTGCAACCACAGTCCACCTTCTGTGTCTGTGGCTCTAGATGTCTCATAGAATCCTAGAGTCACAAGTACTGTATTTAACTTAGCCTAATGTCCTGCAGTTTGATCCATGTTATAGAATTTGTCCAAGTTTATTTCTTTTTTTTATGTTGTTTTCAGAATTTCCTTTTTAAGGTGGAATAGTATTTCACTGTCTCCATATACCGTATTTTGTCCATCCGTCCATCAATAGACCCTGGGTGGCTTCCATCGCTGGTCTGTTGTGGATAATGCTGTTTCAGATGTGAGTGTACGAATACCCGCTCAAGTTCCTGTTTTCAGTTCTTTTAGTTATATACATAGAAGCAGAGTTGCAGAACCACGTGGTAATTCTATGTTTAATTTTCTGAAGAAAAGCTCTGCTTTTTTTCCACAGCGGCTGTCGCATTGTACATTCTCACCAGCAATGCACAAGGGCTCCAATTTTTCCATATCCTCACCAGCACTTGTGATTTTCTGTTTTTGTTTTGTGACGTTTCTATTTTTATGATCTTATTTATTTATTTACCTTTTGGCTGTGCTGGGTCCTTGCTGGTACATGCAGGCTTCCTCCTGTTGTGGAGATGGGGGGCTACTCTCTAGCTGTGGAGTGTGGGCTTCTCACGGCAGTGGCTTCTTTCACTGCAAAGCCTGGGCTCTAGGGAGCACAGGCTTCAGTAGTTGTGACTCCCAGGCTCTAGCGCACAGCCTCCATAGTGGTGGTGGCATAGGATTAGCTGTTGTGCTGCGTGCGAAATCTTCTCAGATCAGGGATCGGACCCATGTCTCTTGCATTGGCAGGTGGATTGTTTACCACTGAGCCACCAGGGAAGCCCTTGTTTTGTTACTTTAAATAATAATCAACCTAATGGGTGAGAAGTGGTATCTCACTGTGGAAAGTGGATCTCTTAAGCTAGTGGTCTTCACTGGTGGTTGTATATTAAAATTACATGGGGAAACTTGAAACCCATCCCATCTCTAGATTCTGATGTATGTTCTGCAGTAGGACTGTGGACACTGTTGCAATTTAAGGACCTTTCACAGGAGACCTCTGTGTGACGCCAAGCTTGAGAACCACTGGTCTATATGATTTTGTTCTTTACAAAAAAAAATGTGTTTGTGTTTTTTTTTTTTTTTTTTTTTTGCAGCTATCTGCAGTAGAAGCTCATAGTCCTAACTACTGGAAGGCCAGGAAATCCCCCCATCCCCCAGTTTCTTAAGAAATTGAAGTATAGTCAATTTCTAATTAGTGTTAGTTTCAAGTATATAGCACAGAGGTTCAGTTTTATATATATATATATATATATATATATATATATATATATATATTTAAAAATATATAATACATTTATTTTTTCAAGTTCTCTTCCTTTATGGGTTATTGCAAAATACTGAGTGTAGTTCCCTATGCAGTAGGTTATTTATCAGTCATCCGTTTTATATATAGTAGTGTGTATATGTTAATCCTGAACTACTAATGTATCCCTGCCCCCCGCCCCCTGCCAGAGTTTTGCTTTTGTGAAGTATAGCCAACTCTGAGTTATTCATAGAAACTTAGAACCAAATAGCAATAATGAGCAGAAAATACATGGCTTGGTTTAATCTCTTCACCCACAAACATTTTGTCAAAATTGGCAACAAATACTATGATAAATCTACTGCTTCTGCACTTTGGCTAGACTTTCTCATTGTATGTGGTATGTTTAATTTTTTTAACAGCTTATTGAGATTTAATTCACATGCCATACCGTTTGCCCATTTAAAGGGTACTACCCAGCATATTCACAGTTCTGACATGCCATCGCCACATTTAGTATTACTTGTTTGTTTTTTAAAATCTAGATTAATGGAAATGTGCCTTGGAATGAAATGACATAAGAACTGACATCAAACAAAAGGAAAAAGCGTTCTCAATGAGTCACAAATACATAAACAGTTCTTCACAAAGAAGACTGCACTATGCAAGATATAGAAGGTAAAGAAAGACTGAACTGACAGCAGATGCTGCTGCTGCTGCTGCTGATGGTGATGATATTATTACCTGAAAAACTGGGTTCACCTCTGGGTAAGTGTTGAGCCAAAAGATTTATTACCTGCAGCACGTAAAGAAAACACCAGGGATCTTTCCCAAAGCAGTGTCTCCCTGAACAGCAAAATTGGGAAAATTTGGTTTATGCATATTCATGAAGGACCAAGCTAGAGAACCACTGGTCTATATGATTTTGTTCTTTACAAAAAAAAATGTGTTTGTGTTTTTTTTTTTTTTTTTTTTTTTAGCTATCTTCAGTAGAAGGCCATAATTCTAACTACTGGAAGGCCAGGAAATCCCCCCCTACCCCCGTTTCTTAAGAAATTGAAGTATAGTCAATTTCTAATTAGTGTTAGTTTCAAGTATATAGCACAGAGGTTCAGTTTTATATATATATATATATATATATATATATATATATATATATATTTAAAAATATATAATACATTTATTTTTTCAAGTTCTCTTCCTTTATGGGTTATTGCAAAATACTGAGTGTAGTTCCCTATGCAGTAGGTTATTTATCAGTCATCCGTTTTATATATAGTAGTGTGTATATGTTAATCCTGAACTACTAATGTATCCCTGCCCCGCCCACTGCCAGAGTTTTGCTTTTGTGAAGTATAGCCAACTCTGAGTTATTCATAGAAACTTAGAACCAAATAGCAATAATGAGCAGAAAATACATGGCTTGGTTTAATCTCTTCACCCACAAACATTTTGTCAAAATTGGCAACAAATACTATGATAAATCTACTGCTTCTGCACTTTGGCTAGACTTTCTCATTGTATGTGGTATGTTTAATTTTTTTAACAGCTTATTGAGATTTAATTCACATGCCATACCGTTTGCCCATTTAAAGGGTACTACCCAGCATATTCACAGTTCTGACATGCCATCGCCACATTTAGTATTACTTGTTTGTTTTTTAAAATCTAGATTAATGGAAATGTGCCTTGGAATGAAATGACATAAGAACTGACATCAAACAAAAGGAAAAAGCGTTCTCAATGAGTCACAAATACATAAACAGTTCTTCACAAAGAAGACTGCACTATGCAAGATATAGAAGGTAAAGAAAGACTGAACTGACAGCAGATGCTGCTGCTGCTGCTGCTGATGGTGATGATATTATTACCTGAAAAACTGGGTTCACCTCTGGGTAAGTGTTGAGCCAAAAGATTTATTACCTGCAGCACGTAAAGAAAACACCAGGGATCTTTCCCAAAGCAGTGTCTCCCTGAACAGCAAAATTGGGAAAATTTGGTTTATGCATATTCATGAAGGGGCTCAGTAGCAAAGAAGAATTCAGGATGGCGTTGGGGCCACAGTCAACAGAGTCCAGCTTTAGTTGTTGAAAGTCACAAGAGTCCACATCACCATTCTGTCCTCCACCTGAATTCCTGCAGAACTCAGTGACTCCCTTGAGGAGGAACGAGGACTCCTGCTTTTGAACTGTTGTTTCCTGACTGCTTTTCATGTGTTCCTGCACTCCCTCGTTTCCCTAAGGTCACTAATCACTGAGCCCTGTTCCAGGGCAAGCCTGGTGGCCAGGTTTGATCACAGCATGGCTTGGGCCAAAAAAATGGCTTCTTTCATGTCAAGAAAGTGTTAAATGAGATATTTTCTGCTCTATATTCTACCAGTAAACAAGAATTTAGGATGTCAACAATCAAGAAAGCAACACAGGCCCCAGATAGCTAAATGCATATGAAAGAAATGATTTCAGCTCACTTGCATCTTCCCATACATAAAAGGGCTCTCTTTTTATGTGAGAGATCTCATTTTTTCTTTAAAAATTTTTGGCCTCTTTCATCGGTTTTGTATTTGTTTATTTTTCATCCATCTTTATTCTTTGGCCTGTGTGGACCTCCCATCGCAGTGGCCTCTCTCGTTGCAGAGGCCTGTCTCTAGGCACATGTGCTCCACAGTGCTGACTGGACACACCAGCCCAGCCTCTCTGCAGCACGTGGAATCTTTCCTGGCCAAGGATAGAACCGGCACCCTCTGCACCACAAGGTGGGCTCTTTACCCACTGGACCACCAGGGAAGCTCCATATTTTTCTTAATAAACAGTAATCTTTTGAAATTCAGATTACTTCAAACTTGTGTAGTCTGACTCCTCCCCTGCCTCCTGGGAGTCAGCTCTCTCAGGGTCCCCTGAGATACTGTCTTCCAGGCTCAAGTCCTCAACATTCCCACAAGTAAAATAACTCTCTACTTACAGGTTTGACTGATTTATTATTATTATTATTATTCAACCAAAGCCAGGCCTAGTCCTTTTCCTCCAGGAACCCTTCTACCCTACCTACTTATGATATTGTTGAACTTGGTGATGCCAAAGAGATTAAGGCACTTTGATGTCCCTGAGATACTCTGTACTTCTGTACAGTTTAGTTTGAAAGTCACAGAGAGTCTCAGGATGGCGTTGGGGCCACAGTCAACAGAGTCCAGCTTTAGTTGTTGAAAGTCACAAGAGTCCACATCACCATTCTGTCCTCCACCTGAATTCCTGCAGAACTCAGTGACTCCCTTGAGGAGGAACGAGGACTCCTGCTTTTGAACTGTTGTTTCCTGACTGCTTTTCATGTGTTCCTGCACTCCCTCGTTTCCCTAAGGTCACTAATCACTGAGCCCTGTTCCAGGGCAAGCCTGGTGGCCAGGTTTGATCACAGCATGGCTTGGGCCAAAAAAATGGCTTCTTTCATGTCAAGAAAGTGTTAAATGAGATATTTTCTGCTCTATATTCTACCAGTAAACAAGAATTTAGGATGTCAACAATCAAGAAAGCAACACAGGCCCCAGATAGCTAAATGCATATGAAAGAAATGATTTCAGCTCACTTGCATCTTCCCATACATAAAAGGGCTCTCTTTTTATGTGAGAGATCTCATTTTTTTCTTTAAAAATTTTTGGCCTCTTTCATCGGTTTTGTATTTGTTTATTTTTCATCCATCTTTATTCTTTGGCCTGTGTGGACCTCCCATCGCAGTGGCCTCTCTCGTTGCAGAGGCCTGTCTCTAGGCACATGTGCTCCACAGTGCTGACTGGACACACCAGCCCAGCCTCTCTGCAGCACGTGGAATCTTTCCTGGCCAAGGATAGAACCGGCACCCTCTGCACCACAAGGTGGGCTCTTTACCCACTGGACCACCAGGGAAGCTCCATATTTTTCTTAATAAACAGTAATCTTTTGAAATTCAGATTACTTCAAACTTGTGTAGTCTGACTCCTCCCCTGCCTCCTGGGAGTCAGCTCTCTCAGGGTCCCCTGAGATACTGTCTTCCAGGCTCAAGTCCTCAACATTCCCACAAGTAAAATAACTCTCTACTTACAGGTTTGACTGATTTATTATTATTATTATTATTCAACCAAAGCCAGGCCTAGTCCTTTTCCTCCAGGAACCCTTCTACCCTACCTACTTATGATATTGTTGAACTTGGTGATGCCAAAGAGATTAAGGACTTTGAGCCTGAGAACTCTGTCCTAGTGTGAAACTGGTTCTTGTCCTGAAATTGGCTTCCTCACTCTTGTGTATTAACTGCCTTTCTGATGAACTGGTATGCAAACCTGTTGTTCTGGTTTCCTCAGGATTCAGAGAGATACTTCTGTGAGTAAGTCTTTGACGTCACTTTGCCCATTCACCTGAAGGAAATGCTTGTTCTCAGAGCTCTTAGCCAGTTAAATCCTGGTGCCCTCCATGACCCAAATCCGGGAGGTTTAATGACTGCTAACCCTCCTGGGGTCCCTGTAAATGGGTTTGTCCCCCTGAAGTAGAATGAAGCTCCCAGGACCACCCTAGGAGCTGCCTGTTTCCTCAGCCAGCATAGTCCAGCTCTCTCCTTGGGTTAGCAGAGAGCGGCCATGAAAAGGTGTCCGCAGTCCCCAGGTTCCACTGGCTTATAGATTTACATTTGAAAGAGTTGTCTCAGTGCTAAGGATTATCTCATGACATCCCCTTTGTGAATATAAAAGACACAACAGAGAGCAGAGAGAAAGTCTGATAATAATCAGTTGACTCAGATGAAAAAGCTGATTCATTCTGCAGAAATCAGGGTTCATGATTCCTGCTTGTGATGTTTTACACCTAAGAGTCTGGCACGTTTCATTCCAGGGTCCTCCCCTTATATTTTTTACAGATCCCTTGCTGGGAAATGTTTGTTACAGGTGGGAAGAGGAAAACTCTAACCAGGTTCAGTAGTTTTAAGCTGCACAGCGTTTTTGTATATATTATCCCACTGGACCACCAGGAAGCTCCATATTTTCTTAATAAACAGTAATCTTTTGAAATTCAGATTACTTCAAACTTGTGTAGTCTGACTCCTCCCCTGCCTCCTGGGAGTCAGCTCTCTCAGGGTCCCCTGAGATACTGTCTTCCAGGCTCAAGTCCTCAACATTCCCACAAGTAAAATAACTCTCTACTTACAGGTTTGACTGATTTATTATTATTATTATTATTCAACCAAAGCCAGGCCTAGTCCTTTTCCTCCAGGAACCCTTCTACCCTACCTACTTATGATATTGTTGAACTTGGTGATGCCAAAGAGATTAAGGACTTTGAGCCTGAGAACTCTGTCCTAGTGTGAAACTGGTTCTTGTCCTGAAATTGGCTTCCTCACTCTTGTGTATTAACTGCCTTTCTGATGAACTGGTATGCAAACCTGTTGTTCTGGTTTCCTCAGGATTCAGAGAGATACTTCTGTGAGTAAGTCTTTGACGTCACTTTGCCCATTCACCTGAAGGAAATGCTTGTTCTCAGAGCTCTTAGCCAGTTAAATCCTGGTGCCCTCCATGACCCAAATCCGGGAGGTTTAATGACTGCTAACCCTCCTGGGGTCCCTGTAAATGGGTTTGTCCCCCTGAAGTAGAATGAAGCTCCCAGGACCACCCTAGGAGCTGCCTGTTTCCTCAGCCAGCATAGTCCAGCTCTCTCCTTGGGTTAGCAGAGAGCGGCCATGAAAAGGTGTCCGCAGTCCCCAGGTTCCACTGGCTTATAGATTTACATTTGAAAGAGTTGTCTCAGTGCTAAGGATTATCTCATGACACCCCCTTTGTGAATATAAAAGACACAACAGAGAGCAGAGAGAAAGTCTGATAATAATCAGTTGACTCAGATGAAAAAGCTGATTCATTCTGCAGAAATCAGGGTTCATGATTCCTGCTTGTGATGTTTTACACCTAAGAGTCTGGCACGTTTCATTCCAGGGTCCTCCCCTTATATTTTTTACAGATCCCTTGCTGGGAAATGTTTGTTACAGGTGGGAAGAGGAAAACTCTAACCAGGTTCAGTAGTTTTAAGCTGCACAGCTAGCCTGTTAATTCATGTATATATTATACAAGTATGTAATAATAGCAATGATATTTTGGCAACAAAAATATCTAGCTTTATTATATTTACTTGTTTATTTTTTAAGGAATTGGGGTAAAATGTACCTAACACAATTTGTATTCGGATCACTTTTATTTAAAAAAAAATTTATTTATTTGGCCGCTCTGGGCCTTAGTTGGGGCACTTGGGATTTTTAGTTGCAGTGTGCAAACTCTGAGTTGCACCCTGTGGGATCTAGTTTCCTGACCAGACTTTAAACCCAGGGTCCCTGATTGGGAGCGTGGAATCTTAACCTCTGTACCACCTGGGAAGTCCCTCAATCATTCTTAGTATGGTGACATTAAGTACATCCACATTTTCCTGCAGCTATCCCACCATCCATCGCCAAAACTTTTCCATCATCCCTAACAGAAGTTTTGTAAACCATCACTCCTCCCTAACCCCTGGTAACCGCTATTTGGTTTTCTGTCTCTATTAATTGACCTGTGCTGGGACCTCATGTGTGGAATCATACAGTAGCCGTCCCTTTGTGTCTGGCTGATTTCTCTTAGCATCTTTTCACGGCTTATCTACTTGTATTTATTTTTGGCTATGGTGAGTCTTCATTGCTGTGTGGAATGTTCTTTAGTGGTGGTAAGTGGAAGCTACTCTCCAGTTTGGGCGAGCAGACTTCAGTAGTTGTGCCTCAAAGGCTCTAAGCCATAGGCTAACACCTCTAGGTTCAGTAGTTGTGGCGCGCAGCCTTAGTTGCTCCTGTGGGATCTTCCTGGATCAGGGATTGAACCTGTGTCTTCTGCATTGGCAGGCAGATTCTTATGCACTGAGCCACCAGGGAAGCCCCTCAAGGCTTATCCATGCTATATCAGAATCTGACTTCTTTGCAGAAATTCAGGGTTCATGATTCCTGCTTGTGATGTTTTACACCTAAGAGTCTGGCACGTTTCATTCCAGGGTCCTCCCCTTATATTTTTTACAGATCCCTTGCTGGGAAATGTTTGTTACAGGTGGGAAGAGGAAAACTCTAACCAGGTTCAGTAGTTTTAAGCTGCACAGCTAGCCTGTTAATTCATGTATATATTATACAAGTATGTAATAATAGCAATGATATTTTGGCAACAAAAATATCTAGCTTTATTATATTTACTTGTTTATTTTTTAAGGAATTGGGGTAAAATGTACCTAACACAATTTGTATTCGGATCACTTTTATTTAAAAAAAAATTTATTTATTTGGCCGCTCTGGGCCTTAGTTGGGGCACTTGGGATTTTTAGTTGCAGTGTGCAAACTCTGAGTTGCACCCTGTGGGATCTAGTTTCCTGACCAGACTTTAAACCCAGGGTCCCTGATTGGGAGCGTGGAATCTTAACCTCTGTACCACCTGGGAAGTCCCTCAATCATTCTTAGTATGGTGACATTAAGTACATCCACATTTTCCTGCAGCTATCCCACCATCCATCGCCAAAACTTTTCCATCATCCCTAACAGAAGTTTTGTAAACCATCACTCCCCTCCCCTAACCCCTGGTAACCGCTATTTGGTTTTCTGTCTCTATTAATTGACCTGTGCTGGGACCTCATGTGTGGAATCATACAGTAGCCGTCCCTTTGTGTCTGGCTGATTTCTCTTAGCATCTTTTCACGGCTTATCTACTTGTATTTATTTTTGGCTATGGTGAGTCTTCATTGCTGTGTGGAATGTTCTTTAGTGGTGGTAAGTGGAAGCTACTCTCCAGTTTGGGCGAGCAGACTTCAGTAGTTGTGCCTCAAAGGCTCTAAGCCATAGGCTAACACCTCTAGGTTCAGTAGTTGTGGCGCGCAGCCTTAGTTGCTCCTGTGGGATCTTCCTGGATCAGGGATTGAACCTGTGTCTTCTGCATTGGCAGGCAGATTCTTATGCACTGAGCCACCAGGGAAGCCCCTCAAGGCTTATCCATGCTATATCAGAATCTGACTTCTTTGTAAGGCTGAATAATATCCTGTTGTAGGTTTATACCACCTTTTGTTTATCCATTCTACCGTTGATGGACACTTGGTGGTTTCCACGTTTTGGCTGTTGCTAATAATGCTACTATGAACATGATGATACAAGAATTTTTGAGTCTTGGCTTTCAGTTGTTTGCGATATATACCCATAAGTGAAATTGCTGGATCTTACGATTATTATTAATGCGAGAAACACACTCAGCACCCCAAACTCAAAGAATGGACTTAGAGACACGAGGTGCAGTGGAAAGAGAGGCTTTAATGACAGTCTTGCAAGATGGGGTGTCAGGTGAGCAGGCACACCAGAGTCCTTGCACTGAATGTCTTATCCCTGGTTCGCAAGTCCCTCCCCCATTTCCTCACTGGCTGTGGGGTGAACAATCTCCCCGGAAGTTCCTAGGCTTGTTCCCTCCCTCTTTATGGGCTGGTCTCTCCCCGATGTACTGTTTCCTTCTCTCCTGCACACCTTTTCCCATTCTTATGTTTTGAATTGACCAGTAGGATGAACCCACGTGAAAATACTAGGCAGGGCTTCCCCTGGTGGTCCAGTGGGTAAGGACATGGCCTTGCAATGCAAGGGGCGCCGGTTTGATCCCTGGCCTGGGAAGATCCCACGTGCTGCGGAGCGGCTGGACCAATGTGTCCAATTACCGAGCCAGAGCTCGGGAGTGTGTGCGTCAGAGCCGGTGCTCTGAAGCGACAGATGCCACCTGGCTTTGGGATTTCTCTTAGCATCTTTTCACGGCTTATCTACTTGTATTTATTTTTGGCTATGGTGAGTCTTCATTGCTGTGTGGAATGTTCTTTAGTGGTGGTAAGTGGAAGCTACTCTCCAGTTTGGGCGAGCAGACTTCAGTAGTTGTGCCTCAAAGGCTCTAAGCCATAGGCTAACACCTCTAGGTTCAGTAGTTGTGGCGCGCAGCCTTAGTTGCTCCTGTGGGATCTTCCTGGATCAGGGATTGAACCTGTGTCTTCTGCATTGGCAGGCAGATTCTTATGCACTGAGCCACCAGGGAAGCCCCTCAAGGCTTATCCATGCTATATCAGAATCTGACTTCTTTGTAAGGCTGAATAATATCCTGTTGTAGGTTTATACCACCTTTTGTTTATCCATTCTACCGTTGATGGACACTTGGTGGTTTCCACGTTTTGGCTGTTGCTAATAATGCTACTATGAACATGATGATACAAGAATTTTTGAGTCTTGGCTTTCAGTTGTTTGCGATATATACCCATAAGTGAAATTGCTGGATCTTACGATTATTATTAATGCGAGAAACACACTCAGCACCCCAAACTCAAAGAATGGACTTAGAGACACGAGGTGCAGTGGAAAGAGAGGCTTTAATGACAGTCTTGCAAGATGGGGTGTCAGGTGAGCAGGCACACCAGAGTCCTTGCACTGAATGTCTTATCCCTGGTTCGCAAGTCCCTCCCCCATTTCCTCACTGGCTGTGGGGTGAACAATCTCCCCGGAAGTTCCTAGGCTTGTTCCCTCCCTCTTTATGGGCTGGTCTCTCCCCGATGTACTGTTTCCTTCTCTCCTGCACACCTTTTCCCATTCTTATGTTTTGAATTGACCAGTAGGATGAACCCACGTGAAAATACTAGGCAGGGCTTCCCCTGGTGGTCCAGTGGGTAAGGACATGGCCTTGCAATGCAAGGGGCGCCGGTTTGATCCCTGGCCTGGGAAGATCCCACGTGCTGCGGAGCGGCTGGACCAATGTGTCCAATTACCGAGCCAGAGCTCTGGAGTGTGTGCGTCCAGAGCCGGTGCTCTGAAACGACAGATGCCACCGCAATGGGAGGCCCACAGGAACCAAAGAACAAAGACGGATGAAAATAGAGAAATGAAAAGACCAATAGAAGTGGCCCGCCCGCTCCCCTCCCTCCCCAATCCAACCCCCGCCCAAAATAAATAAATAAATAAATCTTTAAAAGAAAAAAAGAAAATACTAGGCATCCCACCCTCCCTTTGTTTGCCCTGACTTTCTTGTTTTGTAAATGACTATCGGCCATTACCTCAGAAAGCTGTCACCCCAAGCCAGCTACTCTTGAAAATGGACCACTTAAAGTTTTTTATTTCTTACATTAATATCTTTAATGTAACTTCAAAGTTTACTTGTCTTTAGTGTCACAACAACCACAAAGAACCATGTGTGTTTTTTAAAATTTTGGCCTCTTTTTATTGATTTTTTATTTGTTTATTTTTCATCCATCTTTATTCTTTGGCCTGTATGGGCCTCCCATTGCAGTGGCCCCTCTTGTTGCAGAGCACTGGCTCTGGGTGCATGTACTCCAGAGCGCTGACTCGTAATTGGACACACAGGTCCAGCCGCTCTGCGGCACATGGGATCTTCCTGGGCCAGAGATCGAACTGGCGCCCCTTGCACTGCAAGGCAGACTGTCTACCCACTGGACCACCAGGGAAGCCCAAGCCATGTTTTTTTTTTTTTTTTTTTTAAAAGATTTATTTATTTATTTATTTTGGGCGGGGGTCGGGTTGGGGAGAGAGGGGGGCAGGCGGGCCACTTCTATTGGTCTTTCATTTCTCTATGTTCATCCGTCTTTGTTCTTTGGCTCCTGTGGGCCTCCCACCGCGGTGACGTCTGCCATTGCAGAGCGCCGGCTCTGGGCGCATGCGCTCCAGAGCTCCGGCTCGGTAATTGGACACATCGGTCCAGCCGCTCCGCGGCACGTGGGATCTTCCCAGGCCAGGGATCGAACCGGCGCCCCTTGCACTGCAAGGCGGTGTCCTTACCCACTGGACCACCAGGGGAAGCCCCAAGCCATGTGTTTTTATCTCCTTTGTCGAAGGGAGAAAATTCAAGTTCAGAGAAATTAAATAACTTGAACCCAGATCTGTCGGACTGTGAATCTGGGGCTCATCCTCTCTGTCCTCACACATAATCCTAACGTCACTGGAATGTCTTGCAGAGAGACTCAATCAGAAAGTGCACAGGTGCTCGGGGCTTCCCTGGAGGTCCGGTGGCCAAGACTCCATGCTCCCAATGCAAAGGAGTTGGGGTTTGATCTCTGGGCAAGGAACTAGATTGCATGTGCCACAACTACAAGATTCTGCATGCTGCAACATAGATTGAAGGGCCGAGTGCCACAACCAGGAACGTTGTCAATCTCCAAAGAAAATTGGAAGCATTTTATAATAAAGCTGTAGAAGCAATAATGCCAAAAAGCATGAAACAAAGTCAGAATCCAAAATATAAAGAGGGGAGAAGAAGGGAGATAAGATGTCAGGATCTGTTGGTTGAGGAAGGGTACTTGGACCTCTTTAGCTCTGGTTCCTCAGCACAGGGAAACAGGCCCAGTGAGTGACACACTTCTCTTTGGTAGTAGAATACGCACCAGTTCATTTATTTATTCACTCATTCATTGCTTATTTCTGTTTTCAATTCTTTTTCTTTTTTTGGCTGCACTGGATCTTCCTTGCTACACACAGGCTTTCTCTAGTGGCAGTGAGCAGGCTTCTCATGGCAGTGGCTTCTTGTGTTGTGGAGCACAGGCTCTAGGGTGTGTGGGCCATTTGTTCATGTTATTTCAGTTAATTGTGAGTCTACTGAGAGCGCACAAACTTCCTCCTGATCCTGGTGTCCTCCCATGAAAATTGACGTTAGCACAACCTACAATGTTGGGTCATCCTTCCCTTCCTAATGTCTGACATTCCCAAACGTGATAGGCCTTCCTTATTAACCACCTTTGCTGAGGTCATAACAAGCTTGCTCAAAAGGGTGGATTACGTAATTACCAGTGTATAGTTCAGCATAAGTCTAATGTGTAGTCTTCAGGACATGAGAGACTTCAGAGGCCACCCCTGTCCTCAGTGCATGCTGCTGTCGTTACTCCTGCCTTGTTGACTCTTGAGCAGTCATCTTGTTCTCTGACTCTCTCTGTAATGGGCTTCTTTTATTTTATTTCACTTTTACAGAGTTCTGTTGTTTACTGCCACACATAAACCCATATCAGCCATAAGTATACACATGGCGCCTTCCACTTGAACTTCTGTCTCATCTCCCTCCCTCTAATGGGCTTCTTCCAAACAGCATCAGTGTTCTGAGAACTACCAAAAGATGCACCATGAGCTGCTGATTGCCTTTCTGAGCTTGATTGCACGTGTTTTTTTGAGCGGGGGAAGGCACTTCTATTGGTCTTTCATTTATTTCCATCCATCTTTGTTCTTTGGCCTGTGTGGGCCTCCCATCGCAGTGGCCTCTCTCATCCCAGAGCACCGGCTCCGGGTGCATGCGCTTCAGAACTCCGGCTCAGTAGTTGAACACATCGGTCCAGCCGCTCTGCGGTATGTGGGATCTTCCCAGGCCGGGGATCGAACTGGCGCCCCTTGCACTGCAAGATTGGTGTCCTTACCCAGTGGACCACTGGGGAAGCCCTACTACCTGTTTTTTTTTTTTTTTTTTTTTCTTTCTTCTTTACTCTGGAAGAGGCAGGGGAAGAAATGGTTGAGACCATGGTTTTAGCCATATATGTAACCAAAGTTTCAGAAAGATATCTGATGCAAAAAAAAGAAAAAAAATACGTGTCTATGGGGAAGGAACAGAGGGTGGGAGGCGTAAAGGAAGTATCATGAAGGCCTGTACTATCATAAACGAAGAAAATAGCTATAGTCATTGCTCTGTGAGAAAAGGGGATCCTTCAGGGGTTCTGTGTGATGGTCGGAAGGGGTGGAAAGGGGGAGATATACATATGACTAATCTGGGAACATACGTATCTGTAAACAACAAAACTCTGTAAAAGTTAAAAGTAAAATAAAAGTTAAAAAAATACATGTGATGCAAATATTGCAAAATATTTTCATTTACCTTTAAATGCTGGGTATGCAGGCATCTGCCAAGGTATTCCCTATAGTATTGAAATACATCATAATGTTTAAAGGTCTGATTTGTGCAGCAGTAGAAAACTGTGCACAATGTGTTACTTTCAGGTGTACAGCAAAGTGACTTAGTTATGAAAAAAGTGAAAGTGTCCGTTGCTTAGTTGTGTCTGACTCTTTGCGACCCTGTGGACTGTAGCCTGCGAGGCTCCCTGTGCATGAAATTCTTCAGACAAGAATGCTAGAGTGAAGAGCCATTTCCTTCTCCAGGGGATCTTCCTGACCCAGGGATTGAAACCGGTTCTCCTGCATTGCAGGCAGATTCTTTATCATCTGAGCCATCAGGGCAGCCCTGATTCAGTGTTCCGTTATGAGTTATTATAAGATACTGAGTGTAGCTCCTTGTGCTATACAGTAGGTCCTCATTGGTTATCTATTTTATATAGCATGTATAGAGATGCACCTGCTATGTTGAACACATCGGTCCAGCGGGCCCCTGCGGTTATCCCAGAGCACCGGCTCCGGGTGCATGCGCTTCAGAACTCCGGCTCAGTAGTTGAACACATCGGTCCAGCCGCTCTGCGGTATGTGGGATCTTCCCAGGCCGGGGATCGAACTGGCGCCCCTTGCACTGCAAGATTGGTGTCCTTACCCAGTGGACCACTGGGGAAGCCCTACTACCTGTTTTTTTTTTTTTTTTTTCTTTCTTCTTTACTCTGGAAGAGGCAGGGGAAGAAATGGTTGAGACCATGGTTTTAGCCATATATGTAACCAAAGTTTCAGAAAGATATCTGATGCAAAAAAAAGAAAAAAAATACGTGTCTATGGGGAAGGAACAGAGGGTGGGAGGCGTAAAGGAAGTATCATGAAGGCCTGTACTATCATAAACGAAGAAAATAGCTATAGTCATTGCTCTGTGAGAAAAGGGGATCCTTCAGGGGTTCTGTGTGATGGTCGGAAGGGGTGGAAAGGGGGAGATATACATATGACTAATCTGGGAACATACGTATCTGTAAACAACAAAACTCTGTAAAAGTTAAAAGTAAAATAAAAGTTAAAAAAATACATGTGATGCAAATATTGCAAAATATTTTCATTTACCTTTAAATGCTGGGTATGCAGGCATCTGCCAAGGTATTCCCTATAGTATTGAAATACATCATAATGTTTAAAGGTCTGATTTGTGCAGCAGTAGAAAACTGTGCACAATGTGTTACTTTCAGGTGTACAGCAAAGTGACTTAGTTATGAAAAAAGTGAAAGTGTCCGTTGCTTAGTTGTGTCTGACTCTTTGCGACCCTGTGGACTGTAGCCTGCGAGGCTCCCTGTGCATGAAATTCTTCAGACAAGAATGCTAGAGTGAAGAGCCATTTCCTTCTCCAGGGGATCTTCCTGACCCAGGGATTGAAACCGGTTCTCCTGCATTGCAGGCAGATTCTTTATCATCTGAGCCATCAGGGCAGCCCTGATTCAGTGTTCCGTTATGAGTTATTATAAGATACTGAGTGTAGCTCCTTGTGCTATACAGTAGGTCCTCATTGGTTATCTATTTTATATACAGTAGCATGTATAGAGACTGACTCTCGATTCACTCTGTACAGGACAAGGTACGTGGAACAAGATAAACTACCTAGTCATCTACATATGGATAAATCAGGTTATTAGTGACCATCCCTAAGAGGAATGTTGAGAGTCTGTACGTTTGAGGAGAACCAGGGGAGGGAAGTAGAACATAATAGAAAACTTGGAGTTAGATAAGTCTGGGTCTGAATCTTCCCACCACATTTAGCTGTTTGACTTTGGACAAGTTCCTTAACCTCCATGAGCCTTTTGCCTTAAATCTCTTAGCATATGGCTTGTGCTCTGAAAAATGGTCAGTGTAATATGTTAAGGACTGTGATGGTAACTCTCCTATTTTATTACTTAAGACAACAGAAAGTGAATTTGAGTCATTGCAGGACTGATTTAGATTACATGTGAGGAAAAACTTTCTACTTCTTAGCATACCCAAGTTAGAGAGAGAGAGCAGGGCCTGGGGTGCCGGCGTGGAGAGATGGGAAGGGACCAACCAGAGCTACTTGGGAGGGTCCATCAGAGGTGGGAGGACCATGGGGGTGGCGAGCAAGGGGCCGTTTGTCTCAGAGAAGATCTGAGTTTTATAAAGGTGATGGGCCAGGATCTGCGCCGGCTTCTGGCCCAGCCCACTCCCAGCCTCACTTCTCCAACTGCGTCTCCTGCCTCTCTCTATCCCCCACTTCACGGCAACTGCTCCTTTCTGATTCCCTGACTCAGCAAGTTTGTTTCTTCCTCAAATCCTGTACTCTTGCCTCTCCTTCTGCGTGGCACGCCATGTCCCCTGATATTCCTATGGCTGACTACTTCTCATCATTCGAGTTTCAGCTGAGCAGTTACCTCCTCCTCAGAGAGATTCCCTGTTGAACACGAAGCCCCTCATCCTCACCCTGATGTACTATAGCTGCTCGTCAGCATTGGAAGATTTGATACTGTGAATCTGTCTACTCACTAGAATATATTTGTAACCCCCACATCAATACTCTGAAACACTTTCTTGGTCATGCTCAGACATGAATAGAATAGGAAAAAATTCCATCCTCTGACAGTGACAAGGAAAACGGTGGGAACAAGTATACAACTACCTAGATTCACTCTGTACAGGACAAGGTATGGAACAAGATAAACTACCTAGTCATCTACATATGGATAAATCAGGTTATTAGTGACCATCCCTAAGAGGAATGTTGAGAGTCTGTACGTTTGAGGAGAACCAGGGGAGGGAAGTAGAACATAATAGAAAACTTGGAGTTAGATAAGTCTGGGTCTGAATCTTCCCACCACATTTAGCTGTTTGACTTTGGACAAGTTCCTTAACCTCCATGAGCCTTTTGCCTTAAATCTCTTAGCATATGGCTTGTGCTCTGAAAAATGGTCAGTGTAATATGTTAAGGACTGTGATGGTAACTCTCCTATTTTATTACTTAAGACAACAGAAAGTGAATTTGAGTCATTGCAGGACTGATTTAGATTACATGTGAGGAAAAACTTTCTACTTCTTAGCATACCCAAGTTAGAGAGAGAGAGCAGGGCCTGGGGTGCCGGCGTGGAGAGATGGGAAGGGACCAACCAGAGCTACTTGGGAGGGTCCATCAGAGGTGGGAGGACCATGGGGGTGGCGAGCAAGGGGCCGTTTGTCTCAGAGAAGATCTGAGTTTTATAAAGGTGATGGGCCAGGATCTGCGCCGGCTTCTGGCCCAGCCCACTCCCAGCCTCACTTCTCCAACTGCGTCTCCTGCCTCTCTCTATCCCCCACTTCACGGCAACTGCTCCTTTCTGATTCCCTGACTCAGCAAGTTTGTTTCTTCCTCAAATCCTGTACTCTTGCCTCTCCTTCTGCGTGGCACGCCATGTCCCCTGATATTCCTATGGCTGACTACTTCTCATCATTCGAGTTTCAGCTGAGCAGTTACCTCCTCCTCAGAGAGATTCCCTGTTGAACACGAAGCCCCTCATCCTCACCCTGATGTACTATAGCTGCTCGTCAGCATTGGAAGATTTGATACTGTGAATCTGTCTACTCACTAGAATATATTTGTAACCCCCACATCAATACTCTGAAACACTTTCTTGGTCATGCTCAGACATGAATAGAATAGGAAAAAATTCCATCCTCTGACATGCACATTCCCTCCTGAGTTGGAGAAAGGCCATCTTCTGCCTTTTTGATTCTGCTGTCACATATGTAAGTGATCCTTTTCAGGAGGAGATCGGGACACAGAGTGTCTGAAACTGTCCTGTGCCTGTGTCTTCTTGTTGATTACCACTCATCTGCTTGCGTCAGCATTGGAGGTGCTCTGAGAGCCGCAGCCCTGGCTTCCACAATCAGGTCTGTTTCCCCTGTGCCTAGCAGCCTCTTAATGGACCCCATTAATGAAGAAAGGAATGAACAAAATCTGGTTGTCAGCATGCAGGAGGGAGGGTCAGGAGCCGGGAGAGTCCACCGATAGATGACCATGGAAGAGGTGAAGGCTGAGAGCAGCCAGGCATGCCATTGTGAGACTCACCCAGAAATAACCTTTTCTGTGTTGCATAGGTGGGAGCAGGGATGGACTCTGTGGAGACAGACTCTTCTGAATGTTCACCAGACACCCAGAATGTGATCCAAAGGAAGGTGGGTCAGTCATATCAATAGCATCCATTGTTACGGTTCAGTCCCTCAGTCCCTCAGTCACATCCGACTCTCTGTGGCCACATGGACTGTAGCACACCAGGCTTCCCTGTCCTTCACCATCTTCCAGAGTGTGCTCACACTCATGTCCATTGAGTCAGTGATGCCATCCAGCTTCTCCTCCTCTGTCGCCTACTCCTCCTCCTGCCCTCAATCTTCCCCAACATCAGGGTCTTTTCCAGTGAGTCAGCATCTCACATCAGGTAGCCAAAAGTTGGAGCGTCAGCTTCAGGATCCACCCTTCCAAAGACTAATCAGGGTTGATTTCCTTTAAGATGGACTGGTTTGATCTCTCTGTTGTCCAAGGGACTCTCCAGAGTCTTCTCCAACACCACAGTTCAAAAGCATCAATTATTCAGCACTCAGCCTTTTTTTGTGGTCCAACTCTATCATCCATACATGATTACTGGAAAAACCATATTTTTGCTTATATGGCATCCATTGAGTTCGCTGTTTTTATGAGTTAGATGCTTCTATGAAACACTTTCTTGGTCATGCTCAGACATGAATAGAATAGGAAAAAATTCCATCCTCTGACATGCACATTCCCTCCTGAGTTGGAGAAAGGCCATCTTCTGCCTTTTTGATTCTGCTGTCACATATGTAAGTGATCCTTTTCAGGAGGAGATCGGGACACAGAGTGTCTGAAACTGTCCTGTGCCTGTGTCTTCTTGTTGATTACCACTCATCTGCTTGCGTCAGCATTGGAGGTGCTCTGAGAGCCGCAGCCCTGGCTTCCACAATCAGGTCTGTTTCCCCTGTGCCTAGCAGCCTCTTAATGGACCCCATTAATGAAGAAAGGAATGAACAAAATCTGGTTGTCAGCATGCAGGAGGGAGGGTCAGGAGCCGGGAGAGTCCACCGATAGATGACCATGGAAGAGGTGAAGGCTGAGAGCAGCCAGGCATGCCATTGTGAGACTCACCCAGAAATAACCTTTTCTGTGTTGCATAGGTGGGAGCAGGGATGGACTCTGTGGAGACAGACTCTTCTGAATGTTCACCAGACACCCAGAATGTGATCCAAAGGAAGGTGGGTCAGTCATATCAATAGCATCCATTGTTACGGTTCAGTCCCTCAGTCCCTCAGTCACATCCGACTCTCTGTGGCCACATGGACTGTAGCACACCAGGCTTCCCTGTCCTTCACCATCTTCCAGAGTGTGCTCACACTCATGTCCATTGAGTCAGTGATGCCATCCAGCTTCTCCTCCTCTGTCGCCTACTCCTCCTCCTGCCCTCAATCTTCCCCAACATCAGGGTCTTTTCCAGTGAGTCAGCATCTCACATCAGGTAGCCAAAAGTTGGAGCGTCAGCTTCAGGATCCACCCTTCCAAAGACTAATCAGGGTTGATTTCCTTTAAGATGGACTGGTTTGATCTCTCTGTTGTCCAAGGGACTCTCCAGAGTCTTCTCCAACACCACAGTTCAAAAGCATCAATTATTCAGCACTCAGCCTTTTTTTGTGGTCCAACTCTATCATCCATACATGATTACTGGAAAAACCATATTTTTGCTTATATGGCATCCATTGAGTTCGCTGTTTTTATGAGTTAGATGCTTCTATTGATGTTGTGCTTACATGTTTAATCCACATATTTAATCCACGCAACCACTCCATGGGGATGGATTATCCCAAGCAAGTAAAAATAACTGACCCAGGATTCCAGAGCTGCCAAGTGCCGTAGGCAGAATTTAAATCCAGGCCATTCTGAGCCTATACCTGGACCCCAACTTCAGTCTTCATATTTTTGTTATCTGTGCTTACATCTGTATTATTATTTACTTCATGTTTCTTCTTTCTCTCTTTTTTTTTTTAATAAAATTTTGCTTCCCTGTTGGCTCAGATGGCAAAAGAATCTGCCTACAGTGCAGGACACCTGGGCTCAATCTCTGGGTTGGGAAGATCCCCTGAAGGAGGAAATGGCAACTCACTCCAGTGTTCTTGCCTGGGAAATCCCATGAATGGAGGAGACTGGTGGTGCTCTAGTCCATGGGATCACAAGGAGTCAGAAGTGATTGAGTAAATAACATACAGTTAATACATCTATACAGTTCAGTGCAACCTGTAATGTTTGTTATAGGAGATTCACTACCTACAGAGAAGATCAAATTGTAAACATTTTGAAGTAGCAGTGTCTTAGCACAAAGTGTTGAAGATGCTTTCAATTCTATATAACGATACACTATATCTCCACAGAACTGTCAGGGTGAAGAAAAGGAGTATTGTATCAGTTATAAGCATATGACATACAGGCACTTATTCAGACAAACAGAGCTGTAGTTAGGGGTGCCATTTTAAAGCTCAGCTATTTATGCTTTTGACAGTTGAAAACAGAATGCATTTGTAGCTGTGTGGCTTAGTAATTTACTCTGGAGAAGGATATGGCAACCCACTCCAGTATTCTTTTTTTTTTTTTTTTAAAGATTTATTTATTTATTTATTTGAGGGGGTGGGGTGGGGAGGGACGGGAGCAGGCGGGCCACTTCTATTGGTCTTTCATTTGTCCATTTTCATCCATCTTTGTTCTTTGGCCCATGTGGGCCTCCCATCGCGGTGGCCTCTGTTGCTGCAGAGCGCCAGCTCTGGGCGCATGCGCTGCAGAGCTCCGGCTCGGTGATTGGACACATCAGTCCAGCCGCTCTGTGGCACGTGGGATCTTCCCAGGCCAGGGATCACACTGGCGCCCCTTGCACTGCAAGGTGGTGTCCTTACCCACTGGACCACCAGGGAAACCCCCACTCCAGTATTCTTGCCTGGGAAATTTCATGGACAGAGGAGCCTGGTGGGGCTACATACCATGGGGTCACAAAAAAAAAGAAAAAGTAATTTAATGCCATGCCTCTTTATCACACACAGTCTTCTCATATGTGTGTGCTCAGTTGCTCAGTTGTGTCTGACTCTTTGTGTCCCTGTGGACTGTAGCCCACCAGGCTCCTCCACCTGCCAGGCTCCTCTATTTAGGGTATTTCCCAGGCAGGGATGTTGGAGTGGATTGCCATTTTCTACTCCAGGGCATCTTCCCAACCTAGGGATCGAACCCATGTCTCAGGCAGATTCTTTACCACTAGTGCCAGTGGGAAGCCCAGTCTTCTCGTTTCCTCCTAAAATTGATCTATGTGCCACCCCAGACTTCTGGAAACAGCAGCTGACCTTGGTGGCCTTAAACCCTGATAAGCTCCACTCCTGAGGAGCATGAGGAGGCAAAGCTTATCTTGTGGAAAGTTGTAGAGGAAACCTAAGGAGCTAGAAATGCAAGTCCTAAAGTCAGCATCTGATCCAGCCCTGGAGAATAGACTTACGGATCAGTAACCCCAAACAGTGAGCACTTTGCTGTGTTTGCTTTCTAGTAATGCAGGCAGTGATGTGTGGTTTTGAGGATGTTGGTAAGGGTCACTGGAGGACATCAAAATCCACACTCTGGGCCCAGCAGGGGAGAGCCATTGTGGAGTGGCCCATAGTCTGTAATAAATGGAGAGCCAGTTTAGACAGTCTACACCAGGGGTCCCCAACCTCCAAGATCTAATACCTGATGAACTGAGATGGAGCTGATGTAATAATAATAGAAATAAAGTGTGCAATAAGTGTAATGCACTTGAATTATTCCAAAACCATCTCCCACCGGGGGTCCGTGGATAAATTGTCTCCCATGAAACTGGTCCCTGGTGCCTAAAACATTGGGGACCAGGGATCTACACAAACGTCTGTGTCTCCCACTCTGAATGTTCTTCTGGCAGACAAGTCAGTGTCTTGACATGCAAAGAAGAAGGGAAGGTAAGCTCTAGGGAACAAAAGAGGAGAGGAGCGGGGCGTCAAGAGACCTGGAGAGCCTCCAGGTGTCCTCGTGGAGTCTTAGGTTACAGAGCCTGATGGGAGATGTGATATCAGAGGAGGAGATGCACTTGTTGTAATTCCCATCAGCTAGCCGGGGGTTTAAGTCAAGGGTGATCTTGTGACATCTCAGAACTGGCCGATAGCTTGGATGGTTGAGGGGAGAGGTTGCTGGAAAGGCTCGGGGGAAAGAAAAATGTGTTTGTCTTCTCCTACTCTCTCTCGTACTCTTTACACTTAGTCATTTTATGACAGTGCCTGGGAAACTTTGCCTCCACCTGCCAGGCTCCTCTATTTAGGGTATTTCCCAGGCAGGGATGTTGGAGTGGATTGCCATTTTCTACTCCAGGGCATCTTCCCAACCTAGGGATCGAACCCATGTCTCAGGCAGATTCTTTACCACTAGTGCCAGTGGGAAGCCCAGTCTTCTCGTTTCCTCCTAAAATTGATCTATGTGCCACCCCAGACTTCTGGAAACAGCAGCTGACCTTGGTGGCCTTAAACCCTGATAAGCTCCACTCCTGAGGAGCATGAGGAGGCAAAGCTTATCTTGTGGAAAGTTGTAGAGGAAACCTAAGGAGCTAGAAATGCAAGTCCTAAAGTCAGCATCTGATCCAGCCCTGGAGAATAGACTTACGGATCAGTAACCCCAAACAGTGAGCACTTTGCTGTGTTTGCTTTCTAGTAATGCAGGCAGTGATGTGTGGTTTTGAGGATGTTGGTAAGGGTCACTGGAGGACATCAAAATCCACACTCTGGGCCCAGCAGGGGAGAGCCATTGTGGAGTGGCCCATAGTCTGTAATAAATGGAGAGCCAGTTTAGACAGTCTACACCAGGGGTCCCCAACCTCCAAGATCTAATACCTGATGAACTGAGATGGAGCTGATGTAATAATAATAGAAATAAAGTGTGCAATAAGTGTAATGCACTTGAATTATTCCAAAACCATCTCCCACCGGGGGTCCGTGGATAAATTGTCTCCCATGAAACTGGTCCCTGGTGCCTAAAACATTGGGGACCAGGGATCTACACAAACGTCTGTGTCTCCCACTCTGAATGTTCTTCTGGCAGACAAGTCAGTGTCTTGACATGCAAAGAAGAAGGGAAGGTAAGCTCTAGGGAACAAAAGAGGAGAGGAGCGGGGCGTCAAGAGACCTGGAGAGCCTCCAGGTGTCCTCGTGGAGTCTTAGGTTACAGAGCCTGATGGGAGATGTGATATCAGAGGAGGAGATGCACTTGTTGTAATTCCCATCAGCTAGCCGGGGGTTTAAGTCAAGGGTGATCTTGTGACATCTCAGAACTGGCCGATAGCTTGGATGGTTGAGGGGAGAGGTTGCTGGAAAGGCTCGGGGGAAAGAAAAATGTGTTTGTCTTCTCCTACTCTCTCTCGTACTCTTTACACTTAGTCATTTTATGACGACAGTGCCTGAGAGAAGGAGATCTGAGACATCTCCTATGTTCCATTATATATATATTTTTTAATTAGTTTTTAAGTTAATAAAGGCTTTCTTTTTATTTTCATTTTTTGACCATGTGGCTTATTGAACTTCCCTGATCAGGGACTGAACCAATGCTCTCTACATTTGAAGCACTGAGTCTTAACTATTGGACTACCAGGGAAGTCCTCTGTCTCTATACATTTTAAACTACTTATTTGGATTTGCTTGCAACATTTTATCTCAACATTATTCATGGATAAACAGTGGCAGTTATGTTGAGACCTGTTTGCCTTTTTCATATCACACCTTTCAGTGAATTCCAGGGGGGCCGCCAGCAGTGACTGAGCCTCAGAAGGTAGCTGTGCCTTCATATGCTCCCAGTCATCTGGGGTCTAGTGAGTTGGCTTTGTGTTTTTGTTTTTTATTCAGAGGTTATCAGACTAAAAACTGAATTATAATTATGAACATCTTAGGAAACTGGTATAGAAAGGAAACTATCAGTTCATTTATGTTAGAAAAATGTCCCTGCTGAGATGCCTGGAGTCCTGTGCTGCTTTGATCAGCAGATCTCTGCTATCCAGGAAAGTGACCATGGAAATTGCAAAGTATTTACCTTTTTGGTGTGTTTGGCTTATTTCACTAGGCTCCCTCTAGGTTCACCCATGCCCTCTAGGTTCACCCATGTTGTAGCAAAGTGTCAGAATGTACTTCCTTTTTGAGGCTGAATAATATTCCACTTCATGAGTTTCCATGTTTGGTTCATCTGTTCATCCATCTGTGGACATTTGGGCTGTTTCCGCTGTCTATTGTGAATGAACATTTGGCTTTTGCTATTAACGTTGCTATACAAATGGGGTTCGAGTCCCTGCTTCCAGTTGTTTTGTGTACATACCTAGTAGTTGTCGTCATCATGCTCAGTCACTCGGTCATGTGCAACTCTGTGTGATCCCCATAAGACTGGCCGATAGCTTGGATGGTTGAGGGGAGAGGTTGCTGGAAAGGCTCGGGGGAAAGAAAAATGTGTTTGTCTTCTCCTACTCTCTCTCGTACTCTTTACACTTAGTCATTTTATGACGACAGTGCCTGAGAGAAGGAGATCTGAGACATCTCCTATGTTCCATTATATATATATTTTTTAATTAGTTTTTAAGTTAATAAAGGCTTTCTTTTTATTTTCATTTTTTGACCATGTGGCTTATTGAACTTCCCTGATCAGGGACTGAACCAATGCTCTCTACATTTGAAGCACTGAGTCTTAACTATTGGACTACCAGGGAAGTCCTCTGTCTCTATACATTTTAAACTACTTATTTGGATTTGCTTGCAACATTTTATCTCAACATTATTCATGGATAAACAGTGGCAGTTATGTTGAGACCTGTTTGCCTTTTTCATATCACACCTTTCAGTGAATTCCAGGGGGGCCGCCAGCAGTGACTGAGCCTCAGAAGGTAGCTGTGCCTTCATATGCTCCCAGTCATCTGGGGTCTAGTGAGTTGGCTTTGTGTTTTTGTTTTTGATTCAGAGGTTATCAGACTAAAAAACTGAATTATAATTATGAACATCTTAGGAAACTGGTATAGAAAGGAAACTATCAGTTCATTTATGTTAGAAAAATGTCCCTGCTGAGATGCCTGGAGTCCTGTGCTGCTTTGATCAGCAGATCTCTGCTATCCAGGAAAGTGACCATGGAAATTGCAAAGTATTTACCTTTTTGGTGTGTTTGGCTTATTTCACTAGGCTCCCTCTAGGTTCACCCATGCCCTCTAGGTTCACCCATGTTGTAGCAAAGTGTCAGAATGTACTTCCTTTTTGAGGCTGAATAATATTCCACTTCATGAGTTTCCATGTTTGGTTCATCTGTTCATCCATCTGTGGACATTTGGGCTGTTTCCGCCGCTGTCTATTGTGAATGAACATTTGGCTTTTGCTATTAACGTTGCTATACAAATGGGGGTTCGAGTCCCTGCTTCCAGTTGTTTTGTGTACATACCTAGTAGGGGAATTGCTGAATTGTATAGTTGTCGTCATCATGCTCAGTCACTCGGTCATGTGCAACTCTGTGTGATCCCCATAAGACTGTAACCCACCAGGCTCCTCGTCCATGAGGTTTTCCTGGCAAGAATACTGGAGTGAGTTGCTGTTTCCTCCTCCAGGAGATCTACCTGACCCAGGATTCGAACCCACATCTCCTGTGTCCCCTGCATTGCATGCAGATTGTTTACTGCTGAGCCACTGAGAGATCATAGAATGCTTCTAAGTTAAATTTTTTGAGGAATCACTATGCTGTTTTCCACAGTGGCTATAGTGCGTAAGGATTCTTAATTTCTCCACATCCTCATCAATACTTTGTTTTCTTTTTTTTTTTTAATTTTGGTCTTTTTTATTGGTCTTTCATTTTATCTATTTTCATCCATCTTTGCTCTCTGGCCTGTGTGGGCCTCCCATCGCAGTGGCCCCTTTCCTTGCAGAGCACCAGCTTCGGGCGCATGCACTCCAGAGTGCTGGCTTCTAATTGGACACACCGGTCCAGCAGCTCTGCACCATGTGGAATCTTCCCGAGTCAGGGATCAAACTGGCGCCCCTTGCACGGCAGACTCTTTACCTACTGGACCACCAGGGAAGACCCTTTTTTCTTTTTTTAAAAACAGTAGCCATCCTAATGGGTGTAGAGTGGTATCGCACTGCAGTTTTGATTTACATTTCTCTAATGATTAGTGATGTTGAACATTTGTAAAGTGTTTTCTTGGTAATTTGCATATCTTCTTTAGGAAAAAAAGTCTCTTCTTTGTGCATCAGTATGTCCAGTTCTGTAGCATCCTTTTCATAGTTGGATAGTACTCCATTGTGTAGATGCTCTATTGTTTGTTGTTGTTCTGTTGCTAGGACGTGTCTGACTTTGCAACCCCATGATCTGCAGCACGCCGGGCTCCCCCGTCCTTCACTCTCTCCCAGAATTTCTCAGATTCATGTGCATTGAGTCAGTGATGCCATCTAACTAGCTCATCTTCTGCTGCCCTCTTCTCCTTTTGCCTTCAGTTTTTCTCAGCATCAGGTTATCAAGGTCTTTTCCAGTGAGGCAGCTCTTCGCCTCAAGGTGGCTGAAGTATTGGAGCTTCAGTTTTAGTATCAGCCTTCCAATGAATATTCAGGGTAGATGCTCTAAGCTGGTTTCTCATGGATTTAAACAACATGATGATGAACATGCTTGTAACCAAATTTTTGAAAGCTTCCTGACTTCTATAAAAGAAATTCCTGGATGTGAACTTCTGGGTCCAAGAATGGATATACTTCTAGATCCTTTTAGCCCACATTCCCTAATGCCTCTTGGAGCTTGAACACTGCCTATATTGCTGCCCACATTGTAAAAGAGCCACTGCAGTTGTTAGTTTAGTGTTCAGAAACACGTTTTAAGACTTGATCCTCACAACTTATAAGTTTTTTGGGGTTCATGTTTTCTTTTTTTTTAATTTTGGTCTTTTTTATTGGTCTTTCATTTTATCTATTTTCATCCATCTTTGCTCTCTGGCCTGTGTGGGCCTCCCATCGCAGTGGCCCCTTTCCTTGCAGAGCACCAGCTTCGGGCGCATGCACTCCAGAGTGCTGGCTTCTAATTGGACACACCGGTCCAGCAGCTCTGCACCATGTGGAATCTTCCCGAGTCAGGGATCAAACTGGCGCCCCTTGCACGGCAGACTCTTTACCTACTGGACCACCAGGGAAGACCCTTTTTTCTTTTTTTAAAAACAGTAGCCATCCTAATGGGTGTAGAGTGGTATCGCACTGCAGTTTTGATTTACATTTCTCTAATGATTAGTGATGTTGAACATTTGTAAAGTGTTTTCTTGGTAATTTGCATATCTTCTTTAGGAAAAAAAGTCTCTTCTTTGTGCATCAGTATGTCCAGTTCTGTAGCATCCTTTTCATAGTTGGATAGTACTCCATTGTGTAGATGCTCTATTGTTTGTTGTTGTTCTGTTGCTAGGACGTGTCTGACTTTGCAACCCCATGATCTGCAGCACGCCGGGCTCCCCTGTCCTTCACTCTCTCCCAGAATTTCTCAGATTCATGTGCATTGAGTCAGTGATGCCATCTAACTAGCTCATCTTCTGCTGCCCTCTTCTCCTTTTGCCTTCAGTTTTTCTCAGCATCAGGTTATCAAGGTCTTTTCCAGTGAGGCAGCTCTTCGCCTCAAGGTGGCTGAAGTATTGGAGCTTCAGTTTTAGTATCAGCCTTCCAATGAATATTCAGGGTAGATGCTCTAAGCTGGTTTCTCATGGATTTAAACAACATGATGATGAACATGCTTGTAACCAAATTTTTGAAAGCTTCCTGACTTCTATAAAAGAAATTCCTGGATGTGAACTTCTGGGTCCAAGAATGGATATACTTCTAGATCCTTTTAGCCCACATTCCCTAATGCCTCTTGGAGCTTGAACACTGCCTATATTGCTGCCCACATTGTAAAAGAGCCACTGCAGTTGTTAGTTTAGTGTTCAGAAACACGTTTTAAGACTTGATCCCTCACAACTTATAATTATGTCCTGTTTCTTTGGGGTTTCAGTTGCCTTTGTCAGATTAGCCTGGCTGGTGGGTGCTAATCTTTGTGGCCCTTACTAAACACTATTAATGCCCCTAAGCTAATAACAGCAGCAACCTTCGACTCAGCTAGCTTGCGTCTCTCTTCCAGCCAGGCGAGTAGAGTCTGTTTATAATTGCTTGGTGGAAAGACTGGCTGATTTCCAATTAGCAAACCAGACAAATAGTGTTCATTTGCAATGTTTGCTTGTGTATAATAAACAGTTTCCATAATTCAGTTTCTAATTAAACTTAAAATCAGAGAATGATAATTTGCCTGATATTTTCTGATGCTTTCTGGATAAATATTTGCACCCTTGTTATTGAATACTTGTTTCTGAAGATACATTTGGTTTTTGTCTCCATTTACCTTTAGTTTTTCAGTGTTAGCTGTAGCAAGGACACAAAGGGCTTGTGCAGATCTGCGTAGTGATATTCAAATGAAAGCTGCTTTGATTTTGTCAGAGTGAGTCGCCTCTCGCTTGTTTTGTGTCTGCATGTCTTTTATGCTCTTCTCTTGCATGACTTGTCATGAATGGGTGGTCCAGTTCTAGGAAAATGGCATAAAAAATAGGTGACTACAGCCAATTAAGATTCTGGTTGAGGACTTCCATGGTGATCCAGGAGTTAAGAATATGCCTACTGATGCAGGGGACACCAGCTCAAAATCTGGTCCTGAAAGATTCCACATGTTTCAGGGCAACTAAGCCCATACACCACAAGTACTGAGCCTGCATGCCCTAGAGCCTGTGCTCTGCAACAAGAGAAGCCACCGCAAGGAAAAGCCCATGCTCACCACAGCTAGAGAGCAGCCTTCATTAGCCACAGCTAGAGAAAGCGTGTGCACATAGCAACGAAGACCTGGGGCAGCCAAGGATAAAGAAACAAATAAAACTTTAAAAACAAACAAAAATTTTGGATTGAATCCTGAATTGAACCTAAACTTCAGTGTGTGCCTAACATTTATTTATTTATTATGTAACGTGCTATATGGCACTAATTATAAAATATACATTAAAACATCTTAAATTAAAGCATAAGATAGAAAATAAATAATGGTCTAAAGTCCTAGGCTCAGAGAGATTTGGTTCTGCTATGTATCAGCCTGAGTAAGTAATCAAATCTCTATGTACATCAGGCTCATCTATAAAAAGGCAGCATGCTAATCATAATTATAGGTTTCCCTAAAATGAGAAAAGAAATGTAAAAATGTCTAGCATGCATCAGAAATATAAAACTAATATGTTTGTAAATATGAGCTATTATTATTGCTTCCATTATTATTGTTGTTCAGTCGCTATGTCATGTCCAACTCTTTGCAACCCCATGGACTGCCGCACTCCAGGCTCCCTGTTCACCACTATCTTGATATTTTGTTTTGCTTTCTGGATAAATATTTGCACCCTTGTTATTGAATACTTGTTTCTGAAGATACATTTGGTTTTTGTCTCCATTTACCTTTAGTTTTCAGTGTTAGCTGTAGCAAGGACACAAAGGGCTTGTGCAGATCTGCGTAGTGATATTCAAATGAAAGCTGCTTTGATTTTGTCAGAGTGAGTCGCCTCGCTTGTTTTGTGTCTGCATGTCTTTTATGCTCTTCTCTTGCATGACTTGTCATGAATGGGTGGTCCAGTTCTAGGAAAATGGCATAAAAAATAGGTGACTACAGCCAATTAAGATTCTGGTTGAGGACTTCCATGGTGATCCAGGAGTTAAGAATATGCCTACTGATGCAGGGGACACCAGCTCAAAATCTGGTCCTGAAAGATTCCACATGTTTCAGGGCAACTAAGCCCATACACCACAAGTACTGAGCCTGCATGCCCTAGAGCCTGTGCTCTGCAACAAGAGAAGCCACCGCAAGGAAAAGCCCATGCTCACCACAGCTAGAGAGCAGCCTTCATTAGCCACAGCTAGAGAAAGCGTGTGCACATAGCAACGAAGACCTGGGGCAGCCAAGGATAAAGAAACAAATAAAACTTTAAAAACAAACAAAAATTTTGGATTGAATCCTGAATTGAACCTAAACTTCAGTGTGTGCCTAACATTTATTTATTTATTATGTAACGTGCTATATGGCACTAATTATAAAATATACATTAAAACATCTTAAATTAAAGCATAAGATAGAAAATAAATAATGGTCTAAAGTCCTAGGCTCAGAGAGATTTGGTTCTGCTATGTATCAGCCTGAGTAAGTAATCAAATCTCTATGTACATCAGGCTCATCTATAAAAAGGCAGCATGCTAATCATAATTATAGGTTTCCCTAAAATGAGAAAAGAAATGTAAAAATGTCTAGCATGCATCAGAAATATAAAACTAATATGTTTGTAAATATGAGCTATTATTATTGCTTCCATTATTATTGTTGTTCAGTCGCTATGTCATGTCCAACTCTTTGCAACCCCATGGACTGCCGCACTCCAGGCTCCCCTGTTCACCACTATCTCTTGAAGTTGACTCCAACTCATGTCCATTGAGTCAGTGATGCCATCCAACCATCTCATTCTCTGTTACCCCCTTCTCCTCCTGCCCTCAATCTTTCCCAGCATCAAGGTGTTTTCCAATGAGTCGGCTCTTTGCCTCAGGTGGCCAAAGTATTGGAGCTTCAGCTTCAGTCTTTCCAACGAATATTCAGGGTTGATCTCCTTTCCGATTGATTGGCTTGATCTTCCTGGTGTCCGAGGAACGGAACTCTCAAAAAGCTTCTCCAGCACCACAATTGAAAAGTATCAATTCTTTGACGCGCAACCTTCCTTATGGTCCCAACTCTCACATCCATACATGACTACTTGAAAAACTATAGCTTTGACTATAGGGACCTTTGTCAGCAAAGTGATGTCTCTGCTTTTTAATATGCTGCCTAAGTTTGTCATAGCTATTCTTCCAAGGGGCAAACATTTTTCATTTCATGGCCGCAGTCACCATCCACAGTGATTTTGGAGTCCAAGAAAAAAAATCTGTCACTGTTTCCATCTTTTCGTCATTTGTCATGAAGTGATGGGACCAGATGCCATTGTTAGCATCCTTTTTGTAGTGCCTTGCAGAAATTTCCAGTAGAACATTTGAGAAGGAAGTGGTGTAACAAGAGCTGTATTTCTGGTGATTAAGTTTGTTTCAGGTCTGCTAATGCTAGCTTCCCTGGACTAGAGACATTTGAACTTGTTTTGAACATAATCAGGACTCTCAGTCCCTGCAAGGGGCATGGCTTATCAACTCACAAGTCTTTATGTGGGTTAACAAGAAGAGCTGAGCTTTTGGTACTGAGTTTAAGTTTTGTGTTCACAGAAGAGGTGCTCGGGAAATCCCCGTTGAACGTTGTCCAGGGATTTAGTCATTGGTGCTTTGGGGCACCATTTCCTCTCTCTTCCTCCCGATTCTGGGTGACTTTCTTCTCCTTTGGAAGTACCCACAATGTGCTTTCTGAAGGGGTAGCTCTAGATAGTTGCATCTGTATGAATCTGTTCCACCTACTTGTCATGGATGGTTGGAGTACGGTACGGTGACTGCCTGGTTCAGAAACTGCCCTTCTGATGAAAAAAGCTGAGCTTCTCTGTACACTGGTGCTGAATTGAATCTCAGAGACTGAGTAGGGTGAAGTGGAAAAGAATAGCTTTATATATATATCCAACTTGGGGAGGATAGTGAGAAGTAGTATAGTAATTGTTTGAAAAGGCATGATAGGCTCCTGGATGTTCTTCTGATGGATCAGTGGTGAGGGAAGCAGGAGTCAGCATCATCAAACTTCAGCTCCATCTGGTCTGAGGTCTCCAGGCTTGTGGGCAGCATACCTTGGGGTAACTTCTCACACCTGGAGGGGATTCAGTATCTACAAAGTAGCTCAAAGATATTGTTCTGAGCATCCATTGTAGGGGGAACAGAACCTTGGCCCGAGGCTGCTCTTGACTGGTTATTTCTCTCAGGTCTCTTATCCCCTCCCCTCCTTAATTAACACCTGTTTGAATCTGCCCTTTGGGAACTCAGGGAAGGCTGTGAAGGTTGAATGAAGGCTGTTTCCTATAATCAAAGACATAGGAGACAGAGAGACTGTGTGCCCAGGAGTCCTATACGGCTCTGCGTGGTACAGATTCTTCCAAGGAAGAATCCTTCCTTGTCTCTGCTAGCTTCTGGGGATAGCCGGCAACTCTTGGCCTTCCTTGACATCTAGAAGCATCTCTCCAATCTCTGCCTCTGTCTTCCCAGGACCTGCTCCCTGTGTGACTATGTCCAAATTTCCTTTTTTTTTTTTTTTTCCTGGAGGTGGGCATCTGGTTTTCATTTCTGGGCAATCTTGACACTTCATTACATCTCAAATTTTCTTCTTTTTAAAATTTTTTTTGAATTTATTTTTTAGCTGTGCTGGGTCTTCACTGCTTTGTGTAGGGTTTCTCTAGTTGTGATGCATGGGCTTCTCATTGTGCTGGCTTCTTTTGCTGGGGAGCATGGGCTCTCTAGAGCATGGGTTCAGGAGTTGTGGTTCACAGGCTTTGTTGCCCCTGGGCATGTGGAATCTTCCTGGACCAGGGATCAAACCCATGTCCCCTGCATTGGTAGGCAGATTCTTAACCACCAGACCACCATGAAAGTCCTCCCTCTTCTTATAAGGACACCAGTCCTGGATTAAAGGTACCCTGATGACCTTATATTAACCCGGTTACATCAGCAGAGACCCCAATTCCAGATATGGTCACATCACAGGTACCAGAGATTAGGGCTTCAATGTATCTTATTCTAGGGGGACACAATTCAACCCCTTATGAGGGGGGATGCATCTGCTCTTTTGGGTTGAATGCTCTGTTAGGGGGACAGTTGACAGAGACCAGGGAAGGAGGGCTCCAAGGACAAGACCTCTGTCCTCGATGGGAAGGGGCTGGGTGGGTCTGAGCAAAAGCCAAGAGGACAGTGTGGCTAGAATAGAATTCAAGAAGAAACTGAGGCCAAAGAGGTTGAGGGATGAGGGCTCCAGACCCTTCCCCTTATACCCCGTTCTTGCCACGGGGCAGTGCTGGCCCACAGTGACTAAAGTGACCTCATTTTTAAGAGAGCCTAGAAATCTAGATTTTTAAAGCATAAAACCTCTCAACGTTTGAGTGGTAATAACAAAATTTATCTGAGGCTGTCAGTTTTCAGGATGGCAGTGGAGGAGGGGAGGGAGTCCAGGAATGTGTTTTGGAGAAAGTTCGAGATGGTGAATAGGAATGAAGAGTAAAAGACCGGTTACCAGAACCCAGAGAAAGAAGCTGTAGATGTGCGACAGGGCTGCCTGGCAAGAGTTGTGGCCTTTGATGGAGAAAGGTGACCAGCATGCCCTGTCTTGGCGTGGAGGGAGCTGAGGATGTTAGCTTCCTCCTACAGGGAGAGCTCAGCCTCTTTCCCCCTGTGTCCTATTCTCTTGTAGTGTCTTCAATTGGCTGAACCCAAGGATGAGCTAGAGGGCAAGGATGCCACAGGATGAACTCCTGTGGATGTGGTCCCTACTCCTCAGCCTCCTGGGCGAGAAAGCAGGGGAGAGGAGGTAGAGTAAGTGGAAACCATTTAGAACAGGAGGCAACTCCAGATGTCCTCAGAAACAAGGTAGAACTGTCCAACAGTCCAAAAGATAGAGTGGGCCCCCTAAGGGTTGAGATTGGTGTCATAGACAACCTAGTAAGATCAGACATCACTGGAGAGACCGGGCTACCGATAAACTTTAAGACTGTATTTTCAAGAACTTTAAGAGATTAAATGATTCTGTGAAAGCTGTCACCGTGGGCTACCCTCCCTCTTTTTCTTTTTTTTAAAAGAGCTTTTCTTTATTTATTTTCATCCATTTTTATTCTTTGGCCTGTGTGGGCTTCCCATTGCTGTGGCCTCTTTCGTTGCAGAGCACTAGCTCTGGGTGCATGCGCTCCAGAGTGCTGGCTCGTAACTGGACACACTGGTCCAGCCATGCTGCGGCATGTGGGATCTTCCTGTGCCAGGGGTTGAACTGGCGCCCCTTGCACTGCAAGGCGGACTCTTTACCCACTGGGCCACCAGGGAAGCCCTGCCCTCCCTCTTTATCCTGATGGAGCAACAATAGTAGTAGTAATAACAACAACTGCTATCATGTAACTAACATGTAATGGGTGCATGGTGTTTGAGGCACTGTGCTAAGCCATTTCCATGTGTCATCATGTTTATTCTTCAGGACAGCCCTATTAGGTAGCTGCTTTTACTGATTCCATTTTATGAATGAATAAACTGTAAACTGCGGATGGTGACTTACAGCCATGAAATTTAAAGACGCTTGCTCCTTGGAAAGAAAGCTATGACCAGCCCAGACAGTGTAATAAAAAGCAGACACATCACTTTGCCTACAAAAGTCCATATAGTCAAATCTATGGTTTTTCCAGTAGTTGTGTATAGGTGTGAAAGTTGGACCATAAAGAAGGCTGAGTGCCAAAGAATTGATACTTTTGAATTGTGGTACTGGAGAAGACTTGAGAGTCCCTTAGACAGCAAGGAGATTAAACCAGTCAATCCTAAAGGAAATCAACCCTGAATATTCATTGGAAGGACTGATGCTGAAGCTGAAGCTCCAATACTTTGGCCACCTGATGCGAAGAGCAGACTCACTGGAAAAGACCCTGATTCTGGGAAAGACTGAAGGCAAGAGAAGAAGGTGGCAGAAGATGAAATGGTTAGATAGCATCAGCAACTCAATGGACATGGATCTGAACAAAGATAGTGGGGAGACAGTGGAGGATGAAGAGCCTGTCATGCTACAGTCCATGGGGTCACAGAGCCAAACACGACTTACTGATTGAACAGCTAAGAGCTGCAACAAACTGAAGCTTAGAAAGAAGATTAGTAATTTGCAGGAGGTCACACAACCGTAACTGTCAGAGTTTGGATTTGAACCCAGGTTTCTGCAATAGATAGATATAGCCTGAAAGCCAGCAAACAGTAGTGATCTTATAGCAAGACTGAGGAGGATGTATGGAGATCCTCTGAAAAGAATGAACACCCCAGCATAGGCATCTCTAAGAGTGGGACCCAGCGTTGGCTGTGGTCTCTCTCCAGCGTATGGATGCAGGGCCTTCCCTGGTGTCTAGAGCAGCTGAGGTCACCACTTGCAGTTCTTCCTGCCAGTCCACTAGGGCTCCGTCAGCTTTTCAGTCTCTGGCTGAGTCATCCATCAGCTGAGTACACAAACAAAACTCCCTCTCCAGCTGGGGAAAGGAGAGCTATAAATAATAACATTGGGGTTCCGCCTGGAACCAGATTCTCACAGGAGAGGACACTAGTGACTGCCAAGGTCCGTGAGTCTTCCTCTTTGCTAACTTCCAGGCCTGGTTTCTGCAGATCCACGTGCCTTGGCAAACTGAATGGGAGTGGTGCCCTCCGGAGGCCTCTAACATAGATCAGCCGACTCTGTGCCTAGGACCCATGGCAGAGCTGAGGCGCCTGTTTTTCAGAGAGGACAATAATGGCTTCAGGGCCACGCAACTCATGTGGGAAGCATACTTTATGGTTGGCTTGTACTCAGTTGTGTTCAACACTTTGTGACCCCACATCCTGTAGCCCACCATGTTCCTCGGTCTGTGAAATTCCTAAAGGAAATCAACCCTGAATATTCATTGGAAGGACTGATGCTGAAGCTGAAGCTCCAATACTTTGGCCACCTGATGCGAAGAGCAGACTCACTGGAAAAGACCCTGATTCTGGGAAAGACTGAAGGCAAGAGAAGAAGGTGGCAGAAGATGAAATGGTTAGATAGCATCAGCAACTCAATGGACATGGATCTGAACAAAGATAGTGGGGAGACAGTGGAGGATGAAGAGCCTGTCATGCTACAGTCCATGGGGTCACAGAGCCAAACACGACTTACTGATTGAACAGCTAAGAGCTGCAACAAACTGAAGCTTAGAAAGAAGATTAGTAATTTGCAGGAGGTCACACAACCGTAACTGTCAGAGTTTGGATTTGAACCCAGGTTTCTGCAATAGATAGATATAGCCTGAAAGCCAGCAAACAGTAGTGATCTTATAGCAAGACTGAGGAGGATGTATGGAGATCCTCTGAAAAGAATGAACACCCCAGCATAGGCATCTCTAAGAGTGGGACCCAGCGTTGGCTGTGGTCTCTCTCCAGCGTATGGATGCAGGGCCTTCCCTGGTGTCTAGAGCAGCTGAGGTCACCACTTGCAGTTCTTCCTGCCAGTCCACTAGGGCTCCGTCAGCTTTTCAGTCTCTGGCTGAGTCATCCATCAGCTGAGTACACAAACAAAACTCCCTCTCCAGCTGGGGAAAGGAGAGCTATAAATAATAACATTGGGGTTCCGCCTGGAACCAGATTCTCACAGGAGAGGACACTAGTGACTGCCAAGGTCCGTGAGTCTTCCTCTTTGCTAACTTCCAGGCCTGGTTTCTGCAGATCCACGTGCCTTGGCAAACTGAATGGGAGTGGTGCCCTCCGGAGGCCTCTAACATAGATCAGCCGACTCTGTGCCTAGGACCCATGGCAGAGCTGAGGCGCCTGTTTTTCAGAGAGGACAATAATGGCTTCAGGGCCACGCAACTCATGTGGGGAAGCATACTTTATGGTTGGCTTGTACTCAGTTGTGTTCAACACTTTGTGACCCCACATCCTGTAGCCCACCATGTTCCTCGGTCTGTGAAATTCTCCAGGCAAGAATACTAGAGTGGGTTGCCATGCCCTCCTCTAGGGGATCTTCCCTATCCAGGGATTGAACCCAGGTCTCCCTTATTGCTGTAGATTCTTTACCAGCTGAGCCACCAGGGAAGCCCAAAAATACTGGAGTGGGTAGCCTTTCCCTTCTCTAGGGGAACTTCCCAACCTGGGAATCAAACCAGGGTCTCCTGCATTGCAGATGGATTCTTAACCAACTGAGCTAAAAGGGAATCCATCTACCAGGTTACTGGTTTTGTCTCCTTTCCTCTTTCTCTTTCTGCCTGCCCCTCCGCCCCCCCATCCTCTCCCTCTAGAATTTCTCCCAGCATCTTTTTCTTTTTTTGAGTAGCTTCCACTTCCTCCAAAGGCTTAGTATCCTAAGGCCCGAGAAAGAAGAGGAGACATTTTTTTACCCAAGCATTTATTTAGTCATCTTTACTAACAAGACAGTTCTTTTCCTAGAAGGGATTCTTATTTTGCTTTTAAGGTCATATAATTTTCTACATTTAAAAAATATGTCCAACTTTGGGTGTTAATTATCCACTGTGTAGCCAATTATTTGGGCTCTTGGGACTTTATTAAGATGAGGAAAGGATAAATAGAGAATGATTGAACCCATACTCTGAAAGGAAAACTCAACAACTTTAATAACTTAAGACACACAATGGATTATGTGTTTTATACAGTGGGATTCATTCTGATATTAATTTTTTGTACTTTCTCATGAAGAAACTTTCACACTTTCTTAGCGAGGTATTCATTTTGGCCCTGGACTGGGCCAAGGTCCGTGAGTCTTCCTCTTTGCTAACTTCCAGGCCTGGTTTCTGCAGATCCACGTGCCTTGGCAAACTGAATGGGAGTGGTGCCCTCCGGAGGCCTCTAACATAGATCAGCCGACTCTGTGCCTAGGACCCATGGCAGAGCTGAGGCGCCTGTTTTTCAGAGAGGACAATAATGGCTTCAGGGCCACGCAACTCATGTGGGGAAGCATACTTTATGGTTGGCTTGTACTCAGTTGTGTTCAACACTTTGTGACCCCACATCCTGTAGCCCACCATGTTCCTCGGTCTGTGAAATTCTCCAGGCAAGAATACTAGAGTGGGTTGCCATGCCCTCCTCTAGGGGATCTTCCCTATCCAGGGATTGAACCCAGGTCTCCCTTATTGCTGTAGATTCTTTACCAGCTGAGCCACCAGGGAAGCCCAAAAAATACTGGAGTGGGTAGCCTTTCCCTTCTCTAGGGGAACTTCCCAACCTGGGAATCAAACCAGGGTCTCCTGCATTGCAGATGGATTCTTAACCAACTGAGCTAAAAGGGAATCCATCTACCAGGTTACTGGTTTTGTCTCCTTTCCTCTTTCTCTTTCTGCCTGCCCCTCCGCCCCCCCATCCTCTCCCTCTAGAATTTCTCCCAGCATCTTTTTCTTTTTTTGAGTAGCTTCCACTTCCTCCAAAGGCTTAGTATCCTAAGGCCCGAGAAAGAAGAGGAGACATTTTTTTACCCAAGCATTTATTTAGTCATCTTTACTAACAAGACAGTTCTTTTCCTAGAAGGGATTCTTATTTTGCTTTTAAGGTCATATAATTTTCTACATTTAAAAAATATGTCCAACTTTGGGTGTTAATTATCCACTGTGTAGCCAATTATTTGGGCTCTTGGGACTTTATTAAGATGAGGAAAGGATAAATAGAGAATGATTGAACCCATACTCTGAAAGGAAAACTCAACAACTTTAATAACTTAAGACACACAATGGATTATGTGTTTTATACAGTGGGATTCATTCTGATATTAATTTTTTGTACTTTCTCATGAAGAAACTTTCACACTTTCTTAGCGTAGGCTAAAATAATATTCTGGTTGTAGTTTGTTCAATTTATTGTTCTTTTCTTCCCACTTTTGGCTTATTCTCTCTACCTTCTTTTTTTAGGAAAATACGTATGAATACATTTTTTAAAAAAATTTTTTGGGGGTGTCGGGTTGGGGAGGGAGAGGGACGGGCGGGCCACTTCCATTGGTCTTTCATTTATCTGTTTTCATCCATCTTTGTTCTCTGGCCCGTGTGGGCCTCCCATCGCGGTGGCCTCTGTTGTCTCAGAGCACTGGCTCTGGGCGCATGCGCTCCAGAGCTCTGGCTCGGTAATTGGACACATCGGTCCAGCCGCTCTGCAGCACGTGAGATCTTCCCAGGCCAGGGGTCGAACCGGCGCCCCTTGCACTGCAAGGCAGAGTCCTTACCCACTGGACCACCAGGGAAGCCATTATGAATACATTTTTAAAAATTATTAATTTATTTGGCTGTGCCAGGTCTTAGTTGTAGTGGGATCTTCAATCTTTGCTGCAGCCTGCAGAATCTTTTTTAGTTGCAGCATATGAATTCCTTTTTGTGGCCCATGAGATCTAGTTCCCTGACCAGAGATTGAACCCAGGCTCCCTGCATTGGGAGCATGAAGTCTTGACCACTGGACCACCAGAAGGTCCTTCTGTCCCTTCCTTTATTCTTATTCCTTAATGTCTCCGCTAGAGGCAGATGCTGTCCTGTATCAAGCCCTTTGTGTTCTTTGAATTGAATTCTTAGTCTTTACCTCAGCAAGCATGCTCCAAATACCCTGTCTTTGTCTCAGAATTGATAAGGAGATGTGTCCTTCTTCCCTCTGTTCAGTAAACTGCAAGGGGCTACCCTGGTGGTCCAGTGGGTAAAGAGGCCGCCTTGCAGTGCAGGGTGCGTCAGTTTGATCCCTGGCCTGGTAAGATCCCACGGGCCGTGGAGTGACTGGACCAGTCTGTCCAATTACGAGCCAGTGCTCTGGAGCATATGCGCCTAGAGCCGGTGCTCTTCGGCAAGAGAGGCCACTGCAATGGGAGGCCCACACAGCCCAAAGAATAAAGATGGATGAAAATAAATAAATAAAAATCCAATAAAAGAGGCCAAAATTTAAAAAAAAAAGAATATATTAAAAAAGACTAAACTACAAGTTATAGAAACCCCAACTCAAGCTGGCTTAAGCAATGTGAAGGATTTCTTGGCTTCTGTGACGGGAGAAATCTGGAGGTTGAATGGATGTGGAGTGCTGCTTCGCCAGTGCTCTGAAGGTGAGTCACTTCATCTTAGGACAACGAGAAGGTTGTGGACTTCACATCTGTTTAGAAGAAACAAGATTGCTGTTTCTTCATGCCTTGTTCTTAAGAGCGAGAAAATGTTTCATGAAATGATGCCAAGCAACAATCATTATTACAGAAATGCAAATTAAAACCACAAGGAGGGGACTTCCCTGGTGGCTCAGTGGTAGAGAAGCTGCCTGCCAGTGTAGGAGATACGGGTTCGATCCCTGATCTGAGAGGATCTTACATGCCTCAAAGCAACTAAGCCCTTTAGGCACAACCACCAAAGTGCCTGTGTGCCCAGAGCCTGTGCACCCCAACAAGAGAAGCCACCACCATGAGAAATCCACATACTGCACCTAATGAGTAGCCTCCACTCACTATAACTAGACAAAAGCCTGTGCATCAGTGAAGACCTAGCATGGCCAGAAAATAAATAATAAATAAATAAAAATTTTAAAAATGCAACAAGGTACTTCCCTGATAGTCTAGTGGTTAAGACATCAGACTTCCATTGCAAGGGGGTATGGGTTTGATCCCTGGTCAGGGAACTAAAATCCTGAATGCCATGTGGTAAGGCCAAAAACACCACCCCCAAAACCAAAAACAATCCACCCTCTGTAACCCACAATGAGATACTGCTTCATATCTACCAGGGTGCTGTCATCCAACAGACAGAATAATAGAGGGTGAGGATGTGGAGAAGTAGAAACTCTCCTATGTTTATGATAGGAATGAAAAATGGGGTAGCCACTTTGGAAAACAGTTTTCAGCAGTTTATTAAAAATGTAAACATAAATTTACCACATGATCCATCCATTTCCAAGGCATAATTGAGAGACCTGAAAACATAGGTCCCCATAAAGACTGTTCATGGCAGCATTACTCATAATAGCCAGAAAGTCAGAACAAGCCAGGTGCCCATCAACTGATGAATGGAGAAACAAAATGTGGTCTGTCCTTACGATGAAGTATCATTTGGTGATAAAAAGCAGTGAGGGGGCTTCCCCTGGTGGTCCAGTGGATAAGGACACCGCCTTGCAGTGCAAGGGGTGCCGGTTCGATCCCTGGCCTGGGAAGATCCCACGTGCCGCGGAGCGGCTGGACCGATGTGTCCAATGACCGAGCTGGAGCTCTGGAGCGCATGTGCCCAGAGCTCACGCTCTGTGACAACAGACACCACTGTGATGGGAGGCCCGCAGGAGCCAAAGAACAAAGATGGATGAAAACAGAGAAATGAAAGACCAATAGAAGTGGCCCGCCCGCTCCCCTCCCTCCCCAACCTGACCCCTGCCCAAAATAAATAAATAAATAAATCTTTAAAAAAAAAAAAGCAGTGAGGTACTGGTACCTGCGACAATGCGGTGAACCTTGGAAACATGCTAAGTAGAAGAGGTCAGTCACCAAAGACCATGCATCGCATGATTCCCTGTGTGTGAAATGTTCAGGAGAGGCCTATGCCAAGATACAGGAAGTGGATTAGTGGTTGCCTGGGGCTTAGAGTGGGACTAGAGTTGACTATAAATGGGCATGAGGAGTCTTGTTGGAGTGATGGAAACGTTCTAAAAATATGGTAGTGATGGTTGTGCAGCTAAGTAACTTTCCTAAAGATCACTCAGTCATGTTGCTTGAAATGATTCATAGTATGTTAGAAAAAGAGAGGTGGTAAGGCCAAAAACACCACCCCCAAAACCAAAAACAATCCACCCTCTGTAACCCACAATGAGATACTGCTTCATATCTACCAGGGTGCTGTCATCCAACAGACAGAATAATAGAGGGTGAGGATGTGGAGAAGTAGAAACTCTCCTATGTTTATGATAGGAATGAAAAATGGGGTAGCCACTTTGGAAAACAGTTTTCAGCAGTTTATTAAAAATGTAAACATAAATTTACCACATGATCCATCCATTTCCAAGGCATAATTGAGAGACCTGAAAACATAGGTCCCCATAAAGACTGTTCATGGCAGCATTACTCATAATAGCCAGAAAGTCAGAACAAGCCAGGTGCCCATCAACTGATGAATGGAGAAACAAAATGTGGTCTGTCCTTACGATGAAGTATCATTTGGTGATAAAAAGCAGTGAGGGGGCTTCCCCTGGTGGTCCAGTGGATAAGGACACCGCCTTGCAGTGCAAGGGGTGCCGGTTCGATCCCTGGCCTGGGAAGATCCCACGTGCCGCGGAGCGGCTGGACCGATGTGTCCAATGACCGAGCTGGAGCTCTGGAGCGCATGTGCCCAGAGCTCACGCTCTGTGACAACAGACACCACTGTGATGGGAGGCCCGCAGGAGCCAAAGAACAAAGATGGATGAAAACAGAGAAATGAAAGACCAATAGAAGTGGCCCGCCCCCCCCCCTCCCCAACCTGACCCCTGCCCAAAATAAATAAATAAATAAATCTTTAAAAAAAAAAAAGCAGTGAGGTACTGGTACCTGCGACAATGCGGTGAACCTTGGAAACATGCTAAGTAGAAGAGGTCAGTCACCAAAGACCATGCATCGCATGATTCCCTGTGTGTGAAATGTTCAGGAGAGGCCTATGCCAAGATACAGGAAGTGGATTAGTGGTTGCCTGGGGCTTAGAGTGGGACTAGAGTTGACTATAAATGGGCATGAGGAGTCTTGTTGGAGTGATGGAAACGTTCTAAAAATATGGTAGTGATGGTTGTGCAGCTAAGTAACTTTCCTAAAGATCACTCAGTCATGTTGCTTGAAATGATTCATAGTATGTTAGAAAAAAGAGAGGGAAGAAGAAAAGAGAGAAGGGAAAAAAAAAAGAAGAGGGAGCGAGAGAATGTTCTCCTAAATGCCTCCAGCAAACCACTTTTTGGATTCATTCGCGCACGCTGTGACTTAGGGAGTGGCAAGCACTGACTGACCTGGGCCCTGATTCTGGGAAGAGAACGCCTATCCCTGGAGCTGGAGCTGTGCTCAGCTCTCCTGAAGCATGTGGGTTGTGGGTAGAGATTACCACCTAAGCAAAAATCAGGGTATCACAAGGAAGGCAGGCACAAAAGCTGAATGGGCAGGTGCTAGGGTGTCAACCACACCCAGGACTGACTGCTTGATACGGCAGCCCTGCCCCTGTTCCCCACGTTTGGTCTCTGAGTTCTCCGCCTGCTATGGCACAGGGAATGAGGGCTTATGGGGAGAATCACTTCTTGAGAATATGGAATCTCAGCTAGGGTGACCAACTGACCTGGTCTCCCTGGGATGGAATGGTTACCTGGGATGCAGGACTCAGGGTACTAACACTGGGGAAATCCTCCAACCAAAGCAAGAGAGATTGGTCACTCAATGACCTCACCAAATAGAAATATAGATGCACTCCTAATGAACTGATGGATTTTGGCATCCATGGCTACTAATGTCACAGAGGCAGTCATTGTGTGCCTCTGATGAACACCCAGTCAGCACCTCTTCTGAAATATATTTTTGGCACAAAAGTTGAACCTAAATATAAAGAAAGCTGTGGGTCTAACTATCAATTAATAGGAATTACAGAGGGCCACAGTGGATGTGAAGTGACTCCAGATAAGCATTCTGTAAGACAAATGACCAATGACCTAATTCTTCAACACATAAATTGGAAAGGAAAAAAAAACAGAAATGGAGGGAGGATCTGTAGTTTAAAAGACACTTAAGAAGCGTATCAACTGACTGCCATGTGCTAATCTAATTTTTAAAATATTTTATTTATTTACTTGGCTGCTCTGAATCTTAGTTGTGGCATGTGGGATCTTCAGTCTTCATTGTGGCACGCAGAATCTATTTTTTTTTTGTTTTTAGCTGTGGCATTTGAGATCTTTAGTCGCAGCATGTAAACTCTGAGTTGTGGCCTGTTCCCTGATTGGGGATCGAACTCAGGCCCCCTGCACTGGGAGTGCAGAGTCTTAGCTACTGGACCACCAGGGAAGTCTCTCAATTTTATTTGGATCCTGATTTGAAGAAATTAAGAGAGAGAGAGTCTGTGTGTCAGGAAATGCCTAACAGGATATTTGAAGATAGTAAGAAAGCATTGGTATATAAAAATAGATAAACAACAAGGATTTACAGTAGAACACAGCAAATTATATTCAACATCTTGCAATAACTTGTAATGAAAAAGAACCAGGAAAAAGTTTGTATGTATAATTGAATCATTTTGCTGTATACCTGAAACTAACACAATATTATAAATCAAATATACTTCGATTTTTAAAAATTACTGGTATAATGCTATATTTGTGGTTAGGTTTTCTCAAAAAGAGGACTTAGCTGTTAGATATACATACTGAAGTATTTATTTTCAAAATGGTATGATGTTTGGGTACTGCTTCAAAATAATCCGGGAGATAGTGGAAGAGGGGTAAAAATATAGCCAGCTTAGTCCATAGTTGTTCATTTTTGAAGCCAAGTGATGGTAGATGAGGGTTTGTTATACTGTTACCTTTTGAAGGATTGACGCGTTCTCTCACCAGAACAATTAAAACAGCAGCGTGGTGTTCTTGTCTGTGTGACCCTCCCTGCTTGGGGGCTACTCTTAATCACAAGTAGGCCAGGGTCTCGCCAGAATTTAGAGCTTCAAAGATCTGTGAATATTCCAAAAATCTGGGTGAAACACAAGGCCAACGTTTCCTTCTGCCAAATTAAAAGAAAACCAGGGACTTTCCTGGTGGTCCAGTGGCCAAGACTCTGCAGTCCCAACACAGGGGGCCAGGGTTCGATCCCAGGTCAGGGATCTGGATCCTACATGCTGCGACTCAGACACAGCACAGCCAAATAAATAAATGGAGTGGGTAGCCATCCCCTCCTCCAGGGGATCTTCCCAAGCCGGGGATGGAATCCAGGTCTCCCACGTTGCAGGCAGAGTCTTCACTGCCTGAGCCATCAGGGAAGCCCAAATAATAAATAAAATAAATGTTAGAAAAAAGAAAAGAAAAAGAAACAAAAACTTAAAATGCCTATCTACTCTCAGCATCATTTCTTAAAAGGGAGAGCATACTAATACCAGTAGTATCATTTCAGAAGAGTCTGGCCTTTCAGCTGGGCACAGTTTGCCTCATGCACACACTTGTTCTGTCCCTGTTTGTCAGTTCACCCTGAGACTGGCTCCACCAGCACCCTGGGGACAGGATGGGGGGCGAGGGCTGGCTGCTCTCACTTTCCTTCCTGATAATGAAGGAAGGACTTGGAGGCTGCTGTCATTACCATGCGTGGGGCTCTCAAACTTTCAGCCTCCAGGGGTTCAAGGAGGGTCCCCCAACCTGGGTTCCCTAGAACTCATGAATTCACTTCCTTTCTATTTAATCCTAAAAGTGTGTCTGTGGCAGGGAAGGGTATAATGCTATATTTGTGGTTAGGTTTTCTCAAAAAGAGGACTTAGCTGTTAGATATACATACTGAAGTATTTATTTTCAAAATGGTATGATGTTTGGGTACTGCTTCAAAATAATCCGGGAGATAGTGGAAGAGGGGTAAAAATATAGCCAGCTTAGTCCATAGTTGTTCATTTTTGAAGCCAAGTGATGGTAGATGAGGGTTTGTTATACTGTTACCTTTTGAAGGATTGACGCGTTCTCTCACCAGAACAATTAAAACAGCAGCGTGGTGTTCTTGTCTGTGTGACCCTCCCTGCTTGGGGGCTACTCTTAATCACAAGTAGGCCAGGGTCTCGCCAGAATTTAGAGCTTCAAAGATCTGTGAATATTCCAAAAATCTGGGTGAAACACAAGGCCAACGTTTCCTTCTGCCAAATTAAAAGAAAACCAGGGACTTTCCTGGTGGTCCAGTGGCCAAGACTCTGCAGTCCCAACACAGGGGGCCAGGGTTCGATCCCAGGTCAGGGATCTGGATCCTACATGCTGCGACTCAGACACAGCACAGCCAAATAAATAAATGGAGTGGGTAGCCATCCCCTCCTCCAGGGGATCTTCCCAAGCCGGGGATGGAATCCAGGTCTCCCACGTTGCAGGCAGAGTCTTCACTGCCTGAGCCATCAGGGAAGCCCAAATAATAAATAAAATAAATGTTAGAAAAAAGAAAAGAAAAAGAAACAAAAACTTAAAATGCCTATCTACTCTCAGCATCATTTCTTAAAAGGGAGAGCATACTAATACCAGTAGTATCATTTCAGAAGAGTCTGGCCTTTCAGCTGGGCACAGTTTGCCTCATGCACACACTTGTTCTGTCCCTGTTTGTCAGTTCACCCTGAGACTGGCTCCACCAGCACCCTGGGGACAGGATGGGGGACGAGGGCTGGCTGCTCTCACTTTCCTTCCTGATAATGAAGGAAGGACTTGGAGGCTGCTGTCATTACCATGCGTGGGGCTCTCAAACTTTCAGCCTCTCCAGGGGTTCAAGGGAGGGTCCCCCCAACCTGGGTTCCCTAGAACTCATGAATTCACTTCCCTTTCTATTTAATCCTAAAAGTGTGTCTGTGGCAGGGAAGGGAGTTGCAGGCTCAGGCAGGGCTTTCCTGCTGATGAAATGCTTTGTACTGGAGTGGAAAATAGCAGCTGGGCTCAGGGCGGCAAGGGCCCTCTGTCGGTGCTCGGCCAGTGGTGAGGTCACCTTCGAGACATCAGGGGAGTGGAGCTGGCCTTGCTGTTGGCATCCGTTGGCTCCCTGCCTGGGCCCCTGAGACCTGAGCTACCACCTCATGCAATGTGACTTGCTCCTTTTTCCTTCTCTTCCTCCTTTCTCTAGCATCCCACTTAACAAGGGGTTTTGCTTTTTTTTTCTTAAGGCAATAAATTTCAGGATCGGACATGAGTCCCCTTTTCCTTGAAACTCAGACACATGGAAGACAGGCTTTTAGGGGTGGAGAACTATTTGAAACTAGATAGTGGTGAGAGCTGTGCAATGTTATAAACGTAGGAAATGCCACTAATGGTAGACTATATGTCCTGTGTCCATTTTTCATTCATTCATTCGCTCAGTCATGTCTGACTTCTTGTGACCCTGGGGACTGCAGCCTGCCAGGCTCCTCTGTCCATGGGATTTCCCAGCCCAGAATCCTAGAGTGGGTTGCCATTCCCTTTTTCAGGGGATCTTGCTGACCCAGGGATCGAACCCACGTCTCCTGCGTTAGCAAGTGGATTCTTTATCCCGGGACCACCAGGTAAGCCTGAGGTTATGTGTTAAATTAAAAAAAACAAAACAAAACAGACTGTCCATCAGTTTCTCTTTGGAACAGAGTCTTAAAGACAATTCAATGTTAGGATATTAAAAATGGAAGAGATCTTAGAGGATATCTGGTCACCCTGGCATTTCATAGATTAAGTGTCCTGAGGTTCATCATGGGGAAATGATGGACCTCAGGACTCTCAAGACGACTCAACAATGTAGACAGAGGAATTTCACCCTTTACCATAGACTTGTTTCATAATTATGGTCTCTTGGACCTGGCCACTCTCAGATTATATGCAGCCTCCAGGGGTTCAAGGAGGGTCCCCCAACCTGGGTTCCCTAGAACTCATGAATTCACTTCTTTCTATTTAATCCTAAAAGTGTGTCTGTGGCAGGAAGGAGTTGCAGGCTCAGGCAGGGCTTTCCTGCTGATGAAATGCTTTGTACTGGAGTGGAAAATAGCAGCTGGGCTCAGGGCGGCAAGGGCCCTCTGTCGGTGCTCGGCCAGTGGTGAGGTCACCTTCGAGACATCAGGGGAGTGGAGCTGGCCTTGCTGTTGGCATCCGTTGGCTCCCTGCCTGGGCCCCTGAGACCTGAGCTACCACCTCATGCAATGTGACTTGCTCCTTTTTCCTTCTCTTCCTCCTTTCTCTAGCATCCCACTTAACAAGGGGTTTTGCTTTTTTTTTTTTCTTAAGGCAATAAATTTCAGGATCGGACATGAGTCCCCTTTTCCTTGAAACTCAGACACATGGAAGACAGGCTTTTAGGGGTGGAGAACTATTTGAAACTAGATAGTGGTGAGAGCTGTGCAATGTTATAAACGTAGGAAATGCCACTAATGGTAGACTATATGTCCTGTGTCCATTTTTCATTCATTCATTCGCTCAGTCATGTCTGACTTCTTGTGACCCTGGGGACTGCAGCCTGCCAGGCTCCTCTGTCCATGGGATTTCCCAGCCCAGAATCCTAGAGTGGGTTGCCATTCCCTTTTTCAGGGGATCTTGCTGACCCAGGGATCGAACCCACGTCTCCTGCGTTAGCAAGTGGATTCTTTATCCCGGGACCACCAGGTAAGCCTGAGGTTATGTGTTAAATTAAAAAAAACAAAACAAAACAGACTGTCCATCAGTTTCTCTTTGGAACAGAGTCTTAAAGACAATTCAATGTTAGGATATTAAAAATGGAAGAGATCTTAGAGGATATCTGGTCACCCTGGCATTTCATAGATTAAGTGTCCTGAGGTTCATCATGGGGAAATGATGGACCTCAGGACTCTCAAGACGACTCAACAATGTAGACAGAGGAATTTCACCCTTTACCATAGACTTGTTTCATAATTATGGTCTCTTGGACCTGGCCACTCTCAGATTATATGCAGCCACCAGACATGTTGTTTGCCTGCATTGTGTTTAATATTCAAAATTAATTGCCAATATTTAAAAGTGGCCAAATTCTGGGACTTCCCCAGCAGTCCAGTAGTTCAGACTGTGCCTTCCTATGCAAGGGGTGCAGGTCAGGGAATTAAGGTCCTGCATACTGTGGGGTGTACAGCCAAAAAAAAAACTAAAATTAAATAAAATTGAGCAAATTCACATAAAAATCCAGATTTTTAGCGTCTTTGAACAGAAAGCCCTGGCAGCCTGGGGTCCACGTTCCCGCACTGTAGTGACAGAAGCTGATGGGGACTATGTTCTCCCCACTTCTCCAGAGTTCCCGCTGTTTGCCTTGTCTCTCTCTCATCCTCAGGCCTGTGTTGTTTTTCTAATGCTCAGCCTGCTTTTGTCAGTTCTCCTGCCTGCCTGCCCTGGGAAAACAGAAGGCGGGCAGCCCTGCTTCAGCCTGAACTGGAGGACCGTGAGTCTCTGAACATTTTTCCTAGGTGCATTTTAGGTGATGGAGAACAGTTGGCCCTTTGTATCCGCAGTTTCCACATCTGTGAATTCAACCAACCATGGATCAAAACTATTCAGGGTAGGACTTCCCTGGTGGTCCAGTGGTTAAGACTCGACCCTTCCAATGCAAAGGATGGCGGATTCAATCCCTGGTTGGGGAATTAAAATCCCACATGCCTCTCTGTGTGGCCAAACCAAACCAAAAAAAAAAAACAACCCCTATTTCGGGGGAAAAAAAAATCCAGATAGTTCCAAAAAGCAAAACTTGAATCTGCTGCATGCTCTGGCAGCTGTTTACATAGCATTCACATTGTATTAGGTGTTATAAGTGATTGAGAGGTGATTCAAAGTATATGAGAGGATGTACCTAGGTAACATGCAGATACTATACCATTTTACATAAGGATTTGAGCATCCTTGGAATATGGTATCTGAGGGGCATCCTGGAAGCTATCCCCCATAGATACGGAGGGATGACTGTACAGGTGGTTCGGTACACACACCTGGAGTTCTGTTTATCTCATCCATTTCTGCTCCACCTGCATGGTGGCCCTGAGATCCTGTGGACTAGATCCTTTGGCTAAAGAACTTGCTTCTCTGTGGTGCCTTGTCTTTAAGAAATTGTTCCCATTCTACAGATGGGGAAACTACAAGAGAAACAAACAGGGATGTGTCCAAAGAAGAAACTCGCTTGAAGGCCTAGCACTTTGTTTGAATGGATGCACTCTTAGAGTGGTATCTCTGTATGATGGAATCTTACTCAGCCATAAAAAGGAATAAAGTTCTGTTACATGCCACAATATGGATGCACCCTGAAAACTATGCTAACCAAAGGACATGTTTCGTATGACTTGACTTATATGAGGTACTAGAAGAGGCAAATTCATAGAGGGAGAAAGTAGAACAAGGGTTACCAGGGACTGAGGGAAGTGGGGAACGAGGAGGTATTGTTAAACGAATGTAGAGTTTCTGTGAGAGGTGGCAGTTTTGGAAAAAGAAAGTGATTATGCTTGTGGGACATGCTGATTTTAATTAATGTCAAAGCACAGTTCATTTAAAAATGGTTAAAATGGTACATTTTATGTTACATATGTTTTATTCAAAAAAATTGTCAGTTGGCCCTTTGTATCCGCAGTTTCCACATCTGTGAATTCAACCAACCATGGATCAAAACTATTCAGGGTAGGACTTCCCTGGTGGTCCAGTGGTTAAGACTCGACCCTTCCAATGCAAAGGATGGCGGATTCAATCCCTGGTTGGGGAATTAAAATCCCACATGCCTCTCTGTGTGGCCAAACCAAACCAAAAAAAAAAAACAACCCCTATTTCGGGGGAAAAAAAAATCCAGATAGTTCCAAAAAGCAAAACTTGAATCTGCTGCATGCTCTGGCAGCTGTTTACATAGCATTCACATTGTATTAGGTGTTATAAGTGATTGAGAGGTGATTCAAAGTATATGAGAGGATGTACCTAGGTAACATGCAGATACTATACCATTTACATAAGGATTTGAGCATCCTTGGAATATGGTATCTGAGGGGCATCCTGGAAGCTATCCCCCATAGATACGGAGGGATGACTGTACAGGTGGTTCGGTACACACACCTGGAGTTCTGTTTATCTCATCCATTTCTGCTCCACCTGCATGGTGGCCCTGAGATCCTGTGGACTAGATCCTTTGGCTAAAGAACTTGCTTCTCTGTGGTGCCTTGTCTTTAAGAAATTGTTCCCATTCTACAGATGGGGAAACTACAAGAGAAACAAACAGGGATGTGTCCAAAGAAGAAACTCGCTTGAAGGCCTAGCACTTTGTTTGAATGGATGCACTCTTAGAGTGGTATCTCTGTATGATGGAATCTTACTCAGCCATAAAAAGGAATAAAGTTCTGTTACATGCCACAATATGGATGCACCCTGAAAACTATGCTAACCAAAGGACATGTTTCGTATGACTTGACTTATATGAGGTACTAGAAGAGGCAAATTCATAGAGGGAGAAAGTAGAACAAGGGTTACCAGGGACTGAGGGAAGTGGGGAACGAGGAGGTATTGTTAAACGAATGTAGAGTTTCTGTGAGAGGTGGCAGTTTTGGAAAAAGAAAGTGATTATGCTTGTGGGACATGCTGATTTTAATTAATGTCAAAGCACAGTTCATTTAAAAATGGTTAAAATGGTACATTTTATGTTACATATGTTTTATCACAATAAACACAATTTGAAGAAATAACAGAGAAAAATTGCTGTCGTCTATAGGAGGTTCCATGTGGTAACATTGCATTTTCCTCTTCTAGCACTGGTGCTAAATACAAAGAAAGAGGACCGACAATGTTAAAAAGTTCTGTTATCATCTAGGACACCTCTGAGGAGCGAGCAGCCGTTCCCTTCCAGTACTTAACAACAACAACCACTCATTCCTCACAGGGCGGCTGCCTCATTGCTCCCCTGTCCTTTGCCCTCCCGGAATCTTGCATTCACAGCGTTTAGGACAGTGGCAGTGTCTCATCTTTCAGGGTGGTGATCTGATGAATGTGTTTTCTCACTTGGCTGTCAGCATCGCAGGATCACGAGAGCAGGAACCGTGCCTGAGGTTTGGTTCAGCGTTAGATCCCCAGCACTGAGCTCAGGGCCTGGCAGGCAGTTAGAATCTCAAAAGATATTTCATGAACCGAAAGGCTAGAAGTTTGTAAAGCAGGCAGACTGGAGGTCAATGTGTCACCAGGGAAAACCCGTGTTCTGTGGCACCATGGTGCCCAGAGGGTACTTTCTTTATGATTTATACTGCTTGGGGTTATTTTCTTCCTTTCTGCTAGCCAGAGTCTCTCTTTACTGTTTGGAACCAAAGAAAACTACCTTATATAATCTCCCCAAGCCTCAGTTTCTTTACCTGTAAAAGAGGGGTGATAATATTTTGACTCTGTTGGGACAGTGTGCTCAGTCATGTCCAACCCTTTGTGACCCCACGGACTGTAGCCTGCTAGGCTCCTCTGTCCATGGGATTGTCCTGGCAAGAATACCGGAGTGAGTTGCTGTTTCCTCCCCTGGGGATCTTCCCAACCCAGGGATCAAACCCAGTCTCCTGAATTGCAGGCAGATTCTTTACCATTGAGCCACTTGGGAAACCCAATAATGGAAGGTAATGATAGTAGCTTCCATTTATTCATTTTAATAAGGATTCTACCAGTGAACTCCATCAGTGTTCACCAAGGCGATGAGTGTAAAGAGGAGAGAGACTGTGTATATTTCCTATCTTGCCAGAACAGATAACCACAGACTGAAGGGCTGAAAACAACCACAGTTATTCTCTTAACAGCTTCAGAGATCAGAAGTCCAAATTGTGTCAGCAGGGCTGCCTTCCTTCCGGAGGTTCTAGAGGGAAAAATTCAAGGAGGTCCATGTGGTAACATTGCATTTTCCTCTTCTAGCACTGGTGCTGGGTTATCATCTAGGACACCTCTGAGGAGCGAGCAGCCGTTCCCTTCCAGTACTTAACAACAACAACCACTCATTCCTCACAGGGCGGCTGCCTCATTGCTCCCCTGTCCTTTGCCCTCCCGGAATCTTGCATTCACAGCGTTTAGGACAGTGGCAGTGTCTCATCTTTCAGGGTGGTGATCTGATGAATGTGTTTTCTCACTTGGCTGTCAGCATCGCAGGATCACGAGAGCAGGAACCGTGCCTGAGGTTTGGTTCAGCGTTAGATCCCCAGCACTGAGCTCAGGGCCTGGCAGGCAGTTAGAATCTCAAAAGATATTTCATGAACCGAAAGGCTAGAAGTTTGTAAAGCAGGCAGACTGGAGGTCAATGTGTCACCAGGGAAAACCCGTGTTCTGTGGCACCATGGTGCCCAGAGGGTACTTTCTTTATGATTTATACTGCTTGGGGTTATTTTCTTCCTTTCTGCTAGCCAGAGTCTCTCTTTACTGTTTGGAACCAAAGAAAACTACCTTATATAATCTCCCCAAGCCTCAGTTTCTTTACCTGTAAAAGAGGGGTGATAATATTTTGACTCTGTTGGGACAGTGTGCTCAGTCATGTCCAACCCTTTGTGACCCCACGGACTGTAGCCTGCTAGGCTCCTCTGTCCATGGGATTGTCCTGGCAAGAATACCGGAGTGAGTTGCTGTTTCCTCCCCTGGGGATCTTCCCAACCCAGGGATCAAACCCAGTCTCCTGAATTGCAGGCAGATTCTTTACCATTGAGCCACTTGGGAAACCCAATAATGGAAGGTAATGATAGTAGCTTCCATTTATTCATTTTAATAAGGATTCTACCAGTGAACTCCATCAGTGTTCACCAAGGCGATGAGTGTAAAGAGGAGAGAGACTGTGTATATTTCCTATCTTGCCAGAACAGATAACCACAGACTGAAGGGCTGAAAACAACCACAGTTATTCTCTTAACAGCTTCAGAGATCAGAAGTCCAAATTGTGTCAGCAGGGCTGCCTTCCTTCCGGAGGTTCTAGAGGAGAATCCATTTCCTTGCCTTTTCTAGGATGGTTCTTTCTTTTTTAAGACTGCCTGTGTTCCTTGGCTCGTGGTCTCTCTGTCACTCCAACCTCAGCTCCGATTGTCACTCTCCTTCTCTGACGCTAACCCTCCTGGCTCTCTTGTATAAGGATCCTTGTGACTGCAGTGAGCCCATTTGGATAATCCATGGTAACCTCCTCATTGAAAGATCCTAACTCAGTCTGCAGACTCATTTTGCTGAGTGCCTTTTGCCATGTAAGGTAACACTTTTCTTTGGAGGGCTGTTATTCAGCCTACCATTCTATATGTCCAAAGTCTCGAATTATAATTATTTATGTGGTTACGTGGAAGATTCCAAGAAAAATAAATAATCTACCCTGCCTTCAGTGCTTATAATACTGTTGGGGAAATGAAACATTTACTAGTCCAGGAAGCTCCAGGTGGCGTGGTCAATGCTACCACGAGAGGCGAAGGTGCTGTTTTGAGAATATGAAGATGAGTGTAGGGATCCTTTCTTTTGCTGGGTTTCTCCTCTCCTCAGACCCATAGCTTACAACCTCATAGACTGTGTCTGCTGAGATTCAGGGGAGGAGGGGACCACCCTCCCAGGAAGGACGATGTGAATTTTATCTCCTAGATGTGTTTGACACAGCATTCTGGCCTTCTCCTCACAGGTAGTAGAAGCTTTGGGAAAGGCAAGGTGGCATCTCTTTACTAGATCAGCAGACGTCTTTGCTCTGTATGTTTTTTTTTTTTTTTTCAGGATTAAAAAAAATTATTTTTATTCCCATCATGCCTCTTTTATTTTTTTTATATTTATTTTCATCCATCTTTATTCTTTGACCTGTGTGGGCCTCCCACTGCAGCGGCCTCTCTCGTTGCAGAGCACCAGCTCTGGGTGGCATGCGCTCCAGAGTGCTGACTTGGACACACTGATCCAGCCACTCCACGGCATGTGGGATCTTCCTGGGCCAGGAATTGAACTGACACACCCTGCACTGCAAGGCGGACTCTTTACCCACTGGACCACCAGGGAAGCCCTGCTCTCTACTTTTATAGATCCCTGTGGTCTACGTGTTTATGTCTCTCCCAAATTCATATGTTGGAATCCTAACCCTCAGTGTGACAGCATTGAGAAGTGAGGGTGTTCAAGAGATGCTTCAGTCCATGGGCCACAAAGAATTCAACATGACTGAGCGACTTTCACTTCACTTGGGTCTTGAGGGCAGAGCCCTGGTGGATGGGATTAGTGTTCTTAGTGAAAACATGCCACAGGGACTTCCCTGGTGGTCCAGTGGCTAAGACTCTGCACTCCCAGCGCTGGGGATTGGGGTTCAATCCCTGCTTGGGGAACTAGATCCCATGTGCCACAACTAAAAATTCCACATGCAGCACTAAGACCTGGCGCAGCCAAATGAATAAATAAAAATACGTATTAAAAAAAAAAAAAGCATACCACAGTGGTTAAGAATATGCCTGCCAAGGCAGGGGGCACAGGTTTGATTCCTGATCCAGGAGAATTCCACATGCTGCAGAGCAACTAAGCCCGTGTGCCACAACTGCTGAGTCCTTACACCTAGAGATCATGCTCTGAACTAAGAGAAACCACTGCAATGAGGAGCCTGTGGACCGCAATAAGGAATAGTTCCTGTTTGCTACAAATAGAGAAAGCCCTCACACAGCAAGGAAGATCCAGAGCAGCCATAAATGAATAAATTAAAATTCAAACAAAAAAACAACAGTAACAGAGAGCTCCTCTGTCACCTTGGGCCTTGTGAGGACACAACAACTCTGCACCACTTACTGAGCATGCTGGTCCCCTGACCTCAGGCTTCCAGCCTCTAGAACTCCAGCCTCTGAAGTGATCTGTGCTGGAAACAATACGTTTCTGTTGTTTATAAAGCGCCCGTCTGTGGTGTTTTGTTATAGTGGTCCAACCAGACTAAGACTCTGATGATTTGGTAAATTTCATTTGGACTCCAGGGTTCTTAGCATTACTTTTGGCTTTGGGATTTGATAGGCAAGTTGATAGTTAAAAGGGAGTGAGTGGCAAGGGAGAAGGCATGTATCCCTCTTCCAACGTCCCGGAGCCCTGGAGAAATTGTGTCAGTTAGAAACAGGACATTACTTGATGGTCCAAAGAACAAGAAATCACCTGCTAGGTCATCCACCATAATACAGTGTGAGTTATTTCTGGAAAGCATGAAACCATGCCCTTCTTTGTAAAACACCACAGCCAACAGTAATACAGATGGTCTGTGAGTACTTTAACTGAGGTACTTAGAGGGGAGACTTACCACCATGTGTCGAGATGGACTTTCCTCAGCCCCCAAGCCCTCAGGTAAATGACTCTGTGTCTGTCATGTGGGTAGAATGAGTTTGGCCCTTCACTGAGGGCGGGGGGGCATTTTTGATTGATGTCTGTTCTGGGACCTGACCCATGAACTCTGCTTTCCCAGAATAAAAGTTGTGATGTGTCTCAGGATTACTTGATGTGTGTGAGCTATGTGCCAGATACAAAGGTCTTGAAACTTACTTATACATTGAATTAAAAAAATTTTAAACTATGTATTTATTTGGCCATGTTGGGTCTTTGTTGATGCATGCAGTTTCTCTAGTTGCAGTGAGCCAGAGCTTCTCTCTAGTTTCTCTGCCCAGGCTTCTCATCGCACACCTAGAGATCATGCTCTGAACTAAGAGAAACCACTGCAATGAGGAGCCTGTGGACCGCAATAAGGAATAGTTCCTGTTTGCTACAAATAGAGAAAGCCCTCACACAGCAAGGAAGATCCAGAGCAGCCATAAATGAATAAATTAAAATTCAAACAAAAAAACAACAGTAACAGAGAGCTCCTCTGTCACCTTGGGCCTTGTGAGGACACAACAACTCTGCACCACTTACTGAGCATGCTGGTCCCCTGACCTCAGGCTTCCAGCCTCTAGAACTCCAGCCTCTGAAGTGATCTGTGCTGGAAACAATACGTTTCTGTTGTTTATAAAGCGCCCGTCTGTGGTGTTTTGTTATAGTGGTCCAACCAGACTAAGACTCTGATGATTTGGTAAATTTCATTTGGACTCCAGGGTTCTTAGCATTACTTTTGGCTTTGGGATTTGATAGGCAAGTTGATAGTTAAAAGGGAGTGAGTGGCAAGGGAGAAGGCATGTATCCCTCTTCCAACGTCCCGGAGCCCTGGAGAAATTGTGTCAGTTAGAAACAGGACATTACTTGATGGTCCAAAGAACAAGAAATCACCTGCTAGGTCATCCACCATAATACAGTGTGAGTTATTTCTGGAAAGCATGAAACCATGCCCTTCTTTGTAAAACACCACAGCCAACAGTAATACAGATGGTCTGTGAGTACTTTAACTGAGGTACTTAGAGGGGAGACTTACCACCATGTGTCGAGATGGACTTTCCTCAGCCCCCAAGCCCTCAGGTAAATGACTCTGTGTCTGTCATGTGGGTAGAATGAGTTTGGCCCTTCACTGAGGGCGGGGGGGCATTTTTGATTGATGTCTGTTCTGGGACCTGACCCATGAACTCTGCTTTCCCAGAATAAAAGTTGTGATGTGTCTCAGGATTACTTGATGTGTGTGAGCTATGTGCCAGATACAAAGGTCTTGAAACTTACTTATACATTGAATTAAAAAAATTTTAAACTATGTATTTATTTGGCCATGTTGGGTCTTTGTTGATGCATGCAGTTTCTCTAGTTGCAGTGAGCCAGAGCTTCTCTCTAGTTTCTCTGCCCAGGCTTCTCATCGCAGTGGCTTCTCTTGTTGCAGAGCACTGGCTCTAGGTTGCTCCGGCTTCAGTAGCTGTGGCTCACAGGCTTAGTTGCCCTGCGTCATGTGAGATCTTCCCAGGCCAGGAATTGAACCTGTATACCCTATATAGGCAGGCAAGTTCTTAACCATTGGACCAGCAGGGAAGTCCTTGAATCTCATTTTTTCTCTCGAGTCTTTTTTTAAAAGAAAGATTTATTCACATATCATACAATTCACACTTCTAAAGTGAACAATTCAATTTTTTGTGTGTATATAGAGTCAGGCAGTCATAACTGCAAACAATTTTAGAACATTTGTTTCACCTCCTTACTCATTAAAAATCACTCCCCATTTCCTCCCAACCTACTTCCCCTAGCAACTGTTAATCTACTTTCTGTCTCTATGAATTTGCCCGTTCTGAACATTTCATATAAATGGTAATCATAAAATGTGCCGTCCTTTGTGACTGACTTCTTTCACTGAACATAATGTTTTCATAGTCCATCCATGTTGTAGTGAGTATCTGTATTTCATTCTTTATTATGGCATAATAATATTTCATTGTGTGAATATACATTACACATATGCTGTTTGTTTATCCATTCATCAGTGGATGGACATTTGGATATTTCACTTTTTAGCTATGAACAGAGAGTAAGTGAAGTGAAGGTGTTAGTCACTGAGTTGTGTCTGACTCTTTGTGATCCCATGGATTATAGCCCGCCGGGCTCCTCAGTCTATGGGATTTTCCAGGCAAGAATACTGGAGTAGGTAGCCATGTTCCCTCAGGAGGTCTTCCTGACAGGGGTTGAACCTAGGTGTCTGTCATGTGGGTAGAATGAGTTTGGCCCTTCACGGGGGGATTTGATTTATGTCTGTTCTGGGACCTGACCCATGAACTCTGCTTTCCCAGAATAAAAGTTGTGATGTGTCTCAGGATTACTTGATGTGTGTGAGCTATGTGCCAGATACAAAGGTCTTGAAACTTACTTATACATTGAATTAAAAAAATTTTAAACTATGTATTTATTTGGCCATGTTGGGTCTTTGTTGATGCATGCAGTTTCTCTAGTTGCAGTGAGCCAGAGCTTCTCTCTAGTTTCTCTGCCCAGGCTTCTCATCGCAGTGGCTTCTCTTGTTGCAGAGCACTGGCTCTAGGTTGCTCCGGCTTCAGTAGCTGTGGCTCACAGGCTTAGTTGCCCTGCGTCATGTGAGATCTTCCCAGGCCAGGAATTGAACCTGTATACCCTATATAGGCAGGCAAGTTCTTAACCATTGGACCAGCAGGGAAGTCCTTGAATCTCATTTTTTCTCTCGAGTCTTTTTTTAAAAGAAAGATTTATTCACATATCATACAATTCACACTTCTAAAGTGAACAATTCAATTTTTTGTGTGTATATAGAGTCAGGCAGTCATAACTGCAAACAATTTTAGAACATTTGTTTCACCTCCTTACTCATTAAAAATCACTCCCCATTTCCTCCCAACCTACTTCCCCTAGCAACTGTTAATCTACTTTCTGTCTCTATGAATTTGCCCGTTCTGAACATTTCATATAAATGGTAATCATAAAATGTGCCGTCCTTTGTGACTGACTTCTTTCACTGAACATAATGTTTTCATAGTCCATCCATGTTGTAGTGAGTATCTGTATTTCATTCTTTATTATGGCATAATAATATTTCATTGTGTGAATATACATTACACATATGCTGTTTGTTTATCCATTCATCAGTGGATGGACATTTGGATATTTCACTTTTTAGCTATGAACAGAGAGTAAGTGAAGTGAAGGTGTTAGTCACTGAGTTGTGTCTGACTCTTTGTGATCCCATGGATTATAGCCCGCCGGGCTCCTCTGTCTATGGGATTTTCCAGGCAAGAATACTGGAGTAGGTAGCCATGTTCCCCTCCAGGAGGTCTTCCTGACAGGGGTTGAACCTAGGTCTCCCACATTGCAGGCAGATTCTTTACCATCTGAGCCACAAGAGAAGCCCTGAACAGAGAGTGAGGGTACTATATTCATGTACAAGTTATTATGTGGCCGTATGTTTTCAATCCTCTTGAGTATACACCTGGTGCAGACTGAGTCATATATTAACAGTAGCTCTAATTTTAACCTTTTTTTATTTATTTATTCTTTATTTTAAAGGTTTTACAGAGTTTTGTTGTTCACAGACATGTATGTTCCCAGATCAGTCATATGCATATCCATGGTCCCCACCCCCCTAGTTCCCCCCATCCCACCCCTCCAGACCATCGCCCCAAGCCATTGTAAGCACTCCTATTCCCTTAGCACAGTGAAACTAGCTATCTTTTCCACACATAACAGTATAGGTTTCCATGTCACTCCCTCTATGCTTCCCCCTCCCTATTTCTTCCCCACAATGTCCCTATGTCTATGCTTTGTCTGTTTTTCCATGAGTTCACTGCATGTGTTATCAAGACTATCCTACTAGATTCCATATATGTGTGTTAGTATACTGTATTTGTCTTTCTCTTTTTGACTTACTTCACTTTTTATGATAGGTTCTAGAGCCAGCCACTTCATTAGGACTGAGTCTTCTGCATTTCTTTTAACAGCTGAGTAGTATTCCATTGTATATATGTACCAGAACTTCTGTGTCCATTCATTTGTCGATGGACATCTAGGTTGCTTCCAAGTTCTGGCTATTGTATAGAGAGCTGCAATGAACATTGGGGTACAGGTGCTTCTTTCAGTATTACTCGATATGATTGAAATTAAGGTATCTTCACAGGTATCTGAGAAAATATAGGCAACTTTTGACTAAAGCTCATAAAATTAATTTATATTCCTCTTTACTAAACGATTTAATGCATTTTGTAAACTATAGAGGTCCCAGTTGTCATATCCTTGTATCAGAAGCACAAGAATGTTTTAAAAAGAATGTCATAGTCTGGATTTTGATTTAGTTTCATGCATGATTTTGAAAGCCTTGTTGTAGAGTATGTGTGTATTTAGTGTATGTTAATTAATAAAACTGAATAGTTTTAATGTCTTTAAAAAAAAATAGTAATTTTAACCTTTTGCAGAAGAAACTCCAGTCTGCCTTCCAAAGTGGCTGAACCATTTGACATTCCCACTAGCAAGGTATGGGGGTTCACATTTCTTTACATCTTCAGCGACAATTGTTATTTTCTATTCTTGTTGCTGTCGGTTTTATTTGTTTTATGGTCCTCTTTGTGAATCTGAAGTGGTACGTGGTTTTGATTTGCAGTTCCTTGATGGCTAATGATCTTGGGCATCTTTTCATGTGCTTATGGGCTGTATATCTTCCTTGAAGAAATCTCCATCCACACCCTTTACCCATTTTGTAATTTGTTCATTTAATCTTGAATGGTCTCCTAAACAACTGCATGTAGTTACAGGTGGGAGCCACTAATAGGATCATTACTGCCTGTGCGACCTCTGTAGTTGATCGCCTGGCTTTCAACATGCCCTTCACCATGTGTTAGTACATGACCTAGACCACTCTCTCCAGGATCTCATTTTTTTGCTTTCCTATTAGGATAGAAATATTAGGGACATCTTAGGGTTGTTGTAAGGATCTAAAAAGGCAACTCATGTCAAAGACTTAGGAAGACTTAATAGTGAAAAGTGTGAAAGTCACTCAGTCATGTCCAACTCTTTGGGACCCCATGGACTGTAGCTCTCTAGGCTCCTCTGTCCATGAGATCCTCCAAGCAAGAATACTGGAGTGGGTTGCCATTCCCTCCTTCAGGGGATCTTCCAAACCCAGGGAATGAACCTGTGTCTCCTACATTGCAGGCAGATTCTTTACCATCTGAGCCACTAGGAAGTTGCATTTAGAAAATTCAGGCTTATTACTGAGGATGTTCAGGGCAACAGCTTCCTGGCGAATTTCCATGGCTGGATCTTACCTGTGACAAAATATACTCCATGGTTAAAAAAAATGGCACACCATGACTGAAGTTCATGTTGATGTCAAGATTACTGAGGGTTGTTTGCTTCATCTGTTCTGTGTGTGTTTTACTAAAAAATGCAACAATCAGATCTGGAAGATCTCTTCTACCTGCACCAGCAGATCAACTAGATGTGCAAGAGGGTGATGGAAATCATGACCTGAGAGGTGCAGACAAATGACTTGAAGAAGGTCATCAATAAATTGATTCCAGAGCCTTCTTGGTGGTCCAGTGGCTAAGAATCCACCAATGCCTGCCAGTGTAGGGGATGCCACTTCAATCTCAGGTCAAGGAAGATCCCGCCTTCTGAGGGGCAACTATACTCATGTCCCACAGCTACTGAGCCTACATCCTGGAGCCCAAGGAACTGCAGCTACTGAAGGCCATGCACCTAGTCTGTGCTCTGCAACAATCTGAAGTGGTACGTGGTTTTGATTTGCAGTTCCTTGATGGCTAATGATCTTGGGCATCTTTTCATGTGCTTATGGGCTGTATATCTTCCTTGAAGAAATCTCCATCCACACCCTTTACCCATTTTGTAATTTGTTCATTTAATCTTGAATGGTCTCCTAAACAACTGCATGTAGTTACAGGTGGGAGCCACTAATAGGATCATTACTGCCTGTGCGACCTCTGTAGTTGATCGCCTGGCTTTCAACATGCCCTTCACCATGTGTTAGTACATGACCTAGACCACTCTCTCCAGGATCTCATTTTTGCTTTCCTATTAGGATAGAAATATTAGGGACATCTTAGGGTTGTTGTAAGGATCTAAAAAGGCAACTCATGTCAAAGACTTAGGAAGACTTAATAGTGAAAAGTGTGAAAGTCACTCAGTCATGTCCAACTCTTTGGGACCCCATGGACTGTAGCTCTCTAGGCTCCTCTGTCCATGAGATCCTCCAAGCAAGAATACTGGAGTGGGTTGCCATTCCCTCCTTCAGGGGATCTTCCAAACCCAGGGAATGAACCTGTGTCTCCTACATTGCAGGCAGATTCTTTACCATCTGAGCCACTAGGAAGTTGCATTTAGAAAATTCAGGCTTATTACTGAGGATGTTCAGGGCAACAGCTTCCTGGCGAATTTCCATGGCTGGATCTTACCTGTGACAAAATATACTCCATGGTTAAAAAAAATGGCACACCATGACTGAAGTTCATGTTGATGTCAAGATTACTGAGGGTTGTTTGCTTCATCTGTTCTGTGTGTGTTTTACTAAAAAATGCAACAATCAGATCTGGAAGATCTCTTCTACCTGCACCAGCAGATCAACTAGATGTGCAAGAGGGTGATGGAAATCATGACCTGAGAGGTGCAGACAAATGACTTGAAGAAGGTCATCAATAAATTGATTCCAGAGCCTTCTTGGTGGTCCAGTGGCTAAGAATCCACCAATGCCTGCCAGTGTAGGGGATGCCACTTCAATCTCAGGTCAAGGAAGATCCCGCCTTCTGAGGGGCAACTATACTCATGTCCCACAGCTACTGAGCCTACATCCTGGAGCCCAAGGAACTGCAGCTACTGAAGGCCATGCACCTAGAGTCTGTGCTCTGCAACAAGAGCAGCCACCACAACAAGAAGCCTCACATGTCATGAGAGAAGAGGAGCCCTGCTCGTCACAACTAGACAAAGCCCACACATAGCAACAAAGACCCAGTCCAGCCACAAAGAAAGAAATAAAAATTAAAAAATGGATTCTGAACAGAATTGGAAAAGACATAGAACATTCTTGCTCATCTATCCACTCCATGATGTCTTTGTTAGAAAAGTGAACATGCAGAGGATGCCCAGGTTTGAATTAGAAAACCTCACGGAACTACGTGGTGGGGTAGCAGTTCTGGAAGAGCTGTCGGGGATGAGGCAGGTGCTGAAGCCAAGCAGACTGAGGCAGAGGAGCCGCCACTCCAAGCATCTGTTTCAAGTTCAGGCTTTTAATGTTTAAAGTTCAGGCAAGAATAGATCTTATTTGTGACATTTTTTGGTGATCATTCTTTTTAGATAATTTGACATCTGGTTGGATTACATGTTCTGATTTGATAGTAATGTGAATTCTTCTGGAAAAAAAACCCCGAAATCAGAATAATGCAGTCATAAAATCGTCACCAGCTTATTCAGGCAGAGAAAAGCGATAGCACTTCACCACCCAGGATGTGTTCATTTCACTTTGGGTGGGTTTTTGAGTCATAGGATCTTTCCATACAACCCTGGCAGGCTGTCCCTGTTTGGCACGGCTTCTCTGAGAACCTCAGAAAGCTAACTGGGGAAAAAACAATGAAGAAAGACAAAGATCCAGGGAGGCTCCCTCTTCTGGAACCACTATTTAGGATTTCTGTGTAGTTCCCCCATAGAAACATTAGGTGTCACCGTTGAGTCGTCAGCGGCCAGTTTCTCAGCAGTTGACAGAATGCATCCTTTCCCAAGGGTTTCTGGCCCTCTAATCCAGTTTGGAGGCATTACCAGCACTCCTGGTCCCAACACAGTGTGAGTAATCAGATTCTCTTTTACGGAGTCTAGCATTGCCCCTAAAGAAGAGGGCTCACAGCGGCTGGATAAACTTTGAGTGTGAAAATGGGCTCCATGACTGTGACTGTGCAAGTGACTTCTCTGTTCTTGAGAAGGTGGTGACGACGTATGGATGGGGCTTCCCCGGTAGCTCATTGGGTAAAGAGTCTGCCTGCAGTGCCAGAGACGTAGGAGACTCGGGTTCGATCCATCCCTGGGTCTGGAAGATATCCCCTGGAGGAGTGCATGGCAACCCACTCTGGTATTCTTGCCTGAAGACTCCCATGGACAGAGGAGCCTGGTGGGGTCGCACAGAGTCAGACACGACTGAAGTGACTATGACTGTGCTTGCACACATGATGTAAGGATAAGAATTTGTGCAAATGCCCTACCAGCTCAGAGCCCCTTTCTCCTGGAGTTCTCTGCACTGCCCTGTCTCGTGGGCTCACACCTGTGTCTACACTAGGCCGTGAACGACTGTGTGCACCAAAGGGGCTGGGACTCTCTTTTTCCCCCCCTTCCTCCCTCCCTCCCTTCCTGTCTCCTTTTCTTTCCTTCCTTCCTTCCTCCCTCCTTCCCTCTCTCTCTTCCTTCTTTCCATTCCATACGTATTGAGTACATACTAAGTGCCAGACACTGGAGCTAAGCCAGAGAACAGAAGAGGAAATTTCTCTTCCTTTGGAGAATTGACATTCTAATTCCTTATTTGTCTGTAAATTTTCAGCACCTAGCACATCTACCGCACTGCTTTCATGGCTTGGTGTATACTCTTTTAGTTTTTCTCCTATGTATATACTAACATGATATATAATATTTAAATTTTAGGTGGAAATGATATCATGCACTAATACTATTCTGTAACCTTTCCCCCAGCTTAATAGTGTCTCATGGCCATCTTTCCATGTTTGAATATGAGAGTCTACTTCAGGGTTTACATGTCCCCCGATGCTATTTGGAGTCACTCTGCCCCTTGGAATCTAGGAAAGGTTGGCCTGAACCCAAGTTCATTCCCTATAGATTCTCAGAGTCAGGTCAGGTGAATGGTGAATGGGCCAAGGTGTTCATGTTCTTTTTTTTTTTTTTTTGCTTTTCCCAATCATGCCTCTTTTATTTATATTTAGTTTCATCCATCTTTTTATTCTTTGGCCTGTGTGAGCCTCCCATTGTAGTGACCTCTCTCATCGCAGAGCACTGGCTCTGGGCTCATGCTCCAGAGCGCTGGCTCGTAGTTGGACACACCGGTCCAGCTGCTCTGTGGCACATGGAATTTTCCCGGGCCAGGGGTTGAACCGGTGCCCTTGCACTGCAAGGCAGACTCTTTATCCATTGGACCACCAGGGAAGCCCTGTTCATGTTGTTATGGTTACTTCTGCTCCCTGTTCATGCTTCTGCTCGATTTTTTTTCCAATTTATTTAATTAATCTCCTACTATTGGACATTTAGGTTGTTTCCAGCCTTTTCTCTCTTGCTTCAGATGGTAAAGAATCTGCCTGCAGTGTAACAGACCCAGGTTTGATACCTGGGTCGGAAAGATTCCCTGGAGAAGGGAATGGCTACTCACTGCAGTATTCTAGCCTGGAGAATTCCATGAACAGAGAAACCTGGTACACTACAGACCGAGGGACTGCAAAGAGTCAGATCCGACCGAACAACTAACACTTAAACTTTCAGTCTTTTCCTATCACAAACAGTGCTGTCGTGAAAAAGCCTGTTCATCTTTTATGTGTGGTGAATAAATTGTTGTAAGTGGCATTGGTGGGTCAATTTAACAGTATGAAGCTTCCACAAGACTCTTAACCTCATTCATCAGAGGGCAGACAGAATGAAAAGCACAATCACAAAAAACTAACCAAACTGATCCCCGTTTTGACCACAGCCTTGTCATGGAATAAAAATGAGTTTTTATCTTTAGTTTTCTCCTATGTATATACTAACATGATATATAATATTTAAATTTTAGGTGGAAATGATATCATGCACTAATACTATTCTGTAACCTTTCCCCCAGCTTAATAGTGTCTCATGGCCATCTTTCCATGTTTGAATATGAGAGTCTACTTCAGGGTTTACATGTCCCCCGATGCTATTTGGAGTCACTCTGCCCCTTGGAATCTAGGAAAGGTTGGCCTGAACCCAAGTTCATTCCCTATAGATTCTCAGAGTCAGGTCAGGTGAATGGTGAATGGGCCAAGGTGTTCATGTTCTTTTTTTTTTTTTTTTGCTTTTCCCAATCATGCCTCTTTTATTTATATTTAGTTTCATCCATCTTTTTATTCTTTGGCCTGTGTGAGCCTCCCATTGTAGTGACCTCTCTCATCGCAGAGCACTGGCTCTGGGCTCATGCTCCAGAGCGCTGGCTCGTAGTTGGACACACCGGTCCAGCTGCTCTGTGGCACATGGAATTTTCCCGGGCCAGGGGTTGAACCGGTGCCCTTGCACTGCAAGGCAGACTCTTTATCCATTGGACCACCAGGGAAGCCCTGTTCATGTTGTTATGGTTACTTCTGCTCCCTGTTCATGCTTCTGCTCGATTTTTTTTCCAATTTATTTAATTAATCTCCTACTATTGGACATTTAGGTTGTTTCCAGCCTTTTCTCTCTTGCTTCAGATGGTAAAGAATCTGCCTGCAGTGTAACAGACCCAGGTTTGATACCTGGGTCGGAAAGATTCCCTGGAGAAGGGAATGGCTACTCACTGCAGTATTCTAGCCTGGAGAATTCCATGAACAGAGAAACCTGGTACACTACAGACCGAGGGACTGCAAAGAGTCAGATCCGACCGAACAACTAACACTTAAACTTTCAGTCTTTTCCTATCACAAACAGTGCTGTCGTGAAAAAGCCTGTTCATCTTTTATGTGTGGTGAATAAATTGTTGTAAGTGGCATTGGTGGGTCAATTTAACAGTATGAAGCTTCTACAAAACTCTTAACCTCATCCATCAGAGGGCAGACAGAATGAAAAGCACAATCACAAAAAACTAACCAAACTGATCACGTGGACCACAGCCTTGTCTAACTCAATGAAACCATGAGCCATGCTCTGTAAGGCCATCCCAGTAGATGGGTCATGGTGGAGAGTTCTGACAAGCTGTGGTCTGCTGGAGAAGGGAATGGCCAGCCACTTCAGTATGCTTCCCTTGAGAACTCCATGAGCAGTATGCAAAGGCAAAAGGATATGGTGCTGAAAGATGAACTACTCGGGTTGGTACGTACCCAATATACTACTGAAGAAGAATGGAGTAATAGCTCCAGAAGGAATGAAAAGACTGAGTCAAAGCAGAAACACCCAGTCATGGATATGTCTGGTAGTGAAGGTAAAGTCTGATGCTGCAAAGAACAGTATTGCATAGGAGCCTGGAATGGTAGGTCCATGAACCAAGGTAAATTGAAAGTGGTCAAGCAGGAGAGGGCAAGAATGGACATTGTGATATCTATGAATACTAGTAAATTCCCTTCACAGAAACTATGCTAATTTTCATTCCCAATAGGATGTGTTACAACTTGTGATCTTTGCTCAACTGTGCAAACACACACACCCACACATGTATTTCTCTCTTTTTTTAAAATAATATATATTTTTAAATTTTATTTATTTATTTATTTTTGGCTATTCTGAGTTTTCACTGCTGCCGCACACTCTTCTCTAGTTGCAGGGAATGAGGGCTACTCTCTAGTTGAGGTGAGCAGGCTTCTTGTTGTGGTGACTTTTCTTGTGGAACTCAGGCTCTAGGGCACACAGGCTCAGTAATTGTGGCTTATGGGCTTAGTTGCTACACAGCATGTGGGATTTTCCCAGATCAGGGATCAAACACGTGTTTCTTGCATTGGAAGGTGAGCTCTTTACCACTGAGCTACCAGGGAAGCCCCTATATTTCTTTCTTTTCCTTTTTTTTTTTTTTTTGGTGAATTGTTGATCTGCAGAGCTTTTTACATGTCAGAGAAACTATCCATTTGTAGCTTAAAGTATAGGTATTTTTTATTAGTTTATTATTAATTTTCATATCATCCTTTTAAAAGTAAACAGCTGCTTAGTATTCCATAAATAATTTTAAGTAGTCTCTGATTGTTAGACATCTTGGTTGTTTTCAAATTTTGGCTGTTATAAATGACACAGTTCTTTCTGCTGATCTGTAGTGCATCTCTTTTTTTGCAGAGTGGATATTTTTGTTTTGTTTGTTTCTTTGTTTAAAATTTGGCCTCTTTTATTGATTTCTTATCCATTTATTTTTACCCGTCTTTACTTTTGGCATGTCTGGGCCTCCCATTGCAGTGGCCTCTCTCGTTGCAGAGCACTGGCTCTGGGCGCATGCGCTCCAGAGCACTGGCTTGCAGTTGGACACACCGGTCCAGCCACTCCACGGCACGTGGGATCTTTCCGGGCCAGGGATCGAACCTGTGTCCCCTGCACTGCAAGGCAGACTCCTTACCCACTGGGCCACCAGGGAAGCCCTGCAGTGCGTCTCTTAATGCTGAATTCCTGAAAGTGGAATTGTTTGATGAAAGAATATTGACCTTAAAGAGCCTTTTGATACATGTAGGGCATTGGATGTTATATATATATTTTTGGATGTTATATTTTAAAAATCTTTTATTTATTACTTAGCATTTATTTATTTTAACATGTATTTATTTTTTTGTCTGCCCTGGGTCTTAGTTGCAGTATGTGGGCCCTTGGTCTTAGCTGCAGCAGTTGAGTTCAGTCACTGAGTCGTGTCCGACTCTTTACGACCCCGTGGACTGCAGCAGGCCAGGCTTCCCTGTCCTTCCCCATCTCCTGGCGCTTGCTCAGACTCATGTCCGTTGAGTCAGGGATGCCATCCAACCGTCTTGTTCTCTGTTATCCTGCCTTCAATCTTTCCCAGCATCAGGGTCTTTTCCAATGAGTTGGCTCTTTGTCTCAGGTGGCCAAAGTATTGGAGCTTCAGCCTCAGCATCAGTCCTTCCAATGTATATTCAGGGCTGATTTCCTTTAGGATTGACTCGTTTGATCTCCTTGCAGTCCAAGGGACTCTCAAGAGTCTTCTCCAGCACCACAGTTCAAAGGCATCAATTAGTTGTGGCACATGGGATCTAATTCTTTCAACAAGGGTTGATCCCAGGCTCCTTGCTTTGGGAGCTTGATGTCCTAGCCACTGGACCACCAGGGAAGTCCCTCTTCTTATTATTTAAAAACAAAAAATATTTGGTAGTTAAGAAAAAAATGCTCCATGTCCCAGTTGCCCATCCACTTAGACTGGCCAGTCCAATCTATCCTTCTGCCTGCTTCTACTTGCTCTGTATTACTTGAAGCAAATCATTTAATCTTTAAAGATGGAAGGATGTAGAGAGATGCTATCTTTAGATGAGAAGTTCACCATCTCTCTCCCCAGTTCTTCTAGATAGTGGCCATGGAAAGTTACCCAACGATGCTGCTTAGAGGCCTTCCTATTGGAGGCTGCTGTGGGGGTGAACGTTGAATCCCATTTGCATGCCCCTTCCCTGGAGCTCTGCTCTTGATTTGCAGACAGGACAAAATGTTCACCCACATGGATGACTCAGCTTGCCCTGGGCCTCTTTGGTTCACTACAAAATCCCCACAGACCCAAAAGCTTTGCTTAAACCATAAGTTTTCACTTACTTTTTATTTATACCAGAGGCAGGCAGGAAATTGCAGTTGGTCCATGAATCACACAGGAATCTTTCCTCTGTCTTTTCCCATTTGGATGTTGCTTCCTTGAACAATATCCTAGTGGACAGCTTACCCTGTGGGGTCTTGACTTTGTGGGCATTGGTATCTGGCTGGTGGGTGGGGGGGGGCACTTTCTGTTTCATGGCTGAGCCCCTGAGCCTCAGGGCATTTCTCAGGGCCTACCGGGGACCCTCCAGGCCATATTCTGACAGGCTTCCAGTCTCCATCCTCAGTTGGCTTCCCCCTGGGGGTACCAGGCACTGCCAGGGGTGGCGGGGGGTGGGGGGAGGGCAGGCATTGCCAGCCAGTCCCCACTTCCTCATTTGTGCAGCTCCATTTATTGCCAAGACGGCTGCTAGCCCTCAGGATGTAGGAGGCAGAGAGCCCATAGGGGTGCAGCAGTCTCCACAGTGGCTGCTGGCAGCCGGGCTCTCTCTGCACAGATGATCTGACCCGGTGCCAGCCACCGGTGTACCCAGTGCCGGGGCCTTACCCACCTAGCTCACTGAAGCCTCCAGTGCCCTGCAGAGGGGCATTTCATTGTTCTGATTTTACCCAAGAGGCTCTCAGAGAGACCACGAGACTCAATGAAAGTTACATAACTTGAGCAAGTCCCAGTACTGGGATTCTGAGTTTTATTTGTTTTTGACTGTGCTGGGTCTTTGTTGCTGCACAGTTCTCTAGTTGCAGTGTGTTGGGGCTACTCTCTAGTTGCAGTGAGTGGGGGCTACTCTCTAGTTGCGGTGCATGGATGTCTCCTTGCAGTGGTTTCTCTTGTTGCAGAGTATGAACTCGAGACGTGCAGGCTTGGTAGTTGTGGCTTATGGGCCTAGTTGCCCCGCGGCATATGGGATCTTCTTGGACTAGGGATTGAACCCATGACCCCTGTGTTGGCAGGCAAGTTCTTGGATCACCAGGGAAGTTCTGTACTGGGATGTCAAATCCAGGTCCTCAAGCTGGAATTTTGACTCTCAGGCCCTCATTCTTACTTTTTGATTCATTTTTTTAGAACAAATAAATCAGGTAGGTATCATAGCAGAAAGGCTGCCAAATTAAATCCCTCTGAGGCCCAACCTGGGGGATCCAAGGGCAGTAAGGTCAGGTTGGGGGATGGCATGAGCATTAGCTAACAACAGTTTTCCAGGTACAAGTGGATTCTAGGCGATGGAGGCTTCTAGAGGCAAAGTCTGCTTGTAAGGCATGGCTTCCAGCCTCTTTGAGCTGCTGTCTGTATTACCAAGTCCAGGCTTGAACTGATGGCCACGCCACAGGCCAGTAAATAGAGACATGAGTTGTTGGGGCAAAGGAATAGCAACTTTATACAGAAAGCCAGCAAACTGAGAAGATGGCGGGTTAGTGTCCCAAAGATCCACCTTACCTGAGTTGGAATTCAGGTTTAAAAACATTTAAGCTTTTATACACAAGGGGAGGAGAGAAAGTTCTGACCTGGTCAGACTGTGGAGAAGTGTTCATTTCTTCCTTCTTTCAGTCATTCACAGATAGGCCTGGTCGGGAGGCTTTCTAGAAGCCAAACAAAGGTGTTTTAGCTTAACACTCCTTATATGAGAGGCAGGGTTCTCAGAGATGGGCCATTATGGACGATTTAATCTTATGGGCAACATCCCTTTTATGATTAACTTGCAGCAAAAGCAGTAGAACACAAAGGTTAATATTAGAGAAACAGACCTCATATGGAGTCAGATTTATAGCTACAGATGAGACGGGGACCTCTTATTTCAGCAGTGTTAGCTCAGTCCATCCAGACCTAGGGCGTTTGTGTTTGCAGTTTCCACTGCCTGGGCTGCTATGAATCTGACCCTTCTTATTCATGTATGTATTTATTATTTTTTTATTTAAAACTTTAATTGACGTATAGTTGATTTGTAATGTTACATTAGTTTCAGGCATACAATATAGTGATTCAATATTTCTACAGACCATTTACAGTTATTATAGGGGGACTTCCCTGGTGGTCCAGAGGCTATGATGCCATGTTCCCAGTACAGGGGGTTGGGAGTTAATTCGCTGGTCAGGGAGCTAGATCTCACATGCCACAACTAACACCTGGCACAGCCAAGTAAATAAATATTAAAAAAAATAGAGTTAGTATGAAGTAGTGGCTGTATTTTCTTGTGCTGTATAATATATACTTGTTGCCGATTTTGTACATGTAATTTTTCCCTCTTAATTCTCTACCCCTCCGTTGCCCCTCCCTTCTTCCCTCTCCACCTCCTGGTAATCACTAGCTTGTTTTCTATATTTGTGAGCCTGTTTCTGTTTAGTTATATACAGATTTTCTTTTTTTTTAGATTTTATAGTATTATTCATCGCTATTTGTTTGTGCTTTAGTTCTTGAAGATCTTTGGTAAACATTTCTTGCATCTTATCCGTTGTTTTCCTGAGACCCTAGATCACCTTCACTCTCATTATTCTGAGAAGATGGCGGGTTAGTGTCCCAAAGATCCACCTTACCTGAGTTGGAATTCAGGTTTAAAAACATTTAAGCTTTTATACACAAGGGGAGGAGAGAAAGTTCTGACCTGGTCAGACTGTGGAGAAGTGTTCATTTCTTCCTTCTTTCAGTCATTCACAGATAGGCCTGGTCGGGAGGCTTTCTAGAAGCCAAACAAAGGTGTTTTAGCTTAACACTCCTTATATGAGAGGCAGGGTTCTCAGAGATGGGCCATTATGGACGATTTAATCTTATGGGCAACATCCCTTTTATGATTAACTTGCAGCAAAAGCAGTAGAACACAAAGGTTAATATTAGAGAAACAGACCTCATATGGAGTCAGATTTATAGCTACAGATGAGACGGGGACCTCTTATTTCAGCAGTGTTAGCTCAGTCCATCCAGACCTAGGGCGTTTGTGTTTGCAGTTTCCACTGCCTGGGCTGCTATGAATCTGACCCTTCTTATTCATGTATGTATTTATTATTTTTTTATTTAAAACTTTAATTGACGTATAGTTGATTTGTAATGTTACATTAGTTTCAGGCATACAATATAGTGATTCAATATTTCTACAGACCATTTACAGTTATTATAGGGGGACTTCCCTGGTGGTCCAGAGGCTATGATGCCATGTTCCCAGTACAGGGGGTTGGGAGTTAATTCGCTGGTCAGGGAGCTAGATCTCACATGCCACAACTAACACCTGGCACAGCCAAGTAAATAAATATTAAAAAAAATAGAGTTAGTATGAAGTAGTGGCTGTATTTTCTTGTGCTGTATAATATATACTTGTTGCCGATTTTGTACATGTAATTTTTCCCTCTTAATTCTCTACCCCTCCGTTGCCCCTCCCTTCTTCCCTCTCCACCTCCTGGTAATCACTAGCTTGTTTTCTATATTTGTGAGCCTGTTTCTGTTTAGTTATATACAGATTTTCTTTTTTTTTAGATTTTATAGTATTATTCATCGCTATTTGTTTGTGCTTTAGTTCTTGAAGATCTTTGGTAAACATTTCTTGCATCTTATCCGTTGTTTTCCTGAGACCCTAGATCACCTTCACTCTCATTATTCTGAATTCTTCTTCTGGAAGGTTGACTATCTCCACTTCATTCACTTGTTTTTCTGGGATTTTGTCTTGTCCCTTCATCTGGGACATAACTTTCTGCTTTTTCATTGTGATTAACTTTCTGTAATACGGTTTTTGTTTTAGCTGCTATAAAACTGTGCTTCTTCTTGCTTCTTCTGTCTGCTCACTGATGGAGGAGGCTAAGAGGCTTGTGTAAGTTTCCTGATGGGAGGGACTGGTGGTGGGAAAAACTGGGTCTTGCTCTGGTGGGCAGGGCCTTGCTCAAGAAAGCTTTAATCCAGTTATCTGCTGATGGGTGGGGTTGTACTCCCTTCCTGGTTGTTTGGAGTGAGGTGGCCCAGCCCTGGGGTCTCCAGGCGCTATGGTAGGGTTAACGGCAAACTTCAAGAGGGTTTATACCAAGGGGGACCTCCCGGCCTGATGCTTCCAGTGCCCTCGTCCCTGTGGTGAGTCCCTGCCGACCCACACCCGCACAGAAGACCCTCCAACACTAGGAAATAGTTTTGGTTCAGTCTCCTGTGGGGTCACTACTCCTTTCCTCTGGGTCTTGGTGCTTGCAAGATTTTGGTTTTGTCCTCCAAGACCAGGGTCTCTGTTTCTCCCAGTCCTCTGTGGAAGTCCTCTAATCAAATACTGCTGGCCTTCAAGGCCAGATTCTCTGGGGATTCCCAGTCCCTTTGTCAGATGCCCAGGTTGGGAAGCCTGACTTAGGGTTCTGAATTTTCACAACTGTGCAAGAACTTCTTTGGTATTACCGTTCTCCAGTTTGTGAGTCAACCCCACCTGGTGGGTGTGGGATTTGGTTTTGTTGTGACTATGTCCCTCCTGCCGTCTCCCTGTGACATTTTCTTTGGCTTTGGACCTGGGTTATCTGTTTTGGTGGGTTTCAGCATCCTCCTGTTGATGGTTGTTCAACAGCTAGTTACAATGTTGATGTCCTTACAGAAGGAGCTTAGTATACACACTTCTACTCCATCATCTTGAACCGGAAGTCTAGCCTAATACTCTTATGTCCATGTACATTGTTGTAAATGGCAGAATTTTATTCTTTTTATGGCCAAAGAATACTTCATGATATATTATATTTACTGTATTCTCTTTATCCATTTATCTGTTGACGGACTCTTACTGCTTTCATATCTTGGAAAATTTATATGAAGTGACCAAAGACCCTGAACTTTCATGGCAATCTGGAGAGAAACAAAACTGGAGGTATCACTCTCTCTGATTTCAGAATATATTACGAAGCTACATTAATAAAAACAACATGGTACTGACCTAAAAACAGACACATAAAAACACACACACACATATATCAGTGGAACAGAAGAGAGAGCCCCAAAATAAACCCACACAACCATGCTCAATTAGTCTGTAACAGAGGATGCAAGGATATCTAATAGAGAAAAGAAGTCTCTTCAAAAAGTGGCTCTTCTAGGGAATTCCCTGGTTGTCCAGTGGTTAAGGCTCTGTGCTCCCAAGGCAGGAAGGGCAGATTTGATTCCTGGTCAGGGAACTAAGATACCACAAGCCTCACAGCAGTGCAACCAAACAAATAAATTAATTAAAAAAAGAGAAAAGAAGTGGCCCTTCTAATATTTTGGGATACTGCTTAAGTATTAGTCCCTCAGAGAAGCCTTCCCTGATTATCTAAGCAGGTCTCCTCTCCACCTTTTAAAATAAAAACATCCCTTTCATGTCTTCTTACAATGTATCACTGAGTTAAGTTATATCCTCTAAAAAGATATGTCCAAGTCCTAACCCCCAGTCCTTGTGAATCTGGCCTTATTTGGAAACAGGCTCTTTGCAGATGTGATCAAGTTAAGGTGAGATCATACTTGATCAAGGTAGGCACTAGTCCAATGACCAGGGTTCTTAGAAAATGAGGGAAATTTGCACACAGACAGAAACCTGCGAGAATGCCTCTGAAGACAGAGGCAAAGACCAGAGCCAAGGAATGTCAAGCACTGTTGGCAGCCTCCAGAACCTGGAAGGAGTGATGAAAGTTCTAGAGCCTCCAGAAGAACCAACCCTACCAACACCTTGATTTCAGACTTCTGGCCTCCAAAACTAGGAGATAATACATTTCTTTGTTTTAAGCCACCCAGCTGTGGAAGTTGTTACCGAGGGAAGAAATACAGTTGGTTAATTAATTTGTTTGCTTATTTGTTTATGATTTTTCTTCCACTTAAACGAGACTTTTATTTATTCTGTCGGTATCCCTAGTGCCCAGCTGCAGGTCTAACACAGAAAGAACTCGTGAAATATTTTTGGGTGAATCAAATCCCCCACGTAACCAGCCATAACATCTTGTCAGCTGGTATTCACTGCTCTCTATCATGTCCATCACTCCCACTTTTGGTCATCATCTCCCTCTGAACTTTTTTTTGGCTGGGCTTGGTCTTCCTTGCTGTGCCTGGGCTTTCTCTGCCTATGGCAAGTGGGCTTCCCATTGCAGTGCTTCTCTTGTTGGGGAGCACAAGCTCTAGGGCACTCGGGCTTCAATAGTTTCAGCTATTAGGCTTAATAGTTGTGGCTCGCAGACTCTAGAGTGTGGACTCAGTAGTTGTGGCACACTGGCTTCATTGCTCTGCAGCATGTGGAATACTCCCCAACCAGGGATTGAACTCTTGTCTCCTGCATTGTAAGGTGAATTCTTTTTTTTTTTTTTTAAAGATTTATTTAATTTATTTATTTTGGGCAGGGGTCGGGCTGGGGAGGGAGGGGAGCAGGCGGGCCACTTCTATTGGTCTTTCATTCATCTATTTTCATACATCTTTGTTCTTTGGCTCCTGCGGGCCTCCCATCGCGGTGGCGTCTGTTGTCGCACAGCGCCGGCTCTGGGCGCATGCGCTCCAGAGCTCCTGCTCGGTGACTGGACACATCAGTCCAGCCGCTCCGCGGCATGTAGGATCTTCCCAGGCCAGGGATTGAACCGGCGCCCCTTGCATTGCAAGGCGGTGTCCTTATCCACTGGACCACCAGGGGAAGCCCGTAAGGTGAATTCTTAACCACTGCATCATCAGAGCAGCCCCTCCCTCTGAATGTTTGCAGAAGTCTTCTATCTTGTCTCCTTGATGCTTGACTTTTTCTCCTCTTTTTAAAATAAACCCGATCTTCTCACTTTTCCACTTTAAACCCTTTATTCTTTCCCCGTTGTCCTATACTAGCTGTTAGACCTTGTGTTTGTGTGTGCTTAGTCGTGTCCGACTCTTTGAGACCCCATGGATGGTAGCCTGCCAGGCTTCTGTGTCCATGGAGTTTTCCAGACAAGAATACTGGAGTGGGTTGTTTCCATTTCCTATTCCAGGAGATCTTCCTGATCCAGGGATTGAACCCATGTCCCTTGCATTGGACCTGTGGACATGCACCATAAACTCTCAGCCTCAGTCTCCTCATCTGTAGAATGGGAATAATAATTGCACCTACTTCACCAAGTTGATGTGAAGATTAGCTGAAAATCAATGCAAAGCACCCAGCACAAAGCCCAGAGCATCACAGGGATCCTGTGAATGCTGGCTTTCAACCATAGGTCAGCGTTTGTGTGGGATTGAGGCCAGAGCCCCGAGGCTGTATAAAATGGGTCCTTTGTTAAAATGGAGAACGGCATTTGAAAAATCACTCATTCAAAATTGGCTTGCCAAACAAAGTGATTAAAAAGCAGAGTTTGCCTAGCCTTTTGACCTGTTGAAGTTTGGAAAAGACATCTATTTTTGCATATGATTAAATCCACAAGGAAAACACAAAAAGTGAAAACCTTAAATTAGGCTCACATTTATTTTAAAATTATATCATTTGTACCATAGACATAATCTTGTTTTAATATTTATTTGTTTATTTTTGGCTGCACTGGGTCTTCATTGCGGCTTGAGGGCTTTCTCTAGTGGTGGAGGGTGGGGGCTCCTCTCTGCTTGCTGTGTGTGGGCTTCTCACTGCGGTGGCTTCTCTTTTGCAGAGCACAGGCTTTAGGGCATGGGCTCGATAGTGGTGGTGCACAGGCCCCATTGTCCCGTGGCACGTGGGATCTTCCCAGACCAAGGATCAGACCAGTGTCCCCTGCACTGCAAGGCGGATTCTCAACCCTTGGGCCACCAGCGAAGATAAGCTTAAATGTGGAGATAAAGGACTTCAATTTTTCAACTCTTTTTAAAATAAACCCGATCTTCTCACTTTTCCACTTTAAACCCTTTATTCTTTCCCCGTTGTCCTATACTAGCTGTTAGACCTTGTGTTTGTGTGTGCTTAGTCGTGTCCGACTCTTTGAGACCCCATGGATGGTAGCCTGCCAGGCTTCTGTGTCCATGGAGTTTTCCAGACAAGAATACTGGAGTGGGTTGTTTCCATTTCCTATTCCAGGAGATCTTCCTGATCCAGGGATTGAACCCATGTCCCTTGCATTGGACCTGTGGACATGCACCATAAACTCTCAGCCTCAGTCTCCTCATCTGTAGAATGGGAATAATAATTGCACCTACTTCACCAAGTTGATGTGAAGATTAGCTGAAAATCAATGCAAAGCACCCAGCACAAAGCCCAGAGCATCACAGGGATCCTGTGAATGCTGGCTTTCAACCATAGGTCAGCGTTTGTGTGGGATTGAGGCCAGAGCCCCGAGGCTGTATAAAATGGGTCCTTTGTTAAAATGGAGAACGGCATTTGAAAAATCACTCATTCAAAATTGGCTTGCCAAACAAAGTGATTAAAAAGCAGAGTTTGCCTAGCCTTTTGACCTGTTGAAGTTTGGAAAAGACATCTATTTTTGCATATGATTAAATCCACAAGGAAAACACAAAAAGTGAAAACCTTAAATTAGGCTCACATTTATTTTAAAATTATATCATTTGTACCATAGACATAATCTTGTTTTAATATTTATTTGTTTATTTTTGGCTGCACTGGGTCTTCATTGCGGCTTGAGGGCTTTCTCTAGTGGTGGAGGGTGGGGGCTCCTCTCTGCTTGCTGTGTGTGGGCTTCTCACTGCGGTGGCTTCTCTTTTGCAGAGCACAGGCTTTAGGGCATGGGCTCGATAGTGGTGGTGCACAGGCCCCATTGTCCCGTGGCACGTGGGATCTTCCCAGACCAAGGATCAGACCAGTGTCCCCTGCACTGCAAGGCGGATTCTCAACCCTTGGGCCACCAGCGAAGATAAGCTTAAATGTGGAGATAAAGGACTTCATTTTAATTATGGCTCAGAATTGATGCTCTCCGTTTCTAAAAACCTCTTAATCAGGAACTCCACCCCCCCCCCCCAAACTGTTTAACATACAGGGTGACACACGTGAGAGCAATTCCAAAATTTAATGTGTACAAATTATTCATATAGTCATAATTTTATTATAGCATATACAATTTGGGGAATCAAGCACAGGGTGAAGGGAATATCCATTAACTGCTAGAAAAAAAAGGCCCATAGTGAAGTGAATATAATATTACCTTCTTGTCGACTCAGAGCGCTCACTGAAGCACCAGCAATTTTTCCTAGCTTTCTTTTTCAGGGTGGGGGGACACTTCTATTGGTCTTTCATTTATTTTCATCTTTGTTCTTTGGCCTGTGTGGGCCTCCCATCACAGTGGCCTCGCTCACTGCAGAGCACCCGCTCTGAGCATGCGCTCCAGAGCTCTGGCTTGGTAGTTGGACACATCAGTCCAGCCGCTCCGCGGCGCGTGGGATCTTCCCAGGCCAGGGATCGAACTGGCACCCCTTGTGCTGCAAGGTGAAGTCCTTACCCACTGGAAGCCCTAGCAATTTTAACGTGATTAGAAGTTTTCATTGATTTGAAAGGCTCAAGTGGTGAGAACCTCTCCTTTTTTAAAAAGAACTTTCTGTCAAAAAGTCGCGGGCCACTGGATTTGCTCTGCCGTGGCCCACGTTATGTCTGTGGAGTGTGCTTTCTCTGAATCTGAATTAATTCATTTCTTACCTTTCTAAAAAAAAAAAGTCGTACCATAGACATAATCTTGTTTTAATATTTATTTGTTTATTTTTGGCTGCACTGGGTCTTCATTGCGGCTTGAGGGCTTTCTCTAGTGGTGGAGGGTGGGGGCTCCTCTCTGCTTGCTGTGTGTGGGCTTCTCACTGCGGTGGCTTCTCTTTTGCAGAGCACAGGCTTTAGGGCATGGGCTCGATAGTGGTGGTGCACAGGCCCCATTGTCCCGTGGCACGTGGGATCTTCCCAGACCAAGGATCAGACCAGTGTCCCCTGCACTGCAAGGCGGATTCTCAACCCTTGGGCCACCAGCGAAGATAAGCTTAAATGTGGAGATAAAGGACTTCATTTTAATTATGGCTCAGAATTGATGCTCTCCGTTTCTAAAAACCTCTTAATCAGGAACTCCACCCCCCCCCCCCAAACTGTTTAACATACAGGGTGACACACGTGAGAGCAATTCCAAAATTTAATGTGTACAAATTATTCATATAGTCATAATTTTATTATAGCATATACAATTTGGGGAATCAAGCACAGGGTGAAGGGAATATCCATTAACTGCTAGAAAAAAAAGGCCCATAGTGAAGTGAATATAATATTACCTTCTTGTCGACTCAGAGCGCTCACTGAAGCACCAGCAATTTTTCCTAGCTTTCTTTTTCAGGGTGGGGGGACACTTCTATTGGTCTTTCATTTATTTTCATCTTTGTTCTTTGGCCTGTGTGGGCCTCCCATCACAGTGGCCTCGCTCACTGCAGAGCACCCGCTCTGAGCATGCGCTCCAGAGCTCTGGCTTGGTAGTTGGACACATCAGTCCAGCCGCTCCGCGGCGCGTGGGATCTTCCCAGGCCAGGGATCGAACTGGCACCCCTTGTGCTGCAAGGTGAAGTCCTTACCCACTGGAAGCCCTAGCAATTTTAACGTGATTAGAAGTTTTCATTGATTTGAAAGGCTCAAGTGGTGAGAACCTCTCCTTTTTTAAAAAGAACTTTCTGTCAAAAAGTCGCGGGCCACTGGATTTGCTCTGCCGTGGCCCACGTTATGTCTGTGGAGTGTGCTTTCTCTGAATCTGAATTAATTCATTTCTTACCTATCAAAAAAAAAAAAAGTCGCACTTTCAGTGAGATTGAACAATCCTGTAATATGGTCTGTTGCACTTCTCAAGCTGCCTAGTTTGATTTGGCAAATTTTAAAAATAGTGCCATCAGGGAAGATAGTAAATGATTGAAAATGGAAGTAGGGACATGGCTTGCCAGTATAATTATTTGTGATTTATTAAAATTAGAAGGGGCTTCCCTGCTGGCTCAGTGTTAAAGAATCTGCTTGGGGGCTTCCCTGGTGGTCCACTGGGTAAGGACATCACCTTGCAGTGCAAGGGGTGCCAGTTCAATCCCTGGACTGGGAAGATCCCACATGCTGCGGAGCAGCTGGACCGATGTGTCCGATTACTGAGCCAGAGGTCTGGAGCACATGCGCCCAGAGCCGGTGCTCTGAGACAACAGAGGCCACCACAATGGAAGGCCCACGCAGGCCAAAGAACAAAGATGGATGAAAATAGATAAATGAAAGACCAATAGAAGTGGCCCGCCTTCCCCCTCCCTTCCCACCCCCACCCCCCCCCCAAAAAGAATTCGCTTGCAGCACTGGAGGCTGGAGCCACAGGAGATTCCGGTTGACCCCTGTGTCAGGAAGATCCCCTGGAGGAGGAAATGCAACGCACTCCAGTGATCTTGCCTGGAAAATTCCAAGGACAGAGGAGCCCAGCAGGCTACAGTCTGGGGGTTACAAAGAGTCAGACGGACTGAGCGCAGCACAGCACAGACCCGCTTACTCCACCATCCTCCTCTCCACGTGGGACCCTACCTCCTTCATTACAAATTCAACTGGCAGTTATTACCATTTGCATGTATCAATGTTACCATTTGCATGTATCTCCTTCCAGATATTTTCTATGCATTTGTAAACACACATATGCATAGAGAAATGATAGGGTTTCTGCATGAGTTCTAATTTGCATGTTTTAAAAATTCTAAGCTATACACACTCCTAGTTGGATCCTGTAGGATCCAATCACTACACAAGTTCTGCAGGAAGAACAGCAGGCCTGGCCCCATCTAGCTCCTTGTTCATGCTACCCTAAAGTGAATGCTTTCAACTTGTTCCTGATTCCTCTGTAACTCTCAGGATGGTGCTTAGATTGTCGCCTTCAGCTTTTTCCAGCTTCAGACATTGTCTTTCGACTTCCCAGGGTGAAAGAGACTTTGAGACTTCAGTTTTATGCTGAAGTTTTATGTCGCAAGCATCTCCCACTTCTCTCCTCTCGTCCCATGGCACTAAAATCTTGGTTCGATCAATATTTGCATTATTGTAAATATGAATGTGCCTTTCACAGCTGAGCCATGTTGAATATCATGGAGTTTGGGAGAGACTTATTTGTTCAGTGTGCGTGCACCAATAAAACTTTATTTACAAAACAAGTGAAGGGCCGGTGATTTGATCCTCAGGCTGTTGTTTGCTGACTACTGGTCTAGAATCATGAAATTTCTATATAGAGAGATTTATTGTGAGGAATAGATCATGGAGGCTGAGAAGCGCCAAGGTTTACGGCAAAGTCAGCCAGCTGCACACCTGGGAAAGCCAATAGTTTGGTTCTAGTCCAAGTCTGAAGGCTGATATCCTGGCTCCAAGACAGGCATAGAGGGTGGATTTGCCCTTATTGAGTTTTTTTGATCTATTCAGACCTTCAGTGGATTAGATGAGGCCCTTCCGCATCGGGGAGGGCAGTCTGCTTTCCTCAGTCTGATGCTTATCTCATTCAGAAACATCCTCACAGGCACATTCAGAATAATGTATAACCAATACCTGGGTGCCTGTGGGCCAGTCAAGCAGGCACATACAATATTCTCATCACAACTTGATAGGTCAGTTGCAGATCTTGTCCCAAGAGCCCCTGGTGAACTCCTCTATGCAGTCTTTCTTTCCTCTCTGTGGTGCCTGTGGAGGCCACATGTTAGAGGTGGTGGAGTCAGAGGGAAGGTGCCCAGACCCCTGGTTCACCATCTGTCCATAATGATATTAACAAAGGAACCAATGAATAACTGGAAAGAAGGGAAAACTCTGCCTGACAAACCTGCCACAAAACTGTCAACATATGGCAATAGAATTGAAATTGGATCCAATCAGGAAGAACAGCAGGCCTGGCCCCATCTAGCTCCTTGTTCATGCTACCCTAAAGTGAATGCTTTCAACTTGTTCCTGATTCCTCTGTAACTCTCAGGATGGTGCTTAGATTGTCGCCTTCAGCTTTTTCCAGCTTCAGACATTGTCTTTCGACTTCCCAGGGTGAAAGAGACTTTGAGACTTCAGTTTTATGCTGAAGTTTTATGTCGCAAGCATCTCCCACTTCTCTCCTCTCGTCCCATGGCACTAAAATCTTGGTTCGATCAATATTTGCATTATTGTAAATATGAATGTGCCTTTCACAGCTGAGCCATGTTGAATATCATGGAGTTTGGGAGAGACTTATTTGTTCAGTGTGCGTGCACCAATAAAACTTTATTTACAAAACAAGTGAAGGGCCGGTGATTTGATCCTCAGGCTGTTGTTTGCTGACTACTGGTCTAGAATCATGAAATTTCTATATAGAGAGATTTATTGTGAGGAATAGATCATGGAGGCTGAGAAGCGCCAAGGTTTACGTACCAAAGTCAGCCAGCTGCACACCTGGGAAAGCCAATAGTTTGGTTCTAGTCCAAGTCTGAAGGCTGATATCCTGGCTCCAAGACAGGCATAGAGGGTGGATTTGCCCTTATTGAGTTTTTTTGATCTATTCAGACCTTCAGTGGATTAGATGAGGCCCTTCCGCATCGGGGAGGGCAGTCTGCTTTCCTCAGTCTGATGCTTATCTCATTCAGAAACATCCTCACAGGCACATTCAGAATAATGTATAACCAATACCTGGGTGCCTGTGGGCCAGTCAAGCAGGCACATACAATATTCTCATCACAACTTGATAGGTCAGTTGCAGATCTTGTCCCAAGAGCCCCTGGTGAACTCCTCTATGCAGTCTTTCTTTCCTCTCTGTGGTGCCTGTGGAGGCCACATGTTAGAGGTGGTGGAGTCAGAGGGAAGGTGCCCAGACCCCTGGTTCACCATCTGTCCATAATGATATTAACAAAGGAACCAATGAATAACTGGAAAGAAGGGAAAACTCTGCCTGACAAAACAGTGTCAACTCATACTTGTGCAAGGCATGATGGAATTAGAAAATTACTATCTGGCAGTCACTGCAGTGATGAGTGTTTTGGGCAAAAATCTTCAATGGATGCTAAAATTAGGAGATGAAGGACTGATGAGAAAATGGATATCTGCATAGTTTCAAAATAAATCTGAGTAAGATATTTATAAATCAGAAAGGTTAACAAGCATTAACATTAGAGTGGAGAAACCTGGCTCAGACCATCTTAACCAATAACCAAATGAACATCACTCGCAATGTGTCAAATATATATCCTATACCTTTGATACAAAGCTCTGAGAGGGACCAGTATCACATCTGTGGTGTTCTGACCACGCATGCATCAGGGGAAAAAATGTGATGAACTCCAGTCAAGGGATATTCTAAACAATAGTAGGCCTGTGTTCTTTTTATTTCTTTCTTTCTTTCTTTTTGTTTTTTTAATTTTGGCCTCTTTTATTGGTCCTTCATTTATTTATTTTCATCCGTCTTAATTCTTTGGCCTGTGTGGGCCTCCCATTGCAGTGGCCTCTTTTTCTTTAAAAATAAAAGTTATTTATTTATTTTTGATTGTGCTGAGTCTTTGTGGCTGCATGGGTTTTTCTCTGGTTGTGGCAACCAGGGGCTACTTTCTAGTTGTGGTGTGCAGGTTTCTCATTGCAGTGACTTCTCTCATTGCAGAGCACAGCCTCAGTAGTTGGGGAGTACGGGCTTAGTTGCTCTGAGGCCTGTGGATCTTCCTGGGAATGAACCATGTCTCTTGTATTGCCAGGAGAATTCTTTATGACTGAATCACCAGGAAATCCCTGGGCCTGTGCTCTTTGATTTTTTTATTTTTAATTTCCCTTTGGGCCATGAAGCTTGTGGGATCTTACTTTTTTTTTTCAACTTCATGCCATGAGCTTTTATTTATTTATTTATTTATTATTTTCATCCATTTTTATTCTTTGGCCTGTGTGGGCCTCCCATTACAGTGGCCTCTCTCATTGCAGAGCACCGGCTCATAAATGGACATACCGGTGCAGCCGCTCCACGGCATGTGGGATCTTACTAGGCCAGGGATCAAACTGGTGCCCCTGAACTGCAAGGCGGACTCTTTACCCACTAGACCACCAGGGAAGCCCCTTGTGGGATCTTAGTTCCCCCATCAAGGATTAAACCTGGGCCTTCAGCTGTGAGAGCAAGGAGTCTTAACTAGGGAATTCCCAAGAATAAATTTTTAAAATTTTATTTATTTATTTAATTTTTTGGTCACACCCCGCTGCATATGGGATCTTATTTCCCTGACCATGTGTCGAATCCAGGCTTCCTGCACTGAAAGTGTGGTGTCTTAACCACTGGACCACCTGGGATGTCGTAAGGTGGGATGCATTGCTCTTGGAGAAATGCACAGATTGCAAAAGACAAAGACAGCGGAAGAGTGCCAGACTCAAGGAGACCAGAGAATTGCTTTGTTCCTGGATTGCATTCTGGGCTGGGAAAGAATTGTTTTCTTTTGCTATTAACTGGAAATCGGTGAAATCTGAATAAGGCCTTAGATGACATCATCTGTGTTCATTATCGTCAATATAATTTCCTGAGTTTCACAATCATACTGTACTTGTGTGATAGAAGGTCCTTGCTTTTAGGGAATACATGTTGATGTATTTAAGGGTGAAGGAGTATCATGTCTGCAAGTTGATTGCTAAATCATTTATAAAAATGACAATAATAACGTATATATAAAGAGAGACCCTGATGCTGGAGAAGAGTGAAGACTGGAGGATAAGAGGGCTGCAGAGGAGAATACGGTTGGATGGCATCACTGAGTCAATGGACATTTGACTTTGACAGAGTTTGAGCAGGCTCAAAATTTGAGCTCAAAGTTGAGCTCAAAGCTCAAAGTTTGAGCAAGATGGTGAAGGACAGGGAAGCATGGCGTGCTGCAGTCTGTGGGGTCACAAAGAGTCAGACTCGACTTAGTGACAGAGCAATTACAGTAAAGAGCATGCTCTGGTAAGAGGAAGGAGTACAGAGCAAGTGTAAAATGTCAGCATTTCTGCAAATATGACTGTTTGTCCAAACTTAAAGTTGAGAGAGTTCCCTGGTGGTCCAGTAACTAGGACTTGGCTCTTTCACTGCCAAGGGCCTGGGTTCAGTCCTGAGTCAGGGAGCTAAGATCCCACAAGTTGCACAGTAACAAAACAAAATGAAAACAAACAAACAAAATGAAAGAAAAAATGAAAGGAAAAAAAAGTTAAAAACAAGATGACATAATAGGATTAAACCTGGGCCTTCAGCTGTGAGAGCAAGGAGTCTTAACTAGGGAATTCCCAAGAATAAATTTTTAAAATTTTATTTATTTATTTAATTTTTTGGTCACACCCCGCTGCATATGGGATCTTATTTCCCTGACCATGTGTCGAATCCAGGCTTCCTGCACTGAAAGTGTGGTGTCTTAACCACTGGACCACCTGGGATGTCGTAAGGTGGGATGCATTGCTCTTGGAGAAATGCACAGATTGCAAAAGACAAAGACAGCGGAAGAGTGCCAGACTCAAGGAGACCAGAGAATTGCTTTGTTCCTGGATTGCATTCTGGGCTGGGAAAGAATTGTTTTCTTTTGCTATTAACTGGAAATCGGTGAAATCTGAATAAGGCCTTAGATGACATCATCTGTGTTCATTATCGTCAATATAATTTCCTGAGTTTCACAATCATACTGTACTTGTGTGATAGAAGGTCCTTGCTTTTAGGGAATACATGTTGATGTATTTAAGGGTGAAGGAGTATCATGTCTGCAAGTTGATTGCTAAATCATTTATAAAAATGACAATAATAACGTATATATAAAGAGAGACCCTGATGCTGGAGAAGAGTGAAGACTGGAGGATAAGAGGGCTGCAGAGGAGAATACGGTTGGATGGCATCACTGAGTCAATGGACATTTGACTTTGACAGAGTTTGAGCAGGCTCAAAATTTGAGCTCAAAGTTGAGCTCAAAGCTCAAAGTTTGAGCAAGATGGTGAAGGACAGGGAAGCATGGCGTGCTGCAGTCTGTGGGGTCACAAAGAGTCAGACTCGACTTAGTGACAGAGCAATTACAGTAAAGAGCATGCTCTGGTAAGAGGAAGGAGTACAGAGCAAGTGTAAAATGTCAGCATTTCTGCAAATATGACTGTTTGTCCAAACTTAAAGTTGAGAGAGTTCCCTGGTGGTCCAGTAACTAGGACTTGGCTCTTTCACTGCCAAGGGCCTGGGTTCAGTCCTGAGTCAGGGAGCTAAGATCCCACAAGTTGCACAGTAACAAAACAAAATGAAAACAAACAAACAAAATGAAAGAAAAAATGAAAGGAAAAAAAAGTTAAAAACAAGATGACATAATAGGGAAGCCTCTGCCATCATAAATCTCAACGTTGATTTCACTACAATGGGTTTTCTGAAAGGTCATTTTCAGGTAGGATATACTTTTTGTCACATAGAGACAGTTATCATTGTAATTTTCTTTATTGTATGAAAGGATACATTAATTAAACATTAAATGACATTAAATGTGTCAAAGAAAATATATACCAGGTTGCTTTTTTTAAGACGTCTAATACTTTTAGGCATTTTTTGTGGATATTTTGAATGGTACACTTATTTCCACTCTGTCTGAGAGGTTTAGGTTTATGGGACTTACAAAATATCCCACAAAATTGATAGAAACAAAAAAATTTATGAAAATAGGAAAACTCGAATATTTGTTTCTGCCGAGAGACCATATCTACCTAAATGAAAATTGATATGCTTTGGGACTGCCTTGGTGGTCCAGTGGTTAAGACTCTGTGTCTCTAATGCAGGGGCCCAAGTTCGATCCCTGATCAGAGAACGAGGTCCCTTTTGCTGCAACTAAGACCTGGCACAGCGAAAAATAAACAAAAGACCATGCTTGTTAAAAAAAAAAAATTGATGTGCTGTTATCAAGTCTTTCCAAAAGATCCAAATTGGTTTTCATATATACACTAACCCTTTTCATTTTTCACATTTTCACTGTCTGTGTGATACTTACACAGTTATAAGAACAAGTACAAATGTAAATAGGTTTGGAAACACAGACAGTTGACCTTGGGAATAAGCATACGGCTCTACAAATGTAAGCAAATGTTGATTTGTGTGTGGTAGCACCCACAGTTGATCCCCCTCTTGCTGTGGGCACCCCACAGTTGATCTTACAGACTGGTGAGTGTTGATTAATCCAGATAGCTGGGTAATTGGAGACTATTAAAATAAATTTGGGCTTCCCTGGTGGCTCAGTGGTAAAGAATCCGAGCTAATGCAGGAGGTACAGGAATCCGTAACTAGGACTTGGCTCTTTCACTGCCAAGGGCCTGGGTTCAGTCCTGAGTCAGGGAGCTAAGATCCCACAAGTTGCACAGTAACAAAACAAAATGAAAACAAACAAACAAAATGAAAGAAAAAATGAAAGGAAAAAAAAGTTAAAAACAAGATGACATAATAGGGAAGCCTCTGCCATCATAAATCTCAACGTTGATTTCACTACAATGGGTTTTCTGAAAGGTCATTTTCAGGTAGGATATACTTTTTGTCACATAGAGACAGTTATCATTGTAATTTTCTTTATTGTATGAAAGGATACATTAATTAAACATTAAATGACATTAAATGTGTCAAAGAAAATATATACCAGGTTGCTTTTTTTAAGACGTCTAATACTTTTAGGCATTTTTTGTGGATATTTTGAATGGTACACTTATTTCCACTCTGTCTGAGAGGTTTAGGTTTATGGGACTTACAAAATATCCCACAAAATTGATAGAAACAAAAAAATTTATGAAAATAGGAAAACTCGAATATTTGTTTCTGCCGAGAGACCATATCTACCTAAATGAAAATTGATATGCTTTGGGACTGCCTTGGTGGTCCAGTGGTTAAGACTCTGTGTCTCTAATGCAGGGGCCCAAGTTCGATCCCTGATCAGAGAACGAGGTCCCTTTTGCTGCAACTAAGACCTGGCACAGCGAAAAATAAACAAAAGACCATGCTTGTTAAAAAAAAAAAATTGATGTGCTGTTATCAAGTCTTTCCAAAAGATCCAAATTGGTTTTCATATATACACTAACCCTTTTCATTTTTCACATTTTCACTGTCTGTGTGATACTTACACAGTTATAAGAACAAGTACAAATGTAAATAGGTTTGGAAACACAGACAGTTGACCTTGGGAATAAGCATACGGCTCTACAAATGTAAGCAAATGTTGATTTGTGTGTGGTAGCACCCCACAGTTGATCCCCCTCTTGCTGTGGGCACCCCACAGTTGATCTTACAGACTGGTGAGTGTTGATTAATCCAGATAGCTGGGTAATTGGAGACTATTAAAATAAATTTGGGCTTCCCTGGTGGCTCAGTGGTAAAGAATCCGTCAGCTAATGCAGGAGGTACAGGAGATGCAATTTCAGTCGCTGTGTTAGGAAGATCCCCTGGAGAAGGAAATGGCAACCCACTCAAAGTTGAGTTGAGTTTGCCTGGGAAATCCTGTGGACAGAGGAGCCTGGGAGACTACAGTCCATGGGGTCGCAAAGAGTCCGACACAGCTTAGTGACTAAACCACCACTACCACTGAAGGAAATTCACATTTTATTAAATAGTGTGCTTTTACTGTACTTGGCTTAATCATTCCCCTACTGATCGACATTTCACCAAAGTATTCTATCTAGGCCCTGATAATACAATGTGTTCTAGTTATGACCCATCTCCACAGCAAAACAGATAACAAGAGGGGAAAAGGAAGTGGTCCCTGATACGGCCTTTTTCAGAGGTTTTCAATGTTTCAAGGTTGGCAACACCACTTCTAAATTCAGCATGGTTATTCAAAGAGCCTGTTGGGGGACTTCCGTGGGGTCAAGCGGCAAGAATCCGCCTTCCAATGTGGAAGATGTGGGTTTGATCTCTGGTCAGGCAACTAAGACCCCGCATGCCTCAGGGCAACTAGAGAAAGTCTGTGTACTGAAGTGCAGCCTAAAATAAAATAAAAAAGCCTTGTTGTTAACATTTTCACATCGATGGAACTGAGTGTCTATTAGAAAAAGCCAGGAGTAGCCTAGTTGTGTTGGTCAGGACTCTAAAATGCAAGAGACAGAAAAGACACTCATCTGTGTTCAAAGGAAGGGAGTTTACTGGCATATATAACTGAAAAATCCCTGACTTTAGGCACTGCTGCCTTCAGGAGTTCAACTAGGTAAACATTTCCATTAAATTTCTCTCTTCTAGAGGCTTCCCTTGTGGCTCAGTGGATAAGAACCCGTCTGTCAATGCAGGAGACACAGGTTTGATCCCTGATCTGGGAAGATCCCACATACCGCAGAGCAGCTAAACCCACACATCAACAAAGACCAAGCACAGCCAAAAATAAATAAAGAAAAGTTAAAAAAAAAAACAAAAATAAAATTTATCTCTTCCTAATACTGAGATTCTTTAAAGGGAGTGAATCATTCACTGGCTTTTTGGAAAGAAATATTAGGTGGCTCAGTGGTAAAGAATCGCAGCTAATGCAGGAGGTACAGGAGATGCAATTTCAGTCGCTGTGTTAGGAAGATCCCCTGGAGAAGGAAATGGCAACCCACTCAAAGTTGAGTTGAGTTTGCCTGGGAAATCCTGTGGACAGAGGAGCCTGGGAGACTACAGTCCATGGGGTCGCAAAGAGTCCGACACAGCTTAGTGACTAAACCACCACTACCACTGAAGGAAATTCACATTTTATTAAATAGTGTGCTTTTACTGTACTTGGCTTAATCATTCCCCTACTGATCGACATTTCACCAAAGTATTCTATCTAGGCCCTGATAATACAATGTGTTCTAGTTATGACCCATCTCCACAGCAAAACAGATAACAAGAGGGGAAAAGGAAGTGGTCCCTGATACGGCCTTTTTCAGAGGTTTTCAATGTTTCAAGGTTGGCAACACCACTTCTAAATTCAGCATGGTTATTCAAAGAGCCTGTTGGGGGACTTCCGTGGGGTCAAGCGGCAAGAATCCGCCTTCCAATGTGGAAGATGTGGGTTTGATCTCTGGTCAGGCAACTAAGACCCCGCATGCCTCAGGGCAACTAGAGAAAGTCTGTGTACTGAAGTGCAGCCTAAAATAAAATAAAAAAGCCTTGTTGTTAACATTTTCACATCGATGGAACTGAGTGTCTATTAGAAAAAGCCAGGAGTAGCCTAGTTGTGTTGGTCAGGACTCTAAAATGCAAGAGACAGAAAAGACACTCATCTGTGTTCAAAGGAAGGGAGTTTACTGGCATATATAACTGAAAAATCCCTGACTTTAGGCACTGCTGCCTTCAGGAGTTCAACTAGGTAAACATTTCCATTAAATTTCTCTCTTCTAGAGGCTTCCCTTGTGGCTCAGTGGATAAGAACCCGTCTGTCAATGCAGGAGACACAGGTTTGATCCCTGATCTGGGAAGATCCCACATACCGCAGAGCAGCTAAACCCACACATCAACAAAGACCAAGCACAGCCAAAAATAAATAAAGAAAAGTTAAAAAAAAAAACAAAAATAAAATTTATCTCTTCCTAATACTGAGATTCTTTAAAGGGAGTGAATCATTCACTGGCTGGAGAAATATATTGATTAGTCACATAAAGTCTGTACATTTTATTTTATTTTTTTATTATTATTTTTTTAAAGATTTATTTATTTATTTATTTAGGTGGGGGTGGGGTGGGGAGGGAGGGGAGCAGGCGGGCCACTTCCATTGGTCTTTCATTTGTCCATTTTCATCCATCTTTGTTCTTTGGCCTGTGTGGGCCTCCCATCACGGTGGCCTCTGTCGTTGCAGAACGCCGGCTCTGGGCGCATGCGCTCCAGAGCTCCGGCTCGGTAGTTGGACACATCGGTCCAGCCGCTCTGCGGCACGTGGGATCTTCCCAGGCCAGGGATTGAACTGGCACCCCTTGCACTGCCAGGCGGTGTCCTTACCCACTGGACCACCAGGGAAGCCCTAAAGTCTGTGCATTTTAGCTTATGGTGTATACATCTATAACAGCATTTCCCAAGATGGGTTCCTTAGGATATCAGTTCTGTTAATAGATGTTCTGTGAAAAAGGGTGTTTAATCACATATGTTTGGGAGACTCTAAACTCTGTGTTATACAGTAGAACCTTGCTGTTTATCTGTTCTACATAAAAGTTTACATCCACTAACCCTAACTTCACTGCATCCTTCCTCCAACCCCCTCTCTTGGCCACCACTATGCTATGTCCATGATTCTATTTCTGGTTCATTTTTGTCATATTTGAGATTCCACATGTAAGAGAAATGATGTGGTATTTGTTATTCTCTCTCTGCCTTCACTTAGTATGGTAATCTTTAGGTATACCTATGTCCCTGCTCATTTCATTCTTTTATGGCTTAGTACTATTCTACTGAATATGTGGGCCACATCTTCTTTGGCTTCCCGGGTGGCGCAGTGATAAGGAATCCACCTGCCAATGCAGGAGATGCTGCTTTGATCCCTGAGTCAGGAAGATCCCCTGGAGACATGCATGTTTAAATTCCATGGCGGATTCCCTGGTGGTCCAGTGGATAAGGACACCGCCTTGCAGTGCAAGGGGCGCCTGTTCGATCCCCGGCCTGGGAAGATTCCACGTGCTGCGGAGCGGCTGGACCGATGTGTCCAATTACCGAGCCGGAGCTCTGGAGCGCATGTGCCCAGAGCCGGTGCTCTGAGACAAGAGACCACCACGATGGGAGGCCCATGCAGGCCAAAGAACAAAGACGGATGAAAACAGATACATGAAAGACCAATAGAAGTAACCCGCCCGCCCCTCTCCCTCCCCACCCCAACCAACCCTCCCCCCCATCAAAAAAATAAAATAAATTCCATGGACAGAGGAAACTGGCAGGCTACAGTTTTATGAGGTCTCAAGGAGTGGGATGTAAGGGAGTGACAAAGCATGCATGCATGCACGCCACGTGTTCTCTGTGCATTTACCTGTTGATGAACATTTAGGCTGCTTCTATGTCTCGCCTGTTGTGAATAGTGCTGCTGTGGACATGCGGATGCTTGTATCTTTCTGAATTCGAGTTTTGTCTATATATTCCCAGGAGCGGGATTGGTCGATCATTTTTAGTTAAATTTGACATATTAATGGGAGAGACAACCATTAAATAATTATGCCATCTCTTTTTATAAGCCATAGGATATTTATAAATAATATCCTTAGGTTAACTGACCTTCTTAATATTTTTTGAGATACACAATGTCCAGATTAGGCTCCATAAAATATTATTAAATATTTGTAGATTAACATTGATTAGTGGAATAAATCATATTAACAATGTTCCTGATACTCACTTAAGTGATGTGGAAGTTGTATATTATGGAACTACTCGAACCTTAGAAATAGCTATCAAAAACATGTATAACAAGCCACTTTGAGACTGTTTCCTATGTTCTAGGCCCTGTAATAATTGTATTATATAGATGGCTTTGCAATATTGTTTTGTAACAATAGCTCTAAGGGGTAGATGTTGTCCCCTTTGGACAGGTGAAGATATTTGATCAGGTGAGACCTCTAATAAGTGACAACAGCTGGAGTTTAAAGCAGATCTGCCCAATTCTAAAGACCATGACCTTCACCCATGTACCATACTGACTTTATTCTGTATGTCCTATGTTGAGAGAGTAAATAATTTAACATTTTAATTAATATGTTATATAGATGGATTTTATTGGATTTAAACCCAAGGTATCTCAAATTTTATGCTGCTAACATAAACCTCTGCTGTTCTTATACTTAAAAAAATTACTTGAAAAGTGCCTATTTTATAATGAAGATAGTTTTTTATTATTATAAAAGTAATATATATTTACTAGGAAAAATTAATACAGACAAAAATAAAATTCACCCTAAGAGCATCCTCAGAGATAGGTTTTCTTAATCCTTGAAATAATTCTTTCCTACATTTTTAAACTAAAATTTTAAATTCCATAATGTAAAAATTTCATAACACATGCAAAATAGAGAAAAATATTATAATGCACCTTAGATACCCATCATCCCATTTAAAGAACAGCTTCCCCTCATAAGAAAGGCCCATAGACTGGGCGTATACCTGGAGAAAAGCATAATTCAAAAAGATACATGTAAAAAAAATACACGTATGGCTGACTCATGCTGATGTTTGGCAGTAACCAACAATATTCTGTAATGCTATTATCCTTCAATTAAAAAAATAAAAAACATTATATATGAAAAAAGATACATGTACCCCAATGTTCATTGCATCACTATTTCCGATAGCCAGGACATGGAAGCAACGTTAATACCTATCCGTATAGGAATGGATAAAGAAGACGTGGTGCATATATGCAATGGACTATTATTTAGCCATAAAAAGAAATGAAACTGTGCCATTTGTAGAAATGTGACTGGACCTTGAAACTGTCATACAGATTGAAATCAATCAGGAAAACAAATATCCTATATTAATGCATATATGGGGAATGTAGAAAAATGATATAGATAAACATAACTTGCAAAGCAGACGTAAAGATGCAGAGAAAGAAAGTATGGATACCAAGGGTGGACGGAGTGTGGGATGGATTGGGAGATTGAGATTGACATAGATACACTACTGTGTATAAAATGAGGGCTTCCCTGATGGCTCGGTGGTAAAGAATCTGTCTGCAATGCAAGAGATGCAGGAGACACCAGTTCAGTTCCCTGGAGGGGAAATGACACCCCACTCCAGTATTATTCTTGCCTGGAAAATCCCATGGACAGAAAAGCCTGGTAGGCTACAGGCCATGGGGTTGCAAAGAATTAGAAACGACTGAACGTGCACACATGCATGTACAAAATAGATAACTCATGACTACTGTGCAGCACAGGGAACTCTACCCAGTGCTCTGTGATGACCTAGCTGGGAAGGAAATCCAAGGAAGAGGGAATATATGCATGCGTGTGGTTGATTCAATTTGCAATAAGAAGATATTTATAAAAAAGTATATTTACTAGGAAAAATTAATACAGACAAAAATAAAATTCACCCTAAGAGCATCCTCAGAGATAGGTTTTCTTAATCCTTGAAATAATTCTTTCCTACATTTTTAAACTAAAATTTTAAATTCCATAATGTAAAAATTTCATAACACATGCAAAATAGAGAAAATATTATAATGCACCTTAGATACCCATCATCCCATTTAAAGAACAGCTTCCCCTCATAAGAAAGGCCCATAGACTGGGCGTATACCTGGAGAAAAGCATAATTCAAAAAGATACATGTAAAAAAAATACACGTATGGCTGACTCATGCTGATGTTTGGCAGTAACCAACAATATTCTGTAATGCTATTATCCTTCAATTAAAAAAATAAAAAACATTATATATGAAAAAAGATACATGTACCCCAATGTTCATTGCATCACTATTTCCGATAGCCAGGACATGGAAGCAACGTTAATACCTATCCGTATAGGAATGGATAAAGAAGACGTGGTGCATATATGCAATGGACTATTATTTAGCCATAAAAAGAAATGAAACTGTGCCATTTGTAGAAATGTGACTGGACCTTGAAACTGTCATACAGATTGAAATCAATCAGGAAAACAAATATCCTATATTAATGCATATATGGGGAATGTAGAAAAATGATATAGATAAACATAACTTGCAAAGCAGACGTAAAGATGCAGAGAAAGAAAGTATGGATACCAAGGGTGGACGGAGTGTGGGATGGATTGGGAGATTGAGATTGACATAGATACACTACTGTGTATAAAATGAGGGCTTCCCTGATGGCTCGGTGGTAAAGAATCTGTCTGCAATGCAAGAGATGCAGGAGACACCAGTTCAGTTCCCTGGAGGGGGAAATGACAACCCACTCCAGAATTCTTGCCTGGAAAATCCCACGGACAGAGGAGCCTGGTAGGCTACAGGCCATGGGGTTGCAAAGAATTAGAAACGACTGAACGTGCACACATGCATGTACAAAATAGATAACTCATGACTACTGTGCAGCACAGGGAACTCTACCCAGTGCTCTGTGATGACCTAGCTGGGAAGGAAATCCAAGGAAGAGGGAATATATGCATGCGTGTGGTTGATTCAATTTGCAATACAACAGAAACTAACAACACCTCAACTATATTCCAGTGAAATAATACATAAATAAAAGAAAGCTCCATGAAAATCATGGCAGGCTGCTTCCTAAACACACCTGGGGATTGGCAGTCATGTCAGTGACCCCTGGGGGGTATGTCGACAGGGATCCTGCCTGCCTGATCACCCCAGCTGCCAGCGCTCACCACTGCTTCCCCGGTGAACACCCCCAGTTAGGCTCGTGCACAGTCAGTGGACTAGTGCATTGAACCCATTCCTGTGAGACCCAGGACTCCTTGGCGGGCAATGTGGGCTCAAGAACTGCTGCCCCCCCATCAGCCTGGCCTTGCCTGTGGCCTGAGACACTCGCTACCCAGTGTCCCTTCCTTGCCTCCTTCTTCAATGGCGTCAGACCTGCATTATGACCTGAAGCTTCTTCCCTCTTCTCTGGCTCCTTTGTATTTGTCACAAGTGCTTCCCCTCAAAACCTGTCACAATCGAATTCCACTTTGGGAACTGCTTCTCAAAGGGCCTCCAACTCCACAGTTGAGTTTCTTTCCACTGTACCCTTGGCCCTCTCTCACCTCTCTTCAGGCTTTCTCTTAGTTCCTTGTGTGTGCCTAAGTGTGTGTTAAGTTGCTTCAGTCATTTCTGACTCTTTGTGACCCAATGGACTTGCAGCCTTCCAGACTCCTCTGTCCATGGGATTCTCCAGGCAAGGCTTCTGGAGTGGGTTGCCATGCCCTTCATCAGGGGATCTTCTCAACCCAGGAACTGAACCCAGGTCTTCTGCGTTGCAGGCAGATTTTTTGCCGACTGAGATATCACAATTGTAGGTAGTTTTTCAAAATCATTCTGTTTTCCTGTGTCCTGCACTTGACGGTAAGCCCTGTTACGGCAGAAACCACATCTAAAATGAACTCACTGTTGTATCTTGGTGCCTGGCATAGTGCCCAGGACGTAGTGGGCACTCGATCAATACTGATGGAGTGGGAGGATTTGTCTCCACTTCTCGGTCATCTAGTGATGCAGGCCCCACGGTCAGCGTGCTCTTTGTTTTGTGGGTGTTGGTGCTTCCAGTGGAGACAGAAAGTGTCACGGGGAGAGGTCAGTGGTTTGAAAAACAAGAAATCTGAGTTTCCTGGCATGTTGAGTCTTACTAGCAGTCAGGACCCCCTGGAAATCGGAGTGAAGCCACCTTGAGCCATTCTAAAGAACTAACAGAAGGTGGCATTTCCAAACAGATTAGAAGAGACAGGAGTTCAGACAAGCAGGCCTCCAAAGGAAATCTTCTCAGAAAACTAGATGGCCTTGAGACTTGGCCCCAAATCAAATTAGCCTTTTCATGTTCACAAAGACACAGGCTTCTGCGGGATGCAGAGATCTGAGTATGAGAGAGAGAGGGAGGAAGGTCTTTGCTCTGAAGTTTGCCATCGCAGGATTCCCCCAGCAGAGTTGTTGATGCTTCATTAGATCCTGGCTCTGAGCCCCTCCGTCTTGTCCAACTCCCCTTAGCCCAAGTCCAGCCTCCCCCAGGCTCTGTGTCAAGTTGAGGAAGAAATCCAGCTCATCTCTAGTTTCTGGGTATTCCAGAGGACCAGTGTTCCTGGCTTCATGTTTTCTGTTCCTTTGGTTCTTGTTAGCTTTGTGTTCTTTTGAGGTTTCTTTCATTTTGGACTACAGCACACTAGCAACAGCCTGTTTGGAAATCTTTAGTGCTCACAAAGAAGGTTTTAGTGGTCGTGAAGAGGCAGTGCTTCACCATGGTTAGCACCGTGGTTTGACCTCTGCATCAGTCAGGATAGACAAGATTGTGTTGCAGTAACAAACACCTCCGAGGTCTCATTCTCAGGGTGCATGGGTTGCACCCTGAGAAATATCATAGACTGGATGGATTAAACAAAAGAAACTGATTTCTCACTTTTCTGGAGCCTGAGAAGTCCAAGATCAGTGTCAGCAGATGTGGTGTCTACTGAAGCTGCCTTCCTGCCCTGTAGCTGGCTGCCTTCTCCCTGTGTCCTCCTGTGTACTTGGGGGCTCAAGAACCTCCTCTGGTGGGCACTCTGCTCAATGTCGTGTTGCCGCCTGGCTGGGATGGAAGCTTGGGGAGGCATGGATACAGGTGCACACATGGCTGGGTTGCTTTGCTGTTCCCTTGAAGTTATCACATTTTTTTTAACTTATTTTTGGCTGCCCTGGGACTTTGTTGCTGCACGCAGGGCTTTTCTCTAGTGGTGGTGTACAGCCTCTCACTGCAGTGGCTTCTCTTGTGGAGCACAGGCTCTAGGGCATGTGGGCTTCAGTAGTTGTGGCTCATAGGCTTAGTTGCCCCACAGCATGTGGAATCTTTCCGGACCAGGGACTGAATGTGTGTCCCCTGCATTGGTAGGCAGATTCTTAGACCTCTCATGCAGGTGAGGTCCTAGGCTCTGAAAAGCCTTTTCATGTTCACAAAGACACAGGCTTCTGGGATGCAGAGATCTGAGTATGAGAGAGAGAGGGAGGAAGGTCTTTGCTCTGAAGTTTGCCATCGCAGGATTCCCCCAGCAGAGTTGTTGATGCTTCATTAGATCCTGGCTCTGAGCCCCTCCGTCTTGTCCAACTCCCCTTAGCCCAAGTCCAGCCTCCCCCAGGCTCTGTGTCAAGTTGAGGAAGAAATCCAGCTCATCTCTAGTTTCTGGGTATTCCAGAGGACCAGTGTTCCTGGCTTCATGTTTTCTGTTCCTTTGGTTCTTGTTAGCTTTGTGTTCTTTTGAGGTTTCTTTCATTTTGGACTACAGCACACTAGCAACAGCCTGTTTGGAAATCTTTAGTGCTCACAAAGAAGGTTTTAGTGGTCGTGAAGAGGCAGTGCTTCACCATGGTTAGCACCGTGGTTTGACCTCTGCATCAGTCAGGATAGACAAGATTGTGTTGCAGTAACAAACACCTCCGAGTCTCATTCTCAGGGTGCATGGGTTGCACCCTGAGAAATATCATAGACTGGATGGATTAAACAAAAGAAACTGATTTCTCACTTTTCTGGAGCCTGAGAAGTCCAAGATCAGTGTCAGCAGATGTGGTGTCTACTGAAGCTGCCTTCCTGCCCTGTAGCTGGCTGCCTTCTCCCTGTGTCCTCCTGTGTACTTGGGGGCTCAAGAACCTCCTCTGGTGGGCACTCTGCTCAATGTCGTGTTGCCGCCTGGCTGGGATGGAAGCTTGGGGAGGCATGGATACAGGTGCACACATGGCTGGGTTGCTTTGCTGTTCCCTTGAAGTTATCACATTTTTTTTAACTTATTTTTGGCTGCCCTGGGACTTTGTTGCTGCACGCAGGGCTTTTCTCTAGTGGTGGTGTACAGCCTCTCACTGCAGTGGCTTCTCTTGTGGAGCACAGGCTCTAGGGCATGTGGGCTTCAGTAGTTGTGGCTCATAGGCTTAGTTGCCCCACAGCATGTGGAATCTTTCCGGACCAGGGACTGAATGTGTGTCCCCTGCATTGGTAGGCAGATTCTTAACCCTGGACCCCCTGGGAAATCCTGTCACAACATTGTTTATCATTATGTGTGTGTGTGTTAGTTGCTCAGTCATGTCTGACTCATTGCGACCTCATGGACTGTAGCCCACCAGGCTCCTCTGTCCATGAAATTCTTCATGCAAGAATACTGGAGAGGATTGCCATTTCCTTCTCCAGGGCATCTTACCCACCCAGGGATAGAACCCAGGTCTCCTGCATTGCAGGCACATTCTCTCCCATCTAAGCCACCAGGGAAGCCTAAAGTGTTAGTCATTCAGTTGTGTCTGACCTTTGCGACCCCCATGACTGTAGCGCACCAGGCTCCTCTTTGGAATTTCCCAGCCAAGAATACTGCAGTGGATTGCCATTCCCTTCTTCAGGGGATCTTCCCAACCCAGGGATTGAACCCGGGTCTCCTTCATTGCAGGCAGATTCTAACCATCTGAGCCACAAGGGAAGCCTGTTCATCACTATATTCCAATACAGAATAAAAAGTTCAAATTAAAAAAAAGAAGAAGAAAAGTTCCCTGGTGTCTCTTCTGATAAGGGCACTAATTTCATCACAAGGGCTTGCCCCCTCTTGACCTCATCTAAGATTAATCACCTTCCAGAGGCCTAACCTCCAAATACCATGACATTGGGAGTCAGGGCTTCAACAGATGGATTTGGGGCATAGACATTGAGCTCACAGCGGTGTCCTTTCTGGTCCCCTGTGGTGTGCTTCTGTCACCCTCCTATTGGAACCCAAGCTCATGGGGCATCAGGGGTATGGCTCTTCAGCATGGCAGAGGGAAAGAGAATGTGGCAGAAGTAAGCTCTGACCTCTGTCTTCAGGTGACGTGTGTCCCCTTTGCTCACCTTCAAAAGCAAGTTACTCATCTATGTGTGACTTCAAAGAGGGGGATGGAAAGTGTAACCCTGGCTTGTGGTAGGAGGGAACCCTGTTACTGGGAACAGCTCCAGCCATCACCAGAGTCCCACAGTCTAGATGTTGCCATGAAGATATTTTCTGGCTGTGACAAGCATTCAAATCGATGGACTTTGAATAAAGCAGATTACCCTCCATAACAGGGGTGAGCCTCGTCTAATCAGTTGAAGTCCTTAAGAGCAAAGACTGTGGTGTACTCTGTCCCCCCCAGAATTTGGCCTCAAGCCTGAAACTTAGAAACCCTAGAATTTCCTGACGGCCTGGATTTCTGTCTGGATTTTGGACTCAGTAGTATAACATCAGCTCTTTGCTGCATTTTTAACCTGTTGGGCTGCCTTATGGTTTTGAACTTGCTAGCCCCCAAAACTGCATGAGTCAGTTCCTTAAAATACCTGTCTGTCTGTCTATCTATGTATCTCCTTTTTGTTCTGTTTCTCTGTAATACCTTGATTAACCCCAGTTATATAATTAACCTCTCAATATCTAACTGTCAATATCCAGTCCAGAGCTAAGCTTTGTTTCCTTGAACCTGCTCCCAAATCACCTAATACAAATGCAAATCCTAGAATAAAAACTGTCTAGCCTTCTCTAATTAAAGAAAGCACTAAATAATACCAGAGTTATGGGTCATAATAAACAGCATGTATATCCATCAAAGTAAACCACATTAAAAGCACCCAGCTGTTGACAGTATTGCAATGATGTTTGAATTTCTGAAAGCTATTTTTCTACTTTGAGAAAGTGGAAGGGTTTTGGACGGAGCTTTTCTACAGGCCACTGTGCTTGCTCTGTGCTGCACATTGGTCATCCTATAAAAAGGAAATTCTCAGGACTTCCCTGGTGGTCCAGTGGCTAAGATTCCATTGCGGGTTTGATTCTGAGTCAGGGAACTAGATCCCACATGGTGCAACTATAGATCCTGCATGCTGTAATGAAGACTGAAGATCTTATGTGCCGCAAATAAGATCTGGCACAGCCAAATAAATCAATATTTAAAAAGAAAAAAAAAGGGAATTCATGACCTTAGTACCAGCCCCTTGCCTTAACCCATCTCCCAAACTCAAGTACATTCTGCCCTCCATCTTGCAGTGCCTCCTTGCTTCATCAGCCTTTGAAATTCTAGCATTTATTATTTTTTATTAAATTAATTGATTTATTTGAAATTCCAGCAGTTCATACATAATACCACTTTCCTGGCTTTGGTTTTGGGGCAATCCCGTTTATGTGGGGTCTCCTCCTGGTTATACTGCACTTGTCAACCTTGGGCAGGCCAACTTTCCAGAGGCTGACTAGTTTTGAGCTTCTTTTTATTAATAACAAACCCCTGAAGTTTGCTGAGCACTTCCTCTGGACCTGAAACCGTGCTCATAAATTATGTGCACATACATGTATGTGCTCTAGAAATCATCTTACTTAGTCCTTGCAACAATTCCAGGAAGTTGATCTATTATCAAGGACATTGTTATAGATAAGGAATCCGAGGCTCAGAGAGGTTAAACTACTTGCCTAAGGTCACACAGGATCCATTGTGGTGGAGCTGGGCTTCAGATTTTTCTGGCTTCAAAACTTGTGCCTTAAGCATAATGCTGCGCCACTCTGCGGGCTGGATCTGGACAGTTCTAGTGAATTTTTTCTTTCTTTCTTTTAAAAATATTTATGTATTTGGCTGTGCCAGGTCTTAGTTTGGCATGCAGGATCTTTTGTTACAGAGCGTGGGCTCCAGAGCACTTGAGCTCAATAGTTGCAGCGCAAGACTTCATTGCCTGGACGCAAGTGGGATCTTAGTTCCCTGACTGTGGAGTCAACCTGCATCCCCTACATTGGATGGTGGATTCTTTATTTTTTATTTGTTTGTTTATTTTGGGTGTGCTGGGTCTTTGTTGCTGTATGGACTTTTTTGTAGTTTTGGCGAGCAAGGGCTACTCTCTAGGTGTGGTTCAAGGTCTTCTCACTGCAGTGGCTTCTTTTGTTGGGGAGCACAGGTTCTAGAGCTAACGGGCTTCAGTAGTCGTGGTTTCTGGGCTCTAGAGCACAGGCTCAATAGTTGTGGTGCACGGGCTCAGTTGCTCTGAAGCATGTGGGATCCTCCTGGCCTGGGATTGAATCCATATTTTCTGCATTGGCAGGCAAATTCTTTACCACTGAGCCATCAGGGCAGCCCCAGAAGGCAGATTCTTAATCTCTGGACCACCAGAGAAGTCCCTGGGTGGCTATTTCAATAACAGGATTACACAGGTGTGTGAGTCAGGGATGGTCATGGGAGCTGAGCCACCAAGGGTGGTAGAGCATAAGGGACACCTTATGGGAATCAGACCTTCCACAGCTGTGGGAGAAGCTGGGGAGGTGAGGACCAGAGGAGTCACGGACCAGTCGATCTGAGGAGTTGGGAATATCCAGTTGCTAGCATGGTGCCATGAGGGGGAGCTTGTAAGAGTCATCCGGTTGTGTGGCTCCCGCCTCTGTGTATCAGCAGGTATAGCTCAGTCCAGTCGCTCAGTCGTGCCCAACTCTTGGCGACCCCAGGGACTGCAATGCTCCAGGCTTCCCTGTTCTTAACCATCTCTCAGAGCCTACTCAAACTCATGCCCATTGACTCAGTGATGCCATCCAACCATCTCGATTTCTGTCGTCCCTTTCTCCTTCTGTCTTCTATTTATACCAGCTTCAGCGAATTTTCCAATGAGTAGGCTTTTCCCATCAGATGGCCAAAGTATTGGAGCTTCAACTTCAGCATCAGTCCTTCCAATAAATATTCAGGATTAATGTCCTTTAGGATTGACTGGTTTGATCTTCTTGCAGTCCAAGGGACACTCAACAGTCAGACACCACAATGGCAAGTCCAACACCATAGTTCAAAGACATCAGTTCTTAGGTGCTCAGCCTTTTTTATGGTCCAACTCTCACATCCATACATGACTACAGGGAAAACCATAGCTTTGACTATATGGACCCTTGTTGACAAATTGATGTCTTTGCTTTTGAATATGCTGTCTAGGTTTGTCATAGCTTTTCTTCCAAGGAGCAAGTGTCTTTTAATTTCATGGCTGCAGTCACCATCTGCAGTGATTTTGGAGCCTAAGAAAACAGTGTCTGTCACTGTTTCCATTGTTTGCCCATCTATTTACCATGAAGTGATGGGACCAGATGACATGATTTTCATTTTTGAATGTTGAGTTTTAGGCCAGCTTTTTCATCAGCGGGTAAGCTGATGGCAAAATGGTGAAGTAGTGGGGCTAGGACCACTGTTGATCAGCAGGGCCCACAGGCGAGTAGAAGAGCTGGATCCAGGGCAGAGGAGAATGAGAGTGTGCCTGAACCCATGACGTGTCTTCGTGACTGTCCATCTCTGCATGTGACAACGATGTCCTTCAGAGAACAGTGGCTGCTGCTTGCTATGCTCTTTCTTGGTGTCACATGTGTTCCTCTGCGGGCCAGCTCTGTGGCCAACTGTGTGGATGGGGATTCTGGGAGACACAGCTCCCAGAGGAACTCACTGGACATAGGACTGCACAGCACAGAGCTTACTCAAGGAAGGCAGAAGATGGCAAGGACTGGACGTGCAGTCAAGGCATTGCAGGAAGTGGGACCCTCTCCAGGGCCTGAGAAGGGGCTCTTGTCTAACACTCAGAAATGAATGGTCCAAGGAGATGCATGCTAACCAAGCAGGAGACTATTGGGAAGGGGTGCCCAGGCAGAGAGGAGAGCAGTAGGGTGAGGGAACCCAGGAGAACGGCTCTGCCCTGTGGCTTGCAGTCTCGGGTTTTATGATGATGGGACTAACTTCTGGGTTATTTTTGGCCAATCATTCTGACTCAGGGTCCTTCCTGGTGGCACATGCCTTGCTCAGCCAAGATGGATGCCAGTGAGAAGGAGTCTGGGAGGTGGTAGGACATGTGGCATCTCCTTTTGTCCTTTACCGAACTCTTCTGGTTGGTGGTGTCTTGTTAGTCCAGTGTTCTTAACCAGAACCTCCTGTCATAAAGTAGCTCATGGAGATAGTTACCTTGGTACCTGGCCAGGGTGGGCAGTTTCATTCAGTGTGCTTCCCCCAACAAAGGGCCTTTTTAAAAAAAATATTTATTATTTATTTATTTTAGCTGTGATGGGTCTTAGCTGGGGCATGTGGTATCTTTCAGTTGTAGCATATGGAATCTTTAGTGGTGACATGCAGGATCTGGTTCTCTGACCAGGGCTCGAATCCTGTGTCCCCTGCATTAGGAGCACATTCTAGCCACTGGACCACCAGGAAAGTCCCCCATCCAGGACCTTGTGATGGTGAAATTTGTGTGTCAGTTTGATAGGCCAAGAGATACCCAGATATTTGGTCGAATGTTTTCTAGGGGTGTGTTTTTGGATGTAATTAGGATCTGACTGGGACTTCCCAGGCGGTTCTAGTGGTAAAGAACCAGCCTGCCTCTCTATACAATAGCTAGAACGTGGAAGCAACCTAGATGTCCATCGATGAATGAATGGATAAAAATGCTCTGGTATGACATACAATGGAGTACTTCTCAGCTGTAAAAAGAAATGCAGAAGAATCAGTCCTAATGAGGTGGGTGAATCTAGAACCTATTATACAAAGTGAAGTAAGTAAAAAAGAGAAAGACAAGTACAGTATAGTAACACGCATATATGGAATCTAGTAAGATGGTAATGATAACACACGCAGTAAAGCGATGGAAAAACAGACACAGAGAACAGACGTATGGACATTGTGGGGAATGAACAGTGGGTGGGAGGCATAGAGGGAGTAACATGGAAACCTAACTATCATATGTGAAAGAGATAGCTGTTGTCATTGTGCTGTGGGAATGGGGAATCCTGCAGGGGCCCTGTGCAATGGCCTGGAGGGGTAGGATGGGGGAGACTGGGAAGGGTATGGAGGAGGGAGGGGTCAAGGATATCGATATGACTAATCTGGGATTATACCTATCTGTAAATAAGAAAACTTTGTAAAAGCAAAAAAGACATGATTGTTTAAAATAAAAATGAACCAGCCTGTTCATTTTTCTTTACCGAACTTCTGGTTGGTGTCTTGTTAGTCCAGTGTTCTTAACCAGAACCTCCTGTCATAAAGTAGCTCATGGAGATAGTTACCTTGGTACCTGGCCAGGGTGGGCAGTTTCATTCAGTGTGCTTCCCCCAACAAAGGGCCTTTTTAAAAAAAATATTTATTATTTATTTATTTTAGCTGTGATGGGTCTTAGCTGGGGCATGTGGTATCTTTCAGTTGTAGCATATGGAATCTTTAGTGGTGACATGCAGGATCTGGTTCTCTGACCAGGGCTCGAATCCTGTGTCCCCTGCATTAGGAGCACATTCTAGCCACTGGACCACCAGGAAAGTCCCCCATCCAGGACCTTGTGATGGTGAAATTTGTGTGTCAGTTTGATAGGCCAAGAGATACCCAGATATTTGGTCGAATGTTTTCTAGGGGTGTGTTTTTGGATGTAATTAGGATCTGACTGGGACTTCCCAGGCGGTTCTAGTGGTAAAGAACCAGCCTGCCTCTCTATACAATAGCTAGAACGTGGAAGCAACCTAGATGTCCATCGATGAATGAATGGATAAAAATGCTCTGGTATGACATACAATGGAGTACTTCTCAGCTGTAAAAAGAAATGCAGAAGAATCAGTCCTAATGAGGTGGGTGAATCTAGAACCTATTATACAAAGTGAAGTAAGTAAAAAAGAGAAAGACAAGTACAGTATAGTAACACGCATATATGGAATCTAGTAAGATGGTAATGATAACACACGCAGTAAAGCGATGGAAAAACAGACACAGAGAACAGACGTATGGACATTGTGGGGAATGAACAGTGGGTGGGAGGCATAGAGGGAGTAACATAGAAACCTATACCATCATATGTGAAAAAGATAGCTATTGTCATTGCGCTGTGGGAATAGGGGATCCTGCAGGGGTGCTGTGCAATGGCCTGGAGGGGTGGGATGGGGGTTACTGGGAGAGGGGTGGAGAAGGGGGGGGGCCAAGGATATACATATGACTAATCTGGGATTATACCTATCTGTAAACAACAAAACTCTGTAAAAGTAAAAAAGACATGATTGTTTAAAATAAAAAAAATGAACCAGCCTGCCAGTGCAAGAGATGTAAGAGACTCGGGTTCGCTCCCTGGGCCAGGAAGATCCCCTGGAGGAGGAAAGGGCAACCCACTCCAGCATTCTTTTTTTTTTTTTTTTTTAACACTTTATCATTTTAATTTTGATGGTATATGAAAAACTATCCAGGAAACAACTAGGATGGAATGTGCAATTCTTTTTATGTATATATTTTTTTATTTTGCTTTTTTGCTTTTAGAGTTTTGTTGTTTACAGATATGTATAATTCCAGATTAGTCACATGCATATCCCATTCCCCACCATCCCAACCTTCCAGGCCGCTGTATAATCCCCATGTAAGATCCTTTAACCCACAGCGCATTGGCAATAGTTATCTCTTTTACCTATGCTAGTATAGGGCTCCATGTAATTCTTTCTATATCTCTCTCCCACTCTTCCCTCTCCCCAATGTCCATAAGTCTGTTCTCTATGACTGTTTTTCCATCAATGCTCTGCATGTGTATTTATCAGTATGATCTTATTGGATACCATATATGTGTGTTAGTATACTGTACTTGTCCTCTTTTTGACTTACTTCACTTTGTATAATAGATTCTAGATTCATACACCTCATTAGGACTGATTCTTCTGCATTCCTTTTGGTGGCTGAGAAGTATTCCATTGCAGACAGGTACCAGAGTTTTTTTTATCCATTTATTCATTGATGGACATCTAGGTTGCTTCCATGTTCTAGCTATTGTATAGAGTGCTTCAATGAACATTGGGGTATAGATGTCTCTTTCAGATTTTGATTTCATCAGGTAGTATGCCTAATAGTGGGATTGCTGGGTCATAGGGTGCTTCTATTCTTAGTTTTTTGAGGAATCTCCATTCTGTCTTCCATAGTGGTTATATTAATTTACATTCCCAACAATGCAAGAGTGTCCCCATTTCTCCGCACCCTCTCCAGCATTCATTGTCTGTAGATTTTTTGATGATGGCCATTCTGACTGGTGTGAGGTGATATCTCATTGTAGTTTTGATTTGCATTTCTCTAATTATAAGTGATGTTGAACATCTTTTCATGTATTTTGGGGGCATCTATATGTCTTCTTTGGAGATATGTCCACTCCAGCATTCTTTTTTTTTTTCACTCCAGCATTCTTGTTTGGAGAATCCCATGGTCAGAGGAGCCTGGTGGGCTACAATCCATAGGGTCAAAAAGAGTCAGACATGACTGAAGTGACTTTCGGCACAGCACAGCATCTGAATGAGTATGCTGAGTAAAGCCGATTGTCCTCATCCAAAGAGTTGTTGATCTGGGACATCAGTCTTTTCCTGCCCTTGGGCTCCAACTGAAGCATCAGCTCTTTTTGGGTCTGGAGCCTGCTGACTCTTGGACTGGAGCTCATACCGCTGGCTCTTGAGCTGGAACATGAACCTCAGACTGAAACTACAACATCACTGTTTATTCTTCTGGGTCCCCAGCTTGTCCATTGCACATCTTAGGATTTTTCAGCTTCCTTAATTGTGAGAACCATTCTCTTCTAGTGAATCTCTTTCTCTCTATGTATATACATTCTGTGGGTTCTACTTCTCTGGAAAATCCTGACAAATACAGGTCTAGAAAAATCTACTAAGACCCTCGGAAGAACTCGTGTGCCGTTGGTTTGGAGTTAAGAGCTAAAGGTTGACGTATTTGGCCGTGAACACTTGCTAGTAGTTTAGCAATTTGGGGAAAGGGTCTTTTAATTGGGTGGAATTTCCCTTGCAGAGCACGCTAACAGCTTTGGAATTTTGAGGCAGCGTTCTGCTTTATTCCTTTTGGTGGCTGAGAAGTATTCCATTGCAGACAGGTACCAGAGTTTTTTTTATCCATTTATTCATTGATGGACATCTAGGTTGCTTCCATGTTCTAGCTATTGTATAGAGTGCTTCAATGAACATTGGGGTATAGATGTCTCTTTCAGATTTTGATTTCATCAGGTAGTATGCCTAATAGTGGGATTGCTGGGTCATAGGGTGCTTCTATTCTTAGTTTTTTGAGGAATCTCCATTCTGTCTTCCATAGTGGTTATATTAATTTACATTCCCAACAATGCAAGAGTGTCCCCATTTCTCCGCACCCTCTCCAGCATTCATTGTCTGTAGATTTTTTGATGATGGCCATTCTGACTGGTGTGAGGTGATATCTCATTGTAGTTTTGATTTGCATTTCTCTAATTATAAGTGATGTTGAACATCTTTTCATGTATTTTGGGGGCATCTATATGTCTTCTTTGGAGATATGTCCACTCCAGCATTCTTTTTTTTTTTCACTCCAGCATTCTTGTTTGGAGAATCCCATGGTCAGAGGAGCCTGGTGGGCTACAATCCATAGGGTCAAAAAGAGTCAGACATGACTGAAGTGACTTTCGGCACAGCACAGCATCTGAATGAGTATGCTGAGTAAAGCCGATTGTCCTCATCCAAAGAGTTGTTGATCTGGGACATCAGTCTTTTCCTGCCCTTGGGCTCCAACTGAAGCATCAGCTCTTTTTGGGTCTGGAGCCTGCTGACTCTTGGACTGGAGCTCATACCGCTGGCTCTTGAGCTGGAACATGAACCTCAGACTGAAACTACAACATCACTGTTTATTCTTCTGGGTCCCCAGCTTGTCCATTGCACATCTTAGGATTTTTCAGCTTCCTTAATTGTGAGAACCATTCTCTTCTAGTGAATCTCTTTCTCTCTATGTATATACATTCTGTGGGTTCTACTTCTCTGGAAAATCCTGACAAATACAGGTCTAGAAAAATCTACTAAGACCCTCGGAAGAACTCGTGTGCCGTTGGTTTGGAGTTAAGAGCTAAAGGTTGACGTATTTGGCCGTGAACACTTGCTAGTAGTTTAGCAATTTGGGGAAAGGGTCTTTTAATTGGGTGGAATTTCCCTTGCAGAGCACGCTAACAGCTTTGGAATTTTGAGGCAGCGTCTCTTGGCTTATTTAGAGCTTTGGGTGACCGCTGAAGCTTGATCCTGACTTGGATTGCTTTCCCTCTGTCTATTTTTTTCTCTGTAGAGCAAGGTCAGACCTAACACTCTTTTGATGATGTTACTACATCAACACATTTTTTCAGAGTCAAAGTCAAGTCGCTCACTTGTGTCCGACTCTTTGTGACCCCATGGATGAGCCATGTAATTCTCCAGGGGGGAACACTGGAGTGGGTAGCCTATCCCTCCTCCAGGGGATCTTCCCAACCCAGGATCGAACCCAGATCTCCTGCATTGCAGGCAGATTCTTTACCATCTTAGGGAAAGCCCTGCTTTTTCATGAAAAATAATAAAAAAAAAATCCTTATTGTAAAATCATGCTGTTTACTTCTGCTTTATTATTACTCTGCTGAATTCCCAGATCACAGTCTTTGAGGACTAGAAATAATCTTAGAGATCATTCAGTCTGATTTTTCCCAAATTGTGTTCACAAAACATGTATTTCTAAGCTTTCATATGGAGAAGGAAATGGAAACCCACTCTAGTATTCTTGCCTGGAGAATCCAGGGACAGGGGAGTCTCGAGGGCTACAGTCCATGGGGTTGCAAAGAATTGGACACAACTGAACTACGAACATTTCACTTTTCAGAGCAATAGAATATTAAAAAAAAAAAAAAAGGACTAAGGCGGTTAAAAGTAGAAGACAAACCACTTCATAGAAAGTATTAAAACTTTCAGCTAATATGATTGTGTTGGCCAAACACTGTTGAAACACAAAACATAGAAGATTTTAGAGTTGGTCAAATTTATATTTGTGCACCATGGTCCCCATTGTATAATCCTGGGCAAGTTACTTAATCTCTAGGGTTTAACAGGCTCATCCATGAACTCATGTAGTAATTCTGTTGTAGAGTGTTGTGGAATTAAGTAAAATGAAACAATTTGCCTTCTGGAAAATAAATAAATAAATAAATTTTCATAGATGGTCCTTCAAAAAAGGGATTCAGTGACCAAGTCAGTTTGAAAATGCAGCATATGCTGTCTGTCTTTTGGGGAATTCAAATGCACTTTAATCGAGTTTGAGATACCTCTTTAAAAAAAAATTATTTATTGGCTATTCTGGGTTTTCACTGCTGCCACAGGCTCTTCTCTAGTTGTGGGGACTGGGGGCTCCTATCTAGTTGAGGTAAGCAGGCTTCTTGTTGCAGCGACTTCTCTTGCTGTGGAACTCAGTAGCTCTAGGGCTTAGGGCTTCAGTAGTTGTGGCACATGGGCTCAATAGTTGCAGCTCCAAGGTTCTAGAACACAGGCTCAATAGTTGTGGTTTGCAGCTTAGTAATTCCGCAGCATGTGGGATCTTCCAGATCAGGGATCAAACCTTTGTCTCCTGCATTGGCAGGCAGATTCTTTACCATCTTAGGGAAAGCCCTGCTTTTCATGAAAATAAAAAAAAAATCCTTATTGTAAAATCATGCTGTTTACTTCTGCTTTATTATTACTCTGCTGAATTCCCAGATCACAGTCTTTGAGGACTAGAAATAATCTTAGAGATCATTCAGTCTGATTTTTCCCAAATTGTGTTCACAAAACATGTATTTCTAAGCTTTCATATGGAGAAGGAAATGGAAACCCACTCTAGTATTCTTGCCTGGAGAATCCAGGGACAGGGGAGTCTCGAGGGCTACAGTCCATGGGGTTGCAAAGAATTGGACACAACTGAACTACGAACATTTCACTTTTCAGAGCAATAGAATATTAAAAAAAAAAAAAAAGGACTAAGGCGGTTAAAAGTAGAAGACAAACCACTTCATAGAAAGTATTAAAACTTTCAGCTAATATGATTGTGTTGGCCAAACACTGTTGAAACACAAAACATAGAAGATTTTAGAGTTGGTCAAATTTATATTTGTGCACCATGGTCCCCATTGTATAATCCTGGGCAAGTTACTTAATCTCTAGGGTTTAACAGGCTCATCCATGAACTCATGTAGTAATTCTGTTGTAGAGTGTTGTGGAATTAAGTAAAATGAAACAATTTGCCTTCTGGAAAATAAATAAATAAATAAATTTTCATAGATGGTCCTTCAAAAAAGGGATTCAGTGACCAAGTCAGTTTGAAAATGCAGCATATGCTGTCTGTCTTTTGGGGAATTCAAATGCACTTTAATCGAGTTTGAGATACCTCTTTAAAAAAAAATTATTTATTGGCTATTCTGGGTTTTCACTGCTGCCACAGGCTCTTCTCTAGTTGTGGGGACTGGGGGCTCCTATCTAGTTGAGGTAAGCAGGCTTCTTGTTGCAGCGACTTCTCTTGCTGTGGAACTCAGTAGCTCTAGGGCTTAGGGCTTCAGTAGTTGTGGCACATGGGCTCAATAGTTGCAGCTCCAAGGTTCTAGAACACAGGCTCAATAGTTGTGGTTTGCAGCTTAGTAATTCCGCAGCATGTGGGATCTTCCAGATCAGGGATCAAACCTTTGTCTCCTGCATTGGCAGGCAAACTCTTTACCACTGAGCTACCAGGGAAGCCCTGAGATACCTCTTTTTAAAAAATACTTATTTATATGGCTGTGCTGGGTCTTAGTTGCAGCATGTGGGATCTTAGGGAGAACAGAGTCTTAGCCACTGGATCAGCAGGGAAGTGACCTCAAATGCACTTTAGTGAAGTCTGCAATACTTCTTAAACTTTGAAATGGATGTATCAAGTAGGCAGTTGGTAGATGGGTCCGGAGTACAGGGTCAGGGTTGAAGCTGGATATGCAGATTTGGAAGGTAAAACACAGAGTACCATGGGCACAGATGAGATGAGTAAGAAGAGTTGAAAAAGCCTGAGTGTGTGGGGGCTGGAAGTGCTGCAGCTCTCTTGTGACCATGATTGGAAGATCTGGAAATGGAGCAAAGACCCAGAAGATGGCATTGAGGAGGCAGGTGATGGGGAGAAACATGGACATAAGTCAAGCTGCGCAGCTGGTTTTATCATACTATAGTATGGTACTATAGTATTATTAGTACTAGTACATTCTTTTTTCTTTTTTTTTTAAAGATTTATTTATTTATTTATTTTGGTTGGGGAGGGGTGGGGAGGGAGGGGAGCAGGCGGGCCACTTCTATCAGTCTTTCATTTGTCCATTTGCATCCATCTTTGTTTCTTGGCCCGCGTGGGCCTCCCATCGTGGTGGCCTCTGTGTGCATGCGCTCCAGAGCTCCGGCTCGGTAATTGGACACATCAGTCCAGCCGCTCCACGGCATGTGGGATCTTCCCAGGCCAGGGATCGAACCGGCGCCCCTTGCACTGCAAGGCGGTGTCCTTACCCACTGGACCACCAGGGAAGCCCTAGTACATTCTTTTTGAAGTGAAGTTTTTATGTCATTTCCATGGGAAGTGTCCTGACTAGTGTAACATTTTCCTTATCTCTGTCTTATATCTGTCTCCTTGTGGTCTTTTTGTTTGTTTTAATTTAATTTACTTATTTATTTTTGGCTAATTCTGGGTTTTTGCTGCTGCCACAGGCTCTTCTCTAGTTGCAGAGAGTGGAGGCTACCCTCTAGTTGGGGTGAGCAGGCTTCTAGTTGCAATGACTTCTTTTGTGGAACTCAGGCTCTAAGGCACACGGGCTTCAATAGCTGTGGCACATGGGCTTAACAGTTGCGGCTCTGAGGCTCTAGAGCACAGGCTTAATAGTTGTGGCTCACGGGCTTAGTTGCTCCTCAGCATTTGGAATCTTCCTGGATCAGGGATCAAACCTGTGTCTCCTGCATTGGCAGGCAAACTCTTCACCACTGAGCTACCAGGGAAGTCCCTCCCGGTGGTCTTGGTTTTCCCATCTCCTTCCCTGTCATGGAGGAGAATCAGCTGACCCAATGATGCCAGAATTCACCAGTCATCCCTATCCCAAAGAGCAAAGGGGAAGGAGGGCATGGCTTACCTCAGCCAGTGTCTGTTGACATTTCAGAGAAGAGTGGAGGAATTAGTTAAGAATGGGTCAATATGGTTAAGGATTTTATTTTCATTTTTGGATTATTAGCAAACAACTGACTCAAATGGACTGTGGCTAACTTAAGCCAAAATGGAACTTTATTGGAAGGATCACGGCTTTTCCCCACAGAATCAAAGAGCAAGCTGAACAAACTGAACAGCCACCCTGGAAAAGAGGAGGGTCCAGAACCACCCTGAGGCGCATCAGTAGGCTGGCATCACCGTCCTCTCTTGGCCGCCCATCAGCTGATGAGATACAGCTCCAAGGTCTGCCCTCTGTGGTTCAAGCTTGAAGCTGTAAGGGTTAGGGAAAGGGACAGGGCACAGTTTTTGAAAGAATCACATAGCCCGAGGACACAGCATAAACCCATTAGAATCAAATGGGTCCAAGATGGCAGACTAGACCTTGATCCTGAGTCAGCAAGCTAAATGATACATCCAGAGGTGCCATGACAGTTCTGCCCCTTCCCTAAAAGAGGTGGAATAATCCTCCCACTCGTTAGCATATGGAATTACCCAGCCCATAAAAGCTAAGAACACCATGTTTTGGGGGCTACTGGATTTGTTTCATCGATGGTCCACACTCTGGAGTGTGCTTTTTTTTTCTGAATCTGGATAAATCCATTTCTTACCTATTCACTTTGTCTCTCATTGAATTCTTTTCTGTGAAGAGACTTGAGCTCCGTTAGGTCCTGAAACCAAGTATGGTGGATTTTGGCTGGGTTTGAGTCCCAGCCATGTGGGTTCAAGTCCCAAGCAGGGTTTTTTTGTTTTTTTTTTTGTTTGTTTTTTAAATATTTAAATATTTATTTATTTATTTTGGTGGGGATGGGGTGGGAAGGGAGAGAGGGGGCTGGGCAGGCCACTTCCATTGGTCTTTCATTTATCTATTTTCATCCATCTTTGTTCTTTGGCCTGTGTGGGCCTCCCATCGCAGTGGCCTCTGTTGTCGCAGAGCACCGGCTCCGGGTGCATGTGCTCCAGAGCTCCGACTCGGTAATTGGACACACTGGTCCAGCCGCTCCGCGGCATGTGGGATCTTCCCAGGCCAGGGATCGAACCGGCACCCCTCGCACTGCAAGGTGGTGTTCTTACCCACTGGACCACCAGGGAAGCCCCCCAAGCAGGGTTTTGGCTGGATTCAAACCCCAGTCACGTGGGTTCGAGTCCTGAATTGAATTTTGGGTTTAAGTCCCAATCCGAGGTAGAATGCTTTCAAAGTGACTTGGAGAAAGATGCTTTTGGGGAGAAAGGGTGAGGCCAGATGAAGATCCACTGGCCTACTTCCTGGGAGTTCACCAGCATATCTGAGGAGCTTGGAAACAGGTCAGGAGGGGTTGTCATGACCTCTGTGAGGATGGAGCCATTCTTGGGCTTCTCCAAGATGAGATACAGCTCCAAGGTCTGCCCTCTGTGGTTCAAGCTTGAAGCTGTAAGGGTTAGGGAAAGGGACAGGGCACAGTTTTTGAAAGAATCACATAGCCCGAGGACACAGCATAAACCCATTAGAATCAAATGGGTCCAAGATGGCAGACTAGACCTTGATCCTGAGTCAGCAAGCTAAATGATACATCCAGAGGTGCCATGACAGTTCTGCCCCTTCCCTAAAAGAGGTGGAATAATCCTCCCACTCGTTAGCATATGGAATTACCCAGCCCATAAAAGCTAAGAACACCATGTTTTGGGGGCTACTGGATTTGCTCTGCGATGGTCCACACTCTGGAGTGTGCTTTTTTTTTCTGAATCTGGATAAATCCATTTCTTACCTATTCACTTTGTCTCTCATTGAATTCTTTTCTGTGAAGAGACTTGAGCTCCGTTAGGTCCTGAAACCAAGTATGGTGGATTTTGGCTGGGTTTGAGTCCCAGCCATGTGGGTTCAAGTCCCAAGCAGGGTTTTTTTGTTTTTTTGTTTGTTTTTTAAATATTTAAATATTTATTTATTTATTTTGGTGGGGATGGGGTGGGAAGGGAGAGAGGGGGCTGGGCAGGCCACTTCCATTGGTCTTTCATTTATCTATTTTCATCCATCTTTGTTCTTTGGCCTGTGTGGGCCTCCCATCGCAGTGGCCTCTGTTGTCGCAGAGCACCGGCTCCGGGTGCATGTGCTCCAGAGCTCCGACTCGGTAATTGGACACACTGGTCCAGCCGCTCCGCGGCATGTGGGATCTTCCCAGGCCAGGGATCGAACCGGCACCCTCGCACTGCAAGGTGGTGTTTTACCCACTGGACCACCAGGGAAGCCCCCCAAGCAGGGTTTTGGCTGGATTCAAACCCCAGTCACGTGGGTTCGAGTCCTGAATTGAATTTTGGGTTTAAGTCCCAATCCGAGGTAGAATGCTTTCAAAGTGACTTGGAGAAAGATGCTTTTGGGGAGAAAGGGTGAGGCCAGATGAAGATCCACTGGCCTACTTCCTGGGAGTTCACCAGCATATCTGAGGAGCTTGGAAACAGGTCAGGAGGGGTTGTCATGACCTCTGTGAGGATGGAGCCATTCTTGGGCTTCTCCAAGATGCTCGAGGTCTACAAAGGATTAAGAACAACTTCGTCAGGGACTTGCAAAGAAGGCCCTGAAGGAAAAAAAAAAAAAGGCCCTGAGTGCTACAACTAAGACCTGGTGCAGCCAAATAAATAAATTGTTGTTCAATTGCTAAGTTGTGTCGGAATGTGTGTGACCCCGTGAACGGCAGCACACCAGTCTTGTCTGTTCTTCAGTATCTCCCAGAGTTAATTCAATTCATGTCCATTGAGTAGGTGATAAATAAATATCTAAGAAAAAAAAAAGAAAGAAAGAAAGAAAAGAACGACTTTGGGAGGCCTTCACTGCTTGTAAAGCCCACTGAGGGTGCTTGGCCCTCACGCTGTGTCAGACTCTGCCCATCACTGGTCTGACATCTTTAATCTTGACTCTTTCCCATTTAGACTATGACCTTCATTTTTGGGAGACTTTCCTTTCACTCCACTCTTTTCTCTCCTCCACGCTTCCCAGTTATTACAGAAGGAATGTTTGTGTCCCCCTAGAATTCTTCTGTTGAAACCCAGTCTCCAGAATGATAGCATTTGGAAGTCTTTGGGAGGTTATAGGTCATGAGGTTGGAGCCCTTGTGAATGTTCTTACAAGAGAGACTCCAGAGAGTGCTCCTGGCTTCCTTTTAAAGGTATCGCCCTTTAAAAGTCGATTCTCACTGAAAAAAGTCATCAGAAATAATTATTTACACAGTACCAAGGTTTCTCAATGAAAAGTAAATTTTTTTTCCACCCTGGAATTTCTTTCTCTTGCCAGAGGCAATGATTATTCTCAGTCTTCTGAGTATCTTTTCAGATATAGCTATGTTTAGCTCTCTGTATAGACCCTACCTATTTTATTTGTAAACAGAACAGAGAAGGTTGAAAGCACACTATTCAGCACCTTGTGTTTTCCTCTTAGCAACGTGCTGTTCACACTTTTACTTCATTGGAGAAAGATGCTTTTGGGGAGAAAGGGTGAGGCCAGATGAAGATCCACTGGCCTACTTCCTGGGAGTTCACCAGCATATCTGAGGAGCTTGGAAACAGGTCAGGAGGGGTTGTCATGACCTCTGTGAGGATGGAGCCATTCTTGGGCTTCTCCAAGATGCTCGAGGTCTACAAAGGATTAAGAACAACTTCGTCAGGGACTTGCAAAGAAGGCCCTGAAGGAAAAAAAAAAAGGCCCTGAGTGCTACAACTAAGACCTGGTGCAGCCAAATAAATAAATTGTTGTTCAATTGCTAAGTTGTGTCGGAATGTGTGTGACCCCGTGAACGGCAGCACACCAGTCTTGTCTGTTCTTCAGTATCTCCCAGAGTTAATTCAATTCATGTCCATTGAGTAGGTGATAAATAAATATCTAAGAAAAAAAAAAGAAAGAAAGAAAGAAAAGAACGACTTTGGGAGGCCTTCACTGCTTGTAAAGCCCACTGAGGGTGCTTGGCCCTCACGCTGTGTCAGACTCTGCCCATCACTGGTCTGACATCTTTAATCTTGACTCTTTCCCATTTAGACTATGACCTTCATTTTTGGGAGACTTTCCTTTCACTCCACTCTTTTCTCTCCTCCACGCTTCCCAGTTATTACAGAAGGAATGTTTGTGTCCCCCTAGAATTCTTCTGTTGAAACCCAGTCTCCAGAATGATAGCATTTGGAAGTCTTTGGGAGGTTATAGGTCATGAGGTTGGAGCCCTTGTGAATGTTCTTACAAGAGAGACTCCAGAGAGTGCTCCTGGCTTCCTTTTAAAGGTATCGCCCTTTAAAAGTCGATTCTCACTGAAAAAAGTCATCAGAAATAATTATTTACACAGTACCAAGGTTTCTCAATGAAAAGTAAATTTTTTTTCCACCCTGGAATTTCTTTCTCTTGCCAGAGGCAATGATTATTCTCAGTCTTCTGAGTATCTTTTCAGATATAGCTATGTTTAGCTCTCTGTATAGACCCTACCTATTTTATTTGTAAACAGAACAGAGAAGGTTGAAAGCACACTATTCAGCACCTTGTGTTTTCCTCTTAGCAACGTGCTGTTCACATCAGAGCACATTGGTTTCATTCTTTTTCATGGCTGCATAGTATTCTACAGTGAGTTCCCCATGATGGACAGGCTTGTGTGTGTGTGTTAGTGGCTCAGTGTCTGACTCTTTGTGACCCCATGGCCTGCAGCCCTCCAGGCTCCTCTGTCCATGGGATTTTCTAGCCAAGAATACTGCAGTGGGTTGCCATGTCCTTCTCCAGGGGATGTTCCTGACCTGGGAGTCAAACCCAGGTCTCCTGCCTTGCCAGGCAGATCCTTTACCATCCGAGCCACTGAGCCTGTGATGGACAGGCTCAGCGAACATCTTTCTACATGGAACTTCAGGCACCTGAGCCAAAAGCACGCCTGTCAGAAACAGTAGTGCTTTCCACCAGACCTCTCAGACATGGCCCACTGTGGCCGCTTCCTCTTTCTCTCCACTCCTTAAATACCTGCAAGATAGCCACTGGCAGACCCAAAAGCCACCAAGGACCCCTTCCCTAGTGCATCGGCTCTGACTTTTCTGCACAATTTGACCCCATTTCTTATCCTTGGCTGATAGGAGAGATAGTCTTTGTCCTGGCCTATCTCTGATCATGCTTTTCCTGTGTCCTTTCCAGTTTCCCAAAGGTCACCACTTGCCAGGACCCTGAGGGCATGGAACCTGCCAGGCCAGCCCATTCAGATCTCCTCTGTCTCCCCCAGGCTGTCACACCCGTTGACCTCTGAAGGAATGTCAGATTTTGATCAGCCTATGTCCAAACCTTCCTCTAGGCTCAGGCCCTTCATTAAAACAAAACAAAACAAAACAGTGTGTTCTTTTTAATCCTTGCATTTTATTTTATTATAACTACTTTCTCATTTATTGCGTATTTTTTTAAAATATAAAAAAGTGGGGCTTCCCTGGTGGTCCAGTGGTTAAAGAGTCTGCCTTGTAATGCAAGGGGCACAGTTCATTCCCTGACCAGGAAGATCCCATGTTCTGCGGAGCGGCTGGACCGGTGTGTCCAGTTACGAGCCATCGCTCTGGAGCGTGTGTGCCCAGAGCTGGTGCTCTGCAACGAGAGAGGCCACTGCGATGGGAGGTCCACACAGGCCAAACAATACAGATGGATGAAAATAAATAAATAAAAAACCAATAAAAGAGGCCAAAATTTTTAAAAAATCAAAAAAATATATAAAAAAGTATAAAGAGTGAAAAAAAACAAAACAAAGGACTAACACAGGAAATGCCAATTTGTCTGCCATTCAGCTTAATAAAATATGACCAATATAGGTGAGCGTTTTTTGCCCCTTCTTTGCCCTCCAGAGATATGCTTTGTCTTAAATCTGAGGTTTGTCCTCTCCCTGCATCTTACGTGAGTCTAGTATTTGTGACCAACTTCTATCAATCTATCTATCTATCTATCCAGCAACCTACAGAAATCCTTCCAGAAAGATCTGTATCAGGACCTGGCCAAATAGAACGCATTGACAATAGCATGGGGGACTCTGCTCAGTACTCTGTAATAACTCTTTAAGGGAAAAGAAGCTGAAAAAGAGTAGATATGAGAATATGTGTAACTGAATCCAGTAGCTGTACACCTGAAACTAGCACATTATAAATCAACCAGACTCCAATGTAAAGTAAAAATTCCCACAACAACACATTGGTAAGCCTGTTTGCAAATTCTCTATCATACACCCAGATATTAACAGTGATTATTTCTGTATGCTAGGATTATTGATAATTTTGCTATATGCCCAACTGTTTTTTCAGTTTTCAACAATGGAACATAGATATTACTAATATATTATAATATTATTATATTCACTTCTTGCTGTTGCTCAATCAGTAAGTTGTGTCCAACTCTTTGCGACCCTCTGAAGTGCAGCACACTAGGCTTTCCTGTCCTGCATTATCTCCTGGAGTTTGCTCAAACTCATGTCCATTGCATCGGTGATGCCATCCAACCATCTCATCCTCTGTCACTCCCTTCTCCTCCTGCCCTCAGTCTTTCCCAGCATCAGGGTCTTTTCAAACGAGTCGACTCTGTATCAGGGGGCCAAAGTACTGGAGCCTCAGCTCCTGCATCAGTCCTTCCAATGAATATTCAGGATTGATTTCCTTTAGGATCGATTGGTTTGATCTCCTTGCTGTCTGAGAGACTCTCAAGAGTCTCCAACACCACAGTTGTAAAGTTGTGTTAATAATCGTATATTATTAATAGTCATATATTAGTATTAGTATTATGTCCCAAACCTCTTATCTTTCTAGCCCTCTTTTACCTCTTTTTTTTTTTTTAACCTCTTTTACTCTGGAAGTAAATGTAGAAGTCCCTTTTTACTTCTTTTACCCTTCTCAGTCACTTCAGTTATGTCTGATTCTTTGTGGCCCTATGGACTGTAGCCTGCCAGGTATTCTTGCTCCAGTATACTTGCCTGGAGAGTCCCACGGACAGAGGAGCCTGGTGGACGACCGTCCGTGGGGCCACAGAGGGTCAGACACGACTGAGCGACCGTTCTTCTCTGTGAGGTGTTAAGTTCCTAAGGGCCTCAGACCTTGTCTCATCTCTCCCTGGGGCCCATCACACAGCCCAGCTTATTAATGGAGGCTCCAGAAATGGCTACTGAACCTTCTGCTCGACGCCTCTGGCTCGTGGACATCCTGCAACTGTCACCTGCCTGAGAAATTTCCTCTATAAATAAGCAGTTTCTGTTTCAAGTATGGTTTGCCCTTGCTGCACACACCCCCTCTCTGACTCCACTCAAGCCTCAAACACAGAACTGGAATTAGTGCTGGTATTCAAATCCTTCGCCACAGTCCAAAGACGCAGCCCCCACAAGAACCAAGTCATCAACGTGAAGATCTTTTTTCCCTCGACACTCTAGTTGCCGTCACTACCTTTGCTGGGGAATTCTCCACGAGATTTTACGCATCCTTCCATGCTGTTCTCTCTGTGGTTTCCTTGTTTCTTTTTGCGATCCGGTTCCAGATGGCTCAGCAGTGCTTCCAAAATGAGTACTTTGACAGATTGCTGAATTCTTGCCAACCGTGTCACCTTCGATGCTCTAATACCCCTCCTGTAGTATGTCAGCGTTATTGTAACACAAGTAAGTAATCCCATCAAACGATTACTCATTGGTGTGAAGTATTTGTTCTGTATTGACTGTTTATTCAAAGAAGAAACAGTATGGGGAAGGTGGAGAGATTTTCTGAATCAAAAGGAGAAAGAAAACAAGGCAGTCAATTTTATTTGGCAGTCTTAACAGCATAGATATTTATCAGCTCTCCTAGTTAAGTCTTACTTAACATTTAGAAGTCAATGCTGAAAAAAAGTCAGTGCTGAGGAATTAAGGGAATTGGATGACCAATAATATTTACCTGATGTTAATATTATGTTACCAAGTTCATTATCTCTCTGACCTTCTTTAGTTTCAGTGAAAGGAGCAAATACAATTCTCTGGACCTGTTTGGGCCTGAGCTTGATAGTTTCTTTGACAGTTTTCGTGTTGATGTTCTTGCTAAGGAAGATGAACCCCGAACCATTAAAGGACACATTTAAAACCCCAGGTTGGTTTGTTGGTTGATCTTTGAAATCTCTTTCCAAAACGTGGCTATCGTGAATTTCAGTTCTTTTTCTCTTCTGGTGTTGAGTATCTCATCTGGTAAGTGCTCTTTTGAGTGTGTTGGATGATGTAACATACTGGGTTAGGAACTCTTGGGAAAAATGGGTTAAATGAACTCTCGGGAGGAGTGAGTTTTCTTTCCGATGCTTACGCCTTCTTTGCTGATGTCCTGCCATGTCAGCCTTCCTCAGCATTCGTCCCTTTTTAGTTACTCTTTTGAAGGACTGAGGCCTGCTGCACACCCTCTCTGACTCCACTCAAGCCTCAAACACAGAACTGGAATTAGTGCTGGTATTCAAATCCTTCGCCACAGTCCAAAGACGCAGCCCCCACAAGAACCAAGTCATCAACGTGAAGATCTTTTTTCCCTCGACACTCTAGTTGCCGTCACTACCTTTGCTGGGGAATTCTCCACGAGATTTTACGCATCCTTCCATGCTGTTCTCTCTGTGGTTTCCTTGTTTCTTTTTGCGATCCGGTTCCAGATGGCTCAGCAGTGCTTCCAAAATGAGTACTTTGACAGATTGCTGAATTCTTGCCAACCGTGTCACCTTCGATGCTCTAATACCCCTCCTGTAGTATGTCAGCGTTATTGTAACACAAGTAAGTAATCCCATCAAACGATTACTCATTGGTGTGAAGTATTTGCTCTGTATTGACTGTTTATTCAAAGAAGAAACATTATGGGGAAGGTGGTGAGATTTTCTGAATCAAAAGGAGAAAGAAAACAAGGCAGTCAATTTTATTTGGCAGTCTTAACAGCATAGATTTTTATCAGCTCTCCTAGTTAAGTCTTACTTAACATTTAGAAGTCAATGCTGAAAAAAAAAAGTCAGTGCTGAGGAATTAAGGGAATTGGATGACCAATAATATTTACCTGATGTTAATATTATGTTACCAAGTTCATTATCTCTCTGACCTTCTTTAGTTTCAGTGAAAGGAGCAAATACAATTCTCTGGACCTGTTTGGGCCTGAGCTTGATAGTTTCTTTGACAGTTTTCGTGTTGATGTTCTTGCTAAGGAAGATGAACCCCGAACCATTAAAGGACACATTTAAAACCCCAGGTTGGTTTGTTGGTTGATCTTTGAAATCTCTTTCCAAAACGTGGCTATCGTGAATTTCAGTTCTTTTTCTCTTCTGGTGTTGAGTATCTCATCTGGTAAGTGCTCTTTTGAGTGTGTTGGATGATGTAACATACTGGGTTAGGAACTCTTGGGAAAAATGGGTTAAATGAACTCTCGGGAGGAGTGAGTTTTCTTTCCGATGCTTACGCCTTCTTTGCTGATGTCCTGCCATGTCAGCCTTCCTCAGCATTCGTCCCTTTTTAGTTACTCTTTTGAAGGACTGAGGCCTCCTGGGGAAACATCCATCTCTTTGACCAGTGTTGGCACATTGATTAAACATCACGCTATCAGAAACAGCTAGCCGGGTGTGGTACTTTCTGAAAAAATGTATTTGGCAAGATCTGTGGCTGTATTTTCATACAAATATAAGTGTTGCTTGCTCGGGTGAACATTCTACTGCTGAAAAATACTAGAAATGAATACCAGTTGCTCCTGGGTTATTTAAGCAGTCTTCTCAAAGATTTTTTTTTATCTTTATTAAGCAGTAGAGAACCAGTTCCAGAGAGGTGAATGTTCTGCTTAAGGACTTCTTAAGAGAAAAATATTTCAACACTTTCGCCCATAACCTGATTCCTGAACGCTTTGCAGGCCCTGAACTGTTCCTTTATGCATGTATTTTCTGTGCATAATCTGTAAGGCTGCTTCGCCTTTGCTTTCTAGTGCAGAAAGGGGAGAAGGATGGCTGTTCCCTAGCCTTTCCTCATTTCTTTTTTGGCCTGGGGCATGAGAGACAGGTGGGGAGTGACTTTAAGTGTGACGTTTTGGAAGCTGGAGTTTACATAGTGAAAGGCTGGGGAATAGCGTAACATACCTTTACAGGCTGGTAATGGGGACATAACAGAGACTCCTTCCTTATGGGATCATGAAAGAGTCACTAAAATAATGTGCCACGGAATGCTCTGTAAGGGAAGTGTGTTTACTTTGAGATTTTTTTCTTTTGGCCACAGCGCATGTAGGATATTACCTGCCAGACAAGGGATTGCACCTATGTACCCCTCACTGGAAGGCAGAGTCTTAACCGCTGGACCACCAGGGAAGTCCCAAGAGACATCTTTACTTTGAATTCTAGCGTCACCCAAGACTAGTGGTTTGGGTGTGCTGTAACATGTGGTAATTTGTCATTTCACAAGTGTTTTACTTGAAGGCTCAATACCTTAATGCAGCCACGGGCCAGCGGGCGAGAAAACAACGTAGAGGCTACTCGAGGCTTTGGCGATAGGAGAGCCCATGCCCAGCCTGATGGAGATAAGGGCTATGGACGCCCAGTTGTTTCCATATTGGAGTGTCAGCTGCCAGTGGCCACATTTTGTTGTCTTAATGAAAAAAAAACAAAAACAAAAATAATGAGCAGCTCCCCTGGTGGTCCAGTGGTTAAGACTGCACAGCCACTGCAGGGGCCATGGGTCTGATCCCTGGCTGGGGAAGTTGTACATGCCTTGAGATGTGGCTAAAAAAAAAAAAGACTAGTTGTCTAGATTTGTATGTGAAATCTCTTGATTTTCAAATGTGAGTCAACATAAAACAGACCAGCAAACACTTAAAAAAGCACCCTATGCCATAAACTGAGCATGACTTTGAACCCAGCGTGGCCCACGGTCTGTTGGCTCATGGCTTCCTGTGTAGGACTCACTTGTGGGAAGACCGGTGTCTCCTGTTGCTTGACCCCTGACACGTGCTGCTCAGTCTGGGATGACCACGCACCCGGAAATGTCTAGGATAACGGTTCTGTTTTTGCGCAATCAGGACCGGCTCTCCAGAAGGACGCTCATGCAGACCTGGTTGAGGGCGGCGATGGCAGAACTGTGACTGAACCTGTTCTCCCGAGAGGCCTGGGGTACACCGTAGAGGAATGTACGTGCGAAGACTGTGTCAGGAGCAGACCGAAGGTGGATGCTGACCATTTCTTCCCCCTCCCAGCCATGGAGGAAGGCGCTACGGTTCTTGTCACCACGAAAACCGGCGACTACTGTGACAGCCTGTAGCCCCTACCCGGGCCACGAGGCTGGAGAAGCCCATTTCTACCAGATAGTTTAACCATGTCGATGATACAGAGCGACTTGGAGCATCTTTGTCCTGAAGGAAGGAGGATATCTCAGGTCTCTCTTAAGATGATTGTACTTATTGATGGATGATATGGCTTTCCATCCTCTAATTCTGGAAAATCTTTATGTTAGTTATATTTTCCTATTGTATTGTTGAGACCTTAACTCTGGAAACTTCCTTGGTTTCATTAAACTGACTTATTGGAAAGAAAAAAAAAAAGACTAGCACTGTAATGTGTAGATCTCATAGCTGCGTATTTCTGTGGTTAAATCGCTTCTCTCCTACACATGTACATATACATTTCAGGACAGGCTGAGTTTCTGTCTTTATTGTTAGAGGAAAGCAAGGTGATCCTCAGTACTCTCTGTATGTAGGAGAAGGCTGGTGTCAGCCACACTGACCCCATGCGCAGTGCATCACTGGTTCCTGACCTACTTGGGGCCCATCATGGCTCCATTCCAGGCCCTGGAGAGTCACGGGAGATGACCCAGCAAAGTCATGAAGACACTGGATCTTTGAGTTTGAATTCTGTCTCTGTTATTAGGAACTGGTTACCAAGAAAGTTACTTAACCACTCCCTGCCCCTGTTTCCCTATCTGTAAAGTGGGAATAACAGTATCTACTTATAGCATTGTTGTAAAGATTAAATGAAAACACACACATGTATATTTATTGATTTTTTTCCCATGACAGGTTTCTGGTTCATAAAAAAGTATCTTGTGTTAGTTACAGTGCCATCATGGGTTTTATTAGTGCTTCGAGGTCTAGCCTCTTTAAGGATAGGCATACCCTTCTTGTGTATGATATGGCCTGGGAGTATTCCTCCAAGCTTATCACAGCCCTTCTTCCTTCTACCCTCACTGCCCTCTCCCCTCCAATGAGTTTAGATTTTTTTCAAAAGCCCAAAAGAGCTGTTGACAACAACAACAAAAGATTTATTTATTTATTTATGTAGGTAGGGGTGGGGTGGGGAGCAGGCGGGCCACTTCTATTGGTCTTTCATTTGTCCATTTGCATCCGTCTTTGTTCTTTGGCTCCTGTGGGCCTCCCATCGCTGTGGCGTCTGTTGTCACAGAGCGCCGGCTCTGGGTGCATGCGCCCCAGAGCTCCGGCTCGGCAATTGGACACATCAGTCCAGCCCACGGCACGTGGGATCTTCCCAGGCCAGGGATCGAACCGGCGCCCCTTGCACTGCAAGGCGGTGTCCTTACCCACTAGACCACCAGGGAAACCCTGACATTGTCTTTTGATTCTTGGGTCTTCCAGTACCAGGCTAGGTCTCAGGAGGAAGGAAGTACAATACTTCAAGGGGGTAGCTGGTGGTGGAGAATGTGATGCATATGCTTCGAGCTCAGTAAGGTAGCCAATTTTCAAGTGTCAAGAAGACAAGGTGTAGGGCGCTATGTTATGAGAAGGCATAACACTTCCTGACAATTCCACGAAGCAGGTATGTGATGTCTCAGCAAAGTTAGAGGCAGACGGACCTGACCAGGTTTAAAAGTCAGAGTCTTTAACAAGAGTCTCCAGCAGACACGGCTCCATTCCAGGCCCTGGAGAGCACGGAGATGACCCAGCAAAGTCATGAAGACACTGGATCTTTGAGTTTGAATTCTGTCTCTGTTATTAGGAACTGGTTACCAAGAAAGTTACTTAACCACTCCCTGCCCCTGTTTCCCTATCTGTAAAGTGGGAATAACAGTATCTACTTATAGCATTGTTGTAAAGATTAAATGAAAACACACACATGTATATTTATTGATTTTTTTCCCATGACAGGTTTCTGGTTCATAAAAAAGTATCTTGTGTTAGTTACAGTGCCATCATGGGTTTTATTAGTGCTTCGAGGTCTAGCCTCTTTAAGGATAGGCATACCCTTCTTGTGTATGATATGGCCTGGGAGTATTCCTCCAAGCTTATCACAGCCCTTCTTCCTTCTACCCTCACTGCCCTCTCCCCTCCAATGAGTTTAGATTTTTCTCAAAAGCCCAAAAGAGCTGTTGACAACAACAACAAAAGATTTATTTATTTATTTATGTAGGTAGGGGTGGGGTGGGGAGCAGGCGGGCCACTTCTATTGGTCTTTCATTTGTCCATTTGCATCCGTCTTTGTTCTTTGGCTCCTGTGGGCCTCCCATCGCTGTGGCGTCTGTTGTCACAGAGCGCCGGCTCTGGGTGCATGCTCCCCAGAGCTCCGGCTCGGCAATTGGACACATCAGTCCAGCCGCTCTGCAGCACGTAGGATCTTCCCAGGCCAGGGATCGAACCGGCGCCCCTTGCACTGCAAGGCGGCGTCCTTACCCACTGGACCACCAGGGAAACCCTGACATTGTCTTTTGATTCTTGGGTCTTCCAGTACCAGGCTAGGTCTCAGGAGGAAGGAAGTACAATACTTCAAGGGGGTAGCTGGTGGTGGAGAATGTGATGCATATGCTTCGAGCTCAGTAAGGTAGCCAATTTTCAAGTGTCAAGAAGACAAGGTGTAGGGCGCTATGTTATGAGAAGGCATAACACTTCCTGACAATTCCACGAAGCAGGTATGTGATGTCTCAGCAAAGTTAGAGGCAGACGGACCTGACCTAGGCTTTCTGGGGGGAAGGGGAGGGATTCAGACTCACGGAGTCTTTAACAAGAGTAACAAACTAGCAGCCACTGGAGAGTACAGTTTTTAAAATGGGTAAAAAAAAAAAAAAATCCCTAAGAGCCAAAGAATTTTCAAGAATTCTCCACTTGAGAACTTTTACTTTTGCATTTTATCAGAGTCCCTACATGTGGCTGTGGTGGTGCTTTAGTCGTTAAGTCCTGACTGACTCCTATTGAAAGCATTCTACCTTTGATTGGGACTTAAACCCAAAACCCAGTTTGGGATTCGAACCCACGTGACTGGGGCTTGAATTCAGCCAAAACCCACCATACCTGGTTTCAGGACCTAAGGGAGCTCAGCTTCTTTATGTCTCTTTGCAGAAACGAATCCAGTGAGGGAAAAAGTGATAGGTAAGAAATGGATTTATTCAGAGTCAGAGAAAAGCGCACTCTACAGACAAGAGTGTGGGCCATCGTAGAACAAGTCCAGTGGCCCCAAAACATGGTGTTCTTAGCTTTTATGGGCTGGATAATTTCATTTGCTAATGAGTGGGAGGATTATTCCAGCTCTTTTGGGGAAGGGGTGGAACTGTCATGGCGCCTCTGGGTGTGTCATTTAGCTCGCTGAGGATCAAGGTCTAGTCTGCCATGCCAGTGGACCCATTTGATTCCAGTGGGTTTATGCTGTGTCCTTGGGCTATGTCATTCTTTCAAAAAATTGTGCCCTGTCCCTTTCCTGCCCTCTTACTATGGGGCCTGCCAGGCTCCTGTTTGTGGGATTCTCCAAGAACACTGGAGGGGGTGGCCATTTCCTTCTCCACACATGGCTGTATCTTGACACAATTGTAATCATTCTGTACAGATGATTTTGCGTGGGGCTTTTCAATTTTACATTTTTAAAAAAATATGGAACACTTCACAGATTTGCGTGCCATCCTTGCGCAGGGGCCATGCTGATCTTCTCTGTATCGGTCCAGTTTTAGTATATGTGCTGCCAAAGAAAGCACAGTATGGGGCCTTTTTTTTCTTTGTAAGTTATTTTTATTTTACTTTTACAGAGTTTTGTTGTTTACAGATATGTATAATCCCAGATTACCTAGGCTTTCTGGGGAAGGGAGGGATTCAGACTCACGGAGTCTTTAACAAGAGTAACAAACTAGCAGCCACTGGAGAGTACAGTTTTTAAAATGGGTAAAAAAAAAATCCCTAAGAGCCAAAGAATTTTCAAGAATTCCCACTTGAGAACTTTTACTTTTGCATTTTATCAGAGTCCCTACATGTGGCTGTGGTGGTGCTTTAGTCGTTAAGTCCTGACTGACTCCTATTGAAAGCATTCTACCTTTGATTGGGACTTAAACCCAAAACCCAGTTTGGGATTCGAACCCACGTGACTGGGGCTTGAATTCAGCCAAAACCCACCATACCTGGTTTCAGGACCTAAGGGAGCTCAGCTTCTTTATGTCTCTTTGCAGAAACGAATCCAGTGAGGGAAAAAGTGATAGGTAAGAAATGGATTTATTCAGAGTCAGAGAAAAGCGCACTCTACAGACAAGAGTGTGGGCCATCGTAGAACAAGTCCAGTGGCCCCAAAACATGGTGTTCTTAGCTTTTATGGGCTGGATAATTTCATTTGCTAATGAGTGGGAGGATTATTCCAGCTCTTTTGGGGAAGGGGTGGAACTGTCATGGCGCCTCTGGGTGTGTCATTTAGCTCGCTGAGGATCAAGGTCTAGTCTGCCATGCCAGTGGACCCATTTGATTCCAGTGGGTTTATGCTGTGTCCTTGGGCTATGTCATTCTTTCAAAAAATTGTGCCCTGTCCCTTTCCTGCCCTCTTACTATGGGGCCTGCCAGGCTCCTGTTTGTGGGATTCTCCAAGAACACTGGAGGGGGTGGCCATTTCCTTCTCCACACATGGCTGTATCTTGACACAATTGTAATCATTCTGTACAGATGATTTTGCGTGGGGCTTTTCAATTTTACATTTTTAAAAAAATATGGAACACTTCACAGATTTGCGTGCCATCCTTGCGCAGGGGCCATGCTGATCTTCTCTGTATCGGTCCAGTTTTAGTATATGTGCTGCCAAAGAAAGCACAGTATGGGGCCTTTTTTTTCTTTGTAAGTTATTTTTATTTTACTTTTACAGAGTTTTGTTGTTTACAGATATGTATAATCCCAGATTACTCATATGTATGTCCCTGGCCCCCTCCCTCCTCCACCCCCTTCCCAGTGCCCCCCATCCCACCCCTTCAGGCCATTGCACAGCCCCCCTGCAGGATCCCCTATTCCCTCAGTGCAATGACAATAGCTGTCTTTTTCACATATGATAGTCTAGGTTTCCTTGTTACTCAGTATTGAGCTTTTTAAACTTATTGTATTATTGTTGGCTTTTTCTCGCATTTCCATAACCTTTATAATTAGCATTTTCACCTACTGTGGGGTGGCCATGGTTTGATTAGCTATTCTCTAACCTGGCTTTGGGGCTTTCTACTTTTTCTCTATTATTAATAATGCTTTAGAGCATCGTTCTCCAAACATCTCAGTCTCTGTTGAGTCCAAAAGCTGAATTCCCAGGAGCCAGAGATTACGTGTAAAGAGGCAGTGTAACAGCAGTAAGACCAGGGGGCTGTGGGTCACACAGCTGGGCTGCTTTTCTGGTTCCATTTCCCCATGGGGCCCCAGTTGAGTGTTCTGTGGGTCAAGACTTAGGAATGGATCAATCCTTCTCCGTCAGTACAGAAAAAAAAGAAAAGAAAGAAAAATCAAAAAGAGTACATTGCCTACGTAATTTTGTTAAATATCTTACTTAACGTATGCATTTGTGTGCTGGGTTGTGGTGTAACATGTATTTTCTATTACTCCAGGAGGCGGGCTACAGTCTATGCATGCCAAAGAGCAGACGCGATGGAGCAACTAATACTTTCGCTTTCTTTTTCTTCGGAGAAACAACTTGGGAAACAGCTTCTTGAACCCTTCCCAGCCCTCCTTCACTTATCTGTAAAATAGGGCAGTAAGAGCTTTTCCAACCCAACCCATCCACTGCTGTTCAGGCCACGACCACCCTAGCCTCAGGTGGGACGACTAGAGTGGTTCCCTCACCAGCTGCCCCTTCTCCATCCTGACCCACTCACTACAATGCATCCTCAACGGAAGAAGAGGAATTACCTGAAAGCCTCTTTCAGATCGTGCCACGCCTCTGCTTGACTCTCTGTAATGACTTCCCATTCCCTACCTCGATATTTTACTTTTACAGAGTTTTGTTGTTTACAGATATGAACCCAGATTACTCATATGTATGTCCCTGGCCCCTCCTCCTCCACCCCTTCCCAGTGCCCCCATCCCACCCCTTCAGGCCATTGCACAGCCCCTGCAGGATCCCCTATTCCCTCAGTGCAATGACAATAGCTGTCTTTTCACATATGATAGTCTAGGTTTCCTTGTTACTCAGTATTGAGCTTTTTAAACTTATTGTATTATTGTTGGCTTTTTCTCGCATTTCCATAACCTTTATAATTAGCATTTTCACCTACTGTGGGGTGGCCATGGTTTGATTAGCTATTCTCTAACCTGGCTTTGGGGCTTTCTACTTTTTCTCTATTATTAATAATGCTTTAGAGCATCGTTCTCCAAACATCTCAGTCTCTGTTGAGTCCAAAAGCTGAATTCCCAGGAGCCAGAGATTACGTGTAAAGAGGCAGTGTAACAGCAGTAAGACCAGGGGGCTGTGGGTCACACAGCTGGGCTGCTTTTCTGGTTCCATTTCCCCATGGGGCCCCAGTTGAGTGTTCTGTGGGTCAAGACTTAGGAATGGATCAATCCTTCTCCGTCAGTACAGAAGAATGAAAAGAAAGAAAAATCAAAAAGAGTACATTGCCTACGTAATTTTGTTAAATATCTTACTTAACGTATGCATTTGTGTGCTGGGTTGTGGTGTAACATGTATTTTCTATTACTCCAGGAGGCGGGCTACAGTCTATGCATGCCAAAGAGCAGACGCGATGGAGCAACTAATACTTTCGCTTTCTTTTTCTTCGGAGAAACAACTTGGGAAACAGCTTCTTGAACCCTTCCCAGCCCTCCTTCACTTATCTGTAAAATAGGGCAGTAAGAGCTTTTCCAACCCAACCCATCCACTGCTGTTCAGGCCACGACCACCCTAGCCTCAGGTGGGACGACTAGAGTGGTTCCCTCACCAGCTGCCCCTTCTCCATCCTGACCCACTCACTACAATGCATCCTCAACGGAAGAAGAGGAATTACCTGAAAGCCTCTTTCAGATCGTGCCACGCCTCTGCTTGACTCTCTGTAATGACTTCCCATTCCCTACCGCCTTAGAGGGAGGCAGAAAAGTCCAAGCCTTTCACCGGGGCCTGCAAGGCCTTCCACCCACCTCTTCGATCTCCTCTCTCAAACCCCTTTTCTTGCTCGTCCTTTGGCTCCAGTCAACCCCTCCAGGCAGGAGGTTCCTCTGGGAACACCCTTCCTGCCTATCTTCCCGGGCTTTCACCCTCTAACCCTCCAAGACTCTATAAAGTCATCTGCAATGAAAGGTCCTCTGGACCCGTCCACCTCCTTTGTCCCCACGCTTTGGCCCATTGCTCTTTTGTTAATTTCTCCATTCCGCTCCTAGAGCTCTCCAGGACCGCGCTGTCTCACTTCTGGAGGCCACTTTCCCGCCTGGTTCCCCGACAGAGGTGTGAGTCCAGGATGGCCGGGAGGCCTCCCGTCTGGCCTCCACCGCACTGGGGGACTTAGCGGATGGCGAAAGCTCTCTGGGAACCTCTCCGGTTGGCCGAGGAGCTCCTCCGCCGCGAAACAGCCAGCAACACCTGCGCCTCGACGCCCGGCGCGGGTGCCGGTGTTTACCTTCCGGGGCGGGGGGCGGGCCCGCTTCGGGCGCTCCACTTCCGGGGCGGGGCGGCCGGCGGGGCGGGGCGCGCTGTCTCCCGGCCTGTCTGGAGCGCGGCGGCGGCGGCAGTGGCGGCAGTGGCGGCGGCGCGGCAGGCACCGGCCCGGGGAGCGGCACCATGAGCGGTGAGTGGCGGCCTGACCGCTGTCACCCGCCCCGGCCGCCCCGGCTCTCGCCTCTCCTACTGCACACTCCGGCCCCCGAGTCCCTGCGTCCTGCTCGCACGCGGACCCTGTCCCATCGCTCCCAGTTCCCTGGCCCCCGCGTCCGCCCAGTTCCTGGCCCCTGGGCAGGTGCACCTTTCTGGCTTGCAGGCTCCAGACACGCCTAGTTCCTTCATTCCTGTCCGTCACTTACAGCCTACTCCTGGACACCTGTCCGCCAGCTCCCCCACTCCCCCCCATCCCTCCAAACCCCTTGTCCAGTTACCAGACCCCCAGTTCTCAGACCTCCTGTGTCTCAGTCCTGAAAGCCTCTTTCAGATCGTGCCACGCCTCTGCTTGACTCTCTGTAATGACTTCCCATTCCCTACCGCCTTAGAGGGAGGCAGAAAAGTCCAAGCCTTTCACCGGGGCCTGCAAGGCCTTCCACCCACCTCTTCGATCTCCTCTCTCAAACCCCTTTTCTTGCTCGTCCTTTGGCTCCAGTCAACCCCTCCAGGCAGGAGGTTCCTCTGGGAACACCCTTCCTGCCTATCTTCCCGGGCTTTCACCCTCTAACCCTCCAAGACTCTATAAAGTCATCTGCAATGAAAGGTCCTCTGGACCCGTCCACCTCCTTTGTCCCCACGCTTTGGCCCATTGCTCTTTTGTTAATTTCTCCATTCCGCTCCTAGAGCTCTCCAGGACCGCGCTGTCTCACTTCTGGAGGCCACTTTCCCGCCTGGTTCCCCGACAGAGGTGTGAGTCCAGGATGGCCGGGAGGCCTCCCGTCTGGCCTCCACCGCACTGGGGGACTTAGCGGATGGCGAAAGCTCTCTGGGAACCTCTCCGGTTGGCCGAGGAGCTCCTCCGCCGCGAAACAGCCAGCAACACCTGCGCCTCGACGCCCGGCGCGGGTGCCGGTGTTTACCTTCCGGGGCGGGGGGCGGGCCCGCTTCGGGCGCTCCACTTCCGGGGCGGGGCGGCCGGCGGGGCGGGGCGCGCTGTCTCCCGGCCTGTCTGGAGCGCGGCGGCGGCGGCAGTGGCGGCAGTGGCGGCGGCGCGGCAGGCACCGGCCCGGGGAGCGGCACCATGAGCGGTGAGTGGCGGCCTGACCGCTGTCACCCGCCCCGGCCGCCCCGGCTCTCGCCTCTCCTACTGCACACTCCGGCCCCCGAGTCCCTGCGTCCCGCTCGCACGCGGACCCTGTCCCATCGCTCCCAGTTCCCTGGCCCCCGCGTCCGCCCAGTTCCTGGCCCCTGGGCAGGTGCACCTTTCTGGCTTGCAGGCTCCAGACACGCCTAGTTCCTTCATTCCTGTCCGTCACTTACAGCCTACTCCTGGACACCTGTCCGCCAGCTCCCCCACTCCCCCCCATCCCTCCAAACCCCTTGTCCAGTTACCAGACCCCCAGTTCTCAGACCTCCTGTGTCTCAGTCCCTCCTGACTCCTCGACCCTCTGAGTCCGGGCTCCAGTCGCGGTCCCCCTGCTCCCCAGTCATTCCCACTCCCCAGGCCCCGGTTGCCGGTCGCTCCAGAGTCCACACGGGCAAAGAGTGCCTCCTTAACTAGTTTGCTGACCCCGAGCCCCGCGTCCCTCAAGCTCTCGGTCCCCGGAGGACTCTGAGCCCTCCAGCTTCTTTGTCTTCCCCGACCCTCTGGTTCCCTCGCCCCCTCTTCCCCAGTTCTTTGCTGTTCCAGTCACCAGTTGTTCCCAGTTGCTTCTGTTCGCTCTCCGGTCTTTGCTTCGTGTATACTCGTGATTTTTTTTTCATACCCCAGGTCCTTACATTTCTTTTCCTGCTCGTTTGAGGTCTCACTTGTCCTGCCCTGCAGCGCCTCCCTGCCTGTCCAGTGTTGAGCTCATCTAGGGGTCTCTGCCCTTCCCATCCAGCCCTCTCCTTTCCACTGGGGTACCGCGTAGTTTTGGTGGGAGACTGGGAGGGGTGTGTGTGGACAGCCTGTCCTCAGTGTTTCTGAAGTTTAGTCTCGACTTGGATGGGTGTTAGCAGCCCTTTCTGCTCATGAGATTTGTTGTGTTTTGGTGCTAAGTCATCGCTGGGTGTAGTATGTAGAGTGACTCAGGGAAGCCTCCCAGCTACCCTGACTGGGATCTGGATTTACTTAGGAGGACCCGCCTACCCTCCTTCTGCCTGCTTTCCCCACTGTGGAATTACCTCCCCAGGTTCCTTGCAACCAGTGCTGCTGGCCCTGTCCTTGTACCCAGGCCTGTCTGGAGGTGGCGGCAGGGCAAGGGGAAGGCCATGTGTCTCTCTTCATCTTTAACTTTTTAAAGTTAATTCTCTGGATCATTTCCCACCATTTTGTTTTGCTGTTCATGAGCAAAGTTTGTGAAATTGATGGTGCTGAAGCTGGGAGCTGAGGGTTTTCCTGGGAGATAGTCCAGCTTCTGTTGTCAGATGATTTTTGGCCTACTTAAGAGTTTCTGGTCTTCGAACATTAGTGATAACACAACAAAGATGTGATCCACGAACGGGTTGCCATCCAGGAGGTAATGTAGCCTGCGAATAAGTTCAGACCCTTGGGGCAAGACAGCTTGGGTTCAGAGCCCAGCGTTGCCACAGACAGCTGTGTGATTTAGAGCAAGGTGCTCAAACATTCCGGAAGTCTAGCAAAATGGGGATAAATAGTAGCGCTTGTCTCCATTGTTGCAATGACTAAATAACATTACTCACGTAAAGGGACTGGTACTGTGCCTCGTGGCTTGTAGTCAGGAGCTTGGAGCTGCCACTGTTGCTGTTGTCTGTTCTGTAAAGACCCCTGTGGGGTTCAGTTGGGGTTGTTTCCTGGCCCCTCTGTGGGACAAGGGCTGGGGCTAAGCACGCCCTGGAAATCTCTTCCTTTTTATCTGACCCAGGAATTCTCTGTCTCAAACTCACAGTCCTGGAGGGTTTTCTCTGCTACTGTGGAGAGCAAGTGAAAATGAGAAGCCAAGGGAACCTGACCAAGGTTCCCTTCAAGGAGCAACTTACTATCAAAACTAAGGACTGTTTTAAAATTCAAAACTCCATTAGGTTTAACAACCTGCAGAAGGAAATCAACCTAGGACTTTTTTTAAGGAAAAATCCTTAAGGATGGAAGTGTTCTTGTGGAAAGACTGAGGCAGAAAAAGTGGTTGGTGATGATTGGAAGGGGAAGTCCCAGGCATTTTTAGCCTATGGGATTAATAATTGGCATATAAAACCATGTGGCATGGAACTGTTTCTTCTCTTCTTTTCCTTTTTTTTTTTAAGAAAATTTCAAGCTCCAACCACCCGTCAGTGAACAGTTGTCAACTCATGACCATTTCACCCGTATACCTGCCTACTTCCTGCCTCTGTCCCTAGTTTATTAAGTTTTTTTAAAAATACGTATCTCTAGGGGCTTTCCTGGTGGTCCAGGGGGTATAGAGTCTGCCTTGCAGTGCAAGGGGCACCAGTTCAATCCCTGGCACGGGAAGATCCCGTGTGCCGCGGAGCGGCAAGACCAGTGTGTCCAGTTGTGAGCCAGCGCTCTGGAGCCCGTGCACCCAGAGCCAGTGCTCTGCAAGGAGAGAGACCACCACGGGGAAAAAGGGAGTACGCCAGGTAAATGGGTTGCCATCCAGGAGGTAATGTAGCCTGCGAATAAGTTCAGACCCTTGGGGCAAGACAGCTTGGGTTCAGAGCCCAGCGTTGCCACAGACAGCTGTGTGATTTAGAGCAAGGTGCTCAAACATTCCGGAAGTCTAGCAAAATGGGGATAAATAGTAGCGCTTGTCTCCATTGTTGCAATGACTAAATAACATTACTCACGTAAAGGGACTGGTACTGTGCCTCGTGGCTTGTAGTCAGGAGCTTGGAGCTGCCACTGTTGCTGTTGTCTGTTCTGTAAAGACCCCTGTGGGGTTCAGTTGGGGTTGTTTCCTGGCCCCTCTGTGGGACAAGGGCTGGGGCTAAGCACGCCCTGGAAATCTCTTCCTTTTTATCTGACCCAGGAATTCTCTGTCTCAAACTCACAGTCCTGGAGGGTTTTCTCTGCTACTGTGGAGAGCAAGTGAAAATGAGAAGCCAAGGGAACCTGACCAAGGTTCCCTTCAAGGAGCAACTTACTATCAAAACTAAGGACTGTTTTAAAATTCAAAACTCCATTAGGTTTAACAACCTGCAGAAGGAAATCAACCTAGGACTTTTTTTAAGGAAAAATCCTTAAGGATGGAAGTGTTCTTGTGGAAAGACTGAGGCAGAAAAAGTGGTTGGTGATGATTGGAAGGGGAAGTCCCAGGCATTTTTAGCCTATGGGATTAATAATTGGCATATAAAACCATGTGGCATGGAACTGTTTCTTCTCTTCTTTTCCTTTTTTTTTTTAAGAAAATTTCAAGCTCCAACCACCCGTCAGTGAACAGTTGTCAACTCATGACCATTTCACCCGTATACCTGCCTACTTCCTGCCTCTGTCCCTAGTTTATTAAGTTTTTTTAAAAATACGTATCTCTAGGGGCTTTCCTGGTGGTCCAGGGGGTATAGAGTCTGCCTTGCAGTGCAAGGGGCACCAGTTCAATCCCTGGCACGGGAAGATCCCGTGTGCCGCGGAGCGGCAAGACCAGTGTGTCCAGTTGTGAGCCAGCGCTCTGGAGCCCGTGCACCCAGAGCCAGTGCTCTGCAAGGAGAGAGACCACCACGATGGGAGACTCACCAGGCCAAAGAATTAAGATGGATGAAAAATAAATAAATGAAGGACCAATAAAAGAGGCCAAAATTAAAAAAAAACATATGTATCTCTAAACCATAGGGATCCTTTTTAAAAAACATAATTCGATTATCATACCGCTAAGAAATAAGCAGTGATTCATTAGAATCAGATATTCAGTGTTCAAATTTCCATGATTGCCCTATAATTTTACTTTATAGTGTATATATATATATATATATATATCAATCTATCTATCTATCTATCTACATGTTTTTTGGCTGAGCTGTACTGCTTGTAGGAACTTAGGTCCCTGACCAAGGATTGAACGCATCCCAGCAGTGAAAGCATTGAGTCCTAACCACTGGACTGCCAGGGAATTCCCTACAGTGTATTTTTAAAACTCGAGGTCTAAATAAGGTTTAAACAAATTGCAAATTGGTTTGTCTTTTAATTTTTTGATCTCTTTTAAAGTTTTTTTTTTTAAGGTTAGCATAGTCATAGAATTGTGCTAGCATCACCATAAAAATTTTTAGAACATTTTCATTACTCCAAAAAGAAACTTCCTACTCATTAACAGCTGTTGTTCATTTTCCATTTCCTCAACCCCAGGCAACCACCAATCTACTTTCTCTCAATGTATTTGCCTCTTCTGGATATTTTGTATAAGTCAAATCGTACAACATTTGGCCTTTTGTGTCTGACACTTTATCATTTCACTAACTATCATGTTTTTAAGATTCATCGTGTTGTAGCATGTCTCTGTACTTCATTCCTTTTAGTGACTGAATAATGTTCTGCTGTATGGGTATTCCACATTGTTTATCCATTCATCATTTGATGGAAGTTGACTTGTTTCCACTTTTTTGTCTATTAGGAATAATGCTGCTGTGAATATGCACATGTAAGTTTTTGTGTGGATAATGTGTTTTCCTGTCTCTTGCATAGATAACTAAGAGTAGAATTGGTGAGTGCATTTTTTAAAAGTAATTTTGCTTTTTTTTTCCTCATTGTGCCTCTTTTATTTATATTTATTTTCATCCATCTTTTTATTCTTTGGCCTCCCATTACAGGGGCCTCTCTCCTTGCAGAGCACCGCCTCTGGGCGCATGTGCTCCAGAGTGTCGGCTCATAATTGGACATGTAGGTCTAGCTCCTCCGCGGCACGCGGGATCTTCCTGGGCCAGGGATCAAACCAGTGCCCCTTGCACTGCAAGGCGGAGTCTTAACCCATTGGACCACCAGGGAAGCCCAGTAGTTTTACTTTTTAATTTATCGTCTGTGCTGGCTCTTGGTTGCATTGTGTGGACTTTCTCAAGTTGCAGCGAGTGGAGGTTACTCTTCCATGTGGTGGAAGACTTCTCATTTTGGTGAGTTTTCTTTGTGGCAGAGCACAGGCTCTAGGCATGTGGGCTCATGAGCTTAATTGTTCTAAGGCATGTGGAATCTTCCTGGACTGTCATTGACTTATATTTGGCTGTGGTAGGTCTTTGTTGCTGTGCAGGCTTTCCTCTAGGTGTAGGGGGTGGGGGCTGCTCTCTAGTTGCAGCTAATGAACTTCTCATTGTGTGGCTTCTTTTGTTGGGAACCCGGGCTCTAGGGCATATGTCGCATGGGCTCAGTAGTTGCAGCTCGAGGCCCTTGAGCACAGGGTTAGTAGTTGTGGCGCATGGGTTTAGTTGTTTCACAGTAGGTGGCATCTTCTTGGATCAGGGATCAAACCTGTGTCTCCTGCATTTACAGACAGATTCTTTACCACTGAGCGCCCAGGGAAGCCCTGGCAGGCAGATGCTTATCCATCCACTGAGCCGCCGAGGAAGTCCTGCTGAGTGCATTTGAGACACTGTCAGACTGTTTCCTAAAGCCAGCTGCACCATTTCCCAGTCATCCAGCCCTATAAGAAGGTTCTGGTTCCTTCAGGTCCTCGTCAGTACCCTTTTTGGTAATAGACATTCTAGTGAGTGTGAAGTGTAATCTCTGTGTAGTTTTGATTTGCATTAACTAAGAGTAGAATTGGTGAGTGCATTTTTTAAAAGTAATTTTGCTTTTTTTTTCCTCATTGTGCCTCTTTTATTTATATTTATTTTCATCCATCTTTTTATTCTTTGGCCTCCCATTACAGGGGCCTCTCTCCTTGCAGAGCACCGCCTCTGGGCGCATGTGCTCCAGAGTGTCGGCTCATAATTGGACATGTAGGTCTAGCTCCTCCGCGGCACGCGGGATCTTCCTGGGCCAGGGATCAAACCAGTGCCCCTTGCACTGCAAGGCGGAGTCTTAACCCATTGGACCACCAGGGAAGCCCAGTAGTTTTACTTTTTAATTTATCGTCTGTGCTGGCTCTTGGTTGCATTGTGTGGACTTTCTCAAGTTGCAGCGAGTGGAGGTTACTCTTCCATGTGGTGGAAGACTTCTCATTTTGGTGAGTTTTCTTTGTGGCAGAGCACAGGCTCTAGGCATGTGGGCTCATGAGCTTAATTGTTCTAAGGCATGTGGAATCTTCCTGGACTGTCATTGACTTATATTTGGCTGTGGTAGGTCTTTGTTGCTGTGCAGGCTTTCCTCTAGGTGTAGGGGGTGGGGGCTGCTCTCTAGTTGCAGCTAATGAACTTCTCATTGTGTGGCTTCTTTTGTTGGGAACCCGGGCTCTAGGGCATATGTCGCATGGGCTCAGTAGTTGCAGCTCGAGGCCCTTGAGCACAGGGTTAGTAGTTGTGGCGCATGGGTTTAGTTGTTTCACAGTAGGTGGCATCTTCTTGGATCAGGGATCAAACCTGTGTCTCCTGCATTTACAGACAGATTCTTTACCACTGAGCGCCCAGGGAAGCCCTGGCAGGCAGATGCTTATCCATCCACTGAGCCGCCGAGGAAGTCCTGCTGAGTGCATTTGAGACACTGTCAGACTGTTTCCTAAAGCCAGCTGCACCATTTCCCAGTCATCCAGCCCTATAAGAAGGTTCTGGTTCCTTCAGGTCCTCGTCAGTACCCTTTTTGGTAATAGACATTCTAGTGAGTGTGAAGTGTAATCTCTGTGTAGTTTTGATTTGCATTTCCCTAATGAGTGATGATACTGAACATCGTTTTATGGGCTACTTGGCCATTTGTGCATTTTCTCTGGAGAAAAGTCTGTTCAGCTTCTTTGTCTATTTCTTTTTCTTTTAAATTGAGTTGTTGTTATTGTTGAGCTGTAGGACATCTGTGTCATTTCTGGCTGCACTTCCCTTATCAGGTATTTTTACAAAAAAGTTTTCTCCGCAGGTTGTTTTTTCACATTCTTGATGGTATCCTTTGAAACACAGTCTGTTTTCAACCCTTGATTTCCCTTTCATCTCTCTCTCTCTGCTCTGTTTGCTTCCCTCCCCACCTTTTTTCCTGAAGAAAACACTATCATGTGAGGTTTCTTCGTGGGATTTTGCTAATGGGATCCTTTTGGTGTGGTGTGACATGTTTCTCAGTCTCTCACATAGCCTATAAATTGGCAGTAAGAGTCTGCTGTGTTTTGTAGTTGAAAACGTTCTAATAGAGGCAGAGGTCAGATGGGTACAAGGCCTGATACATTTAGTGCAAATAACCGGGAAGTGGAGTGGTTAGGTCATGCACACACAAGATAAATGAGCTTCATGGGGCCAGAAACAACTAAGACAACCATTAATTGGGGAATGGACACGTGTATGTGGTAAGGTCACATGGTGGAAAACCTCAGAGATGTTAAAAGGAATAAAATAGATTTATACACATCACTGTGGCTATATCTTAACATTAGTGTTCTTATAAAAAGAAGTTGGATGCAGAATTACATGTAAAATATATATACCTTGATGCACAGTAAGAAGTGCATGGAAAACAGTGTTTGTGGGATTCATGTATCTGTGTAGAGGGAAGCAAGTTGCCCGGAGGATGGATAACTGCAGGATGTGGACGGGTGTCTTAGCGCGATAGTGTCATGGTTGGCTTGTTTCTCATTAAAGAATCTGGTAGGTAGGAATACATGATTACTGGCCTCTAGTAGCTAAGGCATTCTGATGTTCAGATAATGCTTTTGCTCTTCCTGGGGAAAGCAGAACTTGTAGGAGCAGAAAGTCAGTATGGTTCTCCAGTGCTGGCTTTGGTATGACTTTGTGTTTGAAACTCCTTGGTGTTCATTTCCATCAGTAATTATTCTGTCATGATTCCTTCTTACCTTAGAAAGACCCTGAAATCCCCATGTCAAGGGCCTGGGGAAAATTGGGCCCAGAGAGGTCAAAGAATGAGTGAAACAGACAAGCTCTACTGGCCTGAAGCACCAGAGTTTGGGGGCTTAGTGAGTAATTTACTGCTTGTCTTGCCTGATGCTTAGGTACATGTCAGCAGCTTTTTCTTATTTTTGTGGAATGTTGAAGGCCGTGGTTTTCTCTCTGTCATTGACTACATTGTCTCTCACAGTGGCTTATATTTGAAATAAAGGGTCAGCTGATGGTAGGGTGGGGTGGGGGGATAGATTAGGAGTTTGGAATTAACAGATAGACACTACTGTATATAAAATAGTAAGCAACAAGGACCTACTGTATAGCAAAGGGAACTGTATTTGATATCTTGTAATCAACTATAATGAACCTAAAATGGAAAATAATCATTATATATATATATATGTATTACCGTCTGAACCACCAGCGAAGCCCATATACTCTGTGTGTGTGTGTGTGTGTGTGTGTATACACACGAGTCACTTTGCTATATGCCTGAAACTAACAGAACACTGTGAATTACCTATACTTCAGTTTTTAAAAAATGGTTTAAAGGGGGCTTCCCTGGTGGTCCAGTGGGTGAAGAGTCCACCTGGCAGTGCAAGGGGCACCAGTTTGATCCCTGGCCTGGGGAGATGCCACGTGCCACGGAGTGGCTTGATCGGTGTGTCCAATTACGAGCTAGCATTCTGGAGTGCATGCGCCCAGAGCTAGTGCTCTGCAACAAGAGAGGCCACTGTGATGGGAGGCCTGCACAGGCCAAAGAACAAAGATGGAAATGAAAGACCAATAAAAAACAAAAGGGGGCCAAAATTAAAAAAAGAAAAAAAAGAAAACGTTTAAAAAGAATGAGCAGAGGGGGAAAAAAAAGAACTATCAGGAAGCAGGTCTTCACCAGACACTGCATCTGCCATTCTCTTGAACTTAGGTCTCCTACCTTCCTGGACAGTGAGAAATAACTATGTTCTTCAAGCCACCTAAAAAAAAAAAAAAAAGAATGAGCTGAAATGAGTAAATAGAAAGAAGAATAGTTGTGGTTTTCATTCAGAACAAAAAAAGTGATGATATCACCTGCCCCCCTTGAAGGCCCTGGCTGATGTGTTACAGCAAGTGTGAGAAGAGCGTGTGCCTCCTCAGGAGCCATTTGACCGCCTCCCTTGCGAGCAGGTGGTGATGGGCTCAGTTCCACCATCTCCACTCCCACTTCCCTCTTGCACGGCTGTACCTGGAGAACCAAGAGAAAGTCAAATGCTCAGAGGGAATTTTGAATTTTGAAACTAAATTCTGGCAACATGAACATTGGTGTTGGGTCTTCAATTGCTAAGTCCTGTCTGACTCTTTGCAACCCCATGGACTGCAGCATGCCAGGCTTCACTGTCTTTCATGATTCCCGGGAGTTTGCTCAGATTCATGTCCACTGAATCAGTGATGCTATCCAACCATCTCGTCCTCTGCCACCCCCCTTCTCTTTTTGCCTCCTATCTTTCCCAGCATTGGTGTCTTTTCCAGTGAGTTGGCTCTTTGCATCAGGTGGTCAAAGTGTTGGAGCTTCAGCTTCAGCATCAGTCCTTCCGATGAATATTCAAGGTTGATTTCCTTGCTGTCCAGGAGACTCTCAGGAATTTTTGTGGCACCACATAATTAAAAGCCCCATCCAGCTACCATCCTGCCTGCACATCAGCTGTGCATTCTCAGCAGGGTGATATCACCCCGTCTCTTACGTCTAAGGCACAGAGTTGCATGACGTACAATATATCTGTGGTATTGAAAATTTGTGGTTGGGGTGATTAAGAAAAAAATGTCTAGAAAGAGAGAAAGAGAAAAGGTTTGAAAAACACTGACAGAGGCTGAAGTAGTTTTTATCACTATCATATAAATGCACATTTTACTTTTGCCCTTAACATTTCTGGATAAAACTTTATCATATTGCTACACAGTCTTCCTATTGATCACTTTTGTGGATTTCATGATCCATCAGTAATCCATCATTATAGATGTAGCATAGTTTTTTAAATCATTGACTTGTGGAAATTTATCCAACCCCCAATTTTCTTTTATTTTTTTTCACGTTTTTGTCTGTGCCGAATCTTCCCTGTGGCAGACAGGCTACTCTAGTTGTGGCATGAGGTCTTCTCTGGTTGTGGAGCACTGGCTTGGAGCACTCCTCCAAGACTTGTGGGATCTTAGTTCCCCAATTAGGGATTGAACCCAAGTCCCATGCTTTGGAAGGTGGATTCTTTACTGCTGGACCACCAGGGAAGTCCCTTTTTTCCCTCTTATAATGAATGATGCAGCGAACATTTGTGTTCAAGATAGTTTTCCTTTCTTTCAGTGATATAACTTTAGTTCCCTAAAGTAACCTTAACATGAACGTATTGGTGATTCTTTTTTTTTTTTTTTTAGTTTTGGCCTCTTTTGTTGGTCCTTCATTTATTTATTTTCATCTATGCTAATTCTTTGGCCTGTGTGGGCCTCGCATTGCAGTGGCCTCTCTCGTTGCAGAGTATTGGTTCTGGGCGCATGTGCTCTAGAGCTCTGGCTCATAATTGGACACTGGTCCAGCTGCTCCGCGGCACGTGGGATCTTCCCATGCCAGGGATTGAACTGGTGCCCCTTGCACTGCAAGAGGGCCTCTTTACCCACTGGATCACCAGGGAAGCCCTGTTGGTGATTCCTGATGGCTCTTTTTTGCCGAAGCCTTTGCATCTGTTTAAAAAGCTACCAATGAGAGCACGGCACCAGTGGCACCAGCCAGAAATTCAGGGTCCTGTGTTTAGCAGGTGTTTGCTGAGTGATGACGGTGCCTCTTCTGTCACTTAGCAGAGGACTGTACTGTCAGTGCTTGTTGAAGGGAGTTGAACAGCGTGTTAGAGCAATGCGTATGTTAACCAGGATTCTTAATTGCATGTGGCGAAAGCTGATTCTGCATAGTGGGAGTTTATTTTTAAACTGTACTTTATTTTGTTTATTTATTTATTTTTGGTTGTGCTGCATCTTTGTTGCTGTGCTTGGGCTTTCTCTAGTGGCAGCAAGCTGTCCTGGTCCCAGTGATTGCAGTTCGTGGGCTTCATTTGTTGTGGCACATGAGCCTAGTCGCCCTGCGGCGTGTGGAGGGATCGAATGTCCCCTGCATTGGCTGGTGGATTCTTAGCCACTGGACCACCAGAGAAGTCCTTGCACCATGTCTTCTTTGATCTGTGGATAGACGTTTAGGTTGCTTGCATGTATTGGCTACTGTAAATAGTGCTACTGTGAACATAGGTGTGTGTGTATCTTTTTGAATTATGGTTTTGTCCAGGTGTATGCCCAGGAGTGGGGTTTCTGGATTGTACGGTGTTTCTGTTTTGAGTTTTCTGAGGCACCTCCACACTGTACGAATTTACACTCCCATCAACAGCATAGGAGGGTTCCGTTTTCTCCACACCCTCTCTGGTGTTAGTGAGTTGTACGCTTTTTTTTTTTTTTTCGGATGGGCCACTTCTATTGGTCTTTCATTTATTTTCACCTGTCTTTGTTCTTTTTGGCTCCTGTGGGCCTCCCATCGCAGTGGCCTCTCTTGTCGCCGAGCACCGGCTCTGGGCGCATGCGCTCCAGAGCTCCGGCTCGGTAATTGGACACGACATGTGGGATCTTCCCAGGCCAGGGATCGAACCAGCGCCCCTTGCACGACAAGGCGGTGTCCTTACCCACTGGACCACCAGGGAAGCCCAGTTGTAGGCTTTTTGATGATGAGCATTCTGACCCTTGTGTTTCCCCAGGGCTTCTCCAGCAAATGGGGAATTGCACTTGAAACTGTTTCCTGGCGAATTTAGTAGTTATACAGTGATACCATGAGGTGGTTGATTTGGTAAATTTATAATCTGCATTTCTCCAACCAGGAAGGTAGATCCACTTTCTCATCCTAGCGTTTGCAGCTGCAGGTTTCCTACAGCAAGGACTGGCAAGCTGGGCTGGCCACCTGTTCTGGTTGCTGTCTCTGGCGGCTTTCACGCTGTGCTGGCAGAGTTGAGTGGCTGTGGCAGGGCAGTCTGACTTGAAAGCCAACGATATTTACATAGTGGGAGTTTATTTTTAAACTGTACTTTATTTTGTTTATTTATTTATTTTTGGTTGTGCTGCATCTTTGTTGCTGTGCTTGGGCTTTCTCTAGTGGCAGCAAGCTGTCCTGGTCCCAGTGATTGCAGTTCGTGGGCTTCATTTGTTGTGGCACATGAGCCTAGTCGCCCTGCGGCGTGTGGAGGGATCGAATGTCCCCTGCATTGGCTGGTGGATTCTTAGCCACTGGACCACCAGAGAAGTCCTTGCACCATGTCTTCTTTGATCTGTGGATAGACGTTTAGGTTGCTTGCATGTATTGGCTACTGTAAATAGTGCTACTGTGAACATAGGTGTGTGTGTATCTTTTTGAATTATGGTTTTGTCCAGGTGTATGCCCAGGAGTGGGGTTTCTGGATTGTACGGTGTTTCTGTTTTGAGTTTTCTGAGGCACCTCCACACTGTACGAATTTACACTCCCATCAACAGCATAGGAGGGTTCCGTTTTCTCCACACCCTCTCTGGTGTTAGTGAGTTGTACGCTTTTTTTTTTTTTTTCGGATGGGCCACTTCTATTGGTCTTTCATTTATTTTCACCTGTCTTTGTTCTTTTTGGCTCCTGTGGGCCTCCCATCGCAGTGGCCTCTCTTGTCGCAGAGCACCGGCTCTGGGCGCATGCGCTCCAGAGCTCCGGCTCGGTAATTGGACACGACATGTGGGATCTTCCCAGGCCAGGGATCGAACCAGCGCCCCTTGCACGACAAGGCGGTGTCCTTACCCACTGGACCACCAGGGAAGCCCAGTTGTAGGCTTTTTGATGATGAGCATTCTGACCCTTGTGTTTCCCCAGGGCTTCTCCAGCAAATGGGGAATTGCACTTGAAACTGTTTCCTGGCGAATTTAGTAGTTATACAGTGATACCATGAGGTGGTTGATTTGGTAAATTTATAATCTGCATTTCTCCAACCAGGAAGGTAGATCCACTTTCTCATCCTAGCGTTTGCAGCTGCAGGTTTCCTACAGCAAGGACTGGCAAGCTGGGCTGGCCACCTGTTCTGGTTGCTGTCTCTGGCGGCTTTCACGCTGTGCTGGCAGAGTTGAGTGGCTGTGGCAGGGGCAGTCTGACTTGAAAGCCAACGATATTTACCATTTTGCTCTTTACAGAAAATATGTGCCGACCTCTGCTCTCGAGTGAATTCTGTGCCTGTTCATGAGTCCGCTGTTGACCCAGTCTTTGTTCTCAGGCATCACAAGGCCACTTGGATGGCCCGAGCCCATCTGCCTCCAAGCAGCGCCTGCCTCTTTCCATGGTGTGGTGACAGACAGCCTGTCCTTTTGTTCTCATCCAGCCATGCCACTTTACCCTACACTACTGGGAGACAGTGCCCTGACCTTGGGGGTGAACGATAGTGCTGTTTATCTGTCCGTGTGCTAAGACACACAGAGCTAGGGCTTCGCTCGTGACATGTGCGTGGCACGCGTGAGGCTGGCGCTGTGTCCTGGCTGTTCCGGTCCTCTCCCTTCTTTCCTTGTTTTCTTCCCTCCTTGCTCTCTTCTTCCCTCTCTCTCCTCCTTCCTTCCACTTCTGTCTTTCTTTCCTCCTCCCTCCCTCCTTTTCTGCCTTCTTCCCTCCTTTCTTCCTTTTCTCTTTCTGTCTTTTTCCCCACAGCTTGTGGGATCTCAGTTTCCTGTCCAGGCATTGAGGCTGTGCCCTCTGCGGTGGAAGCCCAGAGTCTTAGCTGCTGGACAAGAGGGCAGTCCTAAGACCTCTTTTAAAGCAGCTACTTGGGAGACCACAGAATGGAACCCCAGTCTTTTATTTTTTGATTTTGTTTGTGTGTTTTTGTGTGTTTTTTTGGTTTTGCTGGGTCTTCGTTGCTGCACAGGCTTCTGTCTAGTTGGGGCGAGTAGGCACCGCTCTCTAGCTGTGGTGTGCAGGCTTCTCACTGCAGTGCCTTCTCTTGCTGTGGAGCGTGGGCTCTAGGGTGCTCGGGCTTCAGCAGTTGCGGCTTATGCGCTCAGGAGTTATGGCTCTCGGGCTCGAGAGCACAGGCTCAGTAGTTGTGGCACACAGGCTTCGTGTTCCAAGGCATGTGGAGTCTTCCTGGATCAGGGATCAGGTCCGTGTTTCCTGCATTGGCAGGTGGATTCTTTTTTTTGTGGGGGGAGTGGTGGGTTGGGGAGGGAGGGGGGCAGGTGGACCACTTCTATTGGTCTTTCATTTATCTATTTTCATCCATCTTTGTTCTTTGGCCCGTGTGGGCCTCCCATCGTGGTGGCCTCTGTTGTCGCAGAGCACCGGCTCTGGGCGCATGCACTCCAGAGCTCCAGCTTGGTAATTGAACACATCGGTCCAGCCGCTCTGCAGCATGTGGGATCTTCCCAGGCCAAGGATTGAACCGGCACCCCTTGCACTGCAAGGTGGTGTCCTTACCCACTGGACCATCAGGGAAGCCCCGGCAGGTGGATTCCTTACCACTGAGTCCTCAGGGAAGCCCCAACCCTGGAGTCTTGATCCAACCATTGTTGAGTTCCTTCTTTGAGGAGAGAAACCAGAAACACAAATCCTCCAAGACGAGGTCCCCCATGCTTACAGGGCTGCATAGAAATGCCATGTGAATTGCAGATGAGCAGGGTGCATTGAACAAAGCACGTAATGCCATTGTGTGTATCTTGAGTCTGTTGTATAACACCATTAAGTCATTTGTTGTGTATTCCTCTATGCTCCCACATGTTGTGGCCCCTGTGTATTTTGGTACCAGAGGAGATGGGAACGAAAGGCCCTTCTGCCAGAGCTGAGAACAGCTGTCGTGGAAGGGGTGGCCCTCATGGAGGGCCTGGCCACTCTTGTGAAGGAAGAGCTGCGCTGGACAGAGAAGCAGAGGAGAGGGTTGCAGCTGGAATGGTGTGTGGGAGCAAGGCATGGTTTTTATTAAGCTGGGGGGAACTATTATGACATCCCCATATGCTACAGGAATTGCAGAGATGAGAAGAGAGAACGGACCGTGTGGGACAAAGAGGGACCGTTGCTTGAGTGTGTCTTAGAGCAGGTGAGAGGAGACGGGGTTCAGAGTACAAGGAGAGGTTTACATGTTCTAGCCCTTCAGAACCTCAGTTTCATCATCTGTGAAATGGGATGATCAAGCTTAAGCAAGGGCAGGACTTCCCAGTTTCGGCCCTCTTGACATTTGGGCTGGATAACTGTTGTGTGGGACTGTCCTGTACCTGTGGGAGGCACCAGCAAGCAGCCCCCTTGTTGTGCCAAGAACATCTCTAGACCTTGCCAGGAGTCCTGGGTGGGGAGGACTCTTGGTTGAGAATCGCTTCTCCCTACCACTCCTCTGTTGTTTCATCACTAAGTCGTGTCCAACTCCTTGCAACTCAGTGGACTGTGGCCTCCCAGGCTCCTCTGCCTGCAGGATTTCCCAGACAAGAATACTGGAGCAGGTTGCCATTTCCTCCTCCAGGGGTGTCTTTCCGACCCAGGGATCGGGCCTGCATCTCCTGTGCCTTCTGCATTGGCAGGTGGGTTCTTTATTCCTGAACCAGCGGGGAAGCCTGCTCCTTTGAAATAAGCTTCTTGGACTCCTCACTTGAGAGTGCCTGCTGTTTCCTGTTGGGAGCCTGACTGAATCATGAGCTGCTCCCTCCCCCAGGGTAATCAGAAACAAGAAGGAGAAGTGAGCTTGACTTTCCCATCCTCTGTTTCCATGTGGGGGCTGGGCATGTCTGGAGGCCTGTCCCACTCCAAGGCATGCCTGCTGGGGCGGCTCCTTTGACTTTGAATGGGCTTAATCTATTGTCCTTCCCCCCAGACATTTTCTTATAGAGGTGACATCCCATCAGGGAACAGTTTATTTGGGCTTCCCTAGTCCATGGGGTTCCAAAGAGTTGGACACGATGTAGTGACTAAACCGCCACCAAGATCCTACCTTTGGCGTTTGCCTCCCCAGACCCACAAGAGGCCAGTAGGTCAGGGCCTTAGCAGCTCCCTGATTCTGGCTGAATTTCAGGCCTGCAGGGAGTCCTCAGAGAACTTTGCCATCTTCATTTCTGATACCTTATACCCACTGAGTGCACTGCAAGGGTTGGCCTTGATGTTGTTGGTTAGTCGCCAACTTGTGTCTTACTCTGTGTGATCCCAGGGACTGTAGCCCGCCAGGCTTCTCTGTCCACGGGATGTCCCAGGCAAGACTGCCAAAGTGGGTGGTCATTTCCTTCCAGGGGATCTTCTGACCCAGGGATCAAACCCGTCTTTCCTGCATTGGCAGGCGGATTCTTGACCGCTGAGCCACCTGGGAAGCCCTGAAGGGTTAGATGCTGGCCACTTCACGGCTTAGCCCACAGTTGAGGCCCAGCAGGTGGGCACCTGCTCCCTGCTTCTCTTGGGTGGTTGAGAAAAGAGGATTCCTCTTGCCCTGGGAGGGGGCCCGTGTTCTCCTCCTTGTCCTTGGAGAAGGTAGGAGAGAGCGGGTAGCATTGCTTGGTCTGCCTGCCCGTCTCCACACAGTCCCCAGGTTGCAGACGGCACAGCTGGGAGAAAATGGCCTCATGTAGAAATTAGTGGGACGAGAAGGGAAGTGACTGTCCCTGTCACATGGCCAGCAAGCAGCCTAGCCAGAATGAGAACTCATGATGGCGTGTGACTTCCCACAGGAGCTCCTTCTACTTTGTCTCATGGCCCTGGGCCTCCTGGGTGCCTCCTGCCGTTGGTGAATGTTCCCAAGGCCACCTGTGCTTCCTCTGCCCAGGAAACGCTTTTTTCTTCATCTCCGTTCAGGCCAGGGATAGTCACAGGCACCCTTTCAGGGGTCAGGATTGTCTCCCTCAAGTGCACTTCTTGTCTGGGGAGGGTGTGTGGTGGGCTGAGACCCACACGACCTCAGACCTCTTTAGGAAAAGCAGGGGCGCGAGTTCCAGAGAAAAGATCTGGGATCCTCGTTGGGGTGGCTTCCCTCGTAGTTCAGCTGGTAAAGAATCCGCCCACCAGGCAGAAGCCCCGGGTTCAGTTCCTGGGTCGGGAAGATCCCCTGGAGAAGGGAATGGCAACCCGCTCCAGTATTCTTACCTACGAAATCCTGTGGACAGAGGAGCCTGGCAGCCTGTCGTCCATGGGGTCGGACACAACTGAGCACCTAAACCACCGTCCTCAGGGGTAGGTGCTTTGTCCTTTCTCTTCACGTGTGTGTCAGGAACCATCAGTGTCAGCGTCCTGTGAGAGCTTGTGAGAAACAGGAGTCCTAAGCCCCACCTAGCCTTTGAGTTAGAGCTGGTCTTTCCCGCAGACCCTGGGAGATTTGTGTGCATGTGAAAGCTTGTGAATTACTGCGCGTGACAGCTAGTGAGATGATGGAGATTTCTTTGTGCAGTTTTCCCCCAATTTGTTGTTATTGTATTTCTTCCCATGAATTACTTTAAAAAAATTGCAGTAAAATATTGCAGATCACCTAAAATTTGCCATCTTACGTTTTGACAAATTTGTACTTATTTTTGGCTGTGCTGGGTCTTCGTTGCTGCACGGGCTTTTTCTCTAGTTGTGTGAGCAGTGGGTGCTCTATAGTTGAGATGCAAGGGCTCCTCACTGCGGTGGCTTCTCTTGTCGCAGAGCACAGGCTTTGGTGGTTGTGGCTCCCAGGCTCTGGAGCACAGGCTCAGTGGTTGTGGCGTGCAGGCTCAGTTGCTCTGCGGCATGTGAGATCTTCCCAGATCAGAGGCTGAACCCATGTCTCCTACATTGGCAGGTTGACTCTTTACCACTGAGCCACCAGGGAACCCCCTAATGTTTATTTTGTTTGGCAGCATTGAGTCTTAGTTGGAGCACATGGAATCTTTACTTGTGGCATGCGGGACTAATTCCCTGATCGTGGATTGAACCTGGGCCGCCTGCATTGGGAGCGTGGATTCTTAGTCTGGCCCATCAGGGAGGTCCCCGTCTTAAGCATTTTAAAGTGTGCAGTGTGGTGGCATTCAGTACCTTCTCCCTGTTGGGTAGCCGTCCCCACCATGCATCCCCCGGACTGTCTTCATCTTGTAAAAGTAAAGATGGGGAGTTTTGAAACTGTAAGCCCCATGCTCTCCCTTCCCTTCTCCAAAAACTGCTATTCTTTCCTTCTCAGGGATTTTGATTTCTCTTAGTATCTCATGTAATTGGCATCTTATGGTCTTTATCTCCTGGTATCTGGTTTATTTCACTTAGTGTAATGTCTTCAAGGCTCATCTGTGCGGTGGCACCCTGCAGACTTTCCTGGCTGTTCAAGACTGAATAATAGCCCCTGTATGTATATGCCACATTTTGCTTGTCCATTCATCTGTCAATGTACACATGGGTTGCTTCCAATTTTAGCTGCCACAAATAATGCTGCTGTGAACACAAGCGTATAAGTACCTCTTCAAGACGATGCTTTCCGTTCTTTGGTGTGTGTACCCAGCAGTGCTGGGTTGTATGGTTCATCTGTCACAAGAATTACTTTTATGATCAGAAAAAAAATAGCCACAGCGTCTCAGAGGGGAAAACCTTGTCGTGTTTCCAGTTGGCGTGGCCCATTGGCAGTGTTAGAGAGAAGAGTGGAAACTCAACCTCCTGCTAATTCAGGAGCAAGAAGTATCATAGATAGTGATGTGTGAGGGCCTTGGGTAGGTGGGGTCTCCAGTGGTCCTGAATGACACTTGCAGGTGTCCTCAGCTCTCGTGGTAGAAGCGCATGGGCTAGCTTTTCTCAAGACCTCTTCCCGAAAAAGTGGCAGTGGCAGTGTCTAGACAGTCAGTTTTGTCCTTGTGTGTCCAGAAAGAATCTACTGACTGTTGTACTCTCCTGGCCTAGGGTAAGGCAGGAGCCCATGTAATAGCCCTCACACAGCCCTTGAGGGGCGTGGTCTCCATTTAGAGTCATGGTTCTAACTATTAGTATTTAAATTAGAACAAAGCCTGAACCCACTGTCATGGTCCACAAGGATTTTGTCAATAGTGCTTGCGTGCTGGCTGTCTGATCTTTGCTTTCCCCTTTTTTGCTTTTCGCTCAAGTCACTGGAGACTTCCTTCAGGATCCTGGAATACGGGAGCCAAGCTGTTCTTGTCTCTCCTGGCTGTTTGGTCTGCTGGGAACGCTTCCTGTCTTGCCCTGACTGCTCCTCCACTTTGTAAAGGGCTTAGCTTGGATGCCACATGTGCAGACAGGTCTTCCACAACTGCCCTGGTGGACGTGGCCCTCTTACTTCCTCCCTGGTTCTTCACCCCATTTGGTGTTTCTTCTTAGGATGACTCTAACATCTTTTCCTTTGTTAGTTTACTTAGGAAACATTTATTGTTTCCAATAGCATTTTCACTCCATGAGAAGGTGTCTCTTTTGTACCTTCAATTCCTGTGTTCCCCAAATTGCCTGGTGCCCAGGAGAAACAATACCAATGCTTGTCCATTCATCTGTCAATGTACACATGGGTTGCTTCCAATTTTAGCTGCCACAAATAATGCTGCTGTGAACACAAGCGTATAAGTACCTCTTCAAGACGATGCTTTCCGTTCTTTGGTGTGTGTACCCAGCAGTGCTGGGTTGTATGGTTCATCTGTCACAAGAATTACTTTTATGATCAGAAAAAAAATAGCCACAGCGTCTCAGAGGGGAAAACCTTGTCGTGTTTCCAGTTGGCGTGGCCCATTGGCAGTGTTAGAGAGAAGAGTGGAAACTCAACCTCCTGCTAATTCAGGAGCAAGAAGTATCATAGATAGTGATGTGTGAGGGCCTTGGGTAGGTGGGGTCTCCAGTGGTCCTGAATGACACTTGCAGGTGTCCTCAGCTCTCGTGGTAGAAGCGCATGGGCTAGCTTTTCTCAAGACCTCTTCCCGAAAAAGTGGCAGTGGCAGTGTCTAGACAGTCAGTTTTGTCCTTGTGTGTCCAGAAAGAATCTACTGACTGTTGTACTCTCCTGGCCTAGGGTAAGGCAGGAGCCCATGTAATAGCCCTCACACAGCCCTTGAGGGGCGTGGTCTCCATTTAGAGTCATGGTTCTAACTATTAGTATTTAAATTAGAACAAAGCCTGAACCCACTGTCATGGTCCACAAGGATTTTGTCAATAGTGCTTGCGTGCTGGCTGTCTGATCTTTGCTTTCCCTTTTCTGCTTTTCGCTCAAGTCACTGGAGACTTCCTTCAGGATCCTGGAATACGGGAGCCAAGCTGTTCTTGTCTCTCCTGGCTGTTTGGTCTGCTGGGAACGCTTCCTGTCTTGCCCTGACTGCTCCTCCACTTTGTAAAGGGCTTAGCTTGGATGCCACATGTGCAGACAGGTCTTCCACAACTGCCCTGGTGGACGTGGCCCTCTTACTTCCTCCCTGGTTCTTCACCCCATTTGGTGTTTCTTCTTAGGATGACTCTAACATCTTTTCCTTTGTTAGTTTACTTAGGAAACATTTATTGTTTCCAATAGCATTTTCACTCCATGAGAAGGTGTCTCTTTTGTACCTTCAATTCCTGTGTTCCCAGCACTTCAAATTGCCTGGTGCCCAGGAGAAACAATACCAAGTGGGTTGATGCATGCACTTGCTTGTCCTCTCTGAGCTTCCGTTTCCCATCTGTGATTCAGGGATCCTGACACCTATTTGGTAGGGTGGGCATGAAAATTACGGGACACAGTGCATTCAGAGGACTCAGTTTTGTGCCTGGTGGGCAGAAAGTACTCATCACAAGGGCAGGGGTATTAGCAAGTGGATGGCCCTGGCTTGACTTGGATGAAACACTGACCATCTCTCTCTTTCTTTTACTTTTTAAAATATTTATCTGTTCATGTATAATGCCAGGTCTTAGTTATGGTATGCAGGATCCTTTAGTTGTAGCACGTGAGATCTAGTTCTCTCACCAGGGATCAAACCCAGACCGCCTAAACAGGGAGCTCAGAGTCTTAGCCACTGGACCACCAGAAGTCCTGAACGCTGACTGTCTGTGAGGTGATGCCCTGCTGGTTCTCCTTGGTGAAGCCCAGGCCAAGTTACCCAAGAGAGAAGCAGCCGTTTAAGGCCTGTGATGCGCAGCATCTGCTCTTGTGACTCTGAATTTGAGTCTCCTGGGAAACCACTGTGCTCTGTGTCTGGTATTGTAGCATGTGGCCATATCTCTGTGTACTGGAGTCACTGGGCCTCAGGTGGAGCGTCAGATGTGGTTCTGACAGTGGTCTACAGGGCCTCTGACATGGCCTAGCATGGATGTGTGCTCAGTCCTTCGAGTTGTTTCCCATTCTGTGTGACCCCTTAGACTGTAGCCTGCCAGGCTCCTCTATCCCCAGGCTTTCCCAGGCAAGAATACTGGAGTGGGTAGCCATTTCCTACTCCAGAGGATCTTCCCGACCCAGGGATCAAACCCGTGTCTCTTGCATCTCCTGCATTGGCAGGGGGGATTCTTTACCAGTGAGCCACCTGGGAAGACCAAGATGGCCTTGCCCCACACCCTCTTCTATGGGAGCTTGGTGTATGCCATGTGTGTCATTTGGGCACGCTTGCAGCCATAAGTAACCCCAGTGTACCATGCTTGAACAAACGGGATGAGTTGTTTTCTGAGAGCTCTGAGATTTCTGGTGTTGGTCTGGCAGCAAAATGACATCAGGGCTGGTGTCTTTGTGGTTTTCTTGGCCTTCTGTGCAGGCTTGTTGCCTCATGGTGGCAAGATATGTTGTTTACAGTCAATTTTTGATTCAGGGTGGGGGGCATGAAAATTACGGGACACAGTGCATTCAGAGGACTCAGTTTTGTGCCTGGTGGGCAGAAAGTACTCATCACAAGGGCAGGGGTATTAGCAAGTGGATGGCCCTGGCTTGACTTGGATGAAACACTGACCATCTCTCTCTTTCTTTTACTTTTTAAAATATTTATCTGTTCATGTATAATGCCAGGTCTTAGTTATGGTATGCAGGATCCTTTAGTTGTAGCACGTGAGATCTAGTTCTCTCACCAGGGATCAAACCCAGACCGCCTAAACAGGGAGCTCAGAGTCTTAGCCACTGGACCACCAGAAGTCCTGAACGCTGACTGTCTGTGAGGTGATGCCCTGCTGGTTCTCCTTGGTGAAGCCCAGGCCAAGTTACCCAAGAGAGAAGCAGCCGTTTAAGGCCTGTGATGCGCAGCATCTGCTCTTGTGACTCTGAATTTGAGTCTCCTGGGAAACCACTGTGCTCTGTGTCTGGTATTGTAGCATGTGGCCATATCTCTGTGTACTGGAGTCACTGGGCCTCAGGTGGAGCGTCAGATGTGGTTCTGACAGTGGTCTACAGGGCCTCTGACATGGCCTAGCATGGATGTGTGCTCAGTCCTTCGAGTTGTTTCCCATTCTGTGTGACCCCTTAGACTGTAGCCTGCCAGGCTCCTCTATCCCCAGGCTTTCCCAGGTGAGAACACTGGAGTGGGTAACCATTTCCTACTCCAGAGGATCTTCCTTACCCAGGGATCAACCCCATTTTTGCTGCATCTCCTGCATTGGCAGGGGGGATTCTTTACCAGTGAGCCACCTGGGAAGACCAAGATGGCCTTGCCCCACACCCTCTTCTATGGGAGCTTGGTGTATGCCATGTGTGTCATTTGGGCACGCTTGCAGCCATAAGTAACCCCAGTGTACCATGCTTGAACAAACGGGATGAGTTGTTTTCTGAGAGCTCTGAGATTTCTGGTGTTGGTCTGGCAGCAAAATGACATCAGGGCTGGTGTCTTTGTGGTTTTCTTGGCCTTCTGTGCAGGCTTGTTGCCTCATGGTGGCAAGATATGTGTTTACAGTCAATTAAAGCATGAAGGATGGGAGCAGGAATGGAGCCATTAACATCTGTTCTTTTGGAAGGATGGCGTGATTTCCCAAGGTCCCTCCCACTGTTCTTCTGTTTACTTCTCATTAGCTGGAATTTCTTAAGGTCAACCTTGGAAGAGAGACTGAGAATGGAGTAACTAGCTTTTTCATGGGAAAATGTTGTTAGAACTGATGGTATTATCATTATCTAAATATTAAGTTAGACTGTGTATTAAGTTGGGCTTCCCTGGTGGCTCAGATGGTAAAGAAACTGCCTGCAATGCAGAAGACTCACGTTCAATCCCTGGGTCGAGAAGATCCCCGGAGAAGGGAATGGCTGCCCACTCCAGTCGTCTTGCCTGGAGAATCCCATGGACAGAGGAGCCTGGCGGGCTACAGTCCACGGGGTCACAGAAGAGTCGGACAGGACTCTCCATGTTTTGAGTTAGACTGTTGGCTCTCAACTGGGGACAGTTTTGTTCCCCAGAGAGTATTTGGCAGACATTGTTGTTGACACAACTAGGGGTGTGTGTGTGTGTGTGTGCACAGGCGTGTGCATATGTGCTAATGGTATCTCCTGGGTAGAGGCTGGGAATGCTGCCAGACATCTTAACAATTCTCAGGGCAGCCACAGAGAATTATCTGGTCCAAATGTCTGTGACACCAAGGTTGAGAAACCCTAAGTTAAAGATCGTTTGAGAAATATCCTCCAGATTTGGGGAATGCCAGTTTAGCTGCTTTCCTGTAATGCGGTAACCGGAGAGCAGTCGGGCTTCATTGCACCTGTGAAAGGACTGGTACCTGGTCTTGTTACTGATTGCATTGAAGAGAAGGTTGATGCCGGTTGAAACAGCCGTGTGCCATGTGTTAGTGGAAGCCGAATGTCAAACAGAACTAATTAAGACCTCACCTTAATGTACCAGTCTGGACCCCACTGATAAGTAACCCCAGTGTACCATGCTTGAACAAACGGGATGAGTTGTTTTCTGAGAGCTCTGAGATTTCTGGTGTTGGTCTGGCAGCAAAATGACATCAGGGCTGGTGTCTTTGTGGTTTTCTTGGCCTTCTGTGCAGGCTTGTTGCCTCATGGTGGCAAGATATGTGTTTACAGTCAATTAAAGCATGAAGGATGGGAGCAGGAATGGAGCCATTAACATCTGTTCTTTTGGAAGGATGGCGTGATTTCCCAAGGTCCCTCCCACTGTTCTTCTGTTTACTTCTCATTAGCTGGAATTTCTTAAGGTCAACCTTGGAAGAGAGACTGAGAATGGAGTAACTAGCTTTTTCATGGGAAAATGTTGTTAGAACTGATGGTATTATCATTATCTAAATATTAAGTTAGACTGTGTATTAAGTTGGGCTTCCCTGGTGGCTCAGATGGTAAAGAAACTGCCTGCAATGCAGAAGACTCACGTTCAATCCCTGGGTCGAGAAGATCCCCGGAGAAGGGAATGGCTGCCCACTCCAGTCGTCTTGCCTGGAGAATCCCATGGACAGAGGAGCCTGGCGGGCTACAGTCCACGGGGTCACAGAAGAGTCGGACAGGACTCTCCATGTTTTGAGTTAGACTGTTGGCTCTCAACTGGGGACAGTTTTGTTCCCCAGAGAGTATTTGGCAGACATTGTTGTTGACACAACTAGGGGTGTGTGTGTGTGTGTGTGCACAGGCGTGTGCATATGTGCTAATGGTATCTCCTGGGTAGAGGCTGGGAATGCTGCCAGACATCTTAACAATTCTCAGGGCAGCCACAGAGAATTATCTGGTCCAAATGTCTGTGACACCAAGGTTGAGAAACCCTAAGTTAAAGATCGTTTGAGAAATATCCTCCAGATTTGGGGAATGCCAGTTTAGCTGCTTTCCTGTAATGCGGTAACCGGAGAGCAGTCGGGCTTCATTGCACCTGTGAAAGGACTGGTACCTGGTCTTGTTACTGATTGCATTGAAGAGAAGGTTGATGCCGGTTGAAACAGCCGTGTGCCATGTGTTAGTGGAAGCCGAATGTCAAACAGAACTAATTAAGACCCCTCACCTTTTAGGATCACAGAACAATGACATGAAAAGACAGTTTCTGCTGGAGCGACTGCTGGATGCAGTGAAACAGGTAAGAAAGCTCCCGTTCGACTTGGAGGTCATGCCATGGTGTCAGGTGATGAACCAAGAAGTCACTTCTGCCCTTCTGTCTACAGAGACTTACTCCTGCCTTGTGTCTGGGAACAGGGAGGCTACCCGTTTGCCCAGCACGTGATATGACTCAGAGGTGGGGCCAGGAGAGCTCCTGTGTCCTGATTTCCTGAAGTCCCCAGAGGACCCGACCCTATCCTTCACTGAGATCCCTTGGAGAAGGGCACCAATGTGGGTTTCGGAGGCTTATTTCCAAGCAGTTTTTTCTGTTTTTTTGCTGTGCTGCATGGCTTGAGCTAAAATACATGAACTAAAATCCCCGGATTTTCCTAGGCCCCCAGCAGTGAGAGCGGCATCCTGCCCGCGGGGCTGCTGGGGAATTCCCAAAGCGGTTGTTTCAGGGCAGCTCCTAAGGGTGCTGCAGGGGAGCTGGGCGTTAGGGCCCCCGGGAGCACAGGAGCAGAGCCAAGGCCGTGCTCAGGCTCATTTGGAGCCTCCAGGTGGGCTCTGTGTGGTTTGGTTGTCTCCGCATTTGGTGCCTGGCTTTTGGAAGCCAGCTTTGGCACGCTCTGGCATCCGGTTGCTTGCTTACAGCTACCAGACAGGCCTCGTTTCTTGCACATTCATCAGGTGTCTAGCTCTCTGCCGGGTGCTCTCCACTGACTCCTTCCAGCCTCCCTGTGAGTCGTTCTTGCAGGTGTTTCCATTTTACAGATGAAGGAGCCAAAGAACTGAAGCTCAGCTCCAATAACCTGCTGCCAGTGTCAGTTAACAAGCCAGCAGCGCTGGGATCTCATTCTAGGAATTCACGTGTCTGAAGGTGCGACTGGCAAGTATCTGCCTGTTGTCACGATATAGGGAGATAAATGTGTTCTTTAATGGAAGTGCCTGTTAAGAGCTGACTGGGAGCCCAAAGGACTTAGCATCTGCCCAAGCTGTGAAGTGACCAGGTATGGCAGAGGGGACATAGGTCTCAGGCGTAGCTGGACTGGAAGGCCAGATTCATCTCCTCACCACTGTGTGTGCTGGGCCAGCTCGCCCAGCCTCTCTGAGCATCCTTCTTCTCTTGAATTGGGTCACCCAGCTCCAAAGACATTGCTTTTGTTAAAGGGAGGTAAAGGACCATGGCCAGCGTCTGGTCCACAATAAATGCAGAGCCCACCTTGTTAATTTCTTCCTTCTTTGCTCCAGAAATGGAAAGCAAAATAAGATGTAGGGTTAAGTCTGTGCACTTCCGTTGTAGCCATTAAACAGAAATAACTTGGATTTTCTGCCCAGAGCTCCTGTTGTTGTTGTTATTATTATTGTTATTTTGGGGGTTGAAAGTGTTGTCCACATGCCTTTTAAAAACCAACTTTAATTATTACGGTGCTTGTCAAATAGTTATTTCTCAATATGTAAAATTTAACAGTTTAGTTTTTTTTTTTTAATATCTCAAGTGTTGAGATTGAAACCCTATTTAATTTAGGATTAATTGGATTGGATAACCTGCTTGTTTCTACTTTGTGTTTTGTTTAGTATGTGTATTTTTTCATATGCATGGGGAACACACTGTGATTTCTTAGCTTCACTAAGAAATTAAAACTTCTTCAAATTGGAGAGAAAAAAATAAAAGCCAACTTGATTGAGGTGTCATTTGCATAGAATAAAAGTCACTGATTTTAAGTCAGCGGTTCTTGAGTTTTGACAAAAGTATCATTTACACCTGCCTATATAAATGCACCTATTTATGATAAAGTCAGGAATCTGGTAAGCCTGCTGTCCCTTTCAGAGAGAGCAGTGGAGAGTGCTGATGGTTGCACACGCGTGTGAACTGAATCGCGTGACGGAATGTGGTTAAAGTGGTAAATTTTATGCCATCAACATGTCAGCACAGTCAAAGGAAAAAAAAAAAAAGAACAGTCTGCTTTTATTCCCACTCTTCCCACTCTTCAGCACAACCAGAGGGCTTGTTTGAAGCTTGATTTACACTGTCATAACTTTATAGCAGCCATAACAACTTTGGGCCCTGTCAGAAGGGACCCATCATCACAGATTTGTGGAGGTTTTAATTATTGCCTGTTAAGAGCTGTGTTACTGACAGACAGCTGCTGACAGATAGACGCCGCTTCCTGGAGAATCTGCAGACAGACTTCTGTTTTCCTCTGACTGTTTCCTCCCTTTGCGCGAGGCTCTCACTTCTGTACACTCGGGAGATAAGGGCTTCCTTCCGGTAGCAGCAGACGGGCTGGAGTGTGCACCGTCTTAGGTCTTGGGCATGCCTTACCCAGGGCATGAGGGACCCAGGGCACGGGGATGCCCTGACTCGGTACCAGAGCTCCTGGCCCCAGGTCCCCGGCAACCCTGAAGGCCTGTGGGGGCAGTTTTGTGTGTCCATCCCAATGGCTGATCTCAGTGACTTCTTTTTTCTGTGCAGTGCCAGATCCGCTTTGGAGGGAGAAAGGAGATCGCCTCAGATTCCGACAGCAGGTAAGCACGTAGCTTTTGAAAACCCTTTCCCTCCACCCTCCAAAACGGTGGCCAGAGACTGACCAGCTTCCATATTCTGCCACTGCGGCCAGATGGGACAGTGGTTATATTGCCAAGTTTAAGCGTGGACGACGGGTCAGTAATCGAGAGATGAGTGTTTGGGGCAAGGAATAACGACTTTACCTGAAAAGCCAGCTAACTGAGCAGATGATGCGCTTGTGTCCCCAGAGGAGCCTTTTGTCTGAGTTAGCATTCAGACTCCTTTTGTAATTAAAGGGGAGGGGATAAAGTCAAACTCTTCCTGGTTCCCATCAGTCTCCAGAAGGGATGTGTTCATTTTCTCCTGCCTGCAGTCATTCACGGGTGGGCCTGGTCAGGAGGTTTTCCATGAGCTCAACAAAGGTATGCTAGCTTAATGCTCAGTATGTGGAAAGCAGGGTTCCCAGAAATGAGCCATTATGTATAATTTAAGCTTATAGGCAACCTCCCGTTAGTGACTAATTTGTATAGAATGCAGAGGTTCTTCCCTATTCCAATTACATTTGGGGACCTGTCGATCTTTGCAGGCTCCTTGTGTAAAGTACTTTCAGCTTCCTGTCTTCCTCCTTCCAGGAATCTGCGCTGAGGGAATTACTTGAAATGCCTTTCCACATGAAGTTATTTTACATGGTAATTTTATAATGATGAAAACTCAGAAATCTGAATGCTTAGCACGGGGGAAATGATGAATATAATAAAGTACAGTGCATTGGTGGATTGGAATGTTACCTGGGCTTCCCTGGTGATTCAGACAGTAAAGAATTCATCTGTAATGCAGGAGACACAGGTTCAGTCCTTGGGTCGGGAAGATCCCCTGGTGGGGGGCATGGCAACTCACTCCGGTATTTTTGCCTGGAGAATTCCCTTGAACAGAGAAGCCTGGAGGGTTATAGTCCATGGGGTCACAAAGAGTTGGACATGACTGACCAACTATCACTTTCACATATCCATTATACTGATGTCTGTACAAAAATTCTTTTAAGTAGAAAAATGCAAATACAGTGATTTAAAAATAATATATCTAGTAAAAATAAAAAGAATAAGAACTGGGCTTCCCTGGTGGTCCAGTGGGTTAGGACGCCGCCTTGCAGTGCAAGGGACGCCAGTTTGATCCCTGGCCTGGGAAGATCCCACGTGCCGCAGAGTGGCTGGACTGATGGGTCCAACTACCGAGCTGGAGCTCTGGAGCGCATGCGTGCAGAGCTGGTGCTCTGTGACGAGCAGGATGCTGCGATGGGAGGCCCACACAGGCTAAAGAACAAAGATGGATGAAAAGAAATAAAGACCAATAGAAGTGGTCAAAAAAAAAAAAACCGAAAAACTGAAAGAAAAAAAAAAGAGAATCTGAGGAACGATCTTTGCTATGTTAAATAACAATGCTGGCAAAAAACATACCAAAATGAGAGTAGAGGTCCTGTTGGGGTTAAGACTATTGGGAATTGGTATGCTTGCTGATGTTTTCTCATATTTTATACTGTGGTCATGTGTCCATTCTATAATTAAAAAAAAAAGGAGTCCTAAAAATGGCCTTTGGCCTTCCTGACCCAGGAAGGGCTGACATACTTCCTGGGGGGAGAAGGTAAGAGACAGCTGTGTGTGGTGGAAATGCCCAGTGAAGTTCAAGGCTGATTCCTGCTCTGCAGCTGGCAAGGGGTAGGAGGAAAATCACCCAAAAGGAAGGGGCAGGAGAGAAGTCACTGCTCAGCGTTCATCTTATCTGGAGACATGCGTGTTCCCTCTGCCGTGCTCCACGCAGCCCAGCAAGTTCCTTTCTCTGCCCCTCAACCCTTGCTCCTTTCTGGCACCCTGTCAGTCGCGAGCAGAGCGTGTAGTGCTACATTTTAATTGGGTTATGGGAACTGTCTGGAACCAGTGCAGATTTAAAATTCTACCCCGCCCTCTTAGTGGTTGGATGGCATTATCGGCTCAGTGGACTTGAGTTTGAGCAAACTCCCGAAGTTAGTGAAGGACAGGGAAGCCTAGTGTGCCACAGCTGATGGGGTCGCAAAGAGTTGGACGTGACTGAGGGACTGAACAACGATGACTCGTACATACTCTGCCTCTTCTTTGCTCAGTTTTTCTCCGTAGCACCAACTGATGACAGTACATGGTGCTTGTTTATTTCATTTCTTTCAGTCATACCTCAGAAGCTTACGTCTACTATATTCTTACAGAATAACTTTTATTCTCTAAACTGTTCTGTTTTATAGTAGAATTAACAGTTAATTCCTCCCATGGTATTAGTAACTGTGGTTTCTGGCCTCAAGGAAGATCCTGCTTCATCATAATGATAATTACTGTCTCTTACTATCCTGGTCTTGTCTTTGCTGACTCTTAGTCTCAGGGCAGCCCCACAAGAAGCGAAGGTGTAATTCTTTCTTAACAGAGGCCCAGAGAGGCCAGCTGATACATCCTCGGTGAGTCATCTTAGGACTGTTAAGAGTGGCCCTTGTTTCTTGGGCTCCAAAGGCCATTCTCTCTGTGTGATACCACATTTAGTGATGGCATTGATTTTGAGCTGAGTTAAAAGTTTTTTCGTCCCCCCACCCAGAGGGTTCCTTCTTCCAAGTCTTGGTCTTCTCTTGCAGTGTGTTTGGCTGAAAGCAGCACCACCTTTGTGTAGGAAGGACCACATCATTGTCCCTATTTGGTGAGAAAGTTTAACGTCAAGAGGGAAAGTCGATGACTATTTTAAAACAACTCCTCGCCCCCATCAAACATCCCGGCGCTGGGATAGATCTCAAATGCATCGGCTTCTCTACAGGTCCCTGGCCTTGTCACCCCATGGCTCACAGGATGGCCGCCGTGGAGCCTCCTGTCTCCCTTCTCGTGTTGCTTCCTCTGCCTCGAGTGAGTTCTGTAGAGCACAGATTCCTGGAGAACCACCGTCCACTGCCTGCCCTTTGCTCTTGGGAGAAAGATCCACCTCCTTAACAGCCTTGAGTGCCCCCTAGCTCTCTTCTGGCTCTGTGCTCCAACCACCCTGGCCCGGCCTTGTCTGTTTTTTTGTTCTTAAAGCATTTCAGTTATTTTTCAGGGTAACCCTCCAGACTCCTGATCTGGATCCTCCACACTCCTGGCCAGCCCTGGCCATCTGGGCTGTTCTCCTTGCTTCGTAGCAGGGCCTGGCCGACTCTTCTGTTGAGGCCTGGATTTGGCCTCCGGCTGTGCTGTGTTGACCCGGCTCTATGCTGTTAGAGGCCATAGACCTCTGTGTCTGATTACTGCACATTTGTGTGATGAACGCATTACATCTGTCTGCTCAACTTGACGAGCAGCTGAAGAGAAGCCTGGTTTGCCCACTTTAAGTCCACAGTACCTGAAACACGTTAAGTGCTTAGTAAGTACTTACTGGATCACTCATTTGTTTAGCCGTGAGTTGTTATTGCTGTTGAGTCGTTAAGTTGTATTTGACACCAGGCTCCTCTGTCCATGGGATTTCCAGGCAAGAATACTGGAGTGGGTTGCCATTTCCTCCTTCAGGGGATCTTCCTGATCCAGAGATCGAGCCTGACTCTCCTGTATCTCCTGCATTGGCAGGTGGATTCTTTACCACTGAGCCACCGGGGAAACCCAATAGTGAGATACTGAGCACCTACTTGGTATCACAGTCTGTGCTCCATGCAGGGCTTCCCAGATGTTTCTGACAGGTCTCTACCTCTCAGGTGGCTTCGTGTCCAACAAGGAATATAGTCCAGTGAGGCAGTGATTACCGAATGTGACACCGAGAATGACATCTTGGGGGCTGTCAGATGCCCTGAGCAGGCCCGGCTTTGAATCTGACTCTTCCTCTTTCCAGCTGCGTCACTAACTTCTCTAAGCTCACGAATTAGGTCTTCTGTGATATTGTGATTTATAATAAAAAAATACACGTACTGGTTCTTTTCCCCCTTCCTGGTACTAGGCTTTTAGGGTTTTAGAACCCCTGAAATTTCCAAAGCAGAGATAGCCAGAAAGGTATCTTTTGTTTGTTCCTGTAGTGTGACTTTGGGCGAGCTGATTAAGGAGTTGGAACTTTCAGACCCATCTTCTGGGGTCACCTGAAAAATTTCACAGGAAGTCCCCAACCACCCTGGCCCGGCCTTGTCTGTTTTTTTGTTCTTAAAGCATTTCAGTTATTTTTCAGGGTAACCCTCCAGACTCCTGATCTGGATCCTCCACACTCCTGGCCAGCCCTGGCCATCTGGGCTGTTCTCCTTGCTTCGTAGCAGGGCCTGGCCGACTCTTCTGTTGAGGCCTGGATTTGGCCTCCGGCTGTGCTGTGTTGACCCGGCTCTATGCTGTTAGAGGCCATAGACCTCTGTGTCTGATTACTGCACATTTGTGTGATGAACGCATTACATCTGTCTGCTCAACTTGACGAGCAGCTGAAGAGAAGCCTGGTTTGCCCACTTTAAGTCCACAGTACCTGAAACACGTTAAGTGCTTAGTAAGTACTTACTGGATCACTCATTTGTTTAGCCGTGAGTTGTTATTGCTGTTGAGTCGTTAAGTTGTATTTGACACCAGGCTCCTCTGTCCATGGGATTTCCAGGCAAGAATACTGGAGTGGGTTGCCATTTCCTCCTTCAGGGGATCTTCCTGATCCAGAGATCGAGCCTGACTCTCCTGTATCTCCTGCATTGGCAGGTGGATTCTTTACCACTGAGCCACCGGGGAAACCCAATAGTGAGATACTGAGCACCTACTTGGTATCACAGTCTGTGCTCCATGCAGGGCTTCCCAGATGTTTCTGACAGGTCTCTACCTCTCAGGTGGCTTCGTGTCCAACAAGGAATATAGTCCAGTGAGGCAGTGATTACCGAATGTGACACCGAGAATGACATCTTGGGGGCTGTCAGATGCCCTGAGCAGGCCCGGCTTTGAATCTGACTCTTCCTCTTTCCAGCTGCGTCACTAACTTCTCTAAGCTCACGAATTAGGTCTTCTGTGATATTGTGATTTATAATAAAAAAATACACGTACTGGTTCTTTTCCCCCTTCCTGGTACTAGGCTTTTAGGGTTTTAGAACCCCTGAAATTTCCAAAGCAGAGATAGCCAGAAAGGTATCTTTTGTTTGTTCCTGTAGTGTGACTTTGGGCGAGCTGATTAAGGAGTTGGAACTTTCAGACCCATCTCACCACCACAAGGGAGTGGAGAGGGGCTGGAGTGGGAGTTCAGTTGCTCGTGGCCAATGATTTAACCAATTAATCCTATACAGTGAAGCCTCCATAAAACCCCCGGGGTTTAGAGAGCTTCTTGGTTGGTGAATACTTGAAGGTGCAGAGAGAGTCGTCCCCTGGGGGAGTCACCCCCTGTGGTAGTGATCCATTCAAAGCCCTGTGTTCTTTTCCCATACCTTTCTTCTACCTGTCTGGTTTTTTAATTATTTAACAATTTTTTTATTTTACTTTTTGCTTTTACAGTGTTTTGTTGTTTACAGATATGTATAATCCCAGATTACTTATGTATATCCCTGGCTCCCATCCCTCCTCCACCCCGCTCCTCACCCCCACCCCCCGCCCGACCCCGTCCCACCCCTCCAGGCCATCTCACAGCGCCCCTGCAGGATCCCCTATTCCCACAGCTCAATGGCAATAGCTATCTTCTTCACATACAGTAGTATAGGTTTCCATGTTACTCCCTCTCTGCCTTCCACTCCCTGTTCACTCCCCACAATGTCCATATGTTTGTTCTCTATGTCTGTACCTGTCTGCTCTTGAGTTACATTGAGTGTCCAACTCTTTTGTGACCCCAGGGACTGTAGCCCAGTTTCCTCTGTTCATGGAATTCTCCAGGCAAGAATACTGGAATGGCCACTTCCTTGTCCAAGGGGTTCTTCCAGACGCAGGGATGGAACCCAGGTGTCCTGGTTTGTAGGTCGGTTCTTTACTGTCTGAGCCACCAGGGAAGCCCCACGTCCTTTTATAACACACCAGTCATCCAGTCAGTGAAATGTTTCTCTCGGTTCTGGGAGCTTCTCTAGGAAATTAATTGAACCCAAGGAGGCAGTCATGGGAACCTGAGATACATAACTGGTCAACCAGAAGCACTGGTGCCTGTCTGGGCTTGTACCTGGTGTCTGAAGCGGTGGTTGGGGCAGGATGTAGCCACTCTCAGGGCTGCTTCCACTCACTCAGTCACTCCGCCGTGCTGGCTTTCCACTTGCAATAGCGATGGCATTTTTCCTTTTAAAAGAGGCTTATACATGTGGTAAAAGTGATGGACTCAAGACAAGTAAATAGGAGAAATATCGTCAGGAACTTCCCTGGTGGGCCAGTGGTTAAGACTTCACCTTCCAGGCTTTCCTGGTGCTCCAGTGGGTAAAGGGTCCACCTTACAGTGCAAGGACCACCACTTTGATCCGTGGCCTGGCAAGATCCCACATGCCACGGAGCGAATGGACTGGTGTGTCCAACTATGAGCCAGTGCTCTGGAGCACACGTGCCCAGAGCTGGTGCTCTGCAGTGAGGCCACTGCAATGGGAGGCCCAAACAGGCTGAAGAATAAAGATGGATGAAAAAAAAATCAATAAAAAAGAGGCCAAAATTAGAAAAAAAAAAAAAGACTTCACCTTCCAGTGTAGAGGGGTGGGTTTGATTCCTGATCAGGAAGCTAAGATTCCACATGTCTGAGGGCCAAAAGACCAAAACATAAAACAGAAATTATATTGTAACAAATTCAATGAAGAATTTTAAAATGGTCTCTATTAAAAAAAAAAAATGTGGAGGGGGAGAAAGAATAAAAAGAAATATCCTCATAAGTGACAGAAGTGGCTGAGGTCTCTATGGGTGACTGAAGTTGAGGAAAGAGAGCCGGCCGGATTGCCGCTGTTGGATTTTGGGAACTGCATGATGGACCGTATTCTTCTGCTAAAACACCAGATGCAAAACGTGTGTGTATCTGGTGTGGGTGAGAGATTTGTTTGGTCTTGTGGGATGGCATGGCGAGATGCTGCAGTCTTATGTGACGTATAAAACAGTCTTGACAGATGTTGGCAATGACACGGCAGATGACAGTCAGGGCTTGTTTGTTCCCATCAGACTTTGTCCGCAGAAACCCCTCCAGAGGAGGCGGTGGCTTTGCTCGTACAGCATGGGCTCCATCCTGCACACATTCTCTGTTGGCCTTGTTCCTTGCTCTGTTTCCTCCAAAGAACAAGGACCCGTTCTTGTGCTTCAAATTTTATTCCTCATCCCATCAGTCAGTCAGCATATTTTCCTTCTGGCTTGAGGGCAAGGGAGGCCCTTATTACACTCAGTCACTCCGTGCTGGCTTTCCACTTGCAATAGCGATGGCATTTTTCCTTTTAAAAGAGGCTTATACATGTGGTAAAAGTGATGGACTCAAGACAAGTAAATAGGAGAAATATCGTCAGGAACTTCCCTGGTGGGCCAGTGGTTAAGACTTCACCTTCCAGGCTTTCCTGGTGCTCCAGTGGGTAAAGGGTCCACCTTACAGTGCAAGGACCACCACTTTGATCCGTGGCCTGGCAAGATCCCACATGCCACGGAGCGAATGGACTGGTGTGTCCAACTATGAGCCAGTGCTCTGGAGCACACGTGCCCAGAGCTGGTGCTCTGCAGTGAGGCCACTGCAATGGGAGGCCCAAACAGGCTGAAGAATAAAGATGGATGAAAAAAAAATCAATAAAAAAGAGGCCAAAATTAGAAAAAAAAAAAAAGACTTCACCTTCCAGTGTAGAGGGGTGGGTTTGATTCCTGATCAGGAAGCTAAGATTCCACATGTCTGAGGGCCAAAAGACCAAAACATAAAACAGAAATTATATTGTAACAAATTCAATGAAGAATTTTAAAATGGTCTCTATTAAAAAAAAAAAATGTGGAGGGGGAGAAAGAATAAAAAGAAATATCCTCATAAGTGACAGAAGTGGCTGAGGTCTCTATGGGTGACTGAAGTTGAGGAAAGAGAGCCGGCCGGATTGCCGCTGTTGGATTTTGGGAACTGCATGATGGACCGTATTCTTCTGCTAAAACACCAGATGCAAAACGTGTGTGTATCTGGTGTGGGTGAGAGATTTGTTTGGTCTTGTGGGATGGCATGGCGAGATGCTGCAGTCTTATGTGACGTATAAAACAGTCTTGACAGATGTTGGCAATGACACGGCAGATGACAGTCAGGGCTTGTTTGTTCCCATCAGACTTTGTCCGCAGAAACCCCTCCAGAGGAGGCGGTGGCTTTGCTCGTACAGCATGGGCTCCATCCTGCACACATTCTCTGTTGGCCTTGTTCCCTTGCTCTGTTTCCTCCAAAGAACAAGGACCCGTTCTTGTGCTTCATTAAATTGATTCCTCATCCCATCAGTCAGTCAGACCTGTGGGGAGACTGTTAACAATCATTTGAGTAGTTTGCCTTCTAGAAAGAATGGCCTAAGAGCTCGTCGACACTGACATCACTTTGATGCTCTGCGATGCTGCACAGATGCATCTTGTCCTGTGTGCAGTTACAGAACATGCTAACTTTTCCCGTGGAATTAGAAAAAGCAATGCACACCATGGGACAGCACATGAACATGGGCTATGGAGCTCAGTGTTTGAATTCTGGTGTTTCCAGTTCCCGGTCATATTGGACTGTGGGCAGGTTTCTGACTATCTTGTGCCTCAGTGTGCTCATCTGTAAATGGGGATTGTCATGATAATAGTCATTTCTAGAGCTGTGAGTTGGTTCATGTGCAGCCCTTAGATCAGTGCCTGGCAGCTAGGAAGGTTCTAGAGATTATTTGAGCTTCCCTGGTGGCTCAGACAGTAAAGAATTGGCCTGCAGTTCAGGAGACCCAAGCTCGATCCCTGGGTCAGGGAGATCCTCAAGAGAAGGGACTGGCAACCCACTCCAGTGTTCTGTCCTGGAGAATCCGATGGACAGAGGAGCCTGGTGGACTACGGTTCGTGGAGTCACGAAGAGTTGGAGATGACTGAGCAACTAATACTTTTCACTTCCACTGCCATTGTAATATCCTGAGAAATGATTGACATTTGGTAAATATTCTCTGCATATGGGCCTCTGCACTGTGGCTGACAGTCAGCTGGCTTTGTGTATTGGCCTCGTTTAGACCTGGGAGGTTTTTTTGAATTGTTTGGGTGACCGTGTCAGAGGAAATCAGAGAGAAATGTTTGTTCTCCTTCCAGAACTCCCAGAGAAGAGTGCTTATCCTGGTGATTTTTCTTTGTTGTTGTTGCTTAGTTGTTCAGTTGTGAATGACTCTTTTGCCACTCCATGGACTGTAGCCCGCCAGGCTCCTCTGTCCATGGGATTCCCTAGGCTAGAACACTGGAATGGGTTGCCGTTTGCTTCTCTGGGGGATCTTCCCCACCCAGGAACTGAACTTGTGTCTCCTGCATTGGCAAGTGGATTCTTTACGACCAAGCCACCTGAGATTGTTCTTTCCCTGTTAAGGGATTCAAAACAGTGTTGAACTTTTCAGGAAGCTAAAAAAAACAAAACTAGCTGCCCTTTGCGGTTCAATAATGTTATTTCTGAGACACAATTGAAAACTGTCCTATGTGTTCCTCTGGACACTTATGAAACCAGATGGCTTTTTCAGACATTGCTTTTCCTCTTTTAAATGTCTCTGGATGTTCATCATGTGATTCTTTCTAATCTTCAGTTCATCATGGTTTCTAAACAGCCTCTTAGTGGTCTGAGGTGTCAACTAGATGTTCTAATTCTCTTGTCCTGGCAACTACCCCGGGGTTCGTTAATTGGATTTCTTACCTCCCCTGCCTGAGCATTGGCTGTTCACCTTGAGGCTCTGTGGTAGATGGTTCTACATTGCATTTGCTTTGGTTCTACTCGATGGATCAATTGAATTGATTTCTTTTTGGAAAAAATATTTTTAGCAGATGGGGCGCCAGCCCTAGGGGATTTAGCAATCTGACCACATTTTCATTTGATTTTTTTTTTTTTTGGCCACTTCTATTGGTCTTTCATTTATTTCCATCTTTGTTCTTTTGGCCTGTGTGGGCCTCGCATTGCAGTGGCCTCTCCTGCTGCAGAGCACCAACTCTGGGCACTTACACTCCAGAGGTCTGTGTTGATAGTTGGACACGTTGGTCCAGCCGGTCCACAGCACGTGGGATCCTCCCAGGCCAGGGATCGAACTGGGCCCCCTTGCACTGCAAGGGGGAGTCCTTACCCACTGGATCACCAGGGAAGCCCTTTCATTTGAATTTTAATAGATACATTGTTTATATCGATAGTTGTTGAGATCAGGGTGTGGCGCATGGGAGGTCATATGTCAGCATGGTCCGTTGTCCTCATCGCCGCCATCCTGCTGTGAAGAGAGGCCAGCATAATGAAGTCTGAGCTTTGGAGTCAGGCATACTTATCTCCGTGTCCACCTGGTTCACAAATCGCCAGGTACCAGCTGTGTAATTTGGGGTTTGCTCAGTATCCCTAGGGCTTCCTTAGTGACTCAGTGGTAAAGAACCTGCCTGCCAGTGCAGAAGATGTGGGTTTGATCTCTGGGTCAGGAAGATCCCTTAGAGAAGGAAATGGAACCCACTCCAGTATTCTTTTTTATTTTATTTTTTAATATTTATTTATTATTTAACTGCACTAAGTCTTTATTTATTTATTTATTTTTGGCTATTCTAGGTTTTCACTGCTGCCACAGGCTCTTCTCTAGTTGCAGGGAATGGGGGTTACTATCTAGTTGAGGTGAGCAGGCTTCTTGTTGTGGTGACTTCTCTTGTTGTGAAACTCGGGCTCTAGGGCTTATGGGCTTCAGTAGTTGTGGCACATGGGCTCAATAGTTGTGGCTCCGAGGCTCTAGAGATTAGTTTCTAATTTTGGTCCCTTTTTCACCTCCCTGCCTGAGCATTGGCTGTTCACCTTGAGGCTCTGTGGTAGATGGTTCTACATTGCATTTGCTTTGGTTCTACTCGATGGATCAATTGAATTGATTTCTTTTGGAAAATATTTTTAGCAGATGGGGCGCCAGCCCTAGGGGATTTAGCAATCTGACCACATTTTCATTTGATTTTTTTTTTTTTTGGCCACTTCTATTGGTCTTTCATTTATTTCCATCTTTGTTCTTTTGGCCTGTGTGGGCCTCGCATTGCAGTGGCCTCTCCTGCTGCAGAGCACCAACTCTGGGCACTTACACTCCAGAGGTCTGTGTTGATAGTTGGACACGTTGGTCCAGCCGGTCCACAGCACGTGGGATCCTCCCAGGCCAGGGATCGAACTGGGCCCCCTTGCACTGCAAGGGGGAGTCCTTACCCACTGGATCACCAGGGAAGCCCTTTCATTTGAATTTTAATAGATACATTGTTTATATCGATAGTTGTTGAGATCAGGGTGTGGCGCATGGGAGGTCATATGTCAGCATGGTCCGTTGTCCTCATCGCCGCCATCCTGCTGTGAAGAGAGGCCAGCATAATGAAGTCTGAGCTTTGGAGTCAGGCATACTTATCTCCGTGTCCACCTGGTTCACAAATCGCCAGGTACCAGCTGTGTAATTTGGGGTTTGCTCAGTATCCCTAGGGCTTCCTTAGTGACTCAGTGGTAAAGAACCTGCCTGCCAGTGCAGAAGATGTGGGTTTGATCTCTGGGTCAGGAAGATCCCTTAGAGAAGGAAATGGAACCCACTCCAGTATTCTTTTTTATTTTATTTTTTAATATTTATTTATTATTTAACTGCACTAAGTCTTTATTTATTTATTTATTTTTGGCTATTCTAGGTTTTCACTGCTGCCACAGGCTCTTCTCTAGTTGCAGGGAATGGGGGTTACTATCTAGTTGAGGTGAGCAGGCTTCTTGTTGTGGTGACTTCTCTTGTTGTGAAACTCGGGCTCTAGGGCTTATGGGCTTCAGTAGTTGTGGCACATGGGCTCAATAGTTGTGGCTCCGAGGCTCTAGAGATTAGATCTCCGAGATCTAGAGTCGTGGCTCTGAGGCTCCTTAGATGTGGCTCATGAACTTAGTTGCTCCGCAGTGTGTGGGATCTTCCCGGATCAGGGATTGAACCTGTGTCTCCTGCATTGGCAGGCAAACTCTTCACCAGTGAGCTACCAGGGAAGCCCTGCATCAGGTCTTAGTTGTGGTGTGGAGGGTCTTCATTGAGGCATGTGAACTCCTCGTTGTGGCATGTGGGATCTAGTTCCCTGCCCAGGGATCAAACCTGGGCCCCTGGCATTGGGAGTGCAGAGTCTTAACCACTGGACCACCAGGTAAGTCCCCTGCTCCAGTATTGCCTGGAGAATCCCATGGACAGAGGAGCCTGGTGGGCCATGGTCCACAGGGTTGTAGGAGTTGGATACGACTCAGTGACTGAGCACACACAGCATCTTTAGGCCTCTCTTTCACCATTGCAAAATTAGATGATTGGGGTGCCTACTTTCTAGGCAAGGATTAGATAGTGTTTGCTTGACACACCCAGTGAGAACTTAGTAGGTGCAACACATTTTCTTCCTGTGAGTAGACATGCCAATGTTTTGACGAATTAGGATACTAAAGGTTAGAATGATTTTCATCAATTCTTTCACTCAGTGGATACTTATTTATAGTCACTGGATTGGCATGGGAGCCGCAAGCTAGATGAGATGGTTGTTGTTCTCAAGGGACTCCAAATTGAGCCTGGGCGATGGACGTGTACCTTGCAGACAGTCCCTGTAGCCTGTGGTAATGACTATGTAGTATAGATATGAGAGGAGAGTCCAGGGTCTTTAGTGGTCAGATGGGCAGGAGGGGGCTTCCAGGCAGCAGGAAGAGCAGTGCGTGAGAAGGTCATGGGATTGTAGGTGGTGTGTTGTATGTGTTGGGAGATTGACTGGAGAGTCAGTGGATTCTTGACTTGCTGTCACAGGGAAGTGTCTGAACGTTAACTGATAGGGTATTGTTTCTTAAACTATGGCTATTTGTGTACGATTTTCACAGTTTTTTCTATTTCTGTGCCAGAGATTGGCTTGAGGTAGAATTTCAAGGCCCTGTCTACTTGTGTCTTGTCATAAGTAATTGTTGTTCGATTTTCCAATCGTGTCTGATTCTTTGTGACCGCATGGGCTGCAGCAGGCCAGGCCTCCCTGTCCCTCACTATCTTCTGGAATTTGCCTGAGTTCGTGCCCATTGCAGCAGTGATGCTGTCCAGCCATTTCATCCTCTGATGCCCCCTTCTTCTGTCCTGCCACGACTCGTTAGCCGGATACACAGAGAATAGCGGGTGCAGCAAGCCGATAAGAAACACACACACACACATACAGAGAGAAAGGATGGGAATGGAGGGGCTCAAGACCTCTTGGGTCAAGGCCCTGAACACGTTCACCAGTCCGCTTTCATTGAGTGCTGAAGCCTCCAGGTGTTTACAGGCAATGATATTAGCGCAGGCTGGTTTCAGTCACAGCCCTGTTCAATGATTGTTCTCATGGCTCTGAGGATGGAAAGGGCGTGTTGCAGCTGGGGAGCAACTAAATCGGCAAGAAGTTAAGGCGTCTGCACAGACCCAGTGTTCCAAAGTCCATAGCAGATCTCCCACCTGTTGCTGATCAGTAGATCCCTGGCTAATAAGCCCATGTGAATCAGATCACTTGTTTGTCTTAGCTCTTTCTCGTATATTTCTCATTACCAATTTACTTTTCTCCTGGCTCAGCCAAAGCCACAAAAACCTTTACTGGTTTGTTTCCCCACACTGTCCTCAATCTTTCGCAGCATCAGGGACTTTTCCAGTGAGTCATCTGTTTATATCAGATGACCAAAATACTGCAGCTTCAGTTTCAGCATCAGTCCTCCCAGTGAATAGTCAGGGTTGATTTCCCTTAAGATTGACTGATTTCCTTGCTGGACATTCAGGAGTATTCTCCAGCACCACAGTTTGAAAGCATCAATTCTTTGGCATTCTGCCTTCTTTATGGTCCAGCTCTCACAGCCGTGCATGACCACTGGGAAGCCCATAGCCTTGACTATATGGACCTTTGTTGGCAGAGGTCTTCAACACACTGTCTAGGTTTGTAGTAGATTTCCTACGGAGAAGCAGTCGTCTTTTGATTTCATGGCTGCAGTCACCATCTGTAGTGATTTTAGAGCCCAAGAAGAGGAAATCTGTCACTACTTCCACCTTTTCCCCTTCTATTTGCCATGAAGTAATGGTGCTGGATACCATGATCTTAGGGGTTTTTTTTTTTGGTGGGGGGTCGGGTGGGGAGGGAGGCGGGTGGGCAGGCCACTTCTATTGGTCTTTCATTTATCTATTTTCATCCATCTTTGTTCTTTGGCCTGTGTGGGCCTCCCATCACGGTGGCCTCTGTTGTTGCAGAGCACCGGCTCTGGGCGCATGTGCTCCAGAACTCCAGTTTGGTAATCGGACACATCGGTCCAGTCGCTCCGCGGCACGTGGGATCTTCCCAGGCCAGGGATCAAACCGGCACCCCTTGCACTGCAAGGTGGACTCTCTATCCCCTGGACCACCAGGGAAGCCCTGTATCTACTCTTTTTTAGGTTCTTTTCCCATATAGGTCATTACAGAGTATTGAGTGGAGTTCTTTGTGGTATACAGCAGGTCCTTATGTATCTATTTTGTACAGAGCAGTGTATACATGTCACTTCCAATCTCCCAGTTTCTCTCTCTCCACTTCTGCCTCTCCCCTCAATAAGTATAACTGTGTTTTCTACATCTGTGACTCTATTGTTTGTTTAAAGGACACTTTCAGTGTGGAGTTTTCTTTCTTCCAAGTTATGGACTCTGACCAAACTGGATGGTCCCATTGGCCACTGGACTTGATGTCCTGTCTCTGTTTCCTCATTTCCCATTTCTTCACTCATTCTGCCTTGAAAGCTATTGGCTTTCCCCATCTCTTTTTCCCTTTTCATTTACCTCTGGGTAACTTTATGTTAATGATCAAGAATCATTTGTTCTGTGTGTTTCAGCTGCTTAGGCTGATTCTTTCTCAGGTTTTGCCTCTCATCCCTGACTCGGAAACTCTTCAAATACCAAAAGAATTCCAAGTGCAAGCAGGTGTTTGCATCTAGACCAAAGCTGAGGGTCTGTCTACCCCAGAGAAGATAGTTACTGTATGAATATATATACTCTGTATAAATATTTATTTGGATATGCCAAGTCTTAGTTGTAGCACGTTGGGTCTCTGATCTTTGATGTGATGTAGTATGTGAAATCTTTTTTTAGTTGCAGCATGCAGGACCTAGTTCCCTGATCAGGGATTGAACCTTGGCCCTTTGAATTGGAAGCCCAGAGTCTTAGCCACTGGACCACCAGGCAAGTCCCTATAGTTTTTTTTTTTTTGGCCAAGCTGCACAGCATGTGGGATCTTATTTCTTCAACCAGAGAGATTGAACCCCCATTCCCTTGCATTGGAAGTGTGGAGTCTTAACCACTGGACTACCAGGAAAATCCAGTTACTGTGTTTATATTAGTAACTTTTGAAACTGGTCAGAAAAGATGATTTAACTCATTTAAAAATTGGTTATTTGCCAGTTCCTGGTTCCTCTGTTAGAACATTACTCTGATTTATTTTTGTGTGCCTGTCTACCATCCTCAGACCTTCACACTGATAGTATTCTGAGAACCACTACCTTGTGAATTTTCACTGTTACCAAGCTTATGTTTTTCCCTCTTTATCACCTGTTGGGTTTTTCTTTTCCTCTTTTTCGCTACCACCTCCTCTTCTCCCTCCCTCTGGGTAACTTACGTGGATGATCAAGAATCATTTGTTCTGTGTGTTTCTCTACATTTTCATTTAATCTTTTGCAAATAAAACATGCATGTGTATACACACACCTGCACACATTTTTTATTGCCATTGTCTTACAAAAATTGAATTGTATATAATGCTCTGCATCTGTATTTTCTCTCTTGGCACTATCCTGTCCAAACCTTTCCAAGTTAGAGTTCTAAAAATTCTTTTCAAAAGGCTCCATTACATTATATTATGCAAAATGTACCGACTGTTGCCTATGGAGTAAGACTGACTTTGTGTCCCAGTTTTGCTGCTAGGGACGGTGAAACAGTAGACATGCTTGAGTGTCTTTTCTTATGTCCTGAGGCTTGTGTTTGTTTGGCAGAGGTTTCCCGGAGCTGGGTTGGTGGGCCAAAGAGAACGCGTTTATTTTTAACGGTTGTGGTCCGGTATCTTTCTAAAAACTTCAACTGGCAATGCGTGAAACTGCCCCTTTCTTCCTTGCTAATAATAGTTTTGAGTGTTTTTTTTGAACTGTCAGTCTGATGGGTGAGAAGTGGTGGCTTACTGTCATAATTTGCATTTGTTGATTGCTGGTGAATTTCAGTTTATTTGTTTATTTATTTTTATTTTTTAGTATTTGTTGACTATTTGGCTTTGCTTTTTTGTCCAGAGCTGCTTAATACTGTTTGCCCTGTTACTGGTTGGGTTATTTGTCCCCTTGTTAGTTTGTGAGAGCTATTTGTGTCTTAAAGTAATTAATGAAACTTTGATCTGTTTTGTTTTTTTCCATTGCATATATTCTTTCAAATCTGTCCATTATCTTTTTAAGCACATATAACACCGTGTATTAGAATATTGGGTTGGACAGTGAGTTTGTTCAGGCCAACCCGTTACTGCATTTAAAATTTTTTATACAGTTGAATGGCTTTTTACTAGTCCATATACCAACCTGCCAGTTTCTGGATTTTCAGTGTTTTAAGATCTTCCTCAGCGTTAGTGAGCATGTGCTCTTGGGCATCTTGTAAGATTTTTATTGTTTACATTTAAGCCTTGGCTCCATTTGGAATTTTCCTTTGTATGGTTTCCGGGATAGAACTGAAACCCACTAGAGTTTCTTCTACTTGGATGCCGCCTTTCTTGGAGATCGTTTTGATTCTTTATCTCTCACTTTGATGGCAGATGGTGCAAATAACTGAAGCCCACTCTTCTTCCTCTTTCTCTTCCTTCTTCTTCAGATGGGAATCATACCACTTATGTTACTCTGTAACCTCCTTTAAAAAAAAAATAAACCTGGTCATGTATTATGGACATTATTTCAGGTCACTGGGTATTTTTTCCCAATTAAATTTGAGTTCTAAAAATTCTTTTCAAAAGGCTCCATTACATTATATTATGCAAAATGTACCGACTGTTGCCTATGGAGTAAGACTGACTTTGTGTCCCAGTTTTGCTGCTAGGGACGGTGAAACAGTAGACATGCTTGAGTGTCTTTTCTTATGTCCTGAGGCTTGTGTTTGTTTGGCAGAGGTTTCCCGGAGCTGGGTTGGTGGGCCAAAGAGAACGCGTTTATTTTTAACGGTTGTGGTCCGGTATCTTTCTAAAAACTTCAACTGGCAATGCGTGAAACTGCCCCTTTCTTCCTTGCTAATAATAGTTTTGAGTGTTTTTTTTGAACTGTCAGTCTGATGGGTGAGAAGTGGTGGCTTACTGTCATAATTTGCATTTGTTGATTGCTGGTGAATTTCAGTTTATTTGTTTTTTTATTTTTATTTTTTAGTATTTGTTGACTATTTGGCTTTGCTTTTTTGTCCAGAGCTGCTTAATACTGTTTGCCCTGTTACTGGTTGGGTTATTTGTCCCCTTGTTAGTTTGTGAGAGCTATTTGTGTCTTAAAGTAATTAATGAAACTTTGATCTGTTTTGTTTTTTTCCATTGCATATATTCTTTCAAATCTGTCCATTATCTTTTTAAGCACATATAACACCGTGTATTAGAATATTGGGTTGGACAGTGAGTTTGTTCAGGCCAACCCGTTACTGCATTTAAAATTTTTTATACAGTTGAATGGCTTTTTACTAGTCCATATACCAACCTGCCAGTTTCTGGATTTTCAGTGTTTTAAGATCTTCCTCAGCGTTAGTGAGCATGTGCTCTTGGGCATCTTGTAAGATTTTTATTGTTTACATTTAAGCCTTGGCTCCATTTGGAATTTTCCTTTGTATGGTTTCCGGGATAGAACTGAAACCCACTAGAGTTTCTTCTACTTGGATGCCGCCTTTCTTGGAGATCGTTTTGATTCTTTATCTCTCACTTTGATGGCAGATGGTGCAAATAACTGAAGCCCACTCTTCTTCCTCTTTCTCTTCCTTCTTCTTCAGATGGGAATCATACCACTTATGTTACTCTGTAACCTCCTTTAAAAAAAAAATAAACCTGGTCATGTATTATGGACATTATTTCAGGTCACTGGGTACCCTCATGGTGCAGCCTGCCATCAGTGACTTCCTCATAATTGAGAAAGAAAAGCCAGTGCCAGTTTTCATTGGATAATTTCATCAATTATGAGGCACATCTGGATTTCTAAGACCTTCAAATATGGGGAAAAAGGTTCTTCTTAGGATGTTTACATTTGGCACCTCATTCTTTTAACATTTGTACATAGTATTTTGTAGTGTGGAGGTGCTGTAACTTCTGAGTGTTTTCCTGTCAATGAATTTCAGGTTTCATTTCTCTAAGTACTCAAGAACACAATTGCTGGGTTGTGTGTTATTTGCATGTTTGGTGGTTTTAAAGTTGCTAAATCATGTCTGACTCTTCTGAGCCCATGGGCTGTAGCCTGCCATGCTCCTCTGTCTGTGGAGTTCTCTAGGCAAGAATACTGGAGTGCTTTGCTATTTCCTTCTCCAGGAGATCTTCCCAAACCAGGGATTGAACCCAGGTCTCTTGCACTGCAGGCAGATTCTTTACCCAGTGAGTTACCAGGGGAAGCTATTTACATGTTTAGTTTTTTAAGAAGCTGCCAACTCTTTCCCATAGTGACTATTACCATTTACAGTCTCACCAGCAACATGTGAGTGATCTAACTTCTCTGCATTCTTGTCAGCTTTTAGTATTCTCGTAATTTTCTATTTTAGCCATCCAGTAGGTAGTGTTAAATGTGCATTCCCCCACTGGCAAATGAGATTGAACATATTTTCATGTTCTTGGACATGTATATCCCCGCCCCCCCTCTTTTTGGTATCTAAGTCATCGTCTGTTTTTCATCCATCTTTATTCTTTGGCCTGTGTGGGCCTCCCACTGCAGTGGACTCTCTTGTTGCAGAGCACTGGCTCTGGGCGCATGCACTCAGAGTGCTGGCTCATAATTGGACACACCAACTCAGCCACTCTGCTGCACGTGGCATCTTCCCGGGCCAGGGACTGAACCGGTGCCCCTTGCACTGCAAGGCAGACTCTTTACCCACTGGGCCACTGGGGAAGCCCTGTATATCCCCTTTGATGAAATGTTTGCTCATGGTTTTTACTCATTTATACTTAGTAGTGCTTTTATTTTTATAGGATAAATTTCTGGAAAGAGGATTGCCAGATCAAAGGGAATGGACATTTGAAACAGTTGTATTGCCTCATCTCTTTGCAGAGATCTGTGGCCATTCACATTTGTGTCTGTATCAGTGGCACTCGTGTATACGTACTCCTGCTAGATCTGTGACTGGTTTTAGATTGATAGTCCTAGGTTGATGTCTTAGGATCGCAGCACTTTCCTGGTCACTAGTGAGACTGAATAGCTTTTCTGTTTGTTGGGCAACTGTATTTCCTCCTCTCATGGCTTATTGGTTCACTTTCTTCTATAGATTTTTTTATTTTTGGAGTTGCTTGTCTTTTCCTTGTCCATCTGTAGAAACTCTTCATGTACTAAGACCTTTAATTTTTTTCCAGTTATGTGCACTGTAAATATTCTCTCCAGTCTATCATTTATTGCTTTGCCACATTTATTCTGTATTTTTCCCATGTTGAAATTAAAAAAAAATGCTTTTTCTTGTTGTTGTTGGCCACTTCTATTGGTCTTTCATTTATCTGTATTCATCCATCTTTGTTCTTTGGTCTGTGTGGGCCTTCTATTTCAGTGGCCTCTGTTGTCGCAGAGCACCAGCTCTGGGCGCATGCGCTCCAGAACTCTGGCTTGGTAGTTGAACATATCGGTCCAGCCACTCCACGGCATGTGGGATCTTCCCGGACCAGGGATCGAACTGGCACACCTGCACTGCAAGCCGGACTCTTTACCCACTGGACCACCAGGGAAGCCCAAGAATTGACATTTTTATTTAAACAAACTTTCCCATTTAGGAAAGCAGTGTTTCTATTTATTTTGATCTTTGTACCCTCTGAGACTAGTATGGTTTTCTCCACATAGGACATGGGTCTGTGTTGCTGAAATGTCGTTTATATTAGGGTCATTGTTGTTGGGAATGTTCTCCCCACCATGTTGTTGACTTTAAAAAAATTAACTTTTAATGTTACTGTTTCTTTTATTGCAACATTTTAAATTTGTGGGTTAAAAACATATTTATGTCTTTTTGTAGGTCTGTTTTTTTCCCCCTTAACATTATAATCTGTGCTGATTATAATTTCAAATTCTCTGTAAGCATTTTAGTAGTTGCATGATTTTTTTCTCACCATAACTTTGATGATATCTTTCTTCACTCTTTGTAGCTCAAGGTAGCAATATTTCTGGTTCTTGAGACACAGATACGTTTTAAATGCTTGTTTTAGAAAAAAAAAGAAAGCTGAGTGAGAAAAGCACAGAGATGAGAAAGATATCACCAGTAATTACAAAGTTTCTCTTAAGTTTTTGTATAATTCCCTTTAGATTTTTTTAAGCATTGTTGAGAACATAATACACAGTTTCACACCCTGCTTATGTTTCATTTCATGTTACAAATCTGTTGGCTTATCATTAAAAGTTCTTGATACATATTTTTAAGGGGTAAATGGCATTCATTTATGTGTTGTATATTCATTTAACCAGTTCCCTGTGTCAAATCTTTACGTGTTTTTAACTTTTCACCGTTGTAAAGGATGTTTTGAATATGTTCATGCTTAAATCTTTATCTGTTGTGTAGATTACAGCAGAGAATTGATTGCTGCTAGGAAAATTCAGCAGTAAAGGATATGAACCTTCCTGAACATTTATAGCACATAAATTTAGGGCATGACCCATGTCAAACGACCGTCATGTGATGGCCTTGCTGTAGCAGGGCTGGTTGATGATTGTACAGCCTTAAGTCTGGCTAACGGTGTTAATGGCCAGTTTTTATGGGTCCCATCAGCTCTGTTCTAGGTGACTTTGGAGCTTGCCACGTGAAGACGGTCCAGTCCATTTTCATGATTGTGTTTGCTTTTCACTGAAACGTTCCAGTGAGGCTGTAACATAGTGGAAGGATCAGCTGGAAGTTGTGCCCTTTGTCACCAGGTTAATTTGATTCTGTTCTTAACATGCAGCTTTTATGGATCATCCTGTCTGTCTCACATTCACCATAAATGTCTAACAGTTGCCATAAAGAAATACAGAATCCTTATTAAAGATTAATGTGGCAGGTTAAGCAGTCTTGAAATACAGGACGCAGCTCAGGAAAACCAGTGCTTGCAGAATTGTAGCAGTCAACCAGTCAAGCTCGTGCAGAGTCCAGCTGCACTGGTGGTGGTGGAAGGCAGGCTTCAGTTCAGCAGCAGGAGGTTAGTTTAGTTTCCACTCCTTCCTCAAGCTTTTACTAAGCACCTTGAGGGCAAGGTTTTGTTGTTGTTGTTGTTGTTTTTAAAAAAGCTTAATTAAAGTCTAATTTATTTACTATAAAAATCTACTCCTTGTATGTGTACAATGCAGTGATGTTTTAAAAGTAAATGTATAGAGTTGTGTAGTCATCAGCCCAATTCATTTTCAGAACATTTTCATTACCCCAAAGAGTGCCTGTGTGCCAGTTTTACAGTTCCTCCCTGATTTCAGCCTTTGTTGTTGTTCCGATGCTCAGTCATGTTGCTTTGCCCCCCATGAAGTGCAGCACGCCAGGCTTCCCTGCCCTTCACCATCTCCTGGAGCTGGCTCAGACTCATGTCCATTGAGATGGCGATGCCATCCAACCATCTTGTCCTTTCTCATCCCCCACTCTTCCTGCCTTCCGTCTTTCCCAGGATCAGGGTGAGCACTGATGTATTGGGTTAGCCAAAAAGTTCTCTTGGGTTTTTCTGTAAGATGTTTTGGCCAACCCAATACTTGTGATTAGTATATATTTACCTTTTCTTGACATTTCATTTCATGTATTTTTGGTCTGTTTTCCAGCCAACAAAATTATTTTGGTTGATGATTGTACAGCCTTAAGTCTGGCTAACGGTGTTAATGGCCAGTTTTTATGGGTCCCATCAGCTCTGTTCTAGGTGACTTTGGAGCTTGCCACGTGAAGACGGTCCAGTCCATTTTCATGATTGTGTTTGCTTTTCACTGAAACGTTCCAGTGAGGCTGTAACATAGTGGAAGGATCAGCTGGAAGTTGTGCCCTTTGTCACCAGGTTAATTTGATTCTGTTCTTAACATGCAGCTTTTATGGATCATCCTGTCTGTCTCACATTCACCATAAATGTCTAACAGTTGCCATAAAGAAATACAGAATCCTTATTAAAGATTAATGTGGCAGGTTAAGCAGTCTTGAAATACAGGACGCAGCTCAGGAAAACCAGTGCTTGCAGAATTGTAGCAGTCAACCAGTCAAGCTCGTGCAGAGTCCAGCTGCACTGGTGGTGGTGGAAGGCAGGCTTCAGTTCAGCAGCAGGAGGTTAGTTTAGTTTCCACTCCTTCCTCAAGCTTTTACTAAGCACCTTGAGGGCAAGGTTTTGTTGTTGTTGTTGTTGTTTTTAAAAAAGCTTAATTAAAGTCTAATTTATTTACTATAAAAATCTACTCCTTGTATGTGTACAATGCAGTGATGTTTTAAAAGTAAATGTATAGAGTTGTGTAGTCATCAGCCCAATTCATTTTCAGAACATTTTCATTACCCCAAAGAGTGCCTGTGTGCCAGTTTTACAGTTCCTCCCTGATTTCAGCCTTTGTTGTTGTTCCGATGCTCAGTCATGTTGCTTTGCCCCCCATGAAGTGCAGCACGCCAGGCTTCCCTGCCCTTCACCATCTCCTGGAGCTGGCTCAGACTCATGTCCATTGAGATGGCGATGCCATCCAACCATCTTGTCCTTTCTCATCCCCCACTCTTCCTGCCTTCCGTCTTTCCCAGGATCAGGGTGAGCACTGATGTATTGGGTTAGCCAAAAAGTTCTCTTGGGTTTTTCTGTAAGATGTTTTGGCCAACCCAATACTTGTGATTAGTATATATTTACCTTTTCTTGACATTTCATGGATTTGTACAGTGTATGGCTTTTGGGTCTGGTTTCTTTCCCTCAGCCTGATATTTTCAAGGCTCATCCTTATTGCAGTATGTGTCACTACTTTATTTCTTTTTAGCTGCTGAATGGTATTCCATTGTATCGATGGACCTCATTTTATTTATCCATTCATCTGGTAAACAGCTGTGCACATAAAAACTTGAAGTGACTTTTCATGGCTGGTGCTTTTTTTAAAAAAATTCAAGCATTCACTGCTAAGGGCCCTGTTTAGTTAAAACACATGGCCTATTCATTCACTTAGAGTAGAAGTTAGATGTGAGAAAATGCCACGGAGGCAGCCATTCCTCCCCCACCCACAACGTGGGTTTCAGACAGCATGCAGCAGAGAGCATTCCGGGAAGGAACTGAGCTGAGAAAACAGTGAGCTCCATGAAAGCAGGTGCCCTTTCACTTTGCGGGAAATACAATCCTGACCTGAGTCAAGATGAGAAGAATTGGAAAACCTTCAGGTGACCTGATTATACGTCAGCACCCATAGCATTGTGATGGCACAGGCTGATGGGTGTAGATTCATGGGGTTGGACAATGTGTCTCCTTGGTTCCCTAGTCTTAACTGACTTGGGTTCCAATTTATACAAGACCTCCTGAGATGCACCTCTCACCTAAGTAGACATCAGGCCCATGTTCTGTGTTCTTCAAGGGGAGGGGCTGTTTTGGTCACATATACTGCAGAAGCCAGGCATCGTGCTGGGTGCTGGTGCAACTAAGATGAATGAGGGATGACCCTGGCCATTAGCGAACTCGGGTTAGCAAGAGGAAACAGTAGTGGAAAGCAGATTGTTAACAGAGGGATGGGCCACGTGTGGCAGCACAGGGAAGCTCAGTGTGAGGAAGCACTCAGGAAGGCTTCCTGGAGGAGGGGACCCTCGAGCTAAGTCTCCAGTGACCTGTAGATACAAGCTCAGGTTAAATGGAGAGGGTGGGACATAGAATGGCCTTTAGCAAGGCGGGTATCACCATAAACTAATTATAGGACTAACGCCTACCTGGGTTTTTCTGGTGTGTTGGGTTGATTGTGATCTCGGTGCACCTGGAAGGTGATAACCGCTGATGTAACCCAAATCTTGGTGGCTGAGTTTGTGCTGTTCACCTGCATTCCAATCCCCTTAGAGGCCAGATGTTGTTACAGAGTTGGCAGAGCAGTTGCTGACTTCCACATTGGAGCCAAACGGGGATTGTTGAGTTCATCATTGTATTTGACGATGATTCACTTAAAAGTATAGGCTTTGGTTTATTTTGGAGAACTCTATGAAACACTGACCAAGGTTATCTCCCCCCAACCAGCCTGAGACAGGGCTCTGGTCAGCTCCATTTTGCCATGCCTCTGTTTTGTTCCTGTGGGACTTAGTTTTGGCGGGTGTCCTAGCTTTACAGGGCCTTCCCTTGTAGCTCAGCTGGTCAAGAATCCACCTGCAGTGTGGGAGACCTGGGTTTAATCCCTGGGTTGGGAAGATCCTCTGGAGAAGGGAAAGGCTACCCACTCCAGGATTCTTTTTTTTTTGCTTTTTTTTTTAAAGATTTATTTATTTATTTATTTTTGGGCAGGGGTCGGGTTGGGGAGGGAGGGGAGCGGGCGGGCCACTTCTATTGGTCTTTCATTTCTCTGTTTTCATCTGTCTTTGTTCTTTGGCTCCTGTGGGCCTCCCATTGCGTTGCAGTGGCGTCTGTTGTCGCAGAGCGCCAGCTCTGGGCGCATGCGCTCCAGAGCTCTGGCTCGGTGATTGGACACATCAGTCCAGTCGCTCCGCGGCACGTGGAATCTTCCCAGGCCAGGGCTCGAACCGGCGCCCCTTGCACTGCAAGGCGGTGTCCTTATCCACTGGACCACCCGGGGAAGCCCAACTCCAGGATTCTTGCCTGGAGATTTCCACGGCTTTTCCAGGGGTCACAGAGGGTCAGACACGACTGAGTGACTTTCACTAGCTTTACAGGGAGCCTTCAGAAGTGTGCCCCTGTGGATGTACAGAGAGACTAGCATGTGCATGTCTAAGAGTGCTGTCTGCCCAGTGAGAAGAATTGTTTCAATGTGGGGGAGTATTCTGAGACCAAAGCTAATCACCATTTTACGTACCCACTGAAAAAGCATTTACGGAGCATGTGTTGTGTACCAGGCATGGAGTGAGCTAGGTGCAGGGGAGTCAGGAGGACAGGTAGGAGTTGGAAGCGAAATAGTGTAGGTGAAGACAAGTGTTAGCTTTCAGATGTAAAATAGGGCTCCTTTCTGTGGAGGGCTAACTTTGATCTTTGGCAGTTGTAGTAGCCTAGAATGCTGGGATGGATTAGGGATATCTGTCATGGGCACAGACTAGAGAGTCACTCTGCCTCAGTTCAGTTCAGTTGCTCAGCCATGTCCGACTCTGTGACACCATGATGACAGCATTACAGGCTTCCCTGACCTTCACCGTCTCCTGGAGTTTGTTCAAACTCATCTACGTTGATTTAGTGATGCCATCCAACCATCTCATCCTCTGTCATCCCCTTCTCCTTCTGTCTTCTATTTTTCCCAGCATCAGGGTCTTTTCCAATAAGAAAAAGACCAGCGTCAGTCGTGTTTCCCAGCATCTGTTGTCTCTTCCCATCAGGTGGCCAAAGTAGTGGAACTTCAGCTTCAGCATCAGTCCTTCCCAGTGAATATTCAGGGTTGATTTCCTTTAGGATGGACTGGTTTGATCTCCTTGTTCTCCAAGGGACTCTCAAGAGACTTCTCCAACACCACACTTCAAAGGCATCAATTTGCTCAGCCTTCTTTATGCTCCAACTCTCATATCCATACATGACTACTGGGGAAACTATAGGTTTGATTATATGGACCTTTGTTGGCAGAGTGATGTCTCTGTTTTTTGAATATGTTGTCTAGGTTTGTCATAGCTTTTCTTCTAAGGAGCAAGCATCTTTTAACTTCATCCGCAGTGATTTTGGAGCCCAAGAAAATAAAGTCTGTTGCTGTTTTCATTGTTTGCCCACCTGTTTGCCATAAAGTGATGGGGCCAGATGTCATGATCTTCGTTTTTTGAATGTTGAGTTTTAGGCCAGCTTTGTGTTTGCTGACACTGTGTTAGGGTTTCTTGGTGCAGGCAGGAAACACTTGAGTACAGCTGGCGTTTAGGAGGGAGTGGACTTTTGTCTAAGAGTGGAACTTGTTTGTCGTGATGTGGAATGTAGTGGCACCTACCAGTGGATAGCGTGGGGATGGGTAGGGTTCTGGAATTTTAAGCAGCTAGTTGTGTACCAGGCATGGAGTGAGCTCAATGGGGTGAACAAAAAACAAGTGTTAGCTTTCAGATGTAAAATAGGGCTCCTTTCTGTGGAGGGCTAACTTTGATCTTTGGCAGTTGTAGTAGCCTAGAATGCTGGGATGGATTAGGGATATCTGTCATGGGCACAGACTAGAGAGTCACTCTGCCTCAGTTCAGTTCAGTTGCTCAGCCATGTCCGACTCTGTGACACCATGATGACAGCATTACAGGCTTCCCTGACCTTCACCGTCTCCTGGAGTTTGTTCAAACTCATCTACGTTGATTTAGTGATGCCATCCAACCATCTCATCCTCTGTCATCCCCTTCTCCTTCTGTCTTCTATTTTTCCCAGCATCAGGGTCTTTTCCAATAAGAAAAAGACCAGCGTCAGTCGTGTTTCCCAGCATCTGTTGTCTCTTCCCATCAGGTGGCCAAAGTAGTGGAACTTCAGCTTCAGCATCAGTCCTTCCCAGTGAATATTCAGGGTTGATTTCCTTTAGGATGGACTGGTTTGATCTCCTTGTTCTCCAAGGGACTCTCAAGAGACTTCTCCAACACCACACTTCAAAGGCATCAATTTGCTCAGCCTTCTTTATGCTCCAACTCTCATATCCATACATGACTACTGGGGAAACTATAGGTTTGATTATATGGACCTTTGTTGGCAGAGTGATGTCTCTGTTTTTTGAATATGTTGTCTAGGTTTGTCATAGCTTTTCTTCTAAGGAGCAAGCATCTTTTAACTTCATCCGCAGTGATTTTGGAGCCCAAGAAAATAAAGTCTGTTGCTGTTTTCATTGTTTGCCCACCTGTTTGCCATAAAGTGATGGGGCCAGATGTCATGATCTTCGTTTTTTGAATGTTGAGTTTTAGGCCAGCTTTGTGTTTGCTGACACTGTGTTAGGGTTTCTTGGTGCAGGCAGGAAACACTTGAGTACAGCTGGCGTTTAGGAGGGAGTGGACTTTTGTCTAAGAGTGGAACTTGTTTGTCGTGATGTGGAATGTAGTGGCACCTACCAGTGGATAGCGTGGGGATGGGTAGGTCTGGATTACAGCTATTGCTGCTAATTATGTACTTATTATGTGCTGTCTCTTAAATGTCTCTAAGCCTCAGTTTCCTGACATGTAAAAGGCACATAATAATACCTGCCGCAACTGTATCTTCGTGGGAGGAGCTAGTGAAATCATGGAAATGAAAATGTTTACCATCCCCAAAGTGATACACACTTGGAGTATGATTACGCAGGTGTGGGGGTGGGTGGAGCAGGAAATGCCTGCTGTTCAGCAAGGATGAGCCAGGTGGTGGTTGCCTCAGGGTCTTTGCGCTGGACCCCTCTGCCCAGCCTGCTGCCTCTTGTCACATCCAGATTGTAACTCTTTCAAGTTGACCTCCATTTGGGCCACAGCTTATTCTTGCCTTGGCTCCACCTACCTCCTCATCCTGTTGTATTTTCTTCAAAGTTCTTATCAGCTGAGAGGATCCGGTTGGCTTATTTGTGTATCTCTCCCAGCTAGAACCGTGAGGCAGAGACCTTGTCTGTCTCACTCCTACCTTTATATCCTCAGAACCTAGAATAGTGCCTGGCACGTGGGACAAGTTCCAGATTTCTTAACATTTGTGGCCTATGTGAACAGAAGGGTCTCTGAGGTCCACAGATCCAGTTGGGCAGGGGGATGGGGAGCCCTGGAAGGACTGGTAAGAATCAAGTGTAGTTGCAGTGACCTTGTCTCTGTGCACATGTTCCTGAATCTCCCATTTCATTGGTTATTGAGACATAAATTCAATTAAATGCACAATAACTGTAACTTAATTGAAAATTCCATCAACTCCAGATCTGCCTTCACAATGTAATCTCTTATAACGAAAGAAGGAACAAGAATCAGAATTTGTATGATTTCTTCAGGGTATGTAACAGGCCATGAAATTACACAATGTTTCCAATTTGGCAGACTGGTGAATTCAATCTCTTACAAGATAATCTTGTTTCATAAAGCCAGGCACACTGTGTTAGGGTTTCTTGGTGCAGGCAGGAAACACTTGAGTACAGCTGGCGTTTAGGAGGAGTGGACTTTTGTCTAAGAGTGGAACTTGTTTGTCGTGATGTGGAATGTAGTGGCACCTACCAGTGGATAGCGTGGGGATGGGTAGGTCTGGATTACAGCTATTGCTGCTAATTATGTACTTATTATGTGCTGTCTCTTAAATGTCTCTAAGCCTCAGTTTCCTGACATGTAAAAGGCACATAATAATACCTGCCGCAACTGTATCTTCGTGGGAGGAGCTAGTGAAATCATGGAAATGAAAATGTTTACCATCCCCAAAGTGATACACACTTGGAGTATGATTACGCAGGTGTGGGGGTGGGTGGAGCAGGAAATGCCTGCTGTTCAGCAAGGATGAGCCAGGTGGTGGTTGCCTCAGGGTCTTTGCGCTGGACCCCTCTGCCCAGCCTGCTGCCTCTTGTCACATCCAGATTGTAACTCTTTCAAGTTGACCTCCATTTGGGCCACAGCTTATTCTTGCCTTGGCTCCACCTACCTCCTCATCCTGTTGTATTTTCTTCAAAGTTCTTATCAGCTGAGAGGATCCGGTTGGCTTATTTGTGTATCTCTCCCAGCTAGAACCGTGAGGCAGAGACCTTGTCTGTCTCACTCCTACCTTTATATCCTCAGAACCTAGAATAGTGCCTGGCACGTGGGACAAGTTCCAGATTTCTTAACATTTGTGGCCTATGTGAACAGAAGGGTCTCTGAGGTCCACAGATCCAGTTGGGCGGGGGGATGGGGAGCCCTGGAAGGACTGGTAAGAATCAAGTGTAGTTGCAGTGACCTTGTCTCTGTGCACATGTTCCTGAATCTCCCATTTCATTGGTTATTGAGACATAAATTCAATTAAATGCACAATAACTGTAACTTAATTGAAAATTCCATCAACTCCAGATCTGCCTTCACAATGTAATCTCTTATAACGAAAGAAGGAACAAGAATCAGAATTTGTATGATTTCTTCAGGGTATGTAACAGGCCATGAAATTACACAATGTTTCCAATTTGGCAGACTGGTGAATTCAATCTCTTACAAGATAATCTTGTTTCATAAAGGACATGATATGAATTAGAGTTGAAACTTGTGAATTGTATCCAATTAACACCCAGCCTCTCCCCACACGCAACTGATTTGTTTTTAAATTGGCTTTTTTCCCCCCTTTCCTCCCCTGCTGGCTGGCACCTATTCCATTTCCCCTTGTTTCTTGTGAATTGTTACTGCGCTTTCACTGTCTGATGAGCATGACTGCACTGCGCGGGGCTTCCCTGAGTTCACCTGAAATGAGCATACATGGGGAGAGCTGGTGTGTGACGTTCACCAGGTCAGTCACCTGCCTGTAAATCCAGGTGTCTGGTGGCTTCCGTCGCTCGCCCCCTGGAGATGCCGCCACCGCCTGGCTGTGTCTCTCCCTTCTCAGGGTGGACTGATGAGGTGCTGCTTCTCTTGCAGGGTCACCTGTCTGTGCGCCCAGTTTGAGGCCGTCCTGCAGCATGGCCTGAAGAGGAGCCGAGGGTTAGCGCTCACAGCGGCCGCCATCAAACAGGCAGCAGGCTTCGCCAGCAAAACCGAAACAGGTACTGCTTGGCCGGACGTGTCCTGGAGCACATCCCTAACTCTTTACTCTGCCCTTTAATTTTTATTTATTTATTTGTTAAAAAAATTTTTTGGCCTCTTTTATTGGTGTTTTATTTATTTTCATCCATCTTTATTCTTTGGCCTGTGTAGGCCTCCCTTTGCAGTGGCCTCTCTCACTGCAGAGCACTGGCTCTGAATGCATGCGCTCCAGAAAGCTGGCCCTTAATTGGACACACTGGTCCAGCCGCTCCGCGGCACGTGGAATCTTCCCGGGCCAGGGATCGAACCTGTGCCCCTCGCACTACAAGGTGGCCTCTTTACCCACTGGACTGCCAGGGAAGCCCTTTTGTTGTTGTCAATATTTATTTATTTATTTGACTGTGCCAGGTCTTAGTTGCAGCATGTGGGATTCAGCTCCCTGACCAGGGATTGAACCTGGGCCCACTGCCTTGGGAGTGGCAGTCTTAGCCATTGGACCACCCGGGAAGTCCCTCGGTGGCATCTTATGTCCAGGGCACTTCTCTGACCTTCTTGGTGGGGCTGGCTTAGGGCTGGTGGATGGCTGTTTGAGGACATGGCTTTTCCAAGAGTCCCCCTCAGCTTGCTGGCCTCCCATGTTTTATTTCCCTCTTATCTGCCTGTGGAGAGCTGCCTCAGAGAAACTCAGGTGGAATAAACCATGAGGCTCTGGGCAGTTCCTGGGCATGGCAGAGGCAACCCTGGCTTTGGAGTCAAAACTCCGAGGGTAAGCCTGGCATGACCCTGGGAAAATGCCCCTTTTTACCTTCCCTGTTTTCACCTGTTGAGACAGAGCATCTGGTTTCCCTGCAGGGTAGTCAGGAGGCCTCATGTGATGATCCCAGGTGAAGCACCTGCTTCAGTTCCGAGACCTACCCCTCCCCTCCAAATAAATGGTTAACCAGTTGCCTTCTTCTCCCAAACACCCTTTACCCTTTTGGTCTCTTTCTCCATCTCACCCTTCTTGAGGCTCTGACCATGACGAATGGCTCTTTCTATTTCCATCCAAACTAGAACACCTGTCTTTTTGGTACTTGGCCCCGATGATTACAGAAGCACCTCCATGTTTGCAGGGCATCACCAGCCTTCATGATCTCGCTGTTTCTCTGCCTCTCAGTGTGATTTCTCCCCCTCGCATCTTGAAGAGACTGATTAGGGAGCTTTGTTTCTGCCAAGGAGGGTGTGCTGGACGAACTCCTGGCCATGCAAAGACCAGACCAGCTCAGACCTTGAGTGGCTGCCAAGGGCTTGTGTCATCATTGTTGGTATTACTGATTAATCATTCATGGTTGCCGGGTGGTCCTTGACCGATTAAAACCTCTTTCTTGCCCTTGAATGTTCGATGAAAAGCCTCATGAGAGAGAGGGGACAGGTGTTTTTTCAGTTACGAAGAGTTGGGAAAGATGAGGACTTCCCTGGTAACTCAATGGTGAAGAGTTCGCCTGCCAGTGCAGGAGACATGGGTTCAATCCCTGATCCAGGAAGATCCCATGTGCTGTGGAGCAACTAAACCCATGAGCCACAACTATCAAGCCTGTGCTCTAGAGCCTCGGAGCTGCAACTATGGAGCCCATGGGCCACAACTACTGAAGCCCGTGTGCCCTAGAGTCCAGGTTCCACAACAAGAAAGGTCACCGCAACAAGAAGCCTGCTCACCTCAACTAGAGAGTAGCCCCTACTCCCTGCAACTAGAGAAGAACCTGTGGCAGCAGTGAAAACCCAGAATAGCCAAAAATAAACAAATAAAATTAAAAAAAAAAAAAGTTGGGAAAGATGGGATCAGTGACTTTTTATGGTTGTTCATAAAGCCATTGGAATGACCCTGCCAGGCAGAGCAGATAAAATGAAATGTGAAGAGAAGGATCAGACAGGAATGAGCATTGCCCAGGTCCCTTGTCCCTCCTGGCTGCCGGCTTAGTGATCAGGGCCATCTGTGTAACTTAGCGATCAGAAGGCAGGGTTGAATGCTCGAGACCTACCCTCCCTCCAAATAATGGTTAACCAGTTGCCTTCTTCTCCCAAACACCCTTTACCCTTTTGGTCTCTTTCTCCATCTCACCCTTCTTGAGGCTCTGACCATGACGAATGGCTCTTTCTATTTCCATCCAAACTAGAACACCTGTCTTTTTGGTACTTGGCCCCGATGATTACAGAAGCACCTCCATGTTTGCAGGGCATCACCAGCCTTCATGATCTCGCTGTTTCTCTGCCTCTCAGTGTGATTTCTCCCCCTCGCATCTTGAAGAGACTGATTAGGGAGCTTTGTTTCTGCCAAGGAGGGTGTGCTGGACGAACTCCTGGCCATGCAAAGACCAGACCAGCTCAGACCTTGAGTGGCTGCCAAGGGCTTGTGTCATCATTGTTGGTATTACTGATTAATCATTCATGGTTGCCGGGTGGTCCTTGACCGATTAAAACCTCTTTCTTGCCCTTGAATGTTCGATGAAAAGCCTCATGAGAGAGAGGGGACAGGTGTTTTTTCAGTTACGAAGAGTTGGGAAAGATGAGGACTTCCCTGGTAACTCAATGGTGAAGAGTTCGCCTGCCAGTGCAGGAGACATGGGTTCAATCCCTGATCCAGGAAGATCCCATGTGCTGTGGAGCAACTAAACCCATGAGCCACAACTATCAAGCCTGTGCTCTAGAGCCTCGGAGCTGCAACTATGGAGCCCATGGGCCACAACTACTGAAGCCCGTGTGCCCTAGAGTCCAGGTTCCACAACAAGAAAGGTCACCGCAACAAGAAGCCTGCTCACCTCAACTAGAGAGTAGCCCCTACTCCCTGCAACTAGAGAAGAACCTGTGGCAGCAGTGAAAACCTAGAATAGCCAAAAATAAATAAGTAAAATTAAAAAAAAAAAAAGTTGGGAAAGATGGGATCAGTGACTTTTTATGGTTGTTCATAAAGCCATTGGAATGACCCTGCCAGGCAGAGCAGATAAAATGAAATGTGAAGAGAAGGATCAGACAGGAATGAGCATTGCCCAGGTCCCTTGTCCCTCCTGGCTGCCGGCTTAGTGATCAGGGCCATCTGTGTAACTTAGCGATCAGAAGGCAGGGTTGAATCCCCGCTCAGTGACTTGTCACACTTGAGATCTCTGGATCATCTCCCCTCTGAGCTTCTGTTTCCTCTTGTGTAAAATAGGGTGGTAATGGGACTTGCTTCGTAAACTTGCTTTGGGACTCAAGGCCTTGGTACGGAGCTGGCCGAGCTGGTGCATGGTGGTAGCATGCCAGCTAGTTTCCGGCATAGGTGATGGCAGCCTTGTTTTTCAGATGATGACACTGAGCCTCAAATAAGTTAATAAGTTGTCCAAGTTCCCACAGCTGTAAATGGCAGCACCAAGGATTCCAGCCCAGGTCAGACTCATGTTGAATTCCGGGCTCGGTCTCCGCTTCTCGCTTCCTCCGGTAGCCGGCCTGATGCCCAATTATTGCTCCTCTGTGGACGTCTCTAGCTCAGGTTACTGAATTGAAAGTGACAGGAGAGAATGAATAATGGTGAATTAATCCACATGGCTGCTGCATTAGCTCTGTTTCTAAATGAAAGAAAAGCTGAACTTCAGAGTAATGATTGAACAAAATGGCATTGCTGAAAATCACAGTACAGTGGATAATACTGAGAGCCTGCCAGGGGAATGACTGCTGCATTTGGTTATCAGGGCTTAGGGTGCATGTAGGGTTGAATTTGGAAACCAATGCCCTTGCAGACTGTATGTGTATTTTTTTTGAAGTTTTTTTTTTTTTTAAATGTGGATCATGTTTGAAGTCTTTATTGAATTTGTTAAATATTACTTCTGTTGTTTATGTTCTGGTTTCTTGGCCCTGTGGCATGTGGGATCTTACTTCCCTGACCCGGGATCGAACCCATAACACCTGCATTGGAAGGTGAAGTCTTACCTTGGACTTCCAGGGTAGTCCCTTGTAGAATGTATTTAAAACAATTTTTAAGTTTTCAACATTGAAACATTAGGAGATTTTATGTGGAAATAGGAACTCAGTCCTAAAGAAAATCAAGCCTGAATATTTATCAGAAGGACTGATGCTGAAGCTGAAGCTCCACTACTTTGGCCACCTGATAGGAAGAGATGTTTCACTGGAAAAGTCCCTGATGCTGGGGAAAATAGACGGCAAAGGAGAAGGGGGCGACAGAGGATGAGATGGTTGGATGACCTCACTGAGTCAATGGACATGAGTTTGAGCAAGCTCCGGGAGATGATGAAGGACAGGGAAGCCTGGAGAGCTGTGGTCCATGGAGTTGCAAAGAGTTGGCCACGACTGAGTGACTGAACTGAACTGAACTGAGGGATTGGTAGATTTTCTTGAACTTGGAGACCTTCTTGTGTCTCTGGGCCCACGTTTACTGTTGACTTTGTTGGGGGCCCAGCACCCCTGCCCTCTGTCAATGGGGCAGGAACGTTCCAGGCTCCTCCGTCTCCACCCTTCCCTGTTGCACCTGCCTGACACTTGAGGTAGAATGTTGCTCGCCATGTACTGTTGTACTGTTGTTACTGTTCCTGCTGTTCTTACCAGCAAATCAGTGGTTTCAGGAGTAAGCCACTCCCGGGTTGTAAGCCTTCGAAGCCTGTTTCTGGAGTGTTGGACCCGTTGTTTTTGTCAGTTTTGTGCAGCTTTATTGCTGCTTTGGGGAGAGGATTTGTTAACCTTCTCACTGGACTATAGCCAAAGTTCCTTATTTTTTGATTTTGTCTTGCCTTTGAATGCATTCCTGTTGCTGCATCATATCTGGTTATTTTTGACTGAATGCTGGATGTATATGAAGAATGGTAGAGATAATCTAAAGTTTGGGATGATGTTATCTTTCTTCAGAGAGGACTTCCTGTGGCTTTTTTAGACAGTTGGCAAGAGGGAGATCCATTTAATCCAGCCAAGGATCAAGCCGGTTCATACCTGGGCTTTAACATTTGGCCGGCCTATGTATTTCCAGGGTGTAGTGTTTTGGGGGTTTCCAGCTTATATCAGCTTCCTGGAGCTGCCACGGCACATTTGCATGCCCTACGTGGCTTAAAACAACAGAGAGGTTTGCTTTTTCACCATCTGGAGACCAGGAGTCCAATATCTAGGAGTCAGCAGGGCTGGTTCCTCCTGGAAGGCTCTGAGGGAGGCTGTGCTCCTGGCAGGCGGTGCTTGTCAGTAGTCCCCGCGGTTCCGTGGCTTGTGGCTTTATTGCTCCCGTCTTGGCCTCTGTCTTCACGTGGCCTTCTTTCCCGTGTCCCCTCTTCTCCTTAGAAGAACACCAGTTGTATTAGATTAGGCACCTCCCGCCCTGGCCCTTGCTCCAGTATGACCTTCTCTCCACCAGTAACATCTGACATCTGCCTTTCCCCAAATCGACACATTCTGGGGTTCCATGTGGACATGGGGTACACTATCCAGTCCAGTACACAGCTGAGTGTTTACCAGTGCCCTTCTGCATCTGCAGGTCCTGAAGCCTAATTTCTGTCTTTATTTGGAAGACTGGGAATTCTGAAAGCCCCACTTAACTTCTTACTAGAGAAGCTCTGTGGGCTTCCCTGGTGGCTCAGATGGTAAAGAATCCACCTGCAGTGCGGGAGACCTGGAGTCGATCCCTGGGTCAGGAAGATGCCCTGGAGGAGGGCATGGGAACCCACTCCAGTATTCTTGCCTGGAGAATCCCCATGGACAGAGGAGCCTGGAGGGCTACAGTCCATGGGGTCACAAAGAGGTGGACATGACTGAGCGACTAATCACAGCACAGAGAAGCTCTGTGGTTGGAAAAAGCCTCAGGGCACAATGGGGCTCTCCATGCAGTCAGGACTCCTGTCTGTGGCTTCCCTTCTCTTTGGGATCTGAGTTCTTCATGTCTTTCCTGCCATTGTGGAGTTCTAGGCCTTCAGTTTTGTTTTACTTAAAAAAAGAAAAATCTCTCTTTTCTACTTGCTGTTGTTTTCGTGAGGAGCTTGATCTGGTTCACGCAGATCTTCTATAGTTGATGGTAGTTCCTTGCAGTGGTGGTTCTATCGTGTGCCTTTTCTGATGGCCCCATGTGGCCCCTCTGAGCCTGACCATCTTCAGTTGCTTTTGTATCAATCAGGTACCAGGCTTTCCTCCTAAGATCAACTTTAGTCTCGGAAAGAGAGTCTGTGAGTAGTTTTCCTTCTGTTTTGTGGAGACCAGGAGTCCAATATCTAGGAGTCAGCAGGGCTGGTTCCTCCTGGAAGGCTCTGAGGAGGCTGTGCTCCTGGCAGGCGGTGCTTGTCAGCAGTCCCGCAGTTCCGTGGCTTGTGGCTTTATTGCTTCCGTCTTGGCCTCTGTCTTCACGTGGCCTTCTTTCCCGTGTCCCTCTTCTCCTTAGAAGAACACCAGTTGTATTAGATTAGGCACCCCCCGCCTGGCCCTTGCTCCAGTATGACCTTCTCTCCACCAGTAACATCTGACATCTGCCTTTCCCCAAATCGACACATTCTGGGGTTCCATGTGGACATGGGGTACACTATCCAGTCCAGTACACAGCTGAGTGTTTACCAGTGCCCTTCTGCATCTGCAGGTCCTGAAGCCTAATTTCTGTCTTTATTTGGAAGACTGGGAATTCTGAAAGCCCCACTTAACTTCTTACTAGAGAAGCTCTGTGGGCTTCCCTGGTGGCTCAGATGGTAAAGAATCCACCTGCAGTGCGGGAGACCTGGAGTCGATCCCTGGGTTGGGAAGATCTCCTGGAAGAGGGCATGGCAACCCACTCCAGTATTCTTGCCTGTAGAATCCCCATGAAGAACCTGTGAGGCGACAGTCCATGGGGTCACAAAGAGGTGGACACGACTGAGTGACTAAGCACAGCACAGAGAAGCTCTGTGGTTGGAAAAGCCTCAGGGCACAATGGGGCTCTCCATGCAGTCAGGACTCCTGTCTGTGGCTTCCCTTCTCTTTGGGATCTGAGTTCTTCATGTCTTTCCTGCCATTGTGGAGTTCTAGGCCTTCAGTTTTGTTTTACTTAAAAAAAGAAAAATCTCTCTTTTCTACTTGCTGTTGTTTTCGTGAGGAGCTTGATCTGGTTCACGCAGATCTTCTATAGTTGATGGTAGTTCCTTGCAGTGGTGGTTCTATCGTGTGCCTTTTCTGATGGCCCCATGTGGCCCCTCTGAGCCTGACCATCTTCAGTTGCTTTTGTATCAATCAGGTACCAGGCTTTCCTCCTAAGATCAACTTTAGTCTCGGAAAGAGAGTCTGTGAGTAGTTTTCCTTCTGTTTTGTGATCATTTTAATCAGTACCAATATATTGTATATCTCCCATTCCCTAGTTTTCTGTCTGTTAGGTGTTTTGGTTTTAATTGTTCTAATAAATTAATTTGTGTTGGAGTGTAGTTGCTTTATAGTGTTGTATTAGTTTCTTCTGTACAACAAAGTGAATTGGCTATACATATACATAGATCCCCTCTTGTGTTTTTGGTCACTTTTAGTGGTCTTTCATTTATCTGTTTTGGGCCTCCCATTGCAGTGGCCTCTGTCACTGTAGAGTACCAGCTCTGGGCGCATGCGCCCCAGAGCTCTGGCTCAGTAGTTGGACACATCTGTCCAGCTGCTCTGCGGCACGTGGGATCTTCCCAGGCCAGGGATTGAACCGGCGCCCCTTGCACTGCAAGGCGGACTCTCTACCCACTGGACCACCAGGGATGTCCCTCCCCTCTGTTTTTGACTTAGCTCCCATTTAGGTCACCACAGAGCACTGAGCAGAGTTCCCTGTGCTGTACAGTGGACCTCATTAATGACCTGCTTTATATATAGTAGTGTATACGTGTCAGCCCCAATCGCCTGCTTCGTCCCACCGCCTGTTCCCATCTTGGTATCCATAACTTTGTTCTCTACATCTGTCTCTATATTTGCTTTGCAGATAAGTTCATCTGTACCATTTTTCTAGATTCCACATAAAAGCGTTCCTAGATGATATTTGTTTTTCTTGTGCTGATTTACTTCACTCTGTATGACAGTGTCCAGGTCTATCCATATCTTGCAGATGGTACCGTTCTGTTCTTTTTTTATGGTTGAATAATAGTCCACTGTCTATAGGCACCACGTCTTCTTTATCTGTTCCTCTGTTGATGGATGTTTAGTTGCTTCCATATCTTGCTATTGTAAACAGTGCTGCAATGACACTGGGTGCAGGTGTCTTTTTAATTATGCTTCCCCCCCAGTATATACCCAGTAATGGGATTACTGCATCATCTGGTCAGGCAGACCTTCTACATATGATAATCGTGTGCCTTTTCTGATGGCCCCATGTGGCCCCTCTGAGCCTGACCATCTTCAGTTGCTTTTGTATCAATCAGGTACCAGGCTTTCCTCCTAAGATCAACTTTAGTCTCGGAAAGAGAGTCTGTGAGTAGTTTTCCTTCTGTTTTGTGATCATTTTAATCAGTACCAATATATTGTATATCTCCCATTCCCTAGTTTTCTGTCTGTTAGGTGTTTTGGTTTTAATTGTTCTAATAAATTAATTTGTGTTGGAGTGTAGTTGCTTTATAGTGTTGTATTAGTTTCTTCTGTACAACAAAGTGAATTGGCTATACATATACATAGATCCCCTCTTGTGTTTTTGGTCACTTTTAGTGGTCTTTCATTTATCTGTTTTGGGCCTCCCATTGCAGTGGCCTCTGTCACTGTAGAGTACCAGCTCTGGGCGCATGCGCCCCAGAGCTCTGGCTCAGTAGTTGGACACATCTGTCCAGCTGCTCTGCGGCACGTGGGATCTTCCCAGGCCAGGGATTGAACCGGCGCCCCTTGCACTGCAAGGCGGACTCTCTACCCACTGGACCACCAGGGATGTCCCTCCCCTCTGTTTTTGACTTAGCTCCCATTTAGGTCACCACAGAGCACTGAGCAGAGTTCCCTGTGCTGTACAGTGGACCTCATTAATGACCTGCTTTATATATAGTAGTGTATACGTGTCAGCCCCAATCGCCTGCTTCGTCCCACCGCCTGTTCCCATCTTGGTATCCATAACTTTGTTCTCTACATCTGTCTCTATATTTGCTTTGCAGATAAGTTCATCTGTACCATTTTTCTAGATTCCACATAAAAGCGTTCCTAGATGATATTTGTTTTTCTTGTGCTGATTTACTTCACTCTGTATGACAGTGTCCAGGTCTATCCATATCTTGCAGATGGTACCGTTCTGTTCTTTTTTTATGGTTGAATAATAGTCCACTGTCTATAGGCACCACGTCTTCTTTATCTGTTCCTCTGTTGATGGATGTTTAGTTGCTTCCATATCTTGCTATTGTAAACAGTGCTGCAATGACACTGGGTGCAGGTGTCTTTTTAATTATGCTTCCCCCCCAGTATATACCCAGTAATGGGATTACTGCATCATCTGGTGGTTCTGTTTTTAGTTTTTTAAGGCACCTCCATACTGCTCTATGTAGTGGCTGTACCAATTTGCATTCCCACCAAGAGTGTAGGAGGGTTTCCTTTTCTCCACACCTCCCTCCAGCATTTATTGTTTTTTTTTTTTTTAAAAGGTTTATTTATTTATTTATTTTGGGCGGGGGTCGGGTTGGGGAGGGAGGGGAGTGGGCGGGCCACTTCTATTGGTCTCTCATTTCTCTGTTTTCATCTGTCTTTGTTCTCTGGCTCCTGCAGGCCTCCCATCGCCGTGGCCTCTGTTGTCGCAGAGCGCGCTAGCAGTGGGCGCATGCGCTCCAGAGCTCCGGCTCAGTGATTGGACACATCAGTCCAGCCGCTCCGTGGCACGTGGGATCTTCCCAGGCCAAGGATCGAACTGGTGCCCCTTGCACGGCAAGGCGGTGTCCAATGCCCCAGCATTTATTGTTGATAGATTTTTTTTTGATGATACCCATTCTAACTGGTGTGTATTTTGTTTGTTTTTGATTTTAGCTTAGCATTCAGGTTTCTTTTTGGTTTTGACTTGGGGAGTTTTCCCTCAAACACCCTGACCTGTGAAAGGTTGGTAAGGTAAACATCATTCTAAGCAGTAATGCTGTCAGCTCTTGGCCGGCATCCTAGCAGCGAATCCTTTGAATAGACTGGTCAGTTCACTGGACTGCACAGGACCCAGAAAAGCTTGGTATAAGGTCTCCTGTTGTGTCTCCTTTAGAATCAGACCCCAGAAGTAAAAAGCTGCTATGCCCGGTAGTGTCATTTCCTCTGACTTTGACGAGTGACTGGGTTTATCTGCACAGACAGTTGATTTGCTGGAGGTGAGATGGGAGGCTGCATTTTCCAAGTTTGGTCCTGCAGTTTGCTTAACCTTTCCATTCCAGTTACCCAAGCTGTTTTTTTACTTCACTCTGTATGACAGTGTCCAGGTCTATCCATATCTTGCAGATGGTACCGTTCTGTTCTTTTTATGGTTGAATAATAGTCCACTGTCTATAGGCACCACGTCTTCTTTATCTGTTCCTCTGTTGATGGATGTTTAGTTGCTTCCATATCTTGCTATTGTAAACAGTGCTGCAATGACACTGGGTGCAGGTGTCTTTTTAATTATGCTTCCCCCCCAGTATATACCCAGTAATGGGATTACTGCATCATCTGGTGGTTCTGTTTTTAGTTTTTTAAGGCACCTCCATACTGCTCTATGTAGTGGCTGTACCAATTTGCATTCCCACCAAGAGTGTAGGAGGGTTTCCTTTTCTCCACACCTCCCTCCAGCATTTATTGATTTTTTTTAAAAGGTTTATTTATTTATTTATTTATTTTGGGCGGGGGTCGGGTTGGGGAGGGAGGGGAGTGGGCGGCCACTTCTATTGGTCTCTCATTTCTCTGTTTTCATCTGTCTTTGTTCTCTGGCTCCTGCAGGCCTCCCATCGCCGTGGCCTCTGTTGTCGCAGAGCGCGCTAGCAGTGGGCGCATGCGCTCCAGAGCTCCGGCTCAGTGATTGGACACATCAGTCCAGCCGCTCCGTGGCACGTGGGATCTTCCCAGGCCAAGGATCGAACTGGTGCCCCTTGCACGGCAAGGCGGTGTCCAATGCCCCAGCATTTATTGTTGATAGATTTTTTTTTGATGATACCCATTCTAACTGGTGTGTATTTTGTTTGTTTTTGATTTTAGCTTAGCATTCAGGTTTCTTTTTGGTTTTGACTTGGGGAGTTTTCCCTCAAACACCCTGACCTGTGAAAGGTTGGTAAGGTAAACATCATTCTAAGCAGTAATGCTGTCAGCTCTTGGCCGGCATCCTAGCAGCGAATCCTTTGAATAGACTGGTCAGTTCACTGGACTGCACAGGACCCAGAAAAGCTTGGTATAAGGTCTCCTGTTGTGTCTCCTTTAGAATCAGACCCCAGAAGTAAAAAGCTGCTATGCCCGGTAGTGTCATTTCCTCTGACTTTGACGAGTGACTGGGTTTATCTGCACAGACAGTTGATTTGCTGGAGGTGAGATGGGAGGCTGCATTTTCCAAGTTTGGTCCTGCAGTTTGCTTAACCTTTCCATTCCAGTTACCCAAGTTAGCATGAATAATTACAGCAGACACTTGTTATTCCCACCCAGTCATCTCTTCTTTCTTGCTAATAGAACTCTGATTTTGTTCTCATGTTGGGTGGCCATGAGCTTCCAGCCTGAGGCTGGCTGCACGGAAGAAGAAATCTGAATCAGATCATGGCCAGCCATAACTCCCAGCCTGCTAGCAGTTGCTTAAGAGTAGACAAAGACGCAGTCCTGACCAAAGGGATGGGAGAAGAGATCTGCCAAGAGCCTGTGGAGAAGGCCCCTTGCTATTTTTTTTTTTTTTAATTTTGGCCTCTTTTTTATTTTATTTAAAATTTTGAATTTTGGCCTCTTTTCATTGATTTTTTGTTTATTTATTTTCATCCATCTTTATTCTTCAGCCTGTGTGGGCCTCCCATTTCAGTGGCCTCTCTTGTTGCAGAGCACCGGCTCTGGGCTCACGCGCTCCAGAGCACTGGCTCATAATTGGATACACCAGTCCACCCACTCTGTGGCACGTGGGATCTTCCCAGGCCAGGGATCGAACTGGCGCCCCTTGCACTGTAAGGCAGAGTCTTTTTTTTTTAAATTTTATTTATTTATCTTTTTGAGGGGTAGGGTGGGGAGGGAGGGGGATGGGCAGGCCACTTCTATTGGTCTTTTATTTCTCTATTTTCATCTGTCTTTGTTCTTTGGCTCCTGTGGGCCTCCCATCGCGGTGGCCTCTGTTGTCGCAGAGCGCCGGCTCTGGGTGCACGCGCGCCAGAGCTCCAGCTCGGTAATCGGACACATTGGTCCAGCCGCTCCGCGGCACATGGGATCTTCCCAGGCCAGGGATCGAACTGGCGCCCCTTGCACTGCAAGGCGGTGTCCTTACCCACTGGACCACCAGGGGAAGCCCATGGCAGAGTCTTTATCCACTGGACAACCAGGGAAGCATGCCTCTTGCTGTTTAAATGGAGACTCAGGAAGGCTTATCTTACAAGCTTGGGTTGTTGTGTGAGATTGTGATATTTGGAGCTGTGGCCATGATCATGTGACCAGGAAGAGGGACCGAGTCTGAAGATCAAAGTCAGTACTTCAGGATGGGGGTTCAGAAAGATGGAAAATAACTGCCCTTGATAATGTCCCTGTCTCCCTGAATCAATCAACTCTGGACTTAATGTTAGTGAGATAAGTAATTCCCTAATACTTTAAAACATCTTGAGTAGGGTTATTTTTTTTACTCACATCCAAAGTCATCCTAACTTAAACAAGAGAGAAAACCAAGACAACTTAAGGAAAGTCAGACCCTGTGTGCCAAAAATGGGAGGAATGATGTGATCAGAACGAATGTTCCAGTCCTTCTGTCCTGAACACAGCACCTGGGGGGTTTCTGCCCTTTACGATGAACCTCAGTCAGGCCTTGCTTTCTTACTGTTTGCTGATGACTCATGTTGAGCCGCTCTGTGACCCAGGGAGATAGTCAGACCCTTCCTGCTCAGTATTCTGTTTCATTGTAGAAGTGATTATGCAGCGTGAATGGACAGCATCCCCATGTTGAAAGTCTCTCAGTTGGGTCCAACTCTTTGCGACCCATGAACCGGCCATGGAATTCTCCAGGCAAGAATACTGGAGTGGGAAGCCTTTCCCTTCTCCAGGAGATCTTCTCAATGCAGATATTGAATCCAGGTCTCCCACATTGCAGGCAGATTCTTTACCAGCTGAGCCACAAGGGAAGCCCAAGAATACTGGAGTGGGTAGCCTATCCCTTCTCCAGCAGATCTTCCCAACCCAGGAATTGAACTGGGGTCTCCTGCATTGCAGGTGGATTTTTTCCCTTGCAGATGAAAGAAAATGAGGCTCAAAGAAATGAAATAATTTCCTTAATATACCAGAGCCAAAAAGTGGCAAAGCTGGAATTTCTGCTGAGAGCTACATGACTGTCATTCTGGAGCTCCTGACATAAAGTAAAAATTTATCTCTTTTGCTGCTCTCAGTCTTAGTTGCGGCATGTGGGATCTAGTTCCCCAATCAGGGATCGAACCTGGGCCCGTTGCATTGGGAACCTGGAGTCCTAGCCAGTGGACCACCAGAGAAGTCCCTACGTTTATTGCTAATGGCGTATTTTTTCCAGCAAGAGGCCTCTCTAAAGTAGCATGGTCTCCCCATTTGGAGCTTGTGAGTAAATTAAGCAGTGAGTACTGAGTAAGTGAGGATCACTCGGCAGAGGTCAGCAAACTGTGCCCCACCACTGGTTTCTGTAAATTAAGTTTTATTGGGACACGGCCACAAACATTCATTTACTTACTGTCTACAGCAGCTTGTAGGCACAAGTTGTGACTGAGGCCATGTGGCTCATGAAGTCTAAAGTATATAGGAGTCAGCAAACTTTACCTAAAAAGTGTGCCACGCCCTGTGCTAGAGAACAAAGGTCAGAGGATGCCACCGAATCATGTTGTCACACTGTGTTCAGAGGCTGTGGTCTGTGTACCCCACTCGATGGTGATAAAAGGAAAACAAAATGTTCCAGTGCTTCTGTCCTGAACACAGCACCTGGGGGGTTTCTGCCCTTTACGATGAACCTCAGTCAGGCCTTGCTTTCTTACTGTTTGCTGATGACTCATGTTGAGCCGCTCTGTGACCCAGGGAGATAGTCAGACCCTTCCTGCTCAGTATTCTGTTTCATTGTAGAAGTGATTATGCAGCGTGAATGGACAGCATCCCCATGTTGAAAGTCTCTCAGTTGGGTCCAACTCTTTGCGACCCATGAACCGGCCATGGAATTCTCCAGGCAAGAATACTGGAGTGGGAAGCCTTTCCCTTCTCCAGGAGATCTTCTCAATGCAGATATTGAATCCAGGTCTCCCACATTGCAGGCAGATTCTTTACCAGCTGAGCCACCAGGGAAGCCCAAGAATACTGGAGTGAGTAGCTTGTCCCTTCTCCAGGGGAACTTCCCAACCCAGGAATTGAACTGGGGTCTCCTGCATTGCAGGTGGATTTTTTCCCTTGCAGATGAAAGAAAATGAGGCTCAAAGAAATGAAATAATTTCCTTAATATACCAGAGCCAAAAAGTGGCAAAGCTGGAATTTCTGCTGAGAGCTACATGACTGTCATTCTGGAGCTCCTGACATAAAGTAAAAATTTATCTCTTTTGCTGCTCTCAGTCTTAGTTGCGGCATGTGGGATCTAGTTCCCCAATCAGGGATCGAACCTGGGCCCGTTGCATTGGGAACCTGGAGTCCTAGCCAGTGGACCACCAGAGAAGTCCCTACGTTTATTGCTAATGGCGTATTTTTTCCAGCAAGAGGCCTCTCTAAAGTAGCATGGTCTCCCCATTTGGAGCTTGTGAGTAAATTAAGCAGTGAGTACTGAGTAAGTGAGGATCACTCGGCAGAGGTCAGCAAACTGTGCCCCACCACTGGTTTCTGTAAATTAAGTTTTATTGGGACACGGCCACAAACATTCATTTACTTACTGTCTACAGCAGCTTGTAGGCACAAGTTGTGACTGAGGCCATGTGGCTCATGAAGTCTAAAGTATATAGGAGTCAGCAAACTTTACCTAAAAAGTGTGCCACGCCCTGTGCTAGAGAACAAAGGTCAGAGGATGCCACCGAATCATGTTGTCACACTGTGTTCAGAGGCTGTGGTCTGTGTACCCCACTCGATGGTGAGCGTTGGGAGGGCCAGGCCCCATGTCAGTTTCACTTCCTCCCGACTTTCCAGGTGCTGTCATGGTGCCTCGTAGTGTGTAGGTTCTTCAATAAAACTGTGTTGAGTAAATGCCTTTTGGTTGGAAGGAGGGGCATCATTCATTGTGCATAGTACCACATTTCCTGCTTCCTGAAGTACCTTGAGCCAGGATCACTCCAGAGGACTTCCTTTCCCTGGTCCATGGCCTGTGCCTTCTCAGTGTGTGCTCACGTGGTGGGAGGAACTTCTTTCATCAGGATGCTAATCCTATTCATGGGGCTCCACCCTCATCACCTAAGACTCCACTCAAAGCCCCATCTTCTAATGTCATCCTCTTTGGGGGCTAGAATTTTAATAGTCGAATTTTGAGGGGACACATTCCCCTGTAGCTCAACTGGTAAAGAATCTGCCTGCAATGCAGGAGACCCCCGGTTTGCTTCCTGGGTCAGGAAGATCCCCTGGAGAAGGGATAGGCTCCTACTCTAGCATTCTTAGGCTTCCCTGCTGACTCAGATGATAAAGAATCTGTCTGCAGTGCGGGAGACCTGGGTTCGATTCCTGGCTTGGGAAGGTCCCCTGGAGAAAGGAAAGGCTTCCCACTCCAGTATTCTTGCCTGGAGAATTCCATGGCCGGTCCATGGGTCACAAGGAGTCGGACACGACTGAGCGACTTTCACTGTTTTTTTCCCCCATAACCTTGGGATTTCATGTTCCTGTAATCACTAATAGATCACTACCAAGTTATATGTTGGCAGTCTGTTACAGGGTGATAGGAATGATTCTGAACCGACCAGAGACACATTTACGATTTGGCCTCTAAAGTAGCATGGTCTCCCATTTGGAGCTTGTGAGTAAATTAAGCAGTGAGTACTGAGTAAGTGAGGATCACTCGGCAGAGGTCAGCAAACTGTGCCCCACCACTGGTTTCTGTAAATTAAGTTTTATTGGGACACGGCCACAAACATTCATTTACTTACTGTCTACAGCAGCTTGTAGGCACAAGTTGTGACTGAGGCCATGTGGCTCATGAAGTCTAAAGTATATAGGAGTCAGCAAACTTTACCTAAAAAGTGTGCCACGCCCTGTGCTAGAGAACAAAGGTCAGAGGATGCCACCGAATCATGTTGTCACACTGTGTTCAGAGGCTGTGGTCTGTGTACCCCACTCGATGGTGAGCGTTGGGAGGGCCAGGCCCCATGTCAGTTTCACTTCCTCCCGACTTTCCAGGTGCTGTCATGGTGCCTCGTAGTGTGTAGGTTCTTCAATAAAACTGTGTTGAGTAAATGCCTTTTGGTTGGAAGGAGGGGCATCATTCATTGTGCATAGTACCACATTTCCTGCTTCCTGAAGTACCTTGAGCCAGGATCACTCCAGAGGACTTCCTTTCCCTGGTCCATGGCCTGTGCCTTCTCAGTGTGTGCTCACGTGGTGGGAGGAACTTCTTTCATCAGGATGCTAATCCTATTCATGGGGCTCCACCCTCATCACCTAAGACTCCACTCAAAGCCCCATCTTCTAATGTCATCCTCTTTGGGGGCTAGAATTTTAATAGTCGATTTTTTAAGGGTCACATTCCTCTGTAGCTCTACTGGTAAAGAATCTGCCTGCAATGCAGGAGACCCCCGGTTTGCTTCCTGGGTCAGGAAGATCCCCTGGAGAAGGGATAGGCTCCTACTCTAGCATTCTTAGGCTTCCCTGCTGACTCAGATGATAAAGAATCTGTCTGCAGTGCGGGAGACCTGGGTTCGATTCCTGGCTTGGGAAGGTCCCCTGGAGAAAGGAAAGGCTTCCCACTCCAGTATTCTTGCCTGGAGAATTCCATGGCCGGTCCATGGGTCACAAGGAGTCGGACACGACTGAGCGACTTTCACTGTTTTTTTCCCCCATAACCTTGGGATTTCATGTTCCTGTAATCACTAATAGATCACTACCAAGTTATATGTTGGCAGTCTGTTACAGGGTGATAGGAATGATTCTGAACCGACCAGAGGCACATTTATTATTGAGGTGCCTGTCTTGTAAAATTTCAGTGTAATTTTCCTCATTTGTTCGGCAGCCTTTGGCACCTCTGACCTTGACACCTTGTCTTCTCCTCTCTTCTCTAATGTCATAGGCAAGCCTCTTGGCATACTTTCTACTTCTCTGCAGATCCTTCCTGACATATCCCTTTTTCACCCTCAAACATTAGATATTATTTATCCTTGGATTGGGCTTCCCAGGTGGTGCTAGTGGTAAAGAACCCACCTGCCAATGCAGGAGACATAAGAGATGTGGGTTCGGTCCCTGGGTTGGGAAGATCCCTTGGAGGAGGACATGGCAACCCATTCCACTATTCTTGCCTGGAGAATCTCATGGACAGAGGAGCCCAGCAGGCTACAGTCCACTGGGTTGCAAAGAGTTGGACACGATTGAAGTGACTTAGCATGCATGCATCCTTGGATTCTGTTGTTGCCTTTTGTTTCTATACATACTGTGTGAATTTCTCGGTGAACACTGCTGTGTTGATTCGTCTTGAGTTATGCCTCTTGCAGGTCATTCCCAGTCTTTCTCTTGAGTGTTTCTATTTGAATGCACTGCAGGGTTGTGAAAGTCTGCATGACTGAGTCCTCATTCCCACCCCAACCCATGTTTGCTCCTGTGTTCCTTGCTTAGTGCATGCCTCTGCCCTTCACCCAGGCCCCCTAGCCAGCCCTTGGCCTTCCTCTCAGCCTCCTCCTTCCCACACAACTGCTCAGACTTCTATTTTTTTCTCTCTTTATTTTTTGTCATAAAGTATTCATACCATTTTTTGTTTTTAATTTTGACCTTTTATTGGTTTTTTATTTATTTATTTTCATCCATCTTTATTCTTTGGCCTGTGTGGGCCTTCCATTGCAGTGATCTCTCTCGTTGCAGAGCACTGGCTCTGGGCACATGTGCTGCAGAGCTCTGGCTCCTAATTGGACACACCAGTCCAGCTGCTCCATGGCACATGGGATCTTCTTGGGCCAGGGATTGAACCGGTGCCCCTTGCACTGCAAAGCGGAGTCTCTACCCACTGGACCACTAGGGAAGCCCCTAACCTGACCATTTTAACCTCTGTTAAGTGTACAATTCAAATGCATTGCGAGCATTCACGTTGTATAACCATCACCACTATCCATCTTCAGAACCTGTTCTTCTTCCCAAACCCCTATTAAATAACCGCTCTCCAGTTCTGCTCCCGCTGGCCCCTGGCAACCACCATTCTATGTCCCTATGAATTTGATTACTTTAGCACTTTCACAGAAGTCAAGTCATATAATATTTGTCCTTTTGAATTTGGCTTACTTCACTTAACAGAACGTCTTCAAGGTCCATGCATTTGTAGGATGTGTCATAACCTCCTTCCTTTTTAGGGTTGGATAATAATCCATTGTATGGATAGACCACACTTTGTTTATCCACTCATCTGTCAGTGGGTTACTTCTGCTCATTGGCTATTGTGAAAAGTGCAGCCACAAGCATGGGTGTACACAGAGTTGTTCAAGTCCCTGCTTTTAGTTCTTTGGGTATGCACTCAGGAGTGGAATGGCTGGATCATCTGGTAATTGTGTGTTTAATTTTTTGAAGAACCACCATACTGTTTTCCGTACTGGATGCTCCATTTTAAATTCCCACCAGCAATGTGCAAGAGTTCCAATTTCCCCACATGCTCACCAACATTGTTAATTGAGTTCTTTTTTTTTTTTAAATTTTGTTAACGTAAATTAACCCATTTGTTATGGGCTGAAAGTGAAGTGTCTGACTCTGCAACCCCATCGACTGTAGCCCACCAGGCTCCTCTGTCTGCGGCATTCTCCAGGCAAGGATATTAGGGTGGGTAGCCTTTCCCTCCTCCAGGGGATCTTCCTGACTCAGGAACTTAACCTGCTGTCTCCTGAATGGGCAGGCAGGTGGGTTCTTTACCACTAGCAGCACCTGGGAAGCTAACATTGTCAAATGGTGGTCTTTTTGCTGGCCCTTCAGTTCCTCAGTCTTCTGATGGTGGATTTTCCTGTGACAGCAGAGAGGACGCTGTAGGTCCAGGCCCCACTGGCTGCAGTCCTCATGCAGAAGCCACAGCGCCAAATGCCCACTGCTTGCCTCTTCATCTTGGTTTTGCCACAGAAGGAGCAGGTGTACTTGGTGTGCTGACTGATGGCAGTTTTCTCCCCATGGTCCTGAGGGAGGCGTCATACGAGTCCTGTATTTGCCCACAGCCTGACCTTCTTGGAGCATTTCTCCACGATGCCACCACCTAGGTTCTAGCTCCAAAGAGTTGTTTGTGTTCTTTTTGATGATAGCTGTTCTGACAGGTGTGAGGTGCCATCTCATGGTGGTTTTGACCTCTTCTCTCTTGAAGCGTTAGAATTCTCTCAGAGTCATTTGTGAGCTCCCCACCAGTTCAGCCAGATGGTGTCCCACCACTGGTGACCGCCCCTCAGTAGTCCTGAGTCCTCTCGCCAAACTTCAGCATGGCCCTGTCTGTCTCTTGTCTCCCTCTCTCGGTGGTCAGGGGCCGGCTCTGTCCTTCTCACATTGGGGCTCCAGTGTATTACAAAGACCTGGCCACCGAAGGACTGCATTCAGAGTCATGATTGGAGGACCCAGGCTCTCAGGTGGTGCCATTCATTCTCCCGGAGTGCCAAACCCCGATCTCGGTAATTGTGTGTTTAATTTTTTGAAGAACCCCCATTCTGTTTTCCGTACTGGATGCTCCATTTTAAATTCCCACCCGCAATGTGCAAGAGTTCCAATTTCCCCACATGCTCACCAACATTGTTAATTGAGTTCTTTTTTTTTAAATTTTGTTAACGTAAATTAACCCATTTGTTATGGGCTGAAAGTGAAGTGTCTGACTCTGCAACCCCATCGACTGTAGCCCACCAGGCTCCTCTGTCTGCGGCATTCTCCAGGCAAGGATATTAGGGTGGGTAGCCTTTCCCTCCTCCAGGGGATCTTCCTGACTCAGGAACTTAACCTGCTGTCTCCTGAATGGGCAGGCAGGTGGGTTCTTTACCACTAGCAGCACCTGGGAAGCTAACATTGTCAAATGGTGGTCTTTTTGCTGGCCCTTCAGTTCCTCAGTCTTCTGATGGTGGATTTTCCTGTGACAGCAGAGAGGACGCTGTAGGTCCAGGCCCCACTGGCTGCAGTCCTCATGCAGAAGCCACAGCGCCAAATGCCCACTGCTTGCCTCTTCATCTTGGTTTTGCCACAGAAGGAGCAGGTGTACTTGGTGTGCTGACTGATGGCAGTTTTCTCCCCATGGTCCTGAGGGAGGCGTCATACGAGTCCTGTATTTGCCCACAGCCTGACCTTCTTGGAGCATTTCTCCACGATGCCACCACCTAGGTTCTAGCTCCAAAGAGTTGTTTGTGTTCTTTTTGATGATAGCTGTTCTGACAGGTGTGAGGTGCCATCTCATGGTGGTTTTGACCTCTTCTCTCTTGAAGCGTTAGAATTCTCTCAGAGTCATTTGTGAGCTCCCCACCAGTTCAGCCAGATGGTGTCCCACCACTGGTGACCGCCCCTCAGTAGTCCTGAGTCCTCTCGCCAAACTTCAGCATGGCCCTGTCTGTCTCTTGTCTCCCTCTCTCGGTGGTCAGGGGCCGGCTCTGTCCTTCTCACATTGGGGGCTCCAGTGTATTACAAAGACCTGACCACCGAAGGACTGCATTCAGAGTCACGATTCGAGGACCCAGGCTCTCAGGTGGTGCCATTCATTCTCCCGGAGTGCCAAACCCCGCCCCCTTCCGTCTAGACATCCTCACAGTTGAAAGCAGGTGGTACTACTATACCCCCAGCTCTAAAATTAGAGAAACCAACTTCCGTGATCCTCGGTGGGGATTTTTGAAAATGGTTGATTGCATTTAACTGAAATCAGAGTTTATATTTTGCTTCACCAGGTCACCTTGGGCAACAATTTCATTTCTGTAGAAAATTATTTTCGGGGGAAGCTATGTGTGCCAGGAGACGCCGGGTCCATCCTTTTGATCATGAAGTGGGGAAGTCCACCCCTACCCTTCCATCCCTATCATGTTTTCAGTTCCCTCTTTATGTTTCTCTGTTGAATTTGCAAGCTTGCAAATCAGCTAGTTCTGGTGAAAGAGACGCTTGGAGGATCTTTGCTGAAGGAACAGAGAGGATGTCCCGGGTGGTGACAAACATGTCCGGCAGCTGGTGGGGAAGTGCTGGCCTTAGGAGGGGAGCTGGAGTGCTCTCCGTGTGGGCGAGGTGTTAACCAGTGAGGTGCTAGATTCAGGTGATGTCCGCAGGATCCTGGGTAGGGTCTCTGACCACTGGGGTATGCGAGGACTTGGGCCAGTGGCCATTTACTAAGGGGGACAGAACTGTCCCAGCATATTAGGATCTGGGGCTTCCCTGGTGGCTCACTGGTAAAGAATCTACCTGCTAGTGCAGCAGACGTAACAGATGTGGGTTCAATCCCTGGGTCAGGAAGATCCCCTGGAGGAGGGCACGGCAGCACACTCCAGTATTATTGCCTGGAGAATCCAGTGGACAGAGGAGCCTGGCGGGCTGCAGTCCATAGGGTTGCAAAATCAGACACAAATGAAGGGACTTTGCATGCACCTTATTAGGATCTGCTACAGCCAAACTGATGCCTCTTGGCCAGAGGAGACCTCTGGCTGTTTCAGAGGTATTTAATCTTGATGTCCTGACTATTAAGACTCAGACCTGGAGACTTCTCTGGTGGTCCAGGAGTTGGGAATCTGCCTTCCAATGCAGGGGACACAGATTTGATCCCTGCTTGGAGCAGTAAGATCCCACATGCTGCAACTAAGACCCAACACCAGCAAATACATAAATACTAAAAAAAATAAAGACTGAGTCCTGGCCTCAGAGCTGTCAGTTTTGAATTATCATCCGGTCTGTTGGTTCCCCGGGTCCTTTGCTTTGCTTCTGTGAGCGTGAAAATGGCTCTCCTGCAGGGGATGGAGAACACCCTACACGCAAACAGCAAGCAGGTTCTAGATGTGCTGGAGAGGGTTCCACTGGGACCAGGAAGGAGCTGCCGCATAGACCCCTGAGTCACGTGCATGGACGCCAGGTGTGCCATGCTGAGGTGTAAGAGCTGGGAACTCACACCTCAGATGCTCCCAGCGTCAGACTGGAGGGCGTCGGGGAGGAGTGGCCCCCGCGAGTCACCTGGCCCCTGCAGGGCAGGCGGGGCTGTGCAGTTTGTGTGCTGGTTCAGGTGGAAGAGAGGGTTGAGTTAGAGGAGCAGCTAGCAGTCTGGTGGAGAATTTCCTCTTCTCCATAAAGCGGTCAGACGCCTCCTGATGGGGAGTTTAGAATAGAAACCTAAGCAGGCGAGGGGATTAGCCATCCTATTACTGGGGAAGGAATCCGAGGCGGTTCCCCAAGCATGCAGCCCTTGTTTGCTATCCCATCGTCTCCCTGCCCTTGACCTGCAAGCTCCCCGGGTGTTTTCAGTGGGAGGCGGTGATAGGATGAGTGGGAGAGAGGAAGAGGGAAGCTGCGTGGTGGGAGCCTGTCTAGCAGAGGCTGTGCTTCCTCTGGGGTCCGTGGAGGTCCCCTGGGGCTGCCGGTCAGGCCTTCCTCTTGTCCCCCCTTTCCTCCTGGGGGCCTCTGCCATAATCCGGCTGGTGCCGGCAGCCCTAGTACCACCACCAGCCCTAGTACCACCACCTGGAGCCACCTTTTATTCCTCTGGCTCTAGGGTTGGGTCCTTGTTGCAAAATGCACCTTATAGGATCTGCTACAGCCAAACTGATGCCTCTTGGCCAGAGGAGACCTCTGGCTGTTTCAGAGGTATTTAATCTTGATGTCCTGACTATTAAGACTCAGACCTGGAGACTTCTCTGGTGGTCCAGGAGTTGGGAATCTGCCTTCCAATGCAGGGGACACAGATTTGATCCCTGCTTGGAGCAGTAAGATCCCACATGCTGCAACTAAGACCCAACACCAGCAAATACATAAATACTAAAAAAAATAAAGACTGAGTCCTGGCCTCAGAGCTGTCAGTTTTGAATTATCATCCGGTCTGTTGGTTCCCCGGGTCCTTTGCTTTGCTTCTGTGAGCGTGAAAATGGCTCTCCTGCAGGGGATGGAGAACACCCTACACGCAAACAGCAAGCAGGTTCTAGATGTGCTGGAGAGGGTTCCACTGGGACCAGGAAGGAGCTGCCGCATAGACCCCTGAGTCACGTGCATGGACGCCAGGTGTGCCATGCTGAGGTGTAAGAGCTGGGAACTCACACCTCAGATGCTCCCAGCGTCAGACTGGAGGGCGTCGGGGAGGAGTGGCCCCCGCGAGTCACCTGGCCCCTGCAGGGCAGGCGGGGCTGTGCAGTTTGTGTGCTGGTTCAGGTGGAAGAGAGGGTTGAGTTAGAGGAGCAGCTAGCAGTCTGGTGGAGAATTTCCTCTTCTCCATAAAGCGGTCAGACGCCTCCTGATGGGGAGTTTAGAATAGAAACCTAAGCAGGCGAGGGGATTAGCCATCCTATTACTGGGGAAGGAATCCGAGGCGGTTCCCCAAGCATGCAGCCCTTGTTTGCTATCCCATCGTCTCCCTGCCCTTGACCTGCAAGCTCCCCGGGTGTTTTCAGTGGGAGGCGGTGATAGGATGAGTGGGAGAGAGGAAGAGGGAAGCTGCGTGGTGGGAGCCTGTCTAGCAGAGGCTGTGCTTCCTCTGGGGTCCGTGGAGGTCCCCTGGGGCTGCCGGTCAGGCCTTCCTCTTGTCCCCCCTTTCCTCCTGGGGGCCTCTGCCATAATCCGGCTGGTGCCGGCAGCCCTAGTACCACCACCTGGAGCCACCTTTTATTCCTCTGGCTCTAGGGTTGGGTCCTTGTTTTTTTTTTTGGCCACGTCACACGACATGCAGGATCCTCCATACCAGGGGGATGGGACCTGTTACCTGGCATTGGGACCACAGAGTCTTAATCACTGGACCGCCAGGGAAGTCTGAAATGGGTTGGCTATCTGGTGTCAGTTGTTTCTGGGTTTCCTCGGTATCTCCTGTTTGGCTTTTTTACTTTCACAGTCTCTGAAACAGGTGTCCGTGTGAAATTCCTTTCTGGAATTTCTGGGATGTGGTTTCTGTTTTTGTGACTTGGGGAGGCCCTGGGACGGAGCACGCGTAGCTTGTTGGAGGAGCAGCCAGGAGACCTGCGGGGCTGTCGCAGGGTGAGTGACCGTGATAGAGGGACGAGGTGAGGCTGAGAGGGAGTAGGAAGCCAGGGCCCGTCTGGGCGGGAAGTGGCGGTTGATCCTCCTTTGCTTGCCTTATTTCTATGATCTCCGTCCACCCCACCGGGATAACTGGCCCTTATTCTCTAGAGTCAGTGCGGATGTTTGCCTTTAAATCCTCTGAAGTCTTCAAAAGCAGTCCAGCATCTCAGATCATTGTGCATTTGTGTAGTCTTTAAAGATGTATCTAGTTCTGGATTATATGCACTTCAAAATGGTGATGCTGAATTATATACACTTCAAAAAGTATGTTCAGTGCATTTTACTACAATGAAAACAAAACCTGAAAGTGGCTAAGTTACCTTTACTGGCAAGTTTGGGTTTTTTTCCTAACTGAAAGGGAATTTAATAGCAGAGTTCATTTCAGTTGCAGAGAAATAAAGACAATTCCATCTTTATTAAAAAAATAATAAAGCATCAGTGTTGAAATGGTATAGCTAATGTGGAAGATAGTTTAATGGTTCCTCAGAAGCTTAAATGTAGAATTGCCAAACAGTCCCGCAATTTCGTTCTTAGATGCAGACCTAAACAAATTGAAAGCAGGGACTCACGAGTATTCATAGCAGTGTTACTCACCAGAGTCAAAAGAAGAGACAACCCAAATGTCCATCAGCGATGAAAGGATAGCAAAGTGTGTTGTATACTGTGTGTGTGTGTGTGTGTGTGTGTCTGTGTGTGTGCTCATGCCTGCAAACCCACATGAACACACTCAGCCACTCCATTGTGTCCAACTCTTGTGACCCTATGGACTGTAACCCACCAGGCTCCTCTGTTCGTGGGATTTCCCAGGCAAGAATACTAGAGTGGGCTGCCATTTTCTTTTCCAGGGGATCTTCCTGACCCAAAGATTGAACCCACATCTCCTGTATTGGCAGGCAGACTCTACCACTGAGCCACCTGGGAAGTCCATATAATATATAATGGAATATTTTTCAGCCATAAAAAGATTTGAAGCGCTGCTACCTACTGTAACACGGATGGACCCTAAAAACATGCTAAGTCAGAGTTGCGAGACACAAAAGGTCACATGTGTGTGTGAGTCCATTATATGTGAAATTGGAAGAGTCAAATTCATAGAAAGTAGGTGGAATAGAGGCTTTTGGAAGTGTGCGAGGGGAAGATGGCAGAGTGTAGTGTTGAATGGCCTGAAGTTTCTGTTTGGGATGGTGATAAAGTTTTGGAAGTGGATAGTGCTGATGATTGCATAACATTGTGAATGTTCTTCATGTCCCTGAATTATGCACTTAAAATGGTCAGAGTGGTCAATTTTGTTATGTATGTTTTGCCACAATATAAGAAAGTGAAAGAGAGAAGTTCCGAATTTCCATACTTGGTGTGCGTCTTTGCTGTGTGTTCTTCACGGTGAGGCCCAGTGCTCTAGCTCCAGGAGGCAGTCTTGTGGCGCGTTGGGTGAGGGCCAAGTGACAAAGCCGCGGCTCCACAGTGGAAACTCAGCTTCGCCAGTGCACTGCGTCTTGTCTCAGGCTCCTCCTAGATGTGACTGGTACCTCAGGGCTCTGGCTGGAACATGGAAGCCTTTGGCTTGCCTTTTGTTCTTGGAATGGTTGGTACTGTGTATCACTGGTTGTTAGTTTCTTCCTTAAGGATCCATTCTCCTTTTCTTTTTTTTTAAATAGGTCCTTGTCTGTATTTATTATTTACTGGTCACTCTGGGTCTCTGTTGCTGCGTGTGGCCTTCCTCTGGTTGTGGTGAGCATGGGCTTCTCCTAGAAGGCTCTTTTGCCGCAGAGCACAGGCTCTCGGGTGTGTGGGATTCAGTGGTTGTAGCGCACTGGCTTGGTAGTTGTAGCTCAAGGGCCCTAGAGCTCAGGCTCAGTAGAGTCTGGGCATGGGCTTCATTCCTTCAAGGCATGTGGGATCTACCTGGGCCAGGAATTGAACTTCTGTCTCCTGTATTGGCAGGCGGATTCTTATTCACTGTGCCGCCATTGCGGAAGTCCTCCCCATTTCTTCTTTGGCTTCTCAGAGCCCTGACTGTGCTTGGGGCTGTGGAATGTCCTTCTCTAAGTCCTAGCTCAGTCTTGACATAGTCTGCACTCCCTCATGTATGGGTTACTTATTTTTGCCTGAAAAAATAAGGGGAGGTGATCGAGCTGGCTTTATCTTAACCTGTCTCTTCTGCTCCAGTTGTGGATGGGAAGCCCAGTGGCGACAGTCCTCTGAGATAGAGAGGTGATGGTCGGGAGGGTGGACGTTCTGCCAGGGACAGCCTGCAGACCAGCTGGCTACCCACAGACGGCATCTGCCTTTCAGCATTTACAGGAAGCCTAGCAACTTGTCGTTGTCTTTTCTGTTTCTTATTGAGCTGTGCTTTTGTTGCTTGTTTATTTTTTAATTTTATTTTTAAAATATTTGATCGCACCCCCTAGCATGTGGGACCTTACTTAGTTCCCTGACCGTGGGTTGAACTCATGCCCCCTGCATTGGAAGGCAGACTCTTAACCCAGTGACGGCATGCTAGGAAAGTCCCTGTTTTTTGTTTATTTTTGAGGGATGCCTTCGCCCCCTTGATTCTTGGCATCAGTAAAATGGAAAGCTTGCCAGTGGCTACTGTCATCCTCTGTCGGCGGGTAACTCACTTCAGCGGTCCCTGCCTGGCTCTTGTCCATGTTGGCAGATGGATTTCAGGAGCTGGGAGAAGCCAGTGCCGTCACCTTCTTTAGGAATCAGCCTCCGATTTGAAGCAGTAAGAGATGAGTGTGTATGCCCATTAAATGCATGGGAGCTTCCTTAAGGATCGATTCTCCTTTTCTTTTTTTTTAAATAGGTCCTTGTCTGTATTTATTATTTACTGGTCACTCTGGGTCTCTGTTGCTGCGTGTGGCCTTCCTCTGGTTGTGGTGAGCATGGGCTTCTCCTAGAAGGCTCTTTTGCCGCAGAGCACAGGCTCTCGGGTGTGTGGGATTCAGTGGTTGTAGCGCACTGGCTTGGTAGTTGTAGCTCAAGGGCCCTAGAGCTCAGGCTCAGTAGAGTCTGGGCATGGGCTTCATTCCTTCAAGGCATGTGGGATCTACCTGGGCCAGGAATTGAACTTCTGTCTCCTGTATTGGCAGGCGGATTCTTATTCACTGTGCCGCCATTGCGGAAGTCCTCCCCATTTCTTCTTTGGCTTCTCAGAGCCCTGACTGTGCTTGGGGCTGTGGAATGTCCTTCTCTAAGTCCTAGCTCAGTCTTGACATAGTCTGCACTCCCTCATGTATGGGTTACTTATTTTTGCCTGAAAAAATAAGGGGAGGTGATCGAGCTGGCTTTATCTTAACCTGTCTCTTCTGCTCCAGTTGTGGATGGGAAGCCCCGAGTGGCGACAGTCCTCTGAGATAGAGAGGTGATGGTCGGGAGGGTGGACGTTCTGCCAGGGACAGCCTGCAGACCAGCTGGCTACCCACAGACGGCATCTGCCTTTCAGCATTTACAGGAAGCCTAGCAACTTGTCGTTGTCTTTTCTGTTTCTTATTGAGCTGTGCTTTTGTTGCTTGTTTATTTTTTAATTTTATTTTTAAAATATTTGATCGCACCCCCTAGCATGTGGGACCTTACTTAGTTCCCTGACCGTGGGTTGAACTCATGCCCCCTGCATTGGAAGGCAGACTCTTAACCCAGTGACGGCATGCTAGGAAAGTCCCTGTTTTTTGTTTATTTTTGAGGGATGCCTTCGCCCCCTTGATTCTTGGCATCAGTAAAATGGAAAGCTTGCCAGTGGCTACTGTCATCCTCTGTCGGCGGGTAACTCACTTCAGCGGTCCCTGCCTGGCTCTTGTCCATGTTGGCAGATGGATTTCAGGAGCTGGGAGAAGCCAGTGCCGTCACCTTCTTTAGGAATCAGCCTCCGATTTGAAGCAGTAAGAGATGAGTGTGTATGCCCCAATTAAATTATGGACAATGCAGGTGTTAAGTGGCAGGTGAGCTACGCTTTAAATAGACCACGCTAATTCTGGCAGTGGGAGCGGAGCCCTGCTGGGTAATGATGATCAGCGGCAGCATCACTCATATGCGCTTCAGAAGGATTCCAGAGCGGTAAGCAATTTGCAAAATTGAAAGGTGAAAACACACCTTGAAGTGTTTCATGTGTTTTCAAGGTCAAGGGAGGTGACTGCAGATTTCAGGAAAGACAGGATGCAGGTGAGAGTCCCTGGAGCGGAGCTGTGATGGACATACCGATGGTCGTCTGGTGGGTTACAGAGCGAGTGATTGGCTGGCCAGCTGGCTGACCTGGAGCAACACTCTCAACAAATGCCCTGTCCTGCCTTTGGGTAGAAGCCTTGCTTCATTTTATTCTGTCTCTATGTATGGACACTGACTCAGAGTGGTTTCATACAACACCTGACTGGTTAGACCATTCTTACATTTTTTAATAAAATTTTTTAACTTACCTAGGGAACATTTAAAATAAAAGTTATGCACTAGGATGGTTTGGGCTCATCTAATGAGTTTCTGGGGACTTCCCTGGTGGTCCAGTGACTGACTCCATGCTCCCAATGCAAGGGGCCTGGGTTCAATCCCTGGTCCAGGAAGATCCCTCATGCCACAACTAAGACTTCACATGTCACAGTAAAGATCCTGCATGCTGCAACTAAGACCTGGTACAGCCAAATAAAAAATATTTAGAAAAATAATTAATGTGTTTGGGTTAGTTTGTCATTTAGGAATTGAGACAGAAGGCATTCCGTGTGAACTGCTCTTCTGGGGGTTGTACCAGTCCTTCCTGGGCTGTTCTTCAAAAGCTCTCAGAGATTGACTTCCACATCCCCTTGATTCTTGGCATCAGTAAAATGGAAAGCTTGCCAGTGGCTACTGTCATCCTCTGTCGGCGGGTAACTCACTTCAGCGGTCCCTGCCTGGCTCTTGTCCATGTTGGCAGATGGATTTCAGGAGCTGGGAGAAGCCAGTGCCGTCACCTTCTTTAGGAATCAGCCTCCGATTTGAAGCAGTAAGAGATGAGTGTGTATGCCCCAATTAAATTATGGACAATGCAGGTGTTAAGTGGCAGGTGAGCTACGCTTTAAATAGACCACGCTAATTCTGGCAGTGGGAGCGGAGCCCTGCTGGGTAATGATGATCAGCGGCAGCATCACTCATATGCGCTTCAGAAGGATTCCAGAGCGGTAAGCAATTTGCAAAATTGAAAGGTGAAAACACACCTTGAAGTGTTTCATGTGTTTTCAAGGTCAAGGGAGGTGACTGCAGATTTCAGGAAAGACAGGATGCAGGTGAGAGTCCCTGGAGCGGAGCTGTGATGGACATACCGATGGTCGTCTGGTGGGTTACAGAGCGAGTGATTGGCTGGCCAGCTGGCTGACCTGGAGCAACACTCTCAACAAATGCCCTGTCCTGCCTTTGGGTAGAAGCCTTGCTTCATTTTATTCTGTCTCTATGTATGGACACTGACTCAGAGTGGTTTCATACAACACCTGACTGGTTAGACCATTCTTACATTTTTTAATAAAATTTTTTAACTTACCTAGGGAACATTTAAAATAAAAGTTATGCACTAGGATGGTTTGGGCTCATCTAATGAGTTTCTGGGGACTTCCCTGGTGGTCCAGTGACTGACTCCATGCTCCCAATGCAAGGGGCCTGGGTTCAATCCCTGGTCCAGGAAGATCCCTCATGCCACAACTAAGACTTCACATGTCACAGTAAAGATCCTGCATGCTGCAACTAAGACCTGGTACAGCCAAATAAAAAATATTTAGAAAAATAATTAATGTGTTTGGGTTAGTTTGTCATTTAGGAATTGAGACAGAAGGCATTCCGTGTGAACTGCTCTTCTGGGGGTTGTACCAGTCCTTCCTGGGCTGTTTCTTCAAAAAGCTCTCAGAGATTGACTTAATCCACAGGTGCGTGTGCATGCGTGCGCTTATACGTACGTACATATTCAAATGCTGTGAACAGAAAAGGGAAAGAGGAAACCGCCGTATGCTCTTGGATAAGAAGGTAATCATTGGGCTTCCCTGGTGGTCCCATGAGTAAGGACACTGCCTTGCAGTGCAAGGGGCGCTGGTTTGATCCCTGGCATGGGAAGATCCCACGTGCCACAGAGTGGCTGGACCCATGTGTCCAATTACCGAGCCGGAGCTCTGGAGCGCATGCGCCCAGAGCCGGCGTTCTGCAACGACAGAGGCCACCACGATGGGAGGCCCACATGGGCCAAAGAACAAAGATGGATGAAAATGGAGAAATGAAAGACCAATAGAAGTGGCCCGCCTGCTCTCCTCCCTCCCCACCCCACCCACCTCCAAAATAAATAAATAAATCTTAAAAAAAAAAAAAAAAAGAAAGTAATCTTTTAGAAAATAGTGGTTGGCCGCATGGGCTGGATGTCTTGCTCAGGGTTTTAGTTCCCTTTTCTCCAGTTACCCCCGTAACCCTGGTGGATACTACACTTTGGGGCTTCTGTTAAGAGAGAGGGGTCCTGAAGTGTAGCACTCTTGAGGGACCTGCCCACAAGACCAGAAGCTCATTGGGGACGTGTCCTTCTTGTCTACCTGGCCGCCTGTAGCCTCGCCCAGCTTGTGGTTCTCAGGAAAAAGGCAGTCCGTGCTCCTTGAGCTGAATCTCCATCTTAGACTGAACTTACTTGCCTGGTGCCCAGTTGGTGGAGGTGTGTGTGTTCACCTCCTTCTGGAGAGAGGGTTCAGAGGTCTGTCACCTTCTCAGAGGGGTCAGAGAGTCTGTTTAGCTCTGGGACTGAAATCCCCATCTGACCAGCAGAGACTTAGCAGACCCTCCCTCAGGGTGCCAAGCAGTTGTGGACACGATGCTTTTCAAGGAGGCAGAGTGGCTCCCTCCCCACACTTCACAAGATGACGTGATGACGTGGTTCCATGGCAAGACAGCGCTGAGGTCCCTTTCTGCTGTCCCACTTACAGCTGTGTTTGCTGGGCCACCACACCTGTCTGGGCCTCAGCCTTGTCTTTGATATGGAGACTGCCTTGGTGGTCTGAGGTCAGACAGGGAATGAGGGGTGCAGTGGCTGAGACGTGGTCCATGCTCGGTGAGTAGCAGTGGCTCCCACCGTTGCTGCTGTTCTTGTTGGCAGCACTGAAAAGTATTGATGAACTGTTGTTAACTGAAGAAGATGGGTCACAAAATTAGCTATATACCAGAATTACACCTGTGGAAAGAATCTGTGTGTGTGTGGACAGAAAAGGCAGGGTGTGACGTGAGGCGATGACTATTTAATGGATAAAAACAAACTTCTTAGCTTTCCCTTAAAGCCTTAAGTCCATTCCTGTTCTCAGATGTATAGAAAACTCCCCTAGGGAACCAGAAATGAAGATGGTTAGTTATGTCCAGTGATGTTCAAAGCATTACATGGGGAAAATTGGCATTATGTCACATTCCCAGCAGTCGAGAAATAAATTGTGCTTCACTGGGGAGCCATCGAAAATCATGTTTTCAAAGATCTTTAAATGTTACAGGAAAGTGTTTGTGGTCTAGACAAGAAAGTGAGCAAGTCTGGATACAAAGCTACTTATGTGTGTGTGTGTATGTATACATGTACACGTGTCCCCTGGAGGAGGGCATGGCAGCCCACTCCAGCGTTCTCGCCTGGAGACTCCCATGGACACAGGAGCCTGGTGGCCCCGGTCCACGGGGTCGCTGAGAGTCCACATGACTGAGCGACTTAGCTCTACACGTGTATCCATACACCACACACAGTGTGACGACATGCTAATGTCTTACAGCTGCTCTAACAAATTACCGTGGACTTTGTGGTCATTGATTTTCCTGCTGTTGTGGAGAGCAGATGTCCAGAGTCAGTCTCACTGGGCTAACGTCAAGGCAGGGCTGGTCCCTTCTGGAGGCTCCCTGGCAGGACCTGTTCCTTGCCTCTTCTGGCTTCTGGCAGCTTCCAGCATTCCTTGGCTGCAGCCACCTCACTCCAGGCTCTGCCTCCGTGGTCATGGGGCTGTCTTCCCTTCTGCCTTAGATCTCCCTCCCCTCTTTTTCTTTTTAGATTTCTTTCTTTTTATTTTTTGGCCATGCTGGGTCTTGGTTGCTGCTCATGGGCTTTCTCTCATTGCTTGAGAGTGGGGCTGCTCTTTGCTGTGTTGCTCGGGGTTCTCACGTGCTGGGTTCTCTTGTTGTGGAGCATGGGCTCCGGGGGTGCGGGCTTTAGTGGCTGTAGCATGTGGGCTCCGTGGTTCTTACTCCAGGGCCCTAGAGCACAGGCTCAGTTGTTGTGGCTCATGGGCTTAGTGCTCCGAGGCATGTGGGATCCTCCTGGACCAGGGATCAAACCCGTGTCTCCTGCATTGGCAGGTGGGTTCTTTAACTGTTGAGCCACTGGGGAAGCCTTTCCCCTCCCTCTTCAAGATCTTTGTGGTTATGTCAGGCCCAGGATACTCTCCAGGGTAATTACCCTGTTGCAAGATCCTTAATTTAAGTCAAAGTCACCGAGTCTTTCCTTAAGGTAAGATTTAAGTCCAGTGATGTTCAAAGCATTACATGGGGAAAATTGGCATTATGTCACATTCCCAGCAGTCGAGAAATAAATTGTGCTTCACTGGGGAGCCATCGAAAATCATGTTTTCAAAGATCTTTAAATGTTACAGGAAAGTGTTTGTGGTCTAGACAAGAAAGTGAGCAAGTCTGGATACAAAGCTACTTATGTGTGTGTGTGTATGTATACATGTACACGTGTCCCCTGGAGGAGGGCATGGCAGCCCACTCCAGCGTTCTCGCCTGGAGACTCCCATGGACACAGGAGCCTGGTGGCCCCGGTCCACGGGGTCGCTGAGAGTCCACATGACTGAGCGACTTAGCTCTACACGTGTATCCATACACCACACACAGTGTGACGACATGCTAATGTCTTACAGCTGCTCTAACAAATTACCGTGGACTTTGTGGTCATTGATTTTCCTGCTGTTGTGGAGAGCAGATGTCCAGAGTCAGTCTCACTGGGCTAACGTCAAGGCAGGGCTGGTCCCTTCTGGAGGCTCCCTGGCAGGACCTGTTCCTTGCCTCTTCTGGCTTCTGGCAGCTTCCAGCATTCCTTGGCTGCAGCCACCTCACTCCAGGCTCTGCCTCCGTGGTCATGGGGCTGTCTTCCCTTCTGCCTTAGATCTCCCTCCCCTCTTTTTCTTTTTAGATTTCTTTCTTTTTATTTTTTGGCCATGCTGGGTCTTGGTTGCTGCTCATGGGCTTTCTCTCATTGCTTGAGAGTGGGGCTGCTCTTTGCTGTGTTGCTCGGGGTTCTCACGTGCTGGGTTCTCTTGTTGTGGAGCATGGGCTCCGGGGGTGCGGGCTTTAGTGGCTGTAGCATGTGGGCTCCGTGGTTCTTACTCCAGGGCCCTAGAGCACAGGCTCAGTTGTTGTGGCTCATGGGCTTAGTGCTCCGAGGCATGTGGGATCCTCCTGGACCAGGGATCAAACCCGTGTCTCCTGCATTGGCAGGTGGGTTCTTTAACTGTTGAGCCACTGGGGAAGCCTTTCCCCTCCCTCTTTTGAAGATCTTTGTGGTTATGTCAGGCCCAGGATACTCTCCAGGGTAATTACCCTGTTGCAAGATCCTTAATTTAAGTCATAGTCACCGAGTCGCTTGTGCCATGTAAGGTAAGATGCCCAGGTTCCAGGGGTTATCATGTGGCTACTTTTGGGGGGGGGTCACGATTCAGCTATCACAGATGTCAACTTTGTATAAAAGCGCAAAGTTCAGACACAGAGACTGACTTGAAAAATGGTAACATTGGTCACCTCAGAATGGTAGAAGAGAAGGAAATCATTTTGGGGGGTATACCAAGCAGCTTGCAGGGTCTTAGTTTCCTGACCAGGAATCGAACCCAGGCCCATGGCAGTGGAAGCCCTGCCCTACTGCCAGGGAGTTGCCTGGGGAGGGGGTCAGGTCTGTGTTTGGTATCTTCCTTTTCTGGGCTAAGTAGTAAGTCTTACCATGGTTCACCCCTCCCCGCACGCTCTCCACACTCGCTGCGCACCCCCAGCCTGGTCCCCTGTCTCCACAGAGCCCGTGTTCTGGTTCTACGTGAAGGAGGTGCTCAGCAAGCACGAGCTCCAGCGCTTCTACGCCCTGCGCCACATCGCCTCGGACGTGGGCCGTGGCCGCGCCTGGCTGCGCTGCGCCCTCAACGAGAACTCCCTTGAGCGCTACCTGCACATGCTCCTGGCTGACCACGGCCGGCTCAGGTACCCAGGCGGGGGAGCGGGTGCACCGGGCTGGGGGTGACCGTTGTAGAATCTGCCCGTCTGCATCCAGGCGGCCGGGTTCCCCTCTTCCAGCCCCAGCTTCTCTGGCTGGGCTGTGGGCGTAGTCAACCAGAGAGCAGATGAAGATGCCTACAGGGCTCCCTCCACGTGGCTGCTGCAGGCAGCAAGCGCTCAAGAGACGCTGGTCCTTAAGGCCTTGGGTGCGGAGAGAGTGGCTGTCTTAGGACACAGTGTGTGCCCCTCTTGGTGGGATTTTAATCTGTGTTCTTTCTGCTCCAGAATTTCTTTCTCTTTTGATGTTGGGTGTTCAGTGCCCTGTTTCAGGTTGTGTCTCTCGTTTCACACTGGGTACCAGATGGTCCTTCTGTTTTTTTTTTTTGTCGTTGTTGTTGTTGTTGTTTTTTGAGGGAAGAAATAGGGAAGCTTTAAGTTAAGTCATTTGTTATTGAAAAGAACATCTCTTTTTTTAAAAAAAAAATTTTTATTTTATTTATTTATTTTCACCCATCTTTATTCTTTGGCCTGTGTGGGCCTCCCATTGCAGCGGCCTCTCTCATTTCAGAGCACCGGCTCTGGGCGCATGCACTCCAGAGCGCTGGCTTGCAATTGGACACACTGGTCCAGCTGTTCTGCGGCACGTGGGATCTTCCTGGGCCAGGGATCAGACCGGTGTCCCTTGCCTTGCAAGGTGGCCTCTGTACCCACTGGACCACCAGAGAAGCCGATCTCCCTGGGAAGCCCACCCCCCCATCTCATAGTGTTTTCTTTGTTTCTTGATCATAAAGTTCACTCCGTCAGTTAGTAGAGGCGAGGTTTGCTGCCGTAACAAGCGTCCTGTGAACCTCAGTGGCTGGAGACCAGCCCTCTCCATTTCTTCACCTTGCCGCCTGTCGTGACTTGGGGGGCTCTCATCTCTGAGACACAGGCTGACAGAGGCTCATCGCTGCCTGTGCGTTCTCGACTGCCAAGGCAGATGGGGGCTCTGGCTGAGGGAAGCGCTGGCTCTGAAAGCTTCCGCCAGCTGTGGAGCTTCCTGTTCACTCCCGTTTCACTGGCTGGCCAGTCACTCCGCCATGGCCGAGCTCAGCAGGGTGGACACGGTATGGTTACTCCACGGGGACGGGGAGAGGGTGCTGAACATGTGTCTGTGGTGGTCTCAGCTGCCTCCCCTTCATTTGATGTGGCTGTAGAACTTGCAGGGACCAGATTTAAACCACTCCCGAACTGCCTAGACGTGGCTCTGCGAGTGTGTGGGTGTTTTTCCCTGTCATTTTGCTTGTATGCTGGTGTCTGTGACCTCTCTCTTTCTCCCTCTCGCTCTTTCTACCCCCACTGCTGTTATTTTCCCTCTGAGAAGGCTGGACCAGACATGTTTTGTGTCACCTGATGGTACAAAGGGATAGTGATCCATTCTGCCCTGGTCCCTTGAATTTCTCACACATCAGCAGTGCCCAGATCCTCAACAGTGAAATGTCACTTAATCCAGTAGGTTGGCATTTCGTCAGTGCTGTGATTCAGTCCTGTGATTTCACATCTTTCCGTGTATTCCCTGGTTCGTGTCTCCCCTGCCGGTTCTTCTGCCGCTCATGGTCACCTCTCTTCCAGTGGTTTGTTAGGTGTTCCGGAGTTGTGCACTAAGGCTGTCAAAGGTACCCTGGAAGTTCTCTTATTTGATGTTGCCTGCAATACTTTGTCTCGTTGTGCATTCAGACCCTGTGGGTATGAAATGGGAGGTGCGTGGGCCAGGGCGCTGTGTCACCAGGATTCGCGTGTGCTGCTTAGCGTCTGAGTTGGGAGGCTGTGCATGTCTGTATGTACTTCTGAGCCTTAACTGGCTTTATTAAGGAGAACATGCTCATGTTTCTTAGAATCCTTTTTTTTTTTCATTTTGCAAAGCTGTGTCCATTTTGCAAAGCTTTATCCATTTTACAAAACTGATCATTTACAAGTGCCATCTGCCATCCACATCCCCAGGTTCTGCATCTGTGGACTTGGCCAACCGTGGACTGAGTACTGTGTTTAAGATCTGTGGTTGGTTGGACCCATGCTCACAGAATATGCAGATCTGGGGGGCCAGCTGGACCATGCTCTTGTGTGTAAGCATCCACAGGTTTCAGTATCCACAGTGGGTCCTGAAGCCAATCTTGCATGGATACCAAGGGACAGATGTTGTTCAGAGTCGCACTCTCAGTGTAAAGGGTGACTGTAACAGTGAGCAGTTGAAGTGAATCCACCGTTAAGACTCCGTTGAACTCTGTTGAATACTAGCCCCTCTGATTTGATGTGGGGAAACCAAGTTCATTTACATGCAAGAAACCAAGTTCATTTACATGGCTCCAGTTTGTAGAGAGCCACGGTTTTGAGAATCAGAGGTCTGGTTTGCAGTGCCGGCTGGAAGACGTCGTCTGTGCTTCCCCTGACACCTTTGCCAGGCTAAGTAGGTCGACGGGGATGCGTGTCATTTCTCTCTCTGCTGTATTCAGCCCCTTCGGTGGCTGTGTATCTGAATTGAATTCCAGGTCACCCATCCCTGACTGTGCTTCAGTGACATTGAGTTTCGACTCTGTTAGTTTCGAGTTCTCTGACCTGGTGGGGAGGTTAGACAAGAGGCTATTTGCTTGTTGTGGCTTAGCTAGGGGTTGGCTAGAGAGCTGGGCGGTGGGGCTGGGAGAGTTGCCTCTGAGCCCAGGCTGTACCATGTATTGCTGAATGCCTTGGACAGTTCCTGGTTCTGAGGTGGGGTTCGGAGTTGTGCACTAAGGCTGTCAAAGGTACCCTGGAAGTTCTCTTATTTGATGTTGCCTGCAATACTTTGTCTCGTTGTGCATTCAGACCCTGTGGGTATGAAATGGGAGGTGCGTGGGCCAGGCGCTGTGTCACCAGGATTCGTGTGCTGCTTAGCGTCTGAGTTGGGAGGCTGTGCATGTCTGTATGTACTTCTGAGCCTTAACTGGCTTTATTAAGGAGAACATGCTCATGTTTCTTAGAATCCTTTTTTTTTTTCATTTTGCAAAGCTGTGTCCATTTTGCAAAGCTTTATCCATTTTACAAAACTGATCATTTACAAGTGCCATCTGCCATCCACATCCCCAGGTTCTGCATCTGTGGACTTGGCCAACCGTGGACTGAGTACTGTGTTTAAGATCTGTGGTTGGTTGGACCCATGCTCACAGAATATGCAGATCTGGGGGGCCAGCTGGACCATGCTCTTGTGTGTAAGCATCCACAGGTTTCAGTATCCACAGTGGGTCCTGAAGCCAATCTTGCATGGATACCAAGGGACAGATGTTGTTCAGAGTCGCACTCTCAGTGTAAAGGGTGACTGTAACAGTGAGCAGTTGAAGTGAATCCACCGTTAAGACTCCGTTGAACTCTGTTGAATACTAGCCCCTCTGATTTGATGTGGGGAAACCAAGTTCATTTACATGCAAGAAACCAAGTTCATTTACATGGCTCCAGTTTGTAGAGAGCCACGGTTTTGAGAATCAGAGGTCTGGTTTGCAGTGCCGGCTGGAAGACGTCGTCTGTGCTTCCCCTGACACCTTTGCCAGGCTAAGTAGGTCGACGGGGATGCGTGTCATTTCTCTCTCTGCTGTATTCAGCCCCTTCGGTGGCTGTGTATCTGAATTGAATTCCAGGTCACCCATCCCTGACTGTGCTTCAGTGACATTGAGTTTCGACTCTGTTAGTTTCGAGTTCTCTGACCTGGTGGGGAGGTTAGACAAGAGGCTATTTGCTTGTTGTGGCTTAGCTAGGGGTTGGCTAGAGAGCTGGGCGGTGGGGCTGGGAGAGTTGCCTCTGAGCCCAGGCTGTACCATGTATTGCTGAATGCCTTGGACAGTGAAATGACCATTAGGCCTTCTGGGCCCCTTCTTGCCAACTGCTGTTTAGGTCTGTGGGCCTTTTTAACTTTCCAGCGCTGTCCAGGGCTAATTTCGGATTTGGAGACTGGTATCCCAAGCTGGTGTTATATACACATGCCCTGGTGTGATGGAGTCCAGGACCTAAAATTTCCTTATGAAATTGTTTCCTTGTGTGTGAGTCCGATCAGGGGGTCCCGGTGACCTGGCTTGGATCTCCTGTCTGTCTTTTAGAGATGTTACTTGAGTGGAAGTAACCCCTCTGTTTGTCTCCTTGTCTTTTTCTGCTTCCTTTTTTTTTTTATTAAACATTTATTTTGTTTATTTATCTTTTTAGGGGGTGAGGTGGGGAGGGAGGGGGACGGGCGAGCCACTTCTATTGGTCTTTCATTTCTCTATTTTCATCTATCTTTGTTCTCTTGGCTTCTGTGGGCCTTCCATCCTGGTGGCCTCTGTCGTCGCAGAGCACTGGCTCTGGGCGCATGCGCCCTAGAGCTCCAGCTCGGTAATTGGACACATTGGTCCAGCCGCTCTGTGGCACGTGGGATCTTCCCAGGCCAGGGATCGAACTGGCGCCCCTTGCACTGCAAGGCGGTGTCCTTACCCACTGGACCACCAGGGGAAGCCCTTTTTCTGCTTCTTAAGTGATGTGTTTCCATCTCATGCCTGTCTTGGTACTCTCAAGCTCCAGCGATCCCAGAGGACCAATGAGGAAGTTGTAGGATGTACATGTTCAATCCTTTGTTGATAACAAGAGTTTATGGTCCTTTGTTTATAACGAAGGTTCAGCACAGCAGAGACCTTGGATGTCCATTCAGCTCGTCTGTTACCCTTTGCGTAGTTCTCTGACCTGTTTTCCCCGGTGGCTGTGTATCTGAATTGAATTCCAGGTCACCCATCCCTGACTGTGCTTCAGTGACATTGAGTTTCGACTCTGTTAGTTTCGAGTTCTCTGACCTGGTGGGAGGTTAGACAAGAGGCTATTTGCTTGTTGTGGCTTAGCTAGGGTTGGCTAGAGAGCTGGGCGGTGGGGCTGGGAGAGTTGCCTCTGAGCCCAGGCTGTACCATGTATTGCTGAATGCCTTGGACAGTGAAATGACCATTAGGCCTTCTGGGCCCCTTCTTGCCAACTGCTGTTTAGGTCTGTGGGCCTTTTTAACTTTCCAGCGCTGTCCAGGGCTAATTTCGGATTTGGAGACTGGTATCCCAAGCTGGTGTTATATACACATGCCCTGGTGTGATGGAGTCCAGGACCTAAAATTTCCTTATGAAATTGTTTCCTTGTGTGTGAGTCCGATCAGGGGGTCCCGGTGACCTGGCTTGGATCTCCTGTCTGTCTTTTAGAGATGTTACTTGAGTGGAAGTAACCCCTCTGTTTGTCTCCTTGTCTTTTTCTGCTTCCTTTTTTTTTTTATTAAACATTTATTTTGTTTATTTATCTTTTTAGGGGGTGAGGTGGGGAGGGAGGGGGACGGGCGAGCCACTTCTATTGGTCTTTCATTTCTCTATTTTCATCTATCTTTGTTCTCTTGGCTTCTGTGGGCCTTCCATCCTGGTGGCCTCTGTCGTCGCAGAGCACTGGCTCTGGGCGCATGCGCCCTAGAGCTCCAGCTCGGTAATTGGACACATTGGTCCAGCCGCTCTGTGGCACGTGGGATCTTCCCAGGCCAGGGATCGAACTGGCGCCCCTTGCACTGCAAGGCGGTGTCCTTACCCACTGGACCACCAGGGGAAGCCCTTTTTCTGCTTCTTAAGTGATGTGTTTCCATCTCATGCCTGTCTTGGTACTCTCAAGCTCCAGCGATCCCAGAGGACCAATGAGGAAGTTGTAGGATGTACATGTTCAATCCTTTGTTGATAACAAGAGTTTATGGTCCTTTGTTTATAACTAGAAGGTTCAGCACAGCAGAGACCTTGGATGTCCATTCTGGGATGAACAGGCACGATTTCCCGGGGAGCCATGTGAGGGAATTGTCTGGCTAATGGAGGCTGAGAACAACGGTTCAGAGCTTTCCCCTTTCTCTTTGCATGTGCAGCACGTTTTATGAAGACTGGGCTTTTGTCATGGATGAAGAAAGGTCTAGCATGCTTCCCACCATGGCGGCTGGTAAGCTTGGCTGGGGCCAGGGTGGGGTGGGGGACCTATGAAACTTGGTGAGCACAGGCACTGCCTGGGAGTGAACACACAACTCCAGGGGATGCTGTGGTCTCCCTGTCCCTCGCTGAATGAATAAGCTACTTGCTACGGTCCTTCCTTTAGTGATGATGAATGTTGAGTCCATTTATCTGGGAAAGCATGGGGTTGAGGGGTTTTGACTATAGCTCAGCTGGTAAAGAATCCACCTGCAATGCAAGAGACTTGGGTTTGATCCCTGGGTCGGGAAGATCTCATGGAGGAGGAAATGGCAACCCACTCCGGTATTCTTGCCTGGAGGACCCCATGGGCAGAGGAGCCTGGTGGGCTACAGTCCATGGGGTCACAAAGAATCAGACCTGAATGAGTGACTTTGACTTTGCAAGTGTGATATAAAGATCCAGGGAACTGGGAAGAGATCTGTCTTGGAGCCTGGCTCTCCCTGCCTTGAGCAGGTGGCCTGGGGGCAGACCCTGTGAGCTGTTTTACCATTACTTTCTGCTTCTGGTAGGTGGGCATCCTGCTGGCACCATAGGTACTTTGATGGGGCTGTGAGAGAGTCACCTGATTTGTCGCTGGTGAAAGCCCTGCATTGATGCTAGCTGATGAATTGATAAATTGTTTAACATTTGACTCTCATAGGGCGAAGACAACAGAAATGGGTACCTTGTTTCTTTCTTCTAAATCCTTGGTTACCTTCCCTTTCTCTCTTTCCTGAAAGTTTACACTGAGTCCTACCTCTTGAGTTACATTAGGCTTGTCCGTTGATGAGGAAAAATCAGAAGACAGTAATGTCCTTTATGGACTTTAGGAGCCCAGTCCACGTTTTTGCCTTAAGGTATAATGGTAATGATGAAAAGTGAAAGTTTTAGTTGCTCAGTTGTGTCTGACTCTTTGCAGCCCCATGGACTGTAGCCCTTCAGATTCCTCAGTCCATGAGATTCTCCAGGCAAGAACACTAGAGGGGGTAACCATTTCCTTCTCCAGGGGATCTGCCTGAGCTGGGAATTGAACTCAGATCTCCTGCATTGCAGGAAGATTCTTTACTGTCTGAGCCAACTGGGAATCCCAAATGGTAATGATATTGGCACACTTTTTTTTTTTTTCCATTGGAAAAATGTTGCTTTACAATGTTGTATTGGTTTCTGCCATACAATAACATTTATCAGTCATAATTACATATATATGTGTGTATATATGTGACTATATATATTTCCTCCCTCTTGAACCTCCTGTTCCCCACCCCACAACCCACCCTTCTAAGTCTTCACAGAGCATCAGGCTGGTCTCCCTGTGTGATAGAGCAGTTTCCTGCTAGTTACCGCTTTTACACGATCGTGTGTATGTGTCATTGGTGTACATTTTTGATTGCTTCCCAAGCTGTTTTGGTGCTTGATGATCTTTAATATTCTGTCAGAGATGCTGTTGTGCCTCATTTATAGATAAAGAAACAAAAGCTGAGAGAGGTCACGAATGACTTGACCAAGGTGTCAGGGCTAGTGAGTGGCTATGCTGGGACTCAGGCAGCCTGATCCCCGAATTTGCACCTTTCCCTCCCCGTGATTGGCTTCTTATTTGTTTTTGGCTTCCTGGTAGCTCAGACAGTAAAGAATCTGCCTGCAGTTCAGGAGACCTGGGTTCCATTCCTGGATTGGGAAGAGCCCCTGGAGGAGGTTATGGCAACCCACTTCAGTATTCTTGTCTGCAGAAGCCCTTGGACAGAGGAACCTGACAGGCTGCAGTCCTTGGGGTCTCAAAGAGTTGGACATGACTGAGTGACTTACTTTTCTGACAGATAGGGAGAAGATTTGGAAAGACTCAGCCCCAATGATAGTGGTGTCTCCTGACCCCAGTTTAATGGGAGTTTTCTTTTCTTTTGTTGGTCACCATTTGAGATGAGTGTGTACCCTCATGTGTTCCTCTAACAACTGTAGCTTGTTTATCGTGTTGGAGGTGTGACTGCTGAACAGCAGACACACCAGACTTTTCCCTTCTTGGGGGGCAGGTCTGAACTCCATTCTCTTCGCGATCAACATAGACAACAAGGACCTAAACGGACAGAGCAAGTTTGTTCCCACTGTCTCGGACCTCTTGAAAGAATCCACGCAGAATGTGACCTCCTTGCTGAAGGAATCCACGCAAGGAGTGAGCAGCCTTTTCAGGGAAATCACGGCGTCCTCGGCCGTTTCCATCCTCAGCAGGACTGAGCAGGAGACTGACCCCCTGCCCGTTGTGTCCAAGCACGTTGGTGCCGGTGAGTGATGATGGGGGAGGACAGAGGGATTGGATGGGGATGGCAGATGGCGGCCGGTGGGGCTGCACCTTGTCATCTGAAAGCACCAAGGGGAGTGAAATCTGATGCACTGCTATTTTCAGTTCACGTTGGTGTTTATCTTTCTTACTCTTACTCACTTGGAAAGGGCTCTGAAAGCCTTTCTGAGACATGAAGATGACAGTGTAGCCAAGTCAGCAGCTCAGAGCAAACTGAAAGCGAGGGTGTGATAGTCACATGAAACCAGAGGGAGTTGCCATTCATTCCTTTATCCCTTCATCCATCCGGTCATTTAATTATCCTTTTGATAAGGGGGAGGAAAGCCGAGCTCAGGGCGCACTGGGGAATGTTGACTGTTCTAAGGGTGACATTTAAGTGGAGGCTTGGGGAAGGGAGGAGTTGGTTGGCTTTGACTCTAGGCTCTGATGGGGACAGAGAAAGGTGGATTCAGTTCTGATTAATATTGGAAGAAGTTTATAGTGCCCCTTACACCTTTTGGGTTATTCAGAATGTTACAATAGCAAAATTGGAAATTTGGGATATAAAGGCTGAACCCTGGTATCAAATGCCTTAAATAAGGCAGCAACTGTGGTCATCCCTATAGAATTATTAGTGATGGTGAAGACTCAGAATTACATGGAATCTTTGGTGCACACTGGCTTTATCTGTCTTGCCTTCTTTCTTTATTTTTAATTTTGGCCTCTTTTTATTGATTTTTTATTTATTTGTTTTCATCCCTCTTTATTCTTCGGCCTATGTGGGTCTCTCATTGCAGTGACGTCTCTCATTGCAGAGCACCGGCTCTGGGTGCATGTGCTCCAGGGCGCTGGCTCGTAATTGGACACACTGGTCCAGCTGCTCTGTGGCACATGGGATCTTCCCAGGCCAGGGATTGAACAGTGCCCCTTGCAATGTAAGGCGGACTCTTTACCCACTGGGCCACCAGGGGAGCACCCCTCCCCCTACCCCCTTTTTTTTTTGTTATTGGAAAAGACTCTGATGCTGGGAACTTTTTTTAAAAAACTACTAAAAATTTTTTTGGAGGCATGCCGTGGGCTATGTGGGATCTTAGTTCTCTGACCAGTAATCAAACCTGTGTTGCCTGCATTGGAAGTTCAGAGTCTTAACCACTGGACCATCAGGAGGTCCTACCCTCTCCTTCTTGAGCCAAGACTGAAGCAAATGAATCGACTGTGGGTAACTTTGTGTACCAGAGATGCTGGATTTTGTATATCCAAAAGAATATCTTTTCCATCCATTTTGGGAGCCCTGCTTTTGATGTTGTCTCTGAGTTGTGACACACTGGTGAAGCATTACCACGTCAGAGCTTGGTAGAGAGATTTGATTTTTGAGAAATCAGCTCCATGGTGCCTCATACCCAAGGCTGATGATTGAAATGGGTGAACAAATAGGCTTATCTAAGTGTAGAGACACCAAGGCAGTCTTGACTTCTGTGTCAGTTAGTCTTTGCCATGTAACAAACAGCTCCACAATGCAGTGGCTTAAAAAAAAAAATGTAGTGGCTTAAAATAGAACAGCCTCAGTTTACTCTTCTCTTATGATTCTGTGGGCTGGTGGGCTGGTTCTTCTGCTGTTTTCACCTGGGCTTCCTCATGGGGCTGCCTTCTGCTGGTGACTGAGCTGGAAGGTACAAGATGGCCCCTCCAAGGCACCTGGAGTTGGTGCTAACTCGTGACTGGGGCATCTCAGTTCCCCTGCATGGCCTCTTGTCCTCCATGAAGCTGGACTGGCTTCTTCTGTGGTAGTTTCAGGGCAGAATTCCACAAGCGTTAACACCTGGGCTTTGGAGCTCACACACTGCTGTTTCTGCCACATTCTGTTCTTGAAAGAAGAGCACTGAGCCGGCCTAGATTCAGGAGGGTGGAGAAATAGACACCTCCCAGGATGGCAATGGTCCCTCTGAAAAGGGGGCGTCCTGCCGGGTTGGGAGGAACCGTGGCTGTTAAACAATTGATTACAATCCCCGAACTGATTTTCTTGGTCTCATCTCCCAGCTGTGAGGGTGTTTTCCAAAGTGAAAGAGTGAAAATCATTTCAATAGTGATTCATCCTTTGAATCAAAGTGCCTGGCAAGGCTGTTTAGAAGGAATGATCATAATGTGTGTCCTGTGACATTTCAAACCGGAAGTAGTGGCCCACATCCGTTTTGCTCAGTTTCCTATAGACAGATGTATATTTTTTTCCCCAGGGATTAAAAAAGATCTGAATTTATCTTTGATTTATTTGTTAGTGGAATAGTAGAGATTCCGTAGCCAAACAGGGTGGCTTGATCATTGTTTTATCTCACCTGCTTTTTCTTATCTTCTGTCTTTTGCCAGATGCCAAGTGTAAAAGGGAGCGGAAGAAGAAAAAGAAGGTGACCAATATCATCTCGTTTGATGATGAGGAAGGCGAGCAGAGTTCTGGGGATGTTTTCAGGAAGATCCCTGGGGCTTTGATTTTGAGAAATCAGCTCCATGGTGCCTCATACCCAAGGCTGATGATTGAAATGGGTGAACAAATAGGCTTATCTAAGTGTAGAGACACCAAGGCAGTCTTGACTTCTGTGTCAGTTAGTCTTTGCCATGTAACAAACAGCTCCACAATGCAGTGGCTTAAAAAAAAAAATGTAGTGGCTTAAAATAGAACAGCCTCAGTTTACTCTTCTCTTATGATTCTGTGGGCTGGTGGGCTGGTTCTTCTGCTGTTTTCACCTGGGCTTCCTCATGGGGCTGCCTTCTGCTGGTGACTGAGCTGGAAGGTACAAGATGGCCCCTCCAAGGCACCTGGAGTTGGTGCTAACTCGTGACTGGGGCATCTCAGTTCCCCTGCATGGCCTCTTGTCCTCCATGAAGCTGGACTGGCTTCTTCTGTGGTAGTTTCAGGGCAGAATTCCACAAGCGTTAACACCTGGGCTTTGGAGCTCACACACTGCTGTTTCTGCCACATTCTGTTCTTGAAAGAAGAGCACTGAGCCGGCCTAGATTCAGGAGGGTGGAGAAATAGACACCTCCCAGGATGGCAATGGTCCCTCTGAAAAGGGGGCGTCCTGCCGGGTTGGGAGGAACCGTGGCTGTTAAACAATTGATTACAATCCCCGAACTGATTTTCTTGGTCTCATCTCCCAGCTGTGAGGGTGTTTTCCAAAGTGAAAGAGTGAAAATCATTTCAATAGTGATTCATCCTTTGAATCAAAGTGCCTGGCAAGGCTGTTTAGAAGGAATGATCATAATGTGTGTCCTGTGACATTTCAAACCGGAAGTAGTGGCCCACATCCGTTTTGCTCAGTTTCCTATAGACAGATGTATATTTTTTTCCCCAGGGATTAAAAAAGATCTGAATTTATCTTTGATTTATTTGTTAGTGGAATAGTAGAGATTCCGTAGCCAAACAGGGTGGCTTGATCATTGTTTTATCTCACCTGCTTTTTCTTATCTTCTGTCTTTTGCCAGATGCCAAGTGTAAAAGGGAGCGGAAGAAGAAAAAGAAGGTGACCAATATCATCTCGTTTGATGATGAGGAAGACGAGCAGAGTTCTGGGGATGTTTTCAGGAAGATCCCTGGGGCTGGGGAGAGCTCGGAGGAGAACTCTGACCGTTCCTCGATCAATATCATGTCGGCCTTTGAAAGCCCCTTTGGTCCAAATTCCAATGGAAGTCAGAGCAGCAACTCTTGGAAGATCGATTCACTGTCTCTGAATGGGGAGTTTGGGTACCCGAAGCTAGATGTGAAAAGTATCGATGATGAAGACGTCGATAATGAGGAGGATGCCTATGGGACAGGAAGGAAGCCCCCAGGCCACACGGAGTCGCCGGAGAAGTAAGTTCTGGCAGAGCTTCTGAGAAAGGGTGGTCCGAGATGTCCCTGATGGTCCGAGTGGTTAAGACTTCACCTTCTAGTGCCGGGGGTACAGGTTCAATCCCTGCTCGGGGACCTAAGATCCCACATTCCTTGAGGCCCAAAAACGAAAACATAGAACAGAAGCAATATTGTTACAAATTCAATAGAGACTTTAAAATGGTTCACATCAAAAAAAAGAAAAAAAAGACTTAAAAAGGGTGGGACGTGAACTGCTGGCTCTTTCTGCAGTATTGGATGAAGTTAACAGGTTTTCCATTTGTTTGGGGCATCATTTCTTATTCAGATCTTGATTTCAGAGGAAGGTGTGTAAACTTGCTCTACTGAGAACTAAGTGGAGGGAACATATATACTGTTTAAAGGTACTTATAGGAATGTTGGAGAAGGAAACGGCAACCCACTCCAGTATTCTTGCCTGGAAAATTCCATAGACAGAGGAGCCTGGTGGGCTACAGTCTATAGGGTCCCAAAGAGTCAGCCACGAATGAGTGACTGAGCACTTTGTAATGTTGGTATGAAGACGTATGACCTGAAATTCTTGCTTTGTGTTTATGTCTTTCAGTTTGTTGCTTGGATTTTGCTCACATCTCTTAATTGCCCCTGGCCTGGGAAGCTCAGGACAGAGGGAGGGTATTCTAGAGAACAGCCCCGGGCTGGTAGTTTCTGAGTTGATCCACAGGGATGTGAATGGTAGTCATTAGCCGGTGCTCTCCACCTCAACAGTGGAGCTAGTGGAGCTGCGGTTAAGGTGGTCAGTTGTACCTGCAGGAGGGGCTCTGTGTAAGTGAAGGCGTAAAGCAGAAAAGCCCAGTTAGGAGCTTGGACCTTAGAAGCAGGATGACCTGGGCTCTCACTGACTAGTCCTGTGGCTCAGTTTAGACTAGGATGGATAAGTTTCTTCACCTCCCAGAGCCTCAGGCCTCACCGGAGACCTGGGAGGAAAAAAGCACCTGCTTTGCCGAGTTGTCGTCCCGTTAATGGGCCGCCGTATGAGGTGCCTTGGGCAGGGGTGCTGGCACATCGAGAAGGACCACACGGGCAGCGCTGGCTACTGTTACACTGTAACCCTTGTAACCATTCCTGTCCTTGCTCGTACTCTTTTTTTTCAAATTAATTAATTTAATTAACTATTGACTACATGGGTCTTCATTTGCTGTGCAGGTTTTTCTCTAGTTGTGAAGAGTGGAGGCTCCTCTCCAGTTGCGGTGCGTGGGTTTCTGATTGTGGTGTCTTGTTGAGAAGCATGGGCCGTAGCGAGTGGGCACAATAGCTGTGGCACATGGGCATAGCTCCTTGTGACCTGTGGAATCTTCCTGGACCAGTAATTGAACCTGTGTCTTGTAGGTTGGCAGGCGGATTCTTGACCACTAGACCGCTAGGGAAGTGATAGGTGATAGATGATGGTAGGTTACCATGAACGGTGTTGGATTCTTAATTGCCAATGGAGAAGAATTCACATTGGGATCAAAAGACTCGGCAATGGTCACTCAGAGCTTCGTGCAGTGAAAAGTTTATTAAAGTAAGAAAGGATAGGGAGAAGCTTCCAGCATAGACACTGGAAGGGGGATAGAAGAGTATCCCCCTTTGCCAGTTGAAGCAGGACAATTTGTATCTTCCAGTCAGTTACCAAAACAATAAATCAAAAGAATATCTTAAGCTTGTAAAGGCCCTCTAGGCCCACACCCCCAACATTAACATGAGGTTAGCTAGGACAGTCTCCAGGCCTCAGGGCTAGGTGAGACATTCTAATGTAAACACCCAGATTAACATAAGACTAGAAGCTTTCAGTTTCAACTTTGAAGATCTTTGCCTTGATTTCTCCTTGTCCTTCCTCTTCTCCTCCTTGACCTCGGAACCAGCTGGCCTCCTTGCCAAATCTGCCTATGTACCCCTTTCAGAAGTCCCTAATTTTTAAATTTTGCTTTTGTATACCTAAGTGAATCTTGAAGTGAAGTGAAAGTTGCTCAGTCATGTCTGACTCTTTGTGATCCTGTGGACTGCAGCTACAAAGCTCCTCTGTCCATGGGATTCTCCAGAAAAGAATGCTGGAGTGAGTAGCCATTCCCTACTCCAGGGATCTTCGCAGCTCAGTGCAAGTGAAAGTTTGCTCAGAGTTGAGTGCTGACTGTCGGGCAACCCTGGCTACTGTTACACTGTAACCCTTGTAACCATTCCTGTCCTTGCTCGTACTCTTTTTTTTCAAATTAATTAATTTAATTAACTATTGACTACATGGGTCTTCATTTGCTGTGCAGGTTTTTCTCTAGTTGTGAAGAGTGGAGGCTCCTCTCCAGTTGCGGTGCGTGGGTTTCTGATTGTGGTGTCTTGTTGAGAAGCATGGGCCGTAGCGAGTGGGCACAATAGCTGTGGCACATGGGCATAGCTCCTTGTGACCTGTGGAATCTTCCTGGACCAGTAATTGAACCTGTGTCTTGTAGGTTGGCAGGCGGATTCTTGACCACTAGACCGCTAGGGAAGTGATAGGTGATAGATGATGGTAGGTTACCATGAACGGTGTTGGATTCTTAATTGCCAATGGAGAAGAATTCACATTGGGATCAAAAGACTCGGCAATGGTCACTCAGAGCTTCGTGCAGTGAAAAGTTTATTAAAGTAAGAAAGGATAGGGAGAAGCTTCCAGCATAGACACTGGAAGGGGGATAGAAGAGTATCCCCCTTTGCCAGTTGAAGCAGGACAATTTGTATCTTCCAGTCAGTTACCAAAACAATAAATCAAAAGAATATCTTAAGCTTGTAAAGGCCCTCTAGGCCCACACCCCCAACATTAACATGAGGTTAGCTAGGACAGTCTCCAGGCCTCAGGGCTAGGTGAGACATTCTAATGTAAACACCCAGATTAACATAAGACTAGAAGCTTTCAGTTTCAACTTTGAAGATCTTTGCCTTGATTTCTCCTTGTCCTTCCTCTTCTCCTCCTTGACCTCGGAACCAGCTGGCCTCCTTGCCAAATCTGCCTATGTACCCCTTTCAGAAGTCCCTAATTTTTAAATTTTGCTTTTGTATACCTAAGTGAATCTTGAAGTGAAGTGAAAGTTGCTCAGTCATGTCTGACTCTTTGTGATCCTGTGGACTGCAGCTACAAAGCTCCTCTGTCCATGGGATTCTCCAGAAAAGAATGCTGGAGTGAGTAGCCATTCCCTTCTCCAGGGGATCTTCGCAGCTCAGCAATGGAGGTCTAGGTCTCCAGCATTGCAGAGAGATTCTTTACTGTCTGAGCCACCAGGGAGGTATAATGTCACCAAATAATTTATTTGAAATCAGAATTAAAAGCACATTTGACAGCTATGAAATGTTTATGTGTTACTCCTGATTAGTTGTACAACTCATCTAGGATGAATAACCGTATCAGTTTTACATGATTTTTTCAGGACTGTGGTTTTCTGACAACTCCAAATTTGGGGTCTTCAAATGGGAAGTTAGGGAGCGTATTCACGTCTGCTTTACCATACACTTGATTAAGCTTAGCAAGCTCTCTGTCCCAGTCTTGCTGATCCTCCAGGCCAGCGTCAGCAGGCCCTCCAGATGCCGGTTGCTTAGTTCTGTGTTCTCTAATCTTATCCACAAAGAGTTTCTGGACAGAATCAAGTTCCTTATGAAACATCACTGCTGTACCTCCGGAGTTCCTCCCCAGAGAGACTGAGAGTGCAGACTGAATGACACGGGACAACCTGGGGTCTCTGAGGACGCCTGGTGGCCGTGTGACACGCACTCAGGGCCAAGCTGCCAGAGCCTCCGCTGCTGCCGATGCCATCGTGTTCTCCCTGCTCTTACTCTTAATGCCGAGTCAGCCAGAGACCTCTTGCCCTGAGCTCCTGAGCGTGCGGTGCCACCGACTCAGAGCCGTCTTCACAACGAGCCCCTGAGCATGTACAGGGAGCGCACTGAGACTGCACTGGGCGACGGAGAGGCAGAGTGCGCCTCCAGTCCTCACCTTGGCGTCTCCATAGCTCGAGGCAATGTTTTTTTTCTTTCTCATGCTTGTTTTTACCTTTGATTTTCATCCTCATCCTCATTCCCATGGGTGTCCACAGTCGTGGCATCGCCTCCCTGATCGTCCAGGAGAGGCCAGTTGCTGCAGGCTGCAGGTGCACTGTGTCCTCATACTGAGAGCGGCCTGGGGGCTTTGTGGGTGTCACCCCATTGACAGATGGAAGACCCACATTCTTCAACGCGGAGAGTTAAGATTTGTCAAGGCAAAGGGCAAAACCAGGGCTAAGGTTAGGTTGTGCTGGGCTCCAAAGCTTATAGGCACTGTCAGCTGTTTTCCATGTTTCTACATAACCATGAATCTCACGTGATGGGCTGCAGTTTGGTCAGATTAATATCTCGTGATATGCTGAAGGTTCCCCTGTTGTTGTGTATTTAGGTTGTTGGCATTTTTTTAGTTTTTGTTTTTTGCTCTCAGCTGTTCGGAAAGGAATGTTTTCATGCTTGAGACTTTTTCCTCCCCTTGACATAGGTTAGGGAAGTCCCCCCATGGCATTGTTCTTGTTCACTGGGTATGAATGCCTTGATACCTGTATCCAGTCTTGTGAGCCATTCCGTTAAGGTTTCCAGAGAAACAGAATCAACAGTGTGTGTTTCTGTCCATGTATGTGTGTATTTATCTAGTCAGTTCGGTTGCTCAGTTGTGTCTGACTCTGCGACACCACAGGCTGGAGCACACCAGGCTTCCCTGTCCTTCGCCATCTTCCGGAACTTGCTCAAACTCATGTGCATTGAGTCGGTGATGCCATCCAACCATCTCATCCTCTGTCACCCTCCTCTTCCTCCTGCCCTCAATCTTTCTCCAAATAGGGTCTTTTCAGTGAATTGTCTCTTCTCATCAGATGGCCAAAGTATTGGAGCTTTAGCTTCAGCGTTAGTCCTTCCAATGAACATTCAGGGCTGATGTCCTTTGGGACTGACTGGTTTGATCTCCTTGCTGTCCAGGGGACTCTCAAGAGTCTTCTCCAACACTACAGTTTGAAGGCATCAACTTATCTAGAGATTTACTTTAAAAATTGGCTCTTGTGATTGTGGAATTTAGTAAGTCCAGAATCTGCAAGGTAGGCCTGCAAACCAGAGGCCGAGGGAAGGACTGCAGTTTGAACTGAAGACAATTGGTTGGCAGATTTTCTTTTTCTTTGGGAAAGCCTTCATCTTTTGCTATGAAGGCCTTCCCTGGGTGTCATCGTCCCCAGGAGGCCAGTTGCTGCAGGCTGCAGGTGCACTGTGTCCTCATACTGAGAGCGGCCTGGGGGCTTTGTGGGTGTCACCCCATTGACAGATGGAAGACCCACATTCTTCAACGCGGAGAGTTAAGATTTGTCAAGGCAAAGGGCAAAACCAGGGCTAAGGTTAGGTTGTGCTGGGCTCCAAAGCTTATAGGCACTGTCAGCTGTTTTCCATGTTTCTACATAACCATGAATCTCACGTGATGGGCTGCAGTTTGGTCAGATTAATATCTCGTGATATGCTGAAGGTTCCCCTGTTGTTGTGTATTTAGGTTGTTGGCATTTTTTTAGTTTTTGTTTTTTGCTCTCAGCTGTTCGGAAAGGAATGTTTTCATGCTTGAGACTTTTTCCTCCCCTTGACATAGGTTAGGGAAGTCCCCCCATGGCATTGTTCTTGTTCACTGGGTATGAATGCCTTGATACCTGTATCCAGTCTTGTGAGCCATTCCGTTAAGGTTTCCAGAGAAACAGAATCAACAGTGTGTGTTTCTGTCCATGTATGTGTGTATTTATCTAGTCAGTTCGGTTGCTCAGTTGTGTCTGACTCTGCGACACCACAGGCTGGAGCACACCAGGCTTCCCTGTCCTTCGCCATCTTCCGGAACTTGCTCAAACTCATGTGCATTGAGTCGGTGATGCCATCCAACCATCTCATCCTCTGTCACCCTCCTCTTCCTCCTGCCCTCAATCTTTCTCCAAATAGGGTCTTTTCAGTGAATTGTCTCTTCTCATCAGATGGCCAAAGTATTGGAGCTTTAGCTTCAGCGTTAGTCCTTCCAATGAACATTCAGGGCTGATGTCCTTTGGGACTGACTGGTTTGATCTCCTTGCTGTCCAGGGGACTCTCAAGAGTCTTCTCCAACACTACAGTTTGAAGGCATCAACTTATCTAGAGAGATTTACTTTAAAAATTGGCTCTTGTGATTGTGGAATTTAGTAAGTCCAGAATCTGCAAGGTAGGCCTGCAAACCAGAGGCCGAGGGAAGGACTGCAGTTTGAACTGAAGACAATTGGTTGGCAGATTTTCTTTTTCTTTGGGGAAAGCCTTCATCTTTTGCTATGAAGGCCTTCACCTGATTAGATGAGGCCCACCTGGATTATGGAGGGTGATCTGATTTTCCTCGAACTCTCCTGAGTTACATTTTAATCTAATCTAATCTAATGCCGTCACAGAAACATCAAGAACAATGTTTGATCAAATACCTGGGTCCTGTGGCCTAGCAAGTTGACATCACACTTACCTACAGTTTTTCCCCTGGGCCTTTTAGGAAATCCTCTTTGCATTCTGTCTCTCTGTAGGTGAGTGCAACTCCACTAAGTGGTTTTTTTTTGGCCTCAAACTCCCTGGACCAGTGCCCTTGAGGGGAGGCCAGCTTGGAGCCAGGGCAGCTGCCAGCATTGTGATGTGTGAGTCACACAACAGTGCAGGCGGACCTCTGCAGGCTCAGGCCCTTTGGGGCCACGGCCTCCTGTGGACTGTGGACAGCTGCTGTCTGGCATGAAGGGGGATCTTGAGCAAACATCCTGCAGAACGTCTTGGGGAAGGAGCAGTGATGAGATGGCCTACTGAGTAATGATATGATTTGGTTTCTAAGCTCCATACATGTGAGGGGCCTAGGAGCTTGGAGGTGCCAGGACTGTCAAAGTTTAACAGTGCAGCCAGGCTTGTGGGGGAGAAAGGGGCCAGGCCAGGAGAAGCACCCGCTGGGTTGCATGATCCCTGGCATAGTCAGATGCTCCGAGGGTCTTTTATTAATAAGAGGCGCTATTGGCCCCCAGTTGGGTTCAGACCTCCACTTGCTGGCAATTAAACCCCCTCTTTACTGACTGAGGAAAAACCTTGTCCCTCCTGACCTCAGTATTTTTAAGGGGGCTCTTCTCATCAGATGGCCAAAGTATTGGAGCTTTCTCCAATGAACATTCAGGGCTGATGTCCTTTGGGACTGACTGGTTTGATCTCCTTGCTGTCCAGGGACTCTCAAGAGTCTTCTCCAACACTACAGTTTGAAGGCATCAACTTATCTAGAGATTTACTTTAAAAATTGGCTCTTGTGATTGTGGAATTTAGTAAGTCCAGAATCTGCAAGGTAGGCCTGCAAACCAGAGGCCGAGGGAAGGACTGCAGTTTGAACTGAAGACAATTGGTTGGCAGATTTTCTTTTTCTTTGGGGAAAGCCTTCATCTTTTGCTATGAAGGCCTTCACCTGATTAGATGAGGCCCACCTGGATTATGGAGGGTGATCTGATTTTCCTCGAACTCTCCTGAGTTACATTTTAATCTAATCTAATCTAATGCCGTCACAGAAACATCAAGAACAATGTTTGATCAAATACCTGGGTCCTGTGGCCTAGCAAGTTGACATCACACTTACCTACAGTTTTTCCCCTGGGCCTTTTAGGAAATCCTCTTTGCATTCTGTCTCTCTGTAGGTGAGTGCAACTCCACTAAGTGGTTTTTTTTTGGCCTCAAACTCCCTGGACCAGTGCCCTTGAGGGGAGGCCAGCTTGGAGCCAGGGCAGCTGCCAGCATTGTGATGTGTGAGTCACACAACAGTGCAGGCGGACCTCTGCAGGCTCAGGCCCTTTGGGGCCACGGCCTCCTGTGGACTGTGGACAGCTGCTGTCTGGCATGAAGGGGGATCTTGAGCAAACATCCTGCAGAACGTCTTGGGGAAGGAGCAGTGATGAGATGGCCTACTGAGTAATGATATGATTTGGTTTCTAAGCTCCATACATGTGAGGGGCCTAGGAGCTTGGAGGTGCCAGGACTGTCAAAGTTTAACAGTGCAGCCAGGCTTGTGGGGGAGAAAGGGGCCAGGCCAGGAGAAGCACCCGCTGGGTTGCATGATCCCTGGCATAGTCAGATGCTCCGAGGGTCTTTTATTAATAAGAGGCGCTATTGGCCCCCAGTTGGGTTCAGACCTCCACTTGCTGGCAATTAAACCCCCTCTTTACTGACTGAGGAAAAACCTTGTCCCTCCTGACCTCAGTATTTTTAAGTGGTGGCTTTGTTTTTTGCTTTTCTTCCCCTTTCTTTTTTTCTTTTTTATTATTATTTTTAACCTTTATTTTGCTTTTAACTTTTACAGAGTTTTGTTGTTTACAGATATGTATGTTCCCAGATTAGTCATATGTATATCCCCCCTTCCCACCCCTCCCGACCATCACACAGCACCCCTGAAGGATCCCCTTTTCTCACAGAGCAATGACTAGAGCTATTTTCTTCACTTACGATAGTACAGGCCTTCATGCTACTTCCTTTACGCCTCCCACCTTCTGTTCCTTCCCCACAATGACCATATGTCCACTGTCCATGTCTGTCTTTCTGTTGCTTCGCTGCGTGTACCATCATCACCATCCTACTAGATTCCATATATATGTGTTAATATACTGTATTTGTCCTTCTCTTTCTGACTGACTTCACTTTTGATGATACGTTCTAGATCCAGCCACCTCATTAGGGCTGATTCTTCTGCATTTCTCTTTACAGCTGAGTAGTATTCCATTGTATATATGTACCAGAGCTTTTGGATCCATTTCCCCTTTCTTTTGACTGTGCTGCGTGGCATGTGGGATCCTTGACCAGGGACCAATCCTGTGCCCACTATAGTGGAAGCAGTCTTAACCACTGAACTGCCAGGGAAGCCCCTGTTTGCTCTTTTTTCTTAAAAAACGATAATGTCTTTATTAGAGAAAGGGGTTTTCCTGTCACTTTATCTGTGCTCTATGACACCATCGGGGTGGCGTGGAAACATAATTCAATAAAGAGCACTTCATTAGCATGTAAGCAAATGCATAGTGACACCAGAAATCATGGCCTACTGAGTAATGATATGATTTGGTTTCTAAGCTCCATACATGTGAGGGGCCTAGGAGCTTGGAGGTGCCAGGACTGTCAAAGTTTAACAGTGCAGCCAGGCTTGTGGGGGAGAAAGGGGCCAGGCCAGGAGAAGCACCCGCTGGGTTGCATGATCCCTGGCATAGTCAGATGCTCCGAGGGTCTTTTATTAATAAGAGGCGCTATTGGCCCCCAGTTGGGTTCAGACCTCCACTTGCTGGCAATTAAACCCCCTCTTTACTGACTGAGGAAAAACCTTGTCCCTCCTGACCTCAGTATTTTTAAGTGGTGGCTTTGTTTTTTGCTTTTCTTCCCCTTTCTTTTTTTCTTTTTTATTATTATTTTTAACCTTTATTTTGCTTTTAACTTTTACAGAGTTTTGTTGTTTACAGATATGTATGTTCCCAGATTAGTCATATGTATATCCCCCCTTCCCACCCCTCCCGACCATCACACAGCACCCCTGAAGGATCCCCTTTTCTCACAGAGCAATGACTAGAGCTATTTTCTTCACTTACGATAGTACAGGCCTTCATGCTACTTCCTTTACGCCTCCCACCTTCTGTTCCTTCCCCACAATGACCATATGTCCACTGTCCATGTCTGTCTTTCTGTTGCTTCGCTGCGTGTACCATCATCACCATCCTACTAGATTCCATATATATGTGTTAATATACTGTATTTGTCCTTCTCTTTCTGACTGACTTCACTTTTGATGATACGTTCTAGATCCAGCCACCTCATTAGGGCTGATTCTTCTGCATTTCTCTTTACAGCTGAGTAGTATTCCATTGTATATATGTACCAGAGCTTTTGGATCCATTTCCCCTTTCTTTTGACTGTGCTGCGTGGCATGTGGGATCCTTGACCAGGGACCAATCCTGTGCCCACTATAGTGGAAGCAGTCTTAACCACTGAACTGCCAGGGAAGCCCCTGTTTGCTCTTTTTTCTTAAAAAACGATAATGTCTTTATTAGAGAAAGGGGTTTTCCTGTCACTTTATCTGTGCTCTATGACACCATCGGGGGTGGCGTGGAAACATAATTCATAAAGAATCACAAGACTGGAAAATGTAGCACTTCATTAGCATGTAAGCAAATGCATAGTGACACCAGACACCACATTCTGCCATCATCTTTGTCAAGGTTGAAAAAGAGAACTGGGTTAAAGGTGGACCTGGGCCAGCGCCCTGCTGGGGGTGCTTACTCTCAGGGTGTCTTCCAGACACATAGTAGGCACAGCTGGGAGAAAGATGAGGTGAGGCTGCTGCCAGCGTCATCCTGAGAGAGCACCAGCACGTCCACAGCCCCTGGGAACAGCAGTTTGACACGAGGTCAGGAGGCTTAAAAAGGGTTTGTTATTGCTCAGTCACTAAATCATGTCTGACTCTCTGTGACCCTGTGGACTGCAGCTCGCCAGGCTTCCCTGTCCTTCACCATCTCCCAGAGTTTGCTCCGACTCCTGTGCATTGAGTTGGTGATGCCATCCAACCATCTCATCCTCTGTCACCCGCTTGTCCTCCTGCCCTCAATGTTTATTCCCGTCTGTTTAGTCCTCCCACGGCTGCGAAACTATGCTGAGGACAGAGCTTGTTGCCCCTAGATGACCACATGTTGATCCAGAGACGCTGTACAGTAGACTTGGCCCAAATGTGCAGCCATGGGGGAGCTGGTAACAGTTAACCAGTGGACTGTTTTGTAGCTTAATTCTTAATATCCTAATTTTCAGGATCTTAAACATCTTAATAAACATCTAAGATTATCCACATAGGGTGAGGATGAACTTACACGTTAATATTGAATGAAAAAAGGAATAATAAAAACCTCTTAAAGGAAAGTATGCGAAGATGGAGAGAAGACCCTGAGGGGTCGTGTCTACCTCAGTAGTGTTTGGGGAATGTGGCTTTGGGTAGATTATTTGCTCCCTCCTCTTCACAGCATTTTCCAGGGTTTTTTTTGTTTTGTTTTGTTTTTTAATGAGTGTCTTACTTCTCTAACGAGAAGCAGCACCCATTCTGTTTTTAAACCCAGCTGTGGCACTGCTGTCTACTTCAGGAATCGCTTCAGCGTTAACTCCTTTTGGAGGTGGCGGCTCTTGGCCACTCCTATGTGGATCCGAGCCTCAGAGGGTGGGGCCTGACTTCGCCTTGTGCTCTGTGCGTGTTGTCGCAAAGTGGCAAGATCTGTCCCCTTAGACACATAAGAGTCACATGAAGGAAGTACATTACCATAGATAAATTAAAGGATGAGTCGGCAGGGGCTTCCCTGGGGGTTCAGTGGGTAAGAATCCACCTGCCAATGCAGGGGCCGTGAGTTCAATCTCTGGTCGGGGAAAATCCCACCTGCCGTGGAGCAGCTAAGCCCGTGCATGGCAGCTACTGTAGCCCATGTTCTAGAGCCTGGGAGTCGCGACTCCTGAGCCCACGTGCCGCAGCGACTGAAGCCCAAGCACCGCAGAGCCCATGCTCTGCAGCAAGAGAAGCCACCGCACTAAGAAGCCTGCAATCCTCAGTGACGAGTAGGCTTTGCTCTCCACAACTGGAGAAAGCCCGCATGCAGCAATGAAAACCCAGCGCAGCCATAAATCAATAAACAAGTTTAAACAAATTCTTAAAAAAATTAAAAAAAGAGAAAAGGATCTGGCAGACCAGCCTTCTGGCCTAATTTACTATCCCCAAGTTGAGAATGGCTGTTTACATTTTTTTAAGGCATCATAAACATAAATGAACCAAGTCCTGCCCCGCCCCCCACCCCCCTCCACCAAAATACTCGACAAGGATACTGGATGAGAGGGCTAGATAGAATCACTGAGTCAGTGGACATGAGTCTGAGCAAACTCTGGGGAGGATGAAGGACAGGGAAACCTGGTGTGCTGCGGTCCAGGAGGTTCCAAGGAGTTGGACACACCTTAGCAACTCAACAGCAACAATGGAGACAAAGCCTAAAATACTATCTGATCCTTTCCAGAAAAATTGTGTTAATCCCTACTCTGTATGAAAGAACTATATACATCATGTAAATGTTGGGCAGCAGGCAGGAGACGCATTGTAGCTGGATCTGGGAGATCTGGGATGATCTCCACAAGCCTGGGTTAAGGCCAAGTGATTGTCAAGCTGCCTATCTCTTTGAGGTTTTTCCTTCCCTGACTCCTCCCCTCCTTCTTCCTCCTCCGCCTCCTCCCTGCTTCCCTCCCTCCCTTATGCGAATATGATTATGATCTGCTTCGCGGTCTTCTTTACATCTGATTCACAGCGTTCGTTTACAAGCGTTCAGGTCCTGCACAGGAGCAGCCTGGTGTTGATCTCTGTTGAGGGCTTGCCCGGAGGCAGATGCTGCGGTGGGCAGAGACTTGCTCAGACACGTGTAACCGCACCAGCCCGGGGTCACGAAGGTCATATAGACTAGCTGGAGGTGTGTTGGCTAAGGTGACACTGTAACAGATCATGTGAGCCTGGTTAATGTTCAAGCTGACCATCTCTCGAAAGCGGCCCAGACACGATCTGGTCTGGTTCTGTGCTTTAACTCACGCAGGGCTGAGAACCAGGGAGGCAGAAGGACCCTGGCTCAAGGTCATTACGGAAGCCATAGCCCATGGGGCCTCCTCCTGCTTCAGCTCCGGGCCAAGCTTTCCCTCCCCACTCAGCTCAAGTCTCCCTTCTTGAGAGAATCCTTCCATCTGCTTCCCGACCAGCCCCTTGACCCTGAGCTGCCGATTCTCACTTTCTTATGGGATCATACGCTTCATGTCCGCGTCTCCTGGTGGACTGTAGGCTCCGTGAGGGCAGGATGGACCTTGGGGTGTGTGTGTGCGTGCGTGTGTGTGTGTGTGTGTGTGTGTGTGAGTGTGTGAACCACCTGGTGGGTAGGTGGGGCTCAGTACACACGAGCTGAAAGAGTGAGCCCAGGGGCCTCCTCCTGTTCTCAGCCCCCTCCTGGCCTGGTTGGCTCCCAGGAGGGGAAGGGTGGGGCTCGGCCGCGCTGGGTGCTCAGAGCCCTGACCTGCCGCTGTGTTCTCCCCACAGGCCGCGGGACGGGGGCGCCTGCCTCTCCCAGATGCACGGCTGGGCTCCGCTGCAGGTGCTGGACGGCGACGCCGATGTCCTCTTCCCAGTCAGCGGCGTGGGCTCCTACGGGCCCGCAGGTGGGTGCCCCTGACACCTCCCTGCCTCCTGCACAGGCAGTGGCTGGAGCTGCAGCAGCAGGAGTGGCCGGGTCAGGGGTCACGGCGGGAGCTGAGCAGGGAGGCCGGGCTCGGGGCAGGAGGGCCCTGTCAGCAGAGAAGCCCTGGAGGCTTTGGTTTCTCTCCTCGCTGAGCCAGGACGTGTGAGGTGCTCTCGCCTGAGCGAGTGTGGACACATCCCCAGGGAGCCCCCAGGCCTGCGGTCTCTCTTGTCAGGGGTCCGCTGAATGTGGTTGTGTACAAGGGGATCGCCAAGGGTGCCCCGTTAGTCAAGCTGTGCCTCGCAGGAGGAGGGAGGCGGGTCCAGCAGCCCGTGTTCCTGCCAGCCCTCGTGTCCTCGGCAGCCGAGCGCGTCGGGGCCGGGAGTAGCATGCTGGAAGGTGGGCAAGCATTCGTGACCCATTCTCGTGGTCAGGCAGGCTTGCGTGGGGTTTGTTCTTGTTTTCTCTAGCTAGAGCGGCCCCGGCGGGGAGTGTCGGGGTGAGGGCGGGAGTTGTGGATGGGCCCGGCCTCCCTGTGGGGCGCGTGTGCAGCCCTGGGACCGGGAAGGGCTGGGTCGCCATCGCGGCCCCTCGGCAGCTCGTGTCCCTGAGCCCCGCCCCCAGCGAAGGTGCCCTTCCCACCCTCCGAGGCCCAGGTTTAGGAAGCCGGGGGCGGTTGTGGACAGGGGCCCGCGGCTGCTCAGGAAGCTGTTGACATTCTGAAACGGATGACAGACTGTTGTCATGTCTTGAGTGAGGAACAGAAACTCACTCCGACTGGCCCAGGAGGGCGGGCCTGCTCCCTGGGGCCGCCTGGGGCGGGGGTAGCTGTGGTCAGCTGAGGCGCCCCTCTGGAAGCTGCTGAGGGGGCAGGTGACCGCCCGGCGAGGCAGCATTCCGGAGTGTAGGTGGTCCCTCGGCCAGGCTGCCGTCTCCTGGGAAGAGTGGTGATGGGGTGGACTGGTCTGGGTCAGCTCACCCTCTCTGACCACTGCCCGCGAGGAAGGCAAGTGACCTTATGCCATCTGCCTCTCAGACTTGGGGCGAAGGTTCGCTGAGTTCACCTGGGAGGAGGGGCCAGGCACACACGAGGGCCCCGGGCAGGCTCCCCACTGGCCTCGCACCTGTGGGGTGAAGGGGCATCTTGAGGGTGCTGGAGGCTGGGGCACGGGGAGGTGGGGACCCGGGCCTGGAGAGGTCCTGCGGCCCTCCTCGTCCTGTGCCCACACTCCCTGTGGGCGTCTGCCCTGTCTCCTTGCCCCCTCCCACTTGGCCTGTACCTGGCTGAGATGCCAGCACCCCCACTTGGCCGTCTGCCAGCCCTCGGGGGGTCCTCGAGTCGCAGCCCAAGGGTGCCCCGTTAGTCAAGCTGTGCCTCGCAGGAGGAGGGAGGCGGGTCCAGCAGCCCGTGTTCCTGCCAGCCCTCGTGTCCTCGGCAGCCGAGCGCGTCGGGGCCGGGAGTAGCATGCTGGAAGGTGGGCAAGCATTCGTGACCCATTCTCGTGGTCAGGCAGGCTTGCGTGGGGTTTGTTCTTGTTTTCTCTAGCTAGAGCGGCCCCGGCGGGGAGTGTCGGGGTGAGGGCGGGAGTTGTGGATGGGCCCGGCCTCCCTGTGGGGCGCGTGTGCAGCCCTGGGACCGGGAAGGGCTGGGTCGCCATCGCGGCCCCTCGGCAGCTCGTGTCCCTGAGCCCCGCCCCCAGCGAAGGTGCCCTTCCCACCCTCCGAGGCCCAGGTTTAGGAAGCCGGGGGCGGTTGTGGACAGGGGCCCGCGGCTGCTCAGGAAGCTGTTGACATTCTGAAACGGATGACAGACTGTTGTCATGTCTTGAGTGAGGAACAGAAACTCACTCCGACTGGCCCAGGAGGGCGGGCCTGCTCCCTGGGGCCGCCTGGGGCGGGGGTAGCTGTGGTCAGCTGAGGCGCCCCTCTGGAAGCTGCTGAGGGGGCAGGTGACCGCCCGGCGAGGCAGCATTCCGGAGTGTAGGTGGTCCCTCGGCCAGGCTGCCGTCTCCTGGGAAGAGTGGTGATGGGGTGGACTGGTCTGGGTCAGCTCACCCTCTCTGACCACTGCCCGCGAGGAAGGCAAGTGACCTTATGCCATCTGCCTCTCAGACTTGGGGCGAAGGTTCGCTGAGTTCACCTGGGAGGAGGGGCCAGGCACACACGAGGGCCCCGGGCAGGCTCCCCACTGGCCTCGCACCTGTGGGGTGAAGGGGCATCTTGAGGGTGCTGGAGGCTGGGGCACGGGGAGGTGGGGACCCGGGCCTGGAGAGGTCCTGCGGCCCTCCTCGTCCTGTGCCCACACTCCCTGTGGGCGTCTGCCCTGTCTCCTTGCCCCCTCCCACTTGGCCTGTACCTGGCTGAGATGCCAGCACCCCCACTTCGGCCGTGTGTCCTTCTGTACGAACCAGAGCTTCTGTCTGGGTCTTGGTGGAAACCCTGGAGTGGGTCAGTCTCGGAGCCCCTGTCCTCCTTCCACTCGGGTGACCAGCCTTGGTCTGAGCCGCTGCAGGCAGGGGGCATGGGCACCTCGCCCTTGTTGGCTCCGGGGCAGCGCAGAGGCAGGCGGCGTGCCTGAGAAGTAGGGGTGGCTTGCGGGGCATACATGATCCTCACGTGCCTCGAGGACCACCAGAGGGTTTCCAGTGCTGCTTCATGGCATCCAAGTCGAGGTCCAGGTCCCCACTCTCCTTTTCTGCTCCCTATGGACGGGCCATTTGGCTGACTCATGAACCGTCATGTTGGACTGTCCCTGGCGCTTGATGGTGTGCCATTCACACTGGGGTTTAGTCACAGACCCTGGCCTTGGAGCCGGTCTCTGGGATCCTCGTGAGGAGGCCTCTCCCACCCCGGCAGATGGCCCACGGCCCCTCCTTGGGCTGTCAGCCCCTCAGACCCAGAGGCTCCCTCTTGTCCTGTCGCGGGGACCCGAGCTCCAGCTCATCATGGCCGTCCTCACCAGAGGTGCTGCGTGTGAGCTCGTCTCCCAGCTTCTGAACTGTCTGCAGTAATGACGCTGCCAGGAGTCTCGGAAGCAGGTGACAGCCTGGGGGGCAAACCCACCGCTGGGGGGAGCACTGCCCGGGAGGAGTGTGAGTCTCCAGCTGTTCGAGGGTGCTAAACGCAGGGTGCAGGAGCCACGACCTGGCGGAAAGGCCCGCTCGCACCAGGTCCCTGTGCGTTGTTCAGAGGACTCTCCTCAGTGCGCCGCGGGGACCTGGATGGGAAAGAAGTCCAAGAAAGAGGGGACACGCACACACACACACACATACGTGCACGTATAGCCGTTTCACTTGGCTGTACAGCAGAAACGAACATAAATCAACTGTAATAAAAATTTTAAAAAGAGAAGATGTGGGGTGAGTGGAGACACTTAGTGGGGCAAGGGGCAGGGGAAAGGTGAGAGAACATTTCCCCTTAGGGTCCCCTTAGTTCAGACCCTGAAGAACTGGGGAGCCTTGAGCAGAGCTAGGTGAAAACGGAGACGGCGGCCACCCGTCCGATGGCTCGGGGAACGAGACGAGTGCCCTTACGTCCCCTGTCCCGATCTGGGGCTGGCTGGGGACGTCGACAAACCGGAAGTCTGTCCCGCATGCAGGTGTTCCCCTGGGTGACACTGGTCTGAATGTCCCCAGGGGCAGGAGTTTTACCCTTTTTCCTGGAAAGAGGCTTGAACGGCAGCTGAACACATCTGTGAGAATACGCGCTGCCTCCCGCCTGCTGTCTCTAGAGATGGCTTGTGGCCTCCCTTCTTCCAGCCATCTTTCCCCACTAGGTACAGGACAAATGGTTCTTCTTTTTTTTTTTTCAAACTTTAAACTGTCTGTTTTATGTCAGGATGTAGCCGATTAACAGTGTTGGGATGGCTGACAGACCTCTGTGCTGCCTGGTTGATGGTGTGCCATTCACACTGGGGTTTAGTCACAGACCCTGGCCTTGGAGCCGGTCTCTGGGATCCTCGTGAGGAGGCCTCTCCCACCCGGCAGATGGCCCACGGCCTCCTTGGGCTGTCAGCCCTCAGACCCAGAGGCTCCCTCTTGTCCTGTCGCGGGGACCCGAGCTCCAGCTCATCATGGCCGTCCTCACCAGAGGTGCTGCGTGTGAGCTCGTCTCCCAGCTTCTGAACTGTCTGCAGTAATGACGCTGCCAGGAGTCTCGGAAGCAGGTGACAGCCTGGGGGGCAAACCCACCGCTGGGGGGAGCACTGCCCGGGAGGAGTGTGAGTCTCCAGCTGTTCGAGGGTGCTAAACGCAGGGTGCAGGAGCCACGACCTGGCGGAAAGGCCCGCTCGCACCAGGTCCCTGTGCGTTGTTCAGAGGACTCTCCTCAGTGCGCCGCGGGGACCTGGATGGGAAAGAAGTCCAAGAAAGAGGGGACACGCACACACACACACACATACGTGCACGTATAGCCGTTTCACTTGGCTGTACAGCAGAAACGAACATAAATCAACTGTAATAAAAATTTTAAAAAGAGAAGATGTGGGGTGAGTGGAGACACTTAGTGGGGCAAGGGGCAGGGGAAAGGTGAGAGAACATTTCCCCTTAGGGTCCCCTTAGTTCAGACCCTGAAGAACTGGGGAGCCTTGAGCAGAGCTAGGTGAAACGGAGACGGCGGCCACCCGTCCGATGGCTCGGGGAACGAGACGAGTGCCCTTACGTCCCCTGTCCCGATCTGGGGCTGGCTGGGGACGTCGACAAACCGGAAGTCTGTCCCGCATGCAGGTGTTCCCCTGGGTGACACTGGTCTGAATGTCCCCAGGGGCAGGAGTTTTACCCTTTTTCCTGGAAAGAGGCTTGAACGGCAGCTGAACACATCTGTGAGAATACGCGCTGCCTCCCGCCTGCTGTCTCTAGAGATGGCTTGTGGCCTCCCTTCTTCCAGCCATCTTTCCCCACTAGGTACAGGACAAATGGTTCTTCTTTTTTTTTTTTCAAACTTTAAACTGTCTGTTTTATGTCAGGATGTAGCCGATTAACAGTGTTGAGATGGTTTCAGGTGACTGCCAAGGGACTCAGCCCGGCTTGTGCGTATACCCACTCTCCCCCAGCCCCTCTGAAGACCGTCCAGGCTGGCACGTAACACTGAGTAGAGTTCCGTGCACTAGACAGTATGTCTTTGTGGGCTGTCTGTTTTGAATATAGCAGTGTGTGCATGACCTTTCCAAACTCCCTAACTGTCCTTACCCCCAGACAGCCATAAGTTTCTTTTCTAAGTCCGTGAGCTTCTTACTAATTTTTGTTAAGTTCATTTGAATCATTTTCTATTTAGGTTCCGCATATGAGGGATGTCATCGGGTATTTCTCCTTCCCTGTCTGAGTGGCTTCGCTCAGTGAGGCACTCTCTAGGTCCGTCCATGCTGCTGCAGATAGCATTATTTCAGTTTTCTCAGCGGCTGAGGAATGTTCCATTGTGTGCATGTGCCGCATCTTTGTCCACGCCTCTGTCGATGGGCATTTAGATTGCTTCCGTGTCTTGGCTGTGGTAAACAGTGCTGCGGTGAATATTGGGAATGTGTGTATCCTCTCGGATCATGTCTTTCTCCCTGTAAATTCCCAGGACTGGGACTGCAGGGTCGTATGGTAGCTCTATTCTTACTTTTTTAAGGACTCTCCATGAGTTCTCCATAGTGGCGGTACCAACTTACATTCCCACCAGCAGTGTAGGAGGGTTCCTTTGACCCCACGCCCTCTCCAGCGTGGGGTTTGTTATTTGTGGGGTTTTTGATGATGGTAGTGCCTGTTTAGAACGTGGCAGTCACTGGGTTGTGACAGGTGGACACTGTCGGCGATTGGGCTGTGCTGCTCCCGCGTGGCCGTCTGCAGACACTGCAGGAAGGAGCCCTTTTGTTTAACAGCTGATTTATTATTCTGTGGTTCTGAAGTTGGCTCTGAATATGGATTTTGTGCATAATTCTTGGTGGCTCACGGTCAGAAAGGTTAATAAATAAGTCATGAGGATATAAAGTACAGCACAGGGAACATAGTAACATTCTAATAACTGTCGGTGGGATCAATGTGTAATTAATCAATTTCTAATATAAATGTTGAATCACCCTAGAATGGATAGAGTATTATATGTCAGCTATACTTCAGTGGAAAAAAAATGGTTCAGTGAGAGATAAGGGCTTCCAGTCAGTGACTGACGTCAAATCTGCGATTATGGCTGGAAAAAAATGAAACGGGGGCTTTCCTGGTGGTCCAGTGGGTGAAGAGTCCGCCTTGCAGTGCAAGGTTTACTTCCTGGCCTGGGAAGATCCCACGGCTGGACCGGTGTGTCCAATTACAAGCCAGTGCTCTGGAGCGTGTGCGCCCAGAGCCGGTGCTCAGCAATGAGAGAGGCCACTGTGATGGGAGGCCCACCCAGGCCAAAGAATAAAGATGGATGAAACTAAACAAATAAAAACCAAATAAAAGAGGACAAAAGAAATGAAACAGGCAGCAGAGGGGAACCAGCATGCAGATGGGCAGCACTCGTGTGTCCGCGGAGTTAGCCGGCGAGCGGTGTCTGCACCACGTCCCCGTCGCACGGGGAGACGCGGCGAGAGCAGGACTCTGACTTTCTCTCTGCGCTGCTGTCTGTGCGCAGATGCCCCGCTTGGGAGCCTGGAGAACGGGACGGGACCCAAGGACCACGTCCTCCCGGAGCCTGGGCCTCGGTACAGGTGAGCGGCCAGCCCTGGGCTGCCTCTGGGGGTCGGGGCCTGTCCTCTCCACAGCTCTGTCCTTCCTTTCAGAAAGTCTGTCTGCTGGGCGGGAAGGGCAGGGCCTCACCTGACATGAGTTTAGTGCAGGTTTGGTCTGATATTCCAGGACGCGAGGTGGCCGAGGGTCTCAGGCCTGAGACCTGGTGTTGGTCACACTTCATTTACATACTGCTTTTACTTTTTCTGTTTTGGGGACCATGGCCGAGTACCTCGTCGATCATAATTTGCTTGATTTAGTATTTGATAATAAACAACTGAACAATTTTAACATTACAGTTTACAGTTTTAAAATTATATAATATTTAAACCTGGAGAAGCAAATGGCACCCCGCTCCAGTATTCCTGCCTGTAAAATCCCGTGAAGAGAGGAGCCTGGCAGGCTACAGTTTATGGGGTCGCAAAGAGTCAGACACGACTAAAGCTGCTTAGCGTGCACACAAGCATGTGTGTGTTCACGGATGACCACATCTGCACTGAAAGTGTGGCGTTTTGGGGTTACAGGTAAACTTTAGTGCATAGGTGAATTTGCAGATAAGGAATCCACAGATAATGAGGATTGACTGTGGTCCCAAAGGGCTGCCTTCCCTCCCTTCCAGTTGGTAGACCGGAATGGGCTTAGTGGCTGCTGGGCTGTGAATGGCGACGTGCTGTGTTGTAAGTGGGAGGCTCTAACTTCCCCCTTCCTGCCTTTCCAGTGTGGAAGCCAGTCCCCCGGGCCAGGGGAGTCCTCTGAACAGCCTGCTACCTTCTGCCTCGGTGCCAGAGTCCATGACAGTTAGTAAGTACTTTCTCTGCAGCGTCTGCCCGTGCATCTCAGCAGTGCCCCTGCACTGACCCCGTGTGGCCGTGGACTTTACGGAGTACGGGGTGAAGTTGGGTGTGTGTGGGTGCCTGATCGTGGACGTGATGTGTGGTGAGTGGTCGTCAGCTCCTTGAGCTGTGAAAGCTGAGGCTTGGGTCGGGCATCATTTTAAAGCAGGGGCCCCCAACCGTTTTAAAGCCACTAGGGACCACTTCCGCGGAAGACAGTTTTTCCCGAGGGCAGGGATGGTTTGGGATCATTCAACGCATTGCATTTATTATGCTGCCTCTGATCTGATGGGAGGTGGAGCTCAGGCAGTATCGCAAGCAATTGGGAGCAGCTGTAAATACAGATGATGCTTTGGTTGCTGCTGCCACTAAGTTCTCGCTGGGTGGCCTGGTTCCTCACTGGACTTGAACTGGTACCAGCCCAGGGGGCAGGGACATCCGCTCTAAAGGACGTGCTTCTGAGGTGGAGCAGCCTGGAGGCGGAGGGAAACTTCTGTGGTTCAGGGTTTTGGGGTTTGCTGCCTGCAAGGCCGTCAGCTACAGAGGGAGTTTCTAGTTGGGCTTCCTTTGTAGCGCTGGAGGAATCACTTTTATAAGTAAGAGAGTGTCTCTTAAAGATGAAGGAAGGTTGCTAAGTTTACAGTTTTAAAATTATATAATATTTAAACCTGGAGAAGCAAATGGCACCCCGCTCCAGTATTCCTGCCTGTAAAATCCGTGAAGAGAGGGGCCTGGCAGGCTACAGTTTATGGGGTCGCAAAGAGTCAGACACGACTAAAGCTGCTTAGCGTGCACACAAGCATGTGTGTGTTCACGGATGACCACATCTGCACTGAAAGTGTGGCGTTTTGGGGTTACAGGTAAACTTTAGTGCATAGGTGAATTTGCAGATAAGGAATCCACAGATAATGAGGATTGACTGTGGTCCCAAAGGGCTGCCTTCCCTCCCTTCCAGTTGGTAGACCGGAATGGGCTTAGTGGCTGCTGGGCTGTGAATGGCGACGTGCTGTGTTGTAAGTGGGAGGCTCTAACTTCCCCCTTCCTGCCTTTCCAGTGTGGAAGCCAGTCCCCCGGGCCAGGGGAGTCCTCTGAACAGCCTGCTACCTTCTGCCTCGGTGCCAGAGTCCATGACAGTTAGTAAGTACTTTCTCTGCAGCGTCTGCCCGTGCATCTCAGCAGTGCCCCTGCACTGACCCCGTGTGGCCGTGGACTTTACGGAGTACGGGGTGAAGTTGGGTGTGTGTGGGTGCCTGATCGTGGACGTGATGTGTGGTGAGTGGTCGTCAGCTCCTTGAGCTGTGAAAGCTGAGGCTTGGGTCGGGCATCATTTTAAAGCAGGGGCCCCCAACCGTTTTAAAGCCACTAGGGACCACTTCCGCGGAAGACAGTTTTTCCCGAGGGCAGGGATGGTTTGGGATCATTCAACGCATTGCATTTATTATGCTGCCTCTGATCTGATGGGAGGTGGAGCTCAGGCAGTATCGCAAGCAATTGGGAGCAGCTGTAAATACAGATGATGCTTTGGTTGCTGCTGCCACTAAGTTCTCGCTGGGTGGCCTGGTTCCTCACTGGACTTGAACTGGTACCAGCCCAGGGGGCAGGGACATCCGCTCTAAAGGACGTGCTTCTGAGGTGGAGCAGCCTGGAGGCGGAGGGAAACTTCTGTGGTTCAGGGTTTTGGGGTTTGCTGCCTGCAAGGCCGTCAGCTACAGAGGGAGTTTCTAGTTGGGCTTCCTTTGTAGCGCTGGAGGAATCACTTTTATAAGTAAGAGAGTGTCTCTTAAAGATGAAGGAAGGTTGCTAAGTATCAGCTGTAACCTGCTCGCAACCTCACCACTCAGAAAAAGTATCAGCGATACAGCAGCTAAGGTTAGGATTGAGGGGCTTTATGTGATAATGAACCGACCAACTGTGGCTTCATGTGCTAGAAATTCATTTCTCTGTCCAGAGGTAGGCAGGCTGGGCTCGTGTGTGGCCCAGTGGTCATCAGAGAGTAGGGCTCCTTCTGTCTTGCCTTGTAGCCCAAAATGGCTGTTTTAGCTCCAGCCATCCCATGCTCATCCCCAGGTATCAGGAAGCGGGAGGGGGCAAAGGGGAGACATCTTCCATTTCCATAGGTAGGATTCAGGGATCTGAACTTGGGAAAGAAATTACAACTTTTTCCTCTAGCCTCTGACTGAAATTTTGTATTCATTATTTCCTTCATTTTTATTGTATTAATTTATTTTTTATTTTAAAAAATTAATTACCATATTTTTGGCTGCACTGGGTCTTCTTGCTGTGTGTGGACTTTTCTAGTTGCGGTGTGTAGGTTTCTCATCGCAGTGGCTTCTCTTGTTGCAGAGCACAGGCTCAGTAGTTGTGGTGCATGGGCTTAGTAGCCTTAGGGCATGTGGAATCTTACTGGACCAAGGATCGAACCCATGTCCCCTGCATTAGCAGGTGGATTCTTTTTTTTGGGTCTCTTTTTATTGATTTTTAATTTATTTATTTTACATCCATCTTTATTTTTCAGCCTGTGTGGGCCTCCCATTGCAGTGGCCTCTCTCGTTGCAGAGTACCCTCTCTGGGCGCATGCACTCCAGAGCACTGGCTCGTAATTGGACACACTGGTCCAGCTGCTCCGCAGCATGTGGGATCTTCCCCGGCCAGTGATCGAACTAGTGCCCCTTGCATAGCACGGTGGACTCTCTATCCACTGGACCACCCGGGAAGCCGTAGCAGGTGAATTCTTAACCACTGGACCACCAGAGAAATCCTTAATTAATTAATTAATTAATTTAAAAAAATTTTGGCCTCTTTCATTGGTCCTTTATCTATTCATTTTCATCCATCTTTATTTTTCGGCCTGTGTGGGCTTCCCGCTGCAGTGGCCTCTCTTGTTGCAGAGTACCCTCTCTGGGTGCATGTGCTCCAGAGTGCTGGCTTGTAATTGGACACACCGGTCCACCTGCTCTGCGGCACGTGAGATCTTCCTGGGCCAGGGATCGAACCAGTGCCCCTTGCACTGCAAGGCGGACTCTTTACCCACTGGACCACAAGGGAAGCCCCTAAATTTACTTTTTTAATTGAAATATTATTCACAGTATTACTAGCTTCAGGGGTACAACATAGTGCTTCAAAAATGTTATGGATTATATTTCATATAAAGTTATTGTAATATGTTGACTGTAGTCTCTGTGCTGTACAGTGTGTCTTGTTTATTTTGTCCATAGTGGTTTGTACCTCTTACCTCTTCCTCCATCTCGTCCCTCTTCCTTCTGTCTCCCCGCTGGTAACCAGTAGTTTGTTTTCTCTATCTGTGAGTCTGTTTTTGATTGGTTATATTCATTTGTTTATTTATTTATTTATTTTTTAAAAAAGATTTATTTATTTATTTGAGAGGGGTGGGGTGGGGAGGGAGGGGAGCGGGCGGGCCACTTCTATTGGTTTTTCATTTTCATTTTTCATCCATCTTTGTTCTTTGACCGGTGTGGGCCTCCCATTGCAGTGGCCTCTCTCATGCTGAGCACCAGCTCTGGATGCATGCGCTCCAGAGCGCCAACTCGGTAATTGGACACATTGGTCCAGCCACTCCGCGGCACGTGGGATCTTCCCAGGCCAGGGATCGAACCGGCGCCCCTTGCACTGCAAGGCAGTGTCCTTACCCACTGGACTACCAGGGAAGCCCCTCATTTGTTTATTTTTAAGATTCCACATATAAGTGATATCAAACATGATTTGTCTTTTTCTGTACTAAGCGTCGTACCTTCCAGGTCCATCTGTGTCACTACAAATGGCAAAATTCCATTCTATTTTATGGCTCAGTAATATTCCATTGCACACATACACCACATCTTCTTCATCCACTCGTGCCTTGATGGATGCTTAGGATACATTTTCTTTAATGATGAAGGTAGTGGCAGACCATAGGAACCTTTGTAGTCTTAGCCACGTGGGGGCTTTGCCACTGATGGAAGCCACAGGCTCCTGCAGCAGTGGAGATACAAAAGAGATGTCATAGTCTTACAATGTCATTTCTGCTTGAAACTAGAGCCATTTCTTAATGAGATAATGTAAAATCCTCTGTATTGGTCTGTCCCTTTTCTTTTTTACATTTTTTGTATGTATATATATTTTTTAGTTTGCTTTTTTGCCTTTTCAGAGTTTTGTTGTTTACAGATATGTATAATTCCAGATGAGTCATATGTATATCCCATTCCCCACCATCCTACCCCTTCAGGCCATCGTATAGCCCCCATGTATGATCCCTTAGTTCTACAGCGCATTTACAGTAGTTATCTTTTTTTTTTTATTTTAAAGATTTATTTCTTTATTTATTTTGGGCGGGGGTCGGATTGGGGAGGGAGGGGAGCAGGCGGGCCATTTCTATTGGTATTTCATTTGTCTGTTTTAATCCGTCTTTGTTCTTTGGCTCCTGTGGGCCTCCCATTGCAGTGGTGTCTGTTGTTGCAGAGCACCGGCTCTGGGCGCATGCGCTCCAGAGCTCCGGCTCGGTAATTGGACACATAGGTCCAGCCGCTCTGCGGCACGTGGGATCTTCCCAGGCCAGGGATCGAACCGGCGCCCCTTGCACTGCAAGGCGGTGTCCTTACCCACTGGACCACCAGGGGAAGCCCTACAGTAGTTATCTTTTATCTTTTTTACATTTTGATGGTTCTGTTTCAGTATGATCAGTTTCCTTTGTAGTCTTGGGTGTTTTATTTTATGGATTTTTAAAACATTTTCTTGAAAGAGACCCCATGGGCTTCCATCGCCAGACTGTGCAGTGGGTTTTTGGCACAAGTAAGATAAACCTCTCCCCTTCCCCAGGCTGTAAGGATCCTTCCTGGAAGGTGTGTACAGGTTTCCACTTGTGTGCTTGACATCTGTCCCGAGGCCTCCTCGGCTGCTAAGGAGGCATTGTGCCCATTTCCCCTCCCCACCAAGTAGCCCCGTGGCTAAGGAAGGAAGAGTGGAGTCTGGAGAGGCAACTGGAGTTCTTTTTTAAATAATTGATTAATTTTTGACTGTGCTGGGTCTTAGTTGTGGCCTATGGGGTCTAGTTCCCTGAACAGGGATCGAACCCAGGCCCCCTGCATTAGGAGTGTGGACTCTAAGCCACTGGACCACCAGGGAGGTCCTAAAAATGGACTTTTATGTGATTACTGTGAAGGGAGAGTCATGCTTCGTTGACTTGAATACAGGTAACTGTAAAAATAAAGGCAATGAAAAGGAGTCAGTGCTGGTGAGCTGACTGGATGTTTTGGCCTGTTCAGGCACAAGAAAGGTTTGGACCCTATCTCAGTGCTAAACGCGGGTGTTAACATGTTTCCGGAAGTCTTCGGGTTGAGTGGAGAAGGGCAGAGGCATGCCGTCTCTGGATGCCTCATCGCTCTGGCTCCTGAGGTGCTGCTTCGTGGGGTCACAGACCGGGGGCGTGGAGGGCTGTGACCTTCCTCTGGCCCTCAGGTGCACGAACCCTGAAGATCACCCGCGGGCGGGGTCGGATTGGGGAGGGAGGGGAGCAGGCGGGCCATTTCTATTGGTATTTCATTTGTCTGTTTTAATCCGTCTTTGTTCTTTGGCTCCTGTGGGCCTCCCATTGCAGTGGTGTCTGTTGTTGCAGAGCACCGGCTCTGGGCGCATGCGCTCCAGAGCTCCGGCTCGGTAATTGGACACATAGGTCCAGCCGCTCTGCGGCACGTGGGATCTTCCCAGGCCAGGGATCGAACCGGCGCCCCTTGCACTGCAAGGCGGTGTCCTTACCCACTGGACCACCAGGGGAAGCCCTACAGTAGTTATCTTTTATCTTTTTTACATTTTGATGGTTCTGTTTCAGTATGATCAGTTTCCTTTGTAGTCTTGGGTGTTTTATTTTATGGATTTTAAAACATTTTCTTGAAAGAGACCCCATGGGCTTCCATCGCCAGACTGTGCAGTGGGTTTTTGGCACAAGTAAGATAAACCTCTCCCCTTCCCCAGGCTGTAAGGATCCTTCCTGGAAGGTGTGTACAGGTTTCCACTTGTGTGCTTGACATCTGTCCCGAGGCCTCCTCGGCTGCTAAGGAGGCATTGTGCCCATTTCCCCTCCCCACCATGTCGCCCGGTGGCTAGGGAAGGAAGAGTGGCGTGTGGAGGGCAACTGGAGTTCTTTTTTAAATAATTGATTAATTTTTGACTGTGCTGGGTCTTAGTTGTGGCCTATGGGGTCTAGTTCCCTGAACAGGGATCGAACCCAGGCCCCCTGCATTAGGAGTGTGGACTCTAAGCCACTGGACCACCAGGGAGGTCCTAAAAATGGACTTTTATGTGATTACTGTGAAGGGAGAGTCATGCTTCGTTGACTTGAATACAGGTAACTGTAAAAATAAAGGCAATGAAAAGGAGTCAGTGCTGGTGAGCTGACTGGATGTTTTGGCCTGTTCAGGCACAAGAAAGGTTTGGACCCTATCTCAGTGCTAAACGCGGGTGTTAACATGTTTCCGGAAGTCTTCGGGTTGAGTGGAGAAGGGCAGAGGCATGCCGTCTCTGGATGCCTCATCGCTCTGGCTCCTGAGGTGCTGCTTCGTGGGGTCACAGACCGGGGGCGTGGAGGGCTGTGACCTTCCTCTGGCCCTCAGGTGCACGAACCCTGAAGATCACCTGCGTTTGCTTTATTTACATATTTGTTTTGCAAAGGACACTGCCCCCGAGATTGAGGAAGTGAAGGCCAGACTTCGCCCGTGCCTCGTGCTGGGCACCATTTGTAGGGATACAAACGTCTCCACGCGCCCCCAAGCCCCAGCCCCCTGCCAGAGCCCGTGGTGGCCCCCAGCGCTGTGCTGCCAGCTAGGTCTCCTGTGTTGGCGGTGGCTTCTTTACCACTGGGCCTCCAGGGAAGCCCACTCATCTCATACCCTTTTCTAACACTACAAATCTGGTTTTCTCATTTCATCTTTGGTAAATCCAGCATTTACAGCCTGAATCTCTAAAAAAAGGCGTCCCTACCTATACGTTTTAACCCTGACGCTCTGTAGCAGTGTGGTTTGTGGGGAATAAGTGTGTGTGTGGTGGGAGGGGCTTGTTTTCGGGGTGGCTGTAAATTTCAGAGGACCTTCAAGGCACATCACTGTTGTCTGTGGGTGTTCTAGACGAGAGATCAGAACCCTGAGGACCCCCGCCTCCTGTATCGCTGCAGAGAAACAAGAAGGGCGGCCTGTCTGGTAGCCAGGGAGTACTGTTGTGATCTGCTGGGGGCGTTGTGACAAAGTGAGTGAGACAGGCAGCTTGAGCCGCAGCCGTTTATTTTTCAGACTTCTGGAGGCTGGAAGTCCTCCCGATCCAGGCGCCAGCCGTCGGGGCTGCTGGGGAGGGCTCTCTCCTTGACCTGACGGCCTTCTCCCCGAGCACACATCCTTGGGGTCTCTTCCCCTCATACAGATGCTTGAATTTACCTCTTTACAAGTCCTACCTCCAAATGCAGCCAAAACTTACACAAATCTGAGAGGGACGCAATTGCCCCGTGGCGCAGTGGTGAAGAGTCTGCCTGCCAGTGCAGGAGATTCAGGGGAGTCGGGTTCAATCCCTGAGTCGGGAAGATCCCCTGGAGGAGGAAATGGCAACCCACTCCAGTGTTCTTGCTTGAGAAATCCCATGGGCAGAGGAGCCTGGCGGGCTGCAGTCCACGGGGTCGCAGAGTCGGACACGATAGAGCAACTAAGTATACACGTAATTCAGCCCATGACAGGGGGTGTCCCAGAAGTGCTGTCCTGAGAACTCTCTGACTTGAAGATGTGAATTTCATTGCAGCGCATGAAGCGCCTCGGATTCCACTCCAAAGGAGACACTCGACTCTCACAAACCCCAAAAGAGCCTGGCAGAGGAGTCCCAACTCTCTTCCCTGGACGGTCCCCTCAGGCCCCACCAGGTGCTCCCAGCCTGCCTTGTGGCTGCCTCGCCCTGTCAGAGGGCCACCCCCTGACCACCCTGGCGCCCGGAGGTTGGACTTCCGGCCGCTAGAACTGTGAGCAGTACATCTCTGTTAATCAGCCACCTGGTCTGCAGTCCAGATGGACTGAGACTCTGTGGGTCAGGAGGGTGGTGGCCCTGGGTCTGCTTACTCCTCGTGCATACCGGGCCCTCTTTGCAAGTTGCTGCTTCTTTGCCTTCCAGTTCACCTGCTTCCTTGAGCGCCCTCAGTCCTAGGGCACGCCCACGCAGTCCCGGGTTGATGCGCCACCTAGGGGACAATCCAGGAACAGCCCTATCGCTTTTTCCCATCCGCATGTTTCTCTTTGCAGCTCAGAGTGTGCTTCTCCTTGTAGATGGGTCACGGGATTTCCCCTGAGGCCGTCATCTCCACCTCTTCCTGAAGTAGCGAATAGTGATGATGATTATTCAGATCCTTTCAGCTCTTTCTCTTGTCTCTACCATTATCTCCAAGATCGTTGCCTCTTCTCTAGAATCAAAACGTGACCTTATTTTAAATGGGTAAATAGAAAAAGAGTTTGCCTAGTATACAGGAATGGAGGTGAAACAAAGCCGTGTAGTTTTGAAGTGGACCTAGACATGAGAAAGCCGTGTTGTTCACCTCCGAGGCCTTTAAAAACACCGGGCAGGCCTTCTTCCATCCTGGAATTGGCACATGTAGCTTTCCGCCTTGTTAGCATTTGCTTCTTAAGCTGACCTAACTCCAGACACCGAATTTCATGATGAATAAAATTCCATTTTCTATGTAGCAGTTCCATTTAACTTCTGGCATTCTTTGAAACTGAATTTGTGATAACCGTGTTTCAACAGAGTTTTATTTTAGATTGAACAGTCCTCGGATCCTAATCTGGGGTGCAGGAGGGTGCAGAGCGGGCCCTGAGTGAGAGGAAGTCACGTGAACTGTCGTGATGGCAGTTGACCCAGAGCCTTTTTGAGGTAGCGGGTGTCCCTGCTTTGGCCGGGAGCAGGTGAGTCCGTGTGGCTTCAGGCAGGGTTAGCCAGTGCTGAGGACTTGCAGGCCAGCGGGGTTCAGGGGGCTCTCAGAGGAGGGGCTCTTGGTGGTTCGTGATAACTGCGATGACGATTAGTGCTCATTAAGTGGGCACCCTCGATGCCCTGAATGCCCGGCCGCTAGAACTGTGAGCAGTACATCTCTGTAAAGCCTGGTCTGCAGTCCAGATGACTGACTCTGTGGGTCAGGAGGGTGGTGGCCCTGGGTCTGCTTACTCCTCGTGCATACCGGGCCCTCTTTGCAAGTTGCTGCTTCTTTGCCTTCCAGTTCACCTGCTTCCTTGAGCGCCCTCAGTCCTAGGGCACGCCCACGCAGTCCCGGGTTGATGCGCCACCTAGGGGACAATCCAGGAACAGCCCTATCGCTTTTTCCCATCCGCATGTTTCTCTTTGCAGCTCAGAGTGTGCTTCTCCTTGTAGATGGGTCACGGATTTCCCTGAGGCCGTCATCTCCACCTCTTCCTGAAGTAGCGAATAGTGATGATGATTATTCAGATCCTTTCAGCTCTTTCTCTTGTCTCTACCATTATCTCCAAGATCGTTGCCTCTTCTCTAGAATCAAAGCGTGACCTTATTTTAAATGGGTAAATAGAAAAAGAGTTTGCCTAGTATACAGGAATGGAGGTGAAACAAAGCCGTGTAGTTTTGAAGTGGACCTAGACATGAGAAAGCCGTGTTGTTCACCTCCGAGGCCTTTAAAAACACCGGGCAGGCCTTCTTCCATCCTGGAATTGGCACATGTAGCTTTCCGCCTTGTTAGCATTTGCTTCTTAAGCTGACCTAACTCCAGACACCGAATTTCATGATGAATAAAATTCCATTTTCTATGTAGCAGTTCCATTTAACTTCTGGCATTCTTTGAAACTGAATTTGTGATAACCGTGTTTCAACAGAGTTTTATTTTAGATTGAACAGTCCTCGGATCCTAATCTGGGGTGCAGGAGGGTGCAGAGCGGGCCCTGAGTGAGAGGAAGTCACGTGAACTGTCGTGATGGCAGTTGACCCAGAGCCTTTTTGAGGTAGCGGGTGTCCCTGCTTTGGCCGGGAGCAGGTGAGTCCGTGTGGCTTCAGGCAGGGTTAGCCAGTGCTGAGGACTTGCAGGCCAGCGGGGTTCAGGGGGCTCTCAGAGGAGGGGCTCTTGGTGGTTCGTAATAACTGCGATGACGATTAGTGCTCATTAAGTGGCGTCACCACGATCGATGCCCTGAATGCAGTTCACCACTTCGCCGTCTCCTCTCACCCCACTGGTGGGTTGACGGCCTGGCTGAGGCCACGCAGCCTGTGATCTTGTTCAGTCGTGCCCGACTCTTTGCCACCCTGTGGACGCCAGGCTTCCGGGTCCTTCCCCGTCTCTTGGAGTTTGCGCAAGTTCATGTTCGTGGCATTGATGATTACGGCGTACGATCTACCCTCTTAGCAAATTTTTGAGGGCGTGCTTTCCTTGATCAAGAAAGAAAAAGTGTCCTTTCTTTTTATCCCTTTTCCCTTCCTTCCTTCTTTCCTTTCTCTCTTTTTTTTTGTTGTTGTTTTTTTTTGGGGGGTGGGGGCGGTGGGGCGTGTTGGGGAGGGAGAGGGGCAGGTGGGCCACTTCTATTGGTCTTTCATTCATCTATTTTCATCCATCTTTGTTCATTGGCCCATGTGGGCCTCCCATTGCAGTGGCCTCTGTTGTTGCAGAGCACTGGCTCTGGGCGCATGCGCTCCAGAGCTCTGGCTCAGTAGTTGAACACATCGGTCCAGCCGCTCCGTGGCATGTGGGATCTTCCCAGGCCAGGGATCGAACCGGCGCCTCTTGCACTGCAAGGCGGTGTCCTTACCCACTGGACCACCAGGGAAGCCCGGGAGCTGTTTTAAGATGCGTACTGTGGACAGTCTCTCCGGAGACAGGCTGTAGGATCCAGGGACTGGACCCGGCTCGGTGGTGCCTGGGCAGAGGTGACGGGGAGAGCTGAGCCGGAGGACTCCAGGTTTTGTCCGCAAGGCAGCAGGGGTCCGGCAGGGGGTCTGAAGCAGGAGAAGTGTGGCTTTCCCGCTTCCTCTCGCAGAGCGCTTACTCTTCAGTTATGTCTTCCTGTCTCCTTCGTGATGGTCCTTCCTCTCCCCAGTGGTTCCTGAAGGGCCTTCCTGGTGTCTCTCAGGGACAGACTCCTGAGCTGACCCGCGCATCCTCACTCTCTCCAGCTGCTGACAGTCGCCAGTAGGCGCCCGGGGTGCAGGTCCTGATACCCAGAGCTCAGCAAGAGGTGCTCAGGGCTACAGTGGGGCTGGCGTGGGGTGGGGGTGGGACCTTGATCTGGAACCACTGTCCCAGCGTCAAGCCCCAGTTCCAGTACTTCCAGCTATGTTTCTCTTTCATATTTACTGATTTATTTGGCTGCACTGGGTCTTAGTAGTGACATTTGAATTCCCATTTGGTGGTCTATAGGGTCAGCTCCCTAATCAGGGATCAAACCCGGCCACCTGCACTGGGAACACAGCGTCTCAGCCCCTGGACCACCACAGAAGTCCCTAAGTTTCTCTTCTCTGTCCCCAGACTCCCTGGGTCCTAGCTCCTCATTTGTAAGATGAAGACTGTCACGCTGGCTTCTCAGGGGTATTTGGAGGGTTAAATGCACTAACATCCAGAGACATAAAACCCGAGCCCTGAACCAGGCGTCGTGCGGGGTCGGATCCTTCTGGTGCACGGAGAGGCTCCCGCAGGTGGAGAGCTTTGCTCTTCTAGTTCTTCAGGCCAGGGTGTTGCCCGCGGAGGCCGAGGGCCCGACCGAGGACGGAGGACAGTGACTCAGCGAGGTGTCTGGAGTCATCGCGGTGTGTGCGGGTATCAGGTGGCGGTGTCACCCCCGGGAGGCCAGCTCTTCCTGAAATCGTTTCTGGGGACCCTCTTTGGGAACCCGCTCTGAGCCCATTCAGTAGCCCTCAGGGTCCACACACTAAACCCTGTTACTGTTGTTTAGTCCCTAGGTCGTGTCTAACAATTTTGCGACTCTGAACTGAAGTCTACCAGGCTCCTCTGTCCGTGGGGTTTCCCAGGCAAGAACACTGGAGTGGGCTGCCATTTCCTCCTCCAGGGGACCTGCCCCACCCAGGGATGGAAGCCGCCTCTCCTGCATTGGCAGACGGGTTCTTTACCACTGAGCCACCAGGGAGGCCCGACGCTCTAAATCCTAGTCGGAGACAAACCCCTTGGATTCTAGACCCTGCTCTCAGGATTCCGTCCTTTGCAGCCATCCAGGATTGGGTTGTCAAGGTCTGGATGTTTCCAGCATCAGGCCCAGTCTCTTTGGCTGTCCTGCAGGCAGGGCAGGCGTGTGCATCTCCCCCCTCACTGACTGTTTCCTTTGCCAACGTGTCGACTGCATTGGCGTGGGGTGGGGGTGGGACCTTGATCTGGAACCACTGTCCCAGCGTCAAGCCCCAGTTCCAGTACTTCCAGCTATGTTTCTCTTTCATATTTACTGATTTATTTGGCTGCACTGGGTCTTAGTAGTGACATTTGAATTCCCATTTGGTGGTCTATAGGGTCAGCTCCCTAATCAGGGATCAAACCCGGCCACCTGCACTGGGAACACAGCGTCTCAGCCCCTGGACCACCACAGAAGTCCCTAAGTTTCTCTTCTCTGTCCCCAGACTCCCTGGGTCCTAGCTCCTCATTTGTAAGATGAAGACTGTCACGCTGGCTTCTCAGGGGTATTTGGAGGGTTAAATGCACTAACATCCAGAGACATAAAACCCGAGCCCTGAACCAGGCGTCGTGCGGGGTCGGATCCTTCTGGTGCACGGAGAGGCTCCCGCAGGTGGAGAGCTTTGCTCTTCTAGTTCTTCAGGCCAGGGTGTTGCCCGCGGAGGCCGAGGGCCCGACCGAGGACGGAGGACAGTGACTCAGCGAGGTGTCTGGAGTCATCGCGGTGTGTGCGGGTATCAGGTGGCGGTGTCACCCCCGGGAGGCCAGCTCTTCCTGAAATCGTTTCTGGGGACCCTCTTTGGGAACCCGCTCTGAGCCCATTCAGTAGCCCTCAGGGTCCACACACTAAACCCTGTTACTGTTGTTTAGTCCCTAGGTCGTGTCTAACAATTTTGCGACTCTGAACTGAAGTCTACCAGGCTCCTCTGTCCGTGGGGTTTCCCAGGCAAGAACACTGGAGTGGGCTGCCATTTCCTCCTCCAGGGGACCTGCCCCACCCAGGGATGGAAGCCGCCTCTCCTGCATTGGCAGACGGGTTCTTTACCACTGAGCCACCAGGGAGGCCCGACGCTCTAAATCCTAGTCGGAGACAAACCCCTTGGATTCTAGACCCTGCTCTCAGGATTCCGTCCTTTGCAGCCATCCAGGATTGGGTTGTCAAGGTCTGGATGTTTCCAGCATCAGGCCCAGTCTCTTTGGCTGTCCTGCAGGCAGGGCAGGCGTGTGCATCTCCCCCCTCACTGACTGTTTCCTTTGCCAACGTGTCGACTGTTGCATTGACATTGAGTGAACTTTGGCGGTTTCCATGATCACCCTGGTGCTGACACTTGGCCCTCAGCTGTCTCGACTCTGGGCCAGGTGTTGGCTGATGCAGGCAGTGTGCCTGGGCCCAGGCTCCTGGGGGCTGCTTTGAAACAACACTGTCTCCTAGTATGTGCAGGAGCCGCCGTCTTTTTTTGAGAGGCAAAGGTCACCTTCAGGCGTTCATTCTGAGCGGCCAGCAGCCTTTACACAGTCACTGTCAAGTTCTCATCATCAGCGCTGCTTGTTCAGACATGTACATCCGTTGAAGTCTCTGTCGGTCCTTTATTTTTTCTAGTGCCCTGGGACAGGGGATGCGGGTGGTGGGCGGATTGTTGTGGAGGCAGCCTTTTGGGGTGAAAGAAATGCTGGTTAGGCAGACCATAGTGCTGCTGTGCCAGAGCTGTGTGACCTAGGGCAAATGCCTTGCCTTCTCTGACTAGGTTTCCCAATCCATGAAATGGAGGTCATGCTACTTCCTTGCAAGATTCTTCTGAAGTCTAGTAGGTGTCTAGCCTGGAGCCGAGGCTGTATTGTCTGGGTACTTCTTGGAGGCCCATAGATTGTTTATGAGAGTTCAGAAGCCTCTTGCAATTGTGTGCAAAATGCCATTTGTGTATTGTGCTCCTGTGTGAATTTTCTTGGAGAGAAGGTCCTCTGGTTCTAGCAGTCTCCTTCAGAGGATACTTTCCTTAGAAAAATGCAAGACCGCTTTGTGATGATTGCCCCTGGGGTCCACATGGGCCGCAGCCCTAATCATCTCTATCATTATTCTGCTCTCGGAAGATCCTTCCAGCCAGACTGTGTTCCTTAACCACCTCCTCCCACAGATTAGCAGTGGGAAGTTACTTAACCTGCCCATGCCTCTGTGTTCTCCTCGGTGTAAAATGAGTGTGCTGATCACACACATCTGACAGGGTCGTGAGGATTCAATGAATGAGTACATGAAAAATGCTCAAGATGTTTTAGGTAAATTATACCTTGATCAGAAAAATGGAAAATAACGTGACTATGAGGAGTGCCTGGCATATTAAATGCTCACTGTGACTGGAAGGTGCTATTTTGTTGTTAACATCCTAAAAGGGTACCTTGCTGGCTAGTCATCCTGAAAGCAGCATCCGGGCCTTCTTGTTGACCTGCAGGTGGATGGACCTGATTTTCTGTCCTTCCTGCAGAGGCCTCTCGGGGTGCCTTCCTGTGGCCTCTCCTCCTGGCATGTCTCCTCTCCTTGAGAGGAGGTGAATCAGTACATTCCTTCTGTGAGGCCGGTGGCTGCAGGACTGGAAGTGTGGGGCTTCCTTGGTGGTCCAGTGTTTAAAAATCCACCTGCCAGTGCAGGGGACAGGGGTTTGCTCCCTGGTCCCTGGAGGATCCCCCATGCGGTGGGGCAGCTAAGCCTCGTGTGCCGCAGCTACTGAAGCCGGCACACTTAGAGCCCGTGCCCGGCAACAGGAGCAGTCACCTCGATGAGAGTCCCGTGTACCACAACGAGGAGTAGCCCCTGCTCATTGCAACTAGAGAAAGCCTGGGGCGGCAACAAAGACCCAGCACAATCAAAACAAACAAACGAGTAAACAAACACACACACACATCTTAAAGAAAGAATGGGAGCTTCCCTGGTGGTCCAGTGGGTAAACTGTCTGCCTTGCAGTGCAAAAGGCACTGTTTCGATCCTTGGCTGGGGAAGATCCCATGTGCCGCAGAGCGGCTGGGCCAGTGTGTCCAATTGTGAGCCGGCGCTCTGGAGCGCGTGCGCCCAGAGCCGGTGCTCTACAACGAGAGAGGCCACTGTGATGGGAGGCCGGCACAGGCCAAAGAATAAAGATGGATGAAAATAAATAAATAAGAAATCAATAAAAGAGTTCAAAATTAAAAAAAAAAAGATAATAAAAAAGAAAGAATGTACATATGATCAGATAGGACAGGGTTCTCAGCCAGGAGTGATCTTAACCCCCAGGGCACTTGGCAGTGACTGGGATGATTTTGGTTGTCACAACTGCGATATGGATGCTGCTGGAATCGGGTGGGTGATCCCCAGGGATGCAAGCCGAATGGCCTGCAGTACATGGGCCAGGCCCCACAGTGGAGAATTACCCAGCGCCAAACGTCCCTGCCCAGATGAGAAGCCCTGAGCAGGCAGTGGGACTGGTTCCCAGGAGCCATATTTTATTTTAGACTTTTTATGTATTTATTTTTAAAGATACCTGTCTCCTGCATGATTCAGGGAGTGAAACAGGATAAAAATGAACCTGAATGAAATGATAGATCCCAGAAAGTGTTTGTTCTCACCTCTGTGCTGGGAAGCTGTTTGGTCGTAGCCCCTCTGCACTGACGATGATCAGGACCAATACCTGTAAAAGGACCCAGAGCCAGTGATCCCAGTGTGGTGGCTGCAGTGACAGTCCCACTTAGGATGTGCAGCTCATTGGTGCTGTTTTCTTTTTTAAATTTGCTTCAGTCTTGTCCGACTCTTTGCGACCCTATGGCCTGTAGCCCACTAGGCTCCTCTGTCCATGGGATTCTCCAGGCAAGTGGAGTGGGCAGCCATGTCCTCCTCCAGGGCATCCTCCCGACCCTGAGATGGAACCCAAGCCTCCTGCATTGCAGGCGGATGCTTTACCACTGAGCCACTAGGTCCTGATTTACCAGAGCATAATTGAAAATTCCTTCAGTTGATATTTATTGGCATTTATGTCAGCCTCACAGTCTTTCACTTCCTCCTTAGGAAATGAGTTTCTGCCCTCGAATTCATTTCTTTGCTGAGTGTATGATGATTTAGGAGCTGGAAGTCACAAGAAACTGTCGGTTGCCATTGGAACCACTAGGGGGAGCTCTGGCCCTTTCTGTGCCTCCGTCTCTCCAGCTCTCCCGTCTGAGGCTTGTTACTGGCTCAATTTTTGATGTCCAGCACCACTGCCCTGTTTTAACAGTGAGAGGGTGGTGGGAGCAACGGTCTTTTCTAGATGAAAACATCACGTACGCACAGTAGATCCTGTTCTTCATTAGCACAGTTATGGCCGTATGTTGGCCGTCACTTTCTGAAGGGGAGGTTTATTAAGTGTATGACCCTGTTTTTGAAGCAGTATACAGCTAATTAGAAAATATTTCTCTTTGCCATTATTTTTCATGAGATATAATTGATTATCCAGGGATATTATTCAGCACTTGAGTCCTGATCATCGCCTTCTTTTTTCTTTTTTGGAGGGGATGGGGAGCAATAGGTAGTAGGAAGAGTCAAACCCAGATGATCGACCTGATTGCTTCTTTTTGATTTCTCCCCACTTTTGATCTTGAACCCCAGACAGAGAGGGCAAGAGAAGCATCCCTGGCTGTCAGGAGGCCTTGCCGACGGGTCCTTTTTCCTCCCAGCTGTTGTGGGAAGGGATTCTCAGAACTAGTACAGAGGTCCGGCTGGTCGCCTGGCAGCGCAGCTCAAGCACTCAGCAGCGTGGAGAGCCCATGGTAAATGATTCAGAAGGGAACTGGTGAGGCCCTCGGCCCCCAGCTGCCTGGCCGAGGGCCTGACAATGCAGTTGCAAGAGGGGGTGATCGGCCAGCAGCTGGCTCGTTGGCTGTGCTCAGGTCCCTCCAGCCCTGCGCCACACAGAGTGAATCAAGTTGGTGTGTGCGTGCAGAGTTGCTTCAGGCGTGTCTGACTCTTTTTGACCCCACGGACCATGGCCCGTCCATGGGGATTCTCCAGGCAAGAATGCTGGAATGGGCAGGGGATCTTCCTGACTCAGGGACTGAACTCACGTCTCATGTCTCCTGCATTGGCAGGCAGGTTCTTTACCATGAGTGCCACCTGGGAAGCCCGAATCTAGTTGGTATAGCTGACACAGAGCCTCAAGTTGGGCAAGTTTCTTACAAGGAGAAACTTCCCCCTGAATTTTACCTACTAGACCTTCACTGCTAGACTTGGTAATTGAAACATTCCAGATGGAAGTTATTTCATTTATTTTAAAAAATTGTTTATCTTTTTAAAAAACCAGAGTATAGTTGCTTTCCAATATTGTGTTAGTTTCTGGTGAACAGCAGGTGAATCAGCTATATGCATACATATATCCCTCCCTCAGGGTGGACAGTTTTATTAGCACAGTTATGGCCGTATGTTGGCCGTCACTTTCTGAAGGGAGGTTTATTAAGTGTATGACCCTGTTTTGAAGCAGTATACAGCTAATTAGAAAATATTTCTCTTTGCCATTATTTTTCATGAGATATAATTGATTATCCAGGGATATTATTCAGCACTTGAGTCCTGATCATCGCCTTCTTTTTTCTTTTTTGGAGGGGATGGGGAGCAATAGGTAGTAGGAAGAGTCAAACCCAGATGATCGACCTGATTGCTTCTTTTTGATTTCTCCCCACTTTTGATCTTGAACCCCAGACAGAGAGGGCAAGAGAAGCATCCCTGGCTGTCAGGAGGCCTTGCCGACGGGTCCTTTTTCCTCCCAGCTGTTGTGGGAAGGGATTCTCAGAACTAGTACAGAGGTCCGGCTGGTCGCCTGGCAACGCAGCTCCAAGCACTCAGCAGCGTGGAGAGCCCATGGTAAATGATTCAGAAGGGAACTGGTGAGGCCCTCGGCCCCCAGCTGCCTGGCCGAGGGCCTGACAATGCAGTTGCAAGAGGGGGTGATCGGCCAGCAGCTGGCTCGTTGGCTGTGCTCAGGTCCCTCCAGCCCTGCGCCACACAGAGTGAATCAAGTTGGTGTGTGCGTGCAGAGTTGCTTCAGGCGTGTCTGACTCTTTTTGACCCCACGGACCATGGCCCGTCCATGGGGATTCTCCAGGCAAGAATGCTGGAATGGGCAGGGGATCTTCCTGACTCAGGGACTGAACTCACGTCTCATGTCTCCTGCATTGGCAGGCAGGTTCTTTACCATGAGTGCCACCTGGGAAGCCCGAATCTAGTTGGTATAGCTGACACAGAGCCTCAAGTTGGGCAAGTTTCTTACAAGGAGAAACTTCCCCCTGAATTTTACCTACTAGACCTTCACTGCTAGACTTGGTAATTGAAACATTCCAGATGGAAGTTATTTCATTTATTTTAAAAAATTGTTTATCTTTTTAAAAAACCAGAGTATAGTTGCTTTCCAATATTGTGTTAGTTTCTGGTGAACAGCAGGTGAATCAGCTATATGCATACATATATCCCCTCCCTCATGAGTGGATGGAATTCAGACATGTCTCCATTCTTTAGTGATCTGTTATTCAAGCCACAAATGTTTACTGAGCACCTGTCACATGCCGGGCCCTGGAGAGTCCAGGTGTTGGTGGTCCAGTTCTGCACTCAGAGGCCTGTGCCCGAGGGTCATGGGTATTCAGCTGGGGATAGGAAGAGAAGCATCAGGCTTGCTCTGCGGACCACAACACGAGTTAACACAAAGGGCTTATGCTGCTGCTCTCAGAACCTAGTGCACAGAGAACTGAAAGTCCAGGGGAAGCAACTGTGGTTGTAAGATACGGAAGCAAAACCAAAGAAATAAAATACAGAAACAAAGCATGATGGCATAGGGGGAAAGGAAGGCAGTTGGGTGCCCCAGGGGTGATGGATTCTTTGTTACCTGTGTGTGACCTACATGATGACCTTCCCCCAGCCGCAGCCTGCGTGAGATCCCCCCTCTTCCCAGAAGCTGGGAATTGTAATCCGAGTTTCAGATCAGTACCCATGGACAGAGGAACCTGGTGGGCTACGGTCCATAGGGTCGCAAAGAGTTGGACATGACCGAAGTGACTTAGCATGCATGCGTACATGCATAGCTTCAGCCCTTCCCTGGACCTGCAGAAGCCTTGAACCTACGGCTGGGGGCAGGGCAGGGGTGATCATATGGCACACGGGCTTTGTTTCCTCGCTCCCCAAGTGGCAGGGGGAAAACTGGTGAGAGTCGAGGAGATGAGGGTGAGGATGAGGGCTCGCTGGGGAGAGTGCGATGAGGAGGCTCGGGTGGGCCCTGGGGCCTGAAGGAAGCCCGGGGAGGAGCACTCGTGTGCTGAGTGGCTCTGCGGGACGCCCCCGAGGTCTGGAGAGGCGTCTCCCACCGCCAGGAAGAGGTGGGACTGCCGCAGCTTGGTCCCTTGCTGAGGTCACTCGACCTCCACCAAGCCTCCCGCTGGAGGGGCTGCTGGGCCCCATGTGGAGGGGTGGGTCTCATCCAAGAAAGCCGCGTGCATCATCACCCCAGCCCCTGCCCGGCCGGCTCCCTGAGCCTGCCCACGAGCCCTGCTTGCGGCACGACCGCCGTCTCCAGTCAGGGTGCCTCGCCCCTGCCTGGAGTTAAGCAGGGGCGGCTGTGAGCTCCCCTGGTCTCAGCGTCATCTCGGTTCTCTTTTGAGCCACACGTGGGTTTCTGTTTTTTCCTCTTGAATTTCCTCCTCTTAGTGGAGGTCAGTGGCATTCCTGTGACCCCTGTACCCACTCACACTGCTCCTTTGTCTCCACAAGTCAGAGTCAGGGTGCTCGTGGCCTCTAAGCCGGGATGACCTTGGCCTTGAGCTTCCTCGTTCTCCGTCTCTCTCCGGTGGGCCTGGGCGTGGCTTATGTAACGGATCCGCTGGTGCAGTTCAGAGCAGGTCCAGAGCAGGCTCCTTGCTCAGCCGGTGAGGCACCTGTCGTGAAGTGCCGGCTTGATCTGAGACGTGCTGCCGGGAGAGCCGGGGCCCCTCGCTGTGGAGAGTTGTAGGCAGGGGTCTGCGACGAGGGTCGGGGTCACCTGGCTGGGCCTGGGTGGAGCCGGCCACATTGGGCTGTGTCCTGACAGGGGAGGGGCGGTGAAAATGCCCCTGCTTCCGCAGCCCTGGCTTGTGCCCACGCGTTCCCCGCCCTGGACCCCTTTTCCTTATTTCTGAAAGGAGCTGATAACACCCAGCTGGGAGGAACTGCACGCCCAGCTTGGGGGCCTCATCGGTGAACGGCAGGGGCACCTGTGTGTCACTTGTGCCTGGATACCTCCAACCCCTACTCCTCCTTCTCCTTTAATTCCTCTTTCTCCTTCTCCCTCTCTTCCCCTGGATCTTAAAAATTAACTTAAAAAATTGCTATTAACATTTTTGTTTTGTATGTCAATACATTTACACGGGAGAAAAACCCTCAACAGATACTGCTCAGCACAGCAAAGTTCCCTTCCTGTCTTGTCTCAACCCCAGCTCACCCGGCAGGGCTCTGATCCGGGCAGTCCAACGTCTGGGAGCACACAGGTGCCAGGCCGAATCGGGGCGCAGAGGGGTAGAGCTGGAGCTTGCCTGTGACGGTCCCAACGCCCTTTGCTGCGACGCCCTGATGTTTGGGCAGCTTTGAGCGGGTCCAGCCTCTGCACACGCGGTCAGATTCACGTGCTCTTGAGGCTAGCCGTGCCGGCCCGTCTGCCTGGAGCCTCCTCCCCGAGCCCCCTTTCTGGCCTGCGTAGCACTTCTCCATGCTTTAAGACTCAGTGTAGATGTCATCTCTTCTAGACAGATAGAGGGATGCAGGTCAAGATGGTAGCTTTGTTATTAATCAGGCTGATTGTCAGAGCTTTAAGCCTGTGTGCAGGTGGGCCTGCAAAACCACCATCCCTGAGTTTGCTAGTCAGGCGGGGACCCCACAGGAGTGGCTCCTGAGTGTACAGTGTTCTGGGTGGGCAGGGGCTGCACCCCCGAGAGAGAAGAACCCACAGGGGCTGAGCTGGGTTTGCCCAGTCCCTCCTCCCAGGCCCCTGAGTGGGACCAGCCACCTCCCTCCTGGGAGCAGAGAGTGAGGGGCTGAGAGATGGGGTGGGGACATGGCGGGGGCTCTTATTCCAGGTGGAAATGGACAGTCATGGACTTGGTGGTTCCCCTCGAAGCTCCTTGCTTGGGAAGAGACACAGAGATTTCAGGCTGTTTTTTGGTGTGTAATTGAAGGTCAGGGACTCTCCTAAGGCTCTGTTCTCCTGCAAAGTGGGGTCACTAAGCCATCCTTCCCAGATCGGCTGGGAACGTTTGGTAAGATAAAGCAGGTAAGGACCTTTGCCTGAATCTGCGGGGTGAGTGACTCCGGCCCGTTAGCATTCACAGCATTCCCGGGGCATCCACGTAGCAGATGGTTACTGAGGACCTCCTATGTGCCCGGCGCCTGGCGGGCTCCAGGGTGGGACTCTCGGCCTTGGTACTGCTGCCTTGGAGTTCGAGTACTCCTTGTCGTGGGACTGTCGTGTGTGCTCGAGGAGGTTGTCGGCATCCTGGGCTCTTCCACCTGAAGCCAGTGCCCCCGCCCCCGCTGTGGCACCTGAAACGGGCTCTGATATTGCCAGATGTCCCCTGGGGGGCCAGTCCCCACTCAGGAAAAGTCATTGTTCCAGCAGGAAGCGTGGAGCTGACGGTCCCACGCCTTTGCTGCGACCTGATGTTTGGGCAGCTTTGAGCGGGTCCAGCCTCTGCACACGCGGTCAGATTCACGTGCTCTTGAGGCTAGCCGTGCCGGCCCGTCTGCCTGGAGCCTCCTCCCCGAGCCCCCTTTCTGGCCTGCGTAGCACTTCTCCATGCTTTAAGACTCAGTGTAGATGTCATCTCTTCTAGACAGATAGAGGGATGCAGGTCAAGATGGTAGCTTTGTTATTAATCAGGCTGATTGTCAGAGCTTTAAGCCTGTGTGCAGGTGGGCCTGCAAAACCACCATCCCTGAGTTTGCTAGTCAGGCGGGGACCCCACAGGAGTGGCTCCTGAGTGTACAGTGTTCTGGGTGGGCAGGGGCTGCACCCCCGAGAGAGAAGAACCCACAGGGGCTGAGCTGGGTTTGCCCAGTCCCTCCTCCCAGGCCCCTGAGTGGGACCAGCCACCTCCCTCCTGGGAGCAGAGAGTGAGGGGCTGAGAGATGGGGTGGGGACATGGCGGGGGCTCTTATTCCAGGTGGAAATGGACAGTCATGGACTTGGTGGTTCCCCTCGAAGCTCCTTGCTTGGGAAGAGACACAGAGATTTCAGGCTGTTTTTTGGTGTGTAATTGAAGGTCAGGGACTCTCCTAAGGCTCTGTTCTCCTGCAAAGTGGGGTCACTAAGCCATCCTTCCCAGATCGGCTGGGAACGTTTGGTAAGATAAAGCAGGTAAGGACCTTTGCCTGAATCTGCGGGGTGAGTGACTCCGGCCCGTTAGCATTCACAGCATTCCCGGGGCATCCACGTAGCAGATGGTTACTGAGGACCTCCTATGTGCCCGGCGCCTGGCGGGCTCCAGGGTGGGACTCTCGGCCTTGGTACTGCTGCCTTGGAGTTCGAGTACTCCTTGTCGTGGGACTGTCGTGTGTGCTCGAGGAGGTTGTCGGCATCCTGGGCTCTTCCACCTGAAGCCAGTGCCCCCGCCCCCGCTGTGGCACCTGAAACGGGCTCTGATATTGCCAGATGTCCCCTGGGGGGCCAGTCCCCACTCAGGGAAAAGTCATTGTTCCAGCAGGAAGCGTGGAGCTGACGTCTGGTGGGGGGAGCGTGGAGACTGTAGACACGGACCAGGTGAGGGTCTGTCTGAAGCTGTGGGACGCTGAGCAAGACCAGAGAGGGGGCGTGGCCAGAGGGGCTGTGGGTCCTGCCATGAGGGAAGGCCCAGCTGCTGAGGGGACTTTTGAGGCCTGGATGGGGTGAGGAAGGGTTCCCAGAGAGGGACAGCCAGTGCAAAGGCCCCGGGGTGGGAGGTGCTGGGCGTGGCTCAAGCAGAAGTCTTGGACAGCAGGGTAGGCGGCGAGGGTAGGGTGGGGCGGGGGTGACTCTAACTTTTGCTCTGAATGAGATGGGGAACCCTTGGGAACTTCAGCGCAGAGGAGGGACTCCATCTGACCTGTGTCCACTGGCTGGAGGGCTGATTGGGGAGCGGAGGGGCTAGAAGGCCAGGGAGACCGCAGGGGCGGCAGCTGGTCCAGGCAGCAGATGCCGGCTGCCTGAAGGCGGGTCCAGGACTCTCGGCGTAAGAAGGTGACCTCACATGATCAAAGTGGTACACGTCCATGGCTGGAGGACCTGGGCCACCTCGGTCCACCCCAGCCCCGCTCCTCCCAGGATGAAGAGAAGCTCTTCGTCTTTCAGCTGCTGTTTCTGCTGTTCACTCTTCTTGACCCACTGTTGCTTGAGCGAGCACTTGATAGCTTTTTATCACGTCCCGCTCGGATGGAGAGGTGTTGTGTGCCTGTCCTGATTTGAGTCCTTCCTGGGCCGACAGAGGCAGCCTCTACTGTTCTCCCTGCTCAAGGCTCTGCTGTTTTTTTTTTCCTTCATCTAAATTGAGACATCCTAAGGTAGCTTTTTGCCTGGTTTTGCCTTTCAGAATCTTCAGTTTCTCTTTCATTGTGTTCCTCCCTCTAATGAACAGTTGACCCCTAATTAATTTTAATCATTTCATATTGGCAACTTGAGTTAGTCACAGCTGTCCCTTGATGTCTTTTTAATGCATCCTTGTTTCCATTTATCATCTCTCTACGGTGTTCTTGTAATCATTAATTTATTCATGCATTCCTAGAGGCCTAACTATGTGATTAGGGCCCTTATTAACATTTACTAGTTAAAAAAAAAAAAAAAGATGAAGTGTACTTGAGAAAAATGACTTCCGCTCACTTCCGCTTCCTGGAGTTGAAAACCCTCACCTGGGAGCCAGGCTCTCCCTGCGGAGGAGGAGGCAGCCCCAGATTGGAACTGGTTTCGTTGAAACCATGGCTTCTCCTTGGTCCCGGACTCTCTGCCACTTGGGTGCCTTGTTTGAAAAATCAAGCTGTCATTTGATGCTTGTGGGCACTTAGGTGCCAGGAGACTTTTCTCAACGACACCGGTCACAAGGGCCACCCTTGCCTGAGGTCTCTGAGGCCAGTGCTTTTGCTCAAGTTTTTGCCACCCGAGTTGCCTGGCCGAGTGGCCTCCCCCAGGACTGCTCCAGGGTTAGCATTGGGCTTGGCATCATTTTCATGCACTGTATTCACGAATGTTCTTTATTTCTGGCTCTGCTGAGTGTTTGTTGTGGCACGTGGGCTCTGTCTAGCTGCGGGTGTGTGGCCTTCTCTGGCAGTGCTCAGGGCAGGTTTCACACACTCAGTAGTTGAAGTGTGGGCTTGTGGCCCTGCGGCATGTGGGATCTTAGTTCCCCAGCCAGGGATCGAACCTGTGTCCCATGCATTTGAAGGCAGATTCTTTAACCCCTGGACCACCAGCAAAGTCCCAGGGATGATTTCTGTGGTACACAGAGTGGGTGACGTACTGATCACTGTGGAAACCTGTCATCTTCTTCTGTGAAAGCCTTTGATAAAAATAGATGGTGACCCCTGGCTTTATTGCCAGAGCCTTCCTTGCCTTGCAGAGATAGGTCCCAAAGGTAGGTTAGGCCAAGTAGAAGGACCTGGAAAGGCTGCCAGAGGCTTGCCCCACGTCCAGTCTTTGCCGGGAACGTGGTTGGCTCCACTCCAATGGGCGTGTCCGGCTGGTTCTGAGCTCATACCTACTTACATTTTATCCACGCTTCTTGGTGCCTGTTCCTGGCCAGTCAGTCTGGGGGGTGATGGAGGCTTGCCTGTAGTTTCTGGGAGGTCAGCCTCCTTCCTTAGTATGTGAGAAACACAGGGAACCGTTGTCTTCACCGTTAGAGCCACAGTTAGCCCCAGTGTGAGGCCAGACTGTGCTAAGAATCCCATTGTAACATGTTATTCACCAGGGGTTTTTGCAGAAACTAATGCTTGTGGCCGGTGATATGTTACGTGAATGATGAAATGTCTCTCGTCAATAACACCCAGGTAACAAAATCTGTGTTAATATGTCTCCGGTCAATAATTAAAAGAGTATTTTGGAAAAAATCCACTAACAGAGTTTTGATGAAGTTTGACCCTTGAGTTTAGATTTTTTTTTTTTTTTTCCTGTTCTCAGTAGCACTGATGACCTAACACAGTCGACGTCTTTTCTGAGTTAATAAGTTAGCAATCCCTGGTGGCTCAGTGGTAAAGAATCTGCCTGCAGTGCAGAAGATGCAAGAGACGCAGGTTCAGTCCCTGGGTTGGGAAGATCCCTGGAGAAGAGAATGGCTACCCACTCCATTATTCTTGCCTGGAGAATCCCATGGACAGAGGAGCTTGGCGGGCTAGAGTCCATGGGATCGCAAAGAGTTGGACACGACTGAGCGACTAACCAACAACAACAAAGTTAGCAATGGACTAAAAATGGCAACCATCGCCATCTTTGTTTCTGGGGATTCCTGTGCCTGCCCCCCCAGATCCGTCACCCGGTCCCGACAGAGTGGAGCAGTCAATCTGCAGAGGCGAATTTGGCCGAGTGCTCTTCGTGTGGATGTTGAAGTCAGGTGACTGAGCGGAGAAGCTGGGACCGAGGGACCCCGACCAGATGTGCTGGATGCCGTTTGGTCTGGGAGGAGACAGAGCGAGCGGCCCCTGGACGTGGCCTCCGTCATCCGTCCCCACTGAGGCCGCTCCTCCGCGGGCACTGAGCCAACGTCGCCGTCTGAATCGCGGCAGGGAGGTGACAGAGACTTTGGCGGGGGCCTCACGGCTTCCTACGAGACGCTTCTATCGGGCCCGAGAGGCCTGGCCTCCGTGAATTTCCTCTGCTCTTCCTGCCTGGCGTGGGCTGAGGGACGCATGGGAAAGTCACCCCGCCAGTGTGCTGGTCACAGCGTCATGCATATGTCGGCGCCTCGGCAGGAAGTTGCTCTGTTAACAAGGACCTGGAGGGACACTGACTTACACGGGCTAGAATTTAATTTCTTCCCACACAGCAGCGTGGGACCCGGTGTCCTCTCATCTGGCCACTCCATCATTTCTTGACATTGCCCTTGTCTGTGTGTACGTTTCTGCTGGAGAGGAGGCACGGCCCCCGCTCCTGAGGGCACCGGCCCCAGGCTTCCACCCTGCTTGCCTTCACTTGGAGGGCGTTAGAGGGTCACCTGCAGCTGCTGCAGAGGTGGGAGGTGTGTTTATTCCAGCTGGGTCTGTGGCCAGCTGTGTGTGAGGAGGACAGCCCCTGCTCCTGGTGAAGGACTGTGTGGTCAGTCTGACCAGATATTTTTGGGGAACATACTGTATATATATATGTGCACGCACACACACACGCACACACACACACACGCACGCGCGCGCGCACGGGCTTCTCAGGTGGCACCGTGCTAGAGAATCCACCTGCCAATACAGGAGACCCAGCTTCTATCCTTGGTTCTATCTCTAGAACATCCCCTAGAGAAGGGAAGTGGCTCCCACTCCAGTATTCTTGCCTGGGAAACCCCACGCACAGAGGAGCCTGGCAGGTCACAGTCCATAGGGTGGCAAAGAGTCGGACACGACTGAGCACACACACAGACAATATATCAAACTTCCTGTTTTGAAAGACTAGAAACCTCACAAGGATTTATACATTGTAGTAGAGAGTTTCGCCAGCCCTTCCGGTGCTTCGCTCAGTGACACCCTGCAGGACGGCAGCACACTTTTAGAACCAGGGCACAGACACCGCTTCCAGCCTTACCTGGATTCTGCCAGTTCTCACGTGAGCTTGTGCACGTGTGTGCACGCCTGTGGAGCAGCGAGAGATGTCATCACGCCCCTAGACCCGCATGGCCAGCGCCATAGGCGGCACTTGTGGAAATCCCTCGGGAGGATGGCCATCCTCGGGGACCGCGTTCGCAGCCTTCTGTGAGCGGCCCCACCCCATCTCCCACCACCGCGTGTCCTTGACCCGCACAGGAGCAGCTGGTGGTTCTCCAGTGTGGTTGCCTCGCTTTCTGCATTCGCTCGCTGGTGCCAAACAGGTGGTCCATGGAGGGGGTCTGCTGTGCAGCGCAGTGTTGAAACATTTTTAGAAATCAGTTGCTGGCAATGAGTCATCAGGAGATTTTCCTATTAAAAACAGCATCGATAAGCCTATACATTTGACCTCAGTGGAAAAACCTGAACCCCTGTGGCCCCTGGGGACGTTTGCATAGCAGCATCCTTATAGAAGGCCACTGCCAGTCCCCCCAGCCCCACCTGTCTGGCTCCCAGGGGGCTGAGTGTGCACTTCCGGACTGAAGCAGTTCTCTGTGCTATGGAGGGGGCTCTTACCCAATTTGGGGGTGATCCCCTACTCACCCTCCAAGCCCTTGTGCAAGCATCTTCCCCCCGAGGCAGCATGCTTCCCGCCCACAGGCTTCTGGTGGCCACTGCAGTCTTTGCTGGTCTCCATCACTCTGCTCCCTGCCCGCTGCTCTCTTGGCAGCCGCCCCACAAGTCTGCAAGCTCTTTGAGGGCAGGGGTCCGGCTCAGGGGTCGACTCGTCTCTCTCGTCTCTTCACTGCATGTCGGCAGTGTTGTGCGTGGTGCCTGGCCCCTTGTGAGTGATTTGTCGCTGTTGGTTAAGTGAACAGAGCAGAATCAAGGTGATGGGTAGGGGTCAGCACGTTGACTGCCCACCGCTGGCAGGACCCTGCCCTGAGCTGCGTTCTCGCTCATCCTTCCAAAGATTCTGGGGGAGGGTGTTCTCTTGTCCATCTTATGTGTGAAAAACTGCAGCCTGGAGAGACTGCGGGGCTGGTTTTCAGTGATGGAATGAGGTACTTACTCATGAAGGTATGACATGACGTCAGCCATGGGCTTTTTTCTTTCTATGGTTATGGGCTTAATTGACAACCCTCAGAATGACACACAGAAATGTATTAGGAACCGCTGGAAAAGCACAGGAAAGGTCGGTGTTGAGCCCACGAGCTTTCCTGTTGATGCACCTATGGCCATTTGGAGTCCCAACGAAGGTGACTGTGCCCCTGTGGCCGAGGCGGCAGACAGGCCTGGCACTGGAGCTCAGGCTCTTCCTGGACAGTCCTGGGGGCATGAGAAGCCCTTCTGGGTGGCAGGGGGTGTTGACTTTTCCTAGCCTTCCCTTAGGCTCTTTGCGAGGTACTGTTGCAAATGAGGATGCAGTCGGAGGGAGGCTGGGGGAGATGGCCCCCTGGCGGTCGGGGCCAGGGTGCCCGTTGAGGTGCCTCTTTAAGGGACATGCCGCGAGAGCAGTGCAGATATTATTTGTTTACGTCTGCTCTGCCAGTCCCGGCCCTCGTGGGGTTCAGCAGCCCGCCTTTCCCCATTTAATATCTCATGCTGCCCACCATGGGGCCTGTGTATCCGTCTGATTAAAGACTAATTTCCTAGCTCTCAAGGTGGAACTTGGCACAGATTTTCTTCTTCTCTCCAGACGAGTGGGTTTTACACAGACGCCTCAGACTGTAGGCTGCGAGGAGCTCAGGAGGGAGCTTCCAGGGCCTCCTCCTGCCCCGCCGAGCCCCTCCCCGAGGATGAGGACGGAGGGTGCCTCGCTGTGGGGGCGGGTGTGAGGGCCGGACGGCTTCACTCCCTGCTTCCAGAAGGCTTAGCACGACCGCCTCGGGGGTCGACTCGTCTCTCTCGTTTTACTGCATGTCGGCAGTGTTGTGCGTGGTGCCTGGCCCCTTGTGAGTGATTTGTCGCTGTTGGTTAAGTGAACAGAGCAGAATCAAGGTGATGGGTAGGGGTCAGCACGTTGACTGCCCACCGCTGGCAGGACCCTGCCCTGAGCTGCGTTCTCGCTCATCCTTCCAAAGATTCTGGGGGAGGGTGTTCTCTTGTCCATCTTATGTGTGAAAAACTGCAGCCTGGAGAGACTGCGGGGCTGGTTTTCAGTGATGGAATGAGGTACTTACTCATGAAGGTATGACATGACGTCAGCCATGGGCTTTTTTCTTTCTATGGTTATGGGCTTAATTGACAACCCTCAGAATGACACACAGAAATGTATTAGGAACCGCTGGAAAAGCACAGGAAAGGTCGGTGTTGAGCCCACGAGCTTTCCTGTTGATGCACCTATGGCCATTTGGAGTCCCAACGAAGGTGACTGTGCCCCTGTGGCCGAGGCGGCAGACAGGCCTGGCACTGGAGCTCAGGCTCTTCCTGGACAGTCCTGGGGGCATGAGAAGCCCTTCTGGGTGGCAGGGGGTGTTGACTTTTCCTAGCCTTCCCTTAGGCTCTTTGCGAGGTACTGTTGCAAATGAGGATGCAGTCGGAGGGAGGCTGGGGGAGATGGCCCCCTGGCGGTCGGGGCCAGGGTGCCCGTTGAGGTGCCTCTTTAAGGGACATGCCGCGAGAGCAGTGCAGATATTATTTGTTTACGTCTGCTCTGCCAGTCCCGGCCCTCGTGGGGTTCAGCAGCCCGCCTTTCCCCATTTAATATCTCATGCTGCCCACCATGGGGCCTGTGTATCCGTCTGATTAAAGACTAATTTCCTAGCTCTCAAGGTGGAACTTGGCACAGATTTTCTTCTTCTCTCCAGACGAGTGGGTTTTACACAGACGCCTCAGACTGTAGGCTGCGAGGAGCTCAGGAGGGAGCTTCCAGGGCCTCCTCCTGCCCCGCCGAGCCCCTCCCCGAGGATGAGGACGGGAGGGTGCCTCGCTGTGGGGGCGGGTGTGAGGGCCGGACGGCTTCACTCCCTGCTTTCCAGAAGGCTTAGCACCGGCCCACCGTCACTTTCCCTCAGGCCTGTGTCTACAGCCAGCTCTGGGGTCTGCAGGCGCCTGAAAGACAGGCTGGCAGCCTGGGAGAGCAGACCTTGTTATGAATAGAAATGGGTATTTTCCCTAGGGTTTTAATACTTGGAACGTATACAAGGACGCCTAGAAAGAGACACTGAAGAACTGGCCCCCGCAGGCTCATCTTCTTGACAGGATGGCGGTTGGCCTGGTGGATGGGAGCGGGGCGCACCCACACCCTCCCCTGTCCCCCCTGCCCACCTCCCCATCCCTGGATCCCTGCAGCGGCCTTCTTTTGTACTTGGGACAAAATCAGATTCTCTCCACAGCCGTTAACAACACCCGCCTGGCCTTTCTCTCCTCCGTCTCCACCACTTGTCACTCACTGTCCAACCCCACTGGCCTTTGGGACGCCGTCAGACCCTTCTTTCTGCTTGGAAGCGTTCCTCGCCCACCCCCTGCCCACCTGAGGCCCCTACTGCATCACCTCCCTTTCCCCATTCACCTGCCTCAGCCTTGCCTGGCCACGCCTCCTCACGGGGTTCTCGCTTCCGCTTCCCTTCCCAGCCTCAGCTGGTGAGGGCTTGTTTCTGCGTTTGCTTCCAGCCTGCCGCCCCCACTGAAGCTCCTAGAGGGACCCCCGAGCCCAGGCGGCTGGGGTGGCTGCTTCTGCCCCTCTTCTCCCTCCCTCGGTTCCTGGAGTGGCCTGGGCAAGTGGACTGCGGCCTGAGAGGGGAGGGTGCGTGCTATGGACCCAGCCGAGCACGGTTCTCTGTGTGGCTCCCACTGTGTGACCTCGCGGGGCCCTCCCCTTGAGGGAAGCTGTGCAGGTGGGATTGGGGGTGCCTGCCTCCTGCCTGCTGCTCCATCCAGCACCTGGGCTCTTGCTTCATGTTCTGACCGGGAGGCCTGCCGCTGGCCGTCTGTAGCCTCCACCCTGCCCTCCCCCCTCCTTTGAGCCTAACTGGGGGTTCAGCGTCTCACCCTGAGGAGTCGATGCAGCCCAGGAGTCGTAACTCTCAACCCCAGGAGCACCCAGAGAACTCTGTCATGCCTCACGCTGCCTCCGTGCTGGCCTCCAGGTAGCAGTCCTGAGCTGGGCTGCAGCATCTGAAAGCTGGCTGGCCTGCACTCTGTGGCCTTTTAAGTCTTGGGGACCAGGATGCAGCAGGAAAGAAGGGAGCCAGTTCTCCCGGGGGCCCTTCTGCTAGGTGCAGGCCTCCAGGTGAATCTGGGGTGACCATTTCTGCCAGAAAGAGGTTTCCAGCCCGCCTACCTGGGGCAGTGCCTTCCCTTCCTGACCTCGACCCGTGTTGAGAAGGCGGCTGAGAGGAGCTTAGCTGCACACGCTTGGTTTCCCCGAGGCGAGGGGGCTGTCTCGGCTCCTTTGGAGAGTTTGCTGTGTTACTGAACCGAGCGTGGGTCTGCTCCTCTGCGAGCAGGGAAACCAGGCTGCCGACTGGTGGTGGTGAAGGGCAGTGCTTATTCTGGGATGAGCAGGGAGGCCGGGCTGCTGGTGCTCACAGGCCTGAACTCCCAGGTGGGGTGGGGGTCGTGGGTACGTGACCAGCTCGTAGATGTTCTTCTGATTGGTTGGTGGTGAGGTCATAGGGCGTCAGCACGACCCTTCTGGTTCCAGGCGGCCTGGGGTCCACGGGCTCGTGGGCATGCGGTGAACGGCTTCCACCTTGTGGGCATTCAGTCTTGCAAGATAGCTCACAGGCTCTGGCTCAGATACTGTCTCCAGTCCTTGAGGAGGAGCTAAAGGTCCTTGACTTTGTTTAATGGCTAAACTTACTGTTTTGTCTTGCTTGGCAGAGTTTTCCTTTTCTTTTCCCCCTGCATTTTTTTTCACTTTACTGATTATCAGAGAAGGCCTAGGAGTCTCAAGTTTTTCAGCAAGCAAGAGGCAGGCAGGGGACGTGGAGGGGACGGGAGGGTGGTCTGGGAAGGCTCCACAGGGTCTCCCTCCGTTGCACTGAGGTGATTCTGCCCTGAGCGAGAGGGGCTGTGAGCAGGAGGGAGGGAGGGGATCAGCTTCCTGCGCCTGCTGGAGCCTCGTGCTTTCTACTGGTTCTCTACCCATCCCCACAATAGCCAAAAGGGGTGCCTTTGATTTCCTCCTTTCACAGTAGAGGAAATGGGTTCAGAGAGGTTAATTCATTTGCCTGAGGCAAAACCACAGGTCACTGACAGCCGGGTACTTCAAACCTGAGCCCCTCAGACCACCAGGCAGGGCTGTTTTGGGGCTGCGCTGCCTCCAGGGGAGTCTGAGGACCCACTGTGTGTGAGAAGTGGTCACACCCTGTCAGGCGTTTTATCTCCTTGATTCTCCAGGGCCCGCCCACGGCATGGGTCCTGTGAGCCCACTGTAACAGCTGGGGATGCTGCAGCTTTGGGAGGACAGGTTATCCAGCTCAGAGAGGAGTCTGGACTCCATGTGCCGTGGTCCCAGAGAGGCCCTCAGGGACAAAGAGGGCCCATGTCATTGTTGAGGTCCAGGTGGGCCTGAGTGGGGTGCTGTGTGGAGGCGGTCAGCCAGCGAGGAATGCTCTCAGCTGCAGGTCATTGAAAACCCGTGGACGGCGACTTCAGCAGGTGTTCATTTTCCTCCTGGAAGGTGGACTGGTGGTGGTGAAGGGCAGTGCTTATTCTGGGATGAGCAGGGAGGCCGGGCTGCTGGTGCTCACAGGCCTGAACTCCCAGGTGGGGTGGGGGTCGTGGGTACGTGACCAGCTCGTAGATGTTCTTCTGATTGGTTGGTGGTGAGGTCATAGGGCGTCAGCACGACCCTTCTGGTTCCAGGCGGCCTGGGGTCCACGGGCTCGTGGGCATGCGGTGAACGGCTTCCACCTTGTGGGCATTCAGTCTTGCAAGATAGCTCACAGGCTCTGGCTCAGATACTGTCTCCAGTCCTTGAGGAGGAGCTAAAGGTCCTTGACTTTGTTTAATGGCTAAACTTACTGTTTTGTCTTGCTTGGCAGAGTTTTCCTTTTCTTTTCCCCCTGCATTTTTTTTCACTTTACTGATTATCAGAGAAGGCCTAGGAGTCTCAAGTTTTTCAGCAAGCAAGAGGCAGGCAGGGGACGTGGAGGGGACGGGAGGGTGGTCTGGGAAGGCTCCACAGGGTCTCCCTCCGTTGCACTGAGGTGATTCTGCCCTGAGCGAGAGGGGCTGTGAGCAGGAGGGAGGGAGGGGATCAGCTTCCTGCGCCTGCTGGAGCCTCGTGCTTTCTACTGGTTCTCTACCCATCCCCACAATAGCCAAAAGGGGTGCCTTTGATTTCCTCCTTTCACAGTAGAGGAAATGGGTTCAGAGAGGTTAATTCATTTGCCTGAGGCAAAACCACAGGTCACTGACAGCCGGGTACTTCAAACCTGAGCCCCTCAGACCACCAGGCAGGGCTGTTTTGGGGCTGCGCTGCCTCCAGGGGAGTCTGAGGACCCACTGTGTGTGAGAAGTGGTCACACCCTGTCAGGCGTTTTATCTCCTTGATTCTCCAGGGCCCGCCCACGGCATGGGTCCTGTGAGCCCACTGTAACAGCTGGGGATGCTGCAGCTTTGGGAGGACAGGTTATCCAGCTCAGAGAGGAGTCTGGACTCCATGTGCCGTGGTCCCAGAGAGGCCCTCAGGGACAAAGAGGGCCCATGTCATTGTTGAGGTCCAGGTGGGCCTGAGTGGGGTGCTGTGTGGAGGCGGTCAGCCAGCGAGGAATGCTCTCAGCTGCAGGTCATTGAAAACCCGTGGACGGCGACTTCAGCAGGTGTTCATTTTCCTCCTGGAAGGTGGAGTGTGGGGTTGGGGTTGCTGACCTGATTCAGCCACTCAGTGCTGCTGAGGATTCAGGTTCTCCCTACTTCTTGTTAGTTTTCACCCTAGGGTGGGTTGCCTCGTGTTTGCAAAATGGCTGCTGCTGTTCCGGCCACCATACCCAGCGTCAAGCAGGAAGCCAGGCAGAAGGAGGAGCCCCTGCTGATTCTTCCCATTACCAGGAATACAGAAGCCTTCCCCCAAGCCCTCCTGGTGGACTTCTCTCTGTGTCCCCGCGAGCCGAGCCGAGCCACACAGCCCCTCCACCTGCAGGCACTGGCAGGCAAAGCACCAGGCCGGGCGTGGAGGGACAATCAGAGGAGACAGGCTCGCTTCTGCTCACACACAGCTCGCTGCCTGCAGGGGAGGTTGTGAAGGGTAAAGGTGAGGCCCCAAGGAGAGGAACTGGCTTCATTTGACGGAGTCCAGAAGGCCTCCTTCGGGAGAGGCCAGCTGAGCTGAGTTGTCGAGGCACAGCGGGAGTGAAGGGTTAGATCGTGATGGTGGGAGACCCTCTGGGTCAGTCTCCAGTGAGGTCCTCCTCCTGTGGCGTGGCTCTGAGCTCGGAGGTCTCCTCACCTGCACCAAGGGCTTCCTGGTGGCTCAGCAGTAGAGAATCCCCTGCCAATGCACAAGACGTGGGTTTGATCCTGGCTCGGGAAAATCCCTGGAGGAGGAAATGGCAGCCTGCGCTGGTATTCTTGCCTGGGAAATCCCATGGTCAGAGGAGTGTTTTGGGGCTGCGCTGCCTCCAGGGGAGTCTGAGGACCCACTGTGTGTGAGAAGTGGTCACACCCTGTCAGGCGTTTTATCTCCTTGATTCTCCGGGCCCCACGCATGGGTCCTGTGAGCCCACTGTAACAGCTGGGGATGCTGCAGCTTTGGGAGGACAGGTTATCCAGCTCAGAGAGGAGTCTGGACTCCATGTGCCGTGGTCCCAGAGAGGCCCTCAGGGACAAAGAGGGCCCATGTCATTGTTGAGGTCCAGGTGGGCCTGAGTGGGGTGCTGTGTGGAGGCGGTCAGCCAGCGAGGAATGCTCTCAGCTGCAGGTCATTGAAAACCCGTGGACGGCGACTTCAGCAGGTGTTCATTTTCCTCCTGGAAGGTGGAGTGTGGGGTTGGGGTTGCTGACCTGATTCAGCCACTCAGTGCTGCTGAGGATTCAGGTTCTCCCTACTTCTTGTTAGTTTTCACCCTAGGGTGGGTTGCCTCGTGTTTGCAAAATGGCTGCTGCTGTTCCGGCCACCATACCCAGCGTCAAGCAGGAAGCCAGGCAGAAGGAGGAGCCCCTGCTGATTCTTCCCATTACCAGGAATACAGAAGCCTTCCCCCAAGCCCTCCTGGTGGACTTCTCTCTGTGTCCCCGCGAGCCGAGCCGAGCCACACAGCCCCTCCACCTGCAGGCACTGGCAGGCAAAGCACCAGGCCGGGCGTGGAGGGACAATCAGAGGAGACAGGCTCGCTTCTGCTCACACACAGCTCGCTGCCTGCAGGGGAGGTTGTGAAGGGTAAAGGTGAGGCCCCAAGGAGAGGAACTGGCTTCATTTGACGGAGTCCAGAAGGCCTCCTTCGGGAGAGGCCAGCTGAGCTGAGTTGTCGAGGCACAGCGGGAGTGAAGGGTTAGATCGTGATGGTGGGAGACCCTCTGGGTCAGTCTCCAGTGAGGTCCTCCTCCTGTGGCGTGGCTCTGAGCTCGGAGGTCTCCTCACCTGCACCAAGGGCTTCCCTGGTGGCTCAGCAGTAGAGAATCCCCCTGCCAATGCACAAGACGTGGGTTTGATCCCTGGCTCGGGAAAATCCCCTGGAGGAGGAAATGGCAGCCTGCGCTGGTATTCTTGCCTGGGAAATCCCATGGTCAGAGGAGCCTGGTGGGCTACAGTCCATGGGGTCACAAAGAGTCAGACACCACTGAGGCTCACATGTGCCTGCACTGAGGGCAGCTTGATAAGGCTGGGACCCTCGTATCCTGCCCAGGTTAAAGGTCGCCTCAGTTCCCGAGCCACCAGGGCACTTGGAGGGAGTGTGCATGGTGTTGGGCAGCAGTGCAGGAAGCGGGGCGCTCAGGGACAGCGGGGTGGCCTCAGTGTTGGGAGAGCCCAGCCACAGGCGTTGTTTCTTGGCTGCTGGTGTCCTGCGCGTGTCTCCGTGGCTCTCTGCCTTTCTGGGCCTCACTGCGAGACTCAGGAGCATCGCTCTGCCTGCCTCCCCTGCTGCTCATGACCAAGGCGGCGGCGGGAGGGGCTCAGCCAGACGTCAGCTCACCTTTCACAGACCGAGCTCTGCGTACCCGCTCCCCTGCTGTAACTTGGGAGGTGGACGAGCTGCCACCATGCCCACTTCAGAGGTGGGGAGGCAGCTTCCGAGAGGGCAGGCAGCACACCCACGGCTGCACAGGAGGTGGGTGACAGAGGGGGACTGGGACCCGCTCGTGGTCTGTGCAGCAGACATCAAAGCGTCCGTGTGAGGAGCAGGACAGCACAGAGTCGGAGTGACCGCGTCTGGGCGCGAGGTCTGCCTGAGCCCTCTCAGCAGCTGTGCGCTTCTAATTAATTGCACATTATGTGTGTGGGTCTGCCTGACAATTGCCCATCCAGACGATACCACTGCTTGGGGGTGGGCGGAAGCTGTGCCACGGACGTCCTCGTTATTTATGGGTATTTCACGTGTTATTGGTCTCTTCACTGTGAGTTAACCCCACTGCTGTGCTGAGCGTGAGGCTGGTCTCAGCGGGGGCCGGTGTTGCTGTGCCCTGGGCAGACCCGGGGCCATAGATGGATCAGGGTTATGTTTTTGCTGGTTGGAGTTGGCAGCCCAGCCAAGCACCAGCAGCCAGAGGGTAGAGCAGACGAGGCGGAAGCCTGGTGCCCCCTGTCTGCTTGCAGGAGCCAGAAACGTGCGGGAAGGCTCATCGCCTGCCCCTGATGATCCCAGCCTGGAGCCAGGAGGGTTCCAGAGGGTCAGCTTGTCCAACCTCCTCATCTTCCAGACTGAACATCTCAGACCCGAAGTGCATGTGACGTGCTTAATGCACCCTGCCAGCATGCAGCTGGACCGACCGTGGACCCACATCCTTGTCTCTTCCTTGTCGTCCTGTGGGGCATCTTTGCTTAGGCTGTTTCCTCGTCTTGTGCGTCTCCCAGCTTGCTGCATGTGTAACGTGGTGGCCAGTGACAGCTCCTGTAGGTTCCCGGGTGCAGCCGGTGAGGGGCGAGTCCTCTGGTTGCAGGTGATGGAAACCAACTCAGACCTCTTAAGTACGGGCATGTGGTTGCCCCCCAACCTGCAGCATCCAGGATGCCTGTGGGACTGAGGCAGCATGGGATCCCCAGGCTCAGGTGGTCTCCAGGACCACTCCTGAGTGCTGGAGTGATGAGGAGGAGCTGGGGCAAAGCAGGTCCACGGCCTCTGGCCAAGCTGACTCTGCCCAGAACCCACTGCAGCTTGGTTCCTTAATGAAAATCTTGAGACTGTTGATTTTGGAGGGTAAAATAAGGGCTGGCGTGGAGTCCTGGCCGCCTCTTTCTATCCCACTGTGGGGTTGGGGGAGAGCACAGAGTGAAAGTTGTGATTGGCGGTCCTGGTGTCAAACGCCGTATGTTCTGATCTCTGTTTCAGTATTTATAAAATGGAACTGATTGGAGCACCTGCTTTGTGGGGACTGTTTGGAGGGCTTGAGGAGACCATGCACGAACAGTTTCACCCAGTGTCGGGTACGAGGCATGTGCCCCCAGCAGTTGTTAGGAAAGTCCTTTCACGTCTCGGTTTTTCCACCTGAGAAACGCGAGTTTGACCCTGCCAGTGCTAGTTCTTGTAGTACAGCCGGGTCCAACCCCTGGTTCCTGTAGCGCAGCCGGGTCCGACGCATGCCTCAGGGTTGGTCGTGCTGCGGGCAGTGGCGCATCTAGACTCAGAGGCCTGGTCTCGTCTCCATCAACTTCTTCCTTTTGGGTGCTCCTAGCACACTGAAATCCCATGTCTCCTTGGGGTGAGGTGGGGTGCTCTGTCCTCTTTAACACTCACTGTGTCTTGGGCGGAGGTGAGGCTGAAATAGTTAACAGGGCTTGTCTGAATGCTGGGCTACAGGTATCAGACCTTGGAGGAACATCTGCAAACTTCCGCAGAGAAGCCATCTGTGCTTGTTTCAGTACCAAGGACAGAGGCACCCCCCAGCCTGCTTTGCAGCTTAATGGTGAAGCACCGCAGGTTCCCAGCTGTGTGTCTCTGAGCAGCTTGTTTGACCTTTCTGAGCCTTGGTTTGTGGAAGAATGGGGCTGTGCTTGTTGGCAGCAGTGACTTAGGTGCCGTCTATGGGGTGCTGTGGACGGTGCCTGGCTCCCAGGAGGAGCTTTTGAACATTAGCTGCTCTCAGTGTTGCTGTGTGAGTCACCTTCAGCCTGGGGCCCCTACAGCCACTTCTCCTTAGCTTCTGATTTTAGTTCTTCTGATGAATACCTCTTTAAAGCTAAATGATGCACCAGTGCTGGTGTTTTCTTTTTCAAATGTATTTTTACTTGAAGGACAATTGCTTTAGAGAATTTTATTGGTTTCTTCCAAATGTCTTTTTCCTTTTTTAATTTTCAGAGAACGAGTGAGGACTTTTGACTCCATGGGACAGGAAAAAAAAAACACCCTTGAAAAACATGAAATTATTCAATAAAGGACCTCTCCACTGCCCACGTCCCCCTCTCCCCCGCCTTCTCCTCCTCTTGCTCCCTCTAACCTCTGACAGTTCCGTGTGTCTGCAGGTGCTGTCTTTTCCTGGCCTTTCTGATGGAGGCAGGGCAGGGGTGCCTGGACCCTCTTTGATTCCTAAGTTAATCACTCTGAGGTTCTTGGGGAGCTGCCCTGGAGGGGGTGCAGCCCCTCCCCATTCTGTCAGTCTCCTGGAGATCTCTGCCTTCATCAGAGCCCCCTCAGGTCCCTTCCGACTCTGCACTTGCGACATCCTCTGATGTGGAGCAGAAAGTTGGCTTTTCAGAAACAGCCGGGTGTTGGTGCATACCACTCATCTAGCCATTTTCAAAATGCTGGGTCAGGACCTCAAACTTCAGGATGGGGGCGAATCTCGAAGTGGAGGCCCAGAGCTGTGATCTGTTGGGCCAGCCTGGAAAAAATTTCTGTTAACAGCATTTAAAATCAGATTTTAATTCCGAACACAGGTGTTGGTTTCTCTGAGCTGGGCTGTGTCCCCGTGGAGGACAGTAGCCTGGAGGCAGGGTACCGGCCGCCTCCGCCAGGCACATCTGCCTTCTTCCCAAGGGCCCTGCTTCCTGCTGGGGGCTTCATGGCATCCACTGCTGTTAATTGCTGGTCCTGTCTGCATTTGCTTTGGGAACCCACGCCTTAACACTTGCATACCAGGCCACTATAAGCAGACACTGCATCTGTGTGTGTGTGTGTGTGCACCTCTGTGTGTGAGAGAGGGCTCACACACCAGTGAAAGTTGAAAAGTGCGGTGACACCACGATGACACACATGGAAAAGTTCCCCACAATTTAGAACTTTATCAAGATATTGGAGGATATGTTTCTTATCCCCTGTGATATTCTTAACATTTCTCTTTCTGTTTGTCCGGGTTCCTCAAACCTTTTCTTCTCATTTCCAGATGATGTAGAAACAGTCGTTCTAAAGAGGGGTTGGGGTCAGGAGTTGGGGGGCACAATTTCCTCAGATCCCTGCTGCTTCGAGGGGGCTGAGGAAGGCTGGGAGGGTTGCCGGAGGCTGTGCACTGGGAGCTGGCTGAGGGCGTGTGCTCCACTCAGGGGGACAGCCAGGCTGCCGAAGCAGCTCAGTGACAGGCTTCCAAGGGGACCTGACCAGGCTGGCTCCTCGCTCTGCCGTATTTTGGTTGTATAGCCCAGGACAAGACCCCTTCTCTTCTCTGGGCCTCTGTTTTCCTGATGGGTTTAATGGGCGTAGTACACTTGACTTCTTAGGGAAGTTGTGAGAATTCAGTGAGATGGTGTATTTCAAGAGCTTTTTGCCTTGCTAGGTGTACAGAGAATGGTGCCTAGCAGCCACCGGACATCTGAACACAGGGAATATATCCTGAGGCATTTTAATCTTTTTTTTTTTTAATCCCAAGAAACTGCAGAACAGAAACTCTGGGGTGGGCAGAGGAGAAGGGGAGGCAGGAAGGAGAAACAGAACAAAAAGCTAGAATGGGCCCGAGATTGATTTAAAAACTTATGTTTTGGAACTCAATATAGTTCATCCTTTCTTTCCGAGATAAAAGGAACGGGAGTGGGTAGTCATAAAAAGATATAAAAAGCAGTACCAGTGTGGAGAGCGGCAGTGTGGGTTAAGTCTGTATCCACAGAAGAGCACTGTTTATTTCTGGGCCTGTGCCCTCCTAAGCCCTCTCTTTAAATATCACTGAGCATGGGCCCAGGGGAGTGTTTGTAAAGGCTCTTTGAAGAAAGATGCTATATAAAGTTGAAGAATTATTACCCAGATCTATGTATATGGGAGAGCGTGTGTGTGTGCTCACTCAGGCGGGCACGCGCCTGGATGTCTGGCCAGAGCCATCCAGTTTTCTCCCTTTACTCTTGAAAAGGGAACTGGAGATCCATTGATCTCAAGGTGATTTCCCTCCTGGAGGGTCTTCAGCGGCGAGGTGGGAAGGCTGTTCAGTACCGTATGAAGGAGCCTCTGGCGCCCCCCTCCACTGTGTGACTCGAGTTTCCCTGTGGTGGGTGTCTTTGTTTCCGTTCGGGTCCGTGGCCACTGGAGGTTGTCTCCCTGCTCTGCTCGCCTGTTTGAAGTCGGAGGGATCTGTGTGGTTGGATTCATGTGCCGAGAGGGAGGGGCGTGGTTTCGCAGGCTCTCCTGGTTTTAGGTCATGGTCATGACAGGCAAGAATCCATCCCTTCCCCACCATGTGTATCTATTCACGAGACACACATTGGAAAAAAGCTCAGTTTGAGCCTGGATCCCTATCACTGGGGCAGGAAATTACAGCTGGGGACCGGTCATTAGCTCCTCTGGTGAGGTCTTGAACTTCCTATTAAATGCATTTGACGTTTCTGCCCAGCCCAGCCCTAATGCATGGTCGTCCATCGGACATGGTGTATTTCAAGAGCTTTTGCCTTGGGGAAAAATGGTGCCTAGCAGCCACCGGACATCTGAACACAGGAATATATCCTGAGGCATTTTAATCTTTTTTTTTTTTAATCCCAAGAAACTGCAGAACAGAAACTCTGGGGTGGGCAGAGGAGAAGGGGAGGCAGGAAGGAGAAACAGAACAAAAAGCTAGAATGGGCCCGAGATTGATTTAAAAACTTATGTTTTGGAACTCAATATAGTTCATCCTTTCTTTCCGAGATAAAAGGAACGGGAGTGGGTAGTCATAAAAAGATATAAAAAGCAGTACCAGTGTGGAGAGCGGCAGTGTGGGTTAAGTCTGTATCCACAGAAGAGCACTGTTTATTTCTGGGCCTGTGCCCTCCTAAGCCCTCTCTTTAAATATCACTGAGCATGGGCCCAGGGGAGTGTTTGTAAAGGCTCTTTGAAGAGAGATGCTATATAAAGTTGAAGAATTATTACCCAGATCTATGTATATGGGAGAGCGTGTGTGTGTGCTCACTCAGGCGGGCACGCGCCTGGATGTCTGGCCAGAGCCATCCAGTTTTCTCCCTTTACTCTTGAAAAGGGAACTGGAGATCCATTGATCTCAAGGTGATTTCCCTCCTGGAGGGTCTTCAGCGGCGAGGTGGGAAGGCTGTTCAGTACCGTATGAAGGAGCCTCTGGCGCCCCCCTCCACTGTGTGACTCGAGTTTCCCTGTGGTGGGTGTCTTTGTTTCCGTTCGGGTCCGTGGCCACTGGAGGTTGTCTCCCTGCTCTGCTCGCCTGTTTGAAGTCGGAGGGATCTGTGTGGTTGGATTCATGTGCCGAGAGGGAGGGGCGTGGTTTCGCAGGCTCTCCTGGTTTTAGGTCATGGTCATGACAGGCAAGAATCCATCCCTTCCCCACCATGTGTATCTATTCACGAGACACACATTGGAAAAAAGCTCAGTTTGAGCCTGGATCCCTATCACTGGGGCAGGAAATTACAGCTGGGGACCGGTCATTAGCTCCTCTGGTGAGGTCTTGAACTTCCTATTAAATGCATTTGACGTTTCTGCCCAGCCCAGCCCATGCTCGGTCCCAGGAGGTGAGGGGGCCGATTCCAGCAGCGGGCGTCAGTCACCCATCGATTAATCCGCTTATTCACCTGGCCTTTGATTCGGTTGTTCTCCAGGCCTCGTGGGTGCTGTGCTCGGGGGCGGTGCCGGCTCCCGGGGCCCCTCCTCTCTGCAGGCAGGGCTCTGCCAGCCACACCTGCAGGAGCCAGGATGGCGCTTTCATGGAGGGGGGTGTGTACAAGGTGCGGCAGGGCTCAGGCCAAGTGCGGTCCTCTGGGCTCTCCTGGGCTGCTTGGGCTGGAACTCAGAACCTCTCAGGTGAGAACAGCATGGGGAGGATGTGGGGTTCCTAGGAGCCTGGGCACTTCCTGTGTGCCTGTCTCCTTCCCGGGCCTGTCGGTCTCTGCTGGCTCATCTGGGAGGACTGTCTGGGCAGTATTAGTACAGCCAGAGACCTGGCCAGCCACTGGTGAGGTTACTGAATCAGTAGGGATTTTCCTCAGAGTCCAGCTTCCCTTGTTTCTTTTTTTTTTTTAATTTTTAAATTTTCATCCATCTTTATTCTTTGGCCTGTGTGGGCCTCCCATCACAGTGGTCTCTCTCATTGCAGAGCACTGGCTCTGGGCACATGCGCTCCAGAGCGCTGGCTCATAATTGGGCACACAGGTCCAGCCACTCCATGGCACATGGGATCTTCTCGGGCCAGGGATAGAACTGGTGCCCCTTTCACTGCAAGGTGGACTTTTCATCCACTGGACCATCAGGAAAGCCCTTCCCTTGTTCTGTCCCTTGTCAGGCCACAGGGCTCTGTGGCTCATGTGTGACATCTCAGATGCCAGCATCTTGGCCAAACTCAGCCTTCTCTCCGCGCTGAGTGGTCTTGCCCTCCCTGAGGGGCTTTTCTGGCTTTTCTCTTTGGGCTTCTGCCTGGTGCCTGCATCTCCTGTTTCCCCGACCAGGTCCCTGGATCCGGTGACCAAAGGGCCCAGCAGACTGTCCTCGGCTAAACTCTTAGCGGATGGATCCTGGTGAAGTGACTTAGAACTGTCAACTCTTATGCCAGACACTTCTGCTCCCTTCCTCCTTTATCCCTGATTGGAGACCACGGCCCATTTCAAACTTCTGGAAGTCTCTATCAGTCAGCCAGCCACCCTGGGTCTCAGGACTGCCTTCTGCCTGCAGATGCCCCAAACTCCAGCGCGTGTGCAGCACAGGCCCGAGGCTGGCTCTCCTCTGGGGAACCAGTGCGGTGGGTGGTGATGATGTAGGGCAGGAGGCCGAGCAGGCCAGGCGCAGGGCCAGAGGCAGAGCCGGGGGGCCTGTGAAGAGGTGAGAGGGATCCGTGGAGTCTGAGGCACAGCTGACGCGCTGCTGTGTTACATTGGTCAACAGTCTGGGTTCCGGCCAGTGCGCCCCACCGTCGGCACCATGTCTGGCGGGCCACACGCTACCCACAGAGGGCCTGCATTGGAGAAGGCTGGTGGGTGGGGAGCGGGGGCAGGAGCTTCTAGACGTCCTCATAACCCTCTCTGTAGATGTTTTAGATCATACAGCCCCTCGGACTGTGTCACAATAGCTCTGCTCTGCTGTGGCCGCGTGACCGCCGCACAGACTGTGTGAGAACGGATGGCGAGACTGTCCCAGGGGAACCAGTGTGCACCCTGCCCTGTCCCAGGAGGCTGGCGGTTCCATCACCATTTGTCCAGCGGAGGGGACGGAGAGGGAGGAGGAGGAGGAGGCCCGGAGCTGAGACCTATGGGATCTGGGATTTTATTAGAAAACCAGTGTTCTTTCTCCTCGACCTACTTGCTGCCCAGGAGAGCTTAGTTTCTACAGTGGACCAGTTTTCTGTCAGATTGAGCCTCAGTGTACAGAAATTTTAAAAACAAAGCTATCATTTCCTTAATGGACATGTTCTTGGCTTGCATGTTTTAATTTTCAGATGGACCGCTGTTGCTACAGTATGGCATAAGTGTTTGTTCCCATATTTACAATGTTGTTTGTTGTTGCGTTTCACATATTTAGATTACTCTATCTGAACGTTGCATTGATACATAGTAGCAGTGGAGATTTGAGTTTTGTCTCCTATGGTTCTCTGCCCAGGCATCAGTGATGGACAAATCCATCTTTGTCATTTCTTTCTAGGGGTCTTTTTTTTTTCATCTTTGTCATTTCTCAGGTGGCTCAGTGATAAAGAGCCTGCCTGCCAGTACAGGACATGCAGGTTTGATCCCTGAGTTGGGAAGGTCCCCTGGAGAAGGAAATGGCAGCCCACTCTAGTAGTCTTGCCTGGGAATACCATAGACAGAGAAGCCTGGCAAGCTACAGTCTGTGGGGTTGCAAGAGTCAGACACAGATGAAGCACTGAAACAACCATCCTTTCTGCAGCGATTCCAAATGCTCTTTTCCCCAGACTGATTTCCCGTTGTTAATGTTCTCCCCGTGTTTTTGACTGGCTTTGCTGTTCAGTTCTCCGAAGCCAAGCATGAAACTGATTTCTAGGTAGATCATTCTTTACCTCTCCGCCTCAGGAGAGGGAGACCCCAGCCCAGCTGAGCTCTACAGACACTGCAGGGCAGAAAGACTGCGTTGCTGCCCCTTGGTCTGTGTGCTGTGGCCGGTAGTAAAGACGAAAGAAGTCACTGTGACAGAGACTCAGCAAGTCATGGGATGCGGGTGCTGGCAAGAGGAGAGAAAGTGACAAGTTAGGCAGTGCCTGTGCAGGTGCATGTCGCTGAGCTTGGAAAAGTGGAATGTTTACATGATGTAGGGAAATCAACCCGGTATTACCTGTCCAAGAAGAGTCAGCAAAGTTAATGCACGTAAAGTTGTGTGTAGTTGCTCAATTGTATCCGACTCTCTTGTGACTTCATAGACTGTAGCCTGCCAGGCTCCTCTGTTCATGGAATTTTCTGTCAGATTGAGCCTCAGTGTACAGAAATTTTAAAAACAAAGCTATCATTTCCTTAATGGACATGTTCTTGGCTTGCATGTTTTAATTTTCAGATGGACCGCTGTTGCTACAGTATGGCATAAGTGTTTGTTCCCATATTTACAATGTTGTTTGTTGTTGCGTTTCACATATTTAGATTACTCTATCTGAACGTTGCATTGATACATAGTAGCAGTGGAGATTTGAGTTTTGTCTCCTATGGTTCTCTGCCCAGGCATCAGTGATGGACAAATCCATCTTTGTCATTTCTTTCTAGGGGTCTTTTTTTTTTCATCTTTGTCATTTCTCAGGTGGCTCAGTGATAAAGAGCCTGCCTGCCAGTACAGGACATGCAGGTTTGATCCCTGAGTTGGGAAGGTCCCCTGGAGAAGGAAATGGCAGCCCACTCTAGTAGTCTTGCCTGGGAATACCATAGACAGAGAAGCCTGGCAAGCTACAGTCTGTGGGGTTGCAAGAGTCAGACACAGATGAAGCACTGAAACAACCATCCTTTCTGCAGCGATTCCAAATGCTCTTTTCCCCAGACTGATTTCCCGTTGTTAATGTTCTCCCCGTGTTTTTGACTGGCTTTGCTGTTCAGTTCTCCGAAGCCAAGCATGAAACTGATTTCTAGGTAGATCATTCTTTACCTCTCCGCCTCAGGAGAGGGAGACCCCAGCCCAGCTTGAGCTCTACAGACACTGCAGGGCAGAAAGACTGCGTTGCTGCCCCTTGGTCTGTGTGCTGTGGCCGGTAGTAAAGACGAAAGAAGTCACTGTGACAGAGACTCAGCAAGTCATGGGATGCGGGTGCTGGCAAGAGGAGAGAAAGTGACAAGTTAGGCAGTGCCTGTGCAGGTGCATGTCGCTGAGCTTGGAAAAGTGGAATGTTTACATGATGTAGGGAAATCAACCCCGGTATTACCTGTCCAAGAAGAGTCAGCAAAGTTAATGCACGTAAAGTTGTGTGTAGTTGCTCAATTGTATCCGACTCTCTTGTGACTTCATAGACTGTAGCCTGCCAGGCTCCTCTGTTCATGGAATTTTCCAGACAAGAGTGATGGAGTGGGTTGCCCTTTCCTTCTCCAGGGAATCTTCCTGACCCAGGAATTGATCCTTGGTCTCTTGAGTCTCCTGCTCTGGCAGGTGTTATTTATTTATTTATTTTTCCTTTTTACTACTGCACCACTTGAAAAGCCCATATAAAGCTGAAGCATGGCAAAAGAGTAATTTTTTTTTTTGGAGGGGTGGGGATTTGTGGGAGGGGACCCAGCGGTCAGGCTGTTTCCTGTTTCGCTGTTACTGTGAGTTTTCTGTGATGGTAGCTTAGCGAAGATCGAGGGGACAGTCTTTTTTTTTTTTTCTTTTAAAGATTCACCTATCAGACTATTGCTGCACCTGTGTTTGTGTCCTTGGTCATTTAGGTGTTGATTCAGACGCAGGACCCGAGAGTCTGGGGGTTCACAGCTTGTGGGACCAGGGAAGGTAGGGTTGTGACGGGAGAGGGTGTGGGTTAGTCAGGGACACCTGTCCCTCGGCTGCGGTGGCTTCTGTTTGGACCTGCTGTGGCCCTCGCATGGCGCACTTGCAGCCAGGATGTTTCATTGCAGCTGCTTGTGACTGTTCTTGACCAAAAGAGCATTCATGTTTTTCTGGGTCCTCCTAGGAAACCTTTCTCCCTCCAAATTTTCTTTCCCCCACAGACTGTACCCTTGTCAGCTGCAGAATTCTGGGTGGCTGTATTAGAGGTCCCCCATGTTTTTGCTGTGTAGTCGCTCTGTTGTGTCTGACTCTTGTGACCCATAGACTGTAGCCTGCCAGGCTCCTCTGTTCATGGAATTTTCCAGACAAGAGTGATGGAGTGGGTTGCCCTTTCCTTCTCCAGGGAATCTTCCTGACCCAGGAATTGATCCTTGGTCTCTTGAGTCTCCTGCTCTGGCAGGTGTTATTTATTTATTTATTTTTCCTTTTTACTACTGCACCACTTGAAAAGCCCATATAAAGCTGAAGCATGGCAAAAGAGTAATTTTTTTTTGGAGGGGTGGGGATTTGTGGGAGGGGACCCAGCGGTCAGGCTGTTTCCTGTTTCGCTGTTACTGTGAGTTTTCTGTGATGGTAGCTTAGCGAAGATCGAGGGGACAGTCTTTTTTTTTTTTTCTTTTAAAGATTCACCTATCAGACTATTGCTGCACCTGTGTTTGTGTCCTTGGTCATTTAGGTGTTGATTCAGACGCAGGACCCGAGAGTCTGGGGGTTCACAGCTTGTGGGACCAGGGAAGGTAGGGTTGTGACGGGAGAGGGTGTGGGTTAGTCAGGGACACCTGTCCCTCGGCTGCGGTGGCTTCTGTTTGGACCTGCTGTGGCCCTCGCATGGCGCACTTGCAGCCAGGATGTTTCATTGCAGCTGCTTGTGACTGTTCTTGACCAAAAGAGCATTCATGTTTTTCTGGGTCCTCCTAGGAAACCTTTCTCCCTCCAAATTTTCTTTCCCCCACAGACTGTACCCTTGTCAGCTGCAGAATTCTGGGTGGCTGTATTAGAGGTCCCCCATGTTTTTGCTGTGTAGTCGCTCTGTTGTGTCTGACTCTTGTGACCCATGGACTGTAGCCCACCATGTTCCTCTGTCCATGGGGCTCTCCTGAGAATAATACTGGAGTGGGATGGGATGCCATTTCCTTCTCCAGGGATTCTTCCCAACCCAGGGATCAAACCTGCGTGTCCTGCATTGGCAGGTGGATTCTTTACCAGTTGGGGGCAGGCCATGCCTAAAAGCCCAGAGCCCTAACCTTGCTTCTGCAGCCCCCTCTAATTGACACCTCACTTTCCAGGTCTGATTTCCCATGTTGCCTGTGCTGAGCTGATTTGATGGCTCATAAAATTCTATTATCTAGTCTGCTGCTCTAGACATAGACCATTTTTTTTAAAAATCCTTTTTATTTCCCAAGGTTGAAGTCCACAGGAGCTCAGTAAACCCTGTAGCTCCTGAAAATGTGCCCAATTGAACTCACCTGTGCTTGGGCAGTCACGGCTACCTTGTCCCCGTGTTTCCATCCCTGCCTCTGAAGGAAAAGGCACTAATGATGGTGATCAGTAGCATTCATTGAATGCTTTCTGTGTTCTGGGTGTTGATTTCTTAGAATGTTTCTGTGATATAGTGACTGTAAAGATCCCATTTATAGGTAAAACTTGACCAAGCGCCTGGTGGGCCTCGCAGGTGGCTCAGTGGTAAAGAATCCACCTGCTAGAATCACCTGGGTTTGATCCCTGGGTCAGGAAGATCCCCTGGAGTAGGAAATGGCCACCTACTCCAATATTCTTGCCTGGAAAATTCTGCCGACAGAGGAAATTGGTGGGCTCCAGTCACTGGAGTTGTAAAGAGTGGACTGAGCTTGCACACATGCACACAGGCAACTCTGGGCCCACAGCTGCATGGCGTGCTATGTGTCTTTAGGAGTTGTGACGTGGTGACAGGGGGCAGAGGTGGTTGGCTGTTGCACACTCTGCAGCTTGCTGCGGGGCAGGGAATCACAGAGGGCTGGCCAGAGGTGGTGTCTTTCCATCCTGGGCTGAACAGAAGGGTTTTATCAGGTCAGAAATAGGGGTGGTGCTGAACACAAGGAAATCCAGGAAACAACATGTTAGCATGTTACTCAGCCTCAAAAAGAGTTCCCGTCATAGGTGACAACATGGATGAACCTGGAGGACATTATCTTAAGTAGAGGAAGCTGGACCCAAGTCCCATTTATGCTAGGAATCTAAACCGTTAAACTCTCAGAAGCAGAGAGTGGAAGGGTGGTTGCCAGGAGCTGGAGGGGACGGCAGTCAGGGAGATGCTGTTCACTGGTGTGAAGCTTCAGGCCAGCCAGACAGGTCTGCTCCAGAGACCTGGTGTCCGATGGCACTGTGGCCAGGCTTGGCCACTCCCATCAGTGAAGAGGGAGGTCTCTTGTGAAGTGATGTCACCACAGTGAGAAACTGGTGGGCTTGCGTCGTATTCAGGGAGGGGCGCTCACATTTGTGGGGAAGGATGAAACAGTGCAGCCTCATCACTTGCGAGGGGTCCCTCAGGGAGGCTGGCTCAGAGGCCGCTGGCCCGGGTCCGATCATCTGCAGGTGAGCCAGTGACTAACTCACCTGATGGTTGGACCCCCAGGAAAAGGCACTAATGATGGTGATCAGTAGCATTCATTGAATGCTTTCTGTGTTCTGGGTGTTGATTTCTTAGAATGTTTCTGTGATATAGTGACTGTAAAGATCCCATTTATAGGTAAAACTTGACCAAGCGCCTGGTGGGCCTCGCAGGTGGCTCAGTGGTAAAGAATCCACCTGCTAGAATCACCTGGGTTTGATCCCTGGGTCAGGAAGATCCCCTGGAGTAGGAAATGGCCACCTACTCCAATATTCTTGCCTGGAAAATTCTGCCGACAGAGGAAATTGGTGGGCTCCAGTCACTGGAGTTGTAAAGAGTGGACTGAGCTTGCACACATGCACACAGGCAACTCTGGGCCCACAGCTGCATGGCGTGCTATGTGTCTTTAGGAGTTGTGACGTGGTGACAGGGGGCAGAGGTGGTTGGCTGTTGCACACTCTGCAGCTTGCTGCGGGGCAGGGAATCACAGAGGGCTGGCCAGAGGTGGTGTCTTTCCATCCTGGGCTGAACAGAAGGGTTTTATCAGGTCAGAAATAGGGGTGGTGCTGAACACAAGGAAATCCAGGAAACAACATGTTAGCATGTTACTCAGCCTAAAAAAGAGTTCCCGTCATAGGTGACAACATGGATGAACCTGGAGGACATTATCTTAAGTAGAGGAAGCTGGACCCAAGTCCCATTTATGCTAGGAATCTAAACCGTTAAACTCTCAGAAGCAGAGAGTGGAAGGGTGGTTGCCAGGAGCTGGAGGGGACGGCAGTCAGGGAGATGCTGTTCACTGGTGTGAAGCTTCAGGCCAGCCAGACAGGTCTGCTCCAGAGACCTGGTGTCCGATGGCACTGTGGCCAGGCTTGGCCACTCCCATCAGTGAAGAGGGAGGTCTCTTGTGAAGTGATGTCACCACAGTGAGAAACTGGTGGGCTTGCGTCGTATTCAGGGAGGGGCGCTCACATTTGTGGGGAAGGATGAAACAGTGCAGCCTCATCACTTGCGAGGGGTCCCTCAGGGAGGCTGGCTCAGAGGCCGCTGGCCCGGGTCGATCACTACCTGCAGGTGACGCCAGGTGAAGGGGTTGGTGGCACCAGGAGAGAGAGCGACGCCAACATCTGAGCCTAAGCACTGTGCCTCTGCTCATGCCGTGCCTCGCCTTGGGAGGTGAACCACTCCCTCTAGGAGAAGCTTGGCCCAGCTGAGGGTTCAAGTGCCCCGGGGCACGAGCCTCCTGTCCTGCTGGGTCTGGGGTGCCAAGAGTGCTAGCCATGGCGGGCCTGTCCCAGGCACGTGTGCCCTGCTGAGCTCTCAGCCCACTGATACCCAGTGCACGTGGCTCATTCGTCTATGTTGGGCAGGCCCGGGACACGCACCGTGGATTAGAAGGCTGGTGGGATCCAGCCTTTGATTAATAGAGGCGAATTCACCAGGGCATGGTGGGGAGGGAGGCTGAGCAGGCGGAGCACAGGGGACGTTTAGGGTGGTGAGACTGTTCTGGTGACCCTGCTGTGGTGGATTCGTGTCCCACGGTTCTGCAGACTCGGGGAACGTGCAACGCCCTGAGCGAAGCCTGACGTCGCTCTGTGCTTGTGACGGGTTGGTGTGTGTCCTCAGCGCAGCTGCGGTCCTGCTCTGGCGGGCCTGATGCCGAGGGAGGCTGCGGGTGTGCAGGGCTGCCAGAGACCCTCTCAACCTTCCTCCCAATTTTGCTGTGAACCTAAAACTGCTTTATCAAATGGTCTGTGTAAAAACAAACAAAAGAGAGTGAGGGATCATTTCTTCTAGCCTCGTGTTGCAATAATGGTGAATATCCAATCCTTTGTTCCCGTAAGAAGTGTGGGCCGGTCGAGACCTCCAGAAGTCCTCGTAATGAGACTCTGATTTCAAACAGGCCCGAGTGAAGAAGCAGCTCCCCGAGCCTGGGTCTCCAGCACCCGGCGGCAGCCTTGCCCCTAGCTCTGGGTTTCTTGAAGATAAGAGCCTGAGAGACATCATGCAGCCTGTCTTCAGTGATATATTAAGATCCCTCCCCGCCCCCGCCATGGCTATCGTGTCATGGGATTAAATTACTGACTTGTTTTTGTTTTCATAGATTTATCAGTGTTTTTAGTTCTTATAAAAATGTGACTCTGGTATCATGTCGAGTTCTTCTAAATCATTAGTGCTCCTTGTTGGCGCCTCTGAGAGGCAGTGTCTTTTGATGTAGCGCTGTCCTACCTGCTTTCTCCTCTGAAGGTTACAGCACCCCGGGAAGGCGGGAAAATGGGTGCCATTCACCCCCTGAGAGCAGGGCTCACAGAGGCTGAGAGGCAGGGTCCAGGTTACCTGGTCACATTCAGACTGCAACGTCAGACAGACTCTGCCTCCATGTGGGCACATGTGAATGTGTGCACCGTCCTCCAGGAAGAAATGCTGTCTTCAGGGGCTTCCCTGGTGGTTCAGTGGGTAAGGACACTGCCTTGCAGTGCAAGGGGCGCCGGTTCGATCCCTGGCCTGGGAGGATCCCATGTGCTGTGGAGCGGCTGGACCGATGTGTCCAACTACTGAGCCGCAGCTCTGGAGCACATGCGCCCAGAGCCAGTGCTCTGCAGCGAGAGAGGCCACTGTGATGGGAGGCCCACATGGGCCAAAGAACAAAGATAAATAAATGGAAGATCCATAGAAGTGGCCAAAAAAAAAAAAAAGAAATCTGTTCAGGAGACTCCTTGCTTAGGTATGTCGAGAGCCCGCCTCTCTCCTTGGGAGAGGACTTTGTAGCCAGTAGGCTGGTGCTCAGTAGATGCTTACTGATGAATGAATGGGCTTCCCTGGTGGCTCAGATGGTAAAGAATCTGCCCACAATGCTGGAGACAGGTTCGATCCCTGGGTCGGGAAGATCCCCCTGGAGGAGGGCATGGCTACCCACTCCAGTATTCTTGCTTGGAGAATCCGTGGACAGAGGAGCCTGGCGGGCTACAGTCCGTGGGGTCTCAGAGTCAGACACGACTGAGAGACTAGCACTAACACACTGTGAATGAGTGTGTGAGCCCGGAGCCCTTGTAACTGCTGGCAGCACATCCTGTGGCTTGATCGGTGTCACTTCTGCTCCCTTCCCCCAGGGGCCGTGGGGTGACAGCTCAACCTCTTACCTGTCTGTCCAGGCTGATCCGCTCTCCTGGGCCTAGCCCTCTGGCCCTCTTCTCTCCCCCAGCTTGCCTTCTCCCTGCTCTTTGTAGCCTTTGGTAGTATCTTTCCTGGAAATACTTTTTCTGCTTACTGTTTTCATGACGGAAGTGATCAAACCTTGAGAAACGTGGAAAGGATCTCATGCGCCTCTGGTCCTACAGTGTGTGCCAGGAACTGAGCCCCTGGGGGCCCGTGGTGGCCTTGTCCCTGGACCCACGCTGCTCAGCGGTCCTGGTCCTGGACATAGCGCACCATGGGCCAGGGTCTCCGCCCCTGCCAGTTGAAGGCCTCGACTTCCATCCTGGCTCTGACGTGGAATGAGGCATGGTGTTGCAGCCTGTTTCATGACCTCTTAGGTCGGTTCTTCTGGCTTCATGTCACTGTGAGGTGTCGATGAAACAGTGGTTCTTAATCTCTGTGAGTGAGTGGTGGTGATTACCACTGGTTCCTGGGGTCGAATGCAGAGGTTGGAATTGGACTGATTTGGACGTCAGCTGTGCCTTTACACCTTCTCTCTCGGCCTGTTGAAGGCCTGAAAAAGGGACTTGGGCTTAGGAACCTGTCCTGATGGGGTTTCCCAGGTGGCTCAGTGGTGAAGAATCTGCTTGCCAATGCAAGAGACGCAGGAGATGTGGGTTCGACCTCTGGGTCGGGAAGATCCCCTGGAGGAGGAAATGGCAGCCCACTCCAGTGTTCTTGCCTGGAGAATCCCATGGACAGAGGGGCCTGGTGGGCTACGGTCCATGGAGTCACAAAGAGTCAGACATGACTGAGCAGGTATGTGCAAGGAGTCAGTTACCATCTGATTTGCTCTCTGACCTGTGGCTGATTTACCAGTTTTAACTGGGAATATATCAGTATTCAAAACAGACGCATCTGGTAGCAGGGACCCAGAAGAGCCCTCAGAAATCACCAGCCTGTAGCTGCCGTAGCGACTGGTTGTGCTCACCAAGGAAACACCTCCACATTTATTCTTATCCTGCCCCGCCTTTGGGTTTTGTGTGGCTAGTAAGAGTGATTGAGCCCGTGGGTCCCTTAGACAGTATGGAAATTATTTTTGAAAGGCAAAAGGAACTCGTCTAGACAAGTGGCCCTAAATAGCACATAATCCAGACCAGTGAGGGGCGGCAGGATCTGCTGGCTAATTGGACTTGGGTTTCTTCCCTTAGGTGAACTGCGACAAGCCATCGTGGCCATGATGAACAGGAAAGATGAGCTGGAGGAAGAGAACAGGTATCCAGAGCCCCGGGGCTGGAAGGGTCGCCTCTTCGTGGACATTCTACCTCTGGGGCAGAGGGAAGATCCACCTTGAAGGAAGTTTTGCTTCATGGGCACGATTGTGACCAGGAATTTCTGACTTTTTGGTCTGGGATGTATCATTTTATGCATTTTAACTTATTACTTTATATGAAAATAGAGCCAGCTAATAATGTTGTGATAGTCTCAGGTGGACAGCAAAGGGACCCAAAGGGACTCAGCTGTACACATACATGTATCCATTCTGGGATGTACTACTTCAGTATGTATCCTGTGGCTTGAGTGTTAATAAGGAATGAAACTTTCATGCACCATCTTAGAACAAACTGGGAATTTGAAGAGCAGTCTTCTTAATTTTTTAATTCTCTTTTTAGAAAACAGCCTTTGAGCTATAATTCACCTATCATATAATTCACCTGTCTAAAGTATTCAATTCAGTGGCTTTTAGCACGTTCACTGATACGTGCAGTCATCTCTAGTCAATTTCAGAACATTTTCTTTACCTCAGAATGAAGCTCCATCCCCGCCCATAGCTGTCCCCCTGCCCCCCACCCCTACCCCTTGAGCAGTGGGTAACCTTTCACTGAGGTTCTGTCCACCACATTCCAAGCACTAAAGTACTCAACAATTTCTCAAATCGAGGACCTCTAGGATAAGATGTTGTATGGACTGTTTTGAGTTCCCCCAAAGCCCCATTGCAGACATGGAGAGGCCGAAGGGTTTTATTCATTTTGATTCCCTGAGGAAACCAGGACTGGATCCAACCAGCTCTGGGCTGTGCTGCTACTGTCTAGCTGCTCAGATGTGAGCCAGTGCATTGCCAGGACCTTGTCTGGGTGCATGCTGGTCAGTAGAGGATCTGCCTGCAGTTATCTGCTGAGCCTGGGCACCCGTAGGCTGCCTCTCTGGAGGTTGGGGAGCAGGTGCGTATGTGTGTGCAAGCTCCTGTCGCCTTCTTCTTATCCTACCCTGAGGCGTGCTTGTGTCCCTGGGGATACGCGTTCTGAGTCTTCTTTCTGGGCCCTGCTTAGTTTGGGCCCTGCTTGACAAGCTTCTCCATCATCCTTTATGGAAACATATAAAAGCAAACAAGCGTGACTTGGAAAACAAGTGTTTTTAAAAAGGAATCTTTCAGACAGTGCAATTTTCTAGTGAAAGTAAATCTCAGCAACAGGCTGTGGACATTGTTGGATGCTTTTTCTTTTATCCAGCTGGACCATTATCTTAGGGAAAAAAGCCGTCAGTTTTGTCTTACCTTGTAAAGAACAGTAGTCACTGTCTGGTAATTTCTTCTTCCCAGTGAGAGAGAAGGAAAAATCACACCATCTTGGTATTGGGGGGTTTCCAGGCCCCAATAGGGATTTTTTTCCCCCAAAACTTTCAAGGAACATTTAAACACACCGTGTTTATCTTGGAAGGGCAGGGTTTAATGAGCAGTGGGGGTGGGGAGTTGTCTTGGGACAGGAGGTTCAGTGAGCAGAGAGAGTGGGGGTTGTCTTGGGAGGGGTTTCAGCGAGCAGAGGTAGGGGGTTCAGACACTTTTGCTTGTGTTCTGGTGTCACACGGCAAGTGTCCTCTTGATTCAGGACTCAGCTGCACCAAAGTTAGTAAATGTTTTCGAGAAATAGCCATTTGCGGTCCAGCGATATAGACGGTCACAACCTTGCTTGCCTCAATTCTAGGTGGTAACTTGGGGTTATTTCTGGAAGAGCCGCTGTCTTCTCTGCTATTTAAGACCAAGGAGGACAGATACTCCTGTGAATGTGTTTGGAAGGTGAACACACTCCAGATATAGTATAAAACACTTCCTGAGCAATGTTAAGTTACTCAGCTCCGTGAGACAGTCTGTGTGCCTGTGTAACCTCGAGGTGGCAATGGAGCAAGGGTGACGTGCATTTTGTGGGCAAAGGAGAAGTGAGACTCCTGTCGTCCATCAGATAACTGGAGCCCAACTTATGTTTTTGTGGCTCGGGTGGTTTTTTGGCTGGTCCTGGCAGCCTTTCCTTTGTTAAATCTCATATGCCGTGTGGCTGTGATGAAATGTCTTGGTTCAGTGTGGCGCACCTCAGTGTGGGATGTCTGGGAGGGGGCTTGCCTGGGATTGACTCAGCCCACTGTTTCCCTTGGTTTAAGCCACCCGTGGGCTCGCCGGGCCTCCGATGGTTCCCTGGGGGCTCACCCTAATGACGACTAGCAGAGACTCTTGAGCAGAGTGGGGTATCTCCTCACATCGGTTTGTAGGAGATGGACGTGAATTGCAGTTCCTGCAGCGCCTTATGGAAGGTGAATGAACTAGGACTTGACTCTGTGAACTCTGGGTTGGCAGCCTCTGAACAGGTGGGGCCTCCTCTTCCCAGGTCGCTGCGGAACCTGCTCGACGGCGAGATGGAGCACTCGGCCGCGCTCCGCCAGGAGGTGGACACCTTGAGGAGGAAGGTGGCCGAGCAGGAGGAGCGGCACCTCACCAAGGTCCAGGCGCTGGCAAGGTAGGGGCCGCGGGCGGGGCCGGCGGTGTTCAAACCCCAGCCCACCTGTCATCAGCACGTACTCATTTACAGAAAAGAGACCAGTGGAAATAACACTCACACATCTGAAATTTTAACTTACTGAATACTGGATAAGATTTGAATAGTATATATGCAGCTTGGCGGAGCACCCCATCGGCCCCGAAAGTGTGGGCAGTGTCCTCTTGATTCAGGACTCAGCTGCACCAAAGTTAGTAAATGTTTTCGAGAAATAGCCATTTGCGGTCCAGCGATATAGACGGTCACAACCTTGCTTGCCTCAATTCTAGGTGGTAACTTGGGGTTATTTCTGGAAGAGCCGCTGTCTTCTCTGCTATTTAAGACCAAGGAGGACAGATACTCCTGTGAATGTGTTTGGAAGGTGAACACACTCCAGATATAGTATAAAACACTTCCTGAGCAATGTTAAGTTACTCAGCTCCGTGAGACAGTCTGTGTGCCTGTGTAACCTCGAGGTGGCAATGGAGCAAGGGTGACGTGCATTTTGTGGGCAAAGGAGAAGTGAGACTCCTGTCGTCCATCAGATAACTGGAGCCCAACTTATGTTTTTGTGGCTCGGGTGGTTTTTTGGCTGGTCCTGGCAGCCTTTCCTTTGTTAAATCTCATATGCCGTGTGGCTGTGATGAAATGTCTTGGTTCAGTGTGGCGCACCTCAGTGTGGGATGTCTGGGAGGGGGCTTGCCTGGGATTGACTCAGCCCACTGTTTCCCTTGGTTTAAGCCACCCGTGGGCTCGCCGGGCCTCCGATGGTTCCCTGGGGGCTCACCCTAATGACGACTAGCAGAGACTCTTGAGCAGAGTGGGGTATCTCCTCACATCGGTTTGTAGGAGATGGACGTGAATTGCAGTTCCTGCAGCGCCTTATGGAAGGTGAATGAACTAGGACTTGACTCTGTGAACTCTGGGTTGGCAGCCTCTGAACAGGTGGGGCCTCCTCTTCCCAGGTCGCTGCGGAACCTGCTCGACGGCGAGATGGAGCACTCGGCCGCGCTCCGCCAGGAGGTGGACACCTTGAGGAGGAAGGTGGCCGAGCAGGAGGAGCGGCACCTCACCAAGGTCCAGGCGCTGGCAAGGTAGGGGCCGCGGGCGGGGCCGGCGGTGTTCAAACCCCAGCCCACCTGTCATCAGCACGTACTCATTTACAGAAAAGAGACCAGTGGAAATAACACTCACACATCTGAAATTTTAACTTACTGAATACTGGATAAGATTTGAATAGTATATATGCACGCGGTTCACGATACAGAAGCTACGGATGGCCCAACTCTGCGCTCCCCAGCCTCCCGGCTCGCCCCTGAAAGTGTGGGCAGTGTCACCTCCCCAGGATGCTCTGGGTGGATTTGAGCAGGTGCGAACGTTCAGATACAGGAGGCTTTTCTTCTTTTCCTTTCTCTCCCTCCTCCCTTTTTCCTTGATACAAGAGTGCACCCCATCCCCAGCTTAGAGCTCATCCTGTGTGGGGCACCCAGAGCTGCCGTATTTCTCCTGACACCCCACTGTCCCCCTGCCCAAGGATTCGTTTGGCCGACAGGCCACCAGCCAAGCATCTTAGTCATTTCTAGCCTTTTGCTGCTTCTGATAATGCTAACCTTCGCGATTGTTGTTTTCCCTGTATGCCTGTATTTGCCAGAGAAGCTCCTGGAAGTAGAATTGCTGAGTCAGAGCCCTGTGTTTTCATTTTCCTTTTCTTTTAAAATGTTTATGTAATTTATTTATTTGGCTGTGCCGGGTCTTAGTTGTGGCATTCGGGATCTCTGATCTTAGCTGTGGCATGTGAACTCTCAGTTGTGGCCTGTGGGATCTACTTACCTGACCAGAGATCGGACCTGGGCTCCCCTGCGTTGAGAGCGCTGAGTCTTAGTCACTGGCACACCAGGGAAGTCCCCACAGTGCTTTTCTGAACTGGAGAGAGGTGGTCAGCCTGATTTCCACGAAGGCTGAGCCTCCCCCAGCACAGCCCTGCTGCTGGTGGATCCGGCTTTGGAGCCGTTTGATAAAAACCACTGGTGAACGCGGTGTTGGCAGAATAGTTTTCATTTCCCCAATTCAGAGTGTGGTGTATGTATTTTCAGTTGAGTCATCTTATTTTCTTTCCCAGGACTTTGTTTATGTCTTATTTAGAAAACTAAAGCAGCATGTTTCCTCCAAAGCTCCAGCTCCCGTAACCCCTAAGTTTGTGTGGAGCTTGTCTCATGCTTGTCTCATGCGACAAACGCACGCTTGTCGCATGCGTTTCTGTGTGCTCTACTTGAAGTCTCCAGCGCGTCACTTCCTATCTGGTGGCCTCCTTCCACCACCCAGGCTTCATGGTCACCCTTTTCACGTGTCGGGAGGTAGTCTTTCATTGAGCTGCTGCACCATATGAAAATAACCATGTTGGATTGCTGGACATTTGAGGTGTTCCAGTTTTTCCCCCATTTTATGTAAAGATAAGCAGTTTCTTTGGTGGTTCTTTAAAACGGCTTTAAAAATAGACCGGGAGATCCCCCTGCCTTGTGGATGTGTGGGGCCGGGGCAGAGGGAGCCCAGGGTTGAGTAAACGGACAGGGTCAGCGTTTGCCGTCCTCAGGCTGTCGATGGTGAGTGACACTGACGCGTTGTTCCGTACGTGTAACTGGAGGCTGGCCTCGTGGTCCCACGTGTGTGTCTTCGTTGTGGCGCGTGGTCTCAGTAGCTGTGGCGCACGGGCGTCATTGCTCCATGGCATCTGGGATCTTAATTGCCCGGCCCAGGATTGAGCCTGCGTCCCCTGCATTGGATGGTGGTTTCTTAACCCCAGGACCACCAGGAAAGTGCCCCGTATTTCTTTTTTTTTTTCCGTATTTCATTTTAACGTGACTTCTCTCCTGTGCTCACGTGTATCAATGACATCTCCTGAACATCAGAGACAGTTCAGTGACTGTGATGAACACAGTCCCGGGTGTCTAACCTGGCATTTTCTCACCTGGCCCCCGTCTTGGCCAGGGTTCCATGGTGGGGCTGTGTTTTGTGTTCTCAGTGAAGACTGGAATCTGTGGAGATTGGGGTTCTGAATCATTCATTTTTTTGTTGTGTCTGGAGGCAGTTCAGCCTCGAGTTCCTGCTCTGTCGCTTTCAAACTGGGTGTTTTGGGTGAACCGCTTCACTTCCACAGTTATGTGTGTCTTTGTGGATGAAATGGACGTGCTGTGTGCTAAGTCACTTCAGGTGTGTCTGATTCTTTGTGACCGCGTGGACTGTAGCCCACCAGGCTCCTCTGTCCGTGGGGATTCTCCAGGTGAGAATACTGGAGTGGGTTGCCATTCCTTTCTCCAGGGAATCATCCCCACCCAGGGGTCGAACCTGCATCTTTTATGTCTCCTGCATTGGAAGGCAGGTTATGGCCCACAAGTGTCCCCTGAGGAGGCCCCAAGAAATGGACAACATGATGTAATTCCCCTGGGCGGGTCCAGTGAGGAATGTGTGTGAGAACATTGTAAGGCGCTGGGCAGCAGCGCACACCTGGAGTGTGCTTTACAGTAAATGTATTTTGAGTATATGATTTGGGGATACATTTTATTTAGCATATGAATAAAATAGAAGAAGATAACTTCTTAACCAACCAATTCTGTAATCTGAAATCTCCCCAGTTAAACAATGGGAAGCTGGTAGCTCAGTGGTAAGGAGTCTGCCTGCCATGCAGGAAACACGGGTCTGATATCTGGGTCAGGAAGATCTCTTGGAGGAGGGCATGGCAACCCACTCCATATCTTGCCTGGGAAATCCCGTGGGCAGAGGAGCCTGGCGGGCTGTAGCCTGTGGGGTCACAGAGAGTCGGACAGGACTTTGCCACTAACACACAGCTGAGCGTGTAAGGTGCCTGCAGGCTTGCAGCTCGCAGGCAGAAGGAACTTGCATAAAGCCGGCAAACACTTCAGAAGAAGTGGTACAAAATCGAACGGAGCAGGGGGACGTGGAAGCTTTCAAAGATCGACAGCTGATGTGTCGTCTTCACTTCTGCCCATGGTCAGACCTTTCTCCTTCTGGCCAGAGAAGGAGCACCTGTCAGTGTGGCCAGATGCTGGCTGGAGTGGTCCGTGGTGGTTGGAGCAGGGGCTCAGGGACTTGTCACCAGCGGGCACAGGCAGGGTGTAGCCGTCACAGGCTGGAGGTGAAGCACCGCACGGGTATACCAGGGCAGCCCTGGTCCAGGTCCCCGTGTGTTCAGGTGGCAGGTGTCACAATGCAGGCAGGTTAACCTAGTGGTTAGTGGCAGCAGTTCTGGCATTGGATCCTGGGGGGAGGGGTCCCATCACAGCCCTGATGCTTATTAGCTGTGTGACCTTGAACAAGTACCTTAACTTCTGTGTTTCTGTTTTCCCTGGCTGTAATATGAAAATAAGAGAACTCTCTACCTCCTAGAGTGGTTAAATGATAAAATGAGAGACCATATGTCGGCTCCACAAACGTGCTTCATAAATGCTCAGACACATTAACTATCACTATCATTTTTCTCTAGTATAATAATTGTATTATTACTAAGAAATCTTGCCTCATCAAAAGTTGTATTTTAATGGCAGTGGTGCAGAAAGAATTAAGAATTAGACTGTTTCAGACTCAAGAAAGTGAAATTATTTTTTGCCGTTGGTGTTCTAAACATTTTATTTAGCATATGAATAAAATAGAAGAAGATAACTTCTTAACCAACCAATTCTGTAATCTGAAATCTCCCCAGTTAAACAATGGGAAGCTGGTAGCTCAGTGGTAAGGAGTCTGCCTGCCATGCAGGAAACACGGGTCTGATATCTGGGTCAGGAAGATCTCTTGGAGGAGGGCATGGCAACCCACTCCATATCTTGCCTGGGAAATCCCGTGGGCAGAGGAGCCTGGCGGGCTGTAGCCTGTGGGGTCACAGAGAGTCGGACAGGACTTTGCCACTAACACACAGCTGAGCGTGTAAGGTGCCTGCAGGCTTGCAGCTCGCAGGCAGAAGGAACTTGCATAAAGCCGGCAAACACTTCAGAAGAAGTGGTACAAAATCGAACGGAGCAGGGGGACGTGTAAGCTTTCAAAGACTCGACGGCTGATGTGTCGTCTTCACTTCTGCCCATGGTCAGACCTTTCTCCTTCTGGCCAGAGAAGGAGCACCTGTCAGTGTGGCCAGATGCTGGCTGGAGTGGTCCGTGGTGGTTGGAGCAGGGGCTCAGGGACTTGTCACCAGCGGGCACAGGCAGGGTGTAGCCGTCACAGGCTGGAGGTGAAGCACCGCACGGGTATACCAGGGCAGCCCTGGTCCAGGTCCCCGTGTGTTCAGGTGGCAGGTGTCACAATGCAGGCAGGTTAACCTAGTGGTTAGTGGCAGCAGTTCTGGCATTGGATCCTGGGGGGAGGGGTCCCATCACAGCCCTGATGCTTATTAGCTGTGTGACCTTGAACAAGTACCTTAACTTCTGTGTTTCTGTTTTCCCTGGCTGTAATATGAAAATAAGAGAACTCTCTACCTCCTAGAGTGGTTAAATGATAAAATGAGAGACCATATGTCGGCTCCACAAACGTGCTTCATAAATGCTCAGACACATTAACTATCACTATCATTTTTCTCTAGTATAATAATTGTATTATTACTAAGAAATCTTGCCTCATCAAAAGTTGTATTTTAATGGCAGTGGTGCAGAAAGAATTAAGAATTAGACTGTTTCAGACTCAAGAAAGTGAAATTATTTTTTGCCGTTGGTGTTCTAAAGCTGAGAAGCGTGTTTGTGTGTACTTGGATCTTTCTGGCCTTGAGCATAGAGTTTTGAAATGGAAACATACCCTGAGCAAGCCTAGTGTTTTGTTACACATTCATTTTTCTCACAATTAATAGCTTTCTTTTCACGCTCTTGTGGCTCAACAAAGAGCAGGGTTGTACACGCAACCCAGAGCCTTTGTGGTGCTGAGCGACTGCTCCTTACAGGGCTGAGGCCGCATGATCAGTAGCAGTTTGGGATCAGTAAGTCTCATTCCCTGAATAATTGATTGCCTTATTTCCTGTGGAATTAGGAAAACTCAAGCTCAACAACAAAGTCCTACTGTATAAGCACAGGAAACTATATTCAGTATCCTGTGATAAACAGGATATGAAATGGAAAATAATAAGAAAAAATATGTATATATATATATATATATATATATATATATATATATATATATATGTATAACTGAATCATGTTGCTGTATAGCAGAAACTAACACAGCATTGTAAATCAACTGTATATACTTCAATTAAAAAAGTAAAGCTCAAGCTATGAGACAGGTGTGAGCAGAAAGAAACACACATTTGCCTGAGTAGAAGTACCTTGGAGAGGAGCGAGCGGACAGGGTTGTGGGATTATTGTGGGTACATGTTCTGTTTCAGTTCTGATTATTTGTTTGGCTGCGACCAGGTCCTGATTCTGGCATTGGATCCTGGGGAGGGGTCCCATCACAGCCCTGATGCTTATTAGCTGTGTGACCTTGAACAAGTACCTTAACTTCTGTGTTTCTGTTTTCCTGGCTGTAATATGAAAATAAGAGAACTCTCTACCTCCTAGAGTGGTTAAATGATAAAATGAGAGACCATATGTCGGCTCCACAAACGTGCTTCATAAATGCTCAGACACATTAACTATCACTATCATTTTTCTCTAGTATAATAATTGTATTATTACTAAGAAATCTTGCCTCATCAAAAGTTGTATTTTAATGGCAGTGGTGCAGAAAGAATTAAGAATTAGACTGTTTCAGACTCAAGAAAGTGAAATTATTTTTTGCCGTTGGTGTTCTAAAGCTGAGAAGCGTGTTTGTGTGTACTTGGATCTTTCTGGCCTTGAGCATAGAGTTTTGAAATGGAAACATACCCTGAGCAAGCCTAGTGTTTTGTTACACATTCATTTTTCTCACAATTAATAGCTTTCTTTTCACGCTCTTGTGGCTCAACAAAGAGCAGGGTTGTACACGCAACCCAGAGCCTTTGTGGTGCTGAGCGACTGCTCCTTACAGGGCTGAGGCCGCATGATCAGTAGCAGTTTGGGATCAGTAAGTCTCATTCCCTGAATAATTGATTGCCTTATTTCCTGTGGAATTAGGAAAACTCAAGCTCAACAACAAAGTCCTACTGTATAAGCACAGGAAACTATATTCAGTATCCTGTGATAAACAGGATATGAAATGGAAAATAATAAGAAAAAATATGTATATATATATATATATATATATATATATATATATGTATATATATATATATATGTATAACTGAATCATGTTGCTGTATAGCAGAAACTAACACAGCATTGTAAATCAACTGTATATACTTCAATTAAAAAAGTAAAGCTCAAGCTATGAGACAGGTGTGAGCAGAAAGAAACACACATTTGCCTGAGTAGAAGTACCTTGGAGAGGAGCGAGCGGACAGGGTTGTGGGATTATTGTGGGTACATGTTCTGTTTCAGTTCTGATTATTTGTTTGGCTGCGACCAGGTCCTGATTGTGGCATGAGGATCTTTACTGCGTCACGTGGGCTCTTTTGCTGTGGTGCACAGACTCTCTAGTTGTGGTGTAAGGCTTAGTTGCTTTGCGGCATGTGGGATCTTAGTTCCCCAACCAGGGATCAAACCTGTGTCCCCTGCATTGCAAGGTGGATTCTTAACCACCAGACCAGGGAAGTCCCCAGTTAGATACCCCTGGCTGTGTAACAAATGATCTCCAAACTTGATGGCTAGAAACAGTGAATGTTGAGGATTGTCTGTAATTTCTGTGAGTTAGGAATGTGGGAATGGCTCAGAGTTTCTACCAAGGCTGTGGTCAAGCACTGTCCAGAGCTGCAGTCATCGGGAGGCTTAGCTGGACTGGAACATCCACTTCGGAGTTCAGTCACGTGGCTGTTGGCAGGAGGCTTCAGATCTTGCCATGTGGGTTGCTCACAACCTAGCGGCTGGCTTCTTGGAGTGAGTAATCCAAGAGCAGGGGAACACCCCAACATGGAAGCCACTGTGTCTTTTGTGACCTAATCCCAGAAATGACACATGATTACATGCTGTCTAGTTCAGTTCAGTTGCTCAGTTGTGATCAGCTCTGCGACGCCATGGACTGCAGCACACCAGGCTTCCCTGTCCTAAAGCATCTCCCAGGGTTTGCTCAAGCTAATGTCCATTGACTTAGTGATGCCATCCAACCATCTCGTCCTCTGTCGTCCCCTTCTCTTCCTGCCTTCTGTTTTTCCCAGCATCAGGGTCTTTGGACTATAAAGAAAGCTGAGTGCCAAAGAATTGATGCTTTCAAATTCTTTCATCAGTGTGGTGCTGGAGAAGACTCTTGAGAGTTGCTTGGACTGGAAGGAGATCAAACCAGTCAGTCCTAAAGGAAATCAACCTTGAATATTCATTGGAAGGACTGAAGCAGAAGCTCCAATATTTTGGCCACCTGATGCAAAAAGCACTGGAAAAGACCCTTTGACCTCCACTGTGGCATGTGGGATCTAGCCACTGACCAGAGATTGGACCGAGACCCCTTGCACTGGGAGCACAATGTCTTAGCATCTGAACCTCACCAGGGAAGTCCTTATAAACAAGCTTTTCACTCATGTAAGAGGCCGTCAGGACAGTTGAAAGCTGACAAGATAGAGTCTGCTCTTGGTCTTTCAGGACAGTTTGTAGCCTTGGCCCCGTGCTCTTGCTGCTGGTACCGCCATCATTGTGGCGAGCAAACACATCTCCACACCTCAGCCTTGCTTAGCCTTTGCCATGCATGGCAGTCATTGGGAAGCTTTAAACAGGTGTCCACGTGTGGTTGAGAATGACTGCTTTTGCCTTTTCTGAGTTCTCTCAGAATTTTGTTCCATGGCCCCGTGGGCCATGATCACGTGGCCTCTCTCTTGGTGTCCTTGACCAGGAACCGAACCCTGACGCCACAGATTATCCATGGAGCTCCTGGTGTTCCCCTCCCTGCCCCTGCCCCTCCTGTTCTTCACTTCTCCTTGGGCAGGAAGCTGGCTTCCCCAGGTCACTGGCTCTCTCGCTCGACTGGGTCTCCTCAGCTGAGTGAGCTCTGTTCTTTGTCATTCCTCAGCACGTCCTTGTCAGCAGCTGACAGGTCCTCAGTGACGTGCGCCAGAGCAGCCGAGGAGAACTGAGGGCACGGGGTGGGCCTGACATGTGGGGACAGAGATGAGAACAAGACATGCATGTCTGGGCTGGAGACAGTGTTGGCATGGAAGGGGGAGCTGGCTTCCCGAAGTTTAGTGCTGCCTCATGAAAGGTCAGTTAATACCCATTTATTTGTTTGTTGATTCAGTGATCAAATTCCTATTCATTGCGGAGCTGGCTACATCAGAGAGAAATACAATACGGCTGACTCGTCTCTAGGTGCTGAAAGTCAGGGGAGGAACCTCTACACACAGACGGTAGCCTTTTGGCTGATAATGCTGTGCTCTGGTCGAGGTGGCCGTCCTTGTGAAGAGGTGTGAGATAAGGCTGGACTTGTGTCCAGCTTCTTCTTTCTTTCTTCTATTTTGGCTGCACTGGGTCTTTGTTGCTGTGTGCCAGCTTTCTCTAGTTGAGCTGGGAAGGGGCTTCTCTTGTTGTGCAGCATGGGCTCTAGAGCAGATGGGCTCTATAGCTGTGATGTGTGGACAGTGCGTGGGCTTAGTTGCCCCAGCAAGTGGGGTTTTAGTTCCCTGACCAGAGATGGAACTTGCATCCCCTGCATTGGCAGGTCGATTCTTAACCACTGGACCATCAGGGAAGTCCCTTGAGTCCAGCTTCTGATGGCCTGGGCTAGAGTGAGGTGAGTGAGGTCCCTAGGTGCAGAAGAGAGGCGCTGACTCTGAGGGCCCTGCAAGCGCTTCTTGCTCTTCTAGGTGTGTCATCTCAACTGGGTATTTCAATGCTCTTTTGCCCTTTTTCGGGGAGTTCTCTCAGAATTTTGTTCCATGGCCCCGTGGGCCATGATCACGTGGCCTCTCTCTTGGTGTCCTTGACCAGGAACCGAACCCTGACGCCACAGATTATCCATGGAGCTCCTGGTGTTCCCCTCCCTGCCCCTGCCCCTCCTGTTCTTCACTTCTCCTTGGGCAGGAAGCTGGCTTCCCCAGGTCACTGGCTCTCTCGCTCGACTGGGTCTCCTCAGCTGAGTGAGCTCTGTTCTTTGTCATTCCTCAGCACGTCCTTGTCAGCAGCTGACAGGTCCTCAGTGACGTGCGCCAGAGCAGCCGAGGAGAACTGAGGGCACGGGGTGGGCCTGACATGTGGGGACAGAGATGAGAACAAGACATGCATGTCTGGGCTGGAGACAGTGTTGGCATGGAAGGGGGAGCTGGCTTCCCGAAGTTTAGTGCTGCCTGCGAAAGGTCAGTTAATACCCATTTATTTGTTTGTTGATTCAGTGATCAAATTCCTATTCATTGCGGAGCTGGCTACATCAGAGAGAAATACAATACGGCTGACTCGTCTCTAGGTGCTGAAAGTCAGGGGAGGAACCTCTACACACAGACGGTAGCCTTTTGGCTGATAATGCTGTGCTCTGGTCGAGGTGGCCGTCCTTGTGAAGAGGTGTGAGATAAGGCTGGACTTGTGTCCAGCTTCTTCTTTCTTTCTTCTATTTTGGCTGCACTGGGTCTTTGTTGCTGTGTGCCAGCTTTCTCTAGTTGAGCTGGGAAGGGGCTTCTCTTGTTGTGCAGCATGGGCTCTAGAGCAGATGGGCTCTATAGCTGTGATGTGTGGACAGTGCGTGGGCTTAGTTGCCCCAGCAAGTGGGGTTTTAGTTCCCTGACCAGAGATGGAACTTGCATCCCCTGCATTGGCAGGTCGATTCTTAACCACTGGACCATCAGGGAAGTCCCTTGAGTCCAGCTTCTGATGGCCTGGGCTAGAGTGAGGTGAGTGAGGTCCCTAGGTGCAGAAAGAGAGGCGCTGACTCTGAGGGCCCTGCAAGCGCTTCTTGCTCTTCTAGGTGTGTCATCTCAACTGGGTATTTCATGCCTGATGCTTCTCATCTAGAAAGCTGTGACAGTGGTAGGCTCTCCTTCTAGATACTACATAAAAGACACCGTGCGACCAGTGCGGAGCACAGAGAGCGCCCTGCATACCTGAGTACTTAGGGAGAACCAGCCATGTCTGCTCCTAGCAGTTCTGTGCAAGTACATTATTCCTCCATTCAAGAGTCATTTTCTGGAGTTAATCTTGCCCGCTGTTGCTCAGATGTAACCAGCTATCTAATAAAGAATTCTCTGGGCTGAGGAGCTAAATGCTTTGTTTCGTCTTGACTATAGATACATAACGGTCACCAGGGGAGCCTTTAAAACTGCTATGACCAGGCTGCCCTCCAAACCAATTACATCAGAATCTCTGGAGGCAAGACCCAGACCTCTCAGATGCAGCAGAGATCGACAGCCCGTGGCTCAGAGCCGTGCGTCTCAAACCATATCATGCCTGCGATGCACCTGGGAGTCCTGGTGGACCTCAGACTCTGATGCCATAGGCCTGGGAGGGCCTGAGCACGAGTATTTGTAACAAGTTCCAGGGTGGCGCCTGAGCACGAGTATTTGTAACAAGTTCCAGGGTGGCGCCGATGCCGCTGGCGGCCAACCCCCGTGAGTGGCCAGAGCTCAGACCCATGCTGGTGAAGAGCTGAAAGAGTAAGGTCAGTGCTTCAGAACACCTAGGGTATTAGACATGAAGGTGCTTGTTTTTTTTTCATATCTTAGTACCAAGTTGAAAGTTAGTTTTTATTTGTTGGCCTGTTTGAAGCGTACAGAGAGTGCCGTGATCCACTACAAGAATTAACACTATTAACATTTATGGTCTTTGCTTTCAATTTGATTTTCAAGTGAACTAGAACCAACAACATGCAGGCTTGTTTTTTTTTGTGTGGGTTCTGGGAGATCTGCATGTGGGCTTTAACTCCAGCCCCTCATTCTGCAACTTGGCTTGCTTGACCAGCGTCAGGTTGGAAGGCTTTGAGGTTGAGATGCTCATGGCGGGATTGTGGACTGGAGTGAGGTTGAGATGCTCATGGAGAGATTGTGGACTGGAGTTCAGTCATGACTGGCCAGCATGAGCATCCTTAGGAAAGCTCCTGTTTCTGTGGTTGAAAAAGTTACTTTTAAGTCACAAAAGCAACATACTCACTTGAAATGGAGAAGAGGGTGCCAGACTTCATGACCCTGGCATGACACTTCGTCCTCTTCTTTGTCCATTTAAGCACAATATCTGCATAGCTGTACCACTGTTAGTATGTACGTACTATTTTTATTTATTTATTTATTTTGGTGGGGGTGGGGTGGGGCGGGAGGGGAGCAGGCGGGCCACTTCTATTGGTTCTTCATTTATCTATTTTCATTCATCTTTTTTGTTCTTTGGCCCGTGTGGGCCTCCCATCGCGGTGGCGTCTGTTGTTGCAGAGCACTGGCTCTGGGCACATGCGCTCCAGAGCTCCGGCTTGGTAATTGGACACATTGGTCCAGCCACTCCGCGGCACGTGGAATCTTCCCAGGCCAGGGATCGAACCGGCGCCCCTTGCACTGCAAGGCAGTGTCCTTACCCACTGGACCACCAGGGAAGCCCCCGTACTATTTTTAAAAACAGAAGTATAGTTGATTTACAATGTTGTATTTCTGGTGTATAGCAAAGTTATCAGTTACGTGTGTGTGTGTATTCTTTTTCAGATTCTTTTCCAGTATGAGATACTGAGTATCTTGTAAACACTTGGTACAAGACACTGTGCTGCACAGTAGGACCTTGTGTTTTATTTTATATATAGTAGGGTATATCTTTTTTTTTTTTTTTAAGATTTATTTATTTATTTATTTTGGGCAGGGGTCGGGTTGGGGAGGAAGAGGAGCCGGCGGGCTACTTCTATTGGTCTTTCATTTCTCTATGTTCATCCGTCTTTGTTCTTTGGCTCCTGTGGGCCTCCCATCGTGGTGGCGTCTGCTGTTGCAGAGCCGCGGCTCTGGGCGCATGCGCGCCAGAGCTCCGGCTTGGTGATTGGACACATGGGTCCAACCGCTCCGCAGCACGTGGGATCTTCACAGGCCAGGGATTGAACTGGTGCCCCTTGCACTGCAAGGCGGTGTCCTTACCCACTGGACCACCAGGGGAAGCCCTAGGGTATATCTTTTAATTCCAAACTCCCAATTTATCCCTTCTCTCTTGTTTCCACTTTGGTAACTATAAATTTGTTTTCTATGCCTGAGACTGTTTTTGTTTCGTAAATAGATTCATCTGTGTCATATTATAGATTTTCCATAAAAGTGGTATGATATGATCTTTGTCTTTCTCTTTCTGACTGACTTCACATAATATGATCATCCCTAGGTCCACCTGTGTTGCTGCAAATGGCATTATTTCATTCTGTTTTAATGGTTGAGTAATTGTGTACTGTGTATATGTACTTCATCCTCTTTATCCATTTTTCTGTCTGTAAACATTTAGATCTATGTGTGAGGTGTTCAACATAGTGATTGAGTGAACTTTGGGGTATGTGTATCTTTTTGATTAGAGTTTTCTCTATGTACATCTGTCCAGGAGTTGCATTGCTGTGTCATATGATAACCCTATTTTAAGTTTTTTAAAGAACCTCCATATTGTTTTTCATAGTGGTTTTACATTACCACCAACAGTATGTGTGCATCTGTGCTAAGTTGCTCAGCTTTGAGTGACTTTGAGCATGCCTGACTCTCTGTAACCCCGTGCACTGTAGTCAACCAGGCTTCTCTGTCCATGGAATTCTCCAGGCAAGACTACTGGAGTGCGTTGCCACGCCCACCTCCAGGGGATCTTCCCAACTCAAGAGATTGAACCTGCATCTCTCATGTCTCCTGCTTGGTTATCAGGTGGATTCTTTACCAGTAACGCCACCTAGGAAGCCCTACAGTCTAGGAGGATTTATACATACATGCAAATACATGTAATTTTTATTCTGTTTTATAATATTTTCTTGTGTTTCCATGTAGTTTTCAAACTATGTTTAAGCAGAGATTTTTGCCCTTAGACTAGAAAAGAAATGCACAAATTACAACCTTTAGGTCTGGGAAGAACAGAAAAGTTTAAAGAAGAAAATCACTTGGACACAATTACTGTCGATGTGTTTTATTCCAGTTTATGTGTCCATTCATTTTACATAATTCAGATCATTCAGAATCCGTTAAGTTGATGGTCTGTCTTACTGAATAAGTGAAATGTCTTCATCCTGTTTACTCTGGTGGATGTTACTGTTGGTGGCCACACAGAATTCTGTGCTTAGATATGTCCTTGTTTCTTATCCCATTTTTCCCCCTTCCCCTCTTTATAGAAGTAGTCATTCGATAAACATACATATATGTGTATATATATATATTTTTTAGTCAATTCTTTTTTTTAATCATTGCCCTAGGTCCACCTGTGTTGCTGCAAATGGCATTATTTCATTCTGTTTTAATGGTTGAGTAATTGTGTACTGTGTATATGTACTTCATCCTCTTTATCCATTTTTCTGTCTGTAAACATTTAGATCTATGTGTGAGGTGTTCAACATAGTGATTGAGTGAACTTTGGGGTATGTGTATCTTTTTGATTAGAGTTTTCTCTATGTACATCTGTCCAGGAGTTGCATTGCTGTGTCATATGATAACCCTATTTTAAGTTTTTTAAAGAACCTCCATATTGTTTTTCATAGTGGTTTTACATTACCACCAACAGTATGTGTGCATCTGTGCTAAGTTGCTCAGCTTTGAGTGACTTTGAGCATGCCTGACTCTCTGTAACCCTATGGACCGTAGCCCGCCAGGCTCCTCTGTTCATGGGATTCTCCAGGCAAGAATACTGGAGTGGGTTGCCATGCCCTCCTCCAGGGGATCTTCCCAACTCAAGAGATTGAACCTGCATCTCTCATGTCTCCTGCTTGGTTATCAGGTGGATTCTTTACCAGTAACGCCACCTAGGAAGCCCTACAGTCTAGGAGGATTTATACATACATGCAAATACATGTAATTTTTATTCTGTTTTATAATATTTTCTTGTGTTTCCATGTAGTTTTCAAACTATGTTTAAGCAGAGATTTTTGCCCTTAGACTAGAAAAGAAATGCACAAATTACAACCTTTAGGTCTGGGAAGAACAGAAAAGTTTAAAGAAGAAAATCACTTGGACACAATTACTGTCGATGTGTTTTATTCCAGTTTATGTGTCCATTCATTTTACATAATTCAGATCATTCAGAATCCGTTAAGTTGATGGTCTGTCTTACTGAATAAGTGAAATGTCTTCATCCTGTTTACTCTGGTGGATGTTACTGTTGGTGGCCACACAGAATTCTGTGCTTAGATATGTCCTTGTTTCTTATCCCATTTTTCCCCCTTCCCCTCTTTATAGAAGTAGTCATTCGATAAACATACATATATGTGTATATATATATATTTTTTAGTCAATTCTTTCATTAAAAAAAAAATATGGGCTTCCCTGGTGCTCCAGTGGGTAAAGAGTCCACCTTGCAGTGCAAGGGGCACCGGTTTGATCACCGGCGTGGGAAGATCCCACGTGCCATGGAGCGGCTCGACCAGTGTGTCCAATTATAAGCCAGTGCCCTGGAGGGCATGCGCCCAGAGCTGGTGCTCTGCAATGAGAGAGACCACTGCAATAGGAGGTCCACACAGACCAAAGAATAAAAAGATAGGTGAAAATAAATATTAATAAAAAAAGGCATGATGGGGAAAAGAAAAAAAAAATCATAAGGTGGATTTCTAGAAGTGGAATTTTCATTTTAGAAAGTACGAGTATCATAAAGTTTCCTGATTCATGTTGCTGAAATTCTTCCCAAGAGAGAGGTTTTACTTAGCCCCTCCCCCATCAGTCTGTAGAGAGCCTGCTTCCTGGGCGTTGTTAATGACTCGCTGACCGAGTGGTGTCCTGTGTGTTAGTGTTCAGGCCGCTTCTAGTTTCAGAGGTTCTAGATAAAGGTTTGGAAGACATTCCTTTGTCTGCCTCTTTGTTCTGCCTCTTTGAGTTTCTTTTCCTCAGTGTGTATTCCAGGAGTGAGGTCACAGGGCAGAGGATAGGAAGGTTTGTTTTTTCATTTGCAAATTTCATTTTAGGAGCATAGTATTCTCAATTGCTAATACCTTTCAATAACAAAGAGCTTTCTTCAGACTCTTGCTGCTGCATATCTAAGGCTAGGCTAAGGCACCAGGAGCCATCCACTGTACACAGTTAGATGTTGAGTCTACTTTGCTGCGCGGGACGTTTTGAACTTTTGAAGAGAAGCCTTTCAGCCACAGTAGTACTAATGGGGTAAAAATTCACGTTGGCAGTAAAAAACACACACACAAGGAAACATGAGTCAGTAAAAATGGCACAGGTTGCGAGGCTCTGGCTCTAGGGCGAGGCAGGAGGATCCACCCACTAGAGCTTGAGCTGGTTCTTCATGGTTTGCCACCACTTGAATCTTGCTTTCATGACTGTGAAGGTGAAGGTATCCTTGCCATGATTGATTTCCCAGCTGATTTTCCTTCTGGGAGCAGAGACATGGACGTCCCAGATCCCCAAACACATCTGTTACCTGAACTTAGAACGGTGGACACCGGAGGGCTGTGTACGTCCTGGGGCCATTTCAGAAGTCTCTGACCTGTGTTGCTTTCCTCTGGAGGAACAGGGTCGTGGCAGTGTCTCTTAAAGCTGCCAGAGGCACAGGAGAAAGCCATGTGCTTGTTTATTTTCTCTAACACTTCTGGAATCCAATCAAGGAGGCTTTGTGGCCGCACTCCAGTTTTTAGGGAGTAAGCAGCAAGGTATATTTGCATGCACATCTGCATCGCGAAGCCTGTGCCCCCATGGAATGGCTCCGAGTCAGAAGCATTAGGAGTCAGTGCCAGATATTCCCTGCAAAATGTGCACCACACACAGGCTTGGGTGGTTTATCAAGATGCAAAGAACAATCAGTCTGTAGAGAGCCTGCTTCCTGGGCGTTGTTAATGACTCGCTGACCGAGTGGTGTCCTGTGTGTTAGTGTTCAGGCCGCTTCTAGTTTCAGAGGTTCTAGATAAAGGTTTGGAAGACATTCCTTTGTCTGCCTCTTTGTTCTGCCTCTTTGAGTTTCTTTTCCTCAGTGTGTATTCCAGGAGTGAGGTCACAGGGCAGAGGATAGGAAGGTTTGTTTTTTCATTTGCAAATTTCATTTTAGGAGCATAGTATTCTCAATTGCTAATACCTTTCAATAACAAAGAGCTTTCTTCAGACTCTTGCTGCTGCATATCTAAGGCTAGGCTAAGGCACCAGGAGCCATCCACTGTACACAGTTAGATGTTGAGTCTACTTTGCTGCGCGGACTTTTTGAACTTTTGAAGAGAAGCCTTTCAGCCACAGTAGTACTAATGGGGTAAAAATTCACGTTGGCAGTAAAAAACACACACACAAGGAAACATGAGTCAGTAAAAATGGCACAGGTTGCGAGGCTCTGGCTCTAGGGCGAGGCAGGAGGATCCACCCACTAGAGCTTGAGCTGGTTCTTCATGGTTTGCCACCACTTGAATCTTGCTTTCATGACTGTGAAGGTGAAGGTATCCTTGCCATGATTGATTTCCCAGCTGATTTTCCTTCTGGGAGCAGAGACATGGACGTCCCAGATCCCCAAACACATCTGTTACCTGAACTTAGAACGGTGGACACCGGAGGGCTGTGTACGTCCTGGGGCCATTTCAGAAGTCTCTGACCTGTGTTGCTTTCCTCTGGAGGAACAGGGTCGTGGCAGTGTCTCTTAAAGCTGCCAGAGGCACAGGAGAAAGCCATGTGCTTGTTTATTTTCTCTAACACTTCTGGAATCCAATCAAGGAGGCTTTGTGGCCGCACTCCAGTTTTTAGGGAGTAAGCAGCAAGGTATATTTGCATGCACATCTGCATCGCGAAGCCTGTGCCCCCATGGAATGGCTCCGAGTCAGAAGCATTAGGAGTCAGTGCCAGATATTCCCTGCAAAATGTGCACCACACACAGGCTTGGGTGGTTTATCAAGATGCAAAGAACAAGCAGCTGTTCAGGGAAAAAAGGAGATGCTCGTGTCTGAAATGTCACTCGAGCCCATCGCTTTTCCCTATCAAAGCACAGAAACAGGCGGAGATAAAAAATTACCCAAACCCATTAGTGGGATAGAACCCTCATTAAAAGGTGATGATCATTATCTACAGGGGAGGCAAATGTGTTTACCATTCATTAACGCTCCGTTTGCTGTCTCTTCTGATGAGAAGTAGGTGGAAACGACTAGAGGAGTAAATAAAAAACAGGAGAATGGCTTGGAAGGGGAACACAAGAGCCCAGTAAAGGAGCCCAGTTGAAAGAGAGACGACGCTCCCAACGTGAATGTTGGTTGTTTGTGTTAACTAGAGAGAAACAGTTGAAATTCAACAGCCAGACCTCCGTGATCCCAGAAACTGGAACCCTTGGCTTAGCTGTACCCTGGCTTCCTCCTCCTCTTCACTTGGGGAGAGACAGAGTTGGCAACCTGGTTCTTCATAGAAAATAATTTTTTCCAACCTTGCCTTTCTGGCACGGTTCACAAGGTGGCAATTTCCATGTCACTGAACATGAAGTCTGGGTCTTAAATAGAGCCCGCATGTGAATGCCCTGCAGGCGGTGACAGGCACAGTGTCATCACTGCTAAGCAGCTTCCTGTTATTTTGGAGCCTGGGAGGGGAGTGGGGGGAACGGCAGGAAGCTCAGCGGAGGGGAGATATTCTTGGCAGCAGCAGTGATGCACTTTGAAGAGAGACCGCTGTCAAGTCTAGTGGCTCTGGAAGTTTGCAGTTTATTGGTTCTGCGAGCAAACAGAAGTTCACCAGGTTCATCCCAGATGCCACACACAGACACGGTACAGGCACGTGAGACACTAACCCACCGTCACGCAGCCCATGCCCAGCAGCCATCACAAACACCTTTTATCTTAGGCAGAAGAACTGTTTCTCCAAACACAGTCATTCTTGGAAGCTCCATGTGTAGCCTTACTGAGAGCTGAGCTGCACAAGGTTGGAGCGGAGGGCGGGGGTCCTGGAACACCACCTCCTGAGCTGCTAAACCCCCTGTGAACTGCACCAAAAAGGCAATTTAGAAACAATCGGTTTGTGTGAAACAGGTTTTCCTTCAAGTTCATTTCTCTCGTTTCTGGTTACATAGAATAAGGAGTTGTTAGGACCGAACGAAACCCACAGATGGTCCCTGCAGCTTGTCTCCGTCTTGCAGAGCTGTTTCCTTTCACAAGCTGGTTTTGCTGGAAGTGGAGCTGACTGTGTCTTAGGAGATGTTCTTGTTTTCCTCCTCAGTCAGCCGCTGGTCGGTCAGATCTCATAGTGCAGTCTCTCCCCTTTCCCCACATTCTCAGCCCCCCTTATTTTGCTCTCTTCCTTTTTCCGTAGCATAGGTCATCCTCTGAAATGTTACTTATTATAATCAGGAGTTACTTCCTTTTCCTCTTAGACTGTAAACCTCATGGGGGCCGGGACCTTTCACAGACGGTCTGTCTTGGGAGCCTGTGCATCGCCTGGCACATAATAAATCTCAGAAATTGGTCAGATTGAACACATGAGTATTTGTCATTTACTTCTATGTTGTTGCTTTGCTGTTTCTTGCTGAAGTTTCTAAGGTCCTTCACGGTCTAAGATGGCTGCTTAGAGCCCCAGCTGTTACGTCTACATTCTAGGCAGCAGGAAAGGCGACGCCAGGGAACGGTCACAGGGAGTGTGTGCCAACCTCTTTTAAGAAGATTACCCGTGGGCTTTCCTGGTGGTCCAGTGGGTAAGGACACCGCCTTGCAGTGCAAGGGGCGCCGGTTCGATCCCTGGCCTGGGAAGATCCCACGTGCCGCGGAGCGGCTGGACCGCTGTGTCCAATCACTGAGCTGGAGCTCTGGAGCGCATGCGCCCAGAGCCGGTGCTCTGCGACAACAGAGGCCACCACGATGGGAGGCCCACACGGGCCAAAGAACAAAGATGGTTGAAACTAGACAAATGAAAGCCCAGTGGAAGTGGCCCGCCCACCCCCCTCCCTCCCCACCCCCGCCAAAATAAATAAATAAATGTTAAAAAAAAAAAGATTACCCGCAAATCACTCAAAATTATTTTCTCCAGCACTTCAGTGGCCTGTACTTATTCTGTTAGGGATGCTGAGAAATGTGTTTTTGTTTTTTAGTAGGGTACATTGTCACCGTAAATAGAACAGTAGAAGGTAAGAATAGGTATTTCGGGAAGTAAATAGTGGTCTGTGTTCCGTGCCTTGCACTCAGTAAGCTCTTATAGCACTAAACTGAGCACAGAAAAGCCCACTTCTTTTGTTCCCTGGAGGGACAAGGCAGCTTCAGTTCTGTTCTGTGGACGTCCGTATACCAGACTGGTGATGGCGATTAACCAAATAGCTTTGGAGTCAGAAAGACCTTGGCTCAAATTCCCGTGTGACTTTTGGCAAGGTCCTTTACTTCTCTAAGCCTCAATTTTTTAAACAAGAATCTATGAAATGGGGATAATATAGAATCTCCTCCAGGGTGACGGCGAGGATCAAGAGAGAATTCAGGTAGAGAAACACGGCCTGGTGTCTGAGGCCTGGAAACTTAGTAAATGGAGGTTGTTATATACTATCTCAAGATCTTTAGCACCATGCTCAGTCAAGTAAGTATGTTTTCTGGATGTCATCCATGGATGACAAAGAGATGATCTCTTTGTTCCAGAAGCTCACAGAAGGACATTCTGGGAAGAGAGAACAGTTTGTGCAAAGGGAGCGAGACAGGAAGCAAGACAGGCAGAGAAAGGTGCAGGTTGCCCTCCATGGGTGTGGGACAGCGTCCTGGAGTCCAGGGTTGTGTTTGGGGGAATGACCAGAGTCCTAAGGCCTCAGTGAGGCGTTTGGACAGTGGGGAACTACGCAAGGCCTTTCAGAAGGAGGGTAACGGATCAGCTCTGTTCTGTGCACAGGCCCCCCTCCCGGGCCCCATGGAGAAGTGGATGGAAGAAGCGCAGGATGAGTCTGGGCTCGAGGTGCTCTGAGCCCTCTGGGCAGGAGGTGATGCTGCTCACAGCTAAGTAGGACCAGTGATTCCAGAGAGAAGATGTGGTGGGCAAGCCCTAGGGAGAATCAGTGCTGGCTAGTGTGAGGCTAGTTGTCCTTCTGGGGTTCAAGTTGGTTTCCCCAGTAGACTTGGCTACGTGGGGGTGCAGGGAGGATGCATGGGTTGTCAGTGGAGTGTCATATATGCCCAGCATGGCCTTTCTCGGTAGAAGGTCAGAGCCAACCCAGGTCCTGGCTGGCGCCAACACTGTCACCAACGTCTGCTTCTCAGCCTGTGCCTCTTTGTGAGCCTGAGCTGAGAAGTGGAAGGTTTTCTGAGAGGCAGTAAGCATCGTCGCTTTTAAAACCGACACCCAGTGCCCAGAAATGACAGCTAATGAGCTAATTATTGCCCATCAGTCATGTCTTGACTGGTGATGGCGATTAACCAAATAGCTTTGAGTCAGAAAGACCTTGGCTCAAATTCCCGTGTGACTTTTGGCAAGGTCCTTTACTTCTAAGCCTCAATTTTTAAACAAGAATCTATGAAATGGGGATAATATAGAATCTCCTCCAGGGTGACGCGAGGATCAAGAGAGAATTCAGGTAGAGAAACACGGCCTGGTGTCTGAGGCCTGGAAACTTAGTAAATGGAGGTTGTTATATACTATCTCAAGATCTTTAGCACCATGCTCAGTCAAGTAAGTATGTTTTCTGGATGTCATCCATGGATGACAAAGAGATGATCTCTTTGTTCCAGAAGCTCACAGAAGGACATTCTGGGAAGAGAGAACAGTTTGTGCAAAGGGAGCGAGACAGGAAGCAAGACAGGCAGAGAAAGGTGCAGGTTGCCCTCCATGGGTGTGGGACAGCGTCCTGGAGTCCAGGGTTGTGTTTGGGGGAATGACCAGAGTCCTAAGGCCTCAGTGAGGCGTTTGGACAGTGGGGAACTACGCAAGGCCTTTCAGAAGGAGGGTAACGGATCAGCTCTGTTCTGTGCACAGGCCCCCCTCCCGGGCCCCATGGAGAAGTGGATGGAAGAAGCGCAGGATGAGTCTGGGCTCGAGGTGCTCTGAGCCCTCTGGGCAGGAGGTGATGCTGCTCACAGCTAAGTAGGACCAGTGATTCCAGAGAGAAGATGTGGTGGGCAAGCCCTAGGGAGAATCAGTGCTGGCTAGTGTGAGGCTAGTTGTCCTTCTGGGGTTCAAGTTGGTTTCCCCAGTAGACTTGGCTACGTGGGGGTGCAGGGAGGATGCATGGGTTGTCAGTGGAGTGTCATATATGCCCAGCATGGCCTTTCTCGGTAGAAGGTCAGAGCCAACCCAGGTCCTGGCTGGCGCCAACACTGTCACCACAAACGTCTGCTTCTCAGCCTGTGCCTCTTTGTGAGCCTGAGCTGAGAAGTGGAAGGTTTTCTGGAGAGGCAGTAAGCATCGTCGCTTTTAAAACCGACACCCAGTGCCCAGAAATGACAGCTAATGAGCTAATTATTGCCCATCAGTCATGTCTTGAGATCACATGCATGAACCCGCATTCCTTCATAATTATAACGGTCACAGGGGCAGCTGGCCCTGAGGTTACGGAGAGGAGGTTGTCCCTGGGTCACCACTGGGGTCACAGCCTGTGATTTTGTTCATTTTTGCAGACTGGGGCTAATTTGTTTTGGGTTCTTTATCTGAAATAGAAATTGCTCAGCAAAGAAGAGATGTGCTCATTTAGCAAACAGAGGTGCTGGAATGGGGAGCCTAAGGCAGGATGTGATCTGAGTTTTCTTCCAGGTATATTGTTAATTGAGATGTGACCTTGATTTTCAGAGGACCTTAAGCAGGTCAAGATGCCTTTCCCCCTCTGCCTTATGACTATAGAAGGAAACTTTTAATTGTTGTTCAGTCGCCAAGTCATGTCTGACTCTTTGTGACCCCATGGACTGCAGCACACCAGGCTTCTCTGTCCCTCACTATCTCCTGGAGTTTGCTCAAACTCATGTGCATTGAGTCGATGATGCCATCTAACCATCTCATCCTCTGTCACCCCCTTGTCCTCCTGCCCTCGATCTTTCCCAGCATCAGGGTCCTTTCTAATAAGTTGACTCTTTGCCAAAGTATCGGAGCTTCAGCATCAGTCCTTTCAATGAATATTCAGAGTTGAGTTCCTTTAGGATTAGCTGATTTGATGTCCTTGTTGTCCAAGGGACTTCTCAAGTATTTGCTCATGTGCCTTATGTAACTTTTTTTTTTTTTAAAGTATCTTTCAACTACATGCTAAAGTAGAGGCACTCATCACCCAGATTTCCAGTTATCCACATTGTATCTCTCTTGTTTCCACCCATCTCACTGCTTTTTTTTTTTTTTTTTTTTTGGCTATGCCAGGCCTTAATTGTGGCATGTGATCAAGGATCAGTTGTTCCCTGATCAAGGATCGAACCCAGGCCCCCTGCACTGCGAGCATGGAATCTTAGCCACCAGACCACCAAGGAGGTCCCCTCTGCTTTGTGTTTTGCAGGAGAACTTCAAAGCAAGTTCTCAATACTATGGTTCCTGTAAGTGCATCATTTCATAGAAATCTCTAACAGATATGGATTTTAAAAAGCATAACGATGTCAAATGCTAATACCTTATTTACTAAAATGAGCACCAGTCCCTGGGTATCATCCAGTATGTGAGTTCAAAGGTCCTTGGTTGTCTCGGATATTTATGGCAGGTTCAGCTGAATCAGTTGTGAACTCACTTTCAAAAGTGTGAGGGAGCTCCTGTCATCCTCACGCGTAAGACCCTGAGGAGAGAGCCCACACTCTCGCCCGTGGCCGAAGCCCCAGCACTGTCTGGCCTGTGCCTCCCTGCCCTCTGAGGGTCTCTCCCTGTTCCTCCCGGGGTGTCACACCCCCAGGTGTTTATGTGGCCGTTCATGCTCCTTGTCTCTGAAGGGAGGCATCTGCATTCCTCTGCCAGGCTCCTTTCCCATTCAGGTTCCAGACTTCTTTATGCTGCCTGCCCTTGTCCTCCTCTCTGTGGTTGTTGGGTGTGGACCATCTACTCATGGGTGCTGGTTCCCCAAGGGCTGGGGCCAGGTCTGCTTGACCACTGCTGTGTCCTCAGGGTCTGGTCCCCCAAAGCTAACCAGCCAGGGCTTGTGAGGTGAGTGGACCATGCTCAGCACAGACCTTACTGTAGCATGTGACCTGAAAGCTTTCAGTGCTCAGCTCTTTGGGGGGAATGTTTTTTTTCATTAATTTTTTAGTTTTTTTAAAAAATATTTTTATAGAGTTTTGTTGTTCACATACATGTATGTTTTGGGGGGAAGGTTTTAAAAATGGAGTTTTCTTTTGCTTTTTCTCTCTTTTCTCTGTAATTGCAGTGTTGGCACTGGCAGTTCATGCTCTTAGAAGCTGTGCCCATGGTGGTGGTCATTTACATCAGTAAGACTCTTTTCTTGAGATGCCAGATCGCTGCATCATAGAGCCCCTGGTCTCAAGATCTCTTCCCTGTTAAGAGGAGGTCCTACCCCTGTCTTTGAACTGTGACTTCACACATCCAGGCCAAGAAACTGGCTTCCAGGCTGGGAAGCCAGGGCACCTCCATGGGGTCATTTCAGGGTTCTTCTTGGGGGCATATGGAGGAGAACTTCAAAGCAAGTTCTCAATACTATGGTTCCTGTAAGTGCATCATTTCATAGAAATCTCTAACAGATATGGATTTTAAAAAGCATAACGATGTCAAATGCTAATACCTTATTTACTAAAATGAGCACCAGTCCCTGGGTATCATCCAGTATGTGAGTTCAAAGGTCCTTGGTTGTCTCGGATATTTATGGCAGGTTCAGCTGAATCAGTTGTGAACTCACTTTCAAAAGTGTGAGGGAGCTCCTGTCATCCTCACGCGTAAGACCCTGAGGAGAGAGCCCACACTCTCGCCCGTGGCCGAAGCCCCAGCACTGTCTGGCCTGTGCCTCCCTGCCCTCTGAGGGTCTCTCCCTGTTCCTCCCGGGGTGTCACACCCCCAGGTGTTTATGTGGCCGTTCATGCTCCTTGTCTCTGAAGGGAGGCATCTGCATTCCTCTGCCAGGCTCCTTTCCCATTCAGGTTCCAGACTTCTTTATGCTGCCTGCCCTTGTCCTCCTCTCTGTGGTTGTTGGGTGTGGACCATCTACTCATGGGTGCTGGTTCCCCAAGGGCTGGGGCCAGGTCTGCTTGACCACTGCTGTGTCCTCAGGGTCTGGTCCCCCAAAGCTAACCAGCCAGGGCTTGTGAGGTGAGTGGACCATGCTCAGCACAGACCTTACTGTAGCATGTGACCTGAAAGCTTTCAGTGCTCAGCTCTTTGGGGGGAATGTTTTTTTTCATTAATTTTTTAGTTTTTTTAAAAAATATTTTTATAGAGTTTTGTTGTTCACATACATGTATGTTTTGGGGGGAAGGTTTTAAAAATGGAGTTTTCTTTTGCTTTTTCTCTCTTTTCTCTGTAATTGCAGTGTTGGCACTGGCAGTTCATGCTCTTAGAAGCTGTGCCCATGGTGGTGGTCATTTACATCAGTAAGACTCTTTTCTTGAGATGCCAGATCGCTGCATCATAGAGCCCCTGGTCTCAAGATCTCTTCCCTGTTAAGAGGAGGTCCTACCCCTGTCTTTGAACTGTGACTTCACACATCCAGGCCAAGAAACTGGCTTCCAGGCTGGGAAGCCAGGGCACCTCCATGGGGTCATTTCAGGGTTCTTCTTCGGGTGGCATATGGAGGGGAGACACTGGCCTTCTCTGAACCTCAAGCTGCTCATGCATAAGTGGGGTGCACCGGTTCCCCCAAACCAGTGACCGGCCAGGCCTTCCTCAGACTCCTTCCGTGTGTGCTGCCCAGAGAGACTGAGTTGTATTAATTGGTGACTGTGAGATAGACACACCACACATGGCCCCCAGGTCCCTGGAACAGATGCTAACTGTTAATAATGGGCAAGACATATTTAAATTTTTATACAATTTTTAAAGCTTACTTTCCACTTACAGTTATTAAGAGATACTGGCTATGTGTCTCATGGTGTGTGGCACACCCTTGAGCCTGTCTTACACTCAGGACTTTGTACCTCCCATTTCTTCGCCAGTATTCTTCCCCTCCCACCATCCCCATTGCTAACCAACCACTAGTTCTCTGGGAGTCATTGTCTTTTATGGCAAAACCTATCGTAACAGCTGACTTTTCAGTGTTTTCTCTGTACCAGGGACTATTCTGTCTCATATACATGAGCTGAGTCAATCTTCAGAGCCCTCATAGCGAAGTGCTGGGGTTTTCTCATGACCGGTGGAGCAGCAAGACTGGGACCTGAACCTGTGTCTGCCTTCAGATGCTGTCGTCAGGCCCCCTGGACAGCCGCTCTGGGGAGTCACCAGACGATTTGTCCTCTGCGATTGTGACTCGTGTGAGAGCTCTCCCTGTCACATCTCTTACTGTAGGGTTTTCGGTCCCAGCCGTGGCAGCTTTTAGTCAACGAGGCTGACAGTTTAAAAAAGGGCCGGGCCCTTTGTTTTCGGCTGCAAGGAGGGCCATTTCGACTCCCAGGTCTGTCTGATTCTGAGCCTTCCATCTTGCCCTCGCTCCAAACTGCTTGGCCAGGCTCCTGTCAGGTGACAGTGTGCGTCTTGAAACTTCCCACATTTTGCCTTTGCCCGAGTCTTTCCAGTGAAAGCAGCTTATTCAGGGAGGTTTATGTAGCAAGTCATTGTGACAGGGAGACAAATTGTTGAGCTTTAAATCGAAGAAAAACAGAAGGCGATTTGTCTGATGTGTTCCAGTTCTGTTCTTCAGCCTTCCTCGAGTTTGAATCATGGAGACAGTTTCCTTTCGCGTTGAAGGTTACACTCTTGGGAGGTGGTTTCTCGGGGAATGTTCTGTTAAAGCATTAAGAACAATTGGATGTAAGGTCGTTTCTTATTTCTACAGATTCTGCTATGGAAGTGTGGCTCTCTTTTGCTCTTCGTTCAAAGAAGCGAAGGCCTGAAATGAAAAATATTTTAGGGGGCGTTGGGCCAGCAGGCTTATCGTAGTCACCCAGAGAAAACCCATTTTTACTTTTGGAGGTTGAAGCTAAATCCCTTGGCCTGAGTGGTCTTGGCAGGACAGACTGCCTCCTCCCTTAGAGGCCCCCTGCCATGGAACAGGTTGTTCTTATCCTCCTAGTTTCAGTCTGGTTTATGAGGGTGTGTGTCTGTGTGTGTGTGTGTGTCTGTGTCTGTGTGTGTGTGCATGCATCTCTGATTAGTTTCAAGTCCCTCTGAGGAGACAGACTCTAATCAGGGTGGGCGGCAAGGGCATCCTGGTTCTAGCTCTCATCGCTGGCTTTTCATCCTCAAGCCTCAGCTGAACACACAGCGGATGCTTGGCATCTTTGGAATTGGAGGAATGAATGAACATAGCTTAAATCAAACTTTCCCCTCTTACTCCCCACCCCTGCCCTCCCACCTTGGGTTCTTTCTGCTAGATGCCCTCCTCCTGGTTTTTCACCTGTCAGCTTCCGGTTGGTGTTGGCTGACCTTCCCTTCCCCCACCCCAGGCCACTCTGGTCTTTGTTGACAGAATGGTGGTCCCAGGAGAGAACTCCATCCCGCAGGAAATGGATGTGATGGGGAGGTTTGTGACAATGTTATCATGTAGCTGTGTGTGCTTGGAAATACTCTGTGTATAATGTTGGTAGAAAACCATTGTATAAAGTCAGGGAATTCAGAACATGTATGGTTTAGCAAGCTTTCAGGAAGAACTGTGAACGTTGAGAGATGAGACAGTACATGTTTGTCTTCTTGAGAAACCGGGGTGGAGTGAGCCGGCAGTATAGTCCCTGGCAAGTGGAGGAGGAGGACTGGCTTGGGTGGAAGGACCCCCGGCCCCTCAGTGGCCTGCTGCAGGCCACTCCTCCGTGAAAGGTGGGATCCCGTGAGTCTGAGTAGAGGTCTGAGTAGTGTGTGGCTTTGTCCACACACTTAGGTGGACAAAGAAGGGTAGACTGAGCCGGGTGGCCGAGAGCATCTTGGGCTCCAGACTTTCTCTGTTTATCCTTCTGGAGTGAGCACTCCAGCCAGCAGGCACAGTGTGACACTCACCTGACAGTCCTGACCCCTCGCTTCCTGCTGTGTGACCCTGGCACCTGCCAGCATGGTTCTTTGTGTATAAAATCAGCGTGTGAAGATGAAATGAAGCCCACAGCCCTGTGCTCAGACCCGGTTATTGGCCATTAAGCATAGACCCTGCCCCGCTTTCCCCAGCTCAGGCCCCGTGAATCGTTAACTTCATCCCAGCTCAAAGTGACATCTCCCTTTTCCGGGAGGGTCAGTTGCTTCCCCTAATCATGGGGGCTGAATTTGGGATGGAGTTTGCGGCACGCTTGCTGTTGGTTTTAGTTCAGTCCCCCTGGAACTAAATGGTGTGGATGTTGGTAGAAAGCATGTCGTGGCCATTCTCTTAACCCGAACCAGAGCCTCCAAGTGGCCCCGCTGAGGAGCCCAGCCCAGCGGAGGCTTCCGTGGCTCCAGCAGTGGCTGACTCCTCTACAGGGCCTGGTGATCCCGCCGGGTAAGCCCCAGCTCTGCCTGACCCCCACTTGCCGGCAGAGCCTGCCCAGTCCTGCAGGGAGCTGGCTGCATCCCCCATCCCTCTGTTCTCTCAGAGTTGATGGCTCAGAGTGCTCTGTGTGTGGCTGCTTGTCTGAACAGAGGCGAGGTCTACATCCTAGTCATCAGAGAGCCCGGCACTGAGCAGAATCAGGAGGATCAGAGAACTCTCACTTGATGGACTTGGGCTTCTCATGTCCTGGAGTAAGCTTTTACCTGCAAAGATTGGGAAATTTCACCAGGTGTGCTAGTGACCCTCCAGGCCCCCTAGATGACAGCTACTTGCAGGTGGAGCACTGTATTATTAGGAATTTATCTCACCAGTAGGAGGAGGACAGAAATCTCCATTGACTGGCAGAGCTCACACCTTGTGGAGACAGTGTTTGTGCCCCTGATGAACCTCTAGAGGAGACAGGGAAATACGGCCATGGCAGACACTCTAACTAACCACTGCTGTCTGTGATAGCCCATCAAGGGTCCTTAGCATCCAAGTGCCATGGCATCTAGAGTCCCTGGTGTCTAGGTGCCCCAGTATCTAGAGTCCCTAGCATCTAAAGCCTCAGGATCTAGTGTGCTTAGCATCCAGAACCTCAAAATCTAGAGTGCCTAACATCTGAGTGTCCCAGGATCTGGAGTCCTAGGCATCAAAGTTGTCCCAGGATCTGGGGCCCTAGCACTTAGTGTCCCAGTATCCGGGGACCCTAGCTTCTAAGTGTCCCAGAATCTGGGTCCCTAGTATCTAGAGCCTCAGGATCTGAGTCTTAATCATCTATTGTACCAGTGTCTAAGTTCTGTAGTATGTTAGTGGCCACGTATCTAGGGTCATAGTGTCTAAATGCTCCAGTATGTAGCGTCCGCCAGGATTTAAGTGTCTTAGTAGCTAGGGTTTCTCTCATCTAGGCTCTCTCGCTGTCGTGGCCATTCTCTTAACCCGAACCAGAGCCTCCAAGTGGCCCCGCTGAGGAGCCCAGCCCAGCGGAGGCTTCCGTGGCTCCAGCAGTGGCTGACTCCTCTACAGGGCCTGGTGATCCCGCCGGGTAAGCCCCAGCTCTGCCTGACCCCCACTTGCCGGCAGAGCCTGCCCAGTCCTGCAGGGAGCTGGCTGCATCCCCCATCCCTCTGTTCTCTCAGAGTTGATGGCTCAGAGTGCTCTGTGTGTGGCTGCTTGTCTGAACAGAGGCGAGGTCTACATCCTAGTCATCAGAGAGCCCGGCACTGAGCAGAATCAGGAGGATCAGAGAACTCTCACTTGATGGACTTGGGCTTCTCATGTCCTGGAGTAAGCTTTTACCTGCAAAGATTGGGAAATTTCACCAGGTGTGCTAGTGACCCTCCAGGCCCCCTAGATGACAGCTACTTGCAGGTGGAGCACTGTATTATTAGGAATTTATCTCACCAGTAGGAGGAGGACAGAAATCTCCATTGACTGGCAGAGCTCACACCTTGTGGAGACAGTGTTTGTGCCCCTGATGAACCTCTAGAGGAGACAGGGAAATACGGCCATGGCAGACACTCTAACTAACCACTGCTGTCTGTGATAGCCCATCAAGGGTCCTTAGCATCCAAGTGCCATGGCATCTAGAGTCCCTGGTGTCTAGGTGCCCCAGTATCTAGAGTCCCTAGCATCTAAAGCCTCAGGATCTAGTGTGCTTAGCATCCAGAACCTCAAAATCTAGAGTGCCTAACATCTGAGTGTCCCAGGATCTGGAGTCCTAGGCATCAAAGTTGTCCCAGGATCTGGGGCCCTAGCACTTAGTGTCCCAGTATCCGGGGACCCTAGCTTCTAAGTGTCCCAGAATCTGGGTCCCTAGTATCTAGAGCCTCAGGATCTGAGTCTTAATCATCTATTGTACCAGTGTCTAAGTTCTGTAGTATGTTAGTGGCCACGTATCTAGGGTCATAGTGTCTAAATGCTCCAGTATGTAGCGTCCGCCAGGATTTAAGTGTCTTAGTAGCTAGGGTTTCTCTCATCTAGGCTCTCTCGCTGTCTGTGCACCGCCATATCTGAAGTGCTTAGTATCTAAGTGCCTCAGTGTCTAGAGTCCCTATGATCAAAGTGCCCTAGTCCCTTGTGGTGAAAATGCTCTGCAATTATTGCTGATGGTTGGAGAACCTTGGGAGTATACTGAAGTCTATTGAATTGTGCATTTTAAAGAGTGAATTGTGAATTATGTATATCTCAATACAATAGAAAGAAGTACATGGAATTTTAAGCTAAAAATTTACATTTTTTAAATTTAAAATTTAAATTTTTAAAAATTTAAGTTAAAAATTTTAAGCCAAAATAATATGGTCATATCAGCTATCTGTAGTCATACACGTAAGAAAAACAGCTAGGCACAAGGGTCAGTACCATTCCCTGTCTGTTGATGACTTTAGAACCTCAGCTAGTCAGTGATGGTGCCTTTCCCTTTTGAGTCCGAAGCAGTAGAGACTTGGCTGCATCGTCTCTCTCCCCATGCTGTGAACAGGTTATGAGGTGCATGCTTTTGAGAGAGGCAGTCCTCTTTCTCTGGCTTTCCTAAATCCACTCAGGGATGCTGATGTGTTGTAACTGATCAAAGCACACGCCACTTACATTTTCCACAGGAATTCAGTAGTAACGTTTTCATCTTTCCTTTGCTTAACCTGCCCACCTCCCCCATCCCCGAAAGAAGGTCTGTCTGGTACCTCTCAACAGTCTTGGGATTGATACGCCTAATCTCACGGGCGGCCCTTGACGTGGCACTAACCTCTTTTCTACCCTTCAGATGTGCAACAGGTGCCATATAGACTCTTCTCCCCACAGCTCACTGCTCACTCTGCTCTGCCTTGCTCCATGCCCCAGGAAGTGCACCTTGATGGGCGGGGTCTTTGGGGTCCCTTGCCCACAGCCTTTGCTGGGGAGTTGCCCCTTTTGGTTCGGTGGGAGATGCGGCAGGAGGACGGCGAGGCCGGAGCGTTGTCCCTCCAGCCCACTGCCTGCCAGGCCCTGGGTGGTGTTCTCGTCCCGGGGGCCGTGGCTCCTCACGTGTCCACCCGTGTCTCTCTGAGTCTAGGAACTGCTCCCTCCTGCCCCTCCAGGCCTGGAGGGTTGTGGGCCGGGGGTCTCCACCTCCACCAGCCCCTGTGTCCCTCCCGTGCCCTTCTGGATTTCCCTTCACTTTCTCTTTCCCTTGGTAGCAAGTCTCTTCATTAAGCCCCGCGACCCAAGCCTTTGTGCTGACGGCTTCCTGTTGGCTGTGACGGAAGCCCCGGGCTGGTCCAGCTTCATGCCTTTGCACTTGTTGTTCCCCTCCAAGGAGCGCTCCCCAGGTCTTGGCATGGTCCAGTCCTTCCCAGACCCAGCGCAGTTGTCACCGTCTGAGTGGCCTGGCCTGTCTGCCCTCCAGTCACTCTGTCCTAGTCCCAGGGCTTACTTTCTTCACAGTACTTTGACCTTTAGATCATCTTTGATGTAGTTGACTGGCTGGCCTCTTCCAGGGAGTCCTCCTAAGCTGACCAGGGGTTAACAGACATTTTCTGTAAAGGGCCAGAGAGTAAATGTTTTCTGATTTGCCAGCCATATGGTCTCCATTGCTGCCACTGACCACAGATAAGACACTAGGGAATGGGTTCCAATAAACCTTCATTTACAAAAACAGACAGAACTGGAATTTGTGGTAAGTAAATTTTGTCCCAATAAAGCTATTCAAGAACAACAATGCAATGGGCAGCAGTGTATTTGGCCTGTGCGTCATAATTTGAGCACCCTGAGCTAGACTGAGAGCTCAGACGGTAATGAATCTGCCTGCAGTGCAGGAGACTCAGGTTCAGTTCCTGGGCTGGGAAGATCCTCTCGAGCAGGAAATGGCCACGCACTCCGTATTCTTGCCTGAAGAATTCCATGGACGTAGCAGTCTAGCAAGCTCCAGCCCAGGAGGTGCGAAGAGTTGGACGTGACTGAGCAGCAAACACACAAAGACTGAGAACTCTGTGAGCATTGAGACCTAACTGTGTTACTCACTTTGGACCAGAAACTTTGAAGGGGCCTGTCCCATAGCAGGTGTTTAGTCCATTGTCACTGAATGTACACACTCAGTAAACGCCTCTGTGTAGGTTGTCGTGCTGAGCAGAGGCAACAGTGGAAAAATAAGACAAAACCCCGTGACCTTGCAGCCCTGGAGGACACATGGGCACGTGTTTACTGCGACACAGCTGGTGGTCCTGATGACGGGAGAGTGCCCTGTGGGAGCTCACAATGGGATGGGCCTACCTGCTGGGAAAACTGAGGACTGGCCTTTAAGCGAAGCATCCTTGAATTGCACCAGGTGTTTGACAGGTGGACAAGGGGCTGTCTGGAAGGCAGGCTTTCTGAGAAGGGTGAGAGGAGTATGATATGTTTGAGGAACCGGACTGGATTCTGCAACCCAGAGCAGTTGTCACCGTCTGAGTGGCCTGGCCTGTCTGCCCTCCAGTCACTCTGTCCTAGTCCCAGGGCTTACTTTCTTCACAGTACTTTGACCTTTAGATCATCTTTGATGTAGTTGACTGGCTGGCCTCTTCCAGGGAGTCCTCCTAAGCTGACCAGGGGTTAACAGACATTTTCTGTAAAGGGCCAGAGAGTAAATGTTTTCTGATTTGCCAGCCATATGGTCTCCATTGCTGCCACTGACCACAGATAAGACACTAGGGAATGGGTTCCAATAAACCTTCATTTACAAAAACAGACAGAACTGGAATTTGTGGTAAGTAAATTTTGTCCCAATAAAGCTATTCAAGAACAACAATGCAATGGGCAGCAGTGTATTTGGCCTGTGCGTCATAATTTGAGCACCCTGAGCTAGACTGAGAGCTCAGACGGTAATGAATCTGCCTGCAGTGCAGGAGACTCAGGTTCAGTTCCTGGGCTGGGAAGATCCTCTCGAGCAGGAAATGGCCACGCACTCCGTATTCTTGCCTGAAGAATTCCATGGACGTAGCAGTCTAGCAAGCTCCAGCCCAGGAGGTGCGAAGAGTTGGACGTGACTGAGCAGCAAACACACAAAGACTGAGAACTCTGTGAGCATTGAGACCTAACTGTGTTACTCACTTTGGACCAGAAACTTTGAAGGGGCCTGTCCCATAGCAGGTGTTTAGTCCATTGTCACTGAATGTACACACTCAGTAAACGCCTCTGTGTAGGTTGTCGTGCTGAGCAGAGGCAACAGTGGAAAAATAAGACAAAACCCCGTGACCTTGCAGCCCTGGAGGACACATGGGCACGTGTTTACTGCGACACAGCTGGTGGTCCTGATGACGGGAGAGTGCCCTGTGGGAGCTCACAATGGGATGGGCCTACCTGCTGGGAAAACTGAGGACTGGCCTTTAAGCGAAGCATCCTTGAATTGCACCAGGTGTTTGACAGGTGGACAAGGGGCTGTCTGGAAGGCAGGCTTTCTGAGAAGGGTGAGAGGAGTATGATATGTTTGAGGAACCGGACTGGATTCTGCAACCCAGAGCAACACAGTGACCCAGAGGAGCATACTGAACAGAGGCCAGAGCCTGAGGAGTCCTGCGTGCTGTGCTCTGGGCCTTGGTGGTCATTGTCCTGTAGGCGGTGGAGGGCACCAGAGGAGGCTGAGCTGAACAGTTACCTTGATGAGGTAATTGTGCACTTTCTACATCCTCACGGAGGCTAGGCTGGGAAGGAGCATAGCAGCAGGAGACGGACTGTCTAGAAGCTTCTTGCCCACAAGCAGGTTTTGATCTGGGATGGGGTCTTGGAGAATGTCTAGTTCTCAAGGCTGTATTTCACGTTTAAGCAGGAGCTGGAACTGTTCTCTACCTTGGACGTCATGTGGGAGGAAATGGAAGGCAGCTGATGCAGAGTCTGTGTCTGTGGGACTGACCAGCAGCAGTGCTCTTGGGGCAGCAGGATGAATGGGTGGGGTGAGGCAGGCTCACATCTAAACTTGATGGCACGGTGGGGTGTGGAAGAGAGACACTAGCAAGCACTGGTGACCCTTGACCGACGAGGGTTTGAACCACAAGGGTCCACTTACCTATGGGTGTTATTCAGTAGTAACTACTGCAGCTCTGCATGGTCCGTGGTTGGTGGACTCTGGAGCTGTGAGGTCTGTACTGAGGGCCAACTCTAACCTCTGCGTTGGTCCAGGGTCAGCTATAACTGAAAAATTTCGGAGTGTGAGTACCGAGAAGGCAGTAGAAAGTGGCTGACGCGGGTGCGGACCCTAGGGGACAACTGCTTCCCTAGCTGTCAATCAGTTGCTCAGTCATGTCTGATTGTTTGCAACCCCATGGACCGCAGCACACCAGGCTTCCCTGTCCTTCGCTGTCTCCCGGAGTTTGCTCAAACTTACGTCCATTGAGTTGGTGATGATACCTAATTATCTCATCCTCTGCTGACCCTTTCTCCTCATGCCCTCCGTCTTTTCTAGCATCAGGGTCTTTTCTAGTGAGTCAGGTCTTTGCTTCTGGTCTTTAGCAAAGTATTGGAGCTTCAGCTTCAGTATTAGTCCTTCCAATGAATATTCAGGGTTGGTTTCTTGGGACTAAACTGGTCCAGCTAGAGGGAAGGCCCTGAGGTGAGAATGAGTGTGAGGTGTGTAAGCATTGTGGAAAAGGCCAGCGTGACCAGTGCAGAATGCTTAGAGGGAGTGAGGGGACTAGCCCGGTGACCCTCCAGGACCCCTCTTATGGAGGCAGCGCCTAAAGAAGTCTGGGAAACAATTTCCAGCTAATCGAAATTTGTAGTGAATGGGATGCCAGTCACAGAAAGTATGTCAGTTTAAGAGAACTGGTGCCATAGTGAATTGGGCTGCTTCCCAGGTCGCACTAGTGGTAAAGAATCCACCTGCCATGCAGGAGATGTAAGAAACGCGAGTTGGATCCCTGGGTCGGGAAGATCCCCTGGAGACGCAAATACAACCCACGCCAGCATTCTTGCCTGGAAAGTCCTCTGGACAGAGGAGTCTGGCGGGCTACAGCCCGTGGGGTCACAAAGAATCAGACACGTCTTAGCAACTGAACAACCACAAACACAGTGAATTGTTGCCTAATGGGAACTGATAAGACATTCTTGGGAATCCTTGGTGGTGCTGGTTTCAGGCTTTCAGAGGTTAAGCTGCTTCGTTGTTCCTTCCGCCCGGCATAGCAACTTTGAGATTTAGTGCTATTTACAACTGTGTTCCTTTTCAGTTGTTAATATATTTTTTAAATTTCTCACTTTGAAATGGGCTGGCATTCGAAAGCTGTGCGAGCAGTCTGAGCACTTGGCTTGTTTTTGATCCTGGAATTTTCTTATTTTGGGCAGTGAAATTCACTTGGAGTGTGCTTATTCATGCTTCCTTGACTCACTTCTCCCACGGCTGTTCTTGAATTTGCATTGCCACCGTATGAATGAATGAAGAATCTGTCAGGCTCAGTCTTTTGAGGAACAACAGATAAGGAGTGCTGATCAGAACTTTTGGAACAGCATTAACTTATTATTAAGTGGAAAATACACAGTTTCACAGGAAGCAAGTGTAGATAGAAGAGGCCTGTGTTTTTACTTTGGAGTCAGCGTTACTCATCGTTTGCTGGGTCCTAAAACATAGAGTAGGCTGGGTGGCACCCCATCTGCAGGCACCTAAAGTATTGGAGCTTCAGCTTCAGTATTAGTCCTTCCAATGAATATTCAGGGTTGGTTTCGTGGGACTAAACTGGTCCAGCTAGAGGAAGGCCCTGAGGTGAGAATGAGTGTGGTGTAAGCATTGTGGAAAAGGCCAGCGTGACCAGTGCAGAATGCTTAGAGGGAGTGAGGGGACTAGCCCGGTGACCCTCCAGGACCCCTCTTATGGAGGCAGCGCCTAAAGAAGTCTGGGAAACAATTTCCAGCTAATCGAAATTTGTAGTGAATGGGATGCCAGTCACAGAAAGTATGTCAGTTTAAGAGAACTGGTGCCATAGTGAATTGGGCTGCTTCCCAGGTCGCACTAGTGGTAAAGAATCCACCTGCCATGCAGGAGATGTAAGAAACGCGAGTTGGATCCCTGGGTCGGGAAGATCCCCTGGAGACGCAAATACAACCCACGCCAGCATTCTTGCCTGGAAAGTCCTCTGGACAGAGGAGTCTGGCGGGCTACAGCCCGTGGGGTCACAAAGAATCAGACACGTCTTAGCAACTGAACAACCACAAACACAGTGAATTGTTGCCTAATGGGAACTGATAAGACATTCTTGGGAATCCTTGGTGGTGCTGGTTTCAGGCTTTCAGAGGTTAAGCTGCTTCGTTGTTCCTTCCGCCCGGCATAGCAACTTTGAGATTTAGTGCTATTTACAACTGTGTTCCTTTTCAGTTGTTAATATATTTTTTAAATTTCTCACTTTGAAATGGGCTGGCATTCGAAAGCTGTGCGAGCAGTCTGAGCACTTGGCTTGTTTTTGATCCTGGAATTTTCTTATTTTGGGCAGTGAAATTCACTTGGAGTGTGCTTATTCATGCTTCCTTGACTCACTTCTCCCACGGCTGTTCTTGAATTTGCATTGCCACCGTATGAATGAATGAAGAATCTGTCAGGCTCAGTCTTTTGAGGAACAACAGATAAGGAGTGCTGATCAGAACTTTTGGAACAGCATTAACTTATTATTAAGTGGAAAATACACAGTTTCACAGGAAGCAAGTGTAGATAGAAGAGGCCTGTGTTTTTACTTTGGAGTCAGCGTTACTCATCGTTTTGCTGGGTCCTAAAACATAGAGTAGGCTGGGTGGCACCCCATCTGCAGGCACCTTTTCCCCATCACACTGCTTTCTCGTGGTTAGATGGCATTATACGACTTGTCAAGCCATTCAGCCTCTTAGTGGCACGAAAAGATAACTTGCTACCCTTTTTTTTTTTTTTTTTTTCGGTCTCAGGTCAGCTTACTTATGCCTAAGGAAATAGAAAGAATGATCTGTGCAGTAAAAACTGTTGATCCTTTTGTTTCTGAATGCTTATTCAGCTAAACATTTTTTACAAGCCTACTTTCATAGGCCTATTTTTATCGTTCAACTATTAAAAATAAACTTTGACTCCCTGAGCGCTTCTGGAGGGCCTGTGTGTCATTTGGGGCTCCTGATGACAAGGGCAAATTGACAGAAGCAGAAAGATGATTCAGGAGCTCCCATGACCCATTTAGACTGGCTTCAGGCACAGCTGGATTCAGGGACCATGTCTCTTCTGTCTGTCTGGGCATCCTTTCTAGGGAGCCTCTGTTCTCCGTGTTTTCCAGGCATGAGATGGCCACAGCAGCTCCCGACTTCCTGTCATCTCGGTGTTATGTCCTCTGGGCTCCGAGCACTCAAACAAGAGACTCAAGTTGGACTCTCATTGGTTCATACTGGGGCCCAATACATGTCCATCCCTGAGTCATTCCCTCTTGCTGGGGAGAGTGAAGATCTGATTAACCAACTCCAAATTCTGTACCCACCCCTGGAGGCGAGGCGGGTGGAGGGGACAGCTCCTGGGTGAGCATCCTGGGAGAAAACCAGGTATGGACGTGATGTTCCTGCTGAGAGCAAAGCAGGGCTGCCCCCTAAGAGGTATCCTGTTCAGATGGGTATCCCTCCTTGCACCACTGGTGCCTGTGGGTTGCCTCAGCTGTCCTGGTTAGAAATGTCTTCAGAATCTGGTCACGCATCCCCAAGAAGCAGCAGGTGAGGCTGCGCACACGCTGGCCAGAGAGGGTGCTGTAGGGCTGGGCTGTGTTCCCAAGTTCACAAACGAGGATGATTTCACTTGTTATACAAATATTTTTTACTTCCCGAATTACAGGTATTTGGTTACGTTTTAGAAAATAGAATATAACCTCAAATTTGTGACTTTTCAGATTCCACTGTTTAGACAAAGTAATGTACAAAAGTGGGTCAGTTGAAGAGTCCTGAGGAAGCCTCAGCACAGGTTCTGTAGGGTGCAGGGAAAACCTTTGCTGTGACTGCCGTGCGTGCAGGCCTGGCCCAGGACGGGGAAGGGGCTGGGTCTCGAGCCAGACTGCCCAGAGGCCCCCAGCTCTGCACACAGGGCCTGGGTGACCTCGGGCTCCTTGCCTCCCGTCTCTAGGCTGATGCCCCTGTGAAATGGGGCCTTCTCGGAGAGGGGTCCGGAGAACTGTGTGAAGTGCTTGGGATAGTGCTGAGCACCTGGTGCATTTTCAGTCAGTATCAAGTATTGGTGGTAGGAGTACTCACGGTACTAGTCCTGTTACCAGTAGTGCCATAGACGTGGCTCAGGGTTTGAAATGTGTTCGCTGAGTCTTTGCCCTGTGTTGGCCGCTGAGGTGAGCACGTGGGGCTCCTGGTCGGGAGGGAAGATTGAAGGTGGAGGCCATGATAAGAGCGCACGGCTGTGCTGTTTTGGTGCCGAGGGGAGGGGCCTGGGGGAGGCCAGGGAGCAGCTTCCCCTCCAGGCAAGGGCCGGAGGAGGCCTGCGAGCTGGGTCTGGTCGCCGCAGGAGCTGGTGGGTGAAGATGCGTGGCTCCCCACCCAGAGGAGCCTGCGCGTGCCCAGGCGCGGGGCCCGGCGGCAGAGTCTCCCGGGGCGGGCAGGACTCCAGCACCTGGGACTGAGGTGCGGGCACTCATTTTGGCTGGAGTGGATTACGTCATTTGCGTCATTTCACCATCACGTCCTTTGGCCACCTGCTTCCCAGGTGAGTGCTGTCTGTCGGGGAACCAGGTCAGGGCAAACTGTAAATCCACAGCTCATGAGGGTGTGCAAACCTGAGTGTCTTTCCAAGAGGGAGAGAGGGGGGGAGGGCGAGAGTATGTTTGTGTTTAAAATCAGTGTAACACGGTTTATTTTTTAAAAAAAGATTGCAAAGAATCCCTGGTCTAACCTAATGCTATGAATTCAATAGCTGTAACAAATTATGGGTCTACTTGGACCGTTTATATTTAGTTTGCAAAGCAAAATTAGCTTTGGACTGCGGCATGGACCTCTCCTTAGAAGGGGTCTGCCAGCGGTCAGTGATGGTGGTCAGCCAGGGACATTCTGTTACGACTCCCCACCTGGCTCATTAGCTCGATGGCTGTCTCTTTCACATTCAAAGGAATGTCCGACTTTACGGGGACTCTGTAGTGAAATCTTAGCTTTGCTGGCTGACCCAGGAAAACTGACTTTCTGGCCAGCTCTCAGCAGGTGAGGTCCTTGTCCCCATTTAGAAGTCAAAGTGCCATACGTATCATTTTTCCTGGTCTTCTGCCTCTTGAGGAATCTGATTCAGTGGTTCATGACTGTACCAGCCGGTTGGGTGACCCAGAGCTGGAGTCACCCATTGGTCCTTGTCTGAGCTATGCCAGAGAAGCAGGTGGGTCAGCTGAGGGAGGTGACTGGCGGGCCTCCTGTCTGGCCATCCAGACTGGCCAGACAGTCACCTCTCTTGGCTGGCCCACCTGGAGCCTCTGTGTGCCCCAGGAGAGTACTTGAAATCTCCCGTTGCTCACTTGGTTGCCTCTGTGCTTGTCAGGGTTGGCTTCCTCCTTCTCATGGACGTGCTTGCCCTCACGGCAGCCACCCCTTACTAAGTGCCTCGGGTTAGAGGGTCCAGTCATTGATTCTCTCATCACCACCATCATTAATTACGACTTGCATGAGTATGGCAGCTCGCATGCTTGAGTGCTTACTCTGTTCCAGCCGTTGTTGAATCTTCCTGAAGCCCAGTCTGATTTGACAGATGAGGAGACTGAGGAACAAAGAGGTTAAGCCACTTGTCTAATGAACCCCTTGCAGGGGGAGTGTCTTAGCCAGGATTTAGATTCACATAGTGTGACTCTAGACCTTAAGTCGTCAACTGTGGCCGGGGGCCGGGGGCCGGGGGAGTGGTCACCATCTCTTTTTATAAAGGAAGTGTGCTTAACTCAGCCATGGACACCTGTTTACAGGTTGTCTCTGGTGGCTTTTGCATTAAAGTGGCAGAGTCGAGTGGCTGTGACAGAGACTTCTGGCCCTTTTCTGAAAACGTTTGCCAACCTCTGCTCTGAGCCCAAGCTCTCAGCCACTGTGCTATGCTGACTTGCAGTGAAAACTAAAAGCACAGAGCTCTCGCTGCGTGCCAGACACTGGGAGACAGTGATGAACTGGTGGACTCGTGTCACATTCCCATGTGGGGCAGGTGGTAGCCAGGGACTCACCTTAGCAAATACGTGCGTTTAAACTGAACTGTCTGGAAGGAAAGTGTAGGTTGAGTGAAAGCCGGAAAGAGACTCTTAGAGCTGGAACATGTGGGATGGACGGCCAGAGTCAAAGAAGAGCCTCTCATGGTATCTTTGAACTGATGATGTTTGCGGGAGGAACCCCCAGTGAGAAGCAACTGGATGGGCAAAGGTCCAGGGGTGAGCAATAGGGGATAGCAGAGGAGAGGTCTCCTTCCCAATGAGGAGACCCAGGCTCAGAAGCTGCAGGGACCCTGTCCTGGGTCACATGGCAAGGTGAAAAGTCCTGCAGAGGCCAGAACCCACTGTTGGTTCTCCACCACACATTATTTCTCTGCTTACATTGTCCATGTTCTCACATGCCGTGTCCCCGCCAGAACCATCTTCTAATGGGACAGGCCTGAGGGGCCCCAGGATGCAGCCTGGACCTGGGCAGGCAGTAGCGACGATGAACCGGGGCTGTGAGAGACTGGGGGTGCCTTTTGGAGCCTGGCCTACTTTGCCTTCCTTGTTTCCTCCTTGAGAGCAACTTCTTTTCATCTCTTGTCACAGGGAGGTGCTTGGAGCGCCTTCCTGAGTTCTCTTTGCTGCTGGAATGGTTTAATGATAACATCTTGAGTTATTATTAGACAGTTATATAAATTCCTATCTGTTCACTTTGGTGGCTTGCCCTCTGAAGCGATCCTTTAGGGATAAAAGAAATTCATAGGAAGACGGTGGGAGGAGTGGAGGTTGGCTTGCATGTTGGTTTCTTCTTGCCCTGAATCATCTCGAGAAAGGGCTGAGGTCACCATCTCTTTTATAAAGGAAGTGTGCTTAACTCAGCCATGGACACCTGTTTACAGGTTGTCTCTGGTGGCTTTGCATTAAAGTGGCAGAGTCGAGTGGCTGTGACAGAGACTTCTGGCCCTTTTCTGAAAACGTTTGCCAACCTCTGCTCTGAGCCCAAGCTCTCAGCCACTGTGCTATGCTGACTTGCAGTGAAAACTAAAAGCACAGAGCTCTCGCTGCGTGCCAGACACTGGGAGACAGTGATGAACTGGTGGACTCGTGTCACATTCCCATGTGGGGCAGGTGGTAGCCAGGGACTCACCTTAGCAAATACGTGCGTTTAAACTGAACTGTCTGGAAGGAAAGTGTAGGTTGAGTGAAAGCCGGAAAGAGACTCTTAGAGCTGGAACATGTGGGATGGACGGCCAGAGTCAAAGAAGAGCCTCTCATGGTATCTTTGAACTGATGATGTTTGCGGGAGGAACCCCCAGTGAGAAGCAACTGGATGGGCAAAGGTCCAGGGGTGAGCAATAGGGGATAGCAGAGGAGAGGTCTCCTTCCCAATGAGGAGACCCAGGCTCAGAAGCTGCAGGGACCCTGTCCTGGGTCACATGGCAAGGTGAAAAGTCCTGCAGAGGCCAGAACCCACTGTTGGTTCTCCACCACACATTATTTCTCTGCTTACATTGTCCATGTTCTCACATGCCGTGTCCCCGCCAGAACCATCTTCTAATGGGACAGGCCTGAGGGGCCCCAGGATGCAGCCTGGACCTGGGCAGGCAGTAGCGACGATGAACCGGGGCTGTGAGAGACTGGGGGTGCCTTTTGGAGCCTGGCCTACTTTGCCTTCCTTGTTTCCTCCTTGAGAGCAACTTCTTTTCATCTCTTGTCACAGGGAGGTGCTTGGAGCGCCTTCCTGAGTTCTCTTTGCTGCTGGAATGGTTTAATGATAACATCTTGAGTTATTATTAGACAGTTATATAAATTCCTATCTGTTCACTTTGGTGGCTTGCCCTCTGAAGCGATCCTTTAGGGGATAAAAGAAATTCATAGGAAGACGGTGGGAGGGAGTGGAGGTTGGCTTGCATGTTGGTTTCTTCTTGCCCTGAATCATCTCGAGAAAGGGCTGAGTGGTTGGCACCTGGGGGGTCAGGTGGAAAGGGCGCTGTCCAGCTGCTGAACAGTACCCATGGGGAGGACAGTCCTGCGATAGGGTTTCCCTCCTGATGATCGTGGCCATGACTGAGGTATGGCTTTGGAAATGACCTCAGAACTTCCGCTCGTGCTAAGGGCAGGCTTGATAAACCAGAGGGTGTGTGAGGGGCGGAGGACTCGTTAGTATAGTAGGTTCCCAGGCCATTAGTTGTGTGGGTCGTTGCAGTCGGGCCCCAGTTTTAGAGAGGGCACCTCTGATGCACCTCTGGAAGTAGGGTAGTGCCCTGTGGGCTTCAGGCGCAACAAGGCCAGCTGTGCATGGGCACACAGAGCCACACTCTGACATTGAATGGGCCCAGATGTGCATATGGTGGGTGGAACCTGTCACGAGGCTTCTTCCCAGAAATGATCCCATGGGGCTCTGTGGGGCTTGTCTGTGGGACGGGCATGGGTGGTCTGGGCCGGGCTTAGGTCCAGCCCCTGCTGCCTCCTGCCTGAGGGACCTTGGCGAGGTGGCTTCACTTTGGGTGGCAAACTCATCTTGGCAACTTGTTTATTGAAAAATATTTATTTGCACTGGGTCTTAGTTACGTGACGTGGGATCTTTAGTTGCAACAGAGGGCCTCTCTGGTTGCTGCTCATGAACATAGAGGCCCTGCTGCATGTGGAATCTCTGTTCCGCAACCAGGGATTGAGCCTGTATCCCTTGCATCGCTAGGTAGATTCATCACTGCTGGGCCACTGGGGAAGTCCCTTCTTGGCTGTTTAACTAGGGAGGGAGTAGAAGGGAGAAGAGGGACAGAACTGGAGGGAGTGTGGAGACAGTTCCAGAAGGTACTGCAGGGGCTAAGATCTGCCACTTCACTTCTCTGGTGGTCGACACCCCCAGCACCCTTGTTCCTGGGCCCCAAAGAGCAGAGGGTGGTGGGTGGATTAGGAGCCAGGATGGAAACCCAGCTCCACTGTTGACTAGAGGTGTCATCTTGCCCACACCCTTCCTTTCTCTGAGCCTCGTTTCCTCTTCTGTACAGTGGACTCATGCCTTTACCTTTCTCATAGTGTTGTCAGGATTCAGTAAAACAGTCCAGGCAAAGGGCTTCGAATCCTGTCTGGCAGCTCCAAAGGGCTCAAAGCATTGTCATCCCCATTAGTATGATGCTTTAATGAATGCATTTGGTTTCTACAACCCTTTGAAATATCTTCTCAGTTCTCATTTTAAGGATAACGGACACCAACTCAAATATGTAAAACAACTTCTGTGAGGTGTCACATGGGTTCATGGGCTTGGTCTGTAAAGAACCAGATGGTAAGTATTTTCAGATCTATGGGCTGCCTGGCCTCTGTGGTGGCTCGGCACTGCTGTTGTACTGTGGAAACAGCCACAGATGACGGCATTCACAGATGATGTGACTGTGTACCCATAAAACTTTCATTAGAAGTACAAGTGGTGGTTGGATTTGCTCTGTGGCTGTAGCTTTTGACCCCTGATGGACCCAGTGAGCTGCGAGGTGCTGAGTTTTAGGTCTCGAGTCTGGGTCTTCTGGCTTGGTATTCTAGCCCTGACCCCTGTGACGCATGACTCCTCCACTCTGTGGTTCAGAAGAAGCTTGTCCGCCTTAGTTCACGGGTGGCAACTCATCTTGGCAACTTGTTTATTGAAAAATATTTATTTGCACTGGGTCTTAGTTACGTGACGTGGGATCTTTAGTTGCAACAGAGGGCCTCTCTGGTTGCTGCTCATGAACATAGAGGCCCTGCTGCATGTGGAATCTCTGTTCCGCAACCAGGGATTGAGCCTGTATCCCTTGCATCGCTAGGTAGATTCATCACTGCTGGGCCACTGGGGAAGTCCCTTCTTGGCTGTTTAACTAGGGAGGGAGTAGAAGGGAGAAGAGGGACAGAACTGGAGGGAGTGTGGAGACAGTTCCAGAAGGTACTGCAGGGGCTAAGATCTGCCACTTCACTTCTCTGGTGGTCGACACCCCCAGCACCCTTGTTCCTGGGCCCCAAAGAGCAGAGGGTGGTGGGTGGATTAGGAGCCAGGATGGAAACCCAGCTCCACTGTTGACTAGAGGTGTCATCTTGCCCACACCCTTCCTTTCTCTGAGCCTCGTTTCCTCTTCTGTACAGTGGACTCATGCCTTTACCTTTCTCATAGTGTTGTCAGGATTCAGTAAAACAGTCCAGGCAAAGGGCTTCGAATCCTGTCTGGCAGCTCCAAAGGGCTCAAAGCATTGTCATCCCCATTAGTATGATGCTTTAATGAATGCATTTGGTTTCTACAACCCTTTGAAATATCTTCTCAGTTCTCATTTTAAGGATAACGGACACCAACTCAAATATGTAAAACAACTTCTGTGAGGTGTCACATGGGTTCATGGGCTTGGTCTGTAAAGAACCAGATGGTAAGTATTTTCAGATCTATGGGCTGCCTGGCCTCTGTGGTGGCTCGGCACTGCTGTTGTACTGTGGAAACAGCCACAGATGACGGCATTCACAGATGATGTGACTGTGTACCCATAAAACTTTCATTAGAAGTACAAGTGGTGGTTGGATTTGCTCTGTGGCTGTAGCTTTTGACCCCTGATGGACCCAGTGAGCTGCGAGGTGCTGAGTTTTAGGTCTCGAGTCTGGGTCTTCTGGCTTGGTATTCTAGCCCTGACCCCTGTGACGCATGACTCCTCCACTCTGTGGTTCAGAAGAAGCTTGTCCGCCAACTCAGAGCCAAACGCCTGCTTCTGGAGCGATTAGAGCCTTCGGGAGGAGGGAAGGCTTCATCCCCAGCCCGTGGGATGCCTGCAGACGCTTCTTCTCTTAGGACTTAATGCGTTGCGAGTCCCTCAGTGCTCGGGTGGATGTTGCCGCTCCTCTGCTACTGGTTGATAGTTAGCAGAAGTGAACCCTGTGAGCTCCGAAGTCGTGACCCGGACTGGCGGGCCCTTCTCAGACTGCAGGGTGGTCAGCGGCCTCCCTGGTGCCCCGCGACTGCTGTGCATCTCTGTGGACGTGACTGGGCATCTCCCTTGCTCCCGAGCTACTGGGATAAGGGGGAGGATGGAGGCACGAAACCCATCCAGGAAAGCAAGTGGCCCCCGGCTATCCTGTGGCCACTCTTCTGAAAGTCGGGGGCAAGGAGAAGTCCTATCTCAGCAAGGGGAGTCATTGGAGACTTCCAGCTTTGACCTCTGCTCAAAGGGAAAGGTGGACACACCTGGTTGTCGCTGCCAGTGTCACCTCCGGAAAGATGCGAGGCAGAGAGATTCATCACGGGATTCCAGCCAGCCCCACAGCAGCCGTAGCACTGGTTGATGACCCCAACTGGGCTAGGAGAGGACTTAACAGTGACAGACAGACCAGCTCGTGTGGTAGTCACCGACTTTCAAGGTGGCATCTGAACCAGCACAAAAGAATTCTCAAAGCTCATTTAAAGACCGGAGGAACAGGTTTATTTTCCACACGATAACTCTGTTGGTACTTTATAAATAATGAATAATAAAAAGATTAGGAGGCAACAGAATAATATGAAAATGGAATCTGTGCCTGGTGGCTTGTTGGAAAGTTGCTGTGCTTCCTCCGCCTCTGAGTAATAAACTGCATGCTTAAGGAGATTTCCTGTTTGGTGGTTTTGCCTGTTTTGGGTGTTGGGGGAAGGAAAATGGTTCTCTAAATTGAAAGTGTTGTTAAGACTTCAAAAATCGCAGTCCTCCTGTCCCTGAGGTAGGAGGGTTAGCCCACAGTTTCGTGTTCTCTCCTGAGATGCCCAACAAAAAACGTTAATTATATTTCATTTACTGCTTAGGTAGTTTCTAAAGAGAGCTTGGCTTGGGAGTAATTATTTGGGGCTTATTCTATTTTTAGGGTTGCTGTTGAAGGATTGCCTAAATTGTTGCTAATCTATTTATAGACTGCTTTCTACTCACTGCCACTGTTACAAGTTCGCAGCAGACCTTGGCCTCCTTATAGGAGGTGGGTCACTGTTATGGACTGCATCCTGTCCTTCCAGAACTTGAGTGCTGAAGCTCTAATGCCCAATGTGACTGTATTTGGACTTAGGATCTTTAAGGGGGTTGTTGTTGTTCAGTCCCTAAGTAATGTCCAGCTCTTTGTGACCCCTGGACTGCAGCACACAAGGCTTATGTGTCCTTCACCACTTCCCGGACTTTGCTTAGATTCAGTTTAGCTCATGTCTCGGGAAAGCAAGTGCGATCGTGGCATCGAAAGGGGAGGAAGTCCTATCTCAGCAAGGGAGTCATTGGAGACTTCCAGCTTTGACCTCTGCTCAAAGGGAAAGGTGGACACACCTGGTTGTCGCTGCCAGTGTCACCTCCGGAAAGATGCGAGGCAGAGAGATTCATCACGGGATTCCAGCCAGCCCCACAGCAGCCGTAGCACTGGTTGATGACCCCAACTGGGCTAGGAGAGGACTTAACAGTGACAGACAGACCAGCTCGTGTGGTAGTCACCGACTTTCAAGGTGGCATCTGAACCAGCACAAAAGAATTCTCAAAGCTCATTTAAAGACCGGAGGAACAGGTTTATTTTCCACACGATAACTCTGTTGGTACTTTATAAATAATGAATAATAAAAAGATTAGGAGGCAACAGAATAATATGAAAATGGAATCTGTGCCTGGTGGCTTGTTGGAAAGTTGCTGTGCTTCCTCCGCCTCTGAGTAATAAACTGCATGCTTAAGGAGATTTCCTGTTTGGTGGTTTTGCCTGTTTTGGGTGTTGGGGGAAGGAAAATGGTTCTCTAAATTGAAAGTGTTGTTAAGACTTCAAAAATCGCAGTCCTCCTGTCCCTGAGGTAGGAGGGTTAGCACACAGTTTAGTGTTCTCTCCTGAGATGCCCAACAAAAAACGTTAATTATATTTCATTTACTGCTTAGGTAGTTTCTAAAGAGAGCTTGGCTTGGGAGTAATTATTTGGGGCTTATTCTATTTTTAGGGTTGCTGTTGAAGGATTGCCTAAATTGTTGCTAATCTATTTATAGACTGCTTTCTACTCACTGCCACTGTTACAAGTTCGCAGCAGACCTTGGCCTCCTTATAGGAGGTGGGTCACTGTTATGGACTGCATCCTGTCCTTCCAGAACTTGAGTGCTGAAGCTCTAATGCCCAATGTGACTGTATTTGGACTTAGGATCTTTAAGGGGGTTGTTGTTGTTCAGTCCCTAAGTAATGTCCAGCTCTTTGTGACCCCTGGACTGCAGCACACAAGGCTTATGTGTCCTTCACCACTTCCCGGACTTTGCTTAGATTCATGTCCTTTGAGTCAGTGATGTTATCTAACCATCTCGTCCTCTGCTGGCCCCCTTCTCCTTTTGCCCTCAGTCTTCCCCAGTGTCATGCTCTTTTCCATTGAGTTGGCTCTTCACATCAGGTGGCCAAAGTATTGGAGCTTCAGCACCAGTCTTTCCAATGAATATGTAGGGTTGATTTCCTTTAGAACTGACTGGTTTGGTCTCTTGCTGTCCAAGGGATTGTCAAGAGTCTTATCCAGCACCACAGTTCAAAAGCCTCAATTCTTGGTGCTCAGCTTTCTTTATGGTCCAACTTTCACATTCATACACGACTACTGGCAAAAATAGCTTTGACTGTATGGACCTTTGTTTGTTTTTTTTTTTTTTTAAACATTTATTTATTTATTTTGGGGGAGAGTGGGGAGGGAGGGGGGCAGGTGGGCCACTTCTGTTGGTCTTTCATTTGTCTATTTTCATCCATCTTTGTTCTTTGGCCCATGTGGGCCTCCCATCGCGGTGGCCTCTATTGTTGCAGAGCACCGGCTCTGGGCGCATGCGCTCCAGAGCTCCGGCTCGGTATTTGGACACATCGGTCCAGCCACTCCGCGGCACGTGGGATCTTCCCAGGCCAGGGATCGAACTGGCGCCCCTTGCACTGCAAGGCCGTGTCCTTACCCACTGGGCCACCAGGGAAGCCCTGGACCTTTGTTGACCAAGTAATGTCTCTACTTTCTAATATGCTGTCAAGATTTATCCTAGATTTCCTTCTAAGGAGTAAGCGTGTTTTAATTTCATGGCTGCAGTCACCGTCCGAAGTGATTTTGGACCTCAAGGCAGGGAAAAATCTGTTATTGCTTTCACTTTCCCCCCTTCTATTTGGCCTGAAGTGATGGGATCAGATGCCATGATCTTAATGTTGAGTTTTAAGCCAGATTTTTCACGTTCCACTTTCATGTTCCTCAAGAGGCGCTTCACTTTCTGCCATTAGAGTGGTGTTATCTGCATATCTGAGATTATTGATATTTCTCCTGGCAGTAATTAAAGTTAAAATGAGGTCACGTCATGAGGGTGGGCTCCAACTCCAATATGGTAGATGTTCTTATTAGAGGAAGAGATGCCAGGAATGTGCACACATAGAGTTGACCATGAGAGGACATGGGGGGAAGGTGGCCATCTGGAAGCCTGGGAGAGAGGTCTCAGGAGGAACTGAACCTCCTACACCTGGCTCTTGGGTTTCAAGTGCTCAGAACTCTGAGAAATAAATACCTTTCGTCAAGCCGCTCAGTCTGCGGTGTTTGGTTATGGCAACCTTAGGAGACAAACACACTCTTAACTGGTGTAAGCTGTTTCTCCTGTGGGCAGAGGTGCGGGGTTGAATTGTGCTCATTTGAGAGTGAAGTTAGAGACCAGTGTTGCTTTAGTTCTACACAACACAGCCCTTGGTCTGGACACCAACCAGATCTCAGCATTCTACAAACCCACCGGACTTAGGTCCTGCTTTGTGGCCACCTGTCTTTCTGGACCCTGAAATCAAGTCCCAGTCTTCAGAGTTTGTAAAGTTCGGACGAAGTTGGATGGTGCTTTGTTTTCTTTGTACAGGTGTAGAATTGCATAGACATGTATAACTCAGGTGTAGTATATTTGGCTAAATGGAATGTATTTGGCTAATGGACTTCTCGAGGTTTTCTACTAGTACTATTGCTATTCAGAGCCTGTTGTGTATCTAGAGTGTAGCAAAGCACGTTATGATGGTGTACGCTGGTTTTATTATTTTGTTATCTTTGGTGTACATGCTTTGTATGAAAAGGATATACAATTGTAACATAATAGAGGTTAAGTAAAAACCTCTCACTGAATTGGGATTGAAAATAGCAGTATGAATAATGAGGTATTTTATCTTGAAAAGAGATAAGTTTGTGGATCTAACTATGTGTATATTTCTATGTGTAGCTCATCTGTCAAGTCTCAGAATCACTGAGAAAAGAGCCAAATTTTTGCCCTGTGCTTTCCCCATTCTTGAAAAAGATTCATGCTGTATCTGCACCGTCTGAGCGTACAGCCAGCACAGACTGCTTGTTCCCTCTCGTTGTTGTTTAGGCTCAGTTCTACAAGTTTTCTCACCAGTTCTGCTGCTGTCCTGCTTGGGGTTCTGTCTCTCTCAAGCTTTTCCTCTGGTAGACTCTGCATCAGGGCTCACGGGACCAGTATTCCCAGAGTTCTTATGTGTTTACTCATACGCTGCATCTGAGTTACATGTGTCTATACAATTCCACACCTGTACAAAGAAAACCAAGCACCATCCAACTTCGTCTGAACTTTATAAACTCTGAAGACTGGGACTTGATTTCAGAGTCCAGAAAGTCAGTGTGACTCTCAAATCCTTGAAAGAAAGTGAAAGTCGCTCAGTTGCGTCCGACTCATGGATGAGCCATGGGATTCTCTAGAGAAGGCAGGAGTACCGGAGTGGGTTGCTATGCCTTTCTCCAGGGGATCTTCCCAACCTAGGGGCTGAACCCAGGTCTCCTTCATTGCAGGCAATTCTTTACCAAGTGAGGCACCATGGAATTTCTGAAATCCTTAGGCTGCACCTTTGTGAATGTCTTAAATATGTTCCTGCATTTTGGGGAGGCATTGTTGTCAAAGTTGGATGATAATTGAATTTTTTTTCCCTTGAAGTCACTTGCCCAGAGGAGTTTTCCCCTGTGTCTGAAGTTCACTGATTTTACTAGGATGCATCTTCCTATTAGGGATGCTGATCGTTGCTCAGTCGTGTCTGACTCTTGGCGACCCTATGGACTGTAGCCCGCTAGGGCTCCTCTGTCTGTGGGATTCTCCAGGCAAGAATCAGCACTCTCACGTACCTGGTAGGCTTCTCCAGTATGTGATTTCAGTCTCTTTCTTTCAGCAAAGTGGCTTCGAGTCACAATTTAGTATCCCTTCCTTCCCTTTGGTTTTCCTGCCCAGGGGCTATGTTGAATTGTGTCTTTAACATGTGTCAGTTTCTCTCTAATCTTTATTCTTTTCTTCAATTTTTAGTTTATTTTTTAAAGCTCGCTCACGTCACCTTCTAGATGTTCCTTCCAGTCTGGTCTTCGTGTCTGAAAACTTTCCTTGCGTTTCCTGCATTCTGTCACTTCACCACTGAGTTTTTTTAAATCCTGGTCTGTGTTGTTCTTCCATGTCTCGTATGTACCATCTCCGCAGTGTCATTTAGCTTGGATTGAAATAGAAGGCTGCCATTATGTGGGTATTTCTGGAATGCCTTCATTGTCTGTAGGAACATTTTACTTCTTCCTCTCTCACTTTTTAAAATTACAACTTCTGTGTGGGGTGTTCTCCAACTATTTCTTTGTTGCTCTTCTTTTTGTTCAGTTAAGAAACCAAGCATTTAGAGGTGGGGCTAAGTTTGAGGGGAGCTCTTTGTCTCTTCTCTTGTGTTCACAGAGGGACCAGGTGAGTGATGGCTTGCTTTCTGAGACTCCTGGTTTGGTTCTCCTCTTTGACTTTTCTTTTTTAAAGATTTTTTAAGTTTTGATGTGGACCATTTTTAAAGTCTTTATTGAACTTATTATAATACTGCTTCTGTTTTATGTTTTGATCTTTTGGCACAAGGCATGTGGGATCCTAGTTCCCTGACCAGGAATTGAACCCTTACCCTCTGCGCTGGAAGGCTAAGTCTTAACTACTGGACCACCAGGGAAGTCCCCCCTCCCTGACTTGTATTTAGATCTTCTCTTCCCTTCACCTATACTGCTCAGTTATGATTCCAGTTGAGTAGCTGTTTGTTTTGTTTTGTTTTTCTTTTACATTATTTATTTATTTATTTTGGGGGGGGGATGGGGTGGGGAGGGATGTGGGCGGGCGGGCCACTTCTATTGGTCTTTCATTTATCTATGTTCAGCCATCTTTTGTTCTTTGGCCTGTGTGGGCCTCCCATTGCTGTGGCCTCTGTTGTCGCAGAACACTGGCTCTGGGTGCACGCACGCCAGAGCTCCAGCTCGGTAATTGGACACATTGGTCCAGTCGCTCCACGGCACGTGGGATCTTCCCAGGCCAGGGATCAAACTGGCACCCCTTGCACTGCAAGGCGGTGTCCTTACCCACTGGACCACCAGGGAAGCCCTGTTTTTTTTTTTTTTTTGCCCACATTGTATGGCCCTGACCTGAAAGGGATTCTAGGGGGCCATTTTAGAGAAGGAGCAGAAGCCCTCCTGAGGTATCCCCTTGGGGTTCATCTTACGTCCCTCGCACTCACCTGTTGTTGGGAGCAGGGAAACCTCTCCTGGTTTTATTATAGTTCTCAACGTGGTCCAGCATGCTTTCCTTTCCAGGAATGCTCGTTGGCGACTTTGGGGCTCTTTGCTAAGGGTGTCTCATCAGATGCCTGTTGCTGCTTCCCTCTCCATCCTCTTGCACAGATGGTGTGGCCCTGCAGGCCTTGGGGCTGTTGGGTTGTCCTTACCTGCTTGTATTTTGGGGCTTGGGGGCTTCCTTGTCATCTGTCTTTGTTGTAGTATTCATCGGCTTTTGGTTTTGCTGCATGTATTTAGAGAGATTAAAAATTGGACTGCCATCATGCCTGTCTTCCCAGAATCTGCTTCTAAATAGGCATTTAAAATACTACCAATACAAGCCCCCTTCATAGTGACCCCACCAGACAAAGCACCAAAGAAAGAAGCTGCCAGTGAGGGTGAGATGGAGCAGTTGGTTGGTAACAGGCTGATTGGTTGCAGGGGATCAGAACTCATATTTTGCTTCACAAAGGTGGTTATTCTGCTGGTTCCTAGCAACCTCACTTCATTCAGGGCACAGCTTCCCCACCAGGGCACTGCAGAGGCTCATGGGGCCAAAAGAGTGATGCTTTCAGCCCTCGGTACTGTCAGAGGGGCCCAGGGAGCGGGAGCCCTGCCTGCTGCCTCCAGCCTGAGCAGCTGCCTCTGTTCATCCTCAGTGGGATGCCAAAATGTCATTTTGAGCCCTGCTTATGGATATATTTATTCATCAAACATTTCTCTTTTTTAATTCCCTCAACTTTCAATTCTGAAAAGTTTCAATCCTTCAGGAAAGGTGCAAGATGAGTACAATGAACTTGGGTCCAAATACCCTTTACCTAGATTCACTAGTTAATATTTTGCACATTAGTGTGTGTTTTCAGTCTTTTTCTTAACAGATAGATGAATAAACGTGTGTGAATATCTATGCATCTATCTATGTATGTGTTTTTTCCTGTCCTATTAAAAGTTGTTTTGTATATTGGATTCATTATTCTTAAATCTATGTTTCTCCCCCAAGAACAAGGGTAGTCTACAACATTACCACAATATCACCATCACACTGGGAAAAATTGGCCATAGTTCCATAGTATCTTTTATGCTATCCACATTCACAGTTCCCTTGTTGCTCCTCAAGTGTCTTGTAAGCCGTTTCCCACCTAGGTTTAGGATCCACAAAGGTTTCTGCTTCACCTTTGGTTGTCCAGCCATCAGATCATAGCCCGAATTCCATGCCATGTGCTGTGTCGTCTGCTGGGCCTGCAGGGGTTGCATGGGCCCCAGTTCCTGCTTTTAAGGAGCCGGTGGCCTCGAGAGCATGTGAGTTTGTGTGGTCAGACACTTGGATTTTTCAAGAAAAGTTGGAAACCTTTACCTATAAGGGGACTATCTTGATTTTTAATTATTTGCACCTAATTAAAAAGAAAACACATCAGATACACACGTACACTCACCCACTCACAGCTGAAGGGCAAGAAGAGCATGTCCACAAGCCAGACGGCCCTTGCATCTGGAATATGTGGTCATCTCCACTCTCCTTAGGCGACCTTTGTCTCTCTCGCTGCTCTGTGGCCTCCATTTCTGTATTTCGTTGTTACCTTTTAATTTTTGTTTTCATTCTCAGTCCCTGTTTCCTGCCTGTGATCTCAAGAGGCTGGCACTTGATGAAGCTATTGTGACTTGTTCAAGAGCCAAACTGAGTTTTCAGCTTGGTGTTCAGATACAGGATGTCTCTCTCTCCTAGTGCCATGTCAGTAACAGCAGCTCCTCCGTGGCTGATCAGAATCACCAGACTCCACGCTGCCTCATGGAAAGAAAGAGGCCCATTCCTGGCCTTTCCCCTGTTTCTCATATGTAGGTTGTGAGACAATAACATGACTGAGCACTCCTGTTCCCAAATGCGCCTCGAAGTGTTTTCTCAGTTCTAAGTGGTCCTGCTGGCATTGCCGTGAAAGAGGTAGGCGGATTTTGTGAACAGCACCCCTCTGAACCATAATATTTATCAAAGTAATAATAATGGCCTGGCCTTGTTGTTCCCAGACACTGTTTAATATTTAATGTGCTATATTTATATTTGCTGAGCAGATTTTCTTGGCTTTTCGGTGCCAGTTATGAGCTGTTTGCTTAACCCTTGCAACCCTACTGTGTGGGCTGTTATAGTAAGTCCCTGGTTTTGTTGGTTGGGAGTCTTTCTTTCCAAAGAGTTTATTTTTCAAAAAAATTATTGTTTTGAAATAATCTTAAATTTGCTGAAGAATTGCAAGAATTATAAAAGAATTCTCATGCACCCTTTAGTTAGGTTCAGTTCAGTTGAGTCATTCGTATCTGAGTCTTTGTGACCCTACAGACTGCTGCATGCCAGGTTTCCCTGTCTTTACCATCTCCCAGAGTTTTCTCAGCCTCATGTCCATGGACTCAGTGATGCCATCCAAACATCTCATCCTCTGCTGTCCCCTTCTCCTCCCGTCTTCAATCTTTCCCATCCTCAGGGTCTTTTCCAGTGAGTCAGCTCTTTGCATCAGGCGGCCAAAGTTAGGTAAGTTAACTAGGTGTTAATATTTTACCATATTTGAGATAGATTTATCTGTCACCTCCATCTGCTTTTACCCATATAAACTTTTTTCCTGACCCATTTAAGAGTTAGCTGCAAACATTATTACCTTTTACCCTTAAGTACTTGTATTTCCTAAGGACAAGGGCACTTTCTTACATCACTGCAGTGCGATGATCAAATTCAAGAAATTTAGCATCGTGCAATATTATTATGTAAAGTACAGGTCATGTTCATTTTTCTCCGATTAGACCAATTAAGCCCTTTATGGCCATTTTCTTTGCCTGAACCAGGAATTGGTCCAGAACCAGCCATTGCATTGACTTGTCCCTTCTCTTTAATGTCTTTTAATCTGGAACACTTCCACAGCTTCTTTGTTTTTCATGACGTTGGCTTTTTTACATTTCTCTTCTTTTGCCTTGGGCGTTTTTTGTTGAGCACTCCTGTTCCCAAATGCCTCAGTGTTTTCTCAGTTCTAAGTGGTCCTGCTGGCATTGCCGTGAAAGAGGTAGGCGGATTTTGTGAACAGCACCCCTCTGAACCATAATATTTATCAAAGTAATAATAATGGCCTGGCCTTGTTGTTCCCAGACACTGTTTAATATTTAATGTGCTATATTTATATTTGCTGAGCAGATTTTCTTGGCTTTTCGGTGCCAGTTATGAGCTGTTTGCTTAACCCTTGCAACCCTACTGTGTGGGCTGTTATAGTAAGTCCCTGGTTTTGTTGGTTGGGAGTCTTTCTTTCCAAAGAGTTTATTTTTCAAAAAAATTATTGTTTTGAAATAATCTTAAATTTGCTGAAGAATTGCAAGAATTATAAAAGAATTCTCATGCACCCTTTAGTTAGGTTCAGTTCAGTTGAGTCATTCGTATCTGAGTCTTTGTGACCCTACAGACTGCTGCATGCCAGGTTTCCCTGTCTTTACCATCTCCCAGAGTTTTCTCAGCCTCATGTCCATGGACTCAGTGATGCCATCCAAACATCTCATCCTCTGCTGTCCCCTTCTCCTCCCGTCTTCAATCTTTCCCATCCTCAGGGTCTTTTCCAGTGAGTCAGCTCTTTGCATCAGGCGGCCAAAGTTAGGTAAGTTAACTAGGTGTTAATATTTTACCATATTTGAGATAGATTTATCTGTCACCTCCATCTGCTTTTACCCATATAAACTTTTTTCCTGACCCATTTAAGAGTTAGCTGCAAACATTATTACCTTTTACCCTTAAGTACTTGTATTTCCTAAGGACAAGGGCACTTTCTTACATCACTGCAGTGCGATGATCAAATTCAAGAAATTTAGCATCGTGCAATATTATTATGTAAAGTACAGGTCATGTTCATTTTTCTCCGATTAGACCAATTAAGCCCTTTATGGCCATTTTCTTTGCCTGAACCAGGAATTGGTCCAGAACCAGCCATTGCATTGACTTGTCCCTTCTCTTTAATGTCTTTTAATCTGGAACACTTCCACAGCTTCTTTGTTTTTCATGACGTTGGCTTTTTTACATTTCTCTTCTGGCCTGTTGCTTTGTAGGACATTTCTCAATTTGGGTTTGTCAGCTGTTTCCTCATGATTAGATTTGGATTATGCATTTTTGACAGGTCCTCATGGATTTGAAATCCATTTCCTCTTGGGCTAATAAAGGGACATGAACTAGTGGTAGACTTCTGGTCTTACGGATGGCAAACTTGATACCAAGAGGTGAAAGTTAGGAGTAGAGGTAAGACTTGGTGGCTCCAGGTGGAATTCAGCTCACAGATGTGCTTTCTTTGGCCTATGAGATATTTTTAAAAAGTGTGAATTAGTGTTTTAAGACTTCTGAACCTCACATGGAAATCCAGATTTCCCGCTCCTCTTGAAGGCTTTGACACTGGGGCCATCTTCCTACATGCCTGGTGTTGAGCCGTGATGTGCCCTTCATACAAGCATGGACTTTCGGCTGTGAACCTCATCTCTTATGTGATTTCTGACATGCATCACTGCCAGTCTGATCACTCCTCTGTGTTACTTGCCTGCCTCCTGCAGGTTCATAAGTCCAGCATCTTTGGGGTAGTTATATACTCCCTGTATTCTGCTCCTGTGTGTCATATACATTCATCATGGGGCCCATCAGGAAACAGTTTACCAGGTTGTATCTTTTCTTACCTACTCTTCCCGTTTTTGGAGAGATTGGCTTATCTGAATATCCATTCTTTTTTTTTTTTTTTTAAATTTTATTTATTTATCTTTTGGAGATGGGGTGGGTAGGGAGGGGGATGGGCAGGCCACTTCTATTAGTTTTTCATTTCTCTATTTTCATCCATCTTTGTTCTGTGGCTCCTGTGGGCCTCCCATCGCGGTGGCCTCTGTTGTCGCAGAGCACCGGCTCTGGGTGCATGCGCGCCAGAGTTCCGGCTCGGTGATTGGACACATGGGTCCAGCCGCTCCGTGGCACATGGAATCTTCCCAGGCCAGGGATCGAACCGGTGCCCCTTGCACTGCAAGGCGGTGTCCTTACCCACTGGACCACCAGGGGAAGCCCTGAATAATCATTCTTGCTCATTGACTTTGCATTCGCTCTTCCCCAAGGTGAATACAGTCTTGTCACATGGAAGACCTTGGGGTACACTAGACTGGCTCCCATGGAAACTCCATTCATAGAGAGACTCTTTCAGTTTCCAGATAAGGTAGGAAATGCTTCATCCCTAGAGAGACCTAGATGAGCCTGGGGAAATCAGACAATTATTTTCTGAGGAGGTGAAGTTGAATTGGTAATGCCTTGAATTAGCTGGGTGACAAGCTGGAAGAGGACTCCGTGTTGATACCTGACCTGGAAATCTGACCAGGGACAGTTTGAACATCACTCCAGGCTTTCCCTACCCTTTTGTTTCCATGGAGAAATCAGAGCTCTTTGGATTAGAGAACCTTGACAGTCATAATTTATGACTTAATGATAATAATAATAGTAATAATTAAAAAAGCAACAGCTAGCATTTATTTGGTACTTATTATGCCCCAAATACCTCTGTCAACTTTTAATAAAGCCACTTCTTTTACCAGCAGAAGGAATTTATGTGGGAGTAGCTAGAGGAATCAGAATTTGGGATATGTAAACTATGGTGAGCCATAGGCAGATCTGAAGAACTTGCTTCTGGGGGTTAAAGGAGAGGGTTGGGAGGTGCCCTACAAATCAGAGAGTCCATTGGAGGGATCCAGAAGTCCAGAGTATGGAGGCTTCTCATTGGCAGACTACTGCAATCTCTGAGTGGCTGGGCTGTCATTAGGTAGGGAGATATTTTCTCCTTCCTGCTGGATAGTGATGTAGGCGGCATCTTTCTTTCTGTTTGGAGTAATTGATGATGTATGGTAGGGTATGAGAGCCTGTCCTGACTCTAATTTTAACTGAGGTTTCTTTAATTTTCACATTTCCCCATTTTGGCCAAGATCTTTTTTCAAAAGAATTGTAGATCAAGAGTCAAGACCTCTGTATCTCTGTGTGTGGTGGTTCGTCCCTCCTGGCACTGAGGGTTGTCGTGTCCCACAGTGTAGGGAAAGTACACAAACCAAAAATCCCATGAGGCAACATTTGAGTAACAAGGAAAGGTGGTGCAGAGAACTCTCAGATGTTTCATTTTTGGAATCTGCTTCATCAGTATTGTGAGCACTAGAAATTATCTTCAGATGCTGAGCTAGCATAGCCTTACTAGGCATCTCATTTTTATAAAAGTTCAACAAACAGTAGTGCAGAACTTAACAATCCATATACAGAGCCAAATTAAAAACATCTCAAACCTAGTTTGCAACAGACTTCTAAACCAGGGCCCAGATATGAAGGTACCCAGCTGAATAAAGACTGAATTACCCGGTGAAATCTACTGTAACTAAGGCACTTGTTTTTAATTTTAGGTAACTAGGTCTTTACTTCCCCCAAAGCATTTAGCCACATCCAAGAGGCGTTTGGTATTGCACAGACACTTCCTTGAGCATAAGGTAGGTCATCCAGGGCCCTGCTGTTGTCCAGTGAGTTCAGTGGCCATTGGTGAGTTGAAACTGTGTTGGTTGTGGGGTCTGCTAACTCTAACATCAGGGAGAGGTTTCTCAGTGATTGTTGGTGCTCACTTAGATTTGTGGGAAGAACACCCTCTCTGCAGAGGCAAAACCAGAAGCATATATGCCTCTAGAAAGTTTTGCTTAAGATGGTCATCAAGGTTTAATGAGTTGCACCAATCTGAGTGGAGTCCTTGCCCTTGGTTACTTTGGCCCTAAAGGCCAATAATATGCACCTACTCGAGCCTGGACAGTATCTGCAGTGCAAGGCTGCTGTTTGGCTGTGTGGGGAGAACAGGACAGTGACTACAGCAAGGGTACATTGTCCTTGTATTCCTCAGCTGTCGAGGCACTGAGTTGCCTGGGCGTCAAGGGCATTCCCTACTCTCTACATAGGAAGTTGTGACCAAGGAATGCACATAAGGCTTTGCATAAGCGGTGGTATCAAATAGATTCATTCATTGGCACAAGTATAATTACTTAACCAAGCCTCAGGTGTTATGTTATACAGTGAGCAGTTACCTAGATACATGGATATGTCAAGCTGTTTACAAATGAGCTGACTTGTATTGCCGACTCCACAGAACCTTTCATACAGTGTAGGGAAAGTACACAAACCAAAAATCCCATGAGGCAACATTTGAGTAACAAGGAAAGGTGGTGCAGAGAACTCTCAGATGTTTCATTTTTGGAATCTGCTTCATCAGTATTGTGAGCACTAGAAATTATCTTCAGATGCTGAGCTAGCATAGCCTTACTAGGCATCTCATTTTTATAAAAGTTCAACAAACAGTAGTGCAGAACTTAACAATCCATATACAGAGCCAAATTAAAAACATCTCAAACCTAGTTTGCAACAGACTTCTAAACCAGGGCCCAGATATGAAGGTACCCAGCTGAATAAAGACTGAATTACCCGGTGAAATCTACTGTAACTAAGGCACTTGTTTTTAATTTTAGGTAACTAGGTCTTTACTTCCCCCAAAGCATTTAGCCACATCCAAGAGGCGTTTGGTATTGCACAGACACTTCCTTGAGCATAAGGTAGGTCATCCAGGGCCCTGCTGTTGTCCAGTGAGTTCAGTGGCCATTGGTGAGTTGAAACTGTGTTGGTTGTGGGGTCTGCTAACTCTAACATCAGGGAGAGGTTTCTCAGTGATTGTTGGTGCTCACTTAGATTTGTGGGAAGAACACCCTCTCTGCAGAGGCAAAACCAGAAGCATATATGCCTCTAGAAAGTTTTTGCTTAAGATGGTCATCAAGGTTTAATGAGTTGCACCAATCTGAGTGGAGTCCTTGCCCTTGGTTACTTTGGCCCTAAAGGCCAATAATATGCACCTACTCGAGCCTGGACAGTATCTGCAGTGCAAGGCTGCTGTTTGGCTGTGTGGGGAGAACAGGACAGTGACTACAGCAAGGGTACATTGTCCTTGTATTCCTCAGCTGTCGAGGCACTGAGTTGCCTGGGCGTCAAGGGCATTCCCTACTCTCTACATAGGAAGTTGTGACCAAGGAATGCACATAAGGCTTTGCATAAGCGGTGGTATCAAATAGATTCATTCATTGGCACAAGTATAATTACTTAACCAAGCCTCAGGTGTTATGTTATACAGTGAGCAGTTACCTAGATACATGGATATGTCAAGCTGTTTACAAATGAGCTGACTTGTATTGCCGACTCCACAGAACCTTTCATACGAATATTTATCCAAGGTTGGGTAAAACTGAAGCAAAAAGTAATTTTAGAGAGGCTTGGAACCCTGTCTCTATCAGGTAGGCTTGTGGAACAATTTGGAAAGAAAAGAGCGTCTTGAACCCTGGTGAAATGACCCATAGCGTGAGCCAGAAGGTCATCGCCCTCTTCGACAGCCTGAAGTTTCTATTGGGAAATCCAGTGATCAGGGCAGTTTCTCTGTTTTGTAAAGGGTGGGGAAATACGATGAGGGTACCTCGTGGAAAAGAGAGAAAGCAAGGGGAAGAGACACTGTCGAAAGAAACACACAGAGGGCTTCCCTGGTGGTCCAGTGGGTAAGGACACCGCCTTGCAGTGCAAGGGGTGCCGGTTCGAGCCCTGGCCTGGGAAGATCCCACGTGCCGCGGAGCGGCTGGACCGATGTGTCCAACTACCAAGCCAGAGCTCTGGAGAGCATGCGCCCAGAGCTGGTGCTCTGCGACAACAGAAACCACCATGATGGGAGGCCCACACGGGCCAAAGAACAAAGATGGATGAAACATAGAGAAATGAAAGACCAATAGAAGTGGCCCGCCTGCTTCCCTCCCTCCCCACCCCTCCCCAACCCAAAAAAATAAATAAATAAAAAAAACTTTAAAAAAAAACAAAACACACACAGAGGCCTAGTCCCAGCATCTTGGGAAAGCCCTCACCCTCTGAGTCTAGTGAGCTTTCCATTCAGGTTTCTGAATGGGGTGCAGGTTCAGTGGGGTTTGGTGCATTCTTTAAGTGTGACATGTGAGTTGGGGCTCTAGTCCTGGAGTTGGGCAGCTTTCTTGATATTTACCAATGTTGATGCATAAAAGGTACCCTTTATTGGTGAACCACTGATTTCAGAGCAGGTACATTGGGCAAAATGGGAACACTAAAGTCTCTGGTATGACTGAGTGGTTATTTTGGTCTGGTCTAAACCAGAACTGCTATATGTATTGCCGACTTTTAACCAAGCCTCAGGTGTTATGTTATACAGTGAGCAGTTACCTAGATACATGGATATGTCAAGCTGTTTACAAATGAGCTGACTTGTATTGCCGACTCCACAGAACCTTTCATACGAATATTTATCCAAGGTTGGGTAAAACTGAAGCAAAAAGTAATTTTAGAGAGGCTTGGAACCCTGTCTCTATCAGGTAGGCTTGTGGAACAATTTGGAAAGAAAAGAGCGTCTTGAACCCTGGTGAAATGACCCATAGCGTGAGCCAGAAGGTCATCGCCCTCTTCGACAGCCTGAAGTTTCTATTGGGAAATCCAGTGATCAGGGCAGTTTCTCTGTTTTGTAAAGGGTGGGGAAATACGATGAGGGTACCTCGTGGAAAAGAGAGAAAGCAAGGGAAGAGACACTGTCGAAAGAAACACACAGAGGGCTTCCCTGGTGGTCCAGTGGGTAAGGACACCGCCTTGCAGTGCAAGGGGTGCCGGTTCGAGCCCTGGCCTGGGAAGATCCCACGTGCCGCGGAGCGGCTGGACCGATGTGTCCAACTACCAAGCCAGAGCTCTGGAGAGCATGCGCCCAGAGCTGGTGCTCTGCGACAACAGAAACCACCATGATGGGAGGCCCACACGGGCCAAAGAACAAAGATGGATGAAACATAGAGAAATGAAAGACCAATAGAAGTGGCCCGCCTGCTTCCCTCCCTCCCCACCCCTCCCCAACCCAAATAAATAAATAAATAAATAAATCTTTAAAAAAAAAAAACAAAAACACACACAGAGGCCTAGTCCCAGCATCTTGGGAAAGCCCTCACCCTCTGAGTCTAGTGAGCTTTCCATTCAGGTTTCTGAATGGGGTGCAGGTTCAGTGGGGTTTGGTGCATTCTTTAAGTGTGACATGTGAGTTGGGGCTCTAGTCCTGGAGTTGGGCAGCTTTCTTGATATTTACCAATGTTGATGCATAAAAGGTACCCTTTATTGGTGAACCACTGATTTCAGAGCAGGTACATTGGGCAAAAATGGGAACACTAAAGTCTCTGGTATGACTGAGTGGTTATTTTGGTCTGGTCTAAACCAGAACTGCTTTGTGTTTTTTTTTTTAAATCAAGCCAGCAATTGTTGAATTTCCAATCTTGCTTTTCTGAAGCATAGGATTGGGTTTCTGAAATCAGTTTTTCTAAGTTGTCATTCAGGAAACTTTGCTTTGGAGCATGACAGAGGTTTGACTGCCATTGACTCCTTTTTTCTTTTTTGGGCTGAACTGTCAAGATAGTTTCCCTTAGTTTTCTAGAGAATCAAGTCTAGATTGTCCCAGAATCTGAGTAATAGCCAAAGCAAACGGAGAGATTCTGGCAGCCAGTAGTTCAGAACGTAAGAGCTATTCTTCACTTTATCTCCACTGGAGGTGAGGAAGCCATATTGCTTCTGTGGCATCTGAGCGTCTCTGGCCTCTCTGAACACACACCTACTATTAGTGTAAAGGTTGTCAGTCTCGCCCTGTGGCTGCTGTCCAGGCTGGAGCTGGTGCATATAATTGGCCTCTTGGGCTGAAGTAGCCAAGGGCAAGGACGCCACTTCAGTTCTATCTGAAGGTGTCATTGCCTCTCCAGCGCAATGTTTGCCACTGTCAGGTTTGAAATCAGAGCCACTGGTAAACTATGCCACGTCTGCTTCATTCAGAGGAGTTTCTTGTAGGCCATGGCAGTTGGAGTGGGGGCGGGGCTTGCTCAGAAGGTGATTGGTCAGTGTTAAACAGTCGTTGGGGGCTTCGTCAGTACAGCAGAGATGAATGGTTGGGTTAAGGCTGTTATAATGGGAGTTATACGAGGAGCAGTTGGTAAGAGAATCTGCTCAGAGGTGAGACGGCTAGCAGAAATTGAGTGGTGGGAATTTAGAAGGGCTTCCACTGTATGAGTTAAGGAAAATGGTCAAAGCAGATCCTATGACTATTTCTTCAGCTTCTGTTGTTTAGTTGCACATTCGTGTCGGACTCCTTTGTGACCCCAGGGACTGTAGCCTTCTGAGGCTCCTCGATCATGGGGTTCTCCTGGTAAGAACACGGGAGTGGGTTGCCATGCCCTGCTCTAGGGGATTGTTCCCACTCCAGGGCTGAACTCTCAGCTTCTGCCTTGCAGGCCGCTTCTTTATCACTGAGCCACCTGGAAGCCTGTGTCTTCAGTGGCCTTAACCTAAAAGTCAGGGGCAGGGTTCGCTCCAAGGCTGGAAGAGTCTCCTTGTGCTGCAGGGTGTGGCTGTTGGCTGTGGTGCCCTTGACCCGTGGCGATCCTTGTGGTGTTGGTCCCAAGAACATTCCCGTCTTTCTGTCACCTGTCAAGGAAAGATTGTAGTTGATATTTGGGATGCCCAAGGGTAGGAGTGTTCATTAAACTTTCCTTTAAGGCTTTACAGCTCTTTATCCTGTTCTTTCCATAGAATCAAGTTGGGATGGACATTTGGAGGGAGGGTGGGTAAAATGTATAAGGATTTGGTTGTAAGAGAAAAAAATTGGAATCCATTTCTGACAACAGTCAGCCTGAGAAAACCTTTTTATTTTTTAATTTTGGCCTCACTTATTGGTCTTTCATTTATTTGTTTTCATCCATCTTTATTCTTTTGGCCTGTGTGGGCCTCCCAGTGCAGTGGTCTCTCTTGTAGCAGAGCACTGGCTCTGGGCACATGTGCTCCAGAGTGTTGGCTAGGTAACTGGACACACCGGTCCGGCTGCTCCTCTGCTGTGGGAGGATGTGGGATCCTCCCTCAGGCCAGGGATCAAACTGGCGCCCCTTGTACTGCAAGGCAGACTCTTTGCCCACTGGATCACCAGGGAAGCCCTTTCTTGGATTCTTGAAACTAGTAAGTCATGTTGAGTTTGTTACAGAAGGAGCAGTGAATGGTTGGGTTAAGGCTGTTATAATGGGAGTTATACGAGGAGCAGTTGGTAAGAGAATCTGCTCAGAGGTGAGACGCTAGCAGAAATTGAGTGGTGGGAATTTAGAAGGGCTTCCACTGTATGAGTTAAGGAAAATGGTCAAAGCAGATCCTATGACTATTTCTTCAGCTTCTGTTGTTTAGTTGCACATTCGTGTCGGACTCCTTTGTGACCCCAGGGACTGTAGCCTTCTGAGGCTCCTCGATCATGGGGTTCTCCTGGTAAGAACACGGGAGTGGGTTGCCATGCCCTGCTCTAGGGGATTGTTCCCACTCCAGGGCTGAACTCTCAGCTTCTGCCTTGCAGGCCGCTTCTTTATCACTGAGCCACCTGGAAGCCTGTGTCTTCAGTGGCCTTAACCTAAAAGTCAGGGGCAGGGTTCGCTCCAAGGCTGGAAGAGTCTCCTTGTGCTGCAGGGTGTGGCTGTTGGCTGTGGTGCCCTTGACCCGTGGCGATCCTTGTGGTGTTGGTCCCAAGAACATTCCCGTCTTTCTGTCACCTGTCAAGGAAAGATTGTAGTTGATATTTGGGATGCCCAAGGGTAGGAGTGTTCATTAAACTTTCCTTTAAGGCTTTACAGCTCTTTATCCTGTTCTTTCCATAGAATCAAGTTGGGATGGACATTTGGAGGGAGGGTGGGTAAAATGTATAAGGATTTGGTTGTAAGAGAAAAAAATTGGAATCCATTTCTGACAACAGTCAGCCTGAGAAAACCTTTTTATTTTTTAATTTTGGCCTCACTTATTGGTCTTTCATTTATTTGTTTTCATCCATCTTTATTCTTTTGGCCTGTGTGGGCCTCCCAGTGCAGTGGTCTCTCTTGTAGCAGAGCACTGGCTCTGGGCACATGTGCTCCAGAGTGTTGGCTAGGTAACTGGACACACCGGTCCGGCTGCTCCTCTGCTGTGGGAGGATGTGGGATCCTCCCTCAGGCCAGGGATCAAACTGGCGCCCCTTGTACTGCAAGGCAGACTCTTTGCCCACTGGATCACCAGGGAAGCCCTTTCTTGGATTCTTGAAACTAGTAAGTCATGTTGAGTTTGTCTGGGGTCTCTGTCTGTAGGTGGAGGCACTCCTTCATTTCTGTGGCACGTGGTTTACACCTGTTGCTCGGTCTTCTTCTCCTGTAAAGTCTTGAGGTCAGGGGTGAGAACATAGGGCCTTCTCATTTCTTTCCTGAGTATGTGCATCTTTGTACATGTGTGCACTCTTCCAGATTCTCAGGAACACGTTAGAAATGTACAAAACCCACAATGAACATCTCTTTTTTCACCTTTTCCTTTTAATTTTTTTGGTTAACTTTTTGTTTGCTCAAATTTTTATTGCTGCCTCAGGCAGCTGCCGTGTGAAACAGTGGGCAGTACTTGTTTTTGATAAATGCTTAGGGGGGAAAGGGCATTCATGAAGAGAAGTCTCTGGGACCAGTCAGGTAAATACAAACCTCCTTTGAGCTGGGTGCAAGGTGGACTCTTTACCCACTGGACCACCAGGGAAACCCTGAGAAAACCTCTTAACTGGGATTTAGTTTTGGATTTTGAAACCCTCAGGATCCCATGAACCTGGTGTGGATCTCAGTGTAGTCTTTGTTTCAGTATCAGGTGACCCGGGTTTGGATAGATGGCAGTTTCTCTTAGAGATCCCGTGCCCTTTTAGAGCTAAAAGTCTTAGAGCGTGGATGCTGTCTTCCTGCGAGGAGGCTGGGAGGGAGAACAGGGCAGTAACTTGTCTACAGAGGACCACAGAGGAGAGCCTCTGGAAAGCCTTCTCTCATCCAGGTCAGCCTTCAGGACTTGTGAAAAGTGAGAGGGCCTGTCCATAAAGCCCTGAGGCTTTGCTGTCCAGGTAAATTGTTTTCCCTCCCCTGTGAAACCAAGAAGGAACTGGCTGGCTTTGTCCACCAGATTTGAAGGAAGGCACCGCATAAATCAACTGGTAAAGAGTCTGCTTCCAGTTGGAGTGGATCACAGTCACGTATGAGAGTTAGGAGCAACCAGGTGCCTAGGGACGGCTGTGTTATTTATCACTTGGGAGTCCCAGATGCATCTTCATCTTCGGCCATTGATTTGTTTACAGATGAAATAGAGACATAAGAGAGACGAGCATGTGGCCAGTGGGCTTGGGCCTCCATTGTCGGCTTACTGCCCTCCTTGTTGTTCTAAAGTCCTCTCCGGCTCTTTTGCGACCCATGGACTTCAGCCCTTCAGGCTCCTCTGATTCAGTGCCTCTCTGTTTATAGGGTGCTGTTTTATTTGGGGGAGAGGCTTTTCCAGGATCTCTTTGCATGTTGATAGGAGATGAGCTGTGGAGTCTGCCAGGATCTGGGCAGGCTTTGCCCACGAGGAAGGTGGCAGCTGGTCTAGTAGGCAGGAATGACGAGTGTTCAAGTGAGTTTTGCTAACAGAACAGATAGAAATGGTTTAGCATCCTTTCATTTACCCAGGTGGCTGTTTTGGTTGTGACTGCTCCTGCTGTAGTCAGCCTCTGGAATTATTTCCCCCTTTTGGAAGAAAGAAACGACAGCATGGAAGTTCTTCTAGGGAATCTTGACCCAACAAATGAACAGGAACAGAGAGACAACGGGTGGGTGTCTCTCAGGAGGCCCAAACAGAAAGGAATGGGTGTGGAACAGGGATTGTTGAGGTCTGTTTGAGACCCACCTGTCTGACAGTTGAGCGCTCCGAGGCGGGCTGTGGACAGGCAGTGGGGTTGACCACCAGGACCTCGGAAGGTCATGGAACCACTGTAGCCACCAGGTTTCTCTGTCTTCCTGCGAGGAGGCTGGGAGGGAGAACAGGGCAGTAACTTGTCTACAGAGGACCACAGAGGAGAGCCTCTGGAAAGCCTTCTCTCATCCAGGTCAGCCTTCAGGACTTGTGAAAAGTGAGAGGGCCTGTCCATAAAGCCCTGAGGCTTTGCTGTCCAGGTAAATTGTTTTCCCTCCCCTGTGAAACCAAGAAGGAACTGGCTGGCTTTGTCCACCAGATTTGAAGGAAGGCACCGCATAAATCAACTGGTAAAGAGTCTGCTTCCAGTTGGAGTGGATCACAGTCACGTATGAGAGTTAGGAGCAACCAGGTGCCTAGGGACGGCTGTGTTATTTATCACTTGGGAGTCCCAGATGCATCTTCATCTTCGGCCATTGATTTGTTTACAGATGAAATAGAGACATAAGAGAGACGAGCATGTGGCCAGTGGGCTTGGGCCTCCATTGTCGGCTTACTGCCCTCCTTGTTGTTCTAAAGTCCTCTCCGGCTCTTTTGCGACCCATGGACTTCAGCCCTTCAGGCTCCTCTGATTCAGTGCCTCTCTGTTTATAGGGTGCTGTTTTATTTGGGGGAGAGGCTTTTCCAGGATCTCTTTGCATGTTGATAGGAGATGAGCTGTGGAGTCTGCCAGGATCTGGGCAGGCTTTGCCCACGAGGAAGGTGGCAGCTGGTCTAGTAGGCAGGAATGACGAGTGTTCAAGTGAGTTTTGCTAACAGAACAGATAGAAATGGTTTAGCATCCTTTCATTTACCCAGGTGGCTGTTTTGGTTGTGACTGCTCCTGCTGTAGTCAGCCTCTGGAATTATTTCCCCCTTTTGGAAGAAAGAAACGACAGCATGGAAGTTCTTCTAGGGAATCTTGACCCAACAAATGAACAGGAACAGAGAGACAACGGGTGGGTGTCTCTCAGGAGGCCCAAACAGAAAGGAATGGGTGTGGAACAGGGATTGTTGAGGTCTGTTTGAGACCCACCTGTCTGAACGGTTGAGCGCTCCGAGGCGGGCTGTGGACAGGCAGTGGGGTTGACCACCAGGACCTCCAGGGACAGGTCATGCATCTGACTCTGCAGCCCCGTGGACTGTAGCCACCAGGTTTCTCTGTCTGTGGAATTCTTCAGACAAGAATACTGGAGTGGGGCTTCCCTGGTGGTCCAGTGGGTGAAGAGTCTGCCTGGCAGTGCTAGGGGCACCCGTTCGATTTCTGGCCTGGGAAGATCCCACGTGCCGCGTAGTGGCTGGACAAGTGTGTCCAATTACAACCCAGTGATCTGGAGCACATGTGCCCAGGCAACAGGAGAGGCCACTGCAGTGGGATGAAGATGGATGAAAATAATAAATAAATAAATAAACCAATGAGAGACCAAAATTTTAAAAAAGACAAACATTTTAAAAAAAAAAAGAGTACTGGAGTGGGTAGCCATTCCCTTCTCTAGGAGATCTTTCTGATCAAGGGATTGAACCTGTGTCTCCTACACGGTGGGCAGATTCTTTATCATGTGTGTCACCTGGGAAGGCCCACGGACAGGTTTAAAAGCTCAAAGACTTATTCCTAGCCCGGAGAAGGGGTTTCCCTGAGTCGATTAAGGGGATTGATTGGGACAAGCCCCTGTGCTTCCTGGGAGCCTTGTCACTGGGAATTGGGTTGATTCGAGGGCTGAAAGCACCCGTAAGTGCTTAAGCTTCTAAGAGTCCTTTTTATCAGTCTCCTGGCCTCTTGCAACAATGGCAGAGATCAGGAAGGTTTTGTTTTTGTTTGGGGGTCTCCACTGATTGTAGCTGAAAATTTATGTGCATTTGCGTTTGCCCTGCACTTATTTCCTTGTTTCCTAGTTTCTAAAGTCAGATCCTTTGGCCATCCCATTTTGCAGGTGCTAAAACCAGCATCCGAAAGGTCACGGGTTTAGCCTAAGGTCACCCAGAAGCTGAGCCAGCATTCACGTTAGGCCTCCCTGCCCTCAAAGCAGACACTGTCAGTGGCACAGATAGATAATAAATGCACCAAGAGGGAACTTGGAAAGAGTTTTGAGTGAGGGAAATGACAGTTAAATATGATTCCGGCTATTAAGTTTGGAACCCTGTGATTTTCCTTGTTGTATCCGGGATATTTTGGGTGTGTGTCATCTGCAATTAATTACCTTCATGAGTTGCTGAACTTGTTTGGGCTGTTTCCCTGGCTCTGGATATTAGCTGTGGGGGCCAGTGTGCTGCTCTGTGGGGAATTTACCAGGTGGCTAATGAGATGGGGCTTATAAAAGAAATAGTGGGATGATGGGAACAGGGGAGTGAGCACTAAAAATCAAACAAGCTTTTTACGGCTCCCCCATGCCGTCCAGCTGGCAGATGAGATGCGCACAGCCCAAGTGAGAGAACAGTCAAGGAGAAACGCTGACTTCCCGGAACCTGAGCTCCCTAGCAGCCTTGGCTCTGTGTTTTTAGTGAACATGGCTGCAAAGAAAGGAGAAGTAGTCAGATATCTTGTGGGTGGGAGGGGACCACAGTTTTCTGAAGAGTGTTCGGAGCAGGATCCTTGCCCTTGTTTGGGTTCTCAGCTGGATGGGGGTGTGGCAGAGCGCACAGGGCTGTGTGTGGTTCTTGGGCTCGGGCGTGACCCAGACGTGTCCTGAAACCAACCCCAGGACTTGTCTGCTGGCAGCAGAGCCTGGGAGTCTGCTTTTTCCTTTTCACTGTTTTTTTTTTTAAACCACTGAATATTAGGGTGTGTATCCTACACACAAAACACTCTCCTCCATAATTGCACGTAACAATCAACATCAGAAAACCCACGGCCGTATATTCCTACCACTGACTCCTCCCTCCTCTCCAGCTCTCGCCTGTTGCCTGTTCTGGCAGAACAGGTGCATCCGGGCTGACTTGTGTGCGCCAGAGCTCCCCTGTCTGGAGCAGTCTCCTGGCCTCCTGGGACCTTGATGTCTCTGACGATTACAGGCCAGTCTGTTTTGCGCCTGTTCCTCCGTTCGCTTTGTTTGCTGTTTCTTTAGGATGAGATCCAGCTTCCCATCTGTGGTGCTAATACTGCAGGGGTGATGCGTGTTCTTCTCAGAACATCCTGACGAGCGGTGCGAGGCTTCAGTTTGTTCCTATGATCGTGTTAACTCCGATCCCCCGATTAGGGTCATGTCTGCTCTCCTTCTCCGCTGTGAAGTTACGTTTTTCCCCTTTGCAGTTAGTAAGTGTTTTGTGGGGGCGGTAGCTGGAGCCTGTGTTATAGGGTTGGCCCAAAAGTTAAAAAATCCAAGCGAACTTTTGGACCACCCTAATACATTAAATGTCCCACTTATTCATTTTTGGATTCCTGGGTTCCTGTTTCGTTTAGTAGCTCATACTCCGTTACCATTACCGTTTAGATGTTCAACTTGCCTGAGACTTGTTCAGTGGGAATGCTTCTGAACTGGTGTTCAGGTCCTTCTGAAATGACCCCCATGAGTTTACACGAACATCTCAATTTCCAGTTGAGCACCGTGGTGTTGATTTCTGGGTTTGTCCCTGTCCATGTTTGTCACTCCCACCTCTGACAGCAGGAAGCCTGGCTCCTGTTGTCTTCAGTGAATTGAGGTATTTGCTCACTCTTTTTTTTTTTTTTTTTAAGACTTTCACAGACTCTTTATATTTTTATTTTATACTGGTGGCTGTGCTGGGTCTTCCTTGTGGCTCATGGACTTCCTTTAGTCTTGGCGTGTGAGTGTGGGCGCTATAGAGTGCGAGGGTCCAGGGGCTGTGACATGTGGGTTGGCTTGTGTTTCTGAAACTGTCCTCTCCATTGGAAGGATTCTTAACCTCTGAACCACCAGGAAGTCCCTTGCCCACTCTTCCTATCTCTCCAGTTCCTCAGCAGGGATGAAACCACTGATTTTTCCACATAAAACACTCTCCTCCATAATTGCACGTAACAATCAACATCAGAAAACCCACGGCCGTATATTCCTACCACTGACTCCTCCCTCCTCTCCAGCTCTCGCCTGTTGCCTGTTCTGGCAGAACAGGTGCATCCGGGCTGACTTGTGTGCGCCAGAGCTCCCCTGTCTGGAGCAGTCTCCTGGCCTCCTGGGACCTTGATGTCTCTGACGATTACAGGCCAGTCTGTTTTGCGCCTGTTCCTCCGTTCGCTTTGTTTGCTGTTTCTTTAGGATGAGATCCAGCTTCCCATCTGTGGTGCTAATACTGCAGGGGTGATGCGTGTTCTTCTCAGAACATCCTGACGAGCGGTGCGAGGCTTCAGTTTGTTCCTATGATCGTGTTAACTCCGATCCCCCGATTAGGGTCATGTCTGCTCTCCTTCTCCGCTGTGAAGTTACGTTTTTCCCCTTTGCAGTTAGTAAGTGTTTTGTGGGGGCGGTAGCTGGAGCCTGTGTTATAGGGTTGGCCCAAAAGTTAAAAAATCCAAGCGAACTTTTGGACCACCCTAATACATTAAATGTCCCACTTATTCATTTTTGGATTCCTGGGTTCCTGTTTCGTTTAGTAGCTCATACTCCGTTACCATTACCGTTTAGATGTTCAACTTGCCTGAGACTTGTTCAGTGGGAATGCTTCTGAACTGGTGTTCAGGTCCTTCTGAAATGACCCCCATGAGTTTACACGAACATCTCAATTTCCAGTTGAGCACCGTGGTGTTGATTTCTGGGTTTGTCCCTGTCCATGTTTGTCACTCCCACCTCTGACAGCAGGAAGCCTGGCTCCTGTTGTCTTCAGTGAATTGAGGTATTTGCTCACTCTTTTTTTTTTTTTTTTTAAGACTTTCACAGACTCTTTATATTTTTATTTTATACTGGTGGCTGTGCTGGGTCTTCCTTGTGGCTCATGGACTTCCTTTAGTCTTGGCGTGTGAGTGTGGGCGCTATAGAGTGCGAGGGTCCAGGGGCTGTGACATGTGGGCTTTGTTTCTGAACTGTAGGTGGGATCTTAGTTCCTCAGCAGGGATCAAATCCATGTCCTCTCCATTGGAAGACGGATTCTTAACCTCTGAACCACCAGGGAAGTCCCTTGCCCACTCTTCCTATCTCTCCAGTGGCCTTCACAAAGCAGTTCAGGAAAGATCAAGTGGGGCTGGGGGAGACTGCCCTCTGAAGAAGCCCCTCTGTCTGATTCCACTCTGGGAGAGCCTCCTTTCTCTGTCCATGTGGCAGGAACCCCAGCCGAGAGCTTGAGGGCATGGACTTTGAAGCTGCCCAGATGCCTATCCCACCTCCACTCCTGAGTGACCCGGGCTAGTCACCAGCGCCTCTAGCGTGGACCATGGTGGTACATACTCCGTGGTTACAGGGACTGAAATGAGCTGACTGTCCTGCTGGTCTCCCAGTCTCATGAATGCTCTCTTGCTGGTCTCCGAGTCTGGCTGGGGCAGATGAGCACCAGCCAGGGGTATCTGAGTCTTAGAGTTGCACCTGGAGCTTGTCTGGGGGGAGGTGGTACCGAGCAGTCCACTCATCTCAGGTACCCTCAGGCCAGCATCTGTCCGGGGAAGGCAGAATTCCTGTAGGTGCCTTTCCCTGTGACGCTTTGATGTCTGCAGTTTACCAGATGCACTTCACAGGTTCCTTAGTTTTTTTTCTTTTTCTTTTTCTTTTATTTTGCTTGTACAGAGTTTTGTTGTTTATAGCTCTGTATAATCCGTCATAGGCATATCGTTTTTTTTTAATTTTTAAAAAACAATTTTTATTCTGTGATATTTTTAATGATTATTTTTTAAAAAATTTTAATTTTTATTTATTTATTATTTTTTAAATTCTTTATTTTAAAGGTTTTACAGAGTTTTGTTGTTCACTGACATGTATGTTCCCAGATCAGTCATATGCATATCCATGGTCCCCACCCCCCTAGTTCCCCCCATCCCACCCCTCCGGACCATCGCCCCATGCCATTGTGAGCACTCCTATTCCCTTAGCACAATGACACTAGCTATCTTTTCCACACATGACAGTATAGGTTTCCATGTTACTCCCTCCATGCCTCCTCCTCCCTATTTCTTCCCCACAATGTCCCTATGTCTATGCTCTGTCTGTTTTTCCATGAGTTCACTGCGTGTGTTATCAAGACCATCCTACTAGATTCCATATATGTGTGTTACTATACTGTATTTGTCTTTCTCTTTTTGACTTACTTCACTTTTTATGATAGGTTCTAGAGCCAGCCACTTCATTAGGACTGAATCTTCTGCATTTCTTTTAACAGCTGAGTAGTATTCCATTGTATATATGTACCAGAGCTTCTGTATCCATTCATTCGTCGATGGACATCTAGGTTGCTTCCAAGTTCTGGCTATTGTATAGAGAGCTGCAATGAACATTAGGGTACAGGTGCTTCTTTCAGTTTTGATTTCATCAGGATATAAGCCTAATAGTGGGATTGCTGGGTCATAGGGTGCTTCTATTTTTAGTTTTTTAAGAAATCTCCATACTGTCTTCCATAGAGGCTGTATCAATTGGCATTCCCACCAGCAATGCAGGAGGGTTCCTTTTTCTCCGCACCCTCTCCAGCGTTTATTGTCTGCAGAATTTTTGATGATGGCCATTCTGACGGGCGTGAGGTGGTATCTCATTGTGGTTTTAATTTGCATTTCTCTAATAATAAGCGAGGTTAAGCATCGTTTCATGTGCTTTTGGGCCATCTGTATGTCCTCTTTGGGGAGGCGTCTCTTTAGATCTTTTTCCCATTTTTTGACTGGGTTGTTCGTTTTTCCTGTGCTGAGTTGTCTGAGTTGCTTGTAGATTTTGGAGATTAATTTTTTGTCTGTTGTTTCATTTGCTATGATTTTCTCCCACTCTGTGGGGTGTCTGTTGAGCTTTTTTGTAATTTCTTTTGCTGTACAAAAGCTTTTAAGTTTTATGAGGTCCCACATGTTCCTTTTTCTTTTCAGTTCTGCTATTTTAGCAGGTGGGTCAGAGAAGATCTTGCTTTGATTGATGTCGTCACAGGCTTATCTTTGACCTCTCCCACCTGAGCCCCCTCCCGCTCCCGCCCATCGCGCCCCTCCAGGTTGTTGCCTGGCCCCCATTAAGATCCCTTAGCTCCACAGGGCATTCACAGTGGCTGTCTCTTTTACATATGAGAATGTAGGTTTCTCTGTTACTTTTTCCAAAACTTCTCACTCATTCTTACCTCCCCACAATGTCCATAGGTCTGTTCTCTATGTCTGTTTCTCCATCGCTGTTTTGTGTGTATTTATCGGTACCATCTTACTAGATTCCTTATATGTGTGTTAGTATGTTGCATTTGTCCTTTTCTTTTTGACTTACTTCACTTTGTATAATAGGTTCTAGATTCATTCACCTCATTAGGACTGATTCTTCTGCATTTCTTTTTACGACTGAGAAGTATTCCATTGTATGTATGTACCATAGCTTCTTTATCCATTCATTTGTCGATGGGTATCTAGGTTGTTTCCATGGTCTAGCTATTGTATAGAGTGCAACAGAAACCATAAAACTCTCAGAGGAAAATATAGGCAAAACATTCAAAGACATAAATCAAAGCAAGATCTTCTATGACCTTCTCTCTAGAATAATGGGAATAAAAACAAAAATAAACATGTGAGACCTAATGAAACTTAAAAGCTTTCATGCAGCCAAAGAAACTGCAAAGTTCCTAGTTTGGTTTTGAGTCATTTCCATTTTGAGTGCAGCTGTCTGGGGCTGATGATTGTTTGTTCCAGGGCAGACATCATTGCTGTGACCTAACACACATTAATTACTGCAGTCATTGGAGGCTGTTGGAGGGGTACTTGTCACCGCCTCGATGGCTTGCTTCCTTTCCTGATGCTTTGAAAGAAGACTGCCAGGGTGGCCTGCAGGCCTGTTTGACGACTTGGGGTGGGAGCTAGCAAGGCTTTTTGGAATCCCAGAGGTGAGACCTGAGTACGTCTCTGTCTCCACTGCCAGCGCCCCAGTCCTCTCGGTCCTGGCCGTCATCATTTCTTGCCTGGATGGATAAGCCCAGAAGCTTCCTTCCGGTCTGCCACTTTAGGGTTTAGATTTCTTTGCTGACGTTTTTTTCCCACATGTTCCTTTTTCTTTTCAGTTCTGCTATTTTAGCAGGTGGGTCAGAGAAGATCTTGCTTTGATTGATGTCGTCACAGGCTTATCTTTGACCTCTCCCACCTGAGCCCCCTCCCGCTCCCGCCCATCGCGCCCCTCCAGGTTGTTGCCTGGCCCCCATTAAGATCCCTTAGCTCCACAGGGCATTCACAGTGGCTGTCTCTTTTACATATGAGAATGTAGGTTTCTCTGTTACTTTTTCCAAAACTTCTCACTCATTCTTACCTCCCCACAATGTCCATAGGTCTGTTCTCTATGTCTGTTTCTCCATCGCTGTTTTGTGTGTATTTATCGGTACCATCTTACTAGATTCCTTATATGTGTGTTAGTATGTTGCATTTGTCCTTTTTTTTTTGACTTACTTCACTTTGTATAATAGGTTCTAGATTCATTCACCTCATTAGGACTGATTCTTCTGCATTTCTTTTTACGACTGAGAAGTATTCCATTGTATGTATGTACCATAGCTTCTTTATCCATTCATTTGTCGATGGGTATCTAGGTTGTTTCCATGGTCTAGCTATTGTATAGAGTGCAACAGAAACCATAAAACTCTCAGAGGAAAATATAGGCAAAACATTCAAAGACATAAATCAAAGCAAGATCTTCTATGACCTTCTCTCTAGAATAATGGGAATAAAAACAAAAATAAACATGTGAGACCTAATGAAACTTAAAAGCTTTCATGCAGCCAAAGAAACTGCAAAGTTCCTAGTTTGGTTTTGAGTCATTTCCATTTTGAGTGCAGCTGTCTGGGGCTGATGATTGTTTGTTCCAGGGCAGACATCATTGCTGTGACCTAACACACATTAATTACTGCAGTCATTGGAGGCTGTTGGAGGGGTACTTGTCACCGCCTCGATGGCTTGCTTCCTTTCCTGATGCTTTGAAAGAAGACTGCCAGGGTGGCCTGCAGGCCTGTTTGACGACTTGGGGTGGGAGCTAGCAAGGCTTTTTGGAATCCCAGAGGTGAGACCTGAGTACGTCTCTGTCTCCACTGCCAGCGCCCCAGTCCTCTCGGTCCTGGCCGTCATCATTTCTTGCCTGGATGGATAAGCCCAGAAGCTTCCTTCCGGTCTGCCACTGGTCCTGGTTCTGCCCTACCTACATAGCAGGCCATTTCTCCACTGACCGCCTCCTATTGGCTGCCCTTGGGGCTTAGACTGAAGCTCACACTTCGAGGTCCCTCATGGTTCCTCACTTGCTCTAGACCTCCTTGGTTTGCCTCAGCTCCAGGAACAGGCCAGGCAATGGCCTTGGGGCCTTTCCCTGGCTTGTTCCTCTGACCAGAACCTCCCTGCCCCACCTCTGGTCCAAGGTCTGGTGACACTGGCATCTCTGGAGGGCCTGGCAGAAACGCCTTCTCAGCTCTACCCAGACAGGCTGAGTCAGAACCCGCATTTTTGTAAGGTCTCTGGGGGTCACCTCCCCTCCCTGTCACACCGTCCACTTCCTGTAAGTCTTGCCTCTCTGTCACCTTTTAGAAAAACCTTCTCAGATGACCCTACCTAAAATAATCCTGACTGTGCATCATTTCTCTTGCTTCATTTATGTATTTTTACATTAATAGGCAATGATGGAGGAGACCCAGGAAAGTTCCCCAGGAGAAGGGATAGACTGCCCACTCCAGTATTCTTGGGCTTCCCTTGTGGCTCAGACAATAAAGAACTAACCTGTAATGCAGGAGACTGGGTTCAATTGCTGGGTTTGAAAGCATTCTACCTCGGATTGGGACTTAAACCCAAAACCCAGTTTGGGACCCGAACCCACATGGCTGGGGCTTGAACCCAGCCAAAATCCTGTTTGGAACTTGAACTCATGTGGCTGGGACTCAAACCCAGTCAAAACCCACCATACCTGGTTTTAGGACCTAATGGAGCTCAGATGCTTTATGTCTCTTTGCTGAGAAGAATTCAGTGAGAGACGAAGTGATTGGTAAGAAATGGATTTATTCAGAGTCAGAGAAAAGCACACTCCACAGACAGAGCACGGGCCATTGCAGAACAAATCCCATGGCCCCCAAAACATGGTGTTCTTAGCTTTTATGGGCTGGGTAATTCATATGCTAGTGAGTGGGAGGATTATTCCAGCTCTTTTGGGGAAGGGGTGGAACTGTCATGGGTGTGTCATTTAGCCTGCTAACAGGATCAAGGTCTAGTCAGCCATCCTGGACCCATTTGACTCTAATGGATTTATGCTGTGTCCTTGGCCTATGTCATTCTTTTAAAAATTGTGCCCTGCCCCTTTCCCTAATCCTTATAGGTTGGGAAGATCTCTTAGAGAAGGGAATGGCCACCCACTCTAGTGTTCTTGCCTGGAGAATTGCATGGACAGAAGAGCCTGGTGGGCCACAGTCCATGGGTCACAAAGAGTCGGATACAACTGAGGCGACTTTCACTCAGGAGGCTTTGGGGAGCTGTTTTAGATTTACGGAAATGTGAACACAGAGGTTCACATACATCCTTGCCCTCCTCCCTGGCTCCCCTGTGATGAGCATCTTGGGTTGAATTGACTTCATTTGCTCCAGTTGATGAACAGTGTGGATCCATTATTATTAACCGAAGTCCATGATTCTGTTAGGGGTCGCTCTTGGTGGTGGACCTTCTATGGGTTTGGACAGATGGGTGGCCCGTGTCTCCGCCACAGCATCGTGCAGACTGGTCTCATTGCCCTGGGAGTCGTCTCTGCTCTGCCTGTTCCTCCCTCTCTTCCTGACCTCTGACCTCTGGCAGCCAGTGATCTTTTTACTGTCTCAATAATTTTGCCTTTCCCAGAATGTCATATAGTTAGAATCATAAGATAGTAGCCTTTTTTAAAAAATTTAACAATAGGCATTTTGGTTTCCCTCATCTCTTTATAACTTAATAGCTCATTTTCTTTCCCTGATGAATAATATTCCATTGTCTGGGTGCACCCACCCAGACAATGGAGTATCATTCAGTTTGTTTATCCATTCACCTATCAGAGGGCAGCTTGATTGCCTTCAAGTTTAGGCAGTTATGAATAAAACTGCTAAAGGCTGTGTGCAAGGTTTTGTGGGGCTATGCATTCCTAACTCCTCTGGGTGAACACTGAGCAGTGTCACTTCTGGATCGTATGCTAAGCCTGTGTTTAGTTTTGTAGGAAGCCGCCAGGCTGTCTTCCACCATGGTTGTAAGCATTTTGTGTTCCCACCAGCGAGGAATGCCCGTTCCTGCTGTTCCTCGGCCTCTCCAGCGTTTGCAGTTGTCAGTGTTCTGGGTTTGTGCTGTTCTGCCGGGTGTGGTTTTAGCTCTTGATGATATTCATTGTCCTCTGAAGCCTGTGCCTTTACTGGTTTGACCCTCCCCTCTGTGACTGCCACTTCCCTGAGTGTAAAGACTTAGTCTTTCTTGTTCCTGCCTCCATTTCTGTTTTCTAAGCAATACTGGTGCACAGTGGGTTTCAGGAAGGCTTTTGCTGAATGAGTCACGTACTTTCGGCAACAATCTTGTGAAGCCCTCAGTGTTCCTCTGTTATGTGAGCAGATAGAGCCACGGAGAGAGACATCCACCTTGTATACCTTGACTAAATGTGAAATTACCCCGACTGTGGGGCTTTGACAGACGAGGGACTCAAGGTTCAAGGACTTCAGTCACCTCTGGCACATCATTTGTCTGTCATTCTTATGTCCTTGTTCCTTGGCCTGAAATTGAAGATCAAACTCCCTTGTAGAATAGTTGTAAGGATTAAATGAATAAGGTATGCAAAGCTATCTTAGTTCTCAACTATGTAACAAATTCCACAAAGTTTGTAGATTAAAACAGCATGTTTATTTTTTTCTAAAAATTTAAAAAATGTATGTATTCATTTGGATGCACTGAGTCTTAATTGCAGCATACAGGGTCGATCTTTAGTTGCAGCTTGTGAACTCTAAGTTGAGGCCTGTGGGATCAAGCTCCCTGATCAGGAATGGAACCTGGGCCCTGTCCATGGAGAACATGGAGTCGTAGCCACTGGACCACCAGGGAAGTCTCAACAACTCAATTATTATCTCATGGTTTCTGTGGGTCAAGAATCTAGACATGGCTTTAACTGGTATGTCTGACTCAAGGTCTCTCTTGATGTTGTAGTCAGGACATTGGGTGGAATTGTGTTCGTTTCAAGGCTCTGCTGGGCTTGGGAAAATCTGCTTTGAATAAAACTGCTAAAGGCTGTGTGCAAGGTTTTGTGGGGCTATGCATTCCTAACTCCTCTGGGTGAACACTGAGCAGTGTCACTTCTGGATCGTATGCTAAGCCTGTGTTTAGTTTTGTAGGAAGCCGCCAGGCTGTCTTCCACCATGGTTGTAAGCATTTTGTGTTCCCACCAGCGAGGAATGCCCGTTCCTGCTGTTCCTCGGCCTCTCCAGCGTTTGCAGTTGTCAGTGTTCTGGGTTTGTGCTGTTCTGCCGGGTGTGGTTTTAGCTCTTGATGATATTCATTGTCCTCTGAAGCCTGTGCCTTTACTGGTTTGACCCTCCCCTCTGTGACTGCCACTTCCCTGAGTGTAAAGACTTAGTCTTTCTTGTTCCTGCCTCCATTTCTGTTTTCTAAGCAATACTGGTGCACAGTGGGTTTCAGGAAGGCTTTTGCTGAATGAGTCACGTACTTTCGGCAACAATCTTGTGAAGCCCTCAGTGTTCCTCTGTTATGTGAGCAGATAGAGCCACGGAGAGAGACATCCACCTTGTATACCTTGACTAAATGTGAAATTACCCCGACTGTGGGGCTTTGACAGACGAGGGACTCAAGGTTCAAGGACTTCAGTCACCTCTGGCACATCATTTGTCTGTCATTCTTATGTCCTTGTTCCTTGGCCTGAAATTGAAGATCAAACTCCCTTGTAGAATAGTTGTAAGGATTAAATGAATAAGGTATGCAAAGCTATCTTAGTTCTCAACTATGTAACAAATTCCACAAAGTTTGTAGATTAAAACAGCATGTTTATTTTTTTCTAAAAATTTAAAAAATGTATGTATTCATTTGGATGCACTGAGTCTTAATTGCAGCATACAGGGTCGATCTTTAGTTGCAGCTTGTGAACTCTAAGTTGAGGCCTGTGGGATCAAGCTCCCTGATCAGGAATGGAACCTGGGCCCTGTCCATGGAGAACATGGAGTCGTAGCCACTGGACCACCAGGGAAGTCTCAACAACTCAATTATTATCTCATGGTTTCTGTGGGTCAAGAATCTAGACATGGCTTTAACTGGTATGTCTGACTCAAGGTCTCTCTTGATGTTGTAGTCAGGACATTGGGTGGAATTGTGTTCGTTTCAAGGCTCTGCTGGGCTTGGGAAAATCTGCCTCTAAGTTTGCTCAAATGGCTGCTGGCAGACCTCTTTCCTCACCGTGTGGTCCTCTTTTAGCAGCCCCAGTGTCCTCAAGACAGGGCAGCTGGTGACCAGAGTGGGGGTGGGAGGAAGGGAGCAAATGTGCGGAAGTCAGAGCATCCTAGGTAGATGCTGTAGTCTTTTTTTCCCTCTATATCACTATTGTATTTTGTGTATTTACTTTTTCATCAGAGGACAATTGCTTTCCAGTGTTACGATAGTTTCTGCCGTACAACAGCGTGAATCAGCTGTATGGATATGTAATACCTCCTCCCTGGTGAGCCTTCCTCATAGTCTTTGTAACTTACCTCAGAGCTCACAGCCCATCCCTTCTGCTGCTAGAAACAAGTAATAAGAGCCATCCGAACTCAAGTTAAGGGGTGGTTATTATACACAGCCGCTCACACCGTAGTCGCTGGGGAACAGCTCAGAGCTTGCCTGCCGCAGCAGGGCGTGGGACAGTGCTCGATGCCCGGGAAGCGCCTTGTGATGGTCTAGGCAGTGCTGCCGCCTCTGTGCTCTGTGATACTGCGACCCCAGCCCCTACGCTCCCCCTCCACTGCCTCCCACCACCACCACTACGGTAGCATCAAGGGGTGGGTGGAGCTGAGAACTCATCCCAGCTTTGCTTCTGGGTGTTTCCAGTTTCCTCTGCTGCCTCCTCCAGTTGACGTTTCTGCTCTGCATCGTGGGGACCTGAGTGGACCTTCTCTCCCCTGGTGGATGCTGACCTGTAGCGTGGGGGGCAGGGTGCTTGTCTGTTTCATGCAGCTTCATGCCTCTCGCACCAGCCCTTGTTCAGTAGATGCTTTATGATGACTCTGCTGGTAACCTCCCCTCAGAGTAACGCGTGCTGGCTGTGAGAAGAGTCTACCTTTGGGCATCCTGGGAAAAACAAACTTTAAAGCACAGCCATTGTCAGGAACCCAGGTTTTGTGTGATTTGGGTCTAACGCATATTTGTAAAGAAAAAGAGGCAGGACTGTGAATGAGAGTCTCTGGGTGCTGGGCACTGACTTTATACCCCTTGCCTCTCATTGACTCAACCCTGCAAGGCAACTCCTCATGTCCTGGTTGGGAGCTGAGGAGTCCTGTGCTCAGAGCTGCTGGCCCCGAGTCAGGCCCAGCAGGGCAGGCGTTTGAATCCAGACGTGGATTAACTCTCAAGCCAGCCAGACCCCCTGCTTCCTCTTTGGCTTTATGTGTATCAAGGATCCAATGGTTTACAGTAAAAGCCCGCCAAAGTGTTAAGTCCAGTGGTGACTGAACAAACTAAAAACCTGAAGCAGTTGGGAACAGTGGGTATTTGATTACTTTTTTAGCTGGAATGCTGGTTTGGGGATTAGGTTCAAATAAAGACTCCTGACCTTTTTATGGATGATGTTCTGTGTCTTAGACTGACTTAAGAATAAGTTGCGAGGGAACTGTATGTGTGTGTGTGTGTGTGTCTGTGTGCACGTGTGTGCGTGCCCGTGTGCTCAGTTGTGTCTGACTCTTTGCAGCCCTAAGGACTGTAGACTGCCAGGCTCCTCTGTCCATGGAATTCCCCAGGCGGGAATATTGGAGTGGGTAGCCGTTCCCTTTTCCAGGGGATCTTTCCAGCCTAGGGAAGGAACCCACATCTCTTGCATCTCCTGCATTGGCAGGTGGGTTCTTTATCCCTGTGCCTCCTGGGAAGCCCTGGGAGTGTGGGTAGGTGAGACTTGAAAAGAAGTAAGACTCGAGGTGAGCTGGGTGGTGAGCTTATTGCAAGCTGGCCAAGACTAGCCAGGAACCCAGGGTCACATTAGCCTAGGCATAGCTGGAGGAGCACCTTCCTTTACTTTTCAGCTATGGCAACCTGTACCTGTTCAAACAGAAAAATTAAATTAAAAAAAATTGGAGGAATAAATGAAGCTCAGAGAGGCCAGGGAATGTTGTTCTTTTTATTTGTTTGTTCATGTGTTTTCAGCACCTAGATCAAGGCTTGGCACTCAGTAATACCTGCTGAATGAATGAGAGGATTGATTTCTTTTTGGAGCAAACACTCTTAACTCCCATCTCCCTGATGCTTTGGTTAAACTAGTGATGTGTTCAGTAGAGGTGAAATCCAGTTGTCTGGCTGTGTTCGTGCCCTGATTTGTTCTGTTTGGATCTTAAGGCATCTTATGCTCTGTCTGTGAGCAGTCGCCTTTCAAAATATTAAGAGGTAATAAGACAGTTGAATCTAGAATGGAACATAAGCAGATTAAATTTTTTTTTTTATTTTTCAAACTTTCATTTGTTTAGTTTTGGCTTTCCTGGGTCTTTACTGCTGCGTGCGAGCTTTCGGCACTGGTGGCAAGCAGGGCCTGCCCTCTCGTTGGGGTGTGTTGTTCTCGTTGCAGTGGCTTCTCCTGTGGCACGTGGGCTTAGTTGCCCTGTGGCGTGAGGAATCTTCTTGAACCAGGGATCGATGTTTAGATGTTTTTGAGATTCATCCAGGTCTTAGCATCCATTGATAATGCATTCGGTTTTATTGACTGGCAGGGTCCCTTAGTATGGATGGACCAGGGCTTAACCATTTACCCATTGAAGGACATTTGAATCATTTCCCGTTTTTGGTGATTAAGAATAATGCTGCTATAAACATTCATGTAGAGAGTTTTGTGTGACAAGAAACTGTCATTTCTCTTGGAAAAGTACTCTAAGGTGAGCTTCTGGGTCGTAGGGCACACATCTGTCTATAAAAAGCCTTTTCACTGCTTTTTCCGGAGTCACTCAGCTTTGGTGCATTCCTGCACTGTGTAAGACTGTTAGTTGCTCCAAGGTTCCCCTTGGCACTTGAGACTGTCATTAAATTTTTAAAAATGATTATAATGGATTCGTAGTGGTATTTCATGGATTTTTATTTGTGTTTACCTAATGACTAAGAATGATTATCATCTTTTCATATATTTACGTATCTGTTTATCTTCTTTGAATTATCTATTCAGATCTTTTGCCCTCCCTTATTTTTATTGGTTAGTTATCTTTTTTTTTTTTTAAAGATTTATTTATTTATTGGGGGGGTGGGGAGAGAGGGGAGCAGGCGGGCCACTTCTGTTGGTCTTTCATTTGTCTATTTTCATCCATCTTTGTTTTTTGGCCCGTGTGGGCCTCCCATCGCGATGGCCTCTGTTGTCGCAGAGCACCGACTCTGGGCACACATGCTCCAGAGCTCTGGCTCGATAATTGGACATGTCGGTCCAGCCGCTCCGCAGCATGTGGGATCTTCCCAGCCCAAGGATCACACCGGCACCCTTGCACTGCAAGGCGGTGTCCTTACCCACTGGACCACCAGGGAAACCCAGTTAGTTATCTTTAATTGCTTTGAGAGTTCTTTATTTCAAGAACAAGTCTTCTATTGTTTAATCTGAGTTGTGAATATTTTTCCTAATTTTTTCTTTGAGAGTTCTTTATTTCAAGATACAAGTCCATTTAATTTAGTGGTTGTTCTCGTTGCAGTGGCTTCTCCTGTGGCACGTGGGCTTAGTTGCCCTGTGGCGTGAGGAATCTTCTTGAACCAGGGATCGATGTTTAGATGTTTTGAGATTCATCCAGGTCTTAGCATCCATTGATAATGCATTCGGTTTTATTGACTGGCAGGGTCCCTTAGTATGGATGGACCAGGGCTTAACCATTTACCCATTGAAGGACATTTGAATCATTTCCCGTTTTTGGTGATTAAGAATAATGCTGCTATAAACATTCATGTAGAGAGTTTTGTGTGACAAGAAACTGTCATTTCTCTTGGAAAAGTACTCTAAGGTGAGCTTCTGGGTCGTAGGGCACACATCTGTCTATAAAAAGCCTTTTCACTGCTTTTTCCGGAGTCACTCAGCTTTGGTGCATTCCTGCACTGTGTAAGACTGTTAGTTGCCCCAAAGGGTTTCCCCCTTGGCACTTGAGACTGTCTTTAAAATTTTTTAAAAAATGATTATAATGGATTCGTAGTGGTATTTCATGGATTTTTATTTGTGTTTACCTAATGACTAAGAATGATTATCATCTTTTCATATATTTACGTATCTGTTTATCTTCTTTGAATTATCTATTCAGATCTTTTGCCCTCCCTTATTTTTATTGGTTAGTTATCTTTTTTTTTTTTTAAAGATTTATTTATTTATTGGGGGGGTGGGGAGAGAGGGGAGCAGGCGGGCCACTTCTGTTGGTCTTTCATTTGTCTATTTTCATCCATCTTTGTTTTTTGGCCCGTGTGGGCCTCCCATCGCGATGGCCTCTGTTGTCGCAGAGCACCGACTCTGGGCACACATGCTCCAGAGCTCTGGCTCGATAATTGGACATGTCGGTCCAGCCGCTCCGCAGCATGTGGGATCTTCCCAGGCCAGGGATCAAACCGGCACCCCTTGCACTGCAAGGCGGTGTCCTTACCCACTGGACCACCAGGGAAACCCAGTTAGTTATCTTTTAATTGCTTTGAGAGTTCTTTATTTCAAGAACAAGTCTTCTATTGTTTAATCTGAGTTGTGAATATTTTTTCCTCATTTGTAGTTTGTCTTCTGCTCTTAACAGTGATGTTCACAGAGTAGATCAAGTTTAATTTTTTTTTTCTTTTATGGCTCATGCTTTTGGTGTTAAATCTAAGAACTCTTTGCCAAGCCCCAGTTTAGGCATGAAGACTTTCTCAAATTTATATTTTAATACTTTACATTTATATGAATTCCAGTTTGACTTCATATTTGTATATGGTGTGAGGTATTGGTTGAAGTTTATTTTTTGGTGTATGAATAGCCAGCTGTTCCCAAACTTTCTATTGAAAGGTCATCCTTTTTTGTGAATTGCCTTGTACCTTGGGCAAAAATTATTTGGCTGTATTTATGCAAGTTTGTTTCTGGCCTCTCTGTTCTATTGCTTCTCTGTCTTTCTTTTGCCTGTGTTACATTCCTTGATGAAAGCTTTATATAAAGTCCTAAAATCAGGTCGTGTGAGCCCTTCAGATTTTGTTTCTGTTTCACAATGATTTTGGTGACTATAATTTCTTTGCCTTTCCATATGAATTTTAGAATCAGCTAGTGCATATGTGTAAAGTATTCTCTTGGGATTTTATTGGACTTGGGTCCAGTCTGTAGATCAGTTTGTTGATCAACCTCTTAGTGATTTTGAGTGTTAGTCTGTGAATCTGATATTTACATCGACACATGAGCTGATTTCTTGCACCAGTGTTTCATGGTTTTCAGCATCCAGATCCTGTATGTGTCTTTGTTGGATTTACACCTGTGTATATTATCTTTTAGAACTATGATGAATGATTCTTTTTATAATACCATTTTCTAATTGTCCATTGCTAATATATAGAAATAAAATTAATTTTGGTATTTCCCCCAGAAAATAGTCACTTATTGGTTCCAGGGAATTTTTACAGATTCTTGGGATTTTCCATGCAGAAAATCACATCATCTACTGGGAGGACAGATTTAGGTTTTCCTTCCAGTCTGCATGCCCAGTAAAAAAAATGAGTTTCCCTGGTTAGAACCTCCAGCCCTGTGCTGGATAGGAGAGAGTCTTCTTAGCTTGTTCTCAGACCCCTGGGGAAATCATTCTGTCTTTCACTACTTAGGATAGCATTAGATGGAGGGTTATTCTTATGTTGGGTAGGGCTGACCTTAGTCTTCATGTATTGTTTTTTCTAGTGCACTAGTAAAGTGTGTTGATGACATATTAAAATTTTTCCTCCAAATTTCATCATTCAGAAATAAGTCTTGTTCATATCGTGTGTAGTTCCTTCAGCTGTAGAGATGCAAGTAATGAAAGCCAGGGACCGTGACCCCTCTTGCAGAGCTGCTGTGTAGATTGAGTGAGAGCACGTGGTGTCTGCCACCGCTTGAATGCTCAGAGCCCCACTCGGAGGCAAGGACTCTCGTGTTGGGTAGAAAAACGTATTTCCTATTACACATGGAGAGAACTTTTGAATGGAGTTTCCCCTGTGGGAGGTCTTGGCACTGCCTCTCACGGCCTGGCTGGCACAGAGGGACTTCAAGGAGGTAGAAGCATCTCCGAGGCCCGCTCTGCTGCAGCCCACGTGGGCAGTGCTTTTCTGCCAGGGACGGACATGGTTCTCTCTCATTAAGGTTTCTCTCCCACTTGCAGAGGGTTGTGCCCAATGTGAAAAGACAGTCTTTCACAAGCTCTTAGGTTTGAGGAGTTAATAGGTATATATAAGTACATTGAAGGCTCTGAGAATCCCTGGGGATGAGAGGGAGAGAACTCACCTGGTGTTTCTAAATGTTTCTTTTTTAAAAAAGATTTATTTATCTATTTATTTAGGCGGGGGTGGGGTGGGGAGGGAGGGGAGTAGGCGGGCCACTTCCACTGGGCTTTCATTTATCTATTTTCATCCATCTTTGTTCTTCGGCCCATGTGGGCCTCCCATCGCGGTGGCCTCTGTTGTCGCAGAGCGCCAGCTCTGGGCGCATGCGCTCCAGAGTTCCAGCTCGGTAATTGGACACATCAGTCCAGCCGCTCCGTGGCACATGGGATCTTCCCAGGCCAGGGATCGAACCGGCGCCCCTTGCCCTGCAAGGCGGTGTCCTTACCCACTGGACCACCAGGGAAGCCCCTAAATGTTTCTTGAACTCTGTTCTCCCCTCATTCTCTCAGAGTCCGTTGTCATCTCTGGAAATAAATTTGGAAAGTAGACTGTAAGAAAAGATCTTCTCCTTTTATGCTTATTTTATCTAAAGCCAAGGCTCTCTCCCTCAAATCTGCCTCTGGGCACTACCTGCCTGGTCTTTGCTATGCTGTGTACCACCCCTGTGACTCATTCCATGATACTCATCTTGAAATCCACTCACTTCAGAAAATGTTTACATTTCTTTCCCAAGAATTCTTTATTTTTAAAATTATTTTTTAAAAATTTTGGCCACTTTTATTGGTCTTTCATTTATTTATTTTCATCCATCTTTGTTCGTTGGCCTGTGTGGGCCTCCCAGTGCAGTGGCCTCTCTTGTAGCAGAGTACCAGCTCTGGGTGCCTGTGCTCCAGAGCGCTGACTTGTAATTGGACATACCGGTCCAGCTGCTCCGCGGCACAGGGGATCTTCCCATGCCAGGGATTGAAGTGGCACTCCTTGCAGTGCAAGGCGGACTCTTTACCCATTGGACCACCAGGGAAGCCCCCAAAGAATTCTTTATGTCAGGAGTCCTCAACCTCCGGGATCAGATGCCTGATGATCTGCGATGGAGCCAATGTTATAATAGTAGAAATAAAGGACACAGTAAAGGCAATGCTCTTGAAGCATCCCGAAGCCACCCCTCACCCCCAGTTCATGGAAAGGTTGTCTTCCACAAAACCTGCCCCTGGTGCCAAAAAACATGGGGACTGCTGCTTTATATCATGTGTATGCCCTAAGTGGAAAACTGGATGTTTGAAAACGTACCGGAAGAAGTGCCTAGGTATTAAAATACAAGAAGTTTGTTGAAGCCCGCAAATGATCTCAGGGACGTACCAGATGTGAGAGAATCTGTTTTAGTTCATCCTCTTTTGCCGCAGCACCTCAGTCGAGTGCAGGGAGAACAGCGGGTGTGGCAGTACACTAAGAAATACATGCATAGACAGATAAGCAGAAAGGATGGAGGTGGGGGACTCCTGATCGCATGGATGGAGAGCCCCGAACACATTCACTCAATCCTCTTTTATCGCTAGCGTAAGGATCCAGGAAATGTTTCCCATCAGCGCAGATTGGGACTCAGTCACGTCCTGGTTAACAACTATCCTTGACTCTATCTTGTTTATGTTATTTCTTTAAGGGAAAGGTCTTGCTACAGCCCGGGGCAGCTAGACCTGTAAGAAGTTCAAAGGCGTCTGGTCTGTGCGTGCAGGCAGCGTTCCGACAGGCGCTGCCCCGCTGTTCCTAAGTCCACAGCAGCCCTCCTGTCTGTTCTTCCAGACTAGCATGACCCCAGCTAAGGAGCCCACATTTTCTCTCAATTTTCCCTGTTATATTTCTCTGTAACTGTTTTTTCTCCTTCCAAGCCATCTTTCTCATGGCTCGGCCAAGGCTAGGAAGACTGCTGCTGACTTGTCTCCCATATTCTTTATGGTTTTTTTCTCCTTTCTCTGAACCGTGAGGGAGTTAGATCCCTCCTTTGGCCCCCGTTCCTTGCCCTGCAGAGTGGAAGGAGCTGTCGTTGTTGTTTAGCACTCAGTATGGACTGCAGCACACCAGGCTTCCCTGTCCTCCACCCTCTCTGGGAGTCAGTGATGCCATCCAACCATCTCATCCTGCCTCAGCCTCTGAGGCGGGGAGGTGGGGATTTCTGTGGGTTTCTCTTCCCGAGTGGAATTGAATTCCTATGGGAGTTGTTTGGGCCATAAAATAAAGACTGAGCCCCACTGCGCTCCTCCTGGCCCTGTGACTTTCTTGTCCTCACTCTTGCAGAGTGAACGCTGAAGGCACCCCCATCCCCCTTGCCACCTCCTTCTTCAAGAGATATGTGGCAATTGTAGCTGAAAGACTAAATCCTGTGCGGGGGAGCCCAGGTGTTGACAGCTAGGCCCCCAGCTGGTCACAGAAGGTGAGCCGGGCTGCCAGCAGCACCTGGAGCACCCTTGACGGACCTTGGGGTAAAGGTGGAGGAATGGGTTGAACCCTCAGTCCTCCCCGTGCCTGCCACCAAGTGGCTCATTTCATTAGAGGGCCTGAGCACTGACAGGTCCTTCTCAACAAAGCACCCCTGTTCCCAATTTTCCTAGACCGTTTTCCAGATGGACTGTTAGGATTTGATTAAAATACTCTGTTGGTGGACTTCCCTGGTGGTCCAGTAGTTCATAACTAGAGAGAGCCTGCTCACAGCAGTGAAGACCCAGCACAGTTAAAAAAAAAAAAAAAAAAAGAGCAAATACTGTTGGTTATAAAAAGAGCCAGGTGTCATGGGTGACTTCCAGCTGAGCTGTGTACCCTTGACAGCCAGCGAGGGGACACCCCACAAAGTGGGGAGGCGAGAGTTGCCCTAAGTTTGCCCCACGGGGCTGCAGCCATCTGTGCTGTCTCCTGCAGAGGTCCTGTCCTCACAGACTCATTTACTTGTGGCAGCAGGTGTAGATGGGGTGGGGGTGACACAGGGCCTCCCCACAGATGTGAGCAGGTAGGGGGCCCTGCCCCATAGCAGCCTCATTATCCCTCTTAGCATTTTCTTCAAGTTGAAAATTTTAAAAGACTAGGCAATATAAGCATTCTTCTGTTTTTGAACAGTAAAAACAAAAAAATGACAGAGAGTATAGTTGAAAAACAACAACCAAAAGTTAAAAGTCAGAGCTCTGTAATGAGCCCCAGATGATAGGTGATAGATGACGATAAGTTACCATGAATGGTGCTGGATTCTTGATCTCCAACAGAGAATTCACATTGAGATCAAAAAGACTCGGTGATGGTCGCTCAGAGCTTCGTGCAGTGAAAAGTTTATTAAAGTAAGAAAGCATAGGAAAAAGCTTCCAGGACAGGCACTGGAAGAGGGATAGAAGGGAACCTCCCTTGCCAGTCTAAGCATGACAATTTGTATTTGCCAGTCTATTGTTAAACAATAGCTTAAGGTTGTGAAGGCCTTGCAGTCCCACACCCACAGCATGAGATTAGCCAGGGAATAGTCTCCAAGCTAGGTGAGACATCCTGGTGTAAAGGCCTTTCTAGGCCCACAGTGTCAACATAAGACAATAAACGTAGTTTCCGGTTGATCTTATCATAACACACATTTCTGGTTAGAAAAATACTTGTCCTTCTTCTTTTGTCCTTCACTTCCTCCTCCTTGGAGCCCACTGGCCTCCTTATCAAATCTACCTATTAACTCCTTTCAGGTGGGGAGTGAATTTAGTAGAGTGGAGTCTTGTCATTGCCCATGTTTCACGTTCCATCCTGTGATCTTGCATGAGGGATGGGGTAGACTCAGTCAGCCACTTCTCACGATACCTCATTTTGCTCATCTGTAAAATGGATGGTGTCATGATTAATGTATACCGTGAAGTGGAGTGAAAGTGTTAGTCGCTCAGTCGTGTCTGACTCTTTGTGGGCCTGTGAACTGTAACCCGCCAAGCTCCTGTGTCCACAGAATACTCCAGGAAAGAATCCTGTAATGGGTAGCCATTCCCTTCTGCAGAGGATCTTCCTGACCCAGGGATCGAGCCCAGGTCTCCTGCACTGCAGGCAGATTCTTTACCACCAGAGCCACCAGGGATGCCCTGAAGTGTTTCTTGGAAGGTTTGAATGAGATAATAAAGATGCCTGGGAAATCATGTTTAATACATTTAGTAGCTGTTTTTATTAGGAAACAGTGCCTCATATGTGCTTCTGTAAATGGAGAGAATACTACAGAGTGCTTGACACAGAGTAGGCACCCAACAGGTTGTTAGATTCAAATAGCCTGAAGACAGCGCATGCCAGCATCCTGCATTTGTGGGCCCTGAGGTCAATTAGCATGTCTTTCCACCATGAATGAATGGTCCTTGAAGGGATTCCACAGACATGTCCTTACTCACCTAGTCCTTTTCAGCGATGATCTTTAAAGCACAGAATACATTAATGTTTATAAGGTGTACATTGTGTAATTTTTTTTTTACACAGATTCTCTTTCTTCCTTGGGTCTAAGTTGCCAATTTTAAATATGTTTTTCTGGCATTCTTGTACTTGCAGAGAAAACGAGGTGCTCAAAGTCCAACTGAAGAAATACGTAGGAGCTGTCCAGATGCTGAAAAGAGAAGGTCAAACAGCCGAAGGTGAGGGGCCTGTGGGAGTGGGTGTGGAGGGGACTGTGCCGTCTGGTCTTCATTGACTCCGTGTCTTGCATGGGCAGACACTCACGTGAGATGACCACACACTCAGGAGAATTAGAAATACAGTGTTGTTTCGGGTTCCAGAAAATGCATTACATGGGAACCCCTGCTCTGCATTCTTGCTAAATTGTAAGACTCACTCACGGGACTATTAGTAATTGCCATATGGATCTGTGCACTTAGGGAGTTTTATGACTAGAGTCTTGAGACCTTTGCAATGTGTCGAAGCTGCAGTGTGATTGCGTCACGTCAGGCCAGAGTTGAAAGCCACAGAATGCTGAAGTGGCAGGGAATCAGAGCAATGGGCTTAGGCTGGTCAGGCTTCCACCCCAGCTTGAGTTCTGTTTCTTCATCTCTCTGTACCTCAGCTTTCTCATCTGTCAAGTGGGATTAGTTGACAGAGCCTCTCTCGTCAGGTAATCCATGTAGACATCTTAGCATAATGCCAAAGAGTGCGCACTGGGTTGGTGTTAGCTGCTAATAATGATAGTCTGCATCAGAAATGCCCGTGGGTAGAAACATGACCACTGGCCAAGATCTCATTAAATGAGGTGGCGCTGTCTGATTCCTCCCGGGGCAGTTTGGCTTCACTTTAGCTGCCGTGACTCTGCTAAAATGTTCCTCAGGTCAGCCTGAAGACGGCGTATTTAATGTGGGTTGAAGTGTCTTATAACCTTTAGCCAGTTGATTGGAATAAAATTTTCTTAAAGAAAAGCAAGCCCTCGGGGCATGGACATTTTAACAGAGAGGTGTATGCTCCATGCTCACAGGTCTTAGGAGTCAGCTAGACCTGAATTTGAGTTCCGCTGCCTCCTCCATAACTGAACCTCTTGGAGTTACCTTACTGTCTGGAAGAGGAAATGCCACAGCAGTGTTAGAGGACGTCACACCAATGTCACAAGGGTTGTTGTGGGCGTTTACCAAACCAGTAAATGCAAAGCCTTTGTTCATATGGCACCCAGTGGACAGTTCAGTTCTGTTGCTCAGTTGTGTCCAACTCTTTGCAGCCCCATGGACTGCAGCACACCAGGCTTCCCTGTCATGGAATTTCCCAGGCAAGAATACTGGCAGTGAAGTGAAAGTCGCTCAGTTGTGTCCGACTCTTTGCGACCCATAGACGAGCCATGGAATTCTCCAGGCAAGAATACTGGAGTGGCTAGCTTTTCCCTTTTCTGGGGGATCTTCTGGACCAGGGGTCACATCCATGTCTCCTGCATTGCAGGTGGATTCTTTACCACTGGGCCACCAGGAAAAGCAGAAAAGACTTTTCAGGTGTTATTAAAGATTTTGACACGGGGAGATTATCCTGGTTTATCCTGATGACCCCAGCATAATCACAAGGGCCCTTATTAGAGAAAGGCAGAAGGGTTGAAAAGGAAGAAGAGGCAAGAGTAGGAGCAGAGACAGGAGTGGTGCAGTGTGAAGACAAGGGTCGGGGGCATCAGCCAGGGAGTCCAGGCATCCTCCAGAAACTGGAAAAGATGAGGCAGCAGCTTCTCTCCTAGAGCCTTTGGAAGGAGTGATTCCTGCTGTTACCCGGCTGTTGGCTTATATGGCTTATTTGAACCTCCGGACACCTGAACTTCAGGACGGTGAATCTGTGTTATTTTAAGCCACTGAGTCTTTGGTAGCTTGTTACTGCAGCTTCCCTGGTAGCTTAGATGATTAAGAATCCACCTACAGTGTGGGAGACCTGGGTTCAGTCCCTGGGTAGGGAAGATCCCCTGGAGAAGGGAACAGCTAACCACTCCAGTATTCTGGCCTGGAGAATTCCATGGCTCATCCATAATTTTAAAAACTTAAAGAAAAGCAAGCCCTCGGGGCATGGACATTTTAACAGAGAGGTGTATGCTCCATGCTCACAGGTCTTAGGAGTCAGCTAGACCTGAATTTGAGTTCCGCTGCCTCCTCCATAACTGAACCTCTTGGAGTTACCTTACTGTCTGGAAGAGGAAATGCCACAGCAGTGTTAGAGGACGTCACACCAATGTCACAAGGGTTGTTGTGGGCGTTTACCAAACCAGTAAATGCAAAGCCTTTGTTCATATGGCACCCAGTGGACAGTTCAGTTCTGTTGCTCAGTTGTGTCCAACTCTTTGCAGCCCCATGGACTGCAGCACACCAGGCTTCCCTGTCATGGAATTTCCCAGGCAAGAATACTGGCAGTGAAGTGAAAGTCGCTCAGTTGTGTCCGACTCTTTGCGACCCATAGACGAGCCATGGAATTCTCCAGGCAAGAATACTGGAGTGGCTAGCTTTTCCCTTTTCTGGGGGATCTTCTGGACCAGGGGTCACATCCATGTCTCCTGCATTGCAGGTGGATTCTTTACCACTGGGCCACCAGGAAAAGCAGAAAAAGACTTTTCAGGTGTTATTAAAGATTTTGACACGGGGAGATTATCCTGGTTTATCCTGATGACCCCAGCATAATCACAAGGGCCCTTATTAGAGAAAGGCAGAAGGGTTGAAAAGGAAGAAGAGGCAAGAGTAGGAGCAGAGACAGGAGTGGTGCAGTGTGAAGACAAGGGTCGGGGGCATCAGCCAGGGAGTCCAGGCATCCTCCAGAAACTGGAAAAGATGAGGCAGCAGCTTCTCTCCTAGAGCCTTTGGAAGGAGTGATTCCTGCTGTTACCCGGCTGTTGGCTTATATGGCTTATTTGAACCTCCGGACACCTGAACTTCAGGACGGTGAATCTGTGTTATTTTAAGCCACTGAGTCTTTGGTAGCTTGTTACTGCAGCTTCCCTGGTAGCTTAGATGATTAAGAATCCACCTACAGTGTGGGAGACCTGGGTTCAATCCCTGGATTGGGAAGATCCCCTGGAGAAGGGAACAGCTAACCACTCCAGGATTCTCGCCTGGAGAATTCCATGGCTCATCCATAGCGTTGCAAAGAGTCAGACACAACTGAGCAACTTGGGGAAAAGAAAAAGGTCTCTGATAGCTTGTTACCACAGCCATAGAGAATTCATATAAATATTCAGTTACGCTGAGGTGTTGCCTTTATCTCTGATGGACATGGGGCTCATCTCTGTCATCTTCCGGGGCCTGTGGTGGGAAGCTGATGCCCTGAAGGTTGGATTCTGTGGCCAAACCTCCCTAGTGGATACACCTGAGACCCCAGAAGAGAGCTGTGGCCTGTGATGTGCAGTCACCCTGGGACAGGAGAGCCGGCCACCCTTTAGCCACACCCACCCATGGCCAGTACGTTTGACCAAGCCAGGGAAGTCCTCATCCCAGGCCACACTTGCCCCATCCTGGATCACTAGTGCCAGCCCTGGTGGGGGATCCCTGTCACTGACTGGCTCTGGATGCTAGAGGCAAAGCCTGTGGAGCCGCATGGTTGTAGCTTTACTGTGCGGTGAACCCTTGGGGTTACTCTTTGGCTGTGGTCAGTGTTGTACTTGCATCTGGGGAGTCTCAGTTCTCTGAGCACCTCATGGTGGGGCTGGGGCTATTCTTATGAAGATCTTTGCTGCAGAGTGTCTCCTTGCTAGGTGTCAGGCCTCCCCTGGTCTTTCCCAAGGAACGTTGGCCTCTGAACTGGAGCTTGCTCTCTCTACCAAGGGAGAGGTTCTACAGACATAGCTGGACATGGGATTCTGGAGGTTCTCAGTCTGCCTGTGTCTTGTGGCTCGAGCTGCCTCCCCGTCTGCCTGTGCGTGGTGGGTGTCTCTGGCTTTGTGGTGTCGGGTCCCATGTGCTCCTTTTTCTCTTGGACCAGCCATCTCACTCGGGGTCAGCCCCATGCTCTAGATGAGGCTCCACCCTCCATCCTGCCCTTGACCTCAGCCGACTGGCTCCTGCTGGGTCTCAGGGTTCTGCTAGGCTGTCAGGAGGAGGTCTTTCTTGGCTGTCGGGCCTGGAAGGCTGGGCCACTGTCGTTCCTTGTCTGTGGGTGGGGGATGGACATGAGGCCATCATGCAGGAAGGGAAGCTGAATGAGAGGCAGAGAGGAACTGGGGGCTGATCATGTCCTTTGAATGCCTGAATCCAGCCGTGCCTGACAAGACAGTCCAGGCCTGAATGTGCTGGTAACGAGCAGTAATTCATCCGCCTCTGCTGCCCCGTCTTCACGCTTGAGTTGGATTTCCACAGCTTGTATGTGTGGCGTGCTCAGTTGTGTCCAACTCTTTGAGACCCCATGGAGTATAACCCACCAGGCCCCTCTGTCCATGGAATTCTCCAGACAAGAATACTGGAGTGGATCTCCACGCCATCCTCCAGGGATCTTTCTGAGCCAGGGATCGAGCCTGCATCTCTTGCATCTCCTGCATTTGGAATTGGATTCTTTACCACTCAGCCAGGTGGGAAGCCCAGTCGTGGCAGACCGTTCACTCTTTCCTGGATGCAGGGTCCCTTGCGTCTTCACGAAGAGCTGTGATTTCTCCGAAGCCTGTCTTTCCCAGTCCACGGCGTCTGTTATGCTGCGAGGTCCTTCCTCCTGGCTGCCCTCCTTCTCGTGAGGTCCACTCCACTGACATCACCTGTCCGGGCCACCGTAGTCCTGTTTCGCGGTGATGGATTTGGAAACTGTAGGCTGCTGTCTGCATCGCTGTTTATTTCATCAGCCATCGGCTCCGGGGCAGAGGGAGAAGGAATGGCCTGTTGCTAGCGGCCATCCGTGCAGTCGGCAGTGAGAGCAGGAGATCCGCTGGGAGCAACTTGACAGAGGAGGGAGGCTTGGGAGCAATTTTAAAGTTTAAGAAGCAAAGGAAGTTTTAAAAAAAAACAAACGGAAGTTGTCAGTCTTTTTCTCCGTGTCATGTCTCTGCCTGCCCGTGGCAGGCCCAGTGACCCCCTGCTTCCACGCCTGCACGTGCGCCCTGCCCTTCTCGGGGTCTCGCTTTCCCTGGGCGCCAGTGAATGGGGCTGAAGTGTCGAGAAGCCTGAGCCTGTGACGCTGGAGGGTCACGGGTGAGAGGATTCTTGGAGCTTGCAGCTTTCAGGGGTGTGTGCGGTGCTGTCGGGCCTGGAAGGCTGGGCCACTGTCGTTCCTTGTCTGTGGGTGGGGGATGGACATGAGGCCATCATGCAGGAAGGGAAGCTGAATGAGAGGCAGAGAGGAACTGGGGGCTGATCATGTCCTTTGAATGCCTGAATCCAGCCGTGCCTGACAAGACAGTCCAGGCCTGAATGTGCTGGTAACGAGCAGTAATTCATCCGCCTCTGCTGCCCCGTCTTCACGCTTGAGTTGGATTTCCACAGCTTGTATGTGTGGCGTGCTCAGTTGTGTCCAACTCTTTGAGACCCCATGGAGTATAACCCACCAGGCCCCTCTGTCCATGGAATTCTCCAGACAAGAATACTGGAGTGGATTTCCATGCCATCCTCCAGGGGATCTTTCTGAGCCAGGGATCGAGCCTGCATCTCTTGCATCTCCTGCATTTGGAATTGGATTCTTTACCACTCAGCCAGGTGGGAAGCCCAGTCGTGGCAGACCGTTCACTCTTTCCTGGATGCAGGGTCCCTTGCGTCTTCACGAAGAGCTGTGATTTCTCCGAAGCCTGTCTTTCCCAGTCCACGGCGTCTGTTATGCTGCGAGGTCCTTCCTCCTGGCTGCCCTCCTTCTCGTGAGGTCCACTCCACTGACATCACCTGTCCGGGCCACCGTAGTCCTGTTTCGCGGTGATGGATTTGGAAACTGTAGGCTGCTGTCTGCATCGCTGTTTATTTCATCAGCCATCGGCTCCGGGGCAGAGGGAGAAGGAATGGCCTGTTGCTAGCGGCCATCCGTGCAGTCGGCAGTGAGAGCAGGAGATCCGCTGGGAGCAACTTGACAGAGGAGGGAGGCTTGGGAGCAATTTTAAAGTTTAAGAAGCAAAGGAAGTTTTAAAAAAAAACAAACGGAAGTTGTCAGTCTTTTTCTCCGTGTCATGTCTCTGCCTGCCCGTGGCAGGCCCAGTGACCCCCTGCTTCCACGCCTGCACGTGCGCCCTGCCCTTCTCGGGGTCTCGCTTTCCCTGGGCGCCAGTGAATGGGGCTGAAGTGTCGAGAAGCCTGAGCCTGTGACGCTGGAGGGTCACGGGTGAGAGGATTCTTGGAGCTTGCAGCTTTCAGGGGTGTGTGCGGTGCTGTGGAGCCTTTCAACCCACTGCCCCGGTCACCACAGGTGTTGGGTGTCTCCTGTTGCATGGCCGCGTGTTCTTGCCCCCATGTGCACACAGGCGGAGATGGCTTTGTTTGAGGCAGGCTGCTTTGGTTGCAGGCTCAGGAGTCTGTGCGTTTGTGTTTGTGTCTGGGTCCAGTGGGATCCACACGTGGTCTTGTGGAGACTCTGCTAAGATCTTATCACTCCACTGTTTACAACTCAATCCAGACTTTAAAAAAAAATTTTTTTTTTTGATTGCGCTGGGTGTACGTTGCAGTATGCAGGCTTTTTGTAGTTGCGGAGCATGGGCTCTAGAGTGTGTCAGCTCAGTTATTGCAGCACACGGGCTTAGTTGTCCCACAGGATGTGGGATTTTAGTTCCCCAACCAGGGAACTAACCCATGCCCCCCTGCATTGGAAGCACAGAGTCTTAGCCACTGACCACCAGGGAAGTCCCAGTCCAGACTTTTTGACGAGGGCCCACAGTGCTTGCTGTGACCTGACTCTTCTCTGCTTCCCAGCCCTGCCTCCCAGTGCCCTTTCGTTCCCTCTCTTTGCTCGGGCCACACTGGCCTTGACCAAGTAATGTCTCAGGGCCTTGGCACTTGATCTTCTGGAAAGCTTCTCCCTCAGTCTCTGAAGGGCTGGTCCTGCCTTGTCAGGCAGTCTCTGTTCAGGGGTCCCTTCCTCTGACCACCCCGCCTCTCCTTGCTTGTTCCTTCCATCGCTTCCTTGATCTTCATCATAGTACCTTGGTCAGCACCTCAGGATATCTGGTGCTTTATTCCCTTCCCCGCTCACTCTCAGTGTTCCGCCCTGCAGTGAACCATCCACCGGAGCAGAGACTTTGCCTTTTTTCCCGCCTCTGCTATGGTCAGAGTGTCCTGCACAGTGTTTGACCCAAGGGATGTGCTCCATACATATTTATGAGATGAATACATAGAAATGAACAGAAATCCAGGAGGGGCTGTTGTTGATCGTGGGCTCCTGCTGTTAGGTGATTGAAAACCCACAGTGGGGCTTCCCCTGGTGGTCCAGTGGGTAAGGACACCACCTTGCAGTGCAAGGGGCGCCGGTTCGATCCCTGGCCTGGGAAGATTTCACGTGCCGTGGAGGGGCTCTATCGATGTGTCCAACTACTGAGTCGGAGCACTGGAATGCATGTGCCCAGAGCCGGTGCTCTGCAGCAAGAGAAGCCACTGAGATAGGAGGCCCATACAGGCCAAAGAACAAAGATGGATGAAAATAGATAAATGAAAGACCAATAGAAGTGGCCCGCCACCCCCCCCCCCCCCCCAAAAAAAAAACCCCTGAAAACCCACAGTGGCTAGGGAGAACTCAGCAGTGGGTGAGGTCACGGGCTTTCATTCCGGGGCCACATGTGAGTGCTTCCTTCAGTGGTGCCCCAGCCAGATTCTTCTGATCACATATAGTTTCAGCTCCTTATGACTATACTTGCTTAGCACATGACTTTGACTCTTCCAGGGTTTCATCGTTCAGGGCTCGTTTGATTACAAGATTCATAAAATCCAATTCAGTCTATTTTTATTTTATTTTATTTTTTAAGATTTATTTATTTATTTATTTATTTTGCGCGGGGGTCGGGTTGGAGAGGGAGAGGAGTGGGCGGGCCACTTCTATTGGTCTTTCATTTCTCTATTTTCATCTGTCTTTGTTCTTTGGCTCCTGTGGGCCTCCCATCACGGCGGCGTCTGTTGTTGCAGAGCGCCGTCTCTGGGCGCATGCGCTCCAGAGCTCTGGCTCAGTAATTGGACACATCGGTCTGGTCGCTCCACGGCACGTGGGATCTTCCCAGGCCAGGGATCGAACCGGCGTCCCTTGCACTGCAAGGCGGTGTCCTTACCCACTGGACCACCAGGGGAAGCCACAGTATATTTTTAAATGAAACAGTGGAAGTCCAGGAGTAGCTTGATTCAGGAGTGGCTTGATTCAAGAATGGCTTGATCCAGGTGCTCAAGCAATATCATCAGGAGTTTTCTTGTTTGTTTCATTTCGCAACTCTGTCTCCCTTCCCCACTGTCCCCTGCACCCCCTGTATTAGCAGTGTGGTGCAGGTAAATGTTGAACAGCTGACCCTCAGAAAGGATGTGCTGGTCTGGAGGGCTTGCTGGTCCCAGTGGTAGCCGGTTTCAGGCTGTTCACCTGACATCACTGAATGCATGGGCGGCCCCCGGTTCCTGTGAGCTGTGGTGCCCAGCTTGACAGCCCCTCCGTGTACTGGCTCCATTTTCAGGCACGTGTTCTTACGGTGGCAGAAAGCTGCCAACAGCTCTAGGCTTAGTCTGTGAGCTGTCTAATCAGAGAGCTCTGCCTGCCTAGTTTCCCTATAAACCACTCTCCTGTCTCTCCCTCTGTGGAGCAGAGCTTCTCAATTTTGGCTCCATATTGAGTTGCAAAAACCCCCAGTGCTTATGGAGAAACAGACATAAAGAATAGCCGGGGAAGGGAAGATCAGGTGAGAGGTATGGGAAGAATAACATGGAGACCTACAGTATCATATGCAACAGAGGTAGCCACTGTGAATGCACTGTAAGACTGAGGGAACTTGTGTGGGGCTGTGCAACAACCAGCGGAGTGGGATGGGGAGGGGTGGGGGGTGGAGTCAGGGATATACCCATGGCTGATTTGGGATTATGCCTAGCTGTAAACAACAAAACTCTAAATGACATATAACAGTAGCTTTGCTGTACGCCTAAAATGCAACATTGTAAATCAACTATACTTCAATAATAATAATAGTAACAATCCCAGTGCTTGGTCACATGGAGCCACGGCCTTAGAGGAAACTGCTTTCAAACCGATGAGGTGATGTGTGCCAAGAGCTTCAAAGGTGCCAGTGTTCCTTGATTCTTGGCCTGCGGTGGAGCTCTTGAATCGCAGACAGAGGCAACTAACGGTCATAGTCATCCCTCGTGAACCATCAGCCAACACGGGGAGCCAAGTCAGAGCATGGAGGGCTTGGAGCTGGACATTAGCTTGGGATAAACAGACGTGCTTCTTAGCAGCAGTGTTGTGTGTGGACCAGGTGTGCTGTGGACAGTTTTGTCTTCTCCAACGAAGGCTCCTCCTTCTGGGGCAGAGAGAAGGCTTTGCCTTGAGAAGGAACTCAGAAAAGATGATAGCAGCGCTTGGAGGCAAAAGGCAGGCATGCATTTCCAGTTGCGGGGATCTGGGTTGAACCTCAGCCCCATCACCCACCAGCTCTGAAGTCCTGGACTAAATTTTAATCTCAGAGCTTCACTGTTTTTTTTATTAATTAATTTATTTTTTGACATGTATGTTCCCAGATCACTCATATGCATATCCCAGTTCCCCCTCTCATCCCTCCAGACCATCGCTCCAAGTGGTTGTAGGTACTCCTATTCCCTAGCACAATGACAATAGCTATCAGAGAGCTCTGCCTGCCTAGTTTCCCTATAAACCACTCTCCTGTCTCTCCCTCTGTGGAGCAGAGCTTCTCAATTTTGGCTCCATATTGAGTTGCAAAAACCCCCAGTGCTTATGGAGAAACAGACATAAAGAATAGCCGGGGAAGGGAAGATCAGGTGAGAGGTATGGGAAGAATAACATGGAGACCTACAGTATCATATGCAACAGAGGTAGCCACTGTGAATGCACTGTAAGACTGAGGGAACTTGTGTGGGGCTGTGCAACAACCAGCGGAGTGGGATGGGGAGGGGTGGGGGGTGGAGTCAGGGATATACCCATGGCTGATTTGGGATTATGCCTAGCTGTAAACAACAAAACTCTAAATGACATATAACAGTAGCTTTGCTGTACGCCTAAAATGCAACATTGTAAATCAACTATACTTCAATAATAATAATAGTAACAATCCCAGTGCTTGGTCACATGGAGCCACGGCCTTAGAGGAAACTGCTTTCAAACCGATGAGGTGATGTGTGCCAAGAGCTTCAAAGGTGCCAGTGTTCCTTGATTCTTGGCCTGCGGTGGAGCTCTTGAATCGCAGACAGAGGCAACTAACGGTCATAGTCATCCCTCGTGAACCATCAGCCAACACGGGGAGCCAAGTCAGAGCATGGAGGGCTTGGAGCTGGACATTAGCTTGGGATAAACAGACGTGCTTCTTAGCAGCAGTGTTGTGTGTGGACCAGGTGTGCTGTGGACAGTTTTGTCTTCTCCAACGAAGGCTCCTCCTTCTGGGGCAGAGAGAAGGCTTTGCCTTGAGAAGGAACTCAGAAAAGATGATAGCAGCGCTTGGAGGCAAAAGGCAGGCATGCATTTCCAGTTGCGGGGATCTGGGTTGAACCTCAGCCCCATCACCCACCAGCTCTGAAGTCCTGGACTAAATTTTAATCTCAGAGCTTCACTGTTTTTTTTTTTTTATTAATTAATTTATTTTTTGACATGTATGTTCCCAGATCACTCATATGCATATCCCAGTTCCCCCCCTCCCATCCCTCCAGACCATCGCTCCAAGTGGTTGTAGGTACTCCTATTCCCCTAGCACAATGACAATAGCTATCTTTTCCACACATGACAGTATAGGTTTCCATGTTACTCCCTCCATCCCTTCCTCCCACTGTTCGGTGTCCACAATGTCTTTATGTCTATTCTCTGTTTTTTCATGAGTTCACTGCGTATGTTATCATGACCATCTTACTAGATTCCATATATGTGTGTTACTATACTGTATTTGTCTTTCTCTTTTTGACTTACTTCACTTTTTATGATAGGTTCTAGAGCCAGCAACTTCATTAGGACTGAATCTTCTGCATTTCTTTTAACAGCTGAGTAGTATTCCATTGCATATATGTACCAGGGCTTCTGGATCCATTCATTTGTCAGTGGACATCTAGGTTGCTTCCATGTTCTGGCTATTGTATAGAGAGCTGCAATGAACATTGGGGTACAGGTGCCTCTTTCATTTTTTATTTCATCAGGATATAGGCCTAATAGTGGGATTGCTGGGTCATAGGGTGCTTCTATTTTTAGTTTTTTAAGGAATCTCCATATTGTCTTCCACAGAGGTTGTATTAATTTACATTCCCACCAGCAATGCAAGAGGGTTCCCTTTTCTCCATACCCTCTCCAGCATTTGTTGTCTGTCGATTTGTTGATGATGGCCATTCTGACAGGTGTGAGGTGATATCTCATTGTGGTTTTAATTTGCATTTCTCTAATAATAAGCGAGGTTGAGCATCATTTCATGTGCTTTTGGGCCATCTGTATGTCCTCTTTGAGAGGCAGTCTTTTTTTTGATCTGTGGACAGTTTTGTCTTCTAAGGGGCCCCCAGAGAGAAGGCTTTGCCTTGAGAAGGAACTCAGAAAAGATGATAGCAGCGCTTGGAGGCAAAAGGCAGGCATGCATTTCCAGTTGCGGGGATCTGGGTTGAACCTCAGCCCCATCACCCACCAGCTCTGAAGTCCTGGACTAAATTTTAATCTCAGAGCTTCACTGTTTTTTTTTTTTTATTAATTAATTTATTTTTTGACATGTATGTTCCCAGATCACTCATATGCATATCCCAGTTCCCCCCCTCCCATCCCTCCAGACCATCGCTCCAAGTGGTTGTAGGTACTCCTATTCCCCTAGCACAATGACAATAGCTATCTTTTCCACACATGACAGTATAGGTTTCCATGTTACTCCCTCCATCCCTTCCTCCCACTGTTCGGTGTCCACAATGTCTTTATGTCTATTCTCTGTTTTTTCATGAGTTCACTGCGTATGTTATCATGACCATCTTACTAGATTCCATATATGTGTGTTACTATACTGTATTTGTCTTTCTCTTTTTGACTTACTTCACTTTTTATGATAGGTTCTAGAGCCAGCAACTTCATTAGGACTGAATCTTCTGCATTTCTTTTAACAGCTGAGTAGTATTCCATTGCATATATGTACCAGGGCTTCTGGATCCATTCATTTGTCAGTGGACATCTAGGTTGCTTCCATGTTCTGGCTATTGTATAGAGAGCTGCAATGAACATTGGGGTACAGGTGCCTCTTTCATTTTTGATTTCATCAGGATATAGGCCTAATAGTGGGATTGCTGGGTCATAGGGTGCTTCTATTTTTAGTTTTTTAAGGAATCTCCATATTGTCTTCCACAGAGGTTGTATTAATTTACATTCCCACCAGCAATGCAAGAGGGTTCCCTTTTCTCCATACCCTCTCCAGCATTTGTTGTCTGTCGATTTGTTGATGATGGCCATTCTGACAGGTGTGAGGTGATATCTCATTGTGGTTTTAATTTGCATTTCTCTAATAATAAGCGAGGTTGAGCATCATTTCATGTGCTTTTGGGCCATCTGTATGTCCTCTTTGGAGAGGCGTCTCTTTAGATCTTTTTCCCATTTTTTGATTGGGCTGCTCATTTTCCCTGTGCTGAGTTGTCTGAGTTGCTTGTAGATTTTGGAGATTAATTCTTTGTCTGTTGTTTCATTTGCTATGATTTTCTCCCACTCTGTGGGGTGTCTGTTCAACTTTTTGGTGATTTCTTTTGCTGTACAAAAGCTTTTAAGTTTCATGAGGTCCCACGTGTTCACTTTTCTTTTCAGTTCCACTATTTTAGTAGGTGGGTCAGAGAAGATCTTGCTTTGATTGATGTCCTTGAGGGTTTTGCCTATATTCTCCTCTAAGAGTTTGATGGTTTCTGGTCTTCCATTTAGGTCTTTAATCCATTTTGAGTTGATCTTTGTGTATGGGGTCAGGGAATGTTCCAACTTCATTTTTTTGCATGTAGCTGTCCAATTCTCCCAGCACCATTTGTTGAAGAGGCTGTCTTTGTCCCATTTTATAGTTTCTCCTCCTTTGTCAAAAATAAGGTACCCATAGGTGCGTGGGTTGATCTCTGGGTTCTCAATCTTGTTCCATTGATCTATAGTTCTGTTTTTGTGCCAGTACCATACTGTCTTGATAACTGTTGCTTTGTAGTAGAGTCTGAAGTTAGGGAGGCTGATCCCTCCAACTCCATTCTTCTTCCTGAGGATTGCTTTGGCTATTCGAGGTCTTCTGTGTTTCCATATGAACTGTGTTATTTGGTCTAGTTCTGTGAAAAATGTCAATGGTAGTTGAATAGGTATTGCATTGAATCTGTAGATGATATTTGGTAGTCTGGTCATTTTCACAATATTGATTCTTCCAATCCAGGAACATGGGCTATCTCTCCATCTGTTTAGGTCTTCTTTACTTTCTTTCATGAGTGTCTTGTAATTTTCTGTGTACAATTCTTTTGTTTCTTTGGGCAGGTTTATTCCTAGATATTTGATTCTTTTGGTTGCAATGGTGAAGGGGATTGACTCTTTGATTTCATTTTCTGATTTTTCATTGTTTGTGTATAGGAATGCCAGTGATTTCTGTGTGTTGACTTTGTATCCTGTGACTTTGCTGAATTCATTGATTAGCTCTAGTAGCTTTGTAACCGTGTCTTTGGGATTTTCTATGTATAATATCATGTCGTCTGCAAAAAGAGAGAGCTTGACTTCTTCCTTTCCAATCTGGATTCCTTTGATTTCTTTCTCTTCCCTTATTGCCATTGCTAGAATTTCCAGGACTATGTTGAATAAGAGTGGTGAAAGTGGGCACCCCTGTCTTGTTCCTGATCTTAGAGGGAATGCTTTGAGTTTTTCACCGTTGAGGATAATGCTCGCTGTGGGCTTCTCATAGATGGCTTTCACTATGTTGAGATAGGTTCCTTCTATGCCCATTTTCTGAAGAGTTTTTTATCATAAATGGATGTCGTACTTTGTCGAAGGCTTTTTCTGCATCTATTGAGATGATCATGTGATTTTTGTCTCTCAATTTGTTGACATGGTGTATCACATTGATTGATTTGCAGATGTTGAAGAATCCTTGCATGCCTGGGATGAACCCAACTTGATTGTGATGAATGAGTTTTTTGATGTGTCGTTGAATTCTGTTTACTAGGATTTTGTTGAGGATCTTGGCATCTAAGTTCATCAGAGAAATTGGTCTGTAATTTTCCTTTTTTGTGTTGTCTTTGCCTGGTTTGGGTATCAGGGTGATGGTGGCCTCGTAGAATGTGTCTGGAAGTTTTCCTTCCTGTGCAATTTTTTGAAAGAGTTTTAGAAGGACAGGCATTAGCTCTTCTTTAAATGTTTGGTAGAATTCGTCTGTGAAGCCATCTGGCCCTGGGCTTTTATTTTTGGGTAGATTTTTGATCACAAAGTCAATTTCTGAGCTTGTGATTGGGTTGTTCAAAGTTTCTGTTTCTTCCTGGCTCAGTCTTGGGAGATTAATCCTGTCCAAGAAACTGTCCATTTCTTCCAGGTTGTCCAGTTTGTTGCCATAGAGTTGCTCATAATAGTCCCTTAGAATCCTTTGGATTTCTGCATTATCTGTTGTGATCTCTCCTTTTTCATTTTTGATTTTGTTAATCTGGTTCTTCTCTCTCTTTCTCTTGATGAGTCTGGCCAGAGGCTTGTCAATTTTGTTTACCTTTCCAAAGAACCAGCTTTTTGTTTTATTTATCTTACTATTGTTTCTTTTGTTTCTTTCTCATTTATTTCTGCTCTGATCTTTATGATTTCTCTTCTTCTGCTGGCTTTGGGATGTTTTTGTTCTTCTTTCTCCAGTTGTTTTAAGCAGAGGGTTAGGTCATCCGCTTCATATTTTCCTAGTTTCTTGAGGTGAGATTGTATTGCTATAAACTTCCCTCTTAGAACTGCTTTTGCAGTATCCCATAGGTTTTGCACTGTCGTGTGTTCATTGTCATTTTCTTCTAGGAATTGTTTAATTTCTCCTTTGATTTCCTCAGTAATCAGTTGGTTTTTTAGGTATGTATTGTTTAATCTCCATGTGTTCCTGTTTTTAGGGTTTTTTTTCTGGTAGTTGATCTCCAGTCTCATTGCATTGTGGTCCGAGAAGATGGTTGATATAATTTCGGTTTTCTTGAACTGACTGAGGTTAGATTTGTGGCCCAAGATGTGGTCTATCCTGGAGAATGTTCCGTGAGCACTTGAGAAGAAAGTGTATTCTTCTGCTTTTGGATGGAACGTCCTAAAGATATCGATGAGGTCCATCTTTTCCAGTGTGGCATTTAAGGCTTGTGTTTCTTTATTAATTTTCTGTTTTGTTGATCTGTTCATTGGTGTGAGAGGAGTGTTAAAGTCTCCTACTATTATTGTGTTATTGTTGATTTCTTCTTTAAGTCTGAAAGTCAATTTTTTTTGGAGAATTCGTCTGTGAAACCATCTGGCCCTGGGCTTTTATTTTTGGGGAGTTTTTTGATCACAAAGTCAATTTCTGAGCTTGTGATTGGGTTGTTCAAAGTTTCTGTTTCTTCCTGGCTCAGTCTTGGGAGATTAATCCTGTCCAAGAAACTGTCCATTTCTTCCAGGTTGTCCAGTTTGTTGCCATAGAGTTGCTCATAATAGTCCCTTAGAATCCTTTGGATTTCTGCATTATCTGTTGTGATCTCTCCTTTTTCATTTTTGATTTTGTTAATCTGGTTCTTCTCTCTCTTTCTCTTGATGAGTCTGGCCAGAGGCTTGTCAATTTTGTTTACCTTTTCAAAGAACCAGCTTTTTGTTTTATTTATCTTACTATTGTTTCTTTTGTTTCTTTCTCATTTATTTCTGCTCTGATCTTTATGATTTCTCTTCTTCTGCTGGCTTTGGGATGTTTTTGTTCTTCTTTCTCCAGTTGTTTTAAGCAGAGGGTTAGGTCATCCGCTTCATATTTTCCTAGTTTCTTGAGGTGAGATTGTATTGCTATAAACTTCCCTCTTAGAACTGCTTTTGCAGTATCCCATAGGTTTTGCACTGTCGTGTGTTCATTGTCATTTTCTTCTAGGAATTGTTTAATTTCTCCTTTGATTTCCTCAGTAATCAGTTGGTTTTTTAGGTATGTATTGTTTAATCTCCATGTGTTCCTGTTTTTAGGGTTTTTCTGGTAGTTGATCTCCAGTCTCATTGCATTGTGGTCCGAGAAGATGGTTGATATAATTTCGGTTTTCTTGAACTGACTGAGGTTAGATTTGTGGCCCAAGATGTGGTCTATCCTGGAGAATGTTCCGTGAGCACTTGAGAAGAAAGTGTATTCTTCTGCTTTTGGATGGAACGTCCTAAAGATATCGATGAGGTCCATCTTTTCCAGTGTGGCATTTAAGGCTTGTGTTTCTTTATTAATTTTCTGTTTTGTTGATCTGTTCATTGGTGTGAGAGGAGTGTTAAAGTCTCCTACTATTATTGTGTTATTGTTGATTTCTTCTTTTAAGTCTGAAAGTACCTGTCTTATGTATTGAGGTGCCCCTATGTTGGGTGCGTAGATATTCATGACTGTTATGTCTTCCTCTTGGATGGATCCCTTAATCATGATGTAGTGACCTGCCTTGTCTCTTAGAATCTTCTTTACTTTCAAGTCCATTTTGTCTGATATAAGGATTGCTACTCCAGCTTTCTTTTGATTTCCATTTGCATGAAATATCTTATTTCCAGCCTTTCACTTTCAGTCTATGAGTAGGTCTCTAGGTCTGAAGTGGGTCTCTTGTAAACAGCATATATATGGGTCTTGCTTCTGGATCCATTCAGCCAGCCTGTGTCGTTTGGTTGGAGCATTTAGTCCATTTACGTTCAAAGTAATTATTGATACGAATGTTCCTATTGTCATCTTCTTAGAAATTTAGGGTTTGATTTGTAAGGCTTCTCCTACTCTTGTATTTATTGACTATATCAGGCCCTTTAACACTTGTAGGGCTGGTTTTGTGGTACAGAATTCTTTTAGTTTTTGCTTGTCTGTGAAGCTTTTGACTTCTCCATCGATTCTGAATGAGATTCTTGCTGGGTAGAGAATTCTTGGTTGGAGGTTGTTCTCTTTTAGCCGTTTAAATGTATCTTGCCATTCTCTTCTGGCCTGCAGGGTTTCTGTTGAGAGATCCGCAGTTAGACGTATGGGGTTTCCTTTATATGTTATTTGTTGTTTGCTCCTAGCTGCTTTTAGTAATCTGTCTTTATATTTAGTCTGCGTTAGTTTGATTAGTATGTGCCTTGGTGTGTTTCTTCTGGGGTTTCTCCTGTATGGAACTCTTTGTGCTTCCTGGACTTGGTTGACTATCTCCTTTCCCATGCTGGGGAAGTTTTCAACTATAACCTCTTCAAGAATTTTTTCATAGTCTTTCTTCTCTTCTTCTTCTTCTGGAACACCTATAATTCTAATGTTGGTGCGTTTGATATTGTCCCATAGGTCTCTGAGGCTATCCTCAGTTCTTTTAATTCTTTGGGCTTTGTTCTTTTCTTCAGCACTTATTTCCACCATTCTGTCTTCCAGCTCACTTATCCGTTCTTCAGCCTGTGATACTCTACTGTTGAGACCTTCTATAGTATTTTTGAGTTCAGCAATTGAGTTGGTGGTCTCTATTTGCTTATTTTTCATTTCTTGCATGTCTCTTCTCAATGCACTAATTTCCTCTAATATTCTGTTTTTGGTGTTTTGCCTCCTCATTATATAGCTTTTCTGAATTCTGTTTCAGATAGTTTGTCTATCTCCTCCTCTGTCATTTGAAGTGGTGTTTCTCTAGCTTGGTCCTTCATTTGTACAGTGTTTCTCTGACGTTTCATTATTAGGTTAATTTTTGTTTCTTTGTGTGTGTCTGTGTGTATGGAGTTCTTATTCCCACCAGGCTTCTTGGTTGAATTCTCCCTTCCTTTGGGTTTCTGTCCTTGTAGAAGGGTTCAGTGGTTTGTGTCTTGGGTGGTGTTAGACCTTGTTTACAGGTGAGTAATCTCTAGTGTTGTATGTTCTTTGATAGTATGGGGTCTTGGAATCAGGGCGTCTGCTTCGAGGATCCTTGGTTTGATGATTGGTCAGGGTTAGCGGGTTGTGGTACAGAATTCTCCATTTCCCCGATTCTGAATGAGATTCTTGCTGGGTAGAGAATTCTTGGTTGGAGGTTGTTCTCTTTTAGCCGTTTAAATGTATCTTGCCATTCTCTTCTGGCCTGCAGGGTTTCTGTTGAGAGATCCGCAGTTAGACGTATGGGGTTTCCTTTATATGTTATTTGTTGTTTGCTCCTAGCTGCTTTTAGTAATCTGTCTTTATATTTAGTCTGCGTTAGTTTGATTAGTATGTGCCTTGGTGTGTTTCTTCTGGGGTTTCTCCTGTATGGAACTCTTTGTGCTTCCTGGACTTGGTTGACTATCTCCTTTCCCATGCTGGGGAAGTTTTCAACTATAACCTCTTCAAAAATTTTTTCATAGTCTTTCTTCTCTTCTTCTTCTTCTGGAACACCTATAATTCTAATGTTGGTGCGTTTGATATTGTCCCATAGGTCTCTGAGGCTATCCTCAGTTCTTTTAATTCTTTGGGCTTTGTTCTTTTCTTCAGCACTTATTTCCACCATTCTGTCTTCCAGCTCACTTATCCGTTCTTCAGCCTGTGATACTCTACTGTTGAGACCTTCTATAGTATTTTTGAGTTCAGCAATTGAGTTGGTGGTCTCTATTTGCTTATTTTTCATTTCTTGCATGTCTCTTCTCAATGCACTAATTTCCTCTAATATTCTGTTTTTGGTGTTTTGCCTCCTCATTATATAGCTTTTCTGAATTCTGTTTCAGATAGTTTGTCTATCTCCTCCTCTGTCATTTGAAGTGGTGTTTCTCTAGCTTGGTCCTTCATTTGTACAGTGTTTCTCTGACGTTTCATTATTAGGTTAATTTTTGTTTCTTTGTGTGTGTCTGTGTGTATGGAGTTCTTATTCCCACCAGGCTTCTTGGTTGAATTCTCCCTTCCTTTGGGTTTCTGTCCTTGTAGAAGGGTTCAGTGGTTTGTGTCTTGGGTGGTGTTAGACCTTGTTTACAGGTGAGTAATCTCTAGTGTTGTATGTTCTTTGATAGTATGGGGTCTTGGAATCAGGGCGTCTGCTTCGAGGATCCTTGGTTTGATGATTGGTCAGGGGGTGTAGGCTCTATGTCTGGTTTGCTATGGTGTTCCATAATATTAGTTCAAATGTTAGCATCTGAGGAACAAGAGGTGCATCCCTGATGGGTGACAGTCATAAAAGCATGCAGATGTTTTCTAACATAATCGTAAGATATACATACATATACAGCAATCCCCACAACTGACCAGTTTTACAGAGATAAGGCACAGGAAATCTTTCTAGCAATTCATGCAATCACAGATGATACTTGCCCGTTAAGCTTTGAATTAATTAAAATAGTGCCTGAATAATAGATCTACCACAAGGTCCTGGCTTGGATAATTACAATGAGAGCAATTTTAAATTAGGACATGTGTTTGGGGTGACAAGGAGGAGAGTCTATAAGTAATAAAAAGGAAAAGATTCGTCTTGGAAGTATTTTATAGGATTAGATAGCAAAGATTAGTGTGTGTATTGTTTAGTGTATTTGGAAGTGAATAGTGGAGACAGGAAGATAGGAAATAATTTATCTAGAGGATACTGGTAGCTAGGAAAATGTTTTACATTTAGAACATAGAGGAAGAAAGCAGTGGGAAAGAGGAAAGAGAAAAGACAATTAGAGGTTTTCAAGAATTAAAATTAAAGTTAAAAAAAAAAGCAATAAAATAAAAGTCAAAAAAGAAGTTAAAAATTAAAAAGAGCAGAAAAAATTAATGAGACCGAAAAACAAAGAACAAGCACATAAAACAAATCAAACAAATGAAAACAACTACAAAAAAAAAAAAAAAAGAAACACCAAAAAAACCCCCAATAAACAAAAAAACTAATAAACCCCAAACCAGACCAATCAATTGAATAAGCAAAATAGTCCACCACAAACAAGCAGAAGAAAAGGAAAAAAAAAGAAAAAAAAGGTAAATACTGCCCTTGGTTTTTATCTTCTCATCTGCCTGTTGGAAACCAATCTGCTCTTGATGGTGGTGTCTTGATGGCGTAGTCTTTCCCTTACAGTGCCGGTTGCTGTGGTTTCTGTTTTTGTGCTCAGCAAAATGAGGGCTTTGCTGCCATACTGGGTGCTGGCCGGGACGGTGGGCTGATCCCAGTCAGTCGGGCGGAGGCCGCGGCGCGCGCAGTCCCGTGTTGGAGGGGGGCGCCCCGGCTCTACCGCGCGCCCGCCTGTAGTCTCCAATCCCTGCTCTTTCCCCGGCTTCCTCCGCTGCTACTGCAGCTCTAGGGGAGCACGGGCTTCTCCGCCACTGGCACAGGCGCACTGCTGGTTACGTGTCTAAGTCCCAAAGGCGGACGCGAGCTTTCCTGTCCAACTCGTGCCGGGTCCCTGGTCAGCAACACGTGGACGACTTCCCCTCTCCGTTCAGCAAGCCCTCCAGTTGGAGTGGCTGAACTTACCCGTGCCGCGCCTTTCCTCGCGGCGTCCGTGGCTCCTCGCGGCGGCGGGTTCCGGCGGCTCCTCGCGGCGGCGAGTTCCGGCCAGCTTCACTGTTTTTATTTGAACAGAGAGGTAACAGCGTTGACTTTCTAGGATTTTTTGAAGCTTAAAAGAGATGACATATGTAAAGTACCAGGCAATTGTTGACATTATTTGGGCTACAGAGGCATTTTGAAGGGTTTCCAGGCTGTGGAAGGTCAGAGCCCATTAGCAGAACACCTGTACATTTAATTTCTGAAAGTGGGTGAATAGTTATGGTGATAATCGTAGAGTAAACCTCTTTGAAAGCGTTTGCAGTCCATTATCCTGGTAAAACAATATTTGTGTGATTAGTCGGTTCGCTGACCTTTAAATAAAAGTCCGAACAGGTAGCCCCAGTACTGGCTACCCTTGCTGAGTGCTCAGTCCTTCCAGCATCAGGAAGATCCTCCAGGGATTCTGGCCACAGCTTTTAGCTTCGATAGTTTGAAGTTGGACCTCCCTGGTGGTTCTGCAGTAAGGAATCTGCCTGCAGTGCAGGGAATGTGGGCTTGATCCCTGGGTCAGGAAGATCCCCTGGAGGAGGAAATGGCAGCCCACTCCGGTATTCTTGCCTGGAGAATCCCATGGACAGAGGGGCCTGGAGGGCTACAGTCCATGGTGCTGCAAAGAGTCAGACCCGACTGAAGCAACTGAGCACAGCACAGCACAGCACACTTTGAAGTCAGGATTTACTGGCAAAGTCCAGAGAGTCATGTGCCCATCATTATGGAACAGATATAATAGGTAACTTTCCATACTGATCTCATATTAATTTCAGATGAATCAAAAGACTTTCCATATTGATTTCAAATGAATAAAAAGACTTAAAAATTGCAAGTACAGTTGAGGGTGTCCTTACTGACTGTGTGCACAGGTGTTTCCAGATTAATTCTGATTGGCCTAGCTTGGGTGGCAGGCCTCACTTAAGTGAATGCCATGGACTTTGGGATTTGTGCATGTGTGTGTCAGTCAGTCAGAGGAGTTAGAACTCAGAGCCTACTCCTGGACACATGGCTGTCCTGGAAAGAGGGGTACAGTGCGGGCAGCACCACCCAAGCATTCTGGACTGAGAATGGAGAGGGGCAGGCCCCAGAAGTAGGAGGTGGATTCTGACAAAAGAGGATGCTGAGAAGGAAAGGGACAGACAGTGTGGCATTAGGAGTGACCTGGAAACTGGTAACGCTGGTGCTGTCATGTTGGAGAGTTTGGTGGTTTTGTCCTGAGACTGTACCTGCATAGCATGCTGTCCATTTTTACTGAGCTTGTATGTTTGCGTGGGATAGTCTTAACAAAACTAGCCTTGGCGTCATGAAAAAGAAAACTGAGACAACACTGACTCGGGCAAGGTCTTACCTCACATAGAAAAAGAAAGTGGGGCTTCCCTGGTGGTCTAGTGGGTAAAGAGTCTGCCTTACAGTGCAGGGGACACCAGTTCGATCCCTGGCCCAGGAAGATCCCATGTGCCACGGAGAGACTGGACTGGTGTGTCCTATTACGAGCTGGTGCTCTGCAACGGGAGAGGCCACTGCGATGGGAGGCCCACATAGGCCAAAGAGTAAAAATGGATGAAAATAAATAAATGAAAGACCAATAAAAAAGGCCAAAACTTAAAAAAAAAAAGTGAAGTTGCTGAGTCATGTCCGACTCCTTGCAACCCCATAGACAAGCCATGGAATTCTCCAGTCAAGAATACTGAAGTGGGTTGCCTTTCCCTTCTCCACGGGAATCTTCCCAACCCAGGGATTGAATCCAGGTCTCCCACGTTGCAGGCAGATTCTTTATTGTCTGAGCCGCTGGTGAAGCCTGCCTCAATAGTCTAGTCCAGGGTATTCACTGTTGTTGGGAACTCAGGCTGCTGTTTTCATTTTGCTCTACCATCCTTACTACGTGGATTTTTAGCTTCATGATCATCTTGTGGAATCTATATTGTGGCTAGTGCTCCAGCCATCACGTCTGTATTTCAGGCCAGTAGAAGCAGAAGTGGGAAAGGGCATAGAGTACATTTCACAGCTGAAGATGGTAAGGATGTAAAACTTTAGGATTGTAAGCTTTCTTTGAGCTCCCCTCAGCCCCCAGCCCCATGACTTCTTTAAAGCTCTTGAGAGTGTTAGCCGCTTCAGTCATGTCTGACTCTTGGGGACACCGTGGGCTATAGCCTGCCAGGCCCTTCTGTCCATGGAATTTTCCAGGGAAGAATACTGGAGTGGGTTGCCATTCCCTTCTCCAGGGGATCTTCCTGACCCAGGAATTGAACCCAGGTCTCCTGCATTGCTGGAAGATTCTTTACCCTCTGAGCCGCCAGAGAGTGCTTAAGAGCTTTTAAGGGCTTCCCCTAATTGTGGGGATACATGGTTGCTTGATTGGCCCATAGGGAAGGATGGCCCATGGATACAGGGTCAGCGGCCAGCAGCCCCTGTCCCGGGTGGCTTTGAGGAAGGTGAGGCTGAGGACATTAGGCCAGGGTGGGTGGACAGAGGGTGTTGCTAAAGTCCCCCCAAGCCACTTCGTTGTCCCTACTGGGAAAAGCTTCCTCAGGGCCACAGGCTCAGAGCTGCAGGATCATTCACACCTGGTTCTGGAAGTGGCGCCTGTTTCTCCAGAGACCCTCCTCACATCGAAAGATCATGTTTTGTTTGCTCCACGGGATTTCATCCCCCGCAGGACGCTTTCTTCTCCTAAATCACTGCAAAAGCAATTGCCTGAAGATGCCAGGTATCGATCCATGATTTTTGTTCATTTCGTTTTTACTGTTCGGGAGGAAACCAAGGCCCGGAGATGGAACAGGAGCGCTTGGAGCGCCTCCACCCCCTCCTGAGAGGCTCGAGGCCAGACACACACTTGTCATCATGACGCCAGCCGGACACTCTGCTGCTTCTCCAGCAGTTCCTTGGTGGTATCTCCTTTGGCGTTGCGGCGCCTCCCCTTCCTGGAAGCTGACAGGTGACTTGTTTTGTTAAATGCCCCTTTGTTTTTGACAACTGCTCTGTTTTAAGTTTCTTAATTGCAGTGTTCATCAGGCAACTGGTCATTTTTGCTTTGCTTGAGTGGGTGATGGTGCTTCTAACCCAGGCAGAGAGTGACTTGTCTAAATGTTTTCTTTCTTCTTGGACCGAGCAGAAAAACAGACATCCTATAAAGAGATACAGCCGTCTCTTGGTCTGCACTTATTTCACTGGCTTATGACCTCAGTTTCATGCTTTGTGTTCCTGCCTCACCCCCCTCTGTGGAATGCCTTCTCTCACCCTTGTGCCTTCTCTTCGTTCAGTCTGGAATCTTCCTTCCGCCCAGTGCATCTGTTCACAGCCTGATGTCGTTGCTCCAGGAGGCCCAGTGCAGCCCCGCCACCCCTCCCCTTCTTGGTCACTCCCAGGTCAATAGTAGGTCTGCCCGTTTTGTGCTTTCAGTGTTTCATTTCTTCCTTTCTTTACTGACATCGTCAGTAGACATTTACCAGGTTGTGAGCTCTGAGAGAGTGGGGACTGGCTTAGTTTTTTCTTTTCGACTTTATGCTTTGTGTTGGGGCATAGCTGATTGACAACGCTGTGATCGGTTTAGGTGAGCAACTGAGGGGCTCAGCCATGCCTATACAGGCATCCATTCTCCCGCAGACTCCCCTCCCATCCAGGCTGCCACAGAACACCGAGCAGAGTTCCCTGGGCTGTACCTGAGGCCCTTGGTGGTTATCCATTAAAAACCCAGCTGTGTGTGCATGGCCATGCCACACTCGCCAACTATCCCTTCCCCCCGTCCTTCCCCTCGGCTTCTGTCAGTGGGCCTGACTTGGGTTTGTTACTGTTGTGCACTTGGCTTATAAAACAGATACCCGAGCCCGGGTGGGTGATCAGTAGATGTTAGAATAAGTGCCTGACCGAGTTTACAATAATAACTGCTAATGGGGGGTTTAAACACCATATGTGAGACCCTGTGTTCCCTGCTTAATAGGCAGCCTTCTTGGGAAAGGAGTACTCTTATCACCCCACTTTACAGATGGGGAACTGAGACTGAGGAAGGTTAGGGAGAGTGTGTGGGGAGCCAGACTGTGGCTGCATGCTAGTCTTTCCTGTGTCCTGTGTGAGGTCGCTGTCATGGTCAACTTCATGGTCAAGGCACGCAGCTGGTGAGCGGGGCGGGGCAGGGGCGGCTCCTCGATGCCCTGACACCGAAGGGAATGACAGACAGTAGCTGCCCACCCTGGAGCTCACAGACGGGTGCAGTCCCCTGGGCTCCAGTGAGGGGGGCCTGGTCCCTCCAGTCCCAGGTGGCTCCCAGGCAGCCACGCCAGTGGGCAGAGCAGGCGAGGATGTGGATGTTGGGCCTCAAGATGCACTGCTCCGATGCCCTTGAAACGAATTCCTGGAAGGTGTTCTGGGTCTGTGTCGTACCCTCAGATGTCTCGCCTTGCCAGGCTCCCTATTACCTCTCCGTTTCTGACTTAGAGGCTCACTGTTTCTGAGGCTAACTTCCTCCAAAAGCATCCCCTTCCTGGCTGGAGCCAATTAGACCAAGCTTGGCTCCACCTTTAATTATTTACCAGGTTGTGAGCTCTGAGAGATGGGGACTGGCTTAGTTTTTTCTTTTCGACTTTATGCTTTGTGTTGGGGCATAGCTGATTGACAACGCTGTGATCGGTTTAGGTGAGCAACTGAGGGGCTCAGCCATGCCTATACAGGCATCCATTCTCCGCAGACTCCTCCCATCCAGGCTGCCACAGAACACCGAGCAGAGTTCCCTGGGCTGTACCTGAGGCCCTTGGTGGTTATCCATTAAAAACCCAGCTGTGTGTGCATGGCCATGCCACACTCGCCAACTATCCCTTCCCCCCGTCCTTCCCCTCGGCTTCTGTCAGTGGGCCTGACTTGGGTTTGTTACTGTTGTGCACTTGGCTTATAAAACAGATACCCGAGCCCGGGTGGGTGATCAGTAGATGTTAGAATAAGTGCCTGACCGAGTTTACAATAATAACTGCTAATGGGGGTTAAGCACCATATGTGAGACCCTGTGTTCCCTGCTTAATAGGCAGCCTTCTTGGGAAAGGAGTACTCTTATCACCCCACTTTACAGATGGGGAACTGAGACTGAGGAAGGTTAGGGAGAGTGTGTAGGGGAGCCAGACTGTGGCTGCATGCTAGTCTTTCCTGTGTCCTGTGTGAGGTCGCTGTCATGGTCAACTTCATGGTCAAGGCACGCAGCTGGTGAGCGGGGCGGGGCAGGGGCGGCTCCTCGATGCCCTGACACCGAAGGGAATGACAGACAGTAGCTGCCCACCCTGGAGCTCACAGACGGGTGCAGTCCCCTGGGCTCCAGTGAGGGGGGCCTGGTCCCTCCAGTCCCAGGTGGCTCCCAGGCAGCCACGCCAGTGGGCAGAGCAGGCGAGGATGTGGATGTTGGGCCTCAAGATGCACTGCTCCGATGCCCTTGAAACGAATTCCTGGAAGGTGTTCTGGGTCTGTGTCGTACCCTCAGATGTCTCGCCTTGCCAGGCTCCCTATTACCTCTCCGTTTCTGACTTAGAGGCTCACTGTTTCTGAGGCTAACTTCCTCCAAAAGCATCCCCCTTCCCCTGGCTGGAGCCAATTAGACCAAGCTTGGCTCCACCTTTAATTATTTCTGCCCTCGTTTACATCTGCTTTGTCTCATTATAATGCTGTTTCCAGCGTGGCAACTAGGCACGGTGCACACACAGGACCTGGCTGCCCCGGTCTTGGCTTCCTTCTGAATAAAATGAAGACTGTGAATTAGACACAAGCACACATGTACCCATGGGCCAGCAGCAGCCTGCTGAACTCACCCGTCTGGCCTGAAAACTGTTTTTCAGCAGCTTCATTGTGGAAGAATAATTTGTTCAAGAACAGATTGCTTTCCTCATTAAAAGAAAAAAGAAACCATATTCATTACAGAGAATTTCAAAATGTAGAGGCAAGCAATGAAGGCGAAAATCAAAATCAGAAGCCCTCAAGTCTTATTAATACTTGGGAATGGATCTTTCAGATGCATGTCGCACTTTGTTCTGAAAACACTCTTGGGATAAACTCATCCTTGCCTCAAGAGCCTCGGGATCCATTACAGAACTGAATGGTGTTTTTATTTTAATTTTCTTAATATCTATTTATATTACTCTGCTTATTTGACTGTCTTGGACCTTAGTTGCATTATGGGGATCTAGTTTCCCTGCCGGGGATTGAACCCAGACCCCCTGTGCTGGGAGTGTGGCGTCCTCGCCACTGGACTACCAGGGAAGTCCCTGGATGGTGTTTTTAAAAAGCACGCCAATAACAAGTGCTCAGTAGGGATTTTAATAGGAAAAACAGGCAATGGAATCACACAACTGTTAAGTCATGCCAGGGTCCTGTCAGTAACAAGTCACATGTGTGCCGAGATGACAGACAGTGGGGTCTGATGGGCTGGCAAACTGGTTACTGCCTTTACCTCTTTCCCAGAGGAAGACAGGACAGCATTCATGAAGGCTGCCTATCCTGCGTTTAGAGTGTGAAGGTATAGACCATCCCATGGGTTTGCCTTGGAAGGTTCTAACTGCCGTTTGCCGGCAGTGTGATCTTGGGCCAATAACCTGCCTAGCCTTTTGTGTGTGTGTGTTTTATCTTCTTCCTTTCTATATGCTTGTTTTATTTATTTGTTTATTTTAAATTTTGGCCTCTTTTATTGGTTTTTTATTAATTTATTTTCATCCATCTTTACTCTTGGGCCTGTGTGGGCCTCCCATTACAGTGGCCTCTCCCGTTGCAGAGCACCGGCTCTGGGCACATGCACGCCAGAGCGCTGGCTCGTAATTGGACGTACCGGTCCAGCCATTCCATGGCACGTGGGATCTTCCCAGGCCAGGATCAGACCGGTGCCTTGCACTGCAAGGCGGACTCTTTCCCAGTGGACCACCAGCAGCCTGCTGAACTCACCCGTCTGGCCTGAAAACTGATTTTCAGCAGCTTCATTGTGGAAGAATAATTTGTTCAAGAACAGATTGCTTTCCTCATTAAAAGAAAAAAGAAACCATATTCATTACAGAGAATTTCAAAATGTAGAGGCAAGCAATGAAGGCGAAAATCAAAATCAGAAGCCCTCAAGTCTTATTAATACTTGGGAATGGATCTTTCAGATGCATGTCGCACTTTGTTCTGAAAACACTCTTGGGATAAACTCATCCTTGCCTCAAGAGCCTCGGGATCCATTACAGAACTGAATGGTGTTTTTATTTTAATTTTCTTAATATCTATTTATATTACTCTGCTTATTTGACTGTCTTGGACCTTAGTTGCATTATGGGATCTAGTTTCCTGCCGGGATTGAACCCAGACCCCCTGTGCTGGGAGTGTGGCGTCCTCGCCACTGGACTACCAGGGAAGTCCCTGGATGGTGTTTTTAAAAGCACGCCAATAACAAGTGCTCAGTAGGGATTTTAATAGGAAAACAGGCAATGGAATCACACAACTGTTAAGTCATGCCAGGGTCCTGTCAGTAACAAGTCACATGTGTGCCGAGATGACAGACAGTGGGGTCTGATGGGCTGGCAAACTGGTTACTGCCTTTACCTCTTTCCCAGAGGAAGACAGGACAGCATTCATGAAGGCTGCCTATCCTGCGTTTAGAGTGTGAAGGTATAGACCATCCCATGGGTTTGCCTTGGAAGGTTCTAACTGCCGTTTGCCGGCAGTGTGATCTTGGGCCAATAACCTGCCTAGCCTTTTGTGTGTGTGTGTTTTATCTTCTTCCTTTCTATATGCTTGTTTTATTTATTTGTTTATTTTAAATTTTGGCCTCTTTTATTGGTTTTTTATTAATTTATTTTCATCCATCTTTACTCTTGGGCCTGTGTGGGCCTCCCATTACAGTGGCCTCTCCCGTTGCAGAGCACCGGCTCTGGGCACATGCACGCCAGAGCGCTGGCTCGTAATTGGACGTACCGGTCCAGCCATTCCATGGCACGTGGGATCTTCCCAGGCCAGGGATCAGACCGGTGCCCCTTGCACTGCAAGGCGGACTCTTTTCCCAGTGGACCACCAGGGAAGCCCTGTTTGTTGTATTTATTTATTTTTCTGGCCACTTCTATTGGTCTTTCATTTGTTTCCATCTTTGTTCTTTGGCCTGTGTGAGTCTCCCATTGCAGTGGCCTCTCTCATTGCAGAGCGCCAGCTCTGGGCGCATGAGCTCCAGAGCGCTGGTTCGGTAGTTGGACACATTGGTCCAGCCGCTCCACAGCATGTGGGATCTTCCCAGGCCAGGGATTGAACCAGTGCCCCTTGCACTGCAAGGCGGACTCTTTACCAGTGGACCACCAGGGAAGCCCTGTTTTATTTATCTATTTATTTATTTATTATTATTATTTTTTGTGGGGTGGGGGGCAGGTTGGCGAGGGGAAAGGGGGGGGTGGGCCACTTCTATTGGTTTTTTATTAATTTATTTTCATCCATCTTTACTCTTGGGCCTGTGTGGGCCTCCCATTACAGTGGCCTCTCCCGTTGCAGAGCACCGGCTCTGGGCACATGCACGCCAGAGCGCTGGCTCGTAATTGGACGTACCGGTCCAGCCATTCCATGGCACGTGGGATCTTCCCAGGCCAGGGATCAGACCGGTGCCCCTTGCACTGCAAGGCGGACTCTTTTCCCAGTGGACCACCAGGGAAGCCCTGTTTGTTGTATTTATTTATTTTTCTGGCCACTTCTATTGGTCTTTCATTTGTTTCCATCTTTGTTCTTTGGCCTGTGTGAGTCTCCCATTGCAGTGGCCTCTCTCATTGCAGAGCGCCAGCTCTGGGCGCATGAGCTCCAGAGCGCTGGTTCGGTAGTTGGACACATTGGTCCAGCCGCTCCACAGCATGTGGGATCTTCCCAGGCCAGGGATTGAACCAGTGCCCCTTGCACTGCAAGGCGGACTCTTTACCAGTGGACCACCAGGGAAGCCCTGTTTTATTTATCTATTTATTTATTTATTATTATTATTTTTTGTGGGGTGGGGGGCAGGTTGGCGAGGGAAGGGGGCGGGTGGGCCACTTCTATTGGTCTTTCATTTATCTATTTTCATCCATCTTTGTTCTTTGGCCCGTGTGGGCCTCCCATCGCAGTGGCCCCTGTTGTTGCAGAGCACCGGCTCTGGGCGCACGCGCTCCCGAGCTCTGGCTCAGTAATTGGACACATTGGTCCAGCCGCTCCGCGGCATGTGGGATCTTCCCAGGCCAGGAATCGAACCGGCGCCCTTTGCACTGCAAGGCGGTATCCTTACCCACTGGACCACCAGGGAAGTCCCTGTTTGTTTTATTTTTAAGATAATTTTATTTGGTTAGCTATTGTTGGCTGTGCTAGGTCTTTGATGCTGTGGACAGTCTTTCTCTAGCTGCAGAGAGAAGCTCTAGAAGCTCAGGCTTCTCACTGAGGTGGCTTCTCTTCTTGCAGAGCACAGGCTCTATCTAGGCAGGTGGACTTCAGTAGTTGCAGCCCTCAGGCTCGGTAGTTACAGTTCGTGGGCTCTAGAGCGCCCAGTCAGTAGTTGTGGTGCACAAGCTTAGCTGTTCGGTGACATGTGGGATCTTCCTGGACCAGGGACTGAAGTGGTGGCCCCTACATTGCAAGGTGGTCTCTTCACCACTGGACCACTCGGAAAGCCTGCTGTATGTTTATGTTTTGATAAACTATGTTTGGATAGTTTCTGTTGCTAAATCTCCACGTTCACTCACTTTTCTTCCACAGTGTGCTGTGACCCTTTTTAGTGGCCGTACCTGGCTGTAAAAGCTGCTGGGAAACACGGTCTCTTTGTTTGTTTGCCCGCATGTCCAAATGCCCAGCAAAGAATTGGTGCTTTTCTTACTACAGAAGAAAGATTGGCTGTTAGGAGATACAAGCCAGTTTTTGCCATACATTTGAACTAATTGCTATTCTGCTTTTGATCAGCAAGTGGGACCAAAGTGCTTGCTTTTCAGACAGTGGCAGTTAACAGGTTGGAGAAATGGGGAGAACTGAACTGTGAAAGCTGGTCTCTGCTCAGCACGTGGGACTTCTGCCCGTTTGGGTGAAACGGAGTCATCCTCTTCTTCAGGCTCAGGAAGTAAGGTGGCCTGTTGCTGTGTGCCCCGGGCTTATTTCCCCTGTGAATCTAGAGTACCCCTGTGCCCTGGAGAATTGGATTTATCATGGGCATATGTTCTGCTGATCAGCTAGGTCAGGACCAAGAGAATTCAGTGAAATTAGAATTGAGCGAAAGAAAAAGTGAAAGTGTGAGTCGCTCAGCCGTGTCTGACTCTCTGCGGCCCCCTGGGCTGTGGCCCCCCAGGCTCCTCTGTCCACGGGATGCCCCAGGCAAGAACACTGGAGTGGGCTGCCATGCTCTTCTCCTGGGGGTCTTCCTGACCTAGGAATCTAGCCTGGGTCTCCTGCATCGCAGGCAGCTTCTTTAGCATCTGAGCCACCAGGGAAGCCCCAGGTCCAAATCTCAGCTTAGTGCTTATGCTGTTTTCAGATGGTATAAGCTCAGCTTGGCCACCTCTAGGTTGGATGGTGACTGCCTGGTTCGGGGAGCGGCAGATCCCAGGTTTACGAGATCAAGATTTAAACTGCTCTTTCTGCACCGTGTGGTCTCCCGTTGGGAGAGGAACATAAACTTGACAGTATTTTCTTGGTTTTTTCCCCTTTCTTCCTGGACCAGGGACTGAAGTGGTGGCCCTACATTGCAAGGTGGTCTCTTCACCACTGGACCACTCGGAAAGCCTGCTGTATGTTTATGTTTTGATAAACTATGTTTGGATAGTTTCTGTTGCTAAATCTCCACGTTCACTCACTTTTCTTCCACAGTGTGCTGTGACCCTTTTTAGTGGCCGTACCTGGCTGTAAAAGCTGCTGGGAAACACGGTCTCTTTGTTTGTTTGCCCGCATGTCCAAATGCCCAGCAAAGAATTGGTGCTTTTCTTACTACAGAAGAAAGATTGGCTGTTAGGAGATACAAGCCAGTTTTTGCCATACATTTGAACTAATTGCTATTCTGCTTTTGATCAGCAAGTGGGACCAAAGTGCTTGCTTTTCAGACAGTGGCAGTTAACAGGTTGGAGAAATGGGGAGAACTGAACTGTGAAAGCTGGTCTCTGCTCAGCACGTGGGACTTCTGCCCGTTTGGGTGAAACGGAGTCATCCTCTTCTTCAGGCTCAGGAAGTAAGGTGGCCTGTTGCTGTGTCCCCCGGGGCTTATTTCCCTGTGAATCTAGAGTACCCCTGTGCCCTGGAGAATTGGATTTATCATGGGCATATGTTCTGCTGATCAGCTAGGTCAGGACCAAGAGAATTCAGTGAAATTAGAATTGAGCGAAAGAAAAAGTGAAAGTGTGAGTCGCTCAGCCGTGTCTGACTCTCTGCGGCCCCCTGGGCTGTGGCCCCCCAGGCTCCTCTGTCCACGGGATGCCCCAGGCAAGAACACTGGAGTGGGCTGCCATGCTCTTCTCCTGGGGGTCTTCCTGACCTAGGAATCTAGCCTGGGTCTCCTGCATCGCAGGCAGCTTCTTTAGCATCTGAGCCACCAGGGAAGCCCCAGGTCCAAATCTCAGCTTAGTGCTTATGCTGTTTTCAGATGGTATAAGCTCAGCTTGGCCACCTCTAGGTTGGATGGTGACTGCCTGGTTCGGGGAGCGGCAGATCCCAGGTTTACGAGATCAAGATTTAAACTGCTCTTTCTGCACCGTGTGGTCTCCCGTTGGGAGAGGAACATAAACTTGACAGTATTTTCTTGGTTTCCCATGACCCGTTTTCCTACTTTCTGCCTTCCTTAGGTAATTTCTATCCGGGGAGTACGACAGTTGTCATTCAATTAAATACAAATTATAGAAGATCTCTTCTGTTATTTGCAGTGATAAAGACTATTAGTTTAATATATTAGAATAGATTTCAATGAAAGTAGTCACTACATACGTTGTCATACATTATTTTTTTATAGTTGAGTATTTCATTGGACTTTAAAAAATGAGTTATATGTAATTTTTATAACTAGCCTAGTAATATAGAGACATATAGAGGAGTTAATCTCTCTTAATGCTCCCCACTTTAGACCACCAGAGTAAATTGATGTACATAAACTTTGGCAAATCTATACTCTAAAATCATAAGTATACCTGTCTTATCTATTATATTCCCCCCCCAGTCCCCCCGCTGCCATGGGATTGCCATCTCTATAAGGGGTTGACACACTATGGCCCATGGACATGCCACTGTTTTTGTAAATAAAATTTTACTGGCATGCAGCTGCACCCATTTGTTATGAATTGCCTGTGTGCTTTCTTTACACGATGGGGAAGTTGAGTGGTTCCGACAGAGACACTTGGCCTGAAAAACTTAAAAACCACTTAGCCCTTTAAAGAAAGTTTGCCAATCTCTGATCAAATCTCCTTTGACTTTCTTAGGTAACGGTGTGTAACTGAACAGTCATGACTCTTTCCCCAGATCAATAGACACAGGTCTAAGTCATTCATTTCATTTATTTATTTTTCTATCATTTGTCCGCACCCCAAGGCTTGCAGGATCTTAGTTCCCCAACCAGGGATCGAACCCATGTCTCCTGCAGTGGAAGCATGGTGTCTTAACCACTGAACCACCAGGGAAGTCCCTAAGTCTTTCATTTCTGCTGCATATGTGTCCACATGTCAGAGTTCATCATGTGTGCTGTGGTTGTTAAAATAATTCCCCTGTAGATGACATTTAGGTTGATTCCAGGATTTGACCATAACAGACAGTATTTCACAAGTCCCATATAAGTGTATTCTTAAATCCTGGGGGCTTTATTTACGTGGGAAGGATTTGCTGAAGTGCCGTCGCTGAGGGAAAGCCTGTCGCTGAGGGAAAGTCTGGGCTCTGTGCTCATCCCTTACTTTTTGGTTTGAAACCATCATGTCCTGTCATCAGATGTTCTCTCTGATCTGACACCTTTTAGGGCATCTGACATTTTTTACAAAAGTGATTTCTAATCCCTTTGACTCTAGCTCACAGTAAGAAATAGGCTTTTGAGGCACACAGGTGAAATTGTAGGTAATTGACACCCAACTTTCCTGGAACAATACTTAACCTTCACTATGTGTGGAACAGTCCCATGTTTTGTATCCAGTTCAGTTCATCTTAAGATTGTAATTTTTATAACTAGCCTAGTAATATAGAGACATATAGAGGAGTTAATCTCTTAATGCTCCCCACTTTAGACCACCAGAGTAAATAGATGTACATAAACTTTGGCAAATCTATACTCTAAAATCATAAGTATACCTGTCTTATCTATTATATTCCCCCCCCAGTCCCCCCGCTGCCATGGGATTGCCATCTCTATAAGGGGTTGACACACTATGGCCCATGGACATGCCACTGTTTTTGTAAATAAAATTTTACTGGCATGCAGCTGCACCCATTTGTTATGAATTGCCTGTGTGCTTTCTTTACACGATGGGGAAGTTGAGTGGTTCCGACAGAGACACTTGGCCTGAAAAACTTAAAAACCACTTAGCCCTTTAAAGAAAGTTTGCCAATCTCTGATCAAATCTCCTTTGACTTTCTTAGGTAACGGTGTGTAACTGAACAGTCATGACTCTTTCCCCAGATCAATAGACACAGGTCTAAGTCATTCATTTCATTTATTTATTTTTCTATCATTTGTCCGCACCCCAAGGCTTGCAGGATCTTAGTTCCCCAACCAGGGATCGAACCCATGTCTCCTGCAGTGGAAGCATGGTGTCTTAACCACTGAACCACCAGGGAAGTCCCTAAGTCTTTCATTTCTGCTGCATATGTGTCCACATGTCAGAGTTCATCATGTGTGCTGTGGTTGTTAAAATAATTCCCTGTAGATGACATTTAGGTTGATTCCAGGATTTGACCATAACAGACAGTATTTCACAAGTCCCATATAAGTGTATTCTTAAATCCTGGGGGCTTTATTTACGTGGGAAGGATTTGCTGAAGTGCCGTCGCTGAGGGAAAGCCTGTCGCTGAGGGAAAGTCTGGGCTCTGTGCTCATCCCTTACTTTTTGGTTTGAAACCATCATGTCCTGTCATCAGATGTTCTCTCTGATCTGACACCTTTTAGGGCATCTGACATTTTTTACAAAAGTGATTTCTAATCCCTTTGACTCTAGCTCACAGTAAGAAATAGGCTTTTGAGGCACACAGGTGAAATTGTAGGTAATTGACACCCAACTTTCCTGGAACAATACTTAACCTTCACTATGTGTGGAACAGTCCCATGTTTTGTATCCTGTTCTGTTCATCTTAAGAAACATCAGTTGTGACTTACCCCACTAAAGGGACACAGCTTTTAGTTTGAGAAACACCATTTTCTAGAAAGGGGTAACATTCTGGAATTTTATAATCTTGTTAAGTGTAATGTTTTATCTGTCGGTCCAGACCATTCCTCCTCCTTTCCTTCCTTATTTAAGGTAAAAACATTATTCTTACTGAAAATCCATACATATTTTAATGCATGACACGTTTATAGTTGTGAGGTGGGACATGGACCAGTTTCCTTTGAAAATGGGAGTTGCCCTTGGTCTTCATTGTTTCTCCCCAGAGAGACCAAATACCAGAGCTTTGCCACCATGCCGTGTGGACACCCCTGTTAGCCAAACCCCTCAAAGTTGATTTGTCCTCTCTCGGGTCTAGCTCAGTGGCTCCTACAATGACCTCAAAGTTGATTTGTCCTCTCTCGGGTCTAGCTCAGTGGCTCCTACAATGATCCTGACCACCCTCTGACCCCAGCGTCCACAGACATCACTACCCCCTGCTCAGCCTTGAGTCCCCCACTGTCCTCTGCTCAGTGCTTTTTGGCCTTGGTCTAGACTGGCCATGAGAACTATTCTGTTACTCTTTCTGGGGCTGATGAGGCCGCAGCCTTGTTTCAGTAATAGAACTTTCCTCCCTTTTGCAAATAAGGAAGCCAACAAGAAAGGGTGTTATCATATAGGTAGAACTCTGCGGGTGCAGGTCTGACTAGATCTAGGTGCACAAGCAGTTAATCAGGGAGTTGTCTCTCTCTTCCTCTTCATCCTGCTTCAAGTTCTGGTAGGTTTGTTCCATTTTCAGACAGCTTATCTTTTCCGGAGGGAGGAAGAGGTCAGATAGAACCCAGACAGACCCACAGGGGTCAGAGCAAAGATCACTCCACATGACCTACAAAGAGCCTCGGATTTTTATCCTCAGATGTTCTCTCTGATCTGACACCTTTTAGGGCATCTGACATTTTTTACAAAAGTGATTTCTAATCCCTTTGACTCTAGCTCACAGTAAGAAATAGGCTTTTGAGGCACACAGGTGAAATTGTAGGTAATTGACACCCAACTTTCCTGGAACAATACTTAACCTTCACTATGTGTGGAACAGTCCCATGTTTTGTATCCTGTTCTGTTCATCTTAAGAAACATCAGTTGTGACTTACCCCACTAAAGGGACACAGCTTTTAGTTTGAGAAACACCATTTTCTAGAAAGGGGTAACATTCTGGAATTTTATAATCTTGTTAAGTGTAATGTTTTATCTGTCGGTCCAGACCATTCCTCCTCCTTTCCTTCCTTATTTAAGGTAAAAACATTATTCTTACTGAAAATCCATACATATTTTAATGCATGACACGTTTATAGTTGTGAGGTGGGACATGGACCAGTTTCCTTTGAAAATGGGAGTTGCCCTTGGTCTTCATTGTTTCTCCCCAGAGAGACCAAATACCAGAGCTTTGCCACCATGCCGTGTGGACACCCCTGTTAGCCAAACCCCTCAAAGTTGATTTGTCCTCTCTCGGGTCTAGCTCAGTGGCTCCTACAATGACCTCAAAGTTGATTTGTCCTCTCTCGGGTCTAGCTCAGTGGCTCCTACAATGATCCTGACCACCCTCTGACCCCAGCGTCCACAGACATCACTACCCCCTGCTCAGCCTTGAGTCCCCACTGTCCTCTGCTCAGTGCTTTTTGGCCTTGGTCTAGACTGGCCATGAGAACTATTCTGTTACTCTTTCTGGGGCTGATGAGGCCGCAGCCTTGTTTCAGTAATAGAACTTTCCTCCCTTTTGCAAATAAGGAAGCCAACAAGAAAGGGTGTTATCATATAGGTAGAACTCTGCGGGTGCAGGTCTGACTAGATCTAGGTGCACAAGCAGTTAATCAGGGAGTTGTCTCTCTCTTCCTCTTCATCCTGCTTCAAGTTCTGGTAGGTTTGTTCCATTTTCAGACAGCTTATCTTTTCCGGAGGGAGGAAGAGGTCAGATAGAACCCAGACAGACCCACAGGGGTCAGAGCAAAGATCACTCCACATGACCTACAAAGAGCCTCGGATTTTTATCCTCAGACTGGGAAACCTGGTGAAAAATTTTAAGTGGGCAGTGGCAGGAGTTAGTCTGTCTGTTTCCTCCCCTCATACGAGGATCTGCCCCCATGTGTCATATTGTTTCGTGCATGTTGTATTGCTCTGTGCCATTAGAGGGATGGTTACTGTCAGACACCTAAAATATTTTTCTTTTTCTTGCCTTTTTTTTTTTTTGAAATTTCTGACATTGTTTGAATTTAATGATTCATATTACGAATTATTCATGAAAATGATCTTTTAAGCTTCTTATAATAGCTGAAATTATCCTTCATTAGATACTGACAGTTCCTGTGATGGGTGTAATTATAAAAAAAATATTCTTAGGCTGGCTATATTCTGCAGTGTTAAAATTACGCAAATGAGCAAGAGATAAGAATAGCGGCTGAGTAGGATGGTCAGGTTTTATGGGAGAAGGGGGGATGACAGCGTTGCACATTTTCTAAAAATGAATAAATACGTGCTGTACACACTAAGTACGGTTTTGTTACTGCCTGCCATGATGTTCACGTGCTCCTCATCGGCAGGGGCGTGCATTCATTTTAGCGCCCTGAATTGTTTGTAACTCTTGCCCATCTATGAATCACACCAAGGAGAATTTTTTTTCTTCTTTCCTCCTTCATTCCACTCAGCATATTCTGCAAGGCAGGCTGTAGTAATCGCTAATAGTTCTTGAGAATGGCATGCTTCTGGCTCCTACGTAGAAAGCTGAGTGGGGAGTGGAGGGATAGGAGCGGGGGGCAAGGAGTCAGGTGCAGCGGTGAAGGATGGGGCTCTGGGTTATGAGCCTGAGAAGTCATCCCATGAACAGGAAGTCATGTTCATGCCCACACGGATGGCCAGGTACGGGTCAACCTACTTAGGATTAACCTTGACAGGTTTGGTAGGGATGAGAAGAATTGAGGAGTCACACAGGTTGTGGTGGCCAGGGCTACACAGGTTTGAGGCCTCTCCTAGGGCCATCCCTCCTGGTAGGTTTGTTCCATTTTCAGACAGCTTATCTTTTCCGGAGGGAGGAAGAGGTCAGATAGAACCCAGACAGACCCACAGGGGTCAGAGCAAAGATCACTCCACATGACCTACAAAGAGCCTCGGATTTTTATCCTCAGACTGGGAAACCTGGTGAAAAATTTTAAGTGGGCAGTGGCAGGAGTTAGTCTGTCTGTTTCCTCCCCTCATACGAGGATCTGCCCCCATGTGTCATATTGTTTCGTGCATGTTGTATTGCTCTGTGCCATTAGAGGGATGGTTACTGTCAGACACCTAAAATATTTTTCTTTTTCTTGCCTTTTTTTTTTTTTGAAATTTCTGACATTGTTTGAATTTAATGATTCATATTACGAATTATTCATGAAAATGATCTTTTAAGCTTCTTATAATAGCTGAAATTATCCTTCATTAGATACTGACAGTTCCTGTGATGGGTGTAATTATAAAAAAAATATTCTTAGGCTGGCTATATTCTGCAGTGTTAAAATTACGCAAATGAGCAAGAGATAAGAATAGCGGCTGAGTAGGATGGTCAGGTTTTATGGGAGAAGGGGGGATGACAGCGTTGCACATTTTCTAAAAATGAATAAATACGTGCTGTACACACTAAGTACGGTTTTGTTACTGCCTGCCATGATGTTCACGTGCTCCTCATCGGCAGGGGCGTGCATTCATTTTAGCGCCCTGAATTGTTTGTAACTCTTGCCCATCTATGAATCACACCAAGGAGAATTTTTTTTCTTCTTTCCTCCTTCATTCCACTCAGCATATTCTGCAAGGCAGGCTGTAGTAATCGCTAATAGTTCTTGAGAATGGCATGCTTCTGGCTCCTACGTAGAAAGCTGAGTGGGGAGTGGAGGGATAGGAGCGGGGGGCAAGGAGTCAGGTGCAGCGGTGAAGGATGGGGCTCTGGGTTATGAGCCTGAGAAGTCATCCCATGAACAGGAAGTCATGTTCATGCCCACACGGATGGCCAGGTACGGGTCAACCTACTTAGGATTAACCTTGACAGGTTTGGTAGGGATGAGAAGAATTGAGGAGTCACACAGGTTGTGGTGGCCAGGGCTACACATGACCTGCTCCTGCCTGCCTCCCCGGGGTCTCTGTTAATGACGCCCGTTTCTGCCTCTTCCTCACGTGGTCCCATCCCTTCCTGGGTGCTCTCCAGAGCCCCTGACAGAGCGATTGGCAGGTGGGGCACCCTCACTGGCTGCACAGCCTCGCATCAACTTGCAAGTAAAGCAAATGGTATGCCTTTTCCCCTCTCTCTGCCTTTGAGCTGGACCATTAAGCCAAATGAAGCATAGAAGGTGATTTAAAAAAAAAAAAAAGGCTAACGTGGAGGTGGTGTTTGTCCACTTGAAGAACTGTCCATGTACTCGTTCAGTCCTCACGTCCATATGCTGTGCTGGGTGGTGGTATGATCTTCAGTCTGCCAGTGAGGAAACGTGAACAGAGAGCTTCAGTCCCTTGGCCAAGATCACGCAGCAAGTTAGGGAGGTTTCCACTGATGGGTGACAGGTGGGGCGGGGGCCTCCTCAGCTCACCCGAGAGCTGGTGCAACAGTTAGGACTGGCTCAGGCAGACGTGTCTTCTGGCTCTCCCCAGCCACTTTTACCTCTTGTAGCCTCAGCTCGTTTCCCGTCAGGTTCCGGGAGCCCACTGTGTGTGCTGCCTGCTTTGGTGCCTGATCCGGCGTGTGCTGCTGCCCCTTGTGTCGTGCGTCTCTGCAGCGTGCAGATGGCTTGCTGTCTCTGTCACTTGCACCTGGGCAGCCCTCCATCCTGGGGCTTGGCTTTCTTCCAGAATGTGCACAAACCTCATTACACCTTCACAGGACAACAAGAAGATACTGACTTTCCATTATATCTTAGAGACCAGAGGTTGGCAAACCTTTTATTTTCTTTTTGTTAAGGGCCAGTAGCAAGTATTTTAGGCCTTGCAACTAGCCTGTGTCCTTCTTTTCCTGTTTCTCTCCTGGTTTGCATTTCCTCACCTACCCCCTTCTCCTCTCCTAAAATGTACAGTGTTTACTATAACATAGACCACAGGCTGGATTTCACTCAGCAGGTATAGTTAGCCAACCCATTTTGCGGTTAGTGTTTCATTGCCTCTCTTAAAAAATGGAACTTCCGGGCTTCCCTGGTGGTCCAGTGGGTAAAGAGTCCACCTTGCTGTGCAAGGGGCGCCAGTTTGATCCCTGGCCTGGGAAGATCCCACGTGCCACGGAGCGGCTGGACCGATGTGTCCAATTACCGAGCCGGAGCTCTGGAGCGCATGCGCCCAGAGCCGGTGCTCTGCAACAAGAGAGGCCACTGCGATGGGAGGCCCACACAGGCCAAAGAACAAAGACGGATGAAGATAAATAAATAAAAAACTAATAAAAGAGGCCACAATTTTAAAAAATAAATGCTTTTTTCTTTTTTAATGGAACTTTCCTTGTTGTGGCTCTTACTTTTGGTTCAGGTGGTTTGTCTTGAGAGCGCTTACTGTGTCTGCTGGTTTTGGAAGTGCCCGGGACCCAGTGGAACTTTCTTTCCTTGTTGTTACCGGTGTGACTTTTGGCTCCTGTGGTTTGTCTCGCACTTACTGTGTCTGCTGGTTTTGGAAGTGCCCGGGACCCAGTGGAACTTTCTTTCCTTGTTGGTACCGGTGTGACTTTTGGCTCCTGTGGTTTGTCTCGCACTTACTGTGTCTGCTGGTTTTGGAAGCGCCGGGACCCACTTTGTCTGCCTGCTCCCCTTCCCTCCAGTCTCCTGTCACTCTGGTCTGGTCTGGTGGTGCTGCAGCCTGGCTGCCACTCCGGACCTTTCTCGGAGCTGCAGGCCTAGTGGAGTTGAGAGCGGTGATGACTTATTGTTTCAGACTTTTCTTCCCATGGTTTCCATGAGGGCGAAGCCTGCTTGATTAAAGGTCACCACCAGCCTCTGTGTGCACACAGTGTTTCTTTGGGCTGGCTTCTGTATGCATGTCTGGTGTTGGAGGAGGAGGCTTGGGGAGGAAGCCATGCTGAGGTCACTGCCGGAGATGGCCTTCTGACTTCTAAAGCGAGACGACGGGCCCGGTGCCGAGTTCTGCACCCCACCCTCAGCAGAACTGACGAGTCCGTTTAGGTCTTTAGGTTCCACACCTGGGACTCTGACTGGTGTCTCCTCTGGACATGAGGAACTCTTTTTTTGTTTTTAGTAGTTTATTTTTTACTTAATATATATTTTGGCCATGCCACATAGCATGTGGGGTCTCAGTTCCCCAACCAGGGATTGAACCCACGCCCTGTGTACTGGAACCACAGAGTCTTACCCACTGGGCCTCCAGGGAAGTCTCTACACCTGACTCATTCTGGAATGCTTCTCCTCAGAAGTATCCAGAGCAGAGTTTCTCCCTCAGCAGCTGTGTGATATTGGGCAAGTCATCCTCCTAGAACCTCAGCTTTCGTACGTGTAAAACTGAGTTGGTAGTACCTCCCTAGTGCACTTAGGTTGCAGTGTTCTTGAGAGTTCTCTCTTGGAGGAGGAAATGGCAACCCACTCTAGTATTCTTGCCTCCAGTGTTCATAGACAGAGGCGCCTGGTCAGTCACAGTCCATGGGCTTGTACAGCGTGGGGCGTGACTGAGCACGCACACAAAGATTGAATCATTAAGGTGGTGCTCAGGAAGCACTAACTATTGTTGTTCGGTCACTCCGTCATGTCCAACTCTTTTGCAGCCCCAGGTTCTGTAGGCCACCAGGCTCCTCTGTCCATGGGATTTCCCAGACAAGAATACTGGAGTGGGTCACCATTTGCTTCTCCAGAGCATATTCCTGACCCAGGGTTTGAACCTGGGTCTTCTGCATTGGCAGACAGGTTCTTTACCTCAGAGCCACCTTGGGAGCCCCCAACTATCATGGTGCTGCAGCTTGAGAGGAGTCAGGCCTAGTGGAGTTGAGAGCGGTGATGACTTATTGTTTCAGACTTTTCTTCCCATGGTTTCCATGAGGGCGAAGCCTGCTTGATTAAAGGTCACCACCAGCCTCTGTGTGCACACAGTGTTTCTTTGGGCTGGCTTCTGTATGCATGTCTGGTGTTGGAGGAGGAGGCTTGGGGAGGAAGCCATGCTGAGGTCACTGCCGGAGATGGCCTTCTGACTTCTAAAGCGAGACGACGGGCCCGGTGCCGAGTTCTGCACCCCACCCTCAGCAGAACTGACGAGTCCGTTTAGGTCTTTAGGTTCCACACCTGGGACTCTGACTGGTGTCTCCTCTGGACATGAGGAACTCTTTTTTTGTTTTTAGTAGTTTATTTTTTACTTAATATATATTTTGGCCATGCCACATAGCATGTGGGGTCTCAGTTCCCCAACCAGGGATTGAACCCACGCCCTGTGTACTGGAACCACAGAGTCTTACCCACTGGGCCTCCAGGGAAGTCTCTACACCTGACTCATTCTGGAATGCTTCTCCTCAGAAGTATCCAGAGCAGAGTTTCTCCCTCAGCAGCTGTGTGATATTGGGCAAGTCATCCTCCTAGAACCTCAGCTTCGACGTGTAAAACTGCGTTGGTAGTACCTCCCTAGTGCACTTAGGTTGCAGTGTTCTTGAGAGTTCTCTCTTGGAGGAGGAAATGGCAACCCACTCTAGTATTCTTGCCTCCAGTGTTCATAGACAGAGGCGCCTGGTCAGTCACAGTCCATGGGCTTGTACAGCGTGGGGCGTGACTGAGCACGCACACAAAGATTGGAATCATTAAGGTGGTGCTCAGGAAGCACTAACTATTGTTGTTCGGTCACTCCGTCATGTCCAACTCTTTTGCAGCCCCAGGTTCTGTAGGCCACCAGGCTCCTCTGTCCATGGGATTTCCCAGACAAGAATACTGGAGTGGGTCACCATTTGCTTCTCCAGAGCATATTCCTGACCCAGGGTTTGAACCTGGGTCTTCTGCATTGGCAGACAGGTTCTTTACCTCAGAGCCACCTTGGGAGCCCCCAACTATCATTGCTGTTTCTTTTTTTTATAAATTTTATTTTTAATTATAGTAGAATCCATGTAACAAAATTTACCACCTTAACTCTAAGTGTGCCCTTGGGCGGTGTGAGTCCATGCACACTCTGTGTGGCTGATCTCTGGCACTCTTGTCCTCTCTTGGATATAAAGCTCCATCCCAGCCCCTTGCCTGGCTTTTTTAAACAGTCAGGTGAGAGCAAGCAGATACCTGATTGACTTGAACAGAGCACCTGTTGTCTGTAGACAGTTGTTCTGCCTAGCCCCCTGGGCGGCCTGGTTCTGGCCTTGGTGAACGTGGTGAGGCGCTTAGGCTTGGGGGTCATCTCCTCCCACACCCTGGCCCAGACACCTGCTGTTTGTTGGCCTCGTTTTTCTCTTGGGCTGTTGGCCGAGCCTTCTCGGTCAACATCTCTCTGAATCATTGCCACCACACTTTCTGGCATGTTCCTGGAGTTCCCCTCTTTTACACAAGAAGAAACTGAGTCTCAGAGAGGCTCAGCAGGGTGTGTCCAGGCTCGAGGCTCAGACACCCTCCCCCGGGCCTGCTTCATACCTAGGGGCCTCGCCTCCCTCCCCACTTTCTTGTTATTCGGCAGCTGTGGTGACAGGTTTTTCCCTTTTCCTCAGCACATGAAATACTAATCCCCTTGAGAAGGTGATTGGAACACCCACTTCTGACTTCAGGAGTGGCATTTTGTTGTTGCTGTTCAGTTGCTCAGTCGTGTCCAACTCTGTGACCCCATGCACCGTGGTCTGCCAGGCTCCTATGTCTGTGGGGTTCTCCAGGCAAGAGTACTAGAGTGGGTTGCCAGTTTCTTCTCCAGGGGATCTTCCAGACCCAGGATTGAACCTGGGTCTCCTGCATTGGCAGGTAGATTCTTTTTTTTTTTTTTTTTGATCAAATAATTCTTTATTGTAAATATCACTGATTTCAAGGTAACCTCTTTTATACCAGAGCCGTAAGTCTGAGAAGTGTGATTTATGTTTCTTGATGGGTTTGCTCAAGCAGTGCTTGCCCACAGAGCATGCCGTAATAAGGAAGGTGGATTCTTAAACACTGGAGCACCAGGGAAGTGCCCCCCACCTCCTGTTTTCTTTCTTTCTTTCTTTCTTTCTTTTTTTAATAGTAGGCAGGCGCGAAACCAGGTAATCCACAGAGACAAGCTGCTAGAGTCTCAGCTCAGGATGATTTCTTAGTGCCTCACGGAAGAGCCCAAGGCAGGTGTGACAGTATTCCAGGGCAGGATCAGTTAGGTTTTCTAGGGTTTCAGATCAGTGGCTGCACTGAAAACCAGCTTAGAATCCAGCCTGGGAGCACTTCCCAACAAGGGAAGACTGCCAAGCTTCCTAGATGTTACACTCCATCCAAGCAAGGATAATAGACCGTGTGTTTAACACTCCTTGCTAATCTCTAAGTCTTAACCTACCTTTACTTCACTGAAAAATTATTTGTCATTCTGTTGAACAAAGCCATAGATGGTGATCAGAGACAAAGGTGGCTGAGGTCTTAATATCACCTATGTTTTGGGTACATTATAAAGTTTGCAGTAGGCATTCGGGTCAGCCGAGGTCCAGGGTGCAGGGTGAGAAGCAGCATGGAAAGTTCAAGGTCCTTTACCTAATTGTTTGAAGAGTTGAGAAGCTGAGGTAGGGGTCTCACCACATCGTAGCAGAGCGTATGCAAGCTGAGGCTGTAAACTCAGCAAGCTGCCCGTCTGTGTGTTAACAATGCATCGATGTTACAGCCTGCAGCTCCACACTCACGCTACTGTCCTCGTCGTAGCTAACTCTACAGTAACACACCGGAAGTGTGCTGGTTCAGTTGCTCAGTCGTGTCCAACTCTGTGACCCCATGCACCGTGGTCTGCCAGGCTCCTATGTCTGTGGGGTTCTCCAGGCAAGAGTACTAGAGTGGGTTGCCAGTTTCTTCTCCAGGGGATCTTCCAGACCCAGGATTGAACCTGGGTCTCCTGCATTGGCAGGTAGATTCTTTTTTTTTTTTTTTTTTGATCAAATAATTCTTTATTGTAAATATCACTGATTTCAAGGTAACCTCTTTTATACCAGAGCCGTAAGTCTGAGAAGTGTGATTTATGTTTCTTGATGGGTTTGCTCAAGCAGTGCTTGCCCACAGAGCATGCCGTAATAAGGAAGGTGGATTCTTAAACACTGGAGCACCAGGGAAGTGCCCCCCACCTCCTGTTTTCTTTCTTTCTTTCTTTCTTTCTTTTTTTAATAGTAGGCAGGCGCGAAACCAGGTAATCCACAGAGACAAGCTGCTAGAGTCTCAGCTCAGGATGATTTCTTAGTGCCTCACGGAAGAGCCCAAGGCAGGTGTGACAGTATTCCAGGGCAGGATCAGTTAGGTTTTCTAGGGTTTCAGATCAGTGGCTGCACTGAAAACCAGCTTAGAATCCAGCCTGGGAGCACTTCCCAACAAGGGAAGACTGCCAAGCTTCCTAGATGTTACACTCCATCCAAGCAAGGATAATAGACCGTGTGTTTAACACTCCTTGCTAATCTCTAAGTCTTAACCTACCTTTACTTCACTGAAAAATTATTTGTCATTCTGTTGAACAAAGCCATAGATGGTGATCAGAGACAAAGGTGGCTGAGGTCTTAATATCACCTATGTTTTGGGTACATTATAAAGTTTGCAGTAGGCATTCGGGTCAGCCGAGGTCCAGGGTGCAGGGTGAGAAGCAGCATGGAAAGTTCAAGGTCCTTTACCTAATTGTTTGAAGAGTTGAGAAGCTGAGGTAGGGGTCTCACCACATCGTAGCAGAGCGTATGCAAGCTGAGGCTGTAAACTCAGCAAGCTGCCCGTCTGTGTGTTAACAATGCATCGATGTTACAGCCTGCAGCTCCACACTCACGCTACTGTCCTCGTCGTAGCTAACTCTACAGTAACACACCGGAATTAATGAAGAGGCCCTCTGCCTCTAAACTAACCCAGCCAGACAGATGAAGCGACCGAGCTCTGTATTTTACACTCGGAAATCAGGCAGCGTTCGGCCCTCGTTCCCTGGTGTTCCAGCAAGAGGCGAATTCATCCGAGGTGTGAAATCCCTCGTGTATAGACGAATCCTCTGCCGCCCTACTCCTTCCTCACAATTCATCCTGGTGATGATTAATCATTTCGCTGTTACTTTATCTAAAGAACAGTCTTGTTCAACTTTCTGGGAGCCTGAAAAGCACTGTGTGTGTGTGTTTAATATTTATATGCAACCACTCAGAAAGGTGCAGAATAAATGGAATTAATATTGTCTGAAAGTTTGGGATGTGGTAAACCAGCAGAGGCCCCAGAGTGAGGTGTCTACCAGTAGAAAGCATGAATCACCTCCCTGAAATAGGAGAATGTTCTCATGATTTTTTAATGCCCGCTCCCCACCCCCCCCAACAAATATGCACTATTAAGGTAAATGCTTTAAAAATTAAGGCTTTTGTAATTCTGTGAGTTTAAAAGGGAGAGAGAGAAAAAAGAATCTGTAGACTGTGTAATTCAGAGGAAGTAAGGCTTGGGACTGACTGAGGTGCAGGGAGGTGCTGTGGGGTCTCTGTTCATTATAAAAATAAAAACAGGAGACTTTGGTTGCCAGGATAACCCAAAGGCCCTGAACTGAGCCTTCAGGCTTGAGGAATGCTTACTTAATACCGAGTCAACTGCCTGGCCAGCCCCATCTGCAGTCGTCAGGGTCTGGCTACAGTCCTTGTTTCAGAGCTGATTTGGAGCTGACTTTGGTAGGCAAACTTGGACTCAGCCAGTAGTAGTTGGGATTATGGCCCGGGAGTGTGGTGGAGTTGAGACTCAGGATGCAATTCCCAACGATGCAATCAGGAGCCAGCCTGACAGTCATCATGCAGTGCAGCTGGGAGTCCAGCAGGGGGCACGGTGTTGCTCTTCTGGGAATCCAGCCGCGGCTCTCTTTCCTTACCATATTTCTCCATCCTTGTGTGAAGCTTAGACTTCAGAGAAGAGTCCCTTGGTTAGAGTCAGCCTGTGAAGCAGATATCTAGCCTGTGCGTTTGCATTGCTTCTTACCCTTGCTCTCACCCAAATGACCTTCAGCTCAGTAGAGATGAGATGCAGGTCCACAGACGATGCGTAATACACACATGCCATGTGGTTGGTGATATTCTGAGGGCAGCGCTTTTTATGGCCAGGTACTTGGAATTGTTCAGAGTTCTTTTTATTTCAGTTGGAGGCTGAAAGTCACTCACCTGCAAAAAAAAAAAGAGGCAAAACGACAAACCAAACCCAACTTTGTTCAGTCAGCATTTTGTGTGTGTGTGTGTGTAGGGAGGGGGCGGGCGGGCCCCTTTTTATTGGTCTTTCATATATATTTTTTCATCCATCTTTGTTCTTTGGCCCGTGTGGGCCTCCCATTGCAGTGGCCTCTGTTGTCGCAGAGCACCAGCTCTGGGCGTATGTGCTCCAGAGCTCCAGCTCGGTAGTTGGACACATCGGTCCAGCCGCTCCACGGCACGTGAAATCTTCCCAGGCCAGGGATTGAACCGGCGCCCCTTGCACTGCAAGGCAGTGTCCTTACCCACTGGACTACCAGGGAAGCCCCACGTTTTTTTAAGATTTATTGTTACTATTATTTTTTATTTGTATTTGGCTGTGCTGAGTCCTCATTGCTGCACATGCGCTTTCTCTACTTGTGGAGAGCTGGGGCCCCTCTTCAATGGGCTTCTTTTTGAGGCGGTTTCTTCTGTTGGGGCTCTAGGGCGTGCAGGTTTCGGTCGTTGTGGCACTCGGGCTCAGTAATTGTGACATACGAGCTTAACTGCTCTGAGGCTCCGAGGCAATCCTTCCAAACCAGGGGTCGAACCAGTGTCCCCTGTGTTGGCAGGCAGAACCCTACCCACTGGACCACCAGAGAAGCCCTCAGCATTCGCTGAGTGTCCTTCCGTGTCGAGCCCTGGGAGCTGGTGGTCATCCTGTACAATTGGTGGAGGTAGAAGGGTACACCGGTGTCTCTGGATCATAGGATCGCCATCATCACCCTGTGGTTTGATTGAAACGCAGAATCTCAGGCCCCACCAGAGTCCCACTGACTTAGCATGGAGCAGAGCCAGCAGGGATGTCCTTCCCCCTCCTTTCTCACCCTCCTCTTTTCCTGTTCTCTATAACACAGTCATCTTTTAAAAGTGTGGACTGCCTTGCTTCAAGACCTTCCATTGCAATTTAATTAAATCCGAATTCCCTATGACTTGTAAGACCCTGCCTGACTATAGGCCCTGCTCACTGCCCCTGCCCGAGTCTGGTGCCTCCCTCCTGCTTTGCCTGCTGCGCTCTGCCTGTCTGGCCTTGTACCAGGTCCTGTAGCTCTTCCCGCCTCAGGACTGGGACGCACCTAAGTCACCGTCTCTCCATTGTGCCTGTGAGAAAGTGGAGGGCATGAAGGTTTCGTCTGCCTAAGGCCTCGCGGCCAGTCAGAATTGGAGTGAGTTCATTTCAGAGCCCAGGATGCTTATGTGCTTAACACCCTCCCCTCCTCCTGGATAGTGGACACCCCAGGGGGTCGCCCTGCCCACCCCGAGTGTCCCCTGAGTCTTCCTGTCCTTCTGTGACAGGGGGAAGAAGCCCCCTCCCTAGCCTGCCCTCCCCCAGCAGCGTGCGTGGCCAGCGTGCGTCCTCCTCCCTCGGGACTGGCCATGGCCTGTCACCTCCTCAGAGGCCTCTGCTGGCTGCTCTACCCAGGCGGCCCCTCTCTTCCTGCCATGTTCTCTGACTCTGGAGAACGTGTCATCATTTGCTGTTAGGTTTTCAATTTTTTTAATTGGAATATAATTAACAGTGTTGGTATTAGTTTCTGTTGTACAGCAAAGTGAATCAGCGATCATCATCATACTTTTCTGCTCAGTCTCGTCTGATTCTTTGCAACCCCATGGACTTAGCCTGCCAGGATCCTCTGTCCGTGGGATTTTACCAGGCAAGAATACTGGAGCAGGTTGCCATTTCCTCCTCCAGGGAGTCTTCCCAACGCAGGTATTGAACCTGTGTCTCTGGTGTCTCCTGCCTTGGCAGGTGGGTTCTTTACTACGAGCGCCACCTGGGAATCAACTGTAAGTATACATATGGCCCCCTTTCCCCTTGGATCGCCGCCCCACCCTCTAGGTCATTCCAGAGCACCCAGCTGCATGCCCTGTGCTTTCTGGCAGATTCCCCCTGGCTGTGTGTCTTAGGCCTGGGAGTGTGCATATGTGAAGGCCACACCCTCAGTTTGTCTGACCCTCATGCAGGTAGTTTTACTTATTTGCTGTTGGGCTGGTGTCCAGTCTTTGGAGACGATGACCTTCCTTAATTTTTGCATGTTGGGCATGGGTGTTATAGGCCCTGCTCACTGCCCCTGCCCGAGTCTGGTGCCTCCCTCCTGCTTTGCCTGCTGCGCTCTGCCTGTCTGGCCTTGTACCAGGTCCTGTAGCTCTTCCCGCCTCAGGACTGGGACGCACCTAAGTCACCGTCTCTCCATTGTGCCTGTGAGAAAGTGGAGGGCATGAAGGTTTCGTCTGCCTAAGGCCTCGCGGCCAGTCAGAATTGGAGTGAGTTCATTTCAGAGCCCAGGATGCTTATGTGCTTAACACCCTCCCCTCCTCCTGGATAGTGGACACCCCAGGGGGTCGCCCTGCCCACCCCGAGTGTCCCCTGAGTCTTCCTGTCCTTCTGTGACAGGGGGAAGAAGCCCCCTCCCTAGCCTGCCCTCCCCCAGCAGCGTGCGTGGCCAGCGTGCGTCCTCCTCCCTCGGGACTGGCCATGGCCTGTCACCTCCTCAGAGGCCTCTGCTGGCTGCTCTACCCAGGCGGCCCCTCTCTTCCTGCCATGTTCTCTGACTCTGGAGAACGTGTCATCATTTGCTGTTAGGTTTTCAATTTTTTTAATTGGAATATAATTAACAGTGTTGGTATTAGTTTCTGTTGTACAGCAAAGTGAATCAGCGATCATCATCATACTTTTCTGCTCAGTCTCGTCTGATTCTTTGCAACCCCATGGACTTAGCCTGCCAGGATCCTCTGTCCGTGGGATTTTACCAGGCAAGAATACTGGAGCAGGTTGCCATTTCCTCCTCCAGGGAGTCTTCCCAACGCAGGTATTGAACCTGTGTCTCTGGTGTCTCCTGCCTTGGCAGGTGGGTTCTTTACTACGAGCGCCACCTGGGAATCAACTGTAAGTATACATATGGCCCCTTCCTCTTGGATCGCCGTCCCACCCTCTAGGTCATTCCAGAGCACCCAGCTGCATGCCCTGTGCTTTCTGGCAGATTCCCCCTGGCTGTGTGTCTTAGGCCTGGGAGTGTGCATATGTGAAGGCCACACCCTCAGTTTGTCTGACCCTCATGCAGGTAGTTTTACTTATTTGCTGTTGGGCTGGTGTCCAGTCTTTGGAGACGACGATGACCTTCCTGGTGACAGGATTCCTGTTTGTGGCGCCACACCCAAAGTAGCAGCAGTGTGCCTGGCGCATGGTGGGTGTTCAGTGAACAGTCTGAGTGTATGCAGGCACGAGTGTTGACAGAGAAGGACAGTCCTCACGTCTGCAGCCTGATTTACACCAAAGAGCACGTCTAAGCTGGTCTCCACTTGGTACCGAGGGTGACGCTGAGACACAGAGAGGTTTGACCTGCCCGAGGCCAAGCGACCAACCAGATCCAGAGAGATTTTGTTTAACTGCATGGATGCTTTATTTTATTGATTGATTTAGGCTGTGCCCACTCTCAGCTGTGGCACGTGGGGTCTTCAACCGTGGAGTGAGAACTCTTTGTTGCGGCATGTGGGATCTAATTTCCTAACCAGGGATTGAACCTAGGCCCCACTGTGTTGGGAGCTCAGAGTCTTAGGCACTAGACCCTCAGGGAAGTTCCTGCAGAAGTTCTTTTGAAGTTATTATATCAGATAACTCCATATACATATTCTTCAAATTGTTTTAATCTTATTCCCTTTGAAGAAAGGTATCTTTTCAGATTATCAAGTGATCTTTTCCTCAGTCAAATGAGACCTTGCTTGCATCCTATAGCGAGGTTTTCCATCAAACAGAGTTTATGTAGAATTTGAAACGGGGGCTTGCTTTTCTTGGGTGGACAATCTCCACAGGATGGTGTGAGCTGAATCAGAAGGGTGGAACTGTGCTGGCCTTGAGGTCCCTCTGTGGTCCTTTCTGTCTGGGAATCAACTGTAAGTACTACATTTTTGGCTTCCCTTGCCTGTCTTGGGGGCCCCAGGTGGGTTCTTTACTACGAGCGCCACCTGGGAATCAACTGTAAGTATACATATGGCCCTTCCTCTTGGATCGCGTCCCACCCTCTAGGTCATTCCAGAGCACCCAGCTGCATGCCCTGTGCTTTCTGGCAGATTCCCCCTGGCTGTGTGTCTTAGGCCTGGGAGTGTGCATATGTGAAGGCCACACCCTCAGTTTGTCTGACCCTCATGCAGGTAGTTTTACTTATTTGCTGTTGGGCTGGTGTCCAGTCTTTGGAGACGACGATGACCTTCCTGGTGACAGGATTCCTGTTTGTGGCGCCACACCCAAAGTAGCAGCAGTGTGCCTGGCGCATGGTGGGTGTTCAGTGAACAGTCTGAGTGTATGCAGGCACGAGTGTTGACAGAGAAGGACAGTCCTCACGTCTGCAGCCTGATTTACACCAAAGAGCACGTCTAAGCTGGTCTCCACTTGGTACCGAGGGTGACGCTGAGACACAGAGAGGTTTGACCTGCCCGAGGCCAAGCGACCAACCAGATCCAGAGAGATTTTGTTTAACTGCATGGATGCTTTATTTTATTGATTGATTTAGGCTGTGCCCACTCTCAGCTGTGGCACGTGGGGTCTTCAACCGTGGAGTGAGAACTCTTTGTTGCGGCATGTGGGATCTAATTTCCTAACCAGGGATTGAACCTAGGCCCCACTGTGTTGGGAGCTCAGAGTCTTAGGCACTAGACCCTCAGGGAAGTTCCTGCAGAAGTTCTTTTGAAGTTATTATATCAGATAACTCCATATACATATTCTTCAAATTGTTTTAATCTTATTCCCTTTGAAGAAAGGTATCTTTTCAGATTATCAAGTGATCTTTTCCTCAGTCAAATGAGACCTTGCTTGCATCCTATAGCGAGGTTTTCCATCAAACAGAGTTTATGTAGAATTTGAAACGGGGGCTTGCTTTTCTTGGGTGGACAATCTCCACAGGATGGTGTGAGCTGAATCAGAAGGGTGGAACTGTGCTGGCCTTGAGGTCCCTCTGTGGTCCTTTCTGTCTTGTGCCAGGATCACTCTAGGAAGCTCAGACCCATCCTGGGCTTGTCTGGTTGGACTTCTGAGGTGGCTCAAATGAATTGCTGAATCATTCTTTCTAGGACCAAGGTCAGCAAATTTTTTCTCTAAAGGTCCAGACAGTAAATATTTCTGACTTCCTTGGCTGGAGGAGTCTTTGTCACAGCTACTGAAATCTGCTGTCATGGTGCAGAAACAGCCCTAGACCTTATGTAAATGCAGAAGCACTGTTGAGTGCCAATAAAACTTTATTTAAAAAAACAGATATTAGCGCAGATTTGGCCTGAGGGCCAGAACTTGAGGCCCGTGTTCTAAGAGGTCCAAATGAAAAACCAAACACTTTAAATGTTAGATAGCTTTTATTTCTTGTCAAATTTGGTTGCAAAGTATCTGGAAAGACAAATTTGAAGCTGTTCTTGCATCTCAGGAACTGGTTCTCAAGCTTGAGAAACGTCACTGTTTTTTGGCTTCCTATTTGGGCAAAGAGTCAAGCAGTGATTTCTCAGTTGCAAAAAATACGTTTTATTTTTCAAATAAACAATCACATTGCTTTCATTAGTCACCCATCTGCTGGGCTCTCTGTGGTACCGAGGAAAGATTCCTTCTGTCAACAGGAGCAGGACTGCATTGTGAAACCAACCCTGTGTCTTGAGTGAAGGCTCTTTGTGGAGACTGGGCTGTTCTGTACGTGGGTCCCTCACTCTTGCCCAGATGCTGTGTGTGTGCTAAGTCGCTTCAGTCCTTCCACTGTTGGTGACCCTATGGACTGTGTTGGGAGCTCAGAGTCTTAGGCACTAGACCCTCAGGGAAGTTCCTGCAGAAGTTCTTTTGAAGTTATTATATCAGATAACTCCATATACATATTCTTCAAATTGTTTTAATCTTATTCCCTTTGAAGAAAGGTATCTTTTCAGATTATCAAGTGATCTTTTCCTCAGTCAAATGAGACCTTGCTTGCATCCTATAGCGAGGTTTTCCATCAAACAGAGTTTATGTAGAATTTGAAACGGGGGCTTGCTTTTCTTGGGTGGACAATCTCCACAGGATGGTGTGAGCTGAATCAGAAGGGTGGAACTGTGCTGGCCTTGAGGTCCCTCTGTGGTCCTTTCTGTCTTGTGCCAGGATCACTCTAGGAAGCTCAGACCCATCCTGGGCTTGTCTGGTTGGACTTCTGAGGTGGCTCAAATGAATTGCTGAATCATTCTTTCTAGGACCAAGGTCAGCAAATTTTTTCTCTAAAGGTCCAGACAGTAAATATTTCTGACTTCCTTGGCTGGAGGAGTCTTTGTCACAGCTACTGAAATCTGCTGTCATGGTGCAGAAACAGCCCTAGACCTTATGTAAATGCAGAAGCACTGTTGAGTGCCAATAAAACTTTATTTAAAAAAACAGATATTAGCGCAGATTTGGCCTGAGGGCCAGAACTTGAGGCCCGTGTTCTAAGAGGTCCAAATGAAAAACCAAACACTTTAAATGTTAGATAGCTTTTATTTCTTGTCAAATTTGGTTGCAAAGTATCTGGAAAGACAAATTTGAAGCTGTTCTTGCATCTCAGGAACTGGTTCTCAAGCTTGAGAAACGTCACTGTTTTTTGGCTTCCTATTTGGGCAAAGAGTCAAGCAGTGATTTCTCAGTTGCAAAAAATACGTTTTATTTTTCAAATAAACAATCACATTGCTTTCATTAGTCACCCATCTGCTGGGCTCTCTGTGGTACCGAGGAAAGATTCCTTCTGTCAACAGGAGCAGGACTGCATTGTGAAACCAACCCTGTGTCTTGAGTGAAGGCTCTTTGTGGAGACTGGGCTGTTCTGTACGTGGGTCCCTCACTCTTGCCCAGATGCTGTGTGTGTGCTAAGTCGCTTCAGTCCTTCCACTGTTGGTGACCCTATGGACTGTAGCCCACCAGGCCCCTCTGTCCACAGGATTCTTGCCTGTCCACAGGCAAGAGTACTGAAGTGGGTTGCCGTGTCCTTCTCCAAGGGATCATCCTGACCCAGAGATCAAACCCTGCAACTCTTGCGCCATCGGCATTGCGGGCAGATTCTTTACCGCTGAGCCACCTGGGAAGCTCCAGTTGCTAGGAGGGTCCATTCAGCATTAGCGGAAATGCCAATATACTTGGCAGATCGATCAAACAAAATTGCATGTGGACAAGTTTCATCGTTGGTTTTTTGACCAATGAACGGTTGATAAGCCCTGAATGTCCCAAATGCTTATCGTTGAGTTAGATTGGGGGAAAAAAAAAATCAAAACCACAAGTGCACAATCTACAAGTGAAGATGAATGCTTTACCTCCTAGAAATGACTTGGATTGCAAGTAACAGTTGTGGCTTTGAAAAACAGGGGTTTATTATACTTTGTAACAAAGTCACTTAAAGATGAAACTGGCTGATGGAGAAACTAAGTCTTTGGTTTGTTTAATAGGGTGCAGAGTTCACTCTGCTGGGCTCACCACACTGAGCCGCTTCCCTGGATAAAATTGGGAAAACAGGACTTTTTCCTTCAAAAGATTTTTCTGGGACTTCCCTGGTGTCCTGGTGGTTAGGGATTCAGCTTGCAATGGAGAGGATGTGGGTTTGATTCCTGGTGGGGGAGCTAAGGTCCCATGTGCCCGTGGAAGCTAAACCCGAGAGCCACAGTGAAAGATCCTGCCGGACACACTGAAGATCCCACATGTTGTAGCTAAGATGAGTCCTTGATAAAGTTAAAAGTTTGTATTTAAAATCCATTTTTGAAGCTTTCATTAGTCACCCATCTGCTGGGCTCTCTGTGGTACCGAGGAAAGATTCCTTCTGTCAACAGGAGCAGGACTGCATTGTGAAACCAACCCTGTGTCTTGAGTGAAGGCTCTTTGTGGAGACTGGGCTGTTCTGTACGTGGGTCCCTCACTCTTGCCCAGATGCTGTGTGTGTGCTAAGTCGCTTCAGTCCTTCCACTGTTGGTGACCCTATGGACTGTAGCCCACCAGGCCCCTCTGTCCACAGGATTCTTGCCTGTCCACAGGCAAGAGTACTGAAGTGGGTTGCCGTGTCCTTCTCCAAGGGATCATCCTGACCCAGAGATCAAACCCTGCAACTCTTGCGCCATCGGCATTGCGGGCAGATTCTTTACCGCTGAGCCACCTGGGAAGCTCCAGTTGCTAGGAGGGTCCATTCAGCATTAGCGGAAATGCCAATATACTTGGCAGATCGATCAAACAAAATTGCATGTGGACAAGTTTCATCGTTGGTTTTTTGACCAATGAACGGTTGATAAGCCCTGAATGTCCCAAATGCTTATCGTTGAGTTAGATTGGGGGAAAAAAAAAATCAAAACCACAAGTGCACAATCTACAAGTGAAGATGAATGCTTTACCTCCTAGAAATGACTTGGATTGCAAGTAACAGTTGTGGCTTTGAAAAACAGGGGTTTATTATACTTTGTAACAAAGTCACTTAAAGATGAAACTGGCTGATGGAGAAACTAAGTCTTTGGTTTGTTTAATAGGGTGCAGAGTTCACTCTGCTGGGCTCACCACACTGAGCCGCTTCCCTGGATAAAATTGGGAAAACAGGACTTTTTCCTTCAAAAGATTTTTCTGGGACTTCCCTGGTGTCCTGGTGGTTAGGGATTCAGCTTGCAATGGAGAGGATGTGGGTTTGATTCCTGGTGGGGGAGCTAAGGTCCCATGTGCCCGTGGAAGCTAAACCCGAGAGCCACAGTGAAAGATCCTGCCGGACACACTGAAGATCCCACATGTTGTAGCTAAGACCTGATGTGCCTAAATAGGATAAAGTTAAAAGTTTGTATTTAAAATCCACTTTTCCTCTCTAGTAATGCTTTTGAGAAATATTACTGAATTCACATTCCAGTTTTGTATCTTTCTCTGTCCCCTGAATCGTCTGTCTCAAGACTTCTTTTTAATCATTGTATAGATGTCATAACTCTAGTCTGTCCATTTAGAGGATGGCCAGAGTTTCTTTAGTCAATTTCCTTTTCTTGACCTTTTTTTTTAACTGTTACTGTACTGAGCAGTGCTGCAGTGATTGTCTTTTGCATCCAGAAATTTCCTATGTTTCCAGTTAATTTAGGGGTGTGCTACCATAACCTGAATTGCTGGATAATGTGTGATGTCTTTTCTGACTTTGGTTAAGAATTTCCGTGTTGGGTTTCCCTGGTGGTCCAATGGGCAAAGAGTCCGCCTTGCAGTGCAAGGGGCACCGGTTCGACCCCCAGCCTAGGAAGATCCCACAGGCTGTGGAGTGGCTGGACCTGTGTGTCCAGTTATGAGCCAGCCAGTTATGAGCCACATGTGCCCAGAGCCAGTGCTCTGCAATGAGAGAGACCACTGCAATAGGAGGCTCATACAGGCCAAAGAATAAAGATGGATGAAAATCAATCAATAAATAAAAACAATAAAAGAGGCAAAAAAAAAAAATTTCCGTGTTGCTTTGCAGAAGGACTATGTCCATTTGAACGTGTCACCGACCACAGGGCTCTGTGGCCACTCTCTTCAGCAGTAATGAGTGGTTACCATCTGAATCCTAGTAGGCAAAAATAGGGTTCCCCTGTGGCTCAGTGGTAAAGAACCCGCCTGCCAGTGCAGGAGATACAAGAGACGTGGGTTTCATCCCTGGGTCGGGAAGATCCCCTGAATAAGGACATGGCAACCCACTCCAGTATTCTTGCCTGGAGAATCCCATGGACAGAGGAGCCTGGTGGGCCATAGGTCCCTAGGGTTGCAAAGAATCAGACACAACTGAAGCGACTAAGCACACACAGAGACATAGATACAGTTGGTTGTGTTTGTTCTTCCTGAGTCTCTGTGGAGATGGAATACTTTTTACCTAAATTTATATATTAAATTTCCTGTTGGTGAATTATCAGCTCATTTCCTTAGTGTTTATGTCTTAGGGATTTTCCCTAATGGTTACATGAGGGCTTGGCCTCAGCCAAGAAGCCATCTCTTTGCTTTAAGGGGTTCACAGTACTAGAAATAAATTGTCCTCTTTTTTTGGAGTGTCCTTCAGATAAGCTTTTCAGGAGATGACCTGGTTAAGACACCATGACAGGCTGTACTTCGAGACTGAAACCTTCTAGCCTTTGTTGGAAGGTACTCTACAGGGGCTTGTGGTCATTAATCAGGGAAAAAGCATCAGGCAACCCCACTGAAACCCCCTACCGTCTATGGTGTCATTACTTGGGTAGTGGACGTATCTGAATTCTTGGATCCTGGACTTTTCCTCGATAAACAGAAGATCACCTCGGTTTATAGTCCCCTTGGAGCCTCACGGTGGACGAGGGGAAACCTGAGGAAATCTGGCTACACTCATGAGCGTGGTTCTCCCCACAAGCTACAAGGACGCTGATGCTGAGTTCTGTGGGCTGTCATGGCCATCAGAACCAAGCCCGGATCTGGAGGCCGCTGGCTGGGTTGGGGTGCTGGCGGCTGGCCAAGCTCGAGTCCTTACATGTGCTGCACCCTGGAGGCGTGGCTAAGGGAGGCTGCCTATGGAGTAGGTCCTGGACAGATCCTTTTCTGAGCTGTGTGCCTTGGCAAGTTGCTTCTCTGATCTTTTATATTCCTTATCTTGAAAATGGGCGTGGTGTCAGGCCCCTGGCCGTTGTCCTGAGATGGAGTAAGCCCAAGCCTGGTCCAGGCCTCCGCTGCAGAAAGGACTCTGATGAGCAGTTTTCTTCCTTGCTCTCCATCTGACATTGATGTGCCTTGAGTTTATTAGGTGCTTTTGAATCTGTTACCTCTATTCAATTTATTTATTTCAATTTTTTTTGTATTGTTTTAGTCACACTGGGTCTTTGTTGCTGCATGTGTGCTTTCTCTAGCTATAATGTGCAGATTTCTCAGTGTGGTGGCTTCTCTTGTTGGAGAGCATGGGCTCTAGAGCGCAGGCTCAGTAGTTGTGGCACAAGGGCTTAGCTGCTCCGCAGCCTGTGGGATCTTCCCAGAGCAGGGATCAAACCGTGTCCCCTGCCTTGGCAGATGGATTCTTAATCACTGGACTGCCAGGGAAGGCCACCTCTCATTTTATTTTGAAAATGGCTTCACAGCTCTGGTCTTTTGAGCATGCAGATTGAACTAGACCATCTGTCATGTCCCTGCTCAAGCCCCTTCCTTGGTCCCTCTTGGCTCTCTGAGGTCAGCTCTCATCGGCGTTCCCTGGCCCGAGGTCTCCCCACCTCACCCCCTCGTCTCCAATCCCCTGCCCCACCCAGGAACCTCTTCCCACTTCCCTCTCTCCTCCCTCAATGTGGTCCCCTGTCTTCTTCCAGTTTCCAGGGGCCATATCCTTTTTCCTCTTAAGGCCTTTACATTGACCACTTTTCTCCTTGCCTTGAACCCTCTCCAGGAAAAAATATAGCCAAGTCTTTCCCCTTGCCGATGGGCCAGCACCTGCATCCTTTAGGCCTTGACCAAGGGGATGAGGCCTGGGGGTCCAGGGGCTGGGCAGTCAGGAGGTGCGGGGAAGGTGGCTCTAGTCCTGGCGCTGCTGGCTGGATCCCTTTAGCCCAGGTGCATGTGGGTCATCATTTGTGTAGGCTTCCCCGGGGACTCAGTTGGCAAAGCATCTGCCTGCAATACAAGAGACTTGGGTTTGATCCTGGGTCAGGAAGATCCCCTGGAGAAGGAAATGGCCACCCACTCCAGTGTTCTTGCCTGGAGAAGCCCCATGGACCGAGGAGTCTGGTGGGCTACAGTCTATGGAGCCGCAAAGAGTCGGACGTGATGGAGCGACTGACTTTCTCTTTTTCACTGTCACTGGAAGCAGCCACTTGTAACTCTTCTCCCTTCAGCCCCTGGCAGCATCTCATCAGCTCTTCGTCACCAGAGGTTTGCCTATTCTAGACATTTAAGACAGACACAGTGCTGTAATATGTGACCTTGTGTGACTTCTTTTTTTTTTTTTTTTATTCTTTATTTTAAAGGTTTTACAGAGTTTTGTTGTTCACAGACATGTATGTTCCCAGATCAGTCATATGCATATCCATGGTCCCCACCCCCCGAGTTCCCCCTATCCCACCCCTCCGGACCATCGCCCAAGCCATTGTAAGCACTCCTATTCCTTAGCACAATGACACTAGCTATCTTTTCCACACATAACAGTAGGATCTTATATGAGCCACCTCTCATTTTATTTTGAAAATGGCTTCACAGCTCTGGTCTTGAGCATGCAGATTGAACTAGACCATCTGTCATGTCCCTGCTCAAGCCCCTTCCTTGGTCCCTCTTGGCTCTCTGAGGTCAGCTCTCATCGGCGTTCCCTGGCCCGAGGTCTCCCACCTCACCCCCTCGTCTCCAATCCCCTGCCCCACCCAGGAACCTCTTCCCACTTCCCTCTCTCCTCCCTCAATGTGGTCCCCTGTCTTCTTCCAGTTTCCAGGGGCCATATCCTTTTTCCTCTTAAGGCCTTTACATTGACCACTTTTCTCCTTGCCTTGAACCCTCTCCAGGAAAAAATATAGCCAAGTCTTTCCCCTTGCCGATGGGCCAGCACCTGCATCCTTTAGGCCTTGACCAAGGGGATGAGGCCTGGGGGTCCAGGGGCTGGGCAGTCAGGAGGTGCGGGGAAGGTGGCTCTAGTCCTGGCGCTGCTGGCTGGATCCCTTTAGCCCAGGTGCATGTGGGTCATCATTTGTGTAGGCTTCCCCGGGGACTCAGTTGGCAAAGCATCTGCCTGCAATACAAGAGACTTGGGTTTGATCCTGGGTCAGGAAGATCCCCTGGAGAAGGAAATGGCCACCCACTCCAGTGTTCTTGCCTGGAGAAGCCCCATGGACCGAGGAGTCTGGTGGGCTACAGTCTATGGAGCCGCAAAGAGTCGGACGTGATGGAGCGACTGACTTTCTCTTTTTCACTGTCACTGGAAGCAGCCACTTGTAACTCTTCTCCCTTCAGCCCCTGGCAGCATCTCATCAGCTCTTCGTCACCAGAGGTTTGCCTATTCTAGACATTTAAGACAGACACAGTGCTGTAATATGTGACCTTGTGTGACTTCTTTTTTTTTTTTTTTTTATTCTTTATTTTAAAGGTTTTACAGAGTTTTGTTGTTCACAGACATGTATGTTCCCAGATCAGTCATATGCATATCCATGGTCCCCACCCCCCCAAGTTCCCCCCATCCCACCCCTCCGGACCATCGCCCCAAGCCATTGTAAGCACTCCTATTCCCTTAGCACAATGACACTAGCTATCTTTTCCACACATAACAGTATAGGTTTCCATGTTACTCCCTCCATGCTTCCCCCTCCCTATTTCTTCCCCACAATGTCCCTATGTCTATGCTCTGTCTGTTTTTCCATGAGTTCACTGCGTGTGTTATCAAGATGGCTAGTAGTAGGATGGCTACTAGAGATTCCATATATGTGTGTTTGTATACTGTATTTGTCTTTCTCTTTTTGACTTACTTCACTTTTTATGATAGGTTCTAGAGCCAGCCACTTCATTAGGACTGAGTCTTCTGCATTTCTTTTAACAGCTGAGTAGTATTCCATTGTATATACGTACCAGAGCTTCTGTATTCATTCATTCGTCGATGGACATCTAGGTTGCTTCCAAGTTCTGGCTATTGTATAGAGAGCTGCAATGAACATTGGGGTACAGGTGCTTCTTTCAGTTTTGATTTCATCAGGATATAAACCTAAGAGTGGGATTGCTGGGTCATAGGGTGCTTCTATTTTTAGTTTTTAAAGAACTCTCCAGACTGTCTTCCATAGAGGCTGTATCAATTTACATTCCCACCAGCAATGCAAGAGGGTTCCCTTTTCTCCGCACCCTCTCCAGCATTTATTGTCTGTCAATTTATTGATGATGGCCATTCTGACGGGCGTGAGGTAGTATCTCATTGTAGTTTTAATTTGCATTTCTCTAATAATAAGCGAGGTTGAGCTTTGTTTCATGTGCTTTCGGGCCATCTGTATGTCCTCTTTGGAGAGGCGTCTCTTTAGATCTTTTTCCCATTTTTTGATTGGGTTGTTCGTTTTCCCTGTGCTGAGTTGTCTGAGTTGCTTGTAGATTTTGGAGATTAATTCTTTGTCTGTTGTTTCATTTGCTATGATTTTCTCCCACTCTGTGGGGTGTCTGTTGAGCTTTTTTGTAATTTCTTTTGCTGTACAGAAGCTTTTAAGTTTCATGAGGTACCACATGTTAATTTCTGCTTTTAGTTCCTCTATTCTAGTAGGTGAGTCAGAGAAAATCTTGCTTTGATCTATGTCCTTGAGGGTTTTGCCTATATTCTCCTCTAAAAGTTTGATGGTTTCTGGTCTTCCATTTAGGTCTTTAATCCATTTTGAGTTGATCTTAGTGTATGGGGTCAGGGAATGTTCCAACTTCATTTTTTTGCATGTAGCTGTCCAATTTTCCCAGCACCACTTGTTGAAGAGGCTGTCATTGTCCCATTTTATAGTTTCTCCTCCTTTGTCAAAAATAAGGTGCCCATAGGTGCGTGGGTTTATCTTTGGGTTCTTGATCTTGTTCCATTGGTCTATAGTTCTGTTTTTGTGCCAGTACCATACTGTCTTGATGACTGTTGCTTTGTAGTAGAGTCTGAAGTTAGGGAGGCTGATTCCTCCAGCTCTGTTTTTCGTTCTCAGGATTGCTTTGGCTATTCGAGGTCTTTTGTGTTTCCATATGAACTGTGTTATTCTTTGGTCTAGTTCTGTGAAAAATGTCAATGGAAGTTGAATAGGTATTGCATTGAATCTGAAGATGACATTTGGTAATATGGTCATTTTCAAAATATTGATTCTTCCGACCCAGGAACATGGGCTATCTCTCCATCTGTTTAGGTCTTCTTTACTTTCTTTCATGAGTGTCTTGTAATTTTCTGTGTACAATTCTTTTGTTTCTTTGGGTAGGTTTATTCCTAGATAATTTGATTCTTTTGGTTGCAATGGTGAAGGGGACTGCTTCTTTGATATCGTTTTCTGATTTTTCATTGTTTGTGTATAGGAATGCCAGTGACTTCTGTGTGTTGACTTTGTATCCTGCCACTTTGCTGAATTCATTGATTAGCTCTCGTAGCTTTGTAATAGTGTCTTTGGGATTTTCTATGTATAATATCATGTCGTCTGCAAAAAGAGAGAGCTTGACTTCTTCCTTTCCAATCTGGATTCCTTTGATTTCTTTCTCTTCTCTTATTGCCATTGCTAGAACTTCCAGGACTATGTTGAATAAGAGTGGTGAAAGTGGGCACCCCTGTCTTGTTCCTGATCTTAGAGGGAATGCTTTCAGTTTTTCACCGTTGAGGATAATGTTCGCTGTGGGCTTCTCATAGATGGCTTTCACTATATTGAGATAGGTTCCTTCTATGCCCATTTTCTGAAGTTTTTATCATAAATGGATGTTGTGCTTTGTCGAAGGCTTTTTCTGCATCTATTGAGATGATCATGTGATTTCTGTCTCTCAGTTTGTTGATATGGTGTATCACGTTGATTGATTTGCGGATGTTGAAGAATCCTTGCGTGCCTGGGATGAACCCGACTTGATCATGATGTGTGAGTTTTTTGACATGTCGTTGAATTCTGTTTGCTAGGATTTTGTTGAGGATCTTGGCATCTAAGTTCATCAGTGAAATTGGCCTATAGTTTTCCTTTTTTGTGTTGTCTTTACCTGGTTTGGGTATCAGGGTGATGGTGGCCTCGTAGAATGTGTTTGGAAGTGTTCCTTCCTGTGCAATTTTTTGAAAGAGTTTTAGAAGGACAGGCATTAGCTCTTCTTTAAATGTTTGGTAGAATTCGTCTGTGAAGCCATCTGGCCCTGGGCTTTTATTTTTGGGTAGATTTTTGATCACAAAGTCAATTTCTGAGCTTGTGATTGGGTTGTTCAAAGTTTCTGTTTCTTCCTGGCTCAGTCTTGGGGGATTAATCTTCCCCAAGAAACTGTCCATTTCTTCCAGGTTGTCCAGTTTGTTGCCATAGAGTTGCTCATAATAATCTCTTAGAATCCTTTGGATTTCTGCATGATCTGTTGTATTCTCTTCTTTTTCGTTTTTGATTTTGTTGATCTGGTTCTTCTCTTTCTCTTGATGAGTCTGGCCAGAGGCTTGTCAATTTTGTTTACCTTTTCAAAGAACCAGCTTTTTGTTTTATTTATCCATACTATAGTTTCTTTCATTTCTTTCTCATTTATTTCTGCTCTAGTCTTTATAATTTCTCGTCTTCTGCTGGCTTTGGGGTGTTTTTGTTCTTCTTTCTCCAATTGTTTTAAGTGGAGGGTTAGGTCATCTGCTTCATATTTTCCTAGTTTCTTGAGGTGGGATTGTATTGCTATAAATTTCCCTCTTAGAACTGCTTTTGCGGTATCCCATAGGATTTGCACGGTCGTATGTTCATTGTCATTTTCTTCTAGTAATTTTTAAATTTCTCCTTTGATTTCCTCAGTAATCAGTTGGTATTTTAGGTATGTGTTGTTTAATCGCCATGTGTTCCTGTTTTTAGGGTTTTTTTTCTGGTAGTTGATCTCCAGTCTCATTGCATTGTGGTCCAAGAAGATGGTTGATATAATTTCGGTTTTCTTGAACTGACTGAGGTTAGATTTGTGGCCCAAGATGTGGTCTATCCTGGAGAATGTTCCGTGAGCACTTGAGAAGAAAGTGTATTCTTCTGCTTTTGGATGGAACATCCTAAAGATATCGATGAGGTCCATCTTTTCCAGTGTGGCATTTAAGGCTTGTGTTTCTTTATTAATTTTCTGTTTTGTTGATCTGTCCATTGGTGTGAGAGGAGTGTTAAAGTCTCCTACTATTATTGTGTTATTATTGATTTCTTCTTTTATGTCTGAAAGTAGCTGTCTTATGTATTGAGGTGCCCCTGTGTTGGGTGCGTAGATATTCATGACTGTTATGTCTTCCTCTTGGATGGATCCCTTAATCATGATGTAGTGACCTGCCTTGTCTCTTAGAATCTTCTTTACTTTCAAGTCCATTTTGTCTGATATAAGGATTGCTACTCCAGCTTTCTTTTGATTTCCATTTGCATGGAATATCTTTTTCCAGCCTCTCACTTTCAGTCTATGAGTGTCTCTAGGTCTGAAGTGGGTCTCTTGTAAACAGCATATATATGGGTCTCGCTTCTGGATCCATTCAGCCAGCCTGTGTCGTTTAGTTGGAGCATTTAGTCCATTTACGTTCAAAGTAATTATTGATACAAATGTTCCTATTGTCATCTTCTTAGAAATTAGGGGTTTGATTTGTAAGGCTTCTCCTACTCTTGTATTTATTGGCTATATCAGGCCCTTTAACACTTGTTGTAGGGCTGGTTTTGTGGTACAGAATTCTTTTAGTTTTTGTCTCTCTGAGAAGCTTTTGACTGCACCATCGATTCAGAATGAGATTCTTGCTGGGTAGAGAATTCTTGGTTGGAGGTTATTCTCTTTTAGCCATTTAAATGTGTTATGCCATTCTCTTCTGGCCTGCAGGGTTTCTGTTGAGAGATCCGCAGTTAGATGTATGGGGTTTCCTTTATATGTTATTTGTTGTTTGCTTCTAGCTGCTTTTAGTAATCTGCCTTTATATTTAGTCTGCGTTAGTTTGATTAGTATGTGCCTTGGTGTGTTTCTTCTGGGGTTTATCCTGTTGGAACTCTTTGTGCTTCTTGGACTTGGTTGACTATCTCCTTTCCCATGCTGGGGAAGTTTTCCACTATAACCTCTTCAAGAATTTTTTCGTATCCTTTCTTCCCCTCTTCTTCCTCTGGAACGCCTATAATTCTAATGTTGGTGCGTTTGATATTGTCCCATAGGTCTCTGAGGCTATTCTCAGTTCTTTTAATTCTTTTGGCTTTGTTCTGTTCCTCAACATTTATTTCCACCATTCTATCTTCCAGTTTTTCCCCACTTAGGTCTTTTCTGAGGGCTATTCTCAGTTGCCTTTCTAATTCTTTATTGGTTTTTCCTTATGTCTGAAAGTAGCTGTCTTATGTATTGAGGTCCCCGGGGGTTTTTTCTATTTTTCTTCCTCTTGGATGGATCCCTTAATCATGATGTAGTGACCTGCCTTGTCTCTTAGAATCTTCTTTACTTTCAAGTCCATTTTGTCTGATATAAGGATTGCTACTCCAGCTTTCTTTTGATTTCCATTTGCATGGAATATCTTTTTCCAGCCTCTCACTTTCAGTCTATGAGTGTCTCTAGGTCTGAAGTGGGTCTCTTGTAAACAGCATATATATGGGTCTCGCTTCTGGATCCATTCAGCCAGCCTGTGTCGTTTAGTTGGAGCATTTAGTCCATTTACGTTCAAAGTAATTATTGATACAAATGTTCCTATTGTCATCTTCTTAGAAATTAGGGGTTTGATTTGTAAGGCTTCTCCTACTCTTGTATTTATTGGCTATATCAGGCCCTTTAACACTTGTTGTAGGGCTGGTTTTGTGGTACAGAATTCTTTTAGTTTTTGTCTCTCTGAGAAGCTTTTGACTGCACCATCGATTCAGAATGAGATTCTTGCTGGGTAGAGAATTCTTGGTTGGAGGTTATTCTCTTTTAGCCATTTAAATGTGTTATGCCATTCTCTTCTGGCCTGCAGGGTTTCTGTTGAGAGATCCGCAGTTAGATGTATGGGGTTTCCTTTATATGTTATTTGTTGTTTGCTTCTAGCTGCTTTTAGTAATCTGCCTTTATATTTAGTCTGCGTTAGTTTGATTAGTATGTGCCTTGGTGTGTTTCTTCTGGGGTTTATCCTGTTGGAACTCTTTGTGCTTCTTGGACTTGGTTGACTATCTCCTTTCCCATGCTGGGGAAGTTTTCCACTATAACCTCTTCAAGAATTTTTTCGTATCCTTTCTTCCCCTCTTCTTCCTCTGGAACGCCTATAATTCTAATGTTGGTGCGTTTGATATTGTCCCATAGGTCTCTGAGGCTATTCTCAGTTCTTTTAATTCTTTTGGCTTTGTTCTGTTCCTCAACATTTATTTCCACCATTCTATCTTCCAGCTCACTTATCCATTCTTCTGCCTCTGATACTCTACTGTTGAGACCTTCTATAGTATTTTTGAGTTCAGCAATTGAGTTGGTGGTCTCTATTTGCTTATTTTTCATTTCCTACATGTCTTTTCTCAGTGCACTAATTTCCTCTAATATTCTGTTTTCAGTGTTTTGCATCCTCATTAGTATAGTTTTTCTGAATTCTCTTTCCGATAGTTTGTCTTATCTCCTCCTCTGTCATTTGAAGCTGTGATTCTCTAGCTTGGTCCTTCATTTGTGCAGTGTTTCTCTGTCTTTTCGTTATTAGGTTAGTTTTTGTTTCTTTGTGGGTGTCTGTGTGTACGGAATTCTTTTCCCCACCAGGCTTCTTGGTTGAATTCTCCCTTCCTTTGGGTTTCTGTCCTTCTAGAAGGGTTCAATGGTTTGTGTCTTGGGTGGTGTTAGGTCCTGTTTACAGGTGAACAATCTCTCATGTTGTATATTCTTTGATAGTGTGGTGTCTTGGAATCAGGGCTTCTACTCCGAGGATCCTTGGTTTGATGATTGGTCAGGGGGTGTAGGCTCTATGTCTGGTTTGCTATGGTGTTCCATGATATTAATTCAAATACTAGCATCTGAGGAGCAAGAGGTGTGTCCCTGATGGGTCACAGTCATAAAAGCATGCAGATGTTTTCTAACATAGTCATAAGATATACATACATACATAGCAATAACCACATCTCACCAGTCTTACACAGATAAAGCATAGGAAATTTTTCTGGCAAACAACACAATTAAAGATGGTACTTGCCTGTTAAACTCTGGATTAATTAAAATAGTGCCTGGAAAAATAGATCCTGGGCAAGGTCCTGGCTTGGACTATTTCATTGAAAGCAATTTTTAACTAAGACATGTGTTGGGGGTGAGGAGGTGGAGAGTGTATGGGTAATGAGAAGGGAATAGATTCGTCTTGGAAGGATTGTATAGGGTAATGTAGCCAAGATTAGTGTGTTGTATTGTTTAGTGCAGCTGGAAGAGAATAGTGGAGACAAGAAGGTAGGAAATGTTTATGTAGAGGATAGTGGTAGATAGGAGAAAGTTTTAGATTTAGAACACAGAGGGAGGAAGCAATTGCAAAGAGGAAAGAAAATTAGAAGTTTCCAAATATTAAAATTTTTTAAAAAATTAATAATTAAAAATCAAAAAAAAAATTAAAAAGCGAAGAGAAACTTAATAAGGAGAGACAAAAGAGAGAGAGAAAAAAACCCCCAAACCTGACCCATCAAATGAATAAACAGAACCATCCGCAGCAGATAAGCAAAAAAGCTAAATACTGTCCCTGGTTTTTATCCTCTCATCTGTCTAGTGGAAACCAATCTGCTCTCGATGGTGTTGTCTTGATGATGTAGCCTTTCCCTTATGGCACCGGTCTGCAAGCTCAGGTGCTGGCTGGGACGGCGGGCTGATCCCAGTCTGTCGGGCGGGGGGCCACAGCGCCCGCGCAATCCCGTGTTGGGGTGGGGGGCGCCCCGGCTCTGCCGCGCACCCGCCGGTAGCCTCCAATAACCTGCCCTTCTCCCAGCTTCCTCCGCTGCGGGTGTAGCTATGGGGGTGCACAGGCTCCTCCGCCACTGGCGTGTGCGCACTGCCAGTTACGCGTCCAAGTCCCAAAGGAAGGCACAAGCTTCCCTGTCTGGCTCGAGCGGCGTCCCTGCTCAGCAATCTGTGGGCGACTTCCCCTTCAGCCAGTCCTCCACTAGGAGTGTTTGAACTCACCCAGTGCCAGGCGGAAAGTCGCGATTTTCGCGGGCGAGCGGCGCGATTTTCGCACTGGGCGCTCCCTCCAGGCTCCAGGTCTCTAAGCAGCACTCCAATTGCCTTCCATCAGGTCCTGCTCCAGTATCCTATCTTCTCAGTGTCTTAATTTCTGCCGGTGATCCGGGCGGATTCTTGGAGTTTTCACGCTGATCGCTGCCCTCTCTCCCCCGAGGCTCCACTTAGGCCCCCTTTTAGGGCACTTGCTGGCACCCTCTCCATCGGTGCGGTCCGGCGTGGGGGTTAGGATAGAGCATTCTTAGAACAGTAGCTCCGGAAAATTTCTGGCTATTCACTCTTCTACTCTCGCGGACCTATGGAATTCTTCTGTCGTCTAGCGGCTGGTTTGTTGGTGGTGGTTCATTTCTTGATTAGTTCTGGTGATTCTGTTGGGGAGCTGGTGGAATCTTCCCCTCATTCCTCCGCCATCTTGGGCCACCCCCCCTCCCCCACTTGTGTGGCTTCTTTCACACAGCATGGGGTGTTTGAGATTTGTCCACGTGTGGAAGGTATCAGTACTTCATGTCCTTTTATGACTCATTCAGGTTCCAGTGTATGGATACCACACGTGTTATTCATTCATTCATCAATTGTAGACATTGAGGCCGTTTCCGCTTTTTGGCTTTTGTTGATAATGTTGCTGTGAATGTTTGTGGTTGGGTGGACGTGTTTCTTCATTTCTGTTGGATACATACTTTGGAATGGTGCTGCTAGTCTAGTGGTGACTGCGTTTTTACCTGTTTGAGGAACTGCCACGCTGTTTGCCAAAGTGACCACACCTCCCACCAGCAGTGAACGAGGGCCTTTGCTGACATGGGTTGTCGTCTGCCATTTTATTACAGGCATCCTGGTAGGTGTGAAGTCGTACCTCTTTGTGGTTTTGATTTGCATTTCCTTGATGGCAAGTGATGCTGATCCTCTTTCCCTAGGCTTCCCAGCTGTCTGTGAACCTTCTTTATGGAGACAGCTCAGCAGATCTTGTGCCTATTGTTTGATTCAGGTGTTTTCTTTTTTAATTGTTGAGTTGTGAAGGTTAGTTGTATATTCTGGACACCAGACCCTTATCAGATAGAGGATGTGCAGATACTTTCTCCCATTTTGAGGGCTGTCTTTTCCCTTTCCTGGTGGTGTCTGTGAAGGATACACAGTTTCCATTTTGATGAAGTTTATGTTTTGGGGTTTTTCTTCCTTGTTATGAATGATTTTGGTTCATATCCTCTTTGTGCATTCCCTATTTGAGGTCACCGTGTGTGCTGAACCACTCCCTGCATGTCCTACCCTTTATGACTGCATGGAGCCCCCCAGGGTCCTCGGTCCATGGGATTCTCCAGGCAAGAATACTGGAGTGGGTTGCCATGCCCCCCTCCAGAGGCTCTTCCCAGCCCAAGGGGACGCCATAACAGTAGCTCCGGAAAATTTCTGGCTATTCACTCTTCTCCGGACCTATGGAATTCTTCTGTCGCTAGCGGCTGGTTTGTTGGTGGTGGTTCATTTCTTGATTAGTTCTGGTGATTCTGTTGGGGAGCTGGTGGAATCTTCCCCTCATTCCTCCGCCATCTTGGGCCACCCCCCCTCCCCCACTTGTGTGGCTTCTTTCACACAGCATGGGGTGTTTGAGATTTGTCCACGTGTGGAAGGTATCAGTACTTCATGTCCTTTTATGACTCATTCAGGTTCCAGTGTATGGATACCACACGTGTTATTCATTCATTCATCAATTGTAGACATTGAGGCCGTTTCCGCTTTTTGGCTTTTGTTGATAATGTTGCTGTGAATGTTTGTGGTTGGGTGGACGTGTTTCTTCATTTCTGTTGGATACATACTTTGGAATGGTGCTGCTAGTCTAGTGGTGACTGCGTTTTTACCTGTTTGAGGAACTGCCACGCTGTTTGCCAAAGTGACCACACCTCCCACCAGCAGTGAACGAGGGCCTTTGCTGACATGGGTTGTCGTCTGCCATTTTATTACAGGCATCCTGGTAGGTGTGAAGTCGTACCTCTTTGTGGTTTTGATTTGCATTTCCTTGATGGCAAGTGATGCTGATCCTCTTTCCCTAGGCTTCCCAGCTGTCTGTGAACCTTCTTTATGGAGACAGCTCAGCAGATCTTGTGCCTATTGTTTGATTCAGGTGTTTTCTTTTTTAATTGTTGAGTTGTGAAGGTTAGTTGTATATTCTGGACACCAGACCCTTATCAGATAGAGGATGTGCAGATACTTTCTCCCATTTTGAGGGCTGTCTTTTCCCTTTCCTGGTGGTGTCTGTGAAGGATACACAGTTTCCATTTTGATGAAGTTTATGTTTTGGGGTTTTTCTTCCTTGTTATGAGTGTTTTTGGTTCATTCCCTCTTTGTTCATTCCCTATTTGAGGTCACCGTGTGTGCTGAATCACTTCAGGCATGTCCTACACTTTGTGACTGCATGGAGCCCCCCAGGCTCCTCTCTCCATGGGATTCTCCAGGCAAGAATACTGGAGTGGGTTGCCATGCCCTCCTCCAGAGGCTCTTCCCAGCCCAAGGATTGAGCCCTCATCGCCCATGGCTCCTGCACCGCAAGCGAATTCTTTACCGCTGAACCACTAGGGACACCCCTTGGGTCACCATCATGCTGCCTTTACGCACCCCTGCCCGTGTCACCAAGTGCCAGGGCAGGAGCTCTGGTGGTAGAGCTGTCTCCTGGCTGAGCAGCATGGCGGGTGCTCAGAAGACAGCTGCTGGATGGAGGGCGGGGCAGCCGACGTTCCCTCTGGGCAGGTGTCTCTCGTCCTTTTTTTTCTTTTTCTTTTTTAAATTTTTTATTTATTTATCTTTTTTGGTGGGTGGGGTGGGGAGGGAGGGGGATGGGCGGGCCACTTCTATTGGTCTTTCATTTCTCTATCTTCATCCGTCTTTGTTCTTTGGCTCCTGTGGGCCTCCCATCGCGGTGGCCTCCGTTGTCGCAGAGCGCCGGCTCTGGGTGCACGCGCGCCAGAGCTCCGGCTCCGCAATTGGACACATTAGTCCAGCTGCTGCGTGGCATGGCATGTGGGATCTTCTCAGGCCAGGGATCGAACCGACGCCCCTTGCACTGCAAGGCGGTGTCCTTACCCACTGGACCACCAGGGGAAGCCCCTCTCTTGTCCTTTGTTTCTCTCTTGTGGCTTTTCTCTTCCATCCTCTCTCTGTATGTCTGTCTCTGAGTGTGTTGGCGGGTGCGTGTGTCTGTCAGTACCCCACCCCATCCTCCTCTCTCTTCCCCCTCCTTTGACTCTCTCTGTTGCTCAGTCTCCTGGTCTCTCTTAGGTCCCTCTGGCTTGATCTCTTTAATTTTCTTGGAATCTCTCTCTCCTGCTCTTTGTGTTTTCATGCTTCTTTTACTTGTTCTTCTAAGCAATTTACCCCATCAGATGGTCTTTGTAGGTGACTGGAAGCAGGCCTGCCCTTTCTTCTCTTTGTCATTCTCCCTTCCTCCCTCTCCCTCTCTCTCTCTCTCCTCCTTCCCTTTCTCTCTTTTCTCTTTTTTCCCTTACCTTTCCCTTCCTTCCCTCCTCCTTCCCCCTCACCCTCCCTTTTTTTCCTTTCTCTGCTCTCTCTCTTCCCTGTCTCACTCTCCCTTTCTTTTTTTCTGTCTCTTTGATCATCTTTGGTGTTTAATGTGTTTAGAGATGTTGCTTACACACTATTAATTCCTCTTTGCTGGTGTGTCCAGGTTGGCAGAAGTGGCTCAGGAGCCTCTGCCCTGCAGGCTGTAGCCCTCAGGTTTCCAGCCTGCTGTCTGGCCCCCAGGCCTGCAGTACTTAATTTGAAATTTGATTAGAAAGCCGAAATGATGCATTTTCGCATTCTGAGGTACAGTTTTGGCCTGATGGATGGGAGCACTGCAGGCAGTTCTTCCCCCTGCGCACTGCTGCTGGCAACTGTCAGGAGCTTTCTTATGGAAATCACCGTTGCTGCCTTTCCATTCTCCCGGGTTGCTCTCCTATATTGATGTATTTTCACTTGTACAGCGCTGGGCTATTCTTCAGGGTTCTTGCTTTCCAATTTAGTGGTAAAACTCCACATATAACATAGAGGAAAAAAATGGAGAGAAACCTCTGGGTAAAAAAGATTTGCACTCCGCACTTCTTTTATTGAAAGGAAAATTAATCAGCGTTCTGAGGAGAAAACATAAACGCAATAAAAGGCGAATGAAAACATAGGTTGTAAATTTGATCTGCGTGTCTGTGTCTGTTTGGAGGGCAGATTTTTATTCGCAGCCGTGGTTCTTCAGGGGCCATGTACGGAAACCTGGAAGACCTGAGTGGCAACAGGTAAGGATTCAGAAATCAATAACAGTGGAGGGGTTGTTGGACAAGAACAGTGTTCTGTTTCTGTAGGACTTGTTTGTGCCTGGAGGAGGGTGTGGAATATGTGAGACTTCAAGCCGATACCTCTCTTTAATACACGCCGCCGCTGCTCACACAGATAACCCAGAACTGCTTTACATGTTGATTTCCCAATGCTCTAGGTGGGGATTTTATGTCTCTTGATTTCTTCATACTGACGTGATGCAGATCTCATTAAGTCAATGTCCATCAACCATGTTCCAACAGTTACCACATCCTGATGGTTGAACCAAAAGACTGGATTGGAGAAAGGAAGATGGTCACGTTCCAATTTTGAGTGTTTTGTTTATTTTTAATCGAAAGATAATTACTTCACAATGTTGTGTTGGTTTCTGCTGCACAGCATTGTAGATCAGCTGTAAGTGTATGTATATCCCCTCCCTCCTGAGCTTCCTTCCCACCACCCCCATCCTACCCCTCTAGGTTATCACGGAGCTCTGAGCTGGGCTTCTTGGGCTGGACACTGGCTTGCCACTTAGCTGGCTTTTTCTACACATGGTAGTGTATATATGTCAGGGCTTCCTTGGTGGCTCAGCAGTAAAGAATCTCCCTGGAATATGGGAGATGCGAAGCTGTGGGTTCAATCCCTGGTTTGGGAAGATCCTCTTGAGACCAAAATGGCAACCCATTCCAGTATTCTCGCCTGGAAATCCCATGGACAAAGGAGCCTGGCGGACTGAAGTCCATGGGATCACATAAGAGCCAGATACAACTTTACCAGCAATTATATCATTTAAAAATGTCTTTCTGTTTATTTATTTAGACTCTTTGAGGTTCTTGTGGCTGTGTGTGGGCTTCCTCTGACTGCAGCAAGCAGAGGCTACTCTTCTGTTACAGAGTGCAGGCTTTTGTTACCCGGCCACACGTGAGATCTTCCTTCTCACACCCGGAATGGAACCCATGTCTCTTGCATTGGCAGGTGGATTCTTCACCCCTGGCCCACCAAGGCAGCCCCTATCGTATCTTGTTGTATTCTGCCACTTCACTTGGGGTTATATTATGAGCATTTTTATAGGTGGTTACATGTTTTTTATGAGCAGTCTTCATGGCCGTGTAATGCTCCATACTCTTGATGGCTGGGCATTGACATTGGCTTTTACTGCAGTTGTGACTGTTTTTAGGCACAAGTTTTAGTTTAGGATTCTGATGGTTTCTCTGGGGTCAGCACCCATGAAGAGAATTACTAGATCATTCAAGGCTCTCGACAAAGATGCCGGCATGCTTTCCAGAAAGAGGATGTCGATGGCAGCCCTGTGTGTGTGTGTGTGTGTGCGTGTGCATGCACACACCTGGTTGCTTCTCACTAGTATTGCTAGTATTTTAACCCTTGGCTAATTTGATGGTAAATTTTGTTTTGTATTTCTACAGTGGGTTGGATTTTTTCAAATGTGTTGACCCTTTGTTCTTTTTTTTTCCTGTAAGAGTTAATTTATAGTCTTCCTCCTTCCCCACCCAGTTGATTTTTAGGTTTTCTGTTTTGGATTTGTGGATCCTTCTTGTTTATATGGCCTTTTGAGGCTTATACTTGTTTTCTGTTCATTTTACTGGGTGATGTTTTTTGACATGTGATAGTTTTTGATTTTCACCGAATCAAATCTATTGACTTTTCCTGGTGATTTCTCTAATTGATTTAGAAATTCCTTTCAGATAGTGAGTGCTAGTGTTTGTTTATCTGACTTATTTCGTTTTTTCAAATTTTAGTAGAAGAGGCAGTGACTTGAGACCAAAATGGCAACCCATTCCAGTATTCTCGCCTGGAAATCCCATGGACAAAGGAGCCTGGCGGACTGAAGTCCATGGGATCACATAAGAGCCAGATACAACTTTACCAGCAATTATATCATTTAAAAATGTCTTTCTGTTTATTTATTTAGACTCTTTGAGGTTCTTGTGGCTGTGTGTGGGCTTCCTCTGACTGCAGCAAGCAGAGGCTACTCTTCTGTTACAGAGTGCAGGCTTTTGTTACCCGCCACACGTGAGATCTTCCTTCTCACACCCGGAATGGAACCCATGTCTCTTGCATTGGCAGGTGGATTCTTCACCCCTGGCCCACCAAGGCAGCCCCTATCGTATCTTGTTGTATTCTGCCACTTCACTTGGGGTTATATTATGAGCATTTTTATAGGTGGTTACATGTTTTTTATGAGCAGTCTTCATGGCCGTGTAATGCTCCATACTCTTGATGGCTGGGCATTGACATTGGCTTTTACTGCAGTTGTGACTGTTTTTAGGCACAAGTTTTAGTTTAGGATTCTGATGGTTTCTCTGGGGTCAGCACCCATGAAGAGAATTACTAGATCATTCAAGGCTCTCGACAAAGATGCCGGCATGCTTTCCAGAAAGAGGATGTCGATGGCAGCCCTGTGTGTGTGTGTGTGTGCGTGTGCATGCACACACCTGGTTGCTTCTCACTAGTATTGCTAGTATTTTAACCCTTGGCTAATTTGATGGTAAATTTTGTTTTGTATTTCTACAGTGGGTTGGATTTTTTCAAATGTGTTGACCCTTTGTTCTTTTTTTTTCCTGTAAGAGTTAATTTATAGTCTTCCTCCTTCCCCACCCAGTTGATTTTTAGGTTTTCTGTTTTGGATTTGTGGATCCTTCTTGTTTATATGGCCTTTTGAGGCTTATACTTGTTTTCTGTTCATTTTACTGGGTGATGTTTTTTGACATGTGATAGTTTTTGATTTTCACCGAATCAAATCTATTGACTTTTCCTGGTGATTTCTCTAATTGATTTAGAAATTCCTTTCAGATAGTGAGTGCTAGTGTTTGTTTATCTGACTTATTTCGAACTTTTAAATCTTTAATGCATCTGAAATTTATTTTTGTGCAAGATGTAGAAGAGGCAGTGACTTGTCCCCCTTCCCACCCTCGCCCACTAATTAAACAGTTTGTTCTGCATCATTTAGATTTAGATTCTCTTCCTTCAGTAATTCGTGATACTGCCTTTCTGTCTTTGTTATAACATTAAAAAAAAGAGACAGAACATTCTAGGGCCTGGAACTGGTTATCTTTTCTGTTGCAATAAATCTATTGGCAGACACTTGTACTTTATTATGTTACTTATTATAGCTTTGTGATATGTGTAAGTGTTGGAAATCTCTCAGTGTTATGGAAAAAAAATGACTTAATTTGACCATTTTTCTCAATGAACTTTGAAATTTAATAGGTTAAAGAATAATTAATTAGGATTTCAATATTAACCTCATAAAAATGCCAGGGTGGCTTGTAAGAGGATTAACCATTATTGAGTGAGCTCCTCTTGTCTGACTTGGCCTGGTGGTCCCTCAGCAGTCACTGTTGTTAAACAGAGGAAGACAGCTGCTAAGTATTGAGACAAGGAACCCTGAAAATCGCTAATCCTGTTTTATATTAAAAGGGAGTTTGTTGATTTAGGTAACAAAAGTTTCCTGGCTTCAGGGAGTGCTTGTCCTTGGTGTTACCAGGACCTAGTCTGTCTCTAGGTCTGTCTCGGCTTGTGCGCATTTGTCTGTTAGTATCTCTTTGTCTCTGCTGCTTTCCTTATCTGTCTTGCTCTCTCTGTGTGTGTGTGTGTGTGTGTGTGTGTGTTTTTTTTAACTTTTATTGGAGTATAGCTGCTTTACAGTGTTGTGTTAGTTTTTGCTCTATAGCAGAGGGACTCAGCCACACATGTACATAGGTCCCTTCTCCTTGGATTTCCTTCCCATTGAGGTGGCCAAAGAGCACCGAGTAGAGTCCCCTGAACCGTACAGTCTGTTTTCATACACACTGTATCAGTAGAAACTCCAGTGCTTCCGCCACCTGATACAAAGAGCTGACTCACTGGGAAAGACCCTGATGCTGGGAAAGACTGGGGGCAGGAGGAGAAGCGGGCGGCAGAGGATGAGATGGTTGGATGGGATCACTGACTCAAAGGACATGAGTTTGAGCAAACTCTGTGGGATAGTGGAGGACAGGGAAGCCTGGTGTGCTGAAGCCCATGGGATCACTGAGAGTCAGACATGGTTTAGTGACTGAACAATAACAGTCAATAGTGTAGATGTATCAGTCCTGATCTCCCAGGTCATTCCTACCCGCCTGCCTTTCCCCCTATATCCATATGTTCCTACGTCCACGTGTCTATTTCTGCCTCTCATCTTTATTGGCTCCTTCAGTCTGTCTGACCTTACTGGACAGGTCAGTCTCCCTGCATGATTGTAACATGGTTGCCTCAGCTATAGGACTTGGATCCTGAGGTGGGCGTAATTTCTCTCAAGTGGTGGATCATTCACAAGAGACACGCCTTGGGGCAGAGTGGGGTGTGGAGGAAGCTGCCCATGTCCTGACTTTCTCAGGCAGCAGAAGTTACATTCCGTCCTGATCTCGGATCCTGAGAGTGTTGCTGTGTCTAGCTCTTTTGTTTACTCTGAAAGCAGCCAGCTCTTGAGGAGTGAGGTGACTCCAGTTCAGGAGAAGAGCGTGCACCTCAGGCGTTCTATTACGTGTTGAGGCTGTCTCTCATTATTACTGGAGACCCCAAGTCACATATCTCCCTCCAGAAAATGGAGACACTCCTGCCATTGCTTTGCCTCTTCAGCAGGCGATTTCTCACAGGATGAAACTGAGCAGACAGTAATTGTGTGAATGTGGCTGCAAAGCAAGACAGTGGTAGTGGTTCACCAAGAAGTCCTATCGGGACCTTATGGGTTAGGGGTGAATTTGAAGGGAAGGGGCTGGCGCTGTGAAGAAGGCAGCAAGTAGAGGTTAAAGTAACAAGGTTTACTATCAGAAATCACAGTTAGGGCTTCCCTGGTGGTCCAGTGGGTAAAGAGTCTGCCTTGCAGTGTGAGGGACACGGGTTTGATCCCTGGCCCGGGAAGATTCTGTGTGCCATGGAGTGGCTGGATTGGTGTGTCTAGTTACGAGCCAGCACTCTGGAGCCCATGCACCCAGAGCCGGTGCTCTGCAGGGAGAGAGGCCAGTGCAATGGGAGGCCCACACAGGCCAAAGAATAAAGATGGATGAAAATAAATAAATAGAAAACCAATAAAGGAGGTCAAAGTTAAAAAAAAAAATCGCAGCTAACCTTCAAGGTTTGTCTTTTTGTTTCTTTTTTAAATATGAAGAATGGCATTTTTTAGCACTATATTTATTTACTTGGCGCTGTCAGGTCTTGGTTGCAACAAGTGGGGTCCTTGTTGTGGCGTGTGGGATCTTTTGTTTCTTAGTGTGAGCTTTGGTGCTCCTTGGCGTGTAGGATCTTATTTACCTGACCAGGGATGGACCCCACCTCCCATGTGTCAGGAGGGAAGTTCTTAGCCACTGGACCACCAGGGAATTCCCCTTCCAGCTCTTTCTTGTCGTTTGTGTTCCCGTGACACCCTCTTCTGTGACTCTGAGTGGCACTTTGTATTCTGTGGAAAGTCTTGCTAGGCTTCAGATTAGGTGGCTTGTTGATTGCGTCGTTGGCGGTCTCCAGAGAGGCCTCGGATCTCTCCAGGAATGCTGGTGGCTTGTCTGGCCTTCCTCCTGGCCCAGACACTAGAGGAGCAGTTAATTGGGTAGAATAGCTGTTTGGTTGGGTTTCAGGCCCATTCACTTGGAAGCCTCCAAAGGCTTTGGTTGCATCTGGCTCTGCCTTTGTGGTGTCTGGGGGACCGTCTGCTTCCCTGGGTACCAGGCTGTCCCCCTGCTCGGACAGAAGAGCGGCTGGTCGCTGGTCACCCTGGCATCAGCAGGTTGTGTGTATTAAGGAGGATCATATCCATGAAAATCATGTGTCATTATGGAGGTCGATTCATTCAGCACTCCAGTGTCTATTGTCTAATGTCGCAGAGTCCCTTGTGACTCTTATAGAGGCTTGTTCCTCCTCAGCATGGATGGTGACCATCACCAATAGTTAGTATTACTCTGGACAATCTCTTAGGGAGGGGTCATTCTGGACACCTTCCAGAAAGATGTTCCTTTCCAGCAGAGGAGCACATTGTTGTTTCTGAGGTCAAACACCAGGTACAGTGACTGGTGAGGATTCAGGGCTGTTTAAGAAGTATGTGTGAAGTCACTTCAGCCGTGTCTGACTCTTTGTGACCCCACAGACTGGGGCCTGCCGGTCTGCTCTGTCTGTGGGATTGTCTAGGCAGGAATACTGGTGTGAGTTGTCATTTCCTTTCTCAGGAAATCTTTACAAACCAGGGATCGAACCCCCGTCTCTTACGTCTCCTGCACTGGCAAATGCATTCTTTACCACTAGCACCACCTGGAAAGCCTATCTAAGAAATAGTTTGCTTTATAAACACACACACTGAGCCTCCCACATTCCTTTGTTAAACCCTACAATCTCTCACTTCAGCAGCAGCCTCGTACCAGGTGGAGCGTGTGGTCCCTCAGACTCCCGGGAAGTTGCCATTCCACACTCACCCAAACACGCCCCGACTCACAGACTGGGGGAGCGGAACTGTAGGGCAGCATTGACTTGATTTCTCTGCTTTCCCTCAGGGTTGACCTGGTGTCTCTCAGGTACATACGAATCCACACATGTAATTGAACACAAAGAAACTAAACATGCATTTGGTGTCACTGTAGGGCACGTGCTGGATACAGCCAGGCATCAGGCCCTGAGTGTGACCCAGTCCTGGTCCCTGGGCCGGGGGCATTCTGCGTGAATCAGCAGTTAATTGGGTAGAATAGCTGTTTGGTTGGGTTTCAGGCCCATTCACTTGGAAGCCTCCAAAGGCTTTGGTTGCATCTGGCTCTGCCTTTGTGGTGTCTGGGGGACCGTCTGCTTCCCTGGGTACCAGGCTGTCCCCCTGCTCGGACAGAAGAGCGGCTGGTCGCTGGTCACCCTGGCATCAGCAGGTTGTGTGTATTAAGGAGGATCATATCCATGAAAATCATGTGTCATTATGGAGGTCGATTCATTCAGCACTCCAGTGTCTATTGTCTAATGTCGCAGAGTCCCTTGTGACTCTTATAGAGGCTTGTTCCTCCTCAGCATGGATGGTGACCATCACCAATAGTTAGTATTACTCTGGACAATCTCTTAGGGAGGGGTCATTCTGGACACCTTCCAGAAAGATGTTCCTTTCCAGCAGAGGAGCACATTGTTGTTTCTGAGGTCAAACACCAGGTACAGTGACTGGTGAGGATTCAGGGCTGTTTAAGAAGTATGTGTGAAGTCACTTCAGCCGTGTCTGACTCTTTGTGACCCCACAGACTGGGGCCTGCCGGTCTGCTCTGTCTGTGGGATTGTCTAGGCAGGAATACTGGTGTGAGTTGTCATTTCCTTTCTCAGGAAATCTTTACAAACCAGGGATCGAACCCCCGTCTCTTACGTCTCCTGCACTGGCAAATGCATTCTTTACCACTAGCACCACCTGGAAAGCCTATCTAAGAAATAGTTTGCTTTATAAACACACACACTGAGCCTCCCACATTCCTTTGTTAAACCCTACAATCTCTCACTTCAGCAGCAGCCTCGTACCAGGTGGAGCGTGTGGTCCCTCAGACTCCCGGGAAGTTGCCATTCCACACTCACCCAAACACGCCCCGACTCACAGACTGGGGGAGCGGAACTGTAGGGCAGCATTGACTTGATTTCTCTGCTTTCCCTCAGGGTTGACCTGGTGTCTCTCAGGTACATACGAATCCACACATGTAATTGAACACAAAGAAACTAAACATGCATTTGGTGTCACTGTAGGGCACGTGCTGGATACAGCCAGGCATCAGGCCCTGAGTGTGACCCAGTCCTGGTCCCTGGGCCGGGCTCTGGTGCACCTTTCTGCGTGAACACTGGGGCAGGTTCTCCAGTAACCCTCGCTGACCTCTGAGCTTCTCTTTTTCTGCCACCTCTCTGTTTGTCTTAAACGCCTGGCATCTCTTTTCACAGTTGGTAATATCATCTGACGCCTTGTGATGAATTTTGTTGTCCAGCTGCTCAGTTGTGTCTGACTCCTTGCGACCCCCTGGCCTGCAGCACGCCGGGTCTCCCTGTCCCTCACTGTCCTCTGGGGCACGTTGGTTCTTGAGGCTTTCATTGGCTGAATCAAAGATTTCTCTTGCTAAATGTCACATTGCTTGAAAATACGCGGATGATTTTCAAGTACCTTTTCATATTGATTTCTTACTTGATTCCATAGTGATAAGAGAAAAATGCCTTTAGACCACGAAATTTTTGCACCTTGTTTTATCTTGCTGGATATGTTCCGCTGTCTCCTGGTTTATAGTCTGTGGGAATCTGAGCAGAATTTGTACCCTATTGCTGTGTGAATATTATATGAATCTTAATGTCAGATCAGTTCATGATGCTTTTCAGGTGTACTCTGTCCTTCTACTTTTCTGTATATTCACTCAATTATTTTTTGAGAGTTTGACATTGAAACTCCAGCCAGAGATCTTAATTTATCTACTTAAGAAAATAATTCTAATATATAGTGGGACTCTATGTGACTTGGAGTGTATCTTCCAAGTCTTCTGTAAATGTGTTCTCACACTTCCATCATGTGAAAAATAAAAAAGAAAGAGACAGAGAGAGTACATGGGGCGGAGGCTCTCGTGGGACGTGAAGCCATTGGAGAACTGGATCCTGGTTAGTACTGTTGTCTCCTCAGAGGGATACGTGGGGTCTAGAATTCTGAGAATGGAAGACACGATTCTGTTTTTTTTCCTTCGTATAAGTGAACCAGTGACGTGTGCTCAATGGAGAGTTTCTTGTGCTTCCCAGGAGCCAAGTGACGCTCTCTGTACTGACCTGGGCCCCGTATGATCCACGTGGAAGGCAGCCTCTGTCCCCGAGAGATGGCTGCCTGTCTCTGAGGAGCCAGGGCCGCCCAGATGGTGTGGGTGGGCGCCCCGGAGGCTCGCGGGTTAATGTTCCAGCACAGAGATGCTCCAGAGTCGCATTTCTCACCATTTGTTCCTGTTTCTTAATTTGAAACAACAGTTTTGTGTTCTTGAAAGAACCGTCACGTTTCTCCTTCCAGAGTTGTTGTGGCAGTTTATTAGCAGATCTAATTATAATGTTTTCTTTCACGAGGCCTCAGGTAGGGCCCACCTAAGTGGTAACAGCAGCCCAGCTTTAAAAATAATTCTGAAAGGGCACATTGTCCTTATAATGAGAGAGAACATTGATTCTTTTCCCCCTTACATGAATTGCTAAGTGGTAAAGTTACTGACAAATGACGTCTCCCGTTTTTGTTGGCTCCATTGCGTGGTGGCCGGGCGCTTCGGCCCTGGGATCAGTCCATCTCGTGGCAGAACCCTCGTGTGGCTCCGTACACATGCCCACGGCCGAGTCGTGTGATGTGGTGCAGCCTCGGTTCCACCTTCCACAAGTGGTGCCCTGAGAGGACACCCTCGTGAGGGGCCGGGGTGCGTCGTCTGTGAGGCGCTGTGACAGTGTGTGGCGGGCGCTTTGTGGGACAGCCCTCGGGACTGCCCAGTGCACGTGGCCTTCCTCAGGATTGCTTCCAGCTGTTCTCTTCTGTTTGGGTTTTGCTTCTTAAGTTCTCTCTAGCATGGGCGATGCTAACTCTTCCTAGTTGTGTTTAAAGGAGAAGTTCTCTTCCACCCAGGTAAGAGTGTACTACTTAAAGACTTGTAATTTTATTCTTTTTAAAATTTCGTTTTGACCAAACTGAAACCCTGTGGTTGATATTTATTTTCTCTCTGTCCACACTTACCCACCCCCAATTTATGGTGATAAATTTGTGCTGGCGATAAATTTGTGCACACCATGTCAGAATTGCTATTCTATGCAGGATGGTCTCTTGATCATGGGATGTTTAAGCAGACTCCTGGAGAAGGGAAGCCATAGAAAGATCTGGAAGGCCTTGGTTGATAAATTCTGAAACAGATGTTATTTGCTGCCAAAGCATCATCTGTTTCTCTGACTAGAAATGCATTTCTGCCGGCTGCTCTGGGTTAGGCCGGATTGGGGGTTGATGGTGTGTTTTGAGAGCTGAGGTAGGTCGGTGCACGTGGGGTTTCTGCTGCAGGGCCCAGCTGGCTCCATTGACAGTGGAAGTATTGCCCTGTTTGGATGTACCAGCCCTTTGACCTTGGGTTGGTAATTCCCTTAAGGCTCATTTTTCTTTTATTTATTTATTTATTTATTTATTTATTTATTTATTTATTTATTTTGGGCGGGGATCGGGTTGGGGAGGGAGGGGATTGGGCGGGCCACTTCTATTTGTCTTTCATTTCTCTATTTTCATCTGTCTTTGTTCTTTGGCTCCCGTGGGCCTCCCATCGCGGTGGCGTCTGTCGTCGCACAGCGCCGGCTCTGGGCGCATGCACTCCAGAGCTCTGGCTCGGTGATTGGACACATCAGTCCAGCCGCTCCGCGGGACGTGGGATCTTCCCAGGCCAGGGATTGAACTGACGCCCCTTGCACTGCAAGGCGGTGTCCTTACCCACTGGACCACCAGGGGAAGCCCAAGCCACATTTTTCTTACCTGTGGAATTAAGGGTATTAGCAATGGTTCCTTTTTAGAGTTTTTTTGAATAGATTCAAAGAGTCTACAAGAGGTAAGTTAACACAGTGCCTGGTATGTAGTAATAAACATATCATAAATGTTAACTGTTGGATTTTTATTTTGGTATCACTCTTCTTGTAAAGCATTAATGGTGATTCAGAGAGTATCTATGTGAATGGACCTTGTCGTTCCTCTTCTTGGAGTCTATATTAATACATAGAACTATATGTACACTGTATATACATATTAATAGTGAAATAAGTTCAGTTATTGGTGAGCTAAGGTGATACCCATACTGAAGAGATGGGCACATCTATCTCTTCGTGGTGCTAGGAATATTCAGTTTGCAGAGAGGTTTTAACACCCAGTTGGCAGAAGATGGTCTGAGGAAGAGAGCTGGTGTGGGTGAGGGGCAGAGCTAGCAGTATTCACAGCTAATAGTCGCTCCTCCTTTTTGGGTAGGTCATAGCTGAGATGAGTCTTTGGCTCACAAGTAGCACGACACTTGATTGTTAATGATTCCATCCTAGAGTCAAAGAGTAGCCTTTTATGTGTGACCTACAGAGAAGGGCCCGTTTGTGGTGTGCTGAAAACAGTGACTCCAGGCCCAGAGGTCTCCACTCCAAGCAGCAGCTTCGAGGGTTCTGCTCAGGTCTGGGGGGTCAGGGGTTGTGAGGACAAGGAAGTGGAGCTCAGATCTAAGAGGAGGAGGGTGTTTGCATTGCCTCACCAGGTTTAAGGCTGAGGAAGGAGGAGCGCAAGGTTAGGGGAACTGAGGAGAGGCTAGTGCCATTGGAGCTCGGAGCTCGAGGGGAATGTTGTAGAGCCCAGAGTACCATGGGCCCCATAGCCGCCAGGAAAGAGTTTGGTATTTATTCTAAGAAAGATGGAAGGGCTTTGACGAGTCATAAATAGAAGACTGACAGGATCAGAACTGCATTGTAAATTTGTCCCATTCCCCACACTATGGAGAGAGAATTGAGGATACAGAGGCCTCTCTAGGGTGACACCCGGTGGTCAGTCAGCTGAGGGTGGTGATTGGCCAGGGATGGTTGAGTGAGTGAAAGTTGCCTGGTTGTGTCTGACTCCTCGTGACCCACGGACAAAGCCGTGGAATTCTCCAGGCGAGAGTCTTGGAGTGGGTAGCCTTTCCCTTCTCCAGGGGGTCTTTCCAACCCAGGGATGGAACCCAGGTCTCCTGCACTGCAGATGGATTCTTCACCCTCTGCGTCACCGGGGAAGCCCACCCAGGGGGAAGAGGATGGGAATTCAAAGATCAGAGGATCCAGGAGAGATGTGGAAATAGAATGGACAGAACTAGGCATCCGAGTCTTGAATTTTTTGATGGAATCCTTTTTTGTCAGACGGTATTTGGTCATTAGTCTTTCTGCCTGTACTTAAGTTTCCTGTGGCCTGCACAGTCTGTTTCCTTTTGCTTATCCCTGAAAATGGTGCTGTGGGTAAGAATAAATGTCTTACAACTTAGAGCAGCTCATAATAAGCGAGTCCCTGAAACGAGCCATGGTTTGTAGTGTGAGAAAGGAGCCAGGACCCCTGATGGACCCAGGACCTCGATTCTCTCCCGGAGAGCTGTCAGGTCCACGTGCCATTTCCAAAACACGCAGCAGGGCCTGCGTGTGGTGGTGGCGTTGCCCAGTGAAGCATTACAGTGTTGTGTAGTTTATTTTCAGCCTCAGTCAAGGTTGAAAAGTTCCACTGTCAGGTGGCGTCCAGACTAGGGCATCTTTTCTTACAGCCCAAGTCCCTCCAAGGCAGCTGAGTTTCTAAGACAAGGAAGTGGAGCTCAGATCTAAGAGGAGGAGGGTGTTTGCATTGCCTCACCAGGTTTAAGGCTGAGGAAGGAGGAGCGCAAGGTTAGGGAACTGAGGAGAGGCTAGTGCCATTGGAGCTCGGAGCTCGAGGGAATGTTGTAGAGCCCAGAGTACCATGGGCCCCATAGCCGCCAGGAAAGAGTTTGGTATTTATTCTAAGAAAGATGGAAGGGCTTTGACGAGTCATAAATAGAAGACTGACAGGATCAGAACTGCATTGTAAATTTGTCCCATTCCCCACACTATGGAGAGAGAATTGAGGATACAGAGGCCTCTCTAGGGTGACACCCGGTGGTCAGTCAGCTGAGGGTGGTGATTGGCCAGGGATGGTTGAGTGAGTGAAAGTTGCCTGGTTGTGTCTGACTCCTCGTGACCCACGGACAAAGCCGTGGAATTCTCCAGGCGAGAGTCTTGGAGTGGGTAGCCTTTCCCTTCTCCAGGGGGTCTTTCCAACCCAGGGATGGAACCCAGGTCTCCTGCACTGCAGATGGATTCTTCACCCTCTGCGTCACCGGGGAAGCCCACCCAGGGGGAAGAGGATGGGAATTCAAAGATCAGAGGATCCAGGAGAGATGTGGAAATAGAATGGACAGAACTAGGCATCCGAGTCTTGAATTTTTTGATGGAATCCTTTTTTGTCAGACGGTATTTGGTCATTAGTCTTTCTGCCTGTACTTAAGTTTCCTGTGGCCTGCACAGTCTGTTTCCTTTTGCTTATCCCTGAAAATGGTGCTGTGGGTAAGAATAAATGTCTTACAACTTAGAGCAGCTCATAATAAGCGAGTCCCTGAAACGAGCCATGGTTTGTAGTGTGAGAAAGGAGCCAGGACCCCTGATGGACCCAGGACCTCGATTCTCTCCCGGAGAGCTGTCAGGTCCACGTGCCATTTCCAAAACACGCAGCAGGGCCTGCGTGTGGTGGTGGCGTTGCCCAGTGAAGCATTACAGTGTTGTGTAGTTTATTTTCAGCCTCAGTCAAGGTTGAAAAGTTCCACTGTCAGGTGGCGTCCAGACTAGGGCATCTTTTCTTTTGCTGGGGTTCCTTAGGTCGCATGCTCAGGAAGTACTATTGGAGCAAGTCCTAAAAAAGAAAGCCAGCCTGGGGCTTCCCTGGTGATCCAAATGGGTAAAGAGTCCACCTTGCAGTGCAAGGAGCCCTGGTTCGATCCCTGGCCCGGAAAGGTCCCACGTGCCGCAAAGTGACTGGACCGGTGTGTCCAATTATGAGCCAGAGCTCTAGAGTGCATGCGCCGAGACCCAGGGCTCAGCAATGAGAGAGGCCACTGCAATGGGAGGCCCACACAGGCCAAAGAATTAAGATGGATGAAAATAAATAAATGAAGGACCAATAAAAGAGGCCAAAATTAGTAGAAAGAAAGAAAGCCAGCTATGTGGCAGCCCCATGTGTTTCCTGTCCTAACCTTGAGGTTGTACAAGAAATGGTAGCCAGTCTCATTTTTATCTTTAGAAAGGCAGATCAGTCTCTGGGTGCTGTTGACTAGTGTGGGGTTACCGTGGAAACAAGGATACAATGAGTGTCTCTCAGCCCTCCCACCCCCCAGTCCAGGTCATCATCGTATGCCTCTTGCTGGTCTCTCTGCTTCCTCTCTGGCTGAGCCTGCCCCTTCTCTGCTGCCAGGGTGATGCTTTGAGAAGACACCTCATGTCTGCCGCCACCACCCCCCCGGACTCTGTCTCACACAGAGACAGAGTCTCTCCGTCTCTTTCCTTTATCCTGAGGACAGTCAGGCCCTGAGCTTGGCCCTCTGACTCCACACCATCTGGCCCTGCCTTCCTTCTTTTCCCCTTTGTCTCCTACCACTGTCCTGTTCAGACACCCTCCCTCCTTCCTCTCTGATGAGGCTCAGTCTCAGGTTCCTTATCCTTGCTGGTCCTGTGGCCTGGAATGTTCTCCTTCCAGATCTTTCTCTGGCTTCCCTTCTCCTTCAGGTTTTTGCTTAAACATCCCATGATCAAGAGATCATCTTATGTAGAATAGCACCTCTGCTATTCTGGGTGTGTACAGAAACCCAGTGAAGCATTACAGTGTTGTGTAGTTTATTTTCAGCTAGGTTGAAAAGTTCCACTGTCCCACCTCTTTTCTTTTGCTGGGGTTCCTTAGGTCGCATGCTCAGGAAGTACTATTGGAGCAAGTCCTAAAAAAGAAAGCCAGCCTGGGGCTTCCCTGGTGATCCAAATGGGTAAAGAGTCCACCTTGCAGTGCAAGGAGCCCTGGTTCGATCCCTGGCCCGGAAAGGTCCCACGTGCCGCAAAGTGACTGGACCGGTGTGTCCAATTATGAGCCAGAGCTCTAGAGTGCATGCGCCGAGACCCAGGGCTCAGCAATGAGAGAGGCCACTGCAATGGGAGGCCCACACAGGCCAAAGAATTAAGATGGATGAAAATAAATAAATGAAGGACCAATAAAAGAGGCCAAAATTTAAAAAGAAAGAAAGAAAGCCAGCTATGTGGCAGCCCCATGTGTTTCCTGTCCTAACCTTGAGGTTGTACAAGAAATGGTAGCCAGTCTCATTTTTATCTTTAGAAAGGCAGATCAGTCTCTGGGTGCTGTTGACTAGTGTGGGGTTACCGTGGAAACAAGGATACAATGAGTGTCTCTCAGCCCTCCCACCCCCCAGTCCAGGTCATCATCGTATGCCTCTTGCTGGTCTCTCTGCTTCCTCTCTGGCTGAGCCTGCCCCTTCTCTGCTGCCAGGGTGATGCTTTGAGAAGACACCTCATGTCTGCCGCCACCACCCCCCCGGACTCTGTCTCACACAGAGACAGAGTCTCTCCGTCTCTTTCCTTTATCCTGAGGACAGTCAGGCCCTGAGCTTGGCCCTCTGACTCCACACCATCTGGCCCTGCCTTCCTTCTTTTCCCCTTTGTCTCCTACCACTGTCCTGTTCAGACACCCTCCCTCCTTCCTCTCTGATGAGGCTCAGTCTCAGGTTCCTTATCCTTGCTGGTCCTGTGGCCTGGAATGTTCTCCTTCCAGATCTTTCTCTGGCTTCCCTTCTCCTTCAGGTTTTTGCTTAAACATCCCATGATCAAGAGATCATCTTATGTAGAATAGCACCTCTGCTATTCTGGGTGTGTACAGAAACCCAGAAGCGAGAGAAAGCGTGGTTGATGGAGGACCCAAAAGAGTTAGGGTGGGAAAGTCTGTGCCCGCTCCAGGGTGGGGACAGACTAGTGGTTTTCTGCTTCACAATCTGGGGATGTGGGGGTCCTGAGGAAGAGAGGAGCCCGAGGCTGGATCCTGGAAATTGGCCAGTTGGTCCTCAAGCTGGAAGAGCCTGGCAGAGAAAAGAGGGTTTCCAGAAGCAATGAAAGTACACGTCAGTTGGCCAAGAGCTGGCTTGAAGTGCAAGTGTGTTGGAGCAGGTGGGTGGGGCACAGTCTGGCAGGCTGGTTGTGTCCCTGGATGTGCTGTGGAGGCACTGTTTCTCCTCACTGGCAGGCTCTTGGAGGAGCAATACAGGACCCAAACATGTCCTTGAGTTGAGCTTTAGGAAGTTGTTCAGTCGGCCAGTTGTGTCTGACTCTCTGTGACCCCATGGACTGCAGCATGCCAGGCTTCCCTGTCCTTCACTGTCTCCCAGAGTTTCCTAAAACTCATGTGCATTGAGTTTATGATGCCATCCAGCCATCTCATCCTCTGTCACCCCCTTCTCCTCTTGCCCGCAGTCCTTCTCAGCATCAGGGTCTTTTCCAATGAGTCAGCTCTTCTCATCAGGCGGCCAGAGTATTGGAGGTTCAGCATCAGTTCTTCCAGTGGATATTCAGGGTTGATTTCCTTTTGGATTGACTGGTTTGATCTCCTTACTGATCTTGAGTCTTTCTCCAGCACCGCAGTTCGAAAGCATCAATTCTTCTGCACTCAGCCTTCCTTATGGTCCAAATCTCGTATCTGTATATGACTACTGGGAAAACCATAGCTTTGATTATTTGGACTTTTGTTGGCAAAATCACATCTATGGTTTTTAATACACTGTCTACATTGGTCATAGCTATTCTTCCAAGGAGCAAAGGTCTTTTGATTTTGGGGGAAGAGATTAATAATGTCCATTCTGTACACAGTTCTGTACACAGTCAATTTTGTGCCAGAGATGGAGAGCAGACAGATCTGTTCCCTTCTCTTCAGGTTTTGCTTAAACATCCCATGATCAAGAGATCACTAGAAACCCAGGGAAGCCGAGAGAAAGCGTGGTTGATGGAGGACCCAAAAGAGTTAGGGTGGGAAAGTCTGTGCCCGCTCCAGGGTGGGGACAGACTAGTGGTTTTCTGCTTCACAATCTGGGGATGTGGGGGTCCTGAGGAAGAGAGGAGCCCGAGGCTGGATCCTGGAAATTGGCCAGTTGGTCCTCAAGCTGGAAGAGCCTGGCAGAGAAAAGAGGGTTTCCAGAAGCAATGAAAGTACACGTCAGTTGGCCAAGAGCTGGCTTGAAGTGCAAGTGTGTTGGAGCAGGTGGGTGGGGCACAGTCTGGCAGGCTGGTTGTGTCCCTGGATGTGCTGTGGAGGCACTGTTTCTCCTCACTGGCAGGCTCTTGGAGGAGCAATACAGGACCCAAACATGTCCTTGAGTTGAGCTTTAGGAAGTTGTTCAGTCGGCCAGTTGTGTCTGACTCTCTGTGACCCCATGGACTGCAGCATGCCAGGCTTCCCTGTCCTTCACTGTCTCCCAGAGTTTCCTAAAACTCATGTGCATTGAGTTTATGATGCCATCCAGCCATCTCATCCTCTGTCACCCCCTTCTCCTCTTGCCCGCAGTCCTTCTCAGCATCAGGGTCTTTTCCAATGAGTCAGCTCTTCTCATCAGGCGGCCAGAGTATTGGAGGTTCAGCATCAGTTCTTCCAGTGGATATTCAGGGTTGATTTCCTTTTGGATTGACTGGTTTGATCTCCTTACTGATCTTGAGTCTTTCTCCAGCACCGCAGTTCGAAAGCATCAATTCTTCTGCACTCAGCCTTCCTTATGGTCCAAATCTCGTATCTGTATATGACTACTGGGAAAACCATAGCTTTGATTATTTGGACTTTTGTTGGCAAAATCACATCTATGGTTTTTAATACACTGTCTACATTGGTCATAGCTATTCTTCCAAGGAGCAAAGGTCTTTTGATTTTGGGGGAAGAGATTAATAATGTCCATTCTGTACACAGTTCTGTACACAGTCAATTTTGTGCCAGAGATGGAGAGCAGACAGATCTGTGAACAGACAGGTGAGGCTCTGGTAGTCACTGGCCGAGTTGCAGTGGGCAGAGAGATGGCCTGTGAGGGTGATTCAGGGCAGGCTTCCTGGAGGGGGTGATACTGGAGCTCAGCACAAAAAGGCAAACAAGGATTTTCTGAGAGACCCCTGTGTGCCTCCAGCATTGTGACCAGGGACTGGGCTCTCTTCCTGCAGGAGTCAAGATCACTCACAGCCCTCTTAGGCCGGGCACGCCACTGACCCAGAATCCTCTAGAGGCTCCCACCTCACCCACAAAAACACATAACCTCCTCACAGCGGCTCACGGGGTCCTGCAGGGTCTGACCTGCTGGAAGCCTCTGAGACTTCTCCTCCTCCACCTCTTCACTGCTTGATGGTCCTGAGCCACGCTGGGCACACCCCCTGTGTTACAGCAGAGACTGTGTCACATGTGAAGACTTGGGGTGCTGGAGAAGGAGGTGCAGCCGAGGGCTGACCACCGCTCCCTCTCCGAGCTCCCCGAGGGTCCCTTCCTGGCCTCCAGGGCTGCGGGCTGCCCTCAGGATCATGCTCGGTGCCCTCCTCACACCTGCCTCATGACCGTCTCCTCCTGCTGCTGGCAGCTCTCATCTCAGCCCTGAAGGCGGCAGCCCTTCAAGGGGCTCTGGGCGCCCCGCCACGCAGAGCATCAGGGGCCAACAGCTGCCTCTCCAAGTGGCGTGGCGCCCACAGCGGGGGAGCAGCTGCCTCTTCCAGCTGCTAATTGCATGTCAGATACACTTGAGCACCAGCTTAACAAATCCTCCTGCTCGTCCCCAGCCATCTTCTCCATGATCTGTCTGCCAGCCCGGGTCGGGGAGGGTGGTTTGGGTTGGAGGGGCATTCGGGCCCAGCTGGAGACACTGGTGGTGTCTGGGTCTCTGGGTCATCTCTGAGGGCCCAGCGATCCCAGAGGACTGGTCCTTTCCACTCACTCAGCAGAAGTCCTCTACCTGCTACCATGTACTGGGCTGATCTGGAGACGAGAGGGAAAGACGGAGACGCAGTCATCCGCCATGCCCCCTGGTACCTGGGCCTCGCCTGCATGTAGTCATTCATTTGTTGTTTTAATAAATATTCATTAAATCTAATATTCATTAACTATAACATTAATATCACATTGCATTTAATATTCATCAAATATTAATGAATATTCATTAAATGTAAGATTCATTAAATGCAGAAGGTGTGGGTTTGATCCTTGGGTCAGAAAGATCCCCTAGAGGAGGGCATGGCAGCCGACTCCAATAATCTTGCCTGGAGAATCCCATGGACAGAGGAGCCTGGTGGATTGCAGTCCATGGGGTCTCAATGAGTCGGACACAGCTGAGCAGCTGAGCATGCGTTACATGCCTGTCATGGGCGGGGTACCCTTCTGGGCATTCGGGTGAGCAGCTACTAGAACCAGGATTCCTGCCCTCGTGGAGTTACGATCCAGCTGGGGGAGATGGGTGGCCGTCACCAGCAGGGTGTGTGGTGTGAGGCTGGTTGGAAGGTGATGGCGGTGGTGGAAGGAGGGCAAGCGTGGAGCAGGCTGAGGGGCCCAGACGGGGAGGCGGAGACTGCAGACTCGTGAGGGTGAGCGTCACGGAGAAGGTGAGGCCTGAGCAGAGACCTGGAGGGAGCCGTGGCCATCGTTAGGCAGGGGAGTGTTCCAGGCGGGGAGGACGGCCTGGTGCCAGCTCAGGGGAGGGGTGCGTCTGGTGCGTCTCAGGACCACCAGACAGGCGACGGGGTGAGGGTGGAGGTGGAGTAGGAGGAAGAGAAGTCACAGAAGCTTCCAGCAGGTCAGACCCTGCAGGGCCCCGTGAGCCACTGTGGGGAGGTTATGTGTTTTTGTGTGTGAAGTAGGGAGCCGCTGGAGCATCCTGAGAGAGACAGGGTGTGCTCTGGCTTACGCTCTCAGGCGCTGCTCTGGCTGCTGTCTGGAGCCTGGGGTGGAGGGGCCGGGGTGGACGCTGTTGACTGGGTTGAGTTTGGCTTTGGGCAGAGCAGGCTTCGTGGGGTGCGGGGGGCAATGAGGCGCTGCGGTGTGGGTGTGCTCGGCCCATCTCGGCGTCATCCTGTTTCTCTGGATGCTTCGGCTCTTGTTTCACCCCCCAGGAAGTCCTGTCAGCGCCGAGGTACTTCCCAAGGTGGTGGACCATTTCTGACCATCTCACTGCCGCCGGCCTGGGTCAGGCCACCACTGTTTCTTGCCTGGAACTTTCTGGTAACACCTATCTGGTCCCGTCTCTTCTGGTCTTGCTTCTTTGTAGTCCATTCTTCACCCAGAAACCAGAGTGATTTAAAAAGAACAAAAACTGCTCCTAGGGCTTCCCCTGGTGGTCTAGTGGGTAAGGACACCGCCTTGCAGTGCAAGGGGCGCCGGTTCGAGCCCTGGCCTGGGAAGATCCCACATGCCGCGGAGCGGCTGGACTGATGTGTCCAATTACTGAGCCGGAGCTCTGGGGCGCATGTGCCCAGAGCCGGCACTCTGTGACAACAGAGGCCGCCACGATGGGAGGCCCACACGGGCCGAAGAACAAAGATGGATGAAAATGGACAAATGAAAGATCAATAGAAGTGGCCCGCCTGCTACCCTCCCTCCCCACCCCCTCAAATAAATAAATAAATAAATCTTAAAAAAAAAAAAAAAACTGCTCCTAGCATCTGTATAAAGGCTTCCCTTGTGGTTCAGACAGTAAGTAATCTGCCTGCAATGCAGGAGACCCCAGTTCAGTCACTGGGTTGGGAAGGTCCCCTGGAGAAGGGTTAGGCTACCCACTCCAGTGTTCCTGGGCTTCCCTGGTGGCTCAGCTGGTAGAGAGTGCAGTGTGGGAGACCTGGGTTTGATCCCTGGCTCAGGAAGATCCCCTGGAGGAGGGACAGGCTGCTCACTCCAGGGTTCTCGCCTGGAGGATCCCATGGCTCGTCCACGGGTCACAAGGAGTCAGACACGACGGAGCGACTTCACTTTCACTTTCCACAGCACCCTGGTGACTCGGGAGGTCACTGGGGTTTCAGGAGCCCTGTGTTAGGAGCTGGCTCAAAGACTGACATATATTTCTATTATTTTATCATTTCTTTGTCTCTCCATCTTACTAGCTCAGAGAAAGAAATGCTTCCCGTATGCCTGAGTCTCATGAAACTTGTAAAGGGTTGGGAGTTGGTCTGTGAATTTGATGTCTCCTTAGTCAGAGGTGCCAAGTGTGGAAAGCGTGTTTTTTTATCTAATATACCATCAGACATCCTCGAGGACTTCCAGCCTCCCTTGGGAAATTTCCTAGGATCTCAGCAGGAGGAGGACTCCTGTCTTGTGTCATTACCTGACTGCAATAGGCAAGTACAGAGAGACGCCCTTCAGCAGCAAGAGCCATCCCATCAGTGTGGAGACAGAGAGGTGGAGTCAGCCTGCGGCTTGGAATGCTCCAGTTCTTTCTCCCAGGTTCCTCCGCCCGTCTCTCTCCTGTCCTCTTTTCCTCCAGATCTTTATTGCTTTCTTAGATATAAAGTTTTCTGGGAAGTTGTCAGAGTGCAGGAACATCTCTGTGGGCTTCGTGAAATGCCCTCTGGGTTGCCACGTATTATCATATTGTTCCGGATACATCAGGGTCTCTTTGTCATGTGGGAGAGAAACAGCCAGCTTCCAGGTGTTTAGGACGCTGAGTGGTGGATGCTGGGCCACTGGGTCCTTTGGCCCCATCTTTGGCAGGAGGCAGTGTGGGCTGGCTGGCTGGTCCTTACTCTCCCCCTCCACCCCAACGTTCCGACACGCCCTGGTTGTGCTGGGAGCAGTGAGGAGCAGGACGGGCCAGCCCTGGGGGAGAAGCCTTGGATGGGGCTATTCTCCCATTTCCTAGTCTCTGCAAGTATCTTCTCATCGCTTAATGCTCTGGTTCTCAAACAGTGTGTGAACTGAAATCACACCGGTGTTTTTTTTTTTTTAAATGCAGATTCCTGACCCTTCCCCAAGACCTGTGGAAATAACTGCTGGGAGTCGGGGCTCAGGAACCTGCATTTAAACATCTTCTCTCACACCGCATCCCTCTCCAAATGACTGTGAGGAGGGAGGGCCCACAGCCCACCCTTAGAGCCATGCCGATCTGATGGACCTCTCTGCCGGGGTCCCCACCACACCCTTGAGCCCCTGCCCCGCGCCCCCACGCCTGCTGCCTTCTCACCCCACCCTGCGGATGCAGCTGCTCAGACCTTCGTTCAGTTCCGCCAGCCCCTGCTTTTCTTGTTCTGTCCCCTGAGGCGGCAGCTACCATGCAGAGACTTCTCCTGTGCTTCTCTGGGACTCCCTTGTCCTTTGCATCATCACCTGACCCCGTGACATTCTTCAGAATTCATGAGATGTGTGCTTTCAACATGCTTTCTTTTCTAAAGCCCTCTTTTCTCGCTCCTTGAAATATTAGGCTTCCCTGTGACCTTGAGTCTCAGAGATGATGACTTTCTTTTCCTGCCTGTGTTCTGGGTGTCTGTTGGCACTGCTCTCTGGTGGGCCCCGGAGCAGGGACAAATTTCAAGTTTTCAATATTAATTGTGAGGTTTTTTGGTTTTTTTTTTTTAACCCCTCTTCCTGATACAGGCCTCTTTCTTGCCTTTTGCAGTGTGGCTTTCCTCTCCTGGCTTTGTCCTTCCGGCTTCCGGTGGGAGGGTTCTCAAGGTACTTGTTGGTGTTGCCTGTGGGCTGAATGAACTGCCCTGAGGAGCCCAGACAAGGCAGGGTTGAGGGTGTCCCTGCCCTTCAGCCTGCTGGGTCCCGGAAACCTGAGGACTGGAGTGCATTTCAGCCTCATGCTGTCTGTCCGCACACTTACTGCAGCCCCACGTGGCTTTGTCGTGCTTCCTCTGGAGCTTGGGGTTAAACAGTGAACGTTCAAATCAAAATCACCGGGTAAGTCCTCTGCTTGGTCCCATCAGCGAGGGGGCTAAGGCCTTTGGAAGTGAGGTCCTTGTTCAAGGTCATGGGACACTCTGAAAATCTGGGGATGGGGAGCATGCAGCAGCTCTCAGAATTGAAACTGTACCCTCCTCGACCCAGCAACTCTCCTTCAAGGGCTGCCTAGCAAGAGGGCTTTACATGCGGGCACAAGGACATGGGTACGAGGCTCTGGAAATGGTGTTACTCGAATGGGGATCAGAAAAAAATGGGTGACATGGATCACGGTTCTTTCTGGAAATGCAGCTGCTGTAAAGAAAGAGGCTGGTCTGTTTGCGCTGTGGGGCTCCGTCGCCAGCGCTGTTTGAGGAGAGAAAGGCGGCTATGCCCATGCGCCATTTATGGTGTGTAAAGATCAGAACCTGTGGGAGAACATCCGTGCGTGTGTCTGTACATAAGCATGCTCAGCAAAGTGTGTGCCCTGGGGCATAACCCCGTGACAGCAGTGAGGGGATAGGATCGGGGGAGGGAAGGTGAGCCGTAGTGAAGGGTGCCCTGCACTTCGTAAACGATTTTTATTGAAGTGTAGTTGATTTACAATGTTGTTAATTTCTGTTATACAGTAAAGTGATTCGGTTTTAGACACACAAACACATATGCACACCACACACATAGATAAAATAGTTGCTTAGTCGTGTCTGACTCTGTGACCCCGTGGATTGTAGCCCGCCAGGCTCCTCTGTCCGTGGAATTCTGCAGCTAAGGATACTGGAGTAGATTGCCATTCCCTTCTCCAGGGGATCTTCCCAACTCAGGGATCAAACCTGGGTCTTCTGCCTTGGAGGCGGATTCTTTACTGTCTGAGTCATCAGGGGAGCCCCTGTACATACATGTGTGTGTTGTTTTTTTTAACATTCTTTTTCATTATTATTTATCACAGGATTTTTTAAATTGGAGGATAATTGCTTTACAGTGTTGTGTTAGTTTCTGTTGCACAACGTGAATCAGCTCTGTGTGCACATGGATCCCTTTCGTCTCCAGCCTCCCTTCCGCTCCTCCAGGTCATCACAGCCCTGCTCTTTCTAAGCTCAGTACTTAGGCATTTGAATTTTTTATGGAGATATAATTTGCATACCACACGACTCACCTGTCTTCAGTGCATAGCCCCGTGGTTTCGTGTGCTCACCTAGCTGGGCATCCACCACCGCTTTATGGCCCCATTTTTATCAGCCTAAGAATGGCATAGGGTAAGGCTACTTCGAATCGCGGGAGGGGCAGCAGCATCTCAGAATTGAAACTGTACCTCCTCGACCCAGCAACTCTCCTTCAAGGGCTGCCTAGCAAGAGGGCTTTACATGCGGCACAAGGACATGGGTACGAGGCTCTGGAAATGGTGTTACTCGAATGGGGATCAGAAAAAAATGGGTGACATGGATCACGGTTCTTTCTGGAAATGCAGCTGCTGTAAAGAAAGAGGCTGGTCTGTTTGCGCTGTGGGGCTCCGTCGCCAGCGCTGTTTGAGGAGAGAAAGGCGGCTATGCCCATGCGCCATTTATGGTGTGTAAAGATCAGAACCTGTGGGAGAACATCCGTGCGTGTGTCTGTACATAAGCATGCTCAGCAAAGTGTGTGCCCTGGGGCATAACCCCGTGACAGCAGTGAGGGGATAGGATCGGGGGAGGGAAGGTGAGCCGTAGTGAAGGGTGCCCTGCACTTCGTAAACGATTTTTATTGAAGTGTAGTTGATTTACAATGTTGTTAATTTCTGTTATACAGTAAAGTGATTCGGTTTTAGACACACAAACACATATGCACACCACACACACATAGATAAAATAGTTGCTTAGTCGTGTCTGACTCTGTGACCCCGTGGATTGTAGCCCGCCAGGCTCCTCTGTCCGTGGAATTCTGCAGCTAAGGATACTGGAGTAGATTGCCATTCCCTTCTCCAGGGGATCTTCCCAACTCAGGGATCAAACCTGGGTCTTCTGCCTTGGAGGCGGATTCTTTACTGTCTGAGTCATCAGGGGAGCCCCTGTACATACATGTGTGTGTTGTTTTTTTTAACATTCTTTTTCATTATTATTTATCACAGGATTTTTTAAATTGGAGGATAATTGCTTTACAGTGTTGTGTTAGTTTCTGTTGCACAACGTGAATCAGCTCTGTGTGCACATGGATCCCTTTCGTCTCCAGCCTCCCTTCCGCTCCTCCAGGTCATCACAGCCCTGCTCTTTCTAAGCTCAGTACTTAGGCATTTGAATTTTTTATGGAGATATAATTTGCATACCACACGACTCACCTGTCTTCAGTGCATAGCCCCGTGGTTTCGTGTGCTCACCTAGCTGGGCATCCACCACCGCTTTATGGCCCCATTTTTATCAGCCTAAGAATAAGCCCTGTACCCATCAGCAGCCACTCCGTCTCCCTCTCCCCCAGCCCGCGGCAGCTCTGGCATCATTTCTGTTGGTTTGCCTATTCTGCCATTTCCCAGACATGGAATCATACTATATGTGGCCCTTTGCATCTGGGTTTTTTGACCTGGTATCATGTTCTCAAAGTTCATCCACTTAGTGGCGTCCAGCCGTACTTCATTGTTTTAAAAATATTAAAACATGTGAAACTGTGGTGAAATCCATATAATATAACCAGCCACCTTAACTGTTCTGACGTGTCCCGTTGGGTGGCATTAAGTCTATTCGTGTTGTTGTGTAACTGTTCCTGCCATCGTCTCTAGCGCCGTATCCAGCAAACAAAACTGAAGCGCTGTGCCACTGGGCAGTCCCTCCTGTCCTCCCTCCCCTCAGCCCCTGGAAGCCACCCTTCTGCCTCCCAGCTCTGTGAATTTGACTATGTTTGACTTACAAGTGGATTCACACAGCGTTTGCCCTTTTCTGACTGGTTGCTTCACTTAGCCTCATGTCTTAATCCACGTTGTCGTGTGGGTCAGAATTTCCCACCTCTTCAAGGCCAGGTGACTGTACATTGTATGTAGAGACCGCATCGTTTTCATTCTTTCCTTCATCCCTGGACACTTGGGTTGTGTTTGCCTTTCGAACCTTTGAATACAAGATTTTTTTTTTTTTTGTATATTTTCAGTTCTCCTGGGCTGAATATTTTTAGACTACAAACTTGTGCTCATGGATTGGTTTTGAATTTATAGTGAAATGGGGAAAAGAAAATAAGTCATCACGCCCATGATATCAAGGTTTCCTTACTCATGGTGTTTTTTTCTGGGACGTGGTACCGCATGGGGGAAAACACCAACGTCCCGGAGAAGAGCATACCCCGTCTGTCTGAGGCTTGCTCAGGCTCTGCCTCTGGAGTGAAGATTCCCATCCGTCTCTGCCAGGCCAGAGCGTTGGGGCTCGTGGGCAGAGGTGTGGCATCATGGCTCAGATTGCAGCCTCAGCAGTGCCACGGTGGATGCTGCTTGTCAGGGCGTATGAAGTACTTACCATATGTGAGTACTTAGTAAGCATCCAGGAAATACTAACCAGAAGTATTATATATAAATAGTAGCAAATATTATTGTCTTTTTCTCTTGGCCCTTAGCCCAGTCCCTGCATACTTGTATGGGTCAAGTGAGAGATAGGTACATGAGCATCTTGGTGGGCCGATGAACTACACTTCATATGAGAGTTTAGAAATATAATGGATTATCCTGTGGCTGGGTTTCCTGGAGGCTCAGCTGGTAAAGAATCTGCCTGTAATTCAGGAAACCCGGGTTTGATCCTTGGGTCAGAAAGATCCCCGTAGAAGGGCGTGGCAACCCACTGCAGTATTCTTGCTTGAGAATCCGTGGGCGCAGGAAGCTGGTGGGCTGCAGTCCACGGGTCACCAAGAGTCAGCCACGAGTGGCTGAGTGACTCACGCTTTCACTCCAGCTTTGATCCTGTGACTCTCGGCTGGGTTGAGATTTATACCCAGTGAGTGTTCCTTGATTGCAGGATTCTGTCGTATGACAGGAGCAGGAACATATTAAGATAGAAAGGAATTGGACACGCCAAAGAATTGGACACAACTTAGCAATAGTCTGAGTAGACGGTCAAAGTCCTAGTCTGATGTTCTGTTAATTACCCTGACATCTCCCACCACCATGACCACGTACACAGTGTGTTTTCTGTACCAGGCCTCTGCTCATTGCTCCGTCCGTTTGCTCTGTGACTCCTCCGTGTCACCTTGCAGGGTGGGTGTGATCACCCTGCTTTACCGAGCAGGAGACTGGGCTCAGCACAGCTGAGGGCCTTGCAGGCAGGGGCCAGGCTGGCATTCGAACCAGGTCCAGCCCACTCCACCTCCGGTGCCTTTTCAGTGCTGCGCATCCTTCTCGTTCTGTTGACATATTTTCTTCCTTTCTTTTTAGCCATGTCCCTTGGCTTATGGGATCTTGGTTTTCCAGCCTGGGATTTCCCCAAAAGGGTCTGGGCAACCTCTGCCAGGCCAGAGCGTTGGGGCTCGTGGGCAGAGGTGTGGCATCATGGCTCAGATTGCAGCCTCAGCAGTGCCACGGTGGATGCTGCTTGTCAGGGCGTATGAAGTACTTACCATATGTGAGTACTTAGTAAGCATCCAGGAAATACTAACCAGAAGTATTATATATAAATAGTAGCAAATATTATTGTCTTTTCTCTTGGCCCTTAGCCCAGTCCCTGCATACTTGTATGGGTCAAGTGAGAGATAGGTACATGAGCATCTTGGTGGGCCGATGAACTACACTTCATATGAGAGTTTAGAAATATAATGGATTATCCTGTGGCTGGGTTTCCTGGAGGCTCAGCTGGTAAAGAATCTGCCTGTAATTCAGGAAACCCGGGTTTGATCCTTGGGTCAGAAAGATCCCCGTAGAAGGGCGTGGCAACCCACTGCAGTATTCTTGCTTGAGAATCCCGTGGGCGCAGGAAGCTGGTGGGCTGCAGTCCACGGGTCACCAAGAGTCAGCCACGAGTGGCTGAGTGACTCACGCTTTCACTCCAGCTTTGATCCTGTGACTCTCGGCTGGGTTGAGATTTATACCCAGTGAGTGTTCCTTGATTGCAGGATTCTGTCGTATGACAGGAGCAGGAACATATTAAGATAGAAAGGAATTGGACACGCCAAAGAATTGGACACAACTTAGCAATAGTCTGAGTAGACGGTCAAAGTCCTAGTCTGATGTTCTGTTAATTACCCTGACATCTCCCACCACCATGACCACGTACACAGTGTGTTTTCTGTACCAGGCCTCTGCTCATTGCTCCGTCCGTTTGCTCTGTGACTCCTCCGTGTCACCTTGCAGGGTGGGTGTGATCACCCTGCTTTACCGAGCAGGAGACTGGGCTCAGCACAGCTGAGGGCCTTGCAGGCAGGGGCCAGGCTGGCATTCGAACCAGGTCCAGCCCACTCCACCTCCGGTGCCTTTTCAGTGCTGCGCATCCTTCTCGTTCTGTTGACATATTTTCTTCCTTTCTTTTTAGCCATGTCCCTTGGCTTATGGGATCTTGGTTTTCCAGCCTGGGATTGAACTCTGGCCAACGCGGAGAAAGTGCCGGGTCCTAACCACTGGGCAACCAGGCGAGTCTCAACACGTTTCCTTTTTAAGAAAGCCCAATGCATCTGCTGGTGGGATGGCACAGTGTCTTAGGACCAAGGCAGTCCAGAGAAAGCTTCCACATGGCCTTTGGACATTTCAGGAGGTTTTTTAAATGCAGGCCGTGCTGTGATTTCCCAGGGAAGGTCTGAAGCCCATAAACTTGGGCTTACGGGTGAACAGCTCCTGCCTCTGATAAGCGTGGCCCTGCCGCTGCAGGAATGCACTGTGGAAGTCACACATGCTTGTTCCCAATAAAACGATTCAGAGGTTTAGAATGAAGACACTGATGGTTATCCGTGACTCTCCACACCCAGGCGACCAGGGTTAGCAGCTCGGGCTGGCCCTGTGTCCTTGCTCAGACAACCAGGAGCCCATCCAGGTCGTCCTCCCTCCCCGCCTCACTCACTCTCGCTTCCCTTGCACCACAATGGAACCACATACACACATCCCGGCGCCTAGTGGAATTCTGGCTCCCAGACATACTGCGCTTTGGAATGAACCGTTTTACAAGCAGCACTCGGAGCCATCCATGTCATCTTGTCTCCCTGCTGATGCGCTGGCCCCGTGGGTGTGTAGAGTGTGCTCGGGTCCAGAGCTCAGTTCTGCAAACACGTTCGCAGCAGTTAGATCTTGGCAAGCAATCGCTCTGTCCGGCATGCCTCGCTGCCTGTTTTCTTCCAGCACCAGGGTGGCTTTCACTCTCCAACTGGGTTTCACTTAACGGGGAAGAACACAGCTCTCCAGTTTTCTCAGAGCCTCTGCTGGACTGCGTCGTATGGGGAGGGGGAGAGGTGGTTGGTGAAGGACGTGATGAGGCTTCCAGTTCTGGGTAACAGTCCCTCCCAGCGGCCCCTGTTTGTTATATATGTAGATGATCTCTTGGAGGAGAGATGTGACGTCTCTACAGGTGAGCAGATTTCTTTGGAAAGATGTATAGGAGATGGAAACTTCTATTGAACAGATTCTCTGATTTAAAAAAAAAAAAAAGGCAGGCTCTCACTTTATTTTCGCCTTTAAAAAATGATCACAGAAGCTTCCCTGGTGGTCCAGTGGCAGGGACTCTGCACTCCCAGTGCAGGGGCCTGGGTTCAGGGAACCAAATCCCACATCTGACTTGTCACAACAGGTGGAGTCAAACAAATAAACGTTTAAAACAGTTATCCAATTTAATTCCACATGGCCTTTGGACATTTCAGGAGGTTTTTTAAATGCAGGCCGTGCTGTGATTTCCCAGGGAAGGTCTGAAGCCCATAAACTTGGGCTTACGGGTGAACAGCTCCTGCCTCTGATAAGCGTGGCCCTGCCGCTGCAGGAATGCACTGTGGAAGTCACACATGCTTGTTCCCAATAAAACGATTCAGAGGTTTAGAATGAAGACACTGATGGTTATCCGTGACTCTCCACACCCAGGCGACCAGGGTTAGCAGCTCGGGCTGGCCCTGTGTCCTTGCTCAGACAACCAGGAGCCCATCCAGGTCGTCCTCCCTCCCCGCCTCACTCACTCTCGCTTCCCTTGCACCACAATGGAACCACATACACACATCCCGGCGCCTAGTGGAATTCTGGCTCCCAGACATACTGCGCTTTGGAATGAACCGTTTTACAAGCAGCACTCGGAGCCATCCATGTCATCTTGTCTCCCTGCTGATGCGCTGGCCCCGTGGGTGTGTAGAGTGTGCTCGGGTCCAGAGCTCAGTTCTGCAAACACGTTCGCAGCAGTTAGATCTTGGCAAGCAATCGCTCTGTCCGGCATGCCTCGCTGCCTGTTTTCTTCCAGCACCAGGGTGGCTTTCACTCTCCAACTGGGTTTCACTTAACGGGGAAGAACACAGCTCTCCAGTTTTCTCAGAGCCTCTGCTGGACTGCGTCGTATGGGGGGGGGGAGTGGTGGTTGGTGAAGGACGTGATGAGGCTTCCAGTTCTGGGTAACAGTCCCTCCCAGCGGCCCCTGTTTGTTATATATGTAGATGATCTCTTGGAGGAGAGATGTGACGTCTCTACAGGTGAGCAGATTTCTTTGGAAAGATGTATAGGAGATGGAAACTTCTATTGAACAGATTCTCTGATTTAAAAAAAAAAAAAAGGCAGGCTCTCACTTTATTTTCGCCTTTAAAAAATGATCACAGAAGCTTCCCTGGTGGTCCAGTGGCAGGGACTCTGCACTCCCAGTGCAGGGGCCTGGGTTCAGGGAACCAAATCCCACATCTGACTTGTCACAACAGGTGGAGTCAAACAAATAAACGTTTAAAACAGTTATCCTATCTTTAATGCTTGAAACAAGAATATAGAGTAACTTAGCCTTCTTTTGTTTAGTCCTCACAAGGGGTAATATTATCCCCTTTCACAGATGAGGAAGCTGAGCCTCAGAAACATGAAGCTGTGTGAATACAATTTTACTCTTCTTAGTGACAGAGACAAGGTCTGAACCCACGGTTGCACTTGGGTCTCCGCCCACACTTCTGTACTTCTGGTGTATTTATTGGCCACTCCTGTTCAACTCTCTGCGACCCCGGGGAGTGTAGCCCACCAGGCTCCTCTGTCCATGGGATTTTCCAGGCAGAAATTTTGCAGTGTGTAATTCCCTTCTCCACAGGATCTTCCTGACCCCGGGATTGAGCCTGGGTGTCCTGCATTGCATGTGGATTCCTTACTGTCTGAGCCACCAGGGAAGCCTTCTGATCTTAGTCTGTTAGAAACAGTACCCCCTGGATCCCCACAGTTCGTGGTCTTTTTCTTGAAGTACAGATGAGTGTGCACTCCTGGGGTTGATGATCTTGGTGTGGATGTCACGTGCTGGGGTGTTGTTTGGGTAACATTTTCTTCGTTTGACCATCATGTGTCCCCTGTTTCTAACCAGAGAGTCGTCTGTGAGGTGACATAGTGTAGATCAGGTTTTTGAAGAGTAAGGTTTCAGCTTTCGGGAGAGTTTGAAATATAGTTACCTACAAGCAGGCAACCACATCTGTGTGTGCACCTGTGTGTTTGCCGCATTCAGGGAGGCAGGTTTCCTTTGGGGTTTCAGCCCATGGCCTGGGAGGTCTGCCGCAGGTGGAAATGGGAGGCACAGTGGCCAGTAGGCTCGGGGAGGCAGTGTGGTGAGCTCAGGAGCACTTGGGGCTTTGAAGTCAGGCAGGCGGGGATCGCAGTATTGAGTCCATTGATTGCAGTGTTGTGAAAGAAGCCCCACCCCCACCGCCTCCTCACTGCGGTGGAGATCCCACATAGTGGTGGTTCGAGCCACTCACAAGATGGTAGAAATCATCTGCTTGTCCAGCTCTGTAAGCAGTAGCTTTGCCCCTTTCCTGCTGCCTGTAGCCGGTCTGTGCTGCAGCCCAAGACCCCGGCAGGGAGGCAGAACCTTCTCTCTAGTCGGGAGCAGCCATTCCTTTTCAGACCCACAATCTCTTTTCTGTTTCCCCACCCTTCCCCACCAAGTACTACAGCCTGACTCCTCATGGGAACTCCAGGTTGAGTCAAGATTTCTCAGTCTGGGGGGGGCTCCCTTCCCCAAGGCTGAAATGAGCTGGCGAGTAGCCAGCGTTTATCTGTTGCCCCATCCCTGAGAAGCCCAGACACATTCAGTGACGACTCAGAAAGCCCCTGACAGAAGCTGTCCTGAGAGATGCCAGAGACTTGCTGTCCTGGTGGCACCGGTGCTGTGACGCCGGCGCTGTGTAGGGCTGGGGGCCGGGTTGAGTTTCCTCTGTTTGTGCTGTGCAGCCTTGGGTCAGGGAGAGGGACCCCCTGCCCCCTTCCCTGACGGCTCCTTGGCTTTCTGGGCTCAGGAACGCCTGCTGGGACAAAGGGCTGAACCAGAGCCTGGGCAGGTCCCCCTCAGTTGCCCCACTGCCGGCAGGGCTGGGGCAGGAGGATGTGGGGAAAGAAACATGAGCTTGGGTTTCATCCTGAACCTGTCCTTGGATACTTGTCTGACCTTGGGCTCAACCCTTAGCATCTTGGAAACTCATTTCCTTGGTGTTAATGTCTACCTTACACGTTTATTGTGAGAACAAATGTAATATATACAGTAATGTGCTCAGCAGTGTGTCGGGCAGGGCAGAAGGGGGTTGAAGGATGACCCCGGTGGTAACAACGTCTGGACTGCTGGCTGCACACATAAACTGAATGCTTTGCCTGCATCGTGATGTTTCATCTTGTGGCTCTTTTGAAAAATGCCCTGATGCTGGGAAAGACTGAGCATAAAAAGAGAAGGAGGCACCAGAGGATGAGTGGTTGGACGGCATCACCAACTCAATTTACATGAGTTTGAGCAAATTCTGGGAGATAGTGAAGAACAGGGAAGCCTGGTGTGCTGCAGTCCGTGGGGGTCACAAAAAGTTGGACACAATTTAGCAACTGACCAATAGCAACTATTACTATGACTATTTTATAACAGAAGGAAATTCAGCTTTCAGTGGCAGGGTGGTGTCACCTAGTTCTGTCGGGTTTTGTTTCCATTATTTCTTTGGCTGTGCCGGGTCTTACTCGTGGCAGGTAGGATCCTTGATCTTTCATTGCAGCATGTAGAATCTTCAGTTGGGGCATGTGGGATCTAGTTCCCTGAGCAGGAATCAAATCCAGCCCCCCGCCCCCCCTGCATTGGGACAGAGGAGTCTTAGCCGCTGGACCACCAGGGAGGTCCCTAGTTCTGTGACTCTTCTGTGGATGCTCTTGTCTCCTGACTTTTTATCTCAAACCCTGACCATCAAGTTTTAACCCTCTGATAGCCCTTCTTACAGCCTGGCATATTAAAGAGCTGTTTATTTTCTGAGTCCTCCCCCTTGAGTGTGAGTTTCATGCTGGCATTCCCTCTCCTCCCACTGTGCGTCACTGTATTAAGTATCAGGTGTCTAGTGCCTGAAGATGCCTTTGTGGCTCAGTGATCAAGAATCCACCTGCCAGTGTAAGAGGTGTGGGTTTGACTGCTGGGCCAGAAAGATCCCTGGGAGAAGAGAATGGCCACCCACTCCAGTATTCCTGCCTGGGGAATCCCATGGACAGAGGAGCCTGACAAGCTACAGTCCATGGGGTCGTGAAGAGTCGGACACGACTGAGAGGCGAAGCATGCATGCGTGTCTAGTGCCTAGCATGTAATAAATCTTAAGTAGCTAGTTGTTGAGTGAATGAAAGCAAGCAAGACGTGTCCGCTGGTGAGTGATGGAACCAGACTTTGCACCTGATCCGTCTGGTGGCGGAGCTCAGGCTGTCTTGTGCGCCGTGCCTTGCCTGTGCCGCAGCAGCTAGCGCTCAGAATGGCGAATGTCTGATTATGAACACTCATTCCTTTGCTGAAACAACTGTGGGTCCCCGCTGTCTTGTAAGGGTCGCGGTCACCTTACCCAGGAGGAGTTCTCCTTTGGAACCTCGAGGTGTCTCAGATTCCCATCACACCACACCTGGCCTGTGGTCACAGGACCCAACACACCCCCTTGTGTCCATTAGCACATTCAAGGGAGCCGTCTCTGAATTTTAAATAGTTCTTTATCCTCTTCCACCGCCAGGATCTCATACTGTTTGCATCTGGGGTCATGCTAAGCTTGTTTAAATTGGAAGCAAAACAGTAATTTAACATACTGTTTGCCAGGCTGCTCTCTGTGGTATTTGAAGTTTCACTTAAAATAATTTAGGCCAAAAACCCCATGTGTTCTCCGGATGCCTTGCCTGCTAGTGAGACCAGCTTAGTGTCTGTTTATTTCAGGTGACTTGTCACAGACACCTGAGCAAGCTGCAAGGAAGGAGGGGGAAATCTGTGTCATGTTCTCTAAGTTTAAATGACCTGCCAGAGGTGCTGACAAACACACAGCTTTTCTGGAACCTGAAAAACAGTTGTGATTGATTTAAAGTGAATGCCTTTGTACTTCTACCAAACACAGTTTCAGTGTCTATTTGGATGTAGAGAGAGAAAGCTTGTTATTTTTGCCAGTTTTTTTCCATTTGGAATCTAACTTCGATTTTAGATATGCCATCAAGGAAATACATCCAGGAGAGAACTGCTGACTGCTCAGAGTATGGGCGAGGAAAGTTGTAGATTTTCCTGTGACTAATGTGGATGCTCACTAGGTTGCCTGGGTTATGAGACATTCTGTGCTAGACAGATGACCTAGATAGCTTCACCTCTGGCACAAACCTCAGCGGGCCAGACTGAGTCCTATTTGGAGGCTCCAATGAACTACCCCTTTGAGGACGCTTGGTCAGCTCCAAAGTGCTGAGTAAGATGAAGCAATATCAGTGTTTTATTTTATAAGGACCCACTGTACATGGGTGCCTCTCAAATTTTGTTTAGCAAGCTAAATCCAGCCCTTACTCCATTTTGCTTTTGCATGTATGCTTTGGCCTTTTCAGCATAGGATCCCTTGCCCCTTGACCGCCATCCTCCAGGGGTACATCCCACGGCCCCCGGTGGGTGCCTGAAACCGTGGTGCTACCAGATTCTGTGTGTGCGGTTTTGCTCTGCACTGATGGGCGGGTCATGCATCCCCCACTGGATACAGTGGACCAGGAGGTGGTTCTTGTCCTGGGCAGGGCAGAGCAAGACGGCGCACGATGTCACCCTGCTATGCAGAATGGTGTGTGATTTCAGATATACAGAGTGTTCTGTTTCTGGAATTTTCCATTTAATGTTTTTGGACTGCAGTTGATCACTGATAATTGAGCCTGTGGAAAGCAAACTTGCAGATGAGGGTCCTATACAACGTTAAGTTTCTCATCGACGGTTGAAATATCTAAATATGAGTGAAAGTATCTTTCTGTCCTGTTGGGAACCAGCGGCTGCCCTATTTGTGCAGCGCTTGAGTGGGCAGAAGGTCACGTTCTGAACGCTGAACTCAAAATACAGACTGAAATTGTTAATGAAAAATTTTTAGATTTGCGATGGCATTGCTAGTCAATGTTTTTAAGTCTTGCATGCCAGAATTCAGAGTGAACGATTCTGGACATGAATAGTTTCCTCCTGGGCTGTTAAATCGTCTGTCTTTCTGGGCCAAGACTGATACATCACTCCTAGGAAATGGTTATCTTAAAACAGCAACAAGAAGCTGGAGGCGTGAGCAGCCACAGGGGCTGTGTCTGTTGCTGAGATTTGATGTGCAGGGTTCAGCCACACCTGGCCTCTCCAGGGTGCTTGGCGTGCTGGGGGGCGCGTGGAGCCGGGACGTGGTGCTGTGAGCTGCCCTTCCCAGCTCTCGGCTGACTCGCCGTTGCTCCCACTCTGACTGTGCTGCCGTCCTGGAACACCCGAGTGTTCTTTTGCTCCAGAGGGAGAGGAAATCTTGACCTGAAAACACAGGGATCAGATGTTGTGTTCATATAGACATGAACTAGAGGGACAGCCGACTTCTAGTGCCCTGATTCCCCTTGCCAGTAGAGAGGTGGCTCTGCTCGCTTTCCTGATGTGAATCCGCGAGCTTTAGAGGTACGTCTTTTTCCATTCGTCTGCTGATGGATGTTAAGTCGTGACTGCTGTAAATAATGTGCCGCTACACACTACACATTGGGGTGCACCAATTTTTTCAAATTAATGTTCTCATTGTCTTTGGATGTATATCCAGGAGTGAAATTGCTGAATCATATGGTAGTTATGTTTTTAGCTCTTGGAGGAACCTCCATGCTGTTTGCACAGAAGGTGCACCAATTTACATTCCTACCAACATTTATTATTTGTGACCTTTTGATGATTCGCTGTTTTGTTAGGAGCGATGTGATGCCACACTGAGGCTTTGATTTGCATTTCTCGGATTAGCTCTGTTGAACACTTTTTCATGTGCCAGTCGGCCACCTGTCTTTTCTTGAACAATACCTATTCAGGTCTTCTGACCATTTTTAAACTGTGTTTTTTAATATTGGTTTTATGAGCTATTTATATATTTTGGTTATTAACCTCTATTGATTATATTATTTGCAGATATTTTCTCTCATTCAGTAGGTTGTCCTTTCTATTGTTGATGATGGTTTTCTTTGCTGTGCTAAAGCTTATAAGTTTAATTAGGTCTCATTTATTTATTTTTGCTTTGTCTGTTTTGGCTTAGGAACAGATCCAAGAAGAATTTTGCTACAGTTTATGTTGAATTGCGTTCTGCCTATGTTTTATTATAGAAGTTTTATATTTTCAGGTCTTACACTTAGTTTTTTATCCATTCTGAACTTATTTTTGCATATGGTGTGAGAAAATGTCCTGATTTCATTCTTTTACATGTATCTGTCCAGTTTTCCCAGCATCACTCATTGAAGAGACTGCCTTTCCCCTGTTATATATTCTTGCCTCCTTTGTTATAGATTAATTGACCAAAAGTATATGTTTATTTCTGGGATGTCTATTCTGTTCCATTGATCTATGTGCCTGTCTTTATGCTGGCACCATACTGTTTTGATTGCTGTAGGTTTGTAGTATTGTCAGAAATCAAGCAGTGGAACCCCTGCAACTGTGTTTTTTTTTTTTTTCAAAATGGTTTCGGTTCTTTGGAATCTTTTGTATTTCTGTATGAGTTATAGAAGTATTTTAGTTCTGTGAGAAATCTCATTGGTATTGGGATAGGGATTTCATTGAAGCTGCAGACTTTCTTGGGTGTTATGGTCACTTTGACAACATTAGTTTTTCCAAAGAACGCATCTTCTTTGTTGTCTTCAGTTTCTTTCATCAGTGTTTTGTAGTTTTCTGAGTATAGGTTTTTTACCTCCTTGGCTAGATTTATTCCTAGGTAATTTATTCTTTTTGATGTGATGGTAAGTGGGATTGTTTTTTAAATTTATCTTTATACTTCATTATTAATGTATAGAAATGCAGTGGATTTCTGAAGGTTATTTTCATATCCTGTGACTTCGCTTAGTTCATTAATGAACTCTGATAGTTCTCTGCTGGTGTCTTCTGGATTTTCTATGTATAGTACCTTGTCATCAGCAAAACAGTGAAAGTGTCACTACTTCCTTTTCAGTTTGGATTCCTTGTATTTCTTTTTCTTATCTGATTACCGTGGCTAGGACTACCAGTGCTATGCAGAATACAAGTAGTGATGATCTCAAAGGAAAGGCTTTCAGCTTTTTATTTGAAAATTAAAAAGTTTTTTTCAACAAATTTTTAGTTTTTCAAAAAATTGACGTTTAGTGCAATACAAGCTTTGCTGATGAAAGACCTGATAGTTCCAGCCACCGTCTTCCCCCATGTCCCACTCCTCAAAGCAAACGGTTCAGACTCTTCCTCAATTAGTTGCTTACTTTGGGCCATGCTGGTCTTTGTTGCTGCGTGTAGGCTCTCTCTAGCTGTGGCGAGTGGGGCTGCTCTTTGTTGCACTGCTCGGGCTTCTCACGGCAGTGGCTTCCCTAGTTGCGGAGCACAGGCTCTCAGCCCCTGGGCTTCAGCAGTTGTGGCCCACGGGTTTAGTTGCTCTGTGGCATGTGGAATCTTTCTGGCTGGGGGATCAAACCCCTGCCCACTGCATTGCAGGCAGGCTCTTATCCACTGCACCACCAGGGAAGTCCTGCTGTAAACGTTTTCACTGATTCTCTTTGTAGTTACTTTGATATCTCTGAATAATTTGTCTATTGCCACTTATTTCTGTTATTGTTGTAGGTGTTGTCTGTTGATTTCTTTGGAAATCTGGAACCCCTGCAACTGTCAAAATGGTTTCGGTTCTTTGGAATTTTGTGTTTCTGTATGAGTTATAGAAGTATTTTAGTTCTGTGAGAAATCTCATTGGTATTGGGATAGGGATTTCATTGAAGCTGCAGACTTTCTTGGGTGTTATGGTCACTTTGACAACATTAGTTTTTCCAAAGAACGCATCTTCTTTGTTGTCTTCAGTTTCTTTCATCAGTGTTTTGTAGTTTTCTGAGTATAGGTTTTTTACCTCCTTGGCTAGATTTATTCCTAGGTAATTTATTCTTTTTGATGTGATGGTAAGTGGGATTGTTTTTTAAATTTATCTTTATACTTCATTATTAATGTATAGAAATGCAGTGGATTTCTGAAGGTTATTTTCATATCCTGTGACTTCGCTTAGTTCATTAATGAACTCTGATAGTTCTCTGCTGGTGTCTTCTGGATTTTCTATGTATAGTACCTTGTCATCAGCAAAACAGTGAAAGTGTCACTACTTCCTTTTCAGTTTGGATTCCTTGTATTTCTTTTTCTTATCTGATTACCGTGGCTAGGACTACCAGTGCTATGCAGAATACAAGTAGTGATGATCTCAAAGGAAAGGCTTTCAGCTTTTTATTTGAAAATTAAAAAGTTTTTTTCAACAAATTTTTAGTTTTTCAAAAAATTGACGTTTAGTGCAATACAAGCTTTGCTGATGAAAGACCTGATAGTTCCAGCCACCGTCTTCCCCCATGTCCCACTCCTCAAAGCAAACGGTTCAGACTCTTCCTCAATTAGTTGCTTACTTTGGGCCATGCTGGTCTTTGTTGCTGCGTGTAGGCTCTCTCTAGCTGTGGCGAGTGGGGCTGCTCTTTGTTGCACTGCTCGGGCTTCTCACGGCAGTGGCTTCCCTAGTTGCGGAGCACAGGCTCTCAGCCCCTGGGCTTCAGCAGTTGTGGCCCACGGGTTTAGTTGCTCTGTGGCATGTGGAATCTTTCTGGCTGGGGGATCAAACCCCTGCCCACTGCATTGCAGGCAGGCTCTTATCCACTGCACCACCAGGGAAGTCCTGCTGTAAACGTTTTCACTGATTCTCTTTGTAGTTACTTTGATATCTCTGAATAATTTGTCTATTGCCACTTATTTCTGTTATTGTTGTAGGTGTTGTCTGTTGATTTCTTATTGTGGAAGATGAAGGACACCATTCTCTGATCCTCCAGGCCCTTGAAGTGTGTGTATACACTCTCTCTCTCTCTCTCTCTCTCACACACACACACACACACAGGCTCTCTGCCTGTCATGTAATCTGCACAGTCATGTAATTTTGGTTTGATCGATGGCCCATGATTGCATTATTGTAACTCTGAGAATGCTCTCCAGAGCTTAGCTGTCAGATAGATACCTGATCAGTGTGTTTGGACAGCTTTTAAATTTCTTTGAAGTTAATACTTTTTATTTTTTAATGTTGTTGATATTACACGTACTTTTCACTAACTCAATTCCAAATGCTCCCTCAGTCATGTAAAGTGTCAGTGTTGTCAAACACTGGAGTCCGCCGTGCCATCCCGGGTTGGTTTCTCTGAAAGTCCTCCGGGCTGGAAGAAGTCCGACTCCTCTGTAGGTCTGAGCTCTCTAGTTCGCTCCTGCGTTATTGCTGTATAATGTGCATACTGTAGTACTCATCCCTTTACTGTTTTGCTGTCTTCGGGACAGTCACGAGATTGTTCAAGCATCATTTTAAATCTCCAGAACCTTTCTATCTCCCCAGGAAGAAGCCCGGTACTCTGTAGCAGTCACTCATCACGCCTCCTCCCAGCCCCTGGGGATCAGTGCCCTCTCTGGACATTTCATGAAATCACACAGTGTGAGGCTTTTGTGTCCGACCTTTCTTCTCCCAGCATCGTGTATTCCAGGTTCCTCCACATGGTGTCAGCGCTTCACTCCCTCCTTTGTAAAGCTGAATAATAATCCACTGTCTGGGCATCCCACACTTTGTTTATCCACTTATCCATGATGGCCCTATTTTTTTTTTTCCACTTTGGTTATCATGAAAGATTTTCTCAAACTCACTTTTGTGGTGGATCCCTTTTATCTTGGCATCTCTGTTGCCTCTTCTTTGGTCTCTTCTTTGGGTGGGAGATAACATTTTTGAGAGGTGGCCTGTCTGTAAACGTCCTTAGCATTTCTTACATAGTTTGGGTTTGTAGAAAATTCTACAAAGTAATTCCTCTCAGGAGACTGAAGATAACACCTGATTGTTTTCTAGTTTGCAGGCACTTCTAGGCGTTTGTCCCCTCTCCTCCTGTGCTCTGGGATTTCGCTGTTAGCACGGGAGCCTCACTCATCATCAGGCTCCTCCTCCTGGAATTCCTCCGCAGGGGGCTCTTCAGCCTCACCACTCGAGTCTGTGGGTTCTGGGACATGTCTTTATTTGTTTTTTAGGTATTTTCTTTTTAAAATTTTGGCCTTTTTTATTCTTTGTTTTTTTTTTTTTTTTTTTTTTTAATCCATCTTTATTCTTTGGCTTGTGTGGGTCTCCCACTGCAATGTCCTCTCTCATTGCAGAGCGCTGGCTCTGGGCGCATGCGCTCCCGAGTGCTGCCTCGCAATTGGACACACCGGTCCAGCCGCTCCGCTGCACGTGGGATCTTCCGTGCCAGGGACCAAACCAACGCCCCTTGCACTGTAAGGCAGACTCTACCTGCTGGACCACCGGGGAAGCCCTGGGACATTTCTTAAATTATGTCTTTGACTTCTTCTTCCTCTGCATTGTTTCTTTTTCTTTCTTCTCAGTCGGCAGTTCATGATTTCCATTTTTTGTCCTCCATTGTGTCATCACTTCTGGCTCTGTTTCTATTGCTGTATATGTGCACGAGATTTGTTCAAGAAATTAAATTTTAAATCTCCAGAACCTTTCTATCTCCCAGGAAGAAGCCCGGTACTCTGTAGCAGTCACTCATCACGCCTCCTCCCAGCCCCTGGGGATCAGTGCCCTCTCTGGACATTTCATGAAATCACACAGTGTGAGGCTTTTGTGTCCGACCTTTCTTCTCCCAGCATCGTGTATTCCAGGTTCCTCCACATGGTGTCAGCGCTTCACTCCCTCCTTTGTAAAGCTGAATAATAATCCACTGTCTGGGCATCCCACACTTTGTTTATCCACTTATCCATGATGGCCCTATTTTTTTTTTTCCACTTTGGTTATCATGAAAGATTTTCTCAAACTCACTTTTGTGGTGGATCCCTTTTATCTTGGCATCTCTGTTGCCTCTTCTTTGGTCTCTTCTTTGGGTGGGAGATAACATTTTTGAGAGGTGGCCTGTCTGTAAACGTCCTTAGCATTTCTTACATAGTTTGGGTTTGTAGAAAATTCTACAAAGTAATTCCTCTCAGGAGACTGAAGATAACACCTGATTGTTTTCTAGTTTGCAGGCACTTCTAGGCGTTTGTCCCCTCTCCTCCTGTGCTCTGGGATTTCGCTGTTAGCACGGGAGCCTCACTCATCATCAGGCTCCTCCTCCTGGAATTCCTCCGCAGGGGGCTCTTCAGCCTCACCACTCGAGTCTGTGGGTTCTGGGACATGTCTTTATTTGTTTTTTAGGTATTTTCTTTTTAAAATTTTGGCCTTTTTTATTCTTTGTTTTTTTTTTTTTTTTTAATCCATCTTTATTCTTTGGCTTGTGTGGGTCTCCCACTGCAATGTCCTCTCTCATTGCAGAGCGCTGGCTCTGGGCGCATGCGCTCCCGAGTGCTGCCTCGCAATTGGACACACCGGTCCAGCCGCTCCGCTGCACGTGGGATCTTCCGTGCCAGGGACCAAACCAACGCCCCTTGCACTGTAAGGCAGACTCTACCTGCTGGACCACCGGGGAAGCCCTGGGACATTTCTTAAATTATGTCTTTGACTTCTTCTTCCTCTGCATTGTTTCTTTTTCTTTCTTCTCAGTCGGCAGTTCATGATTTCCATTTTTTGTCCTCCATTGTGTCATCCTCTGGCTCTGGTCTCTAGAAGCTTCTTTACCTTCTATCCCTTGTATCTGGCATTGCGTTTCTGCTCTCAGAGTTGTGCTTTCCAGAGGTCTAGTGGGCTTTTTTGCATCCTGTTTTTTTTTTTTTTTTTTTTCTTCAGCTATCCTTCTCTTCCATTTTATGACTTGCCTCTTTTCCTCTTGCTTTTGAAGTGTTCTTCTGGCTTAATAATTTTTCTTTCCTATGAGTTAATTTCTCTGTTTGTTTATTCTAGGCCCTGTCTGTCATTTTAGGGGCTTGTCTCAAATGTAAGGTGATCCCTGGTTATCTTCTCACATGTAAGAGGGAGGCCCTGAAACACTGATTAAAAACCATCTGGGATGATTTCCTGGAGGGGAGACGGGGCTGCGCCGTTTCCCCAGAAGGTCTCCCACATTGAGCCCTTCAGATCTTGTCTCTGCGGCTGGTAGATTCCTAGGAACGTGCTGTCCGTTCCCTTGCCTAGAGCTATATGCCTGCTGCTCTGGGCCTTGGGCAGGGAATAAAAATGGGAGAACTTCAGAAGCTCAGTGTGTATTATTTTTACCCCTGTTTTCAGTAAGATAGCCCTACCTTCAATCCCAGTGCAGCTACCCTTTTATTTTCTTTACCTTTTCCAAAGAATAAACCCTTTAGTCTTCTGCTAGTTGCTTCTTAAGAGACTTTTAAACCCCTTCTTCAGACTTTTAGCCAGAGTTCTCCCTTACTGTCTGGTTTAGCAGTTTTTGCAAGTTCATTTTCATCAGGCTGTGTTTTGATGTTGCCCTCTTGCAACTGAGAATGAAGTCTTCTCAGGTCTGTCAAGTTGCTCACCAGTTGTCTGCCTGCTTCTCAGTTTCTGAAGTTTTGCTGTGTTGTTTTCTCTCTGATTTTCCTTTTCTGTACGGGTGGTGTCTTTAGAATCTTTTTTTTCTTAAGTCATTACTTACTTTTTACTGTGTCTCTATTGTGTTGTTGTTCAGTCGCTCAGTCGTGTCTGATTCTTTGACCCCAGGGGCTCCAGGCTGCCTGTCCTTCCCAGCATCAGGGTCTTTTCCAGTGAGTCGGCTCTTCACATCAGGTGGCCAAAGTAGTGGAGCTTCAGCTTCAGCATCAGTCCTTCCAATGAATATTCATGGTTGGTTTCCTTTGGGATTGGCTGGTTTGATCTCCTTGCAGTCCAAGGGACTCTCAAGAGTCTTCTCCAGCACCTCAGTTTGAAGGCATCAGTTCTTTATCGCTCAGCCTTCCTTATGGTCCAGCTCTCACATCCGTACATGACCACTGGGAAGACCATAGCTTTGACTATGTGGACCTTTGTCAGCAAAGTGGTATCTCTGCTTTTTCATACACTGTCTAGGTTTGTCATAGCTTTCCTTCCAAAGAGCAGGTGTCTTCTAATGTCATGGCTGCAGTCACCATCCGCAGTGCTTGTGGAGGCCAAGACCATAAAGTCTGTCCCTGCTTCTGCCTTTTTCCCATCTACTTGCTATCAAGTGATGGGACTGGGTGCCTTGATCTTAGGGGAATATAGAAAGAATTATTTTAATTGATCTTTTAATGAGATTTTGAGGACATGTGAACATAAATTAGTATTTTTAGTCTGTCATCTTGAAAAGACTATTACTGGGTCATTCCCGACAGTAGTGGCTGGAACTCTTGTCACTGCTAGGATGGAAACCACTTTGGATTTTATTCCCACGTGTCCTATGTGGTCACTTAGGGGCTGGAGCCAGTCGTAGGCTCCAGGAAGGCCTGAAAGCAGGCCGTCAGTCAGTGTGGGCCTAGAAGCCACTCCCAGTTTTGCTCAGTCTTTCCCTGCATTGACGTCTCCCTCAGAGCCCGACCAGTGCCTCCCACATCCCAGCGGCTGGAGGGCTAGGCTTAGCTCTCTGTTCTGCCTCATGGCCGCCTCATCACGCTCGACTGCGGCATCCAGGAGTCTCGTCCCAGGACACACAGGCCTCTGCATCCCTGACGCTTGCTTTCAGACCTGGGGTGGGTCTCACGTCCCTCCACTGGGGCTCCTTAACCCCCACGCAGCTGCTCTTCCCAGCTCTCGTTCTCCTTATCTGGCTCTTTCCCCGTTTTTATCTATTTACTCTTCTCTACAAAGTGAACATATGTGGATGTATACCCGATAGTAGAAACAATGCCCATGGGCATCTGCTGTGAAGACTTTTTAATTGAAGTGTAGTTCATTTATAATGTTGTGTTAGCTTCAGGTGTATAGTGGAGTGATTGAGTTGTACATATGTATCTTTTTTTTCAGTTTCTTTTCCATCTTTTTTAAAAAAATATGTATCTTTTGATCTCCTTGCAGTCCAAGGGACTCTCAAGAGTCTTCTCCAGCACCTCAGTTTGAAGGCATCAGTTCTTTATCGCTCAGCCTTCCTTATGGTCCAGCTCTCACATCCGTACATGACCACTGGGAAGACCATAGCTTTGACTATGTGGACCTTTGTCAGCAAAGTGGTATCTCTGCTTTTTCATACACTGTCTAGGTTTGTCATAGCTTTCCTTCCAAAGAGCAGGTGTCTTCTAATGTCATGGCTGCAGTCACCATCCGCAGTGCTTGTGGAGGCCAAGACCATAAAGTCTGTCCCTGCTTCTGCCTTTTTCCCATCTACTTGCTATCAAGTGATGGGACTGGGTGCCTTGATCTTAGGGGAATATAGAAAGAATTATTTTAATTGATCTTTTAATGAGATTTTGAGGACATGTGAACATAAATTAGTATTTTTAGTCTGTCATCTTGAAAAGACTATTACTGGGTCATTCCCGACAGTAGTGGCTGGAACTCTTGTCACTGCTAGGATGGAAACCACTTTGGATTTTATTCCCACGTGTCCTATGTGGTCACTTAGGGGCTGGAGCCAGTCGTAGGCTCCAGGAAGGCCTGAAAGCAGGCCGTCAGTCAGTGTGGGCCTAGAAGCCACTCCCAGTTTTGCTCAGTCTTTCCCTGCATTGACGTCTCCCTCAGAGCCCGACCAGTGCCTCCCACATCCCAGCGGCTGGAGGGCTAGGCTTAGCTCTCTGTTCTGCCTCATGGCCGCCTCATCACGCTCGACTGCGGCATCCAGGAGTCTCGTCCCAGGACACACAGGCCTCTGCATCCCTGACGCTTGCTTTCAGACCTGGGGTGGGTCTCACGTCCCTCCACTGGGGCTCCTTAACCCCCACGCAGCTGCTCTTCCCAGCTCTCGTTCTCCTTATCTGGCTCTTTCCCCGTTTTTATCTATTTACTCTTCTCTACAAAGTGAACATATGTGGATGTATACCCGATAGTAGAAACAATGCCCATGGGCATCTGCTGTGAAGACTTTTTAATTGAAGTGTAGTTCATTTATAATGTTGTGTTAGCTTCAGGTGTATAGTGGAGTGATTGAGTTGTACATATGTATCTTTTTTTTCAGTTTCTTTTCCATCTTAGATTATTATATGATATTAAGTATAGCTCCTTGTGTTATACTGTAGGCCCTTGTTGTTTGTCTATTTCATATATAGTAGAGAAGTGAGAGTTACTCAGTTGTGTCCAACTCTTTGCAACCCATGGGTGAGCCATGGAATTCTCCAGGCAAGAATACTGGAGTGGGCAGCCGTTCCCTTCTCAGGGGATCTTCCCAACCCAGGGTCCAGCCTAGGTCTTCTGCATTGCAGGCGGATTCTTTCCCAGCTGACCTACAAAGGAAGCCCATGTATAGTAGTATATATGTGTTAATACTGAACTCCTAATGTACCCACTCCCAGCTACCCCTTTGGTAACCATAAGTTTGTTTTCTTTGTTAATCTATTTTTGTTTTGCAAAAATGTTCTGTTGCATCATTTGTTTAGATTCCACATATAAATGATACCCTATGATATTTGTCTTTCTCTGTCTGACTTATTGCACTTAGTATGACAATCTCTAGGTCCATCCATGTTGCTGCAAATGGCATAATTTCACTCTTTTTTATGACTGAATAGTAGTCCATTGTATATTTATACCCATTATTCCATTGTATATTTTTTACTCATTCATCTGTCAGTGGACATTTTGGTTGCTTCCATGTTCTGGTTTTTGTAAATCATGCTGCTGTGAATTTGGGTACATGTATCCTTTCAAATTAAAAGTTTCCTCCCGAGAGATACCCAGGAGTAGAATTGCAGGATCCTATGGTAACTCTTATTTTTAGCTCACACAATTTAATATTGAAAAATAACAACCCATGTGAAACATGAGCAGAAGACATAGATAGACGTTTCTCCAAAGGAGAGATACAGATAGTCACCAGGCTCATGGAAAGATACTCAATACCACTAATGACTAGAGAAATGGAAATCAAAGCCACAATGAGGTGTCACCTTACACCAGTCAAAATGGCCATCAATAAGTCTACAAATGACAAAAGCTCGAGAGAGTGAGGGGAAAAGGGAACCCTCCTGCACCATTGGTGGGAATGTACATCGGTGTGACCACTGTGGAGAACTGTGAGCAGTCCTTGGATACTGTGCTCCTTCTTGTGCTGAGAGCCAGCATCTCGTGAAGATGTCTTTGCACTGTTGTGCATTGGTTTGGAGTTTCTCTAGAAGTTTCCTCAATCCTAAGTGCTATCTGAGCAGCCCCTCTACCATTTTACTTCACTGCCTCTCTGGAAAACTTTTTTGTTGAAGAAAAAGAAAGTTAACCAATATAGAAGATGCACATGTAGGCTCTCACATCTTGCCAAAGCATCGTCTGTTTTCCCCTGAAATGGAATGTAGTGACAAGATCGTTGCCCAGACTCCTGTGCATCTGTCTCTAGGACAGTTATTCCATTTTTAAACACAGCTTATCATTCAGCTTATTTTACTTGTGTGAAAATGTTGCCACGTGGAAGTTGTTAGTAATTGTGATTTATCCCCCTTCTCTAACAAGAGCTTTCTCTCCAGAAACGCCATTTGGAAAAGAAGAAAAAAAAATTTTTTTTAATTGGGAGAATTATTTTTGATTAAGGTACTTATGGAATATCTTTCTTTTCTTAAAGTTGTCCCAAATCTTTGGAATGTTGATGGAGAAGTTACAGTCCCTGAGCAGAAGCCTGGAGAAGTCGCTGAGGAACTAGCAAGCTCCTACGAAAGAAAGCTCATTGAGGTAAGGCTGGCGGCGTTGATGTGAATCCTGATGTTGGCTGGTGTTTGGCGACTTTCCAGACACGAGCCCAAACTGCTTACACAGATGTCAGTAAAGCAGCCGAACACTCCACCACCACCACCCTTCACCCCCACCACCAGCAAATACAATGTAAAATGATAAAACCACATAGTAATTGATACAGAAAAGGAGGACATAGGTCTTTGAAAGACATCACTTAATGAGAAACCTGTGGCAAGGTGGTAAGTTGGAAAGCATAAATATGTCCTGCGAAGAATAAGAAAACAGTTGTATGCTTGAATTTGGAGACTATTTAAAACAGAAGAGAGTATCACGTACGTGTTGAAAAATGGGAAAATATGGATACAGTGGACTGCTAGAATCCTGTGATGGGGTTAGTCTCCAGATTGTCTCAGTCTTTCTGAGTTAAGGTCCTTCCTGGTGGCAGGTGCATCACTCAGCCAAGATGGATTCTAGCAAGAAGGATTCTGGGAATTTCGTAGGGCATATGGACTGTTGTCTTCTTTTTCCTTTTGACCTTTCCTGGATTTTTCCGGTTGATGGTAGCCTCTTGGTTCTATGTTCCTCCTCAGGACCTCTGTTTAAATATGATAACTCATGCAAGTGGTTACTCTGGGTCCTGGGCAGGGTGGGTGGTTTCGGCCAATGGCTCTCCTAGCACCTGCAGGGGCTCTGCTGCCATCGTGGCCATCCGTGGACCCTCTGTCTGTGGGGTCATGAGAATGGAGTTGACTGGTGGTGGAAAGCCCAGGAGGAGAGGGGATGAGCCCCCTACCCTCAGGAGTGTGACCATCCTGGTGGACTCCTAGTCTCTGGGTGGCAGAGACTCTCCTTCATCTCTGTATTCTCACTGACTGTCTATGGACAACCAGTGACTTTAGCTGGATAGCCCTTGAGTGAAAGTATTTGAAATTCTCCTGGGGCATAGTGTCTCTGGTTTGCTAAATGAATGAAGGGCTGCTGAGCTAGGAAGGGGTGAAGGGTTCTTACCAGAGGGTTAGGAGTTGGGAGCTTCTGTCTCTTTAGGGGAACCAGGATGAGGTGTCTTCTTGTAAGTATGTCATCAGTCCCATCAAACTTAGAGACCAGTGCTCATGTCCCTGGATTCCTTTGGACCCCGGGCCCAGGGCTGCGATCTGGGGGCTGATGTGCTCATCACACAGTTTGGCTTAGAAGGGGCTCAGGAGGATGAGACTACTTGACCACCGAGGAAACACCACAGTTCCTTCATGGGTCAGCTTCTTGGTTGGTTGGTTGGTTCATTTGGTGTTTGTTGGGTGCCCTGTCGCCACCCACTGTGATGGTGAGAAAATGTCACCAGCTCATCGTGCTCAATGCATGATGTCAACTTAGCGTCCCTTCTCCTGATGTTTTTGCTCTTGTTACCTGTAAGAGAGATTGGCGTTGAGTTCCCACATCAGAGGGAGTGGTGGTCGGGGTAGAAGACTTCTCCTGCCAGCTGTAAGCCTTCTCCAGGTCTTTCTGTTACCCCAAGATCAGTGGAGTCAATGGCTCTGGTTAGTGATCTGGGAGAGAGTTGAGGTTGGAGCAGAGATTGGGGCTCCCATGGCATTTAGTACCCCGAACTTATTTTCCATTGTTTTTGTTTGCAAAGTGAGGTCCTGTCAATGATCTTTCATTTGTGAATAGCTTTGGAGTTTTCATTTTATCACGACGTTTGCTGAACCTTTCTGTTGGCGTTCATCAAACCCACTCTTCATGTTGCTTGTCTGTCATTTATTGATTGGTTTTTACCCAGAAAGAGTTGTAAACTCACGTTGGAGTGGAGTAATGATAGGATGTGGGGGAAGAGTCCTTGCTCTGCTCTTTCCATTTCAAAAGGGCAGAGGAAGAAGAAAACATTTTGTTTTAAGTACTATGACTATTTAAAATACCCCAGCCATTGAGTAACTCTTCTGTGATTCATCCCAGTGAAAAAGGAGTTCCTGAACCTTCTTTCTCTTGGTGTCTTTCAAAGCATTAAAACCATTCCACCTACTTGCACACAGCTGTGCCTACCGCTCGGAACCCAGGGCAACAGCCTACGTAGTAGCTGGTAAGACCCAGGGGCCCAGGACTGGAAGGATTGTGCAGAAATTGTTTCTGACGCCCTGTGATGGCTAGCTTTGGAAAATGAGAAGGAAGAGAGCCCCAGCACGTGTAAGCTAACCTGGCAGGAAAGAACGCTCACATCAAACACACTCTATTTATCGCACAGAGGCATCGTGTCTGTGAACCCTCACAGTCCTCAGCCAGGTTTCTTGAGGAAGCTGCCGTTCACTGATGGGTTTTGAGAAGTGAAGTGGCTCGTCTGAGGTTCCTTCACTGGTGAGAAGCAGGACTGGGTTTGAATTCCTCAGGCCGTTTAGCCCCAGAGCCCAGCCCCATTGTCCTGGTGTGTTCTGGAGGGCCAGGCTCCCTGAGGGAAAGAGACATTGAAGAGAAGGGCCAGGCACTGATCCCGTTGAGAGAGTGCGTGGAGGGCCACGGGGAGGGTCCCCAGCAGTAGCTGACACACACACGGCCCGTCCACCGTCTTGGACAGTGCTGGCAGGGCCCCGTCTACACCCTCACCTTACTGTGGGAGAGAGAAAGGCGTTCCGTCTGTGCCGGGACTGAGCTGCTTCTGAAACGGCCTGTAGGAGAGTCCCAGGCTGGGAGCTCCTCTGAGGACCTGTGGCCGTTGTCTTTTTCAGGGTAGATTCATCGCCGCAGTCACCTCTGGCATACAATAGGAGCTTGATATGTATTGAATGGAACAACAGTCTATCAAGTGGATTCTGATACTCAAGGTCGTGTTCAAAGAGTGATGGATGGACTTCTCTTACTGCTCAGGCTGAGAGGGGGTTGCACAAGGCACCCCTCAGCTCAGCTCACCCTGGTGGTAGGGGTTCTATTATCTCATAAGAGGAAACATGGCTCTTTGGAGAGGAGGGACACATTTTTTTCTGGTAGTCAGTTTTAAGGGAGAGTTTTAGCTTGGAGAATCTGGAGGGGACTTTGAGTGACAGATGGGTGGTACTGACTCATGGGGCACATATTTACTGCGTCCCTCCTGAGCGTCTAGCCATCAGCTTCCTCTCTCTCCACTTTCAGCGTCTTCCCCTCCCCTGGGAGCAGTCGAGCTGATGATTGTAGGAGGGGAGCCAGCAGAGATGTGAGTCTGAAGCAGAGACTGTCCTCACATTGCATCTGCTTCTCTAGACTAATTTTTCATTCTTTTTTGATTGTAAAGTCATTGGTGTTGCATCTATGGGCAGCAGCTTTAAGCCAAGGCTTGCCAGAGTAGATCACAGACGAACGAGGCACAGTACCTGACTGTGGGGAGGCTCCTGGCCTGGCAGTGAGGCGTTCAGGTCCCTTAGGATCCGTAAGAAATGGGTTTGAAGTACCAGAGGTGCAGACGCAGAGGGGCTCCTGACTCGTGGGCTCCTCGAGCTGCATCTTCAGCAGTTTTGCAGAGTTGGGGTGTCTAATGGGAGCTTCTCGAATGTTTCTCCCCTTTTCTTTGGGACTGTCAGTGATGACACTTGGAAATTTCTTTGGTCCACTTCCCATCCCTCCAGAAGACCTTGCTATCAGAGGAAATGGATTTGTTCTCACCGAGGATAAAAGATGCTCTACACATCCAAGATTGATCTGCTTGAGATTCTTCTTTACCTCTTTCAAGCACAGTTCTCTTGGTTTGGACTCATTTCCCACTTTTTTTTTTTTTGCATTGGAGTTTCCATCAAGAGAAATGGGGAATGTTGGTGGCCCTTGGACTTTGGTCCTGTGTTACCTCCTATAGCCTGGTGGCTAGGAGAGTATGCATGTACCACGTCAGACAGCATTCAGCTTGGCCTCTTACCACCGTGTGCTCCTGAGCAGGTCACCTGCCCTCTCTATGACTCTGTGTGTCTGTCAGTAAGCTGGGCGGGTAACACCGTCTAGGAGGGTTGCTTTGAGGATTGAAGGTAAAGAATCCAGTTCAGTGCCTGGAACAGACAGGAGGCTTCTTGTGTTCTGTTTTCTCCCTTCTGTCCTGATGTCCTTCAGAGGAATGACGCCCCCTGCCCCCCACCACGTCTCCCCATCTCCATCGGCGGGTAAGCCTGGCCCTCCTTTGGCCCAGGGGCAGGTCTGTGACCTGAGACAAGGCAGTTGTTGCTTTAGCTCCTGAATTGAACAATGGCGGCAAGAATGCTTGCGAGGCCATTTATTCAGCAGACGAGTCCCGATGATTTGTTCCTGTGTGAACTGGCTGGAGCTGTTCTGGCTTCTTTGCCTTCTCCAGGCCAAGCTTTCCCAACTTCCTGACTGCTGACCGTAAATCCTTCATAACTCAGGCTATGAATCTGGCTCCGTTACTTACCTCCGAAGTATCTTAGTTTAGGGGTCCCCAGTCTCCAGGATCTAATGCCTGATGATCTGAGGTGGACCTGATATAATAATAATAGAAATAAAGTACACAATAAATGCAATGCTCTTGAATCATCCTGAAACCCCCCCCCCCCCCCCAACACACACACATACACACAACCCCCTGGTCCATGGAAAAATTATCTTCCATGAAACCAGTCTCTGGTGCCAAAATGGTTGGGGATGCTTCCTGAGTTGATATGAAAGTGAAGTTGCTCAGTCGTGTCCGACTCTTTGCAGCCCGTGGACGAGCCATGGAATGCTCCAGGCAAGAATACTGGAGTGGGTAGCCTGTCCCTCCTCCAGGGGATCTTCCCAGCCCATGGATGGCAGGCAGACTCTTTACGGCTGAGCCACCGGGGAATCTAAGAATACTGGAGTAGATTGCCACAGGAATTGAACCGGGGTTCCCTGCACTGCAGGAGAATTCTTTACCAGATGAGCTACAAGGGAAGCCCCTTGTAGTTAGTTGATATTAACCTTTATAAATGTCTACAATGCGCAAATGCCTTTCCCCCTTCTCGCTGGCTGCTGGGCTCCTTTGTCCTGCCTTCTCTGTACGGTCCCAGGTCTCGCTCAAGTCCTGCCTCCCCACTTTCTACCTGCCTGTGCCCTACGTACAAAACTGCCACTCCGTCCTCAGCAAACAGATGTTGGCTTCCTCCCGTGGTGTAAGGACTCAGCTAGCGGTTGATTGATTTTTCAAATTATAGGATGCTTATCATTTACTGTGTGAACGTAGTTAGTCCCTGAATTCTTGCTCACGGGTGAAATAAGTGTGTATTAGCGACATTTGTTCTCATTATAATGGCAGAGTTACTATTAATGGAAGAGTAAGCTTGAGCATCAAGCCGGTAAAAAAGAAAATACATTCGTAATCACACGCTGTGGGTGACTGTGAATGTGATCATCGTGTTAATAAAACGGAACCGTTCCTGGAGCCGCCAAGACCTTGGGAGCAGTTACGCCAGCACCGCTGGCTTCATAAATTGGCACCAATGGGTTCCAACACTCTTGATGGATCTGAGAGTCAATTTATACAAAGAAAAAAACCCCAGAGTTTTAAATAAAAGGCTGGATTCTGTGTAAGGACTTGGGATACAGAACTCTGAGCTGAATTCTCCATTAAACTGTGCCTCAAAGTGAAGCATTTGATGTGGGTTTGTTTTTGTGCCTTAATATTCCATGATGCTGACTGGATTGAGCCCAGGCTCTCACCTCATAGGAAAAAAGGTTACTCACCCTTCAGCACGGGGTGTTGAAGTGCAGTTGCCACGTGGGAGTGAGGAGACCTCGTTTCTGGAGGGCTAGGGGTTAACTCCTACTAAAGTGTGAATGACTAACAATGTCAAATCTCCAAGGAATTCTTCAGATCTTTTTATTATGGAAAAGGTACAAACATGGAAGAATTTCCTCAGCCTCCAAACATCCATGATCTGGCTTCCACAGTTAGTGTAGTAGCTCCTGGCCAGTCTGGCTTCATCTCTGTCTCGTCCTACTCTCCCGTCTCCCATAGTATCTTGTTTTCAACCTGCATCTCTAAAAGATGTGCTCAGTTCCTCAGCCGTGTCCAATTCTTCCAGACCCCATGGACTGCACCGTGCCAGGCGGCCCTGTCCTTTACTTTTTTCTGGAGTTTTCTCAAACTCATGTCCATTGAGTCAATGGTGCCATCCAACCATCTCATTCTGCATTGCCCCCTTCTCCTCCTGCCCTCAATCTTTCCCAGCATCAGGGTCTTTTCCAATGAGCTGGCTCTTCACATTAGGAGGCCAATGTAGTGGAGCTTCAGTTTCAGCATTAGTCCTTCCAATGAATATTCAGAATTGATTGCCTTTAGGATGGACCGGTTTGATCTCCTTGCAGTCCAAGGGACTCTCAAGAGTCTTCTCTAGCTCCACAGTTCAAAGGCATCAGTTCTTCAGTACTCAGCCTCCTTGTGGTCCAACACTCACATCCGTACATGACTACTGGAAAAACCACAGCTGTGTCTTTACAAATGGGGAAACTGAGGCATGGAGATGCCAGGCCACCTGTCTGCAGTCAGCAGGCTTCACATGATGACCTGGGCTCTGGCCGTGGCTCTCTGACTCCAGAGTTAGTGCTCTTCCTATCTGGTTACCTAGAAGCAAGAACCAGGCCTTTCTAGCTGGCTAGTTGATCTTTGAATTCTAAGGGGAGCGACGGCAGTGAAGGCGTTGACTGGCGTGCTAGCTCTGAGCTCGTCACAGGGCATTGGTGGAGGGACGAGGAGGAATAACAGGAAGAAATTCTGGCTGACACAGTCTCTGCCGGAAGCCCGAGGGCGGGCTCAGAGGGCCTCCTCCAGAGACTCTTGTGCTCCCCCTGTGTCCCCACCTCTTCCTATGCTTAGGAGACCTTCCCAGCGGAGCAGAGGGGAAGGCTCCACTTGGGGCGGCATGCCCTTCTTGGTGAGCGGGGCTTCTCTCTTGCAGGTCCTCTGGCCTTCCGTCACTCAGTGCACTTGGCCGGGGGTGTTGAGCGGCAGGTGACTGTGGGGCTCTCGTGCCTGCATGCCCACCCCACAGACCTACCTGTTAGCTCTCGGACATCCCTGCCCCCTGCCAGTCTCTCTCGTGGGCCTCTGGGTGTCCCTTTGCCTGTCTCATGGTGCGGTCCCCACCCTCCGTGAATGATGGTAGCGCAGGCCCTGTGTTCACTCCGTGTCTCCACACCAGGGCTTCTCTCTGGCTCCATTCCTGCCACAGCCTCATTTCTGGCCGTGTCTCTGGAGCCTGCAGTCGTTGAGACGGAGCCGATGAAGCTCCTCAGAGAGACACTTGGAAAAGGATCTGCTACTCCTTTTGGGGCGATGGATAAAAATACTTGTAATTACAATGGCTGGTTTTCAGCTTTTCAGACCCGCACTATTTTAGGTCTGTTTTATGTTTGCTTTCCTTCTTGAGGCAGGAAGTGGCTTCTTGAAGCTGCCTCTCGGGGAGGAGTTGCGTGGTCTGGGTGGAGCGGGCGCGGCAAGCCCTGTGCCGTCAGGATCGGGCTCTGTGTTGAGGAGATGCCAGGGGAAGGGACGGGGTTGTCCACGTGGTGAGCCCCGTCCGCCAGGAGCGTCTAGGGGGTGTCCCCAGAATGGGGAGCCATGGAAACTGGAGGTGTAGGGGACAGGCAAGAGATGCAGTTCAGGGAGAGGGGAGGCTGTAAGCTTAGTGCACATGGACAGACAGCAAAGTACTAATCCAGGGCCGTTTCCCTGCTTAAAATCCCAGTGGCTTCTCTTTGCCCTTTGAGTTGTTTCAGTGTAGCTCTGCCAACAGTTTTTGAAACTTCTTATTTTAGATTGGAGTATGGCCGGTTGATGTTGTTGGAATAGTTTCAGGTGAACAGCAACGGGACTCAGCTATACGCTTACATGTATCCATTCTCTCCCCAGCCCCCTCCCATCCAGCCTAGCACATAACATTGGGCCAGGTTCCCTCTGCTACACAGTAGGTCTTTCTTGGTTATATATTTTAAATATAGCAGAGTGTATATGCCCATCTCAAACTCACTCACTATCCTTCCCTCCAGTCCTTCCCCTTTGGTAACCAAAAGTTCATTCCCTAAGTCTGTCTGTCTGTTGCTCTTTTATAAATAAGTTAATGTGTATCATTTCTTTTTAGATTCCACATATAAGGGATGTCATACGATGTTTCCCCTTCTCCGTCTGACTTATTTCACTCAGCATGACAAGAGTCCGCCCAAGTTGCTGCAGATGGCATTAGTTCATTCTTTTTAATGGCTGAGTAGTACTCCATTGTACACACACACACACACACACACACACACACACCTGCTTTATCTATTCCTCTGTCAGTGGACGCTTTGGCCATTGTGCACAGTGCTGCAGTGAACCCTGGTATCGCTCCTTTTTGTATGTTGCATGAGACCCTCATGCCATGGCTGTAGCTTTCCTCTTCGTGTGTAATTTTCGCCTCGCTGTGAGCTGGTGTCTGTGTCCAGATGCGCATGGTCTCACTCATCTTTGGACGTTTCCATCTGTCGGTTTCTTGCCTGAAACCTGGTGCTTGCTCATGTCCCGCTTCTCCCCATTGTCCTGGACTGACCTCTGAGCTGGAACCCTGGGAAACTTCCCGGGCGCGGCAAGCCCTGTGCCGTCAGGATCGGGCTCTGTGTGGAGGAGATGCCAGGGGAAGGGACGGGGTTGTCCACGTGGTGAGCCCCGTCCGCCAGGAGCGTCTAGGGGGTGTCCCCAGAATGGGGAGCCATGGAAACTGGAGGTGTAGGGGACAGGCAAGAGATGCAGTTCAGGGAGAGGGGAGGCTGTAAGCTTAGTGCACATGGACAGACAGCAAAGTACTAATCCAGGGCCGTTTCCCTGCTTAAAATCCCAGTGGCTTCTCTTTGCCCTTTGAGTTGTTTCAGTGTAGCTCTGCCAACAGTTTTTGAAACTTCTTATTTTAGATTGGAGTATGGCCGGTTGATGTTGTTGGAATAGTTTCAGGTGAACAGCAACGGGACTCAGCTATACGCTTACATGTATCCATTCTCTCCCCAGCCCCCTCCCATCCAGCCTAGCACATAACATTGGGCCAGGTTCCCTCTGCTACACAGTAGGTCTTTCTTGGTTATATATTTTAAATATAGCAGAGTGTATATGCCCATCTCAAACTCACTCACTATCCTTCCCTCCAGTCCTTCCCCTTTGGTAACCAAAAGTTCATTCCCTAAGTCTGTCTGTCTGTTGCTCTTTTATAAATAAGTTAATGTGTATCATTTCTTTTTAGATTCCACATATAAGGGATGTCATACGATGTTTCCCCTTCTCCGTCTGACTTATTTCACTCAGCATGACAAGAGTCCGCCCAAGTTGCTGCAGATGGCATTAGTTCATTCTTTTTAATGGCTGAGTAGTACTCCATTGTACACACACACACACACACACACACACACACACCTGCTTTATCTATTCCTCTGTCAGTGGACGCTTTGGCCATTGTGCACAGTGCTGCAGTGAACCCTGGTATCGCTCCTTTTTGTATGTTGCATGAGACCCTCATGCCATGGCTGTAGCTTTCCTCTTCGTGTGTAATTTTCGCCTCGCTGTGAGCTGGTGTCTGTGTCCAGATGCGCATGGTCTCACTCATCTTTGGACGTTTCCATCTGTCGGTTTCTTGCCTGAAACCTGGTGCTTGCTCATGTCCCCGCTTCTCCCCATTGTCCTGGACTGACCTCTGAGCTTTCGGAACCAATCTGAGGAACCTTCCCGATCACCCCCTGCACTCCCAAAGGCTGAGCTCTGTGACCCCCCTGTGTCCTGTTGCCCCCCCAGGTCTCCGCTCCTCGTCCTGGCTGTGCTGTGTCGTGTGTCTGCTGTCTGTTCTCCTCCCCGCCATTCCCTCCCAGCCTCTCGCTGTGCTGGGGGCCCCACAGCGGCAGCTCTTGCGGCGTCCTCTTCATGTGTGTGGTCCCAGCGTCTCCCGTGATTCCTGGCACCCAGCTGGTGCTGCTGTCATTTCAGTCTTTTGGTTGCAGGTGACTGAAGACGTGGCTGGTCCCGTGGTGGCAGAGGCAGTGCTGTGTCCATCAGCCCGTCTCGCTTCTCTCTCCCTGGACTAGTGCGCTTCCCAGTCCCCCTGAGGTTACACTGGAAACATGGGGCTCGTTTTGGCCAGTGGGCACTAACTAGAAGTGATGAGCGTCCCCCCAAGGCTGAAGCCTGGAAGAGCTTCTGAGAATGTTCTTTGTTCTCTTTTGCCGTGACGACCCTGGGAACCATGGGTTCCCTGTGGCGTATAGCGACAGGACGATGCTCGCCTGGATCCCTGGGTCATCTCTTGGAAGGGCTTGGCCTGTCAGGCTGCTGGGCCTGCTACAGACTTTGAGAGAGCAGGAATAGACCAGAGTTTCAGATTAGGGTTTCCTTGTTACTGCAGCAGCGCATAGCCTTCCCTGATTCTGCCTAGAAGGAGCATTCCTTGACTGGAGTTTGGCTTTCAGTGTGGCTGAATCTTGGCATGTGAGCTCTGTTACCAGACTCCTCTTTCTGTCTCTCCCACCCTTACCTCTACCATGTCTGGCTTGACATCATTTTGCTGGGGTTTTCCCCCTGGTCACAGCTGGCTGTGAAAACCCCCAGGCAGCTAATTCTTCTTTCAGGTTCTCATTTGGGGAAAAAACAAGACTCTCTTGATGCCTGGGGAAAGCCTCGAGTTCCTGTGGTGGAATCAGCTTAGCATCCCTGTCCCTCTCTGACCAACGACAGGATCCCTCTCACGTGCTGCGGCTGAGGGAAGAGCTCCATTCAGACGTGGAGAATGCAGCCTGGGGAATGGGCTGGACCTCCAGTGAGCGCTGAGACTGTTGCTAGGTGAGAAATAGGTGCCCTAGGGGACGGTCCAGTGACCACACAGGTGCTGGGTGAACGTTTAAATGTGTGTGTGAATGAGTGAGTGAGTGAGTGAGTGAGTGCCAGATGAGCGGGTACTCTGGTGACTCAAGTGCTCTCTTGCTCCAAGGAGCTTGCAGCCTGATTTGGGGGGGCGGGGGCGGGGCTCCTGTCTAAAGCAGTAGTCAGTAGCAACAAGAGAATAGGAAACCAAAGAAATCCCACAGAGAAGAGGGGAGTTCCTCAGATCTGGTCCTGCAGGGGTGTGGTTCACGGTGTCCCAGAAACAAGAGTGCAGAGCCATTCATTTCTGAGTTGGGTTCCACAGGTAGACTGGGAATTTTCCAGAGACACCGGGAAGGGCACGGCAGCCCAGGCCTTGGGCACAGCATGAGCACAGGCTTGACCGAGTTCTCAGGAGGCCGCTGACGGATTATTCACGGCGTAGAGCAGACGTCCTCAGGCTTTCTCTTTGTTAGCACTGCCCGTTTATCACTTCTGTTGGAGTCTTCTCCTTTTCAGGTGCTATGATTCATGTTGATTTTTCTGCACTCGGTAAACTTGGACAGCTTTCTCTTTTCTTCGCCTTCTCCCACCCATTTGAGTCTCCCTGATCTCAGCCCTGTGGGCCACCACCGCTCCCAGCCCGTCTCTACCCTGGGCCTCTGGATAGAAGTTCCCTTCTAAAGCCCAGCCAGCCCTCTCCGACCTGCTCAGGAAGCTGTAGTTTTGTGGGTCAAGTGAGTGGTGCCAAGAGACTTCTGTTTTATTAAAAGGCTCTGCATTTGGGTCCTCAGGAAGGCACCTCAAGGCTTCCAGCTTAAAGCTTTGTATTAGTAGCAGTTTTTCTTGGGTGTGATGGGGACACATCCTGTGAAAAGCACTGCCTGAGGGTGCCTGTCATTTTAGAAGCGGCCTTTCCCCATGCCTGGGACTTCACCTCCAATGGCTTAGTGCTCTCACTTGTTTTATTTAAAGGATATAAATCTTCCCATCACCTGACTCTGGCCTCTTGCACCAAGAGGCAGGCAGACAGTGCTCTGGCTCGAGGTGGGGGCGGGGTGGGGGTTGGATAGGTTTGCAAAAGCCAAGGTTCAACTAACTGTGTCCAAGCTTCTCTGTAAACATTGCTGCTGCTATCTGTCTGAACAACTTTATTATGTGGAATAAGTCAGTTTTTCCCACTGTGGCTCACTGACCTGGAAATGAATGAATAATTACTAAGTACAAATAAATACAATTAATACCATGTAAGAGGGCTTCCCAGGTGGCGATAGTGGTAAAGAACCCACCTGCCAGAGACATATGAAGCTCGGGTTCAGTCACAGGGTCTGGAAGATCCGCTGGAGGAGGGCGTGGCAACTCACTCTTCCCTGGAGAGTCCCATGGATAGAGGAGCCTGATAGGCTACGATCTGTGCAGTTGCAAAGAGTTGGACACAACTGAGCGACTTAAGCACGTGCACCATTAAAGAATCCACTACATGTCACAAGCTAGACGGGGGCATCACCTGCATCCTCCCAAATTCTTGCAGCAGGAGCTCAGAAACTAGGCTCAGAAAGGCAAGCAGAACATCCTAAGTCACACAGCAGAGAAGTGGTAGAATTGTTTCTTTTTTAGCTGAAGTGCAGTTAAATTACAGTGTTGTGTTAGTTTCTAGTGTAAAGTGATTCAGTTTATATATATGTGTGTGTATATATATGCACACATACATTTTTTTTTCTTTTTTAGATTCTTTTCTATTACAGGTTTTACAAGGTACTGAGTGTAGTTCCCTATGCTATACAGTAGGTCCTTGGTTTCCTGTTTTATATAGAGTCGTGTATATGTTGATCCCAAGCTCCTACTTTTCTCTCCCTGCCACCCCTGCAGAACTAGTTTTTGGTTTTTTTTTCTTTTGTGGTCGTATTAAGTAGCTCAGGTTAAGGCACCTCAAGGCTTCCAGCTTAAAGCTTTGTATTAGTAGCAGTTTTTCTTGGGTGTGATGGGGACACATCCTGTGAAAAGCACTGCCTGAGGGTGCCTGTCATTTTAGAAGCGGCCTTTCCCCATGCCTGGGACTTCACCTCCAATGGCTTAGTGCTCTCACTTGTTTTATTTAAAGGATATAAATCTTCCCATCACCTGACTCTGGCCTCTTGCACCAAGAGGCAGGCAGACAGTGCTCTGGCTCGAGGTGGGGGCGGGGTGGGGGTTGGATAGGTTTGCAAAAGCCAAGGTTCAACTAACTGTGTCCAAGCTTCTCTGTAAACATTGCTGCTGCTATCTGTCTGAACAACTTTATTATGTGGAATAAGTCAGTTTTTCCCACTGTGGCTCACTGACCTGGAAATGAATGAATAATTACTAAGTACAAATAAATACAATTAATACCATGTAAGAGGGCTTCCCAGGTGGCGATAGTGGTAAAGAACCCACCTGCCAGAGACATATGAAGCTCGGGTTCAGTCACAGGGTCTGGAAGATCCGCTGGAGGAGGGCGTGGCAACTCACTCTTCCCTGGAGAGTCCCATGGATAGAGGAGCCTGATAGGCTACGATCTGTGCAGTTGCAAAGAGTTGGACACAACTGAGCGACTTAAGCACGTGCACCATTAAAGAATCCACTACATGTCACAAGCTAGACGGGGGCATCACCTGCATCCTCCCAAATTCTTGCAGCAGGAGCTCAGAAACTAGGCTCAGAAAGGCAAGCAGAACATCCTAAGTCACACAGCAGAGAAGTGGTAGAATTGTTTCTTTTTTAGCTGAAGTGCAGTTAAATTACAGTGTTGTGTTAGTTTCTAGTGTAAAGTGATTCAGTTTATATATATGTGTGTGTATATATATGCACACATACATTTTTTTTTCTTTTTTAGATTCTTTTCTATTACAGGTTTTACAAGGTACTGAGTGTAGTTCCCTATGCTATACAGTAGGTCCTTGGTTTCCTGTTTTATATAGAGTCGTGTGTATATGTTGATCCCAAGCTCCTACTTTTTCTCTCCCTGCCACCCCTGCAGAACTAGTTTTTGGTTTTTTTTTTTTCTTTTTGAGCCGGTTCCAATAGCAGCAGGGGCTGTGATCCTGCCACCCTGCCATTCAGCTGCTGCCTTCATTTGCAGGGTGGCACTGTGGGACATGGTGGCCCTCCTTGGAGGTTAGGCACACCGTTTCTACTTCCTGACATATTTCATGACTGTCTTCTAGCAGAATGCACTTCCAAACTTGAAATAGACTCAAAAGTTGTACTCGAAGCTACTTTGGGGTTTTGACACTTCTCTGGGCTCCTGGCGGTGCAAATTAATCAAATGAATTATGTAGCCCAGCTAATAACTTGCCTTGATCCAGTAGCTCTGTAGAAAGAATGAGCTGAACGTTTTTATTTCATCCGCTTTAGGGGCACACTTGAGCGGATTGAAGGCATCAGAAGCACAAAGAATCCTTCGTATCTGCTAGCGGTGCTCCTTCTGCTCCGGGGGCGGAAGTCGTCCTCAGTGCTGGTGCAGACCCCGGCTGGGCTGCCTCGCTTCACGGCTATGCTGTGCTTGTAACGAGCCAGGCATCCTTCTCGGCACTGGCTCTCACTTGGTCCCGGGTGGGCTTCCTCTTACCTCTGTGCTATAGGGGAGACAGGGGCGGTGTGGAGATGGCTAGCATTTCAAGTCTCAGGTAACCAGTGGCAGAGCTAGGGGTGACATTCCAGACCTGAAGCTCCTAACTGCTCCCTGGTGAAAAGCACCTGGGATCTGAACAACAAAAGGAGGGATGGCCCCAAAAACCATTAAAGAATCCACTACATGTCACAAGCTAGACGGGGGCATCACCTGCATCCTCCCAAATTCTTGCAGCAGGAGCTCAGAAACTAGGCTCAGAAAGGCAAGCAGAACATCCTAAGTCACACAGCAGAGAAGTGGTAGAATTGTTTCTTTTTTAGCTGAAGTGCAGTTAAATTACAGTGTTGTGTTAGTTTCTAGTGTAAAGTGATTCAGTTTATATATATGTGTGTGTATATATATGCACACATACATTTTTTTTTCTTTTTTAGATTCTTTTCTATTACAGGTTTTACAAGGTACTGAGTGTAGTTCCCTATGCTATACAGTAGGTCCTTGGTTTCCTGTTTTATATAGAGTCGTGTGTATATGTTGATCCCAAGCTCCTACTTTTTCTCTCCCTGCCACCCCTGCAGAACTAGTTTTTGGTTTTTTTTTCTTTTTGAGCCGGTTCCAATAGCAGCAGGGGCTGTGATCCTGCCACCCTGCCATTCAGCTGCTGCCTTCATTTGCAGGGTGGCACTGTGGGACATGGTGGCCCTCCTTGGAGGTTAGGCACACCGTTTCTACTTCCTGACATATTTCATGACTGTCTTCTAGCAGAATGCACTTCCAAACTTGAAATAGACTCAAAAGTTGTACTCGAAGCTACTTTGGGGTTTTGACACTTCTCTGGGCTCCTGGCGGTGCAAATTAATCAAATGAATTATGTAGCCCAGCTAATAACTTGCCTTGATCCAGTAGCTCTGTAGAAAGAATGAGCTGAACGTTTTTATTTCATCCGCTTTAGGGGCACACTTGAGCGGATTGAAGGCATCAGAAGCACAAAGAATCCTTCGTATCTGCTAGCGGTGCTCCTTCTGCTCCGGGGGCGGAAGTCGTCCTCAGTGCTGGTGCAGACCCCGGCTGGGCTGCCTCGCTTCACGGCTATGCTGTGCTTGTAACGAGCCAGGCATCCTTCTCGGCACTGGCTCTCACTTGGTCCCGGGTGGGCTTCCTCTTACCTCTGTGCTATAGGGGAGACAGGGGCGGTGTGGAGATGGCTAGCATTTCAAGTCTCGCAGGTAACCAGTGGCAGAGCTAGGGGTGACATTCCAGACCTGAAGCTCCTAACTGCTCCCTGGTGAAAAGCACCTGGGATCTGAACAACAGGAGATGGCCCAGGTGGTTTGTCTCCAAGAGTGTGAGGGTCCCAATGGTGGCCCCAGCTGGGGGCCCTGGCCCGGTTACCCAACCTCTGAGAGCCTCAGTTGTCCTCATCTGTAGCCGGGGCACCCCTCTTCTCCTCGGGTGGCTTGTGTGCTGTGCAGGACTCCCCTGTCTTTGTTGTTGTTAAATTTTGGCCTCTTTTATTGGTTTATTTATTTATTTATTTTCATCAACCTTTATTCTTTGACCTGTGTGGGCCTCCCATTGCAGTGGTCTCTCGGTGCAGAGCACTGGCTCTGGGCGCACGTGCTCCAGAGCGCTGGCTCCTAATTGGACACACCAACCCAACCACTCTGTGGCACCTGGGATCTTCCCGGGCCGGGGATTGAACCAGTGCCCCTTGCACTGCAAGGCAGACACTCTACTCACTGGACCACCAGGGAAGCTCCCCCCTCCCCATCTTGTTTAACCACTTGGGGACCGACAGTGACACTGTAATGAATGACCTGTGCCCTGCCAGTCACAGAACAGCCCCAAGTCTCATCAGTGCTTGGGCCCCCTACCCCAGTGAGCCAGGAGCAGGCGGGGAAATGCCTCCTTGGGGCGAGAGCGGGGCATTCTGGTTTCCGAGGACACGCGCTTTCCCCTAGGGTCAGGGAAGTCCATGGTCTTCCCCTCTCTGCTGTCTGCATAGGGACCTGGGCAGCCTTGGGCTTCCGCTGCCATGGTGACAGAAGAAAGCATGGTCTCCGCTGCCCAATGGCTGGGCGTGGCTCCTGGCCGTGGTCCTTGTCTAAGACATGAGCACACACTTACTCTCTGGGCCAGCCCAGGTCCTTCCATAGCCTACGTGCCCAGGCTGACTCCTTGCCTCCCCCTGGCTTATGGTCACAGGGCTGAGGACACCTTGTTCCATCATTAGAGCTGCCCTTGGCCATGGCTCCCAGGGCCGTTGGAGCACCAGGGAGATGTCCCTCCATCCTCCCCTTCTTGGTTCTTCACTCTGCCTGTCCTGGGATCGACTTGACCAGACCTGAGGAACAGTGGAGTCATCGATCCTGTTTAGGAACCCCCACCCCCACCACAGGGCAGTGTACTCTGCCCCCTGCCTCCCTCAGAATTTACTGTGATGCTTTCTGGGGTTTTGTTTATGGCCATGCCAAAAATGGAGGGATCTTAGTTCCCTTGGGAAGGAAGTGAGCCCACGCCCCGCTTCAGGGAGATCAAACCAGTCAATCCTAAAGGGAATCAGCCCTAAATATTCATTGGAAGGACTCATGCTGAAGCTCCAGTGGTTTGGCCACCTGATGCAAGGAGCCGACTCATTGGAAAAGACCCTGGTGCTGGGAGAGACTGAAGGCAAGAGGAGAAGGGGGCAACGGAGGGCGAGATGGTTGGATGGCATCACCCACTCCGTGGACGTGAGTTTGAGCGGGCTCCGGGAGAGGGTGAAGGACAGGGAAGCCTGGCGTGCTGCAGGCCACGGAATTGCAGAGTCTTACATGACTTAGCAACTGGACAACCCTGCAGAGGAAGCAGAGTCTTAACTACTGGACCACCGGGAGAGTCCAGCTGAGATACCTTCTGAGAGCCCTCACTGTCCTGTCTGGATGGGCTGCCAGAGTCCCTAGCCCCTCTTTCCTCTCCTGCCAGTCTCAGTGCTTGGGCCCCTACCCCAGTGAGCCAGGAGCAGCGGAAATGCCTCTGGTTTCCGAGGACACGCGCTTTCCCCTAGGGTCAGGGAAGTCCATGGTCTTCCCCTCTCTGCTGTCTGCATAGGGACCTGGGCAGCCTTGGGCTTCCGCTGCCATGGTGACAGAAGAAAGCATGGTCTCCGCTGCCCAATGGCTGGGCGTGGCTCCTGGCCGTGGTCCTTGTCTAAGACATGAGCACACACTTACTCTCTGGGCCAGCCCAGGTCCTTCCATAGCCTACGTGCCCAGGCTGACTCCTTGCCTCCCCCTGGCTTATGGTCACAGGGCTGAGGACACCTTGTTCCATCATTAGAGCTGCCCTTGGCCATGGCTCCCAGGGCCGTTGGAGCACCAGGGAGATGTCCCTCCATCCTCCCCTTCTTGGTTCTTCACTCTGCCTGTCCTGGGATCGACTTGACCAGACCTGAGGAACAGTGGAGTCATCGATCCTGTTTAGGAACCCCCACCCCCACCACAGGGCAGTGTACTCTGCCCCCTGCCTCCCTCAGAATTTACTGTGATGCTTTCTGGGGTTTTGTTTATGGCCATGCCAAAAATGGAGGGATCTTAGTTCCCTTGGGAAGGAAGTGAGCCCACGCCCCGCTTCAGGGAGATCAAACCAGTCAATCCTAAAGGGAATCAGCCCTAAATATTCATTGGAAGGACTCATGCTGAAGCTCCAGTGGTTTGGCCACCTGATGCAAGGAGCCGACTCATTGGAAAAGACCCTGGTGCTGGGAGAGACTGAAGGCAAGAGGAGAAGGGGGCAACGGAGGGCGAGATGGTTGGATGGCATCACCCACTCCGTGGACGTGAGTTTGAGCGGGCTCCGGGAGAGGGTGAAGGACAGGGAAGCCTGGCGTGCTGCAGGCCACGGAATTGCAGAGTCTTACATGACTTAGCAACTGGACAACCCTGCAGAGGAAGCAGAGTCTTAACTACTGGACCACCGGGAGAGTCCAGCTGAGATACCTTCTGAGAGCCCTCACTCGTCCTGTCTGGATGGGCTGCCAGAGTCCCTAGCCCCTCTTTCCTCTCCTGCCAGTCTCAGAGCTTTGCCTGGCCCCGTGGCCCCCAGCTCTCTGTGTTTCGTTTATCAGAGGACGACTCTGACACACAGTATCCTTGGTGGCTAATTTTTCTCCATCAGCATCCAGCTTTTTCTGCCACTTCCGTTGACGCAGGTACATTTTAACTCTGTATCCAGCAAAACACAGACCTGACTCCGCTCTGCCTCCTCGACGTGACTCACAGGCTCCTTTTCAGGACTGAAAGCTCCGCTTCGCCAGGGCAAGCTGTCAGCCTTCTTTACACAGTGATAGGTACTTCTTAAAAGTTTCTTTCTCTTTCACAGAACCTTTAAAATGCCCCAGTCCAACTTCTCTGGGTCACAGAGACAACTCTGTGGCATGCTTAGGGCAAAGAAAGAGACTTTTTTAGCAAAGGAGATCGAAATTGGGTTCTCTTGATTCTTCCCCATGCCCTCCAGGTGATTTTTTAAAAAGATCCATTTTTAACAGTGTAAAGAGAGAGAGAAGGGAGACCAGTCTTAGAAAAACTTGGAATTTTTTTCCCCCTACAAAGACCAACTTCTGTGCCCCAGCTCTTTCATTTCCAGGTGCCTAAGATGAATGCTTCTAAAAACGGAGTGGTTTAAATTCCATAATTCTCTAAATGAAAGGTGTAACAACCCAGTTCCTATTACATAGAAATTATTTTTCCTTTTGTGGAGAAAACTGGATATAAATGCAAAAGTATTGCCTTTCTTTGTCTTCTTGAAAAATCTTTTCTGCTTTGGTCGTTAGAAAGCTTTTATAATTAATGAAAATTCCCCATCTCTTTGCTGTAGCTCAGGAGGTGAGCAGGATATCCGTTTCTCTGTAAATAACATAACCACTGACTTCCCGGTGTTTGAGGTTTGAGCTGCCTTGATGGCATGTACTTTAAAGCAGAGTGGTGGTCAATTTGGAGGAAAAGTGATGGTTGGATGGCACCCTCCGTGAGTTTGAGCGGGCTCCGGAGTAAGCCTGGCGTGCTGCAGGCCAGGAATTGCAGAGTCTTACATGACTTAGCAACTGGACAACCCTGCAGAGGAAGCAGAGTCTTAACTACTGGACCACCGGGAGAGTCCAGCTGAGATACCTTCTGAGAGCCCTCACTGTCCTGTCTGGATGGGCTGCCAGAGTCCCTAGCCCCTCTTTCCTCTCCTGCCAGTCTCAGAGCTTTGCCTGGCCCCGTGGCCCCCAGCTCTCTGTGTTTCGTTTATCAGAGGACGACTCTGACACACAGTATCCTTGGTGGCTAATTTTTCTCCATCAGCATCCAGCTTTTTCTGCCACTTCCGTTGACGCAGGTACATTTTAACTCTGTATCCAGCAAAACACAGACCTGACTCCGCTCTGCCTCCTCGACGTGACTCACAGGCTCCTTTTCAGGACTGAAAGCTCCGCTTCGCCAGGGCAAGCTGTCAGCCTTCTTTACACAGTGATAGGTACTTCTTAAAAGTTTCTTTCTCTTTCACAGAACCTTTAAAATGCCCCAGTCCAACTTCTCTGGGTCACAGAGACAACTCTGTGGCATGCTTAGGGCAAAGAAAGAGACTTTTTTAGCAAAGGAGATCGAAATTGGGTTCTCTTGATTCTTCCCCATGCCCTCCAGGTGATTTTTTAAAAAGATCCATTTTTAACAGTGTAAAGAGAGAGAGAAGGAGACCAGTCTTAGAAAAACTTGGAATTTTTTTCCCCCTACAAAGACCAACTTCTGTGCCCCAGCTCTTTCATTTCCAGGTGCCTAAGATGAATGCTTCTAAAAACGGAGTGGTTTAAATTCCATAATTCTCTAAATGAAAGGTGTAACAACCCAGTTCCTATTACATAGAAATTATTTTTCCTTTTGTGGAGAAAACTGGATATAAATGCAAAAGTATTGCCTTTCTTTGTCTTCTTGAAAAATCTTTTCTGCTTTGGTCGTTAGAAAGCTTTTATAATTAATGAAAATTCCCCATCTCTTTGCTGTAGCTCAGGAGGTGAGCAGGATATCCGTTTCTCTGTAAATAACATAACCACTGACTTCCCGGTGTTTGAGGTTTGAGCTGCCTTGATGGCATGTACTTTAAAGCAGAGTGGTGGTCAATTTGGAGGAAAAGTGATGGAATCAAGTGGATTCAATTGGCCATCGGCAGTTAAAATGCCATTTTGCACCCGAAACTTTATGCCCACAGCTTTTATGTATCTGGGGAAAGAAAAGAAAATTCCCTGCAATTTTTTTTTTTTTTTTTTTTTTGACACATCAGAATTATACCTTGCTTTTCTGGTATAAGCACTTCACAGTTTCTCGGTCTTGGGTCAGCAGATGTTTGTTCGTTTTTCCTATCAAGTGGTAAGTATTTCAGGCAGGGCCGTCCACATAGTGTCTGTTGCAGCCACTTGCCCTGCTGCTGTAGCATGCAGGCAGCCTCAGACAGTGCGTCAGCAAATGGCTGTGGCTGTGCGCCAGTAAAAAGTCATCAAATCAGGCCGGGGGCCGGGTGTGGCCAGCAGGCAGGAGTGTGCCAGCCCCTGGTCCGGATGGTTCTCCAGCGTGGTGTGGTGGTGGTGGTGAAGAGGGTTCACTGCACTGGCAGAGTCAGCTCCTGTTCTTGGTGCCTGTCCCAGGCCTGGCAGAGTGCGTGGTTAATACTTGTAAGACGTGAATGAATGGCAGATGTGAGTATTGCCCCCTTGTTGTTCAGTTGCTAAGTCATATCCCAGTCTTTGCAACCCCATGGACTACAGCACACCAGGCTTCTGTGTCCCTCACTCTCTCCCAGAAACGTGAGAAGTTTTATCGTGTTCAAGGTACAGGGCATATTCAGCTCCTGGACAATTCTTGGACCAGTTGGCATCAAGGTGAAGTTTCAAGCATCATCAGCCTTCTGGCTTCAACCCGTCTAGGGTCGACGTTCTTGTTGTCTGCAGCTTTCATCTGGAGAGGGGTTCTGCTTCCTGTAAAAACAACTTAGGAATGTGTGTCAGGCCTTTCGGGGAACTGAGACGTCGGTGATTCCGCTATATGGCTGAATTACAGTCTAAATTGTTACCATTTCCATAGGCCAAAAGCTAGTCTTTGATTCTACATCTTCACGTCTCCAAAGACAAGGACACGGGCTTGTCCACGGTTTCAAAGCAGAGCTAAGATCCCACTGTCTCATTTAGATGCTCTGCAAACTTTCCAGCTGATTACAGTCCTTACCTACCTGCTTTTCCCTGGTGTTCCCACGGTTCAGCCTATCTCATGTGTTTTCAGTGGTGGTCTGAGTTTTAGTCCTTCATCCTTGGGTATTAGGAGAGACAGCCAGCTGAAAATCATTGTTGTGTTTTCAACAGGCACATAGGTGACAATGTTGGTACAACACACTGTGTGTAATATGGGTAATTTCTATGTGAGTCATTTCTCCGTGAGAGAAATTTCTCAGAATTGAAAGGCCCAGCAATGATTCTGTTGACTAAGCAGTCAGGTCTTTTGGATGTTGCGAATGTTGTCGCTGATGATGTTTTCTTCTTTGCCTTGGCTGCTAGGAAGCTTAGAGGCAACTGTGGGCTCATCGCTGATGAAAGTGGAGACACCGTAGTGTGTGTGTTCTGTTCTGACCTTGCCATTGCCTTGTCATCTTTCCTCTCCTCCCTCCTTTATGCTCCGTAAGACACCTCTTTATTAATGGCCATATTATATTTGGGAAAAGAGGATGTAAACAATTCTCATTTGCCAAGGATGATGGCAGAATATGAGTTTGTGAGAACATTCTGAAAGTCTGAGCTTTATCCAGAAAGTTATATTCACCTAAGTGCCTTGATCATCTATTTCAGTCATGTGGGTTACTAATTTTCCAAGAATGAGAATATAATTAAAATACACTTAATGCTGAAATGCAACTGAACATAATTTGATCTTCGATAATTTAGAAGGCAGTTAAGGAGCTTGCCTTGCCTCAAGGCCATAATTACGAACATCAGTTATATAGTGTGACATTATAAAAAAAAAAAAACTGGTTATTTCAGCTTTCTGATTATTTGAAATCTGTAGAAACTGGAATTGAGAGTCAATTGTGCAGTGTATATAATGGTCATTTGAACCCCACTCCCGCCACGTGAATCGTTCATACATGATTTTATGGCTGATGAATGTCAGAAAAGGGCAGGCATGTAGTAGGAAGTGTTCAGTTCTCCAAACATTTACCAGGTATTAATAGTTCCTGCCACGCGCTGAGTGCTGGAAAAGTCTTTGCTTTTTGGCTCAATAGAAAATTCAGAAATAAGTAGATTTTTGTTTTTCAAGTGTTGAACACCTTCACAGCACAGATAGGTCTCCTGCATTGACCACGGTTCAGCCTATCTCATGTGTTTTCAGTGGTGGTCTGAGTTTTAGTCCTTCATCCTTGGGTATTAGGAGAGACAGCCAGCTGAAAATCATTGTTGTGTTTTCAACAGGCACATAGGTGACAATGTTGGTACAACACACTGTGTGTAATATGGGTAATTTCTATGTGAGTCATTTCTCCGTGAGAGAAATTTCTCAGAATTGAAAGGCCCAGCAATGATTCTGTTGACTAAGCAGTCAGGTCTTTTGGATGTTGCGAATGTTGTCGCTGATGATGTTTTCTTCTTTGCCTTGGCTGCTAGGAAGCTTAGAGGCAACTGTGGGCTCATCGCTGATGAAAGTGGAGACACCGTAGTGTGTGTGTTCTGTTCTGACCTTGCCATTGCCTTGTCATCTTTCCTCTCCTCCCTCCTTTATGCTCCGTAAGACACCTCTTTATTAATGGCCATATTATATTTGGGAAAAGAGGATGTAAACAATTCTCATTTGCCAAGGATGATGGCAGAATATGAGTTTGTGAGAACATTCTGAAAGTCTGAGCTTTATCCAGAAAGTTATATTCACCTAAGTGCCTTGATCATCTATTTCAGTCATGTGGGTTACTAATTTTCCAAGAATGAGAATATAATTAAAATACACTTAATGCTGAAATGCAACTGAACATAATTTGATCTTCGATAATTTAGAAGGCAGTTAAGGAGCTTGCCTTGCCTCAAGGCCATAATTACGAACATCAGTTATATAGTGTGACATTATAAAAAAAAAAAAACTGGTTATTTCAGCTTTCTGATTATTTGAAATCTGTAGAAACTGGAATTGAGAGTCAATTGTGCAGTGTATATAATGGTCATTTGAACCCCACTCCCGCCACGTGAATCGTTCATACATGATTTTATGGCTGATGAATGTCAGAAAAGGGCAGGCATGTAGTAGGAAGTGTTCAGTTCTCCAAACATTTACCAGGTATTAATAGTTCCTGCCACGCGCTGAGTGCTGGAAAAGTCTTTGCTTTTTGGCTCAATAGAAAATTCAGAAATAAGTAGATTTTTTTTTGTTTTTCAAGTGTTGAACACCTTCACAGCACAGATAGGTCTCCTGCATTGACAGGCAGGTTCTTTATCACTAGCGCCACCTGGAAGCCCCTCCCTCAGCTTAATTGAGAGATTATTGACACATGACCTATGTGAGTTGAAGAGGCATGGGATGTGGTGATTTAATACATGTGTAGTTTGTGAAACATTACTGTGATGAGGTTAGTTACCATCTCCATTCCCTCTCAGGATTATCATTTATTTGTTTGTGAGGGAACGTTGAGCTTGCGTACCCTAGAGCCCACAGGATCTGGTCTCCTAACAGGGTTCAAGCTTATGATACAGTGTTACACCCTGTGCCCTTCCGACACAGTGTTACTGCCTGTGGTCCGCATGCAGTATGGTGCAGTAGGTTAGACCATCACATCCTCTGCTTGTAGCTGCAAGCTTGTGCCCTCTGTGCAGCGTTTCTTCCGCGCCTACCTCGCCGCCCTTCACACTCGGCAACCAGCGCTGTACTCTCTGCTCTTGTGCGTTTTGCTCTTTTCACTTCCACGTACAAGTGAGACCATGTGCTATTTGTCTCTGTTTGACTCCCATCACTTAGCATAATACCGTTGAGGTCCATCCATGTTGTCACAGATGGCAGATTGCCTCCTCTTTCTGACTACCCTGTTCAAAACTGCTCCTGTCTTCCCTGAGGGCAGCTGACTGTTCGGCTCTCCTCTCCCAGCTTTTGCTTTGTTCATCTTACGTATCGTCTTTGTTTTTCCCATTAATTAATTAATTTATTTTCGGCCGCACTGGGTCTTTGTTGCCGTGTGTGGTCCTCAGGGGTCTCCTTGCGGTGGCTTCTCTCATTTCAGAGCATGGGTTCTAGGCTGTGTGGGCCCAGGCTGCCCCGTGGCTTATGAGATCTTCCTAACCAGGGATTGAACTTGTGTCCCCTGCACTGGCAGGTGGATTCTTAACCACGGGGTCACCAGGCAGGATGCTTGTTTATCTTCTGACATACTCTGTTTCACCTCCTCTGTCCGTCAGGAGTCTCACTGGAATGTCAACCTCCATGAGAGCAGGTGTTCTGATCACTGTCGTCCACTGCTGTGTCCCTAGCACGTGGGGCCGATGCTGGCCAGAGAGCTTGTGTTTTCTCCACCCTCTTGTGGGACAGGGGGCCCAGTGTGGCCCAGATAATTTCTTTGATAAGAGAAGTCACACATCTCCTTTTTTTCTGAAATTTTAATTTCAAAGCAATCGATTTTAATCATAAACACCCAGGGAGTCCGACACAGTACCCTGTGTGCTGAATTCAACTTGCAGGCTTCCACTGGCCTCCCCTCTGTGATGTGGAGGAGCTACTGACCATGACAGGAGAGCGGTGCGCCACCGCCCGGGTTAGATGCCGCTTGGTGACGATCGCCTGGCAGCAGAGACGCCTGGACTGGAGGGGGCTGGGCTCGCGAGAGCACAGAGCAGGGTGCTGAGACCTGGGCACACTGGTTCCCAGTGGTAGTGTGACGGTGACAAGTCCTTTGTTTTTATTTTTAAAATATTTATTGATTGATTGATTTATCTTTAGCTACTCTGGGTTTTCACTGCTGCCACAGGCTCTTCTCTCGTTGCAGGGAGTGGGGGCTACTCTCTGCTTGGCTTCTCTTGTTGTGGAACTCGGGCTCTAGGGCACACGGGCTCCACAGTTGCAGCTCCGAGGCTCTAGAGCACAGGCTCCATAGCTGTGGCTTACGGGCTTCATTGCTCCACAGCCCATGGGATCTTCCCGGATCAGGGAGCCAACCCATGTCTCCCACATTGGCAGGCAAACTCTACCACTGAGCCACCAGGGAAGCCCCTTTTTACTTTTTTTGGACATGTTTTATTTTCCTCAGAAGGAGCAGCATGTGGAGCCCGGCCACATCACATCCTGAGTAGACAGGACAAATCACCACTACTCATCCCATCTTTATGAAAAATTGACCTATTCTTTTCATTATAGATTCTTCGTATTCATATCTTTTTTTGATTTTTCAAAATACTACACAAAAACGTGACTTATTGGAGTTCCTTGGTGGTCCATTGGTTAAGACTCTGCTTTGTCAGTGCAGGGGCCCAGGTTCAATCCCCGGTGAAGGAAGATCTCACGTGCCGAGCAGTGCATTGAAAAACGAAACCCAACAACAAAGAGAAAAACTTGCCATGATGCCTGATATTTTTGGTGCCCTCCTGAATCTGGCCCTTGGCCCCAGATCACCCCAGTCCCAGCCTGAAAAGCAGATTTCTCTCAATCTTGAGGAGCATCCAGGCTCTGAAAATATCAGACACTGCGATTGCAGTTTCCTAATTACACTTCTCTGGGCTTTGAAGAGGAAAGACAGTGTTTCCGCTGGAATTTGGTCCAGTTTACTTGCCTTTTTTGTTGGTCTGTGGCAAGTCAGAGTAGCTGGGCTCCCCAGGGGATGCTGGTGGTAAAGAACCCGCCTGCCATGTAGGAGATGTGAGAGTTGGGGGTTGGATCCCCGTGTCGAGGAGCCCCGGGAGGAGAGCATGGCAGCCCACTCCAGGACTCTCGCCTGGAGGATCCCGTGGACGGAGGAGCCTGGCGGGCTGCAGTCCACGGGGTCACAAAGAGTCGGACGTGACTGAAGCGACTTAGCGTGCACACACAAGGCAGAGTAGCTACAAGCTATAACCTGTCCAGACATACAATAGGTCTTGAAGTACATCTTGCGATTTGTTGAAACAGCAAAATATTTGGCTGGTGGATTATTACAGAGCTTTTGGCATCTCCGTCCTGTTCTCGCTGAGGCTGGCGGGAATGGAAATGTCTTTGAACACATGTTCTGCCACCTTCACGACTACACTCTCTCCAGTGGAAACTGAAGCAAACTTGAGTTCGGGCGATGACGGCTAACTCTACCACTGAGCCACCAGGGAAGCCCTTTTACTTTTTGGACATGTTTTATTTTCCTCAGAAGGAGCAGCATGTGGAGCCCGGCCACATCACATCCTGAGTAGACAGGACAAATCACCACTACTCATCCCATCTTTATGAAAAATTGACCTATTCTTTTCATTATAGATTCTTCGTATTCATATCTTTTTTTGATTTTTCAAAATACTACACAAAAACGTGACTTATTGGAGTTCCTTGGTGGTCCATTGGTTAAGACTCTGCTTTGTCAGTGCAGGGGCCCAGGTTCAATCCCCGGTGAAGGAAGATCTCACGTGCCGAGCAGTGCATTGAAAAACGAAACCCAACAACAAAGAGAAAAACTTGCCATGATGCCTGATATTTTGGTGCCCTCCTGAATCTGGCCCTTGGCCCCAGATCACCCCAGTCCCAGCCTGAAAAGCAGATTTCTCTCAATCTTGAGGAGCATCCAGGCTCTGAAAATATCAGACACTGCGATTGCAGTTTCCTAATTACACTTCTCTGGGCTTTGAAGAGGAAAGACAGTGTTTCCGCTGGAATTTGGTCCAGTTTACTTGCCTTTTTTGTTGGTCTGTGGCAAGTCAGAGTAGCTGGGCTCCCCAGGGGATGCTGGTGGTAAAGAACCCGCCTGCCATGTAGGAGATGTGAGAGTTGGGGGTTGGATCCCCGTGTCGAGGAGCCCCGGGAGGAGAGCATGGCAGCCCACTCCAGGACTCTCGCCTGGAGGATCCCGTGGACGGAGGAGCCTGGCGGGCTGCAGTCCACGGGGTCACAAAGAGTCGGACGTGACTGAAGCGACTTAGCGTGCACACACAAGGCAGAGTAGCTACAAGCTATAACCTGTCCAGACATACAATAGGTCTTGAAGTACATCTTGCGATTTGTTGAAACAGCAAAATATTTGGCTGGTGGATTATTACAGAGCTTTTGGCATCTCCGTCCTGTTCTCGCTGAGGCTGGCGGGAATGGAAATGTCTTTGAACACATGTTCTGCCACCTTCACGACTACACTCTCTCCAGTGGAAACTGAAGCAAACTTGAGTTCGGGCGATGACGGCTCGAGGCAGCACCCCGCTGACGGCAGAGCTCCTGCTGCAGGAGCCCGGCCTTTGGGGGTCATGGCAGGATGGCCCATTCTCCCCAGCACTTTGGAGATTCTTCAAGAGTTACTGGGGACCTGACAGCCGAGGGTAGACTTGTCAGCTGAGCTGTCCTGTTGAGCTCACCAGGAATACCTGTGTCCAGAGGAGGCAGAGTGTCGGTGGGAGTGGGGAGAAGCTTTGCTCGTCTGAGCTTTGTCTTAAGACCAGGCTTTGGGGGAACTACCCTGGTGGTCCAGTGGCTCAGACTCAGCAGTTCTTCCAAGGCAGGGGACGCAGGTTCGATCCCTGGTCAGGGAATTAAGATCCCACATACCTTGTCGCACAGCCAAAGATAGACAATTTAAAAGTAAATAAATAAGCTAAATAACAAACTGATACCTAGAAAAACCCTAGGGAAAAATATATTAAAAAGGAAAAAAGACCAAGAGCACTGGGATCATGTGGCCCCCTGAGCACCTCTGCGCCCCAGCTTCCTTGTCTTTAACTGGTCAGTGAAGAGCTCTGGCCAACGTGACAGCTCTAACAGAAAGACACAAGTTCAAGGGGCTTCCCTGGTGGTCCAGTGGGTAATGAGTCCACCTTGCAGTGCAAGGGTCACCGGTTTGATCCCTGGCCCGGGGAGATCCCATGTGCTGCAGAATGGCTGAACCGGTGTGTCCAGTTATGAGCCAGCGCATGCGCCCAGAGCCGGTGCTCTGCAACGAGAGAGGCCACTGCAGTGGGAAGCCCACACAGGCTGAAGAATAAAAAGATGGATGAAAATAAATGTAGATAAAAGAGGCATGATGGGGTAAAGAAAGAAAGATGCAAGTTCAGATTTGGGGTGCTCCAAGCTGCCTCAAGCCTAAATTTTTCCTGTCTGTCAAAGGGGTCATGATGTCAATTGCACATTGTCATGAAGGTCAGTGGTGACGTGTGTCCGAGGCCTGGTAAACAGAGTGTGTGGGGTTCGTGGGGTGTAGTGTTGAGGGGCGGGGGAATGTGCTTGTCTTCGCTTCGGTGAGGATGCTGGGTGATGTCCTGAATGTGAGGAGCAGTGTCAGCCTGCACCTGTCACCACACATGTGTCTCACCAATGGGGGAGCTGGTGCACAAGGTCCCTGGCTCCTGAGAGCTGGCCCGGGTCCCTTTTCCTCACCGTCCTATCCCAGGTGTCTGGCCAGCATTGTGCCCCCTGGCATGTTTAAGCATTTGCTGGGCGCATGTCTAGGCAGGAAGAGGCAGGAAGCCATCCGTGTAGAATCCGTGGGAGCCACTTGTGATCTGTGTGTTGTCATGGCCCGAGTGGCTCTGGGAAGACCAGGGCCTGTCTGCACAGAGGGCAGGACCTGGCTGCCTTCTTTCAGGGCTCAGATTGAGCACCAGCGTGGCTGGGCTGGTTGTTCCGATGGTCAGATAGGCCCCTAGGCGTTGGCAGAGAGCTGCCACCAGCCCTCCCTGTCCTCCTCCGCATCCCTGGTGACCTGGGCCCTCAGGACTCTCAGACCGCCAGCCTCCACTGGCCAGCAACACAGGTGACAGCTGGCTGGCCTCTGTCAGAGAAACGCCTGCTGTTCCTCGTCCCCCGCCAGCAGGCATTCCACCTCATCTCCTGGCCTGGTGGCTTCTGGGACCTGCAGCCTCTGCTCTGTCTGTGCTGGCTGTGTGGTCTTGTGGCCATTTCCCTGCAAAGCCGAAGGTGGTCCTGTACTGGATCTGGGGCTTCGGCTTGTTGGGTGGTCACCGGGGTGCTGCACCACATGGGCCTGGACGGGTGCTGCTCTCCAACCTCAGCACGCCTGTTCGGGCGTCCTGTCTTCATCTCTCCCTTATGTGTGTTGCCTTAGTCGCTACAGACATCCCAAGTACCTACTATGTACCTTTCGTCACTCTGGGCACCGGGAGTCCAGTGAACAGAACAGAACACATCCTAGTCTTCGTGGGTCCAGGGCCGATAGCTGCCATGAATACATAATACTCTCTCTTACTATTTTCACATAAATGATGTTCCTGGACGGGTGCAAATCAAAGACAGTTCTTCATAGTGGGCTGTGGGGCGTGGGGTGTAGTGTTGAGGGGCGGGGGAATGTGCTTGTCTTCGCTTCGGTGAGGATGCTGGGTGATGTCCTGAATGTGAGGAGCAGTGTCAGCCTGCACCTGTCACCACACATGTGTCTCACCAATGGGGGAGCTGGTGCACAAGGTCCCTGGCTCCTGAGAGCTGGCCCGGGTCCCTTTTCCTCACCGTCCTATCCCAGGTGTCTGGCCAGCATTGTGCCCCCTGGCATGTTTAAGCATTTGCTGGGCGCATGTCTAGGCAGGAAGAGGCAGGAAGCCATCCGTGTAGAATCCGTGGGAGCCACTTGTGATCTGTGTGTTGTCATGGCCCGAGTGGCTCTGGGAAGACCAGGGCCTGTCTGCACAGAGGGCAGGACCTGGCTGCCTTCTTTCAGGGCTCAGATTGAGCACCAGCGTGGCTGGGCTGGTTGTTCCGATGGTCAGATAGGCCCCTAGGCGTTGGCAGAGAGCTGCCACCAGCCCTCCCTGTCCTCCTCCGCATCCCTGGTGACCTGGGCCCTCAGGACTCTCAGACCGCCAGCCTCCACTGGCCAGCAACACAGGTGACAGCTGGCTGGCCTCTGTCAGAGAAACGCCTGCTGTTCCTCGTCCCCCGCCAGCAGGCATTCCACCTCATCTCCTGGCCTGGTGGCTTCTGGGACCTGCAGCCTCTGCTCTGTCTGTGCTGGCTGTGTGGTCTTGTGGCCATTTCCCTGCAAAGCCGAAGGTGGTCCTGTACTGGATCTGGGGCTTCGGCTTGTTGGGTGGTCACCGGGGTGCTGCACCACATGGGCCTGGACGGGTGCTGCTCTCCAACCTCAGCACGCCTGTTCGGGCGTCCTGTCTTCATCTCTCCCTTATGTGTGTTGCCTTAGTCGCTACAGACATCCCAAGTACCTACTATGTACCTTTCGTCACTCTGGGCACCGGGAGTCCAGTGAACAGAACAGAACACATCCTAGTCTTCGTGGGTCCAGGGCCGATAGCTGCCATGAATACATAATACTCTCTCTTACTATTTTCACATAAATGATGTTCCTGGACGGGTGCAAATCAAAGACAGTTCCATCAGCTTCTTAGCTGGAGAGTCTTGACAGCACAGAAGGATTTGTTTATCTTGAGAGCGACAAGGTGTGGCGATTATAAGTGTGATTATGTAAGCTGTCAATTATGTCCAGACCCGTTGGAAGACCATTAGCCTGCTGTGTGCGGAGAAGAGTGAGTCAGGGAAATGCAGGTCACGGCTGGCTGGGGATAGAGGGGTCAGCTCACGTGGTTATGGCAGGCACTGGGTGAAAGGCAGCCTTGCTAGGACAGAAAGGTCATCTCTCTTTGGGGCAATATCATCAGTAGAAACTGCTCCAGGACGGTGGCACTCGTGGTAAAGAACCTGCCTGCCAGTGCAGGAGACATAAGAGATTTGGGTTGATCCTTGGATCAGGGAAAGATCCTCTGGAGGAGGACATGGCCACCCACTCCAGCAATCTTGCCTGGAGAATCCCGTGGGTGGAGGAGCCTGGTGGGCTACAGTTTGTAGGCTTGCAGAGTTAGACACGACTGAAGTGACTTAACATGCACGCACACGTGTGAAACGTATGACAAGATGATCCACCAAGTATACTTGAGAGTGTTCTTGGTTTCCGGGGCTCTACTGTGTACCCACAGAGAGGGGGGCAAAGTGATGGGCTCCCCTGAGAGCCTGGGGTGCACTGCAGTTGTGCTCGGCTGAGGTCCTCGGTACAGACAGAGCGCTCGTATCTGCTGAGCAGACCGTCTGACCCTGTCCCGCAGGCGCTCGAGCAGAGAGAGGCAGATACACATCCAGCTAGCCGTCCCCACAGCCTGCCCGTGCCTGGAGCCGATAACATGATCGCTGACAGCCTGCCCGCCAGCATTCACTGCCTGGAAGGCGTTACATGGTCCCTGTCAGAGATCTGCCCCTCAGGAAGTCCTTGCTCCCTGCTCCCCGCAAGGTGCTCCACAGGCTGCCCACCCCACTCAACCCCTTACTGTTTACCTGCACCCCCGCACACACACTGGTGTGGGTCCCCCATGTCTTTCCTGGCTTGCTCATCCTCTCTGTGAGAGCAGAGGCTGATTCGTGTGGTATGCCAGTGCCCTCACGGTTGCTGGGACGTGGTAGATCCTCTGTGCTGAATGAAGGACCATCAGGAGGACACCGGACATGGGTGCCGTCCTCCTCACCTGGCTACTTCCTGCCCTGGCCGTGATGAGGAGGCAGGGCTCACAGCTTTAAATCAGCCGCACTGGTCACTGCCAGGCAGGAGGTGTGGTGCCATTTGAAGAAGCGGGAGGTTTCCCTTAGAACGGGCCGCGGAGTGGAGGCTCCAGCGCGGGTGTCATGTTGACTTTGATCATCGCCTGCCCTTGGCCTGAAATCCGTGTGCATCCCTTTCATCTGCACAGCTCACGCCCCAGCTCAGCGCTTGGCCGTATTTTGTCTTCTTGCTTCTAAAGTCAAACAAGCAGCAGTTGGAGTTCCGAGGAAGATGCCCAACCACCAAGAAACCTGTACACACAGATGTTCAGGAATCTGGTCTGGGAGCTTGGTCTTACACAATTGCTGAAGCAGGTTGAACCTGTGTGTGCCAGGTCTTTTCAGTCGTGTCCAGCTCTTTGCAGCCCCTATGGACTATAGCCCTCCAGGCTCCTCTGTCCATGGGATTCTCCAGTCGAGAACACTGCGCTGGGTTGCCATGTGCTCCTCCGGGAGACCTTCCCAACCCAGGGATCGAGCCCTGGTCTCTTTAGTCTCCTCCACTGGCAGTCAAGTTCTTCACCGCTAGCACCGCCTGGGAAGCTGAACCTCTATAGGGCCGTTGTTTTCATATCTAATGCTGGAGCTTGAAGTCCTCAGGGTGGCTGCCGGCAAGGAGGGACAGACTGGCACCGTGCCCGAGCCAAAGCCCTGTCCATTCTCACTCCTTCACCAGGGTACTGGGGGCACTCCAAGCAAGTGATGGCCCATCAGTCTAAATCAACTCAGTTCCTATCCTGTTTCTTGGAGTATCCTGTTCCTTTCCTTTGCAGTATTATCTCTGGTCTTAATCTGTGATTATTTGTGTGAGCATTTCTCTGTCTGTTTCACCACTTGAGTGCAAGCCCCATGAACGCAGGGTGGTGCCACTTTTCATCACCATTGTATCCCTTGCATCTCTCTCAGTGCTGGGAGTAGGGTAGCTGCCCCATTGTTACTGATTCAGACAATGATTCCATAAGTAATAGATTCTCATTACTTAAATGGAATCCCTCAACAGTGGTTTCTTATAAGGTAAGAATTGATAATCTTAGCTTATTGGTGTCTAAGCTAATCATTCTTTCTTTCAGATTTCCCTACATAGTCTTTTAGGCTGCTATATATATTCCTAGAATTATATAGAATATTGTAGCATTTGTGGCTGACTGAACCACAAATGAGATGTGTCCATCTCAAAGAGAGGACATACAGAGTGATGGTTGGAGGCAAACTTGAGCCAGGCAGCCTGGGTTGCAATCTCAGTCCCTTGACTTTGTAGCCGTGTGACCTTGGCTGAGCTCCGTAGCTTTTCTGAGTCTCTGTTTCCTCACCTGTGCCATGAGGATCATAACACCTCGCCCGGTCCCCCCATCATCAGTTTGTCATGAAGACTAAATGGGTTAATGGAGACAAAAATGTTAGAATAGTGCCTGGGACATGGGAAGCCCTGTTTAAGATTTGCTTTTAAAAAAACTACAATTGCGGACTTCCCTCATGGTCCAGTGGGTGAAGAGTCTGCCTTGCAGTGCAGGGGGCACCAGTTTGACTCCCAGCCCGGGAAGATCCCATATGCCGTGGAGCGGCTGAACCGGTGTGTCCAATTACAAGCTAGCACTCTGGAGCGCATGTGCCCAGAGCCGGTGCTCTATACCAAGAGAGGCCACTGCCATGGGAGGCCCACAGAGGCCAAAGAACAAAGATGGATGAAAATAAATAAATGAAAGACCAATAAAAGAGGCCAAAATTTTTTTTAAAAAAATTATACATATATATAATGAAAAGTTACAATTGCATCTTCAGCATCTTCTTCCCTTTGAAAGTGAGGTTCTTTGACTTTAATGCAAAGTGTGGTTAAACAGAAAGAAGAGCTCCAGGAGGAGAGAAGCCAGTATTTTTTTTTCTCTGGTCAATCTGTGATTATTTGTGTGAGCATTTCTCTGTCTGTTTCACCACTTGAGTGCAAGCCCCATGAACGCAGGGTGGTGCCACTTTTCATCACCATTGTATCCCTTGCATCTCTCTCAGTGCTGGGAGTAGGGTAGCTGCCCCATTGTTACTGATTCAGACAATGATTCCATAAGTAATAGATTCTCATTACTTAAATGGAATCCCTCAACAGTGGTTTCTTATAAGGTAAGAATTGATAATCTTAGCTTATTGGTGTCTAAGCTAATCATTCTTTCTTTCAGATTTCCCTACATAGTCTTTTAGGCTGCTATATATATTCCTAGAATTATATAGAATATTGTAGCATTTGTGGCTGACTGAACCACAAATGAGATGTGTCCATCTCAAAGAGAGGACATACAGAGTGATGGTTGGAGGCAAACTTGAGCCAGGCAGCCTGGGTTGCAATCTCAGTCCCTTGACTTTGTAGCCGTGTGACCTTGGCTGAGCTCCGTAGCTTTTCTGAGTCTCTGTTTCCTCACCTGTGCCATGAGGATCATAACACCTCGCCCGGTCCCCCCATCATCAGTTTGTCATGAAGACTAAATGGGTTAATGGAGACAAAAATGTTAGAATAGTGCCTGGGACATGGGAAGCCCTGTTTAAGATTTGCTTTTAAAAAAACTACAATTGCGGACTTCCCTCATGGTCCAGTGGGTGAAGAGTCTGCCTTGCAGTGCAGGGGGCACCAGTTTGACTCCCAGCCCGGGAAGATCCCATATGCCGTGGAGCGGCTGAACCGGTGTGTCCAATTACAAGCTAGCACTCTGGAGCGCATGTGCCCAGAGCCGGTGCTCTATACCAAGAGAGGCCACTGCCATGGGAGGCCCACAGAGGCCAAAGAACAAAGATGGATGAAAATAAATAAATGAAAGACCAATAAAAGAGGCCAAAATTTTTTTTAAAAAAATTATACATATATATAATGAAAAGTTACAATTGCATCTTCAGCATCTTCTTCCCTTTGAAAGTGAGGTTCTTTGACTTTAATGCAAAGTGTGGTTAAACAGAAAGAAGAGCTCCAGGAGGGGAGAGAAGCCAGGCGTGTCGGGGGCCCTTGGGAGCTCCTGGCAAATAGAACATGGCGCCCCTAGCATTGCTTTGCCTCCTCCTAGAACACGAGGTCCCTCTGTCCTCCAAATGGGCCTTGCCTGGTTTCTGAATTAGGACTGGTGGTGCAGTTAGCAAACCATGTACCCTCCCGGATTGCCGGAGGGCTGGCGTTTGGCGGGTAATTCTCTTCCCTCATTTCCCTAGTGTATCATAATTATGGCTTTTCGGGCTTGGGTTTTTCATGTCCAGAGAGATACTATGCAGTCAGGGATGCCTCAGTCATTGACTCTGGGGAGTGACAAGACCCCTGGCGACTGTGAAGCCAAAGAGCATGTCCTGTTGCTCCGTACGGGGCTTCTCTGGTCTCTTCAGGTCAAGGGTCTTGGGGAAAATGAGACTCACCGTGACCTGGTAAACACAGCGGGAGCCCTGCTGTAGACCAGGAGTCAGCAAGTGTCTGTTCAGGACTGGATGGAACATGGTCCAAGCCATGCAGGCCTGCTGGTCAGTGTCACAGCTAACTCAGCCACTGTCGCGTGGAGGCAGCCATGTGTCAGCCACGGGTTGGCTGTGTTCTGTCCTGTACTGTGTCCCCACCCCCTGCCCCCAAATTCCTGTGCTGAAGCCTGACCCTTCACCCCAGCGTGACTGTAGTGGACACAGGGTCTGTGAGGGGATCACCGATCAGCAGGTAAAGAACCCACCTGCCCATGCAGGAGACGCAGAGGACATGGGTTCTATCTCTGTGTTGGGAAGATTCCCTGAGTAGGAAATGCCAACTCACTCCAGTAATCTTGGGGTCCTGCCCTGGAAATAGGGAAAGTCAGACACGACTGAGTGACTAAGCACAGGGAGGCCCACAGAGGCCAAAGAACAAAGATGGATGAAAATAAATAAATGAAAGACCAATAAAAGAGGCCAAAATTTTTTTTAAAAAAATTATACATATATATAATGAAAAGTTACAATTGCATCTTCAGCATCTTCTTCCCTTTGAAAGTGAGGTTCTTTGACTTTAATGCAAAGTGTGGTTAAACAGAAAGAAGAGCTCCAGGAGGGGAGAGAAGCCAGGCGTGTCGGGGGCCCTTGGGAGCTCCTGGCAAATAGAACATGGCGCCCCTAGCATTGCTTTGCCTCCTCCTAGAACACGAGGTCCCTCTGTCCTCCAAATGGGCCTTGCCTGGTTTCTGAATTAGGACTGGTGGTGCAGTTAGCAAACCATGTACCCTCCCGGATTGCCGGAGGGCTGGCGTTTGGCGGGTAATTCTCTTCCCTCATTTCCTAGTGTATCATAATTATGGCTTTTCGGGCTTGGGTTTTTCATGTCCAGAGAGATACTATGCAGTCAGGGGTGCCTCAGTCATTGGCTCTGGGGAGTGACAAGCCCCCTGGCGACTGTGGAGCCAAAGAGCGTGTCCTGTTGCTCCGTACGGGGCTTCTCTGGTCTCTTCAGGTCAAGGGTCTTGGGGAAAATGAGACTCACCGTGACCTGGTAAACACAGCGGGAGCCCTGCTGTAGACCAGGAGTCAGCAAGTGTCTGTTCAGGACTGGATGGAACATGGTCCAAGCCATGCAGGCCTGCTGGTCAGTGTCACAGCTAACTCAGCCACTGTCGCGTGGAGGCAGCCATGTGTCAGCCACGGGTTGGCTGTGTTCTGTCCTGTACTGTGTCCCCACCCCCTGCCCCCAAATTCCTGTGCTGAAGCCTGACCCTTCACCCCAGCGTGACTGTAGTGGACACAGGGTCTGTGAGGGGATCACCGATCAGCAGGTAAAGAACCCACCTGCCCATGCAGGAGACGCAGAGGACATGGGTTCTATCTCTGTGTTGGGAAGATTCCCCTGGAGTAGGAAATGCCAACTCACTCCAGTAATCTTGCCTGGGGAATCCCATGGACAGAGGAGCCTGGTGGACTACAGTCCACGGGGTCGCCAAGAGTCAGACACGACTGAGTGACTAAGCACAGGGTCCTAAGAGTGGGGCCCCAAGCTGCCAGTAGGGCTGATGTCCTCATACGAAGGGGAAGTTTGGACACACGAGGAAGCATCAGGGCTGTGCGCTCACATGAGACAGGCCACGTGAGGTCACAGAGAGAAGGTGATCATCTGCAAACCAGCAAGAGAGGCCTCAGGAGAAACCAGCCCGCCGGCACCTTCATCCGGGACTTCCCGCCTCCAGAACTGGGAGCAGTCAATTTCTGTTGCTTAAGCCACCTCGTCTGTGGCATGTTGTCCTGGCGGCCCTGGGAGACGAATCCGGGGCCAATAGAGCTTTATTTACAACAACGGATGGGGAAGCCTGTCGGCACTGAAGAATCCTGTAGAGATTTTGGATCCCATGTTCTGAACCAGTGCTGGGGGGCCTGAGGGGGACTCGAGACCCACATTCTCTGTGACATTCTGGTTGGGGAGCATGTCATCAAAGGCACAGGTGCACAGCCAAGCCGATTTCAGGTAGAGGCCCCCTCTCTGCAGAGAGCAGGGTGACAAGATTGGGTGATGGCTGGGTGTGGGGGACAGGGCAGAAGGGTCACGGGGTCCTCCAAGGAGGAGACGCTTGAAGTTCAAGGTCTAGGAGAGCAGTGTCCCAGGCAGCCAGCCAGTCAAAGGCCACAGGCAGGAGCAGGCTTGGTAGGTTGGAGGGCCCGGTGGTAGCCTCAAGGGTGGAAGAACCTGAGGCCTAGGCCCCAGGGCGCGGCTGGCTTGTATCTCAACTAGTGTCACCCGCAGAAGGCCCCTTTACTCTCATCAGGTCTTCCTCGCGGCTACTTCAGGGGCCATCTGTGTCCACTTGGGGTTGTTCCCCTCCATTCCCACGGCTTCCCTCACCGTGGGCTCAGACAGGCACGCCCGCGTCTCTGCCTCTGCCCCAACTGCCTCCTGGTTTCCTCGTGCCCTCCCTCTTGGTTTCTTGCAGCTTCCACGTGGACGGAATGATGGGGCAGGGTGTGCCTTTTGTTTCTTGACTGCTGTGCATGGGCCAACTCACTCCAGTAATCTTGCCTGGGGAATCCCATGGACAGAGGAGCCTGGTGGACTACAGTCCACGGGGTCGCCAAGAGTCAGACACGACTGAGTGACTAAGCACAGGGTCCTAAGAGTGGGGCCCCAAGCTGCCAGTAGGGCTGATGTCCTCATACGAAGGGGAAGTTTGGACACACGAGGAAGCATCAGGGCTGTGCGCTCACATGAGACAGGCCACGTGAGGTCACAGAGAGAAGGTGATCATCTGCAAACCAGCAAGAGAGGCCTCAGGAGAAACCAGCCCGCCGGCACCTTCATCCGGGACTTCCCGCCTCCAGAACTGGGAGCAGTCAATTTCTGTTGCTTAAGCCACCTCGTCTGTGGCATGTTGTCCTGGCGGCCCTGGGAGACGAATCCGGGGCCAATAGAGCTTTATTTACAACAACGGATGGGGAAGCCTGTCGGCACTGAAGAATCCTGTAGAGATTTTGGATCCCATGTTCTGAACCAGTGCTGGGGGGCCTGAGGGGGACTCGAGACCCACATTCTCTGTGACATTCTGGTTGGGGAGCATGTCATCAAAGGCACAGGTGCACAGCCAAGCCGATTTCAGGTAGAGGCCCCCTCTCTGCAGAGAGCAGGGTGACAAGATTGGGTGATGGCTGGGTGTGGGGGACAGGGCAGAAGGGTCACGGGGTCCTCCAAGGAGGAGACGCTTGAAGTTCAAGGTCTAGGAGAGCAGTGTCCCAGGCAGCCAGCCAGTCAAAGGCCACAGGCAGGAGCAGGCTTGGTAGGTTGGAGGGCCCGGTGGTAGCCTCAAGGGTGGAAGAACCTGAGGCCTAGGCCCCAGGGCGCGGCTGGCTTGTATCTCAACTAGTGTCACCCGCAGAAGGCCCCTTTACTCTCATCAGGTCTTCCTCGCGGCTACTTCAGGGGCCATCTGTGTCCACTTGGGGTTGTTCCCCTCCATTCCCACGGCTTCCCTCACCGTGGGCTCAGACAGGCACGCCCGCGTCTCTGCCTCTGCCCCTTCTGTCTCCTGGTTTCTCTGCGTGCCCCTCCCTCTTGGTTTTTCTTGCAGCTTCCACGTGGACGGAATGATGGGGCAGGGTGTGCTTGGAAGCGTGTGTGTTGTGAGTTCAGAAGACGGGTGAAAATGAGAGCTTCTGGGGCTGTGTGCAAAGTCATCGGAGGATTCGAAGTGGAGACAGGGTTCAAAAGGCTCCTGTGTCTATTGGGTTGAAAACCAACCATGAAGCTATGGCTTAGGCAGAAGCCTCATGTCCCTGGGGTTAGACACCTATCACTTCACTATTTGATTATTATTATTATTATTAAATGAAATGTGATTTGTACTCTTCTGGCCCGACTTGCTTCCTACCTGCTTTGTTCGGAGGAAATGTAATCACAGTTATTATTTTTCCTCTTTTCCTCAAGAATTTTCTCTCTCTACCTTGGCATAGACTGTAGCCCACCAGGCTCCTCTATCCATAGGATTTCCCAGGCAAGAATACTGGAGTAGGTAGCCATTCCCTTCTCCAGGGAATCTTCCCGACCCAGGGATCAAACTCATGACTCTAGCATGCAGGGAGATTCTTTACCATTTGAGCCACCAGGAAAGCCCTTGTGAACAGTGGAGGCATTTCATTAGGAAGAAGGAAGAATGTACAATGATCATTCTCTTAGAAATTTCTTGGATGACAGGGACCGCTTGGGCTCAGTCATACTGAGTTGGTCGGCTGCAGATTTCTGTAACCTTCCACAGGACTAAGTCAGGGTGTATGGGTGAAACACTCTTCCTGCTGTCTCCAGGCTTCCCTCATCACCAGCCTCACCTACTGTATAGGAGCTTATCCCTAACCAAGCCCAGCGCATTAGATGGGCCAGCCGTGGGGAAAACCGGCCGCTCCAGGCTGACCCATTGGTGGTAAAACCATTCTTTTGTTCTGTGAAATGTGGAGAGATTGATCTGTGAAGAAGCAGGTGGGGCAGAGCAGGAGGACAGGTGATTGTCCCAATGTTCCCACAGAGGACCTCAGCTGGAACCCAGAGCCGAGTCATGGTGGCAGGGGCTGTGGAGTGGGAAGTTCCCTGACCATCTAGTTCTCTCACATGTTCAACCGTGTAGCCGGGAGAGGAGCCTCTTGCCCAGAATTACCAGGGGTCCCCAGTGGAAATCAGAGCCGTCACCGGAAGGGCAGAGAAAGGATGCTGGGCGCGAGGGAGAGGGGGTGCCACCAGGTGATCATCGTGGATTTTGTGTGACCCTGTTCCATGGGGAAAGTAGGAGGAGCCTCGTCCTGAGTAGATGAGCTCCTTTGATCGAATGCCCCAGTCGATAAAAAGAAATGTTCAGTGTGCCTCTTTGTTTGCAATATACATCATTCATTTATAACAGACAAAGCAAAACCCTGAAACCTTTAAAGATGGGAGTGTCCAGAGAGGTTAGCACTTGGTCAGTGCCAGCTGGCTCTTGCCCTGGGGAATGCCCTGGGGGGTAGATCTACATTGGAGTGTCAGTGCTTCTGTCCATGTCCCGGGGCTTGTCTAGAGTGCCCGATTCTGCCGACCCCCGTGGAGACGCACCCACCTAAGGCTGAGTCACCCCCTGCCGCCACAGCCTAACGTGGCACCTTGAGTTGAGTCATTTCTACTCACCTGTCATGATTTTTGCCGTGTCCGCCCACCAGTGCCGATTTAATATTTTCCTTAAATTGGGTCTCATTTTTCTGCCTAGTGTAAATTTATTTATAAAGAAAACTGATATTATCCGTTGCCATCAGGAGAAAATAGTTGTGAAAATATCGTGATGAAGACAAAGCAACTGGCCAGAACCTGTTGCCTGCCCAGAAGTAAAAAGCACCACAGAAACTTCAAAGAGATTGCATGTGTATTCAGGGGAAGAACTTTGTCTTTGGGGTGCAGCGTTGCTCTCTGGTGTCCAAACACTGCAGAAACCCATCCTTGGTTCCAAGTTCCCTGCTTGGGGAGACTCTGGTGGGGTGGTTAAGTGCTGACACTCTCAAGTACAGTTGACCTGGATGAGTCTGAGTACTGACTTTGTCACTTCTCTCCCGTGCCTCCATTTCCTATCTGTAATATGGGCCTACGCCCTAGGGTTGCTGGGAGTAGACAGAATTGGATTTTCAGGTCCTGTCACCTAATTGACAATTCATAGATGCAAGCTTGTCTTATGAGTGTTTGGTTATTTGAGCCATCCATGTTTCTTTCACGACTCAGTCCCCTTTCTCAGCATTCCATGGGTTCTTAGGGGATCTTTAGTTTCAAGGACTATCTCTTGGGAGTCTTAGAAAACAGATCAGCTCATCACCAACTAGGCCCTGGATGCTGTGAAGAGGTGGCCTCACCATCACAGACACCAGTGAGGTCCAGGCTGGGAGCGTCAGTGAGGGAGGCCAGCGGGGAGTGTCCAGAGAGGTTAGCGCTTGGTCAGTGCCAGCTGGCTCTTGCCCTGGGGAATGCCTCTGGCACTGATGCGTTGGCACCTGGCCAGTGTTTTCCTTCTCTAGGTTATACAGGGTCAGCAAAACATATTTGTACTCCCTGGCCTGAATTCATCTGTTTAACTAATTGTGCCTCGTGCTTTTGCTGCCACATGGTTGACCTTGAAGAGGCTTCTTCTCAGGTGGCTCGGTGGTAAAGAATCCACCTGCCAGTGAAGGAGCTGCAGGAGACATGGGTTTGATCCCTGGGTTGGGAAGATCCCCTGGTGAAGGAACTGACAACCCACGCCAGTATTCTGGCTTGGGAAATCTCGTGGACAGAGGAGCCTCTCTGGCTACAGTCCGTACGGTCCCAAGAGTAGGACAGGACTTAGCGACTGAGCACATTTAAAATACAGTTGACCTTGAAGCTTAAGTCATGCTTCTTTGCTCATCTCATAGCTCCTCTGATGGTAACCAGTGCCGTGAACACAGCTCAGAACTGACAAACAGTCCTCCTGAGCCAGTGATCCATATCCCTGGGAAATTCCTGAAACCTCCCAAGCTGTCTGGACATTGGTTTTCAAAGCCCCTATAACGCAATCTGGTAATGAAAGATGTTGAGGGCAAAGAGAGAAGCAGGTAAAGCAGCAGCAGAGTTTCAGCCAGGACACAAGCTCTGCGTGACTCCACCCAGCAGGCCCTTTCTCCCCTTCTGGCTCCTTACAGACTCCCCCCTCATGGTAGGAATGTTACATCAGCGTTGTGAAAGGAACAGAAGCCCTGAGACGACACCCAAGTTTTAACTGACTTCCCTTTGCACAATTTCCTTGACAGCGTTTCCTCCTATTTTCGGGTTGCTGGGAGTAGACAGAATTGGATTTTCAGGTCCTGTCACCTAATTGACAATTCATAGATGCAAGCTTGTCTTATGAGTGTTTGGTTATTTGAGCCATCCATGTTTCTTTCACGACTCAGTCCCCTTTCTCAGCATTCCATGGGTTCTTAGGGGATCTTTAGTTTCAAGGACTATCTCTTGGGAGTCTTAGAAAACAGATCAGCTCATCACCAACTAGGCCCTGGATGCTGTGAAGAGGTGGCCTCACCATCACAGACACCAGTGAGGTCCAGGCTGGGAGCGTCAGTGAGGGAGGCCAGCGGGGAGTGTCCAGAGAGGTTAGCGCTTGGTCAGTGCCAGCTGGCTCTTGCCCTGGGGAATGCCTCTGGCACTGATGCGTTGGCACCTGGCCAGTGTTTTCCTTCTCTAGGTTATACAGGGTCAGCAAAACATATTTGTACTCCCTGGCCTGAATTCATCTGTTTAACTAATTGTGCCTCGTGCTTTTGCTGCCACATGGTTGACCTTGAAGAGGCTTCTTCTCAGGTGGCTCGGTGGTAAAGAATCCACCTGCCAGTGAAGGAGCTGCAGGAGACATGGGTTTGATCCCTGGGTTGGGAAGATCCCCTGGTGAAGGAACTGACAACCCACGCCAGTATTCTGGCTTGGGAAATCTCGTGGACAGAGGAGCCTCTCTGGCTACAGTCCGTACGGTCCCAAGAGTAGGACAGGACTTAGCGACTGAGCACATTTAAAATACAGTTGACCTTGAAGCTTAAGTCATGCTTCTTTGCTCATCTCATAGCTCCTCTGATGGTAACCAGTGCCGTGAACACAGCTCAGAACTGACAAACAGTCCTCCTGAGCCAGTGATCCATATCCCTGGGAAATTCCTGAAACCTCCCAAGCTGTCTGGACATTGGTTTTCAAAGCCCCTATAACGCAATCTGGTAATGAAAGATGTTGAGGGCAAAGAGAGAAGCAGGTAAAGCAGCAGCAGAGTTTCAGCCAGGACACAAGCTCTGCGTGACTCCACCCAGCAGGCCCTTTCTCCCCTTCTGGCTCCTTACAGACTCCCCCCTCATGGTAGGAATGTTACATCAGCGTTGTGAAAGGAACAGAAGCCCTGAGACGACACCCAAGTTTTAACTGACTTCCCTTTGCACAATTTCCCCCTTGACAGCGTTTCCTCCTATTTTCTGCAGTTCTGAGGCCCCTTCCTCTTGGGAAAGGAGAATCAGAAGTAAGAATTCCTCCATTTTGACCATTATCACTCCAGCTGACCCCTCTGAAAGTCGTTTGTGAGAACAGCAGCATTGTTAGAATGTCACAGGCATTCATTTGTATGGTATCAGAGCAGATCTTAATTTGACAAGGAAGTCTGCCGAAAGAGGGAGCAATGGAAAGCCAGCATGAGGTGATTTGGGAAAGGTTTGCTTTGTAGAAATTAGTTAAATGCATCCCCGGCAGCTCTTCGTTGAAGGTTAATTGTGATACCAACTGTTGGGGAAAAACCTAATTAATAATAACAGAAAGAAAAAAGCTACATTTAAGTCATCTTAAGGTTGTGACAAGCACTTTATAAAACCAAGAATTCAACAGTAAGGTTTAGACTTGATCTTCCAACCTGTGGCCCATTGTTCCCAGGTGGTGAAGCAGATAAAATGCATTAATTAAATATTTGGGAAGCACTTCGCTGGTTCTTCTTATTTATTATCTTAGGTGAGGTTGACATCTTGGCAGTGCCTGAGAACAAAAGACTCTGCAGAGAATTTGATTTGCTCTTTATTTTATCAGGAGGATTATATTTAAATACATTTTCTCTCTCTCTCCCTCTCTCTTTCTTTTCTCCTGTCAGAGTGTGAAGGGCAGTCACACCTGAGGAGAGGGCTGGAGGGGCAGAATGGGGTAGGAGTGCTGTGAGGTCAGGAGTCTCTAGCAGGGTTGGCAAGCTTCCTTTAAAAAATTTTTTTTTAATTATTTATTTATTTTTGACTGGGCTGAGTCTTTGTTCCTTCTGGGCGGGTCTACTCTTATTTTGGCTCGAGGGCTGCTCATTGCGGTGGCTGCTCTTGCTGTGGAGCATGGGCTCTAGGGCTCATGGGCTTCAGTCGTTGTGGCTCCGGGGTTCTAGAGCGAGACCTTCAGGAAGTGCAGCTCATGGGCCCCAGGGGTCCAGGAATTGTGGTGGGCTTAGTTTCCCTCCTGCATTGGCAGGCGGATTCTTAGCCGTTGGACCACCAGGGAAGCCCATGGCAAGCTTTCTGTAAAGGGCCGGATAATTAGTTCAGCTTTACAACCAGGTGGTCCCTGTTGCATCTGCTCATCTGTGGGGACAACCCGGAAGGGACTCGGCAGGGCTGTGTTCTAAACAGGCAGCCAGGCTGGCTTTGGCCCATGGGCCCAGTTAGCCAGCCCAAACTGGAGTCCAGAGTCACATGGCCTGGGTTTGAATCTAGGTCACTTGCAAGTCTGCAACCCCTAGTTCTTCAGGTTTCTTGGAGTTTAATGGAGATAATAAAGTACCTAGTCTCACACTGGACACCGAGGGGACGGGGCCCGGAAGCCATGTGTGTGGGGAGTGGGGTTGGGGGTGATTTTGGGGGGGGGGACGGGTTGGCCCGGAAGGGCATTGTGTGTGGGAGCTGGGGTGGAAAAAAAAGGCACTTTCGAATTCAACAGTAAGGTTTAGACTTGATCTTCCAACCTGTGGCCCATTGTTCCCAGGTGGTGAAGCAGATAAAATGCATTAATTAAATATTTGGGAAGCACTTCGCTGGTTCTTCTTATTTATTATCTTAGGTGAGGTTGACATCTTGGCAGTGCCTGAGAACAAAAGACTCTGCAGAGAATTTGATTTGCTCTTTATTTTATCAGGAGGATTATATTTAAATACATTTTCTCTCTCTCTCCCTCTCTCTTTCTTTTCTCCTGTCAGAGTGTGAAGGGCAGTCACACCTGAGGAGAGGGCTGGAGGGGCAGAATGGGGTAGGAGTGCTGTGAGGTCAGGAGTCTCTAGCAGGGTTGGCAAGCTTCCTTTAAAAAATTTTTTTTTAATTATTTATTTATTTTTGACTGGGCTGAGTCTTTGTTCCTTCATGGGGCGGGGTCTACTCTTATTTTGGCTCGAGGGCTGCTCATTGCGGTGGCTGCTCTTGCTGTGGAGCATGGGCTCTAGGGCTCATGGGCTTCAGTCGTTGTGGCTCCGGGGTTCTAGAGCGAGACCTTCAGGAAGTGCAGCTCATGGGCCCCAGGGGTCCAGGAATTGTGGTGGGCTTAGTTTCCCTCCTGCATTGGCAGGCGGATTCTTAGCCGTTGGACCACCAGGGAAGCCCATGGCAAGCTTTCTGTAAAGGGCCGGATAATTAGTTCAGCTTTACAACCAGGTGGTCCCTGTTGCATCTGCTCATCTGTGGGGACAACCCGGAAGGGACTCGGCAGGGCTGTGTTCTAAACAGGCAGCCAGGCTGGCTTTGGCCCATGGGCCCAGTTAGCCAGCCCAAACTGGAGTCCAGAGTCACATGGCCTGGGTTTGAATCTAGGTCACTTGCAAGTCTGCAACCCCTAGTTCTTCAGGTTTCTTGGAGTTTAATGGAGATAATAAAGTACCTAGTCTCACAGTGGACACCGAGGGGGACGGGGGGCCCGGAAGCCATGTGTGTGTGGGGAGTGGGGTTGGGGGGTGATGGTTGTGCCTGGTGGCTGGGGTCAGTGGAGGCGGCCCCGTTTGGCTGCAACAGGGTGAGTTTCTTACTGTGGGCCATTGTCAGGCATGTTTGGGAAACACTAGACTGGGGTGGAGGTGGCTGCTAAGAGGGGCGAGGCATACTTGAGGCTTCTTCTTGGGCAGAACCTCTGGGCTGTTGGGTTAGAAAATAGGGGGCCGGGCTCAGGGGTTCCTGTCTTCTGCGTGGGCCACATATGTCGTCAGCATTGACACTGAAACAGCCCCTGGGCAGCTTTATTTGTAGATCATTTGTTGTGTTGTTCAGTCACTAGTTGTGTCTGACTCTTTGCAGCCCCGTGGACGGCAGTACACCAGGCTTCCCTGTCCTTCACCCTCTGCCAGAGTTTGCTCAAACGCGTGTCCGTTGAGTCGACAATGCCATCCAACCGTCTCATCCTCTGCCACCCAACCATCTCATCCTCTGCCACCACCTTCTCCTCCTGCCCTCGATCTTTCCAAGCATCAGGGTCTTTTCCAAGGAGTCGTCTCTTTGCTTCAAGTAGCCAAAGAGTTGAAGCTTCAGCTTCAGCATCTGTTCTTCCAATTGAATATTCCAGTGAATATTCAGTGATCTCCTTTAGGATTTACTGGTGTGATCTCCTTACTGTTCAGGGGACTCTCAAGAGTCTTCTCCAACACCATGATGTGAAGGCATCAGTTCTTCGGCATTCAGCCTTCTTTAGGGTCCACTCAGATCGCTGGGTTCTTGTTAAGTTTCTGAGCCTTCGGCCGGGGCAGCAGGTTGGAAACCCTTCTCATTTGAGCAGATTGCATGGAATATTAATCAGCTCAGACCACCACAACCAAATGTCACAGGCTGGGTGGCTTAAATGACGTGTGTATGTCCTCCTAGCCCTGGAGGCCGGGGCGTCTGTGACCAGGATGTCTGCAGAGTCTGCCTCCCAGGGGCCTCTCTGCTTGGCTGGTAGACAGCCTCCTTCCCACATGGTCTTCTCTTTGGGCATGTCTGTGCCCTGATCTCCTCTTCCAGGGGCACCAGATCATCACCCTGATGACCTCATTTTACCTTAATTGCTGCTTTAAAGACCCTGTCTCCTGTACAATTGTATGCTTTTATCCTGGTGCTTAGGATTTCAGTGTATGGATTTGGTGGGAACACAGTTGAGCCCCTAATGAGTGGAGTCTCTAGGCTCATGAAAAGCCTAGAGCACTTTGTGGAAGTTTGAGAAAGTGGGCAGGAAGGAGAGAACGCAGGGCCCTAGTGGGTTGCAGGGAAGATGTGGAGGAAGGGTGCTAGTTTGGACCACGTGCTGGGCTTGCTCCAGTGAGGTGGCCATTTCGGATAAGGTCCCAGTACCATGGTACCGAGTGCCAGGCAGGCACGGCCCTTCTTGCCACCAGCCCGAGTCACGATCCTCTCAACTTCCACAGGACCTTCCTGCGGAGCTCAGCCCCACTCAGGGACTGTGTTCAGAGAGGGTCACAGCCAGACAGTGGCAGGAGCAGCCTCGTGGACGTGGGCGTGGACAGGCCTGCCTTTCCACAGCTGTCTCGGCTGCTGCCCGCTGTGTGCCCCTGAGCAGACCCTGCTTGGCTGAGCCGCTGTCTTCTTACCTATAAAACGGAGATGCAGTATTAAAGTCTTAGGATGAAGTGGTGAGAGTCTGCATTCAGAGTACTTAGCTTAATACTCTGACCGTGTGCACTTGTTGCACCAATGACAGTCATATCTCGCTGTATCACACTTGGCCGATCCTGTGTTCTTCCACACCGAAGGTTGTTGGCAAGCCTGTGTCGAGCAAGCCTGCTGGAGCCATTTTCCAACAGCATCTGCTCACTTCCTGTCGCCACCTTTTGGTAATTTGCACAACATTTCAAACTCTTTCGTTAGGTTTTCAAATTTTTTTAAAAAACTCTTTTTTTGTTTGTTTTGCCTCTAAGTCATCGTTTATTACTTTCATCCATCTTTATTCTTTGGCATGTGTGGGTCTCCCATCACAGTGGCCTCTCTTGTTGCAGAGCACTGGCTCTGGGCGCATGCGCTCCAGAGCGCTGGCTCGTAATTGAACACGTCAGTCCAACCACTCTGCAGCAGGTGGGATTTTCCTGACCAGGGATCGAACTGGTGCCCCTTGAACTGCAAGGCGGAGTCTTACCCACTGGACCACCAGGGAAGCCCTCAGATTTATTTTTGGCTTCACTGGGTCTCCATTGCTAAGCAGTCTTTAGTTGTGGCGAGTTGGGGCTCCCCTCTAGTTTCAGTGCACGGTCTTCTCGTTGTGGTGGCTTCTTTTGTTGTGACGCACGGGCTCTGGGTGTGTGGGCTCAGTAGGTGTGGCCTGTGAACTCCGTTGCTCCACAGCATGTGGAAACTTCCTGGACTGGCGACTGAGCCTGTGTCCCCTGCATTGACAGATGGATTCTTAACCACTGGACCACCAAGGGAAATCCTATTTCAAACTTTTTCATTATTGTCCTATCTGTTAGGTTGATCTGTGATCCGTGCTCTTTGTTTGTGACTATTGCAAAAGGATTATGGCTTGCTGAAGGCTCAGAGGATGATCAGCATTTTTTTTTTTTTTTTAACCTATCAGGCATCTTTTAACTAAGGTATGAATTTTTTTTTTGGACACAATGCTATCAAGCACGTAATGGACTGTAAGACAGTGTGAATATAACTTTCATACACACTAGGGAAGCAAAACCCCTGTGTGACTCGCTTTATTGTGGAGGTCTGGAACCAAGCCTACAGCTCTGCCTGTACTGCTGTTGTCGTTTGCCTCCTGTTATAACTAGTGCCCTCAGCCAAAGATGTCTCTGGTTTGTTGGTATCTCTTGATCTTTCAGAGCAAGTTTGTTTATTAAAGCAGCTGATTCTAAAACCGACTCAATGGTGCTTTCAAGAATCTTGGCGTTAAAGGGAAAGAAATTTCTTCCCCAAGCTCAGGAGCAAGGCCTGGGCGGGTCGACACCCCCAGTGACATTGCCCTTTGTGCTGGCCTGAATTGGAAGTCAGCGGACGCACAGCTGTGACCCCGGCCTTGCAGCTCTTGACTCTCGGCCAGGGTGAGGCTGCAGACAGCAAGGCTCCCTGGAGCATGACCGCTTCTTGGTGCCTGGGATTTGTGGGGTCTCCACCTCCAGAGGACCCGACTCTGGCTCCTCAGTCACCTGCCCTCATGTCACTGTGGTCAAGCCTTTTGCGAGGAGTAATCCTACATCCCTTCCCCTGGGCACCCTGTTTGTTGGAGTATTTTTCTATCATGGCCCTGCTGACTGTCCCTGTTCTTATTCTTTATGTCTGTATTTCACTTGTTTAGCTTCCTTTTGTTTCAAGTTCCCGAAACCCATCTTAAAATGTTGCAAGCGTCACTAAGCAGAGTTTACTGCCTCATGTCACAGACTGTCCCAGGAGTGGCAGCAGCAGGTCTGGCTGGATCTGGGTGCTGACGTGATGCCGTTGGGCCGCGTGCTCCCTGCTGTCTCAGCAGCCTTTCCTCACTTGGCTGCGTCCTCAGGGAGCTCTTCACACAGAGAGACAGAATCAGAACCACGGCTCCAGGCTTCCTTTCTGGAGACTCAACTCCAGCTCCGGTCTGGGGTGGAGTCTCCATGGCCACTTGGAAAAGACGCAATAGACTGGCCAGACCGGCCACTTGCATCACCAGCCCCTGGTGCCGTATGCACAGGAGGTGGGCAAGTTGTTGTTTCTCCAAACAAAATGGTTCTGCCATCACCAGTAGGCACAGACAGGACATGTCCTCATAAGCCCTGTGAGACTGGCAAGTCTGACTTCCCGGGTTTTGTTGTCTCAGGCCGCTGCAGAGTCCTTGGCATGTAAATCCCAGGCATTGAACCAACTCGTCACGTAAAGATAATTTGGATCATAGCTGCAATTGCTCAGTTGGGAGAGTGTTAGACTGAAGATAATTTGGGTCCTTCCTTGGACACTTTTGTTGGCTTTGGCAGTTGTGTATTTCAGTGGCATAAATGATGTAAGAATGTTTGGTACCCTGTTCAACCCCGTGCGATAAAGTGAAGATGCCCCACAGATGCACTATGTGATCTTGGAGATGTTTCTTAACCTCTCTGAGCCTCAGTTTTCCCATCTGTGAAGTGGGGACAACAGAAGGCCTATTACACCATGTTTGGAGAATTAAATAATTTACAGCCTAAGTGTTGATTGCTCCTGGTGTTGTTTTCTGCTGCTGTTAACACATCATTACTCTTATATTCACCTTAGAAAGGAATTGGAGATCAGGGAAGATGGGCTTTTCGTCTGGCTCAGAATGAGGGGGTGGGGTATGTGTGCACATGTCTACCTGTGCACACATACATGCGTGTCTTGGCTTCATTGCCAAATGATCGCATTGGTTTTCCCCTGCTTGAAATGCCATCGTTTCCCCTGGATTCTGAGCAAGTTAACATTTGCTTCTTGCCAAGATGGCTCATTAGTGTCACGCCTGTTAGGAATGTCTCATTAAAGCAGTATCATTGGTGATATTTTAAAAATGGGCTCCTCTCTGTGCATCCCCTTTGCCTGTTGGATGCCTGCAGTTCCTCCCCGGTCCTGACTGGATTCTAAGCCACCATCACAAGGCTTGAGGAAGACCTGGCGCGTGGTGGGATGGCCGTGCCTTCTCCCCCATCCTGGGGTCCTTCAGCCCTTCAGCAGATGCTTCTGGCTTGCGGGCACTCAGTGCCCCTGCCTCCCAGCTCCTGGACGACACCCATCTCTGTGTTCCTCGCCAGCCTGACCTCTGTGAGACTCCCACCCTTGATTCTGAGGACTGCATCACCAGCCCCTGGTGCCGTATGCACAGGAGGTGGGCAAGTTGTTGTTTCTCCAAACAAAATGGTTCTGCCATCACCAGTAGGCACAGACAGGACATGTCCTCATAAGCCCTGTGAGACTGGCAAGTCTGACTTCCCGGGTTTTGTTGTCTCAGGCCGCTGCAGAGTCCTTGGCATGTAAATCCCAGGCATTGAACCAACTCGTCACGTAAAGATAATTTGGATCATAGCTGCAATTGCTCAGTTGGGAGAGTGTTAGACTGAAGATAATTTGGGTCCTTCCTTGGACACTTTTGTTGGCTTTGGCAGTTGTGTATTTCAGTGGCATAAATGATGTAAGAATGTTTGGTACCCTGTTCAACCCCGTGCGATAAAGTGAAGATGCCCCACAGATGCACTATGTGATCTTGGAGATGTTTCTTAACCTCTCTGAGCCTCAGTTTTCCCATCTGTGAAGTGGGGACAACAGAAGGCCTATTACACCATGTTTGGAGAATTAAATAATTTACAGCCTAAGTGTTGATTGCTCCTGGTGTTGTTTTCTGCTGCTGTTAACACATCATTACTCTTATATTCACCTTAGAAAGGAATTGGAGATCAGGGAAGATGGGCTTTTCGTCTGGCTCAGAATGAGGGGGTGGGGTATGTGTGCACATGTCTACCTGTGCACACATACATGCGTGTCTTGGCTTCATTGCCAAATGATCGCATTGGTTTTCCCCTGCTTGAAATGCCATCGTTTCCCCTGGATTCTGAGCAAGTTAACATTTGCTTCTTGCCAAGATGGCTCATTAGTGTCACGCCTGTTAGGAATGTCTCATTAAAGCAGTATCATTGGTGATATTTTAAAAATGGGCTCCTCTCTGTGCATCCCCTTTGCCTGTTGGATGCCTGCAGTTCCTCCCCGGTCCTGACTGGATTCTAAGCCACCATCACAAGGCTTGAGGAAGACCTGGCGCGTGGTGGGATGGCCGTGCCTTCTCCCCCATCCTGGGGTCCTTCAGCCCTTCAGCAGATGCTTCTGGCTTGCGGGCACTCAGTGCCCCTGCCTCCCAGCTCCTGGACGACACCCATCTCTGTGTTCCTCGCCAGCCTGACCTCTGTGGCCCTAGACTCCCACCCTTGATTCTGAGGACTCAGCTCTCCTCCGTCCTCACCGTCCCGTCCACATTTCTGCTGTTTCCTCCAGGCTTTGTCTGCCCTCTTTCCTCCTCAGAACATCTGCCTTAACTTCAAGCCTCTGCTTCAAGCCGGCTATGGCCCCCATGCCAGCCCCGCTCATGCTGGCTGCCCGCCCAAGGCGGGAGCACACAGGAAGAGGGAGGAAGGGAGGGTGGACGTGGACGGTAACACCTCGGATGTGCTGGCACCATGTTGTACAGTCGCTCAGTGGAGGTGATGGTTTTCCAGTTTAAGAGACAAGAAACCCGCAGGTCAGAGAGACTGGACAGTTTGACCAAGGACTTGGGACGGATGATGAAGTGTGCTTTGTTGGTGCAATCATTCATTCATTCATTCAGCAAATGTTCCTCAGACGCCTGTGGTGTGTCCAGTACCTCTGCACATGCTGGGGAGGTGGCTGTCAACAAGAGTTTCTCCCCGTGTGGGGTTCACAGTCTGGGCTTAAAATCAGTTTGTTTGACTCCAGAGTCTTCATTCTTTTCACAGCACTGCATAATCCATAAGGGTTTCTTTCCAGGCAGGTCATTAGGGCCTCCTTGGACCACTGTCTCTGTCTCCGTCCCCCGCAGAGCCTGCATTTCGGGGCCTGGGTGGGAAGGGGGGCTCCCACAGTGTTCAGTGGCTGAAGGAGAAGAAAGTGAGTTTGAGGAAGTCCTGTCTGGCTGTCCTTGGAAGGCCTGTCGAGAGTGACAGGCGCAGCCTTGGAGCCCTGCATGTAGCCCTGGAGTCCCCTGTGCGTCTCTGTCCCTTCCCTGCACTGAGGGCAGCCTCACGGGAATGCTTGCTGTTTTCCTGCTATAGCCGATGGGCCTGTTGGTTAAATATCTGAGTTGTTTAAAGTTTGGATAGTCCTTTAGGAAGAAGAATAGAGATGGCCTTATAGCCGACAGGGTCCCCTCGGAAGCCTGTCTGGTTCCTTCAGCAGATGCTTCTGGCTTGCGGGCACTCAGTGCCCCTGCCTCCCAGCTCCTGGACGACACCCATCTCTGTGTTCCTCGCCAGCCTGACCTCTGTGGCCCTAGACTCCCACCCTTGATTCTGAGGACTCAGCTCTCCTCCGTCCTCACCGTCCCGTCCACATTTCTGCTGTTTCCTCCAGGCTTTGTCTGCCCTCTTTCCTCCTCAGAACATCTGCCTTAACTTCAAGCCTCTGCTTCAAGCCGGCTATGGCCCCCATGCCAGCCCCGCTCATGCTGGCTGCCCGCCCAAGGCGGGAGCACACAGGAAGAGGGAGGAAGGGAGGGTGGACGTGGACGGTAACACCTCGGATGTGCTGGCACCATGTTGTACAGTCGCTCAGTGGAGGTGATGGTTTTCCAGTTTAAGAGACAAGAAACCCGCAGGTCAGAGAGACTGGACAGTTTGACCAAGGACTTGGGACGGATGATGAAGTGTGCTTTGTTGGTGCAATCATTCATTCATTCATTCAGCAAATGTTCCTCAGACGCCTGTGGTGTGTCCAGTACCTCTGCACATGCTGGGGAGGTGGCTGTCAACAAGAGTTTCTCCCCGTGTGGGGTTCACAGTCTGGGCTTAAAATCAGTTTGTTTGACTCCAGAGTCTTCATTCTTTTCACAGCACTGCATAATCCATAAGGGTTTCTTTCCAGGCAGGTCATTAGGGCCTCCTTGGACCACTGTCTCTGTCTCCGTCCCCCGCAGAGCCTGCATTTCGGGGCCTGGGTGGGAAGGGGGGCTCCCACAGTGTTCAGTGGCTGAAGGAGAAGAAAGTGAGTTTGAGGAAGTCCTGTCTGGCTGTCCTTGGAAGGCCTGTCGAGAGTGACAGGCGCAGCCTTGGAGCCCTGCATGTAGCCCTGGAGTCCCCTGTGCGTCTCTGTCCCTTCCCTGCACTGAGGGCAGCCTCACGGGAATGCTTGCTGTTTTCCTGCTATAGCCGATGGGCCTGTTGGTTAAATATCTGAGTTGTTTAAAGTTTGGATAGTCCTTTAGGAAGAAGAATAGAGATGGATCATTCCTTTCAGCCAAAAGGAAACAAATAGGAAACCATACTTCAAAGACAGGGTCCCCTCGGAAGCCCTCCCCTCCAGAGTTTCAAGTTTTGACTGAAGACATGTGCAATGAAATGATGAATGTTGATTTTAAACCGTAGGCAATCTAGGGAGCTTTTGGAAGGGAGGTTTTTAAAGGAAGATGAACCCTCTTTGCTCAGAGCAACTTCTGCCAGTTGCTTGTTGATGGCTTTTTGATGGAGAAACCCTGGAATTGGGGTCTGGGTTGGCCTTTTGTGAGGGTCCCTCCTCCTCTGTGGGGCTTCCAAGGTGGTGCCTAGTGGTAAAGAACCTGACAGCCCATGCAGAAGGTGTCAGAGACACAAGTTCAATCCCTGAGTTGAGAAGATCCCCTAGAGGAGGGCACCCCACTCCAGTACCCTTGCCTGGAGAATCCCATGGACAGAGGAGCCTGGCGGGCTAGAGTCCACGGGGCTGCACAGGGTCGGACAGGACCGAAGTGAGTTAGCGTGCACACACCCCTCTGTAGACAGTCCCACTTCAGGGAAAAATATTACTGAACTGCCTTTAGACATTACCGTATGCGAGGCACTGCGTGAAGCACTCGACGCAGATTATCTTGTTTAGTCTTAATCTGCACGGCGAATGGCTGAAGTGGACGCAGTTCTGATGACAGCAGATTCTTTCCCTTGAAGATGAACTCGTGTGTGGGACTCCCTTCAGCCAGAGATTGCCGTCTGGCAAGATGGGCCACGTCAGGCTCAAAGATGTGCTTCATTTGGCTCCTGCCATTTTAAAGGTTGAATTTACTGATGATACTGAGCAACCTGCTGTTGAATTTCCCATAAAATCCTCCGTTTCCAGTTTCTCCGGATAATAGGGACCGATGCAACAGCAGCAGGTCTGTGCTTGCCCAGGGCCCGGCGGTGGCTGCCCTGTATCCAGAGAGCCCTGGCCACATCTCAGCCCACTGGGCCTGGTTCTTGCTCTGATTTTGCCCGCCTGGTCCCTCAAGGCCTTTTTTTTTTTTTTTTAAAGATTTATTTATTTATTTATTTTTGGGCGGGGGTTGGGTTGGGGAGGGAGGGGAGTGGGCGGGCCACTTCTATTGGTCTTTCATTTCCCTATTTTCATCCATCTTTGCTCTTTGGCTCCTGTGGGCCTCCCATCGCAGTGGCACCTGTCGTTGCAGAGCGCTGGCTCTGGTCGCATGCGCTCCAGAACTCCGGCTCGTTGATTGGACACATCGGTCCAGCCGCTCCGTGGCACGTGGGATCTTCCCAGGCCAGGGATTGAACCGGCTCCCCTTGCACTGCAAGGCGGTGTCCTTACCCACTGGACCACTAGGGGAAGCCCCCCTCAAGGCCTTTTTGCCCAACCCTACCCCCCTACTTTACATTATCAGCCTTCCTAGGCTTGGTTTTTTGATTTTTTTTTTTTTTATTACTGTGTGGGCTTCTCTCTAGTTGTGGTCAGTAGGGGCTACTCGTCCTTGCAGTGCTCAGCCTTCTCACTGCAGTGACTTGTGGCAGAGCACAGGCTCTGGGGACATGGGCCTCGTGGCTGTGGCTCCTGGGCTCCGGAGCCCAGGCTCAGTAGTTGTGGCACGTGGGCTTAGTCAGCTAAGCTCCACGGCATGTGGGGTCTTCCCAGATCAGGGAATGAACCCGCTTCTCCTGCATTGGCAGGTGGATCTTCACCACTGAGCCACCAGGGAAGCCCTCCTAGGCTCTCTAAAGCAACATATTTTCCGATTTGACTTAATATACAGACTTTGAGACGTGTCATCCATTCCGCAAATCAGTGCCAGAAAATGAACCCTGCCAGGATGCCTCAGAGGCTGCTTGACTGTCGCTTCACGACCTTTCCCGCGGGCAGTGACTTAAATCCCAGCAGGGTGGAGGCAGCTGTCCGTCAGCCGCGCTCCCCACAGGGGCGGCCCATGGAGGTGTGGCTCCTCTGGGATCCATGGGGTCAGTCCTGTGTTTTGTGTCCTGTTATAGATCTTTGAGAACGTGGAATCCAGGTTTGTATGTGCGTTGGGGGATGTGTTCTTCCATTATGGAAAAGATTCGTTACTTTTGCCTGAAACGGGCTACGTGAAGTGTAAGAATTCAGCTCTTCCGTCCAAACAGACTCCAAGCAGTGCTGTTCAGTATCATAATATTGAGACGGCAGCTAGCGCTGTTTGCCTTCTCGCTTTGTACTGGACGGTGTGCTGGATGCCTCGTTCAGATCATTTGAGTGACTTCTTAGCGCAGCTGCTTAAAAAGGACCCCACAATCATGCCTGAGGAAGTGATGAAGAAGTCAAGGCCTGGCAAGAACCAGTTTGAGTTCAGAGAGCTCCCAGCTGCCAAGATCAGGAATGAGCTCAGGCAGTCAGACTCAGCACCCCCACCCGCTCCTGCCTCCCGTGGACTGAGACACGGCCACAGAGCTGTCCGTCTGGGTCTGAGTGTGTCACAGTGACCAGTGCGCCATCTGTCTTTGTTAAACCAAGATCGTATTTGGAGGAGAACTGGGCTGGTGTTGAGGGAGATGGAAAAACATAATATTTACATTTTAAAAAATCAAATTAAATTAGGCCGTCGCCAGAGACCCAGAGGCACTGATTGTTCCCGGAACAGCTGACAGAAGGTTGAAATGACTTAATAGTGTGGTCTCTGGCTTTTAGGGAAGAAGTTCTGGTTGGGAACTCATTGTCACACAGGTAGAGAAGGTGTTCAAAATAGAGTCTCTGCTCAGCATCTCGAGGTGGCATGTGAGCCAGAAATAAATCTGACGGCAGAGCAGTGCTTGGCAGGAATTGAAAAAAAAAAAAAAAAGCCCTGTCGTAGGTGGCACTGTGACACGGCATGAAGCTCCGTTCACGCTGCCCTGCTGTGCATCACGTCGCCGCTCAGGTTGACCTGCGTGCATCACGCCGCCACTCAGATTGACCTGGGCACGCTGGCACTTCTCACCGTCTCCTCTTCGTGCTGTGGCAACCCTAATATCTTAAAGTTCTGTCCCCTTACAGCAAAGATGTCAATATGAGGGGGCTTCCCAAGGTGGCACAGTGGTAAAGAAGCTGCCTGCCAGTGCAGGAGATGCAGGACTCACAGGTTCGATCCCTGGGTGGGGAAGATCCCCTGGAGAAGGAAATGGCAACCCATCCCAGTCTCCTCACCTGGAGAATCCCATGGACAGAGGAGCCTGGTGGGCGACAGTCCATGGGCGACAGATCACACACAAAAGATTCGTTACTTTTGCCTGAAACGGGCTACGTGAAGTGTAAGAATTCAGCTCTTCCGTCCAAACAGACTCCAAGCAGTGCTGTTCAGTATCATAATATTGAGACGGCAGCTAGCGCTGTTTGCCTTCTCGCTTTGTACTGGACGGTGTGCTGGATGCCTCGTTCAGATCATTTGAGTGACTTCTTAGCGCAGCTGCTTAAAAAGGACCCCACAATCATGCCTGAGGAAGTGATGAAGAAGTCAAGGCCTGGCAAGAACCAGTTTGAGTTCAGAGAGCTCCCAGCTGCCAAGATCAGGAATGAGCTCAGGCAGTCAGACTCAGCACCCCCACCCGCTCCTGCCTCCCGTGGACTGAGACACGGCCACAGAGCTGTCCGTCTGGGTCTGAGTGTGTCACAGTGACCAGTGCGCCATCTGTCTTTGTTAAACCAAGATCGTATTTGGAGGAGAACTGGGCTGGTGTTGAGGGAGATGGAAAAACATAATATTTACATTTTAAAAAATCAAATTAAATTAGGCCGTCGCCAGAGACCCAGAGGCACTGATTGTTCCCGGAACAGCTGACAGAAGGTTGAAATGACTTAATAGTGTGGTCTCTGGCTTTTAGGGAAGAAGTTCTGGTTGGGAACTCATTGTCACACAGGTAGAGAAGGTGTTCAAAATAGAGTCTCTGCTCAGCATCTCGAGGTGGCATGTGAGCCAGAAATAAATCTGACGGCAGAGCAGTGCTTGGCAGGAATTGAAAAAAAAAAGCCCTGTCGTAGGTGGCACTGTGACACGGCATGAAGCTCCGTTCACGCTGCCCTGCTGTGCATCACGTCGCCGCTCAGGTTGACCTGCGTGCATCACGCCGCCACTCAGATTGACCTGGGCACGCTGGCACTTCTCACCGTCTCCTCTTCGTGCTGTGGCAACCCTAATATCTTAAAGTTCTGTCCCCTTACAGCAAAGATGTCAATATGAGGGGGCTTCCCAAGGTGGCACAGTGGTAAAGAAGCTGCCTGCCAGTGCAGGAGATGCAGGACTCACAGGTTCGATCCCTGGGTGGGGAAGATCCCCTGGAGAAGGAAATGGCAACCCATCCCAGTCTCCTCACCTGGAGAATCCCATGGACAGAGGAGCCTGGTGGGCGACAGTCCATGGGGTCACAGAGTCAGACACCCGTGAGCACACACACACACATCAGTGTTAGGAGACTGTTTTTCTTTATCCAGGGTTTGCATTTAGACTGGTGACACTTGATCTGCTGCGTCTTCTGAAGGGGAGGCAGGGGACGTGCTTTGTTGTCCCATTTTCAAGGTGGACTTTTGAGAAATGAGGAAGCCTTGCCTTTCTGCTGCTGATGCTAGGGAAGGTACCAGAGGAGATCGCAGAAGGCAGAGCACCAGCCTTGGCCAGGCCCTGGAGAGTCTTTTTCTCCGCCAGCCGAGGCAGCAGGTAGCAGTGGATCCTTTTACAAAGACACGGGACACTGAGCTTAAGGTATGTCACCTGTTCAAGGTCACCCAGCTAGTGAGTTATGGAACTAGGATACAAATCGATTTTTGCTTACTCATTCTTTTTTTTTTTTTTTTTAAACTTTTATTTTACTTTTAACTTTTACAGGGTTATGTTGTTTACAGATATGTACGTTCCCAGATTAGTCATATATATATGCCCCCCCATCCCACCCCTTCAGACCATCGCACAGCATCCCTGCAGGATCCCCTTTTCTCACAGAGCAATGACTATAGCTATTTTCTTCACATATGATAGTACAGGTTTTCATGCTACCTCCTTTACGCCTCCTACCCGCTGTTCATTCCCCACAATGTCCATATGTCCACTGTCCATGTCTGTCTCTCCATCGCTTCACTGCATGTGTTATCATCACCATCCTACTAGATTCCATATATATGTGTTAGTATATTGTACTTGTCCTTCTCTTTTTGACTGACTTCACTTTTTATGATAGGTTCTAGACCCAGCCACCTCATTAGGACTGATTCTTTTGCATTTCTTTTTACAGCTGTGTAGTATTCCATTGTATATATGTACCAGAGCTTTTGTATCCATTCATTCATCAATGGGCAATTGCTTCCATGTTCTAGCTATTGTATAGAGAGCTGCAATGAACATTGGGGTACAGATGTTTGTTTCAGTTTTGATTTCATCAGGGTATAAGCCTAAGAGTGGGATTGCTGAGTCGTATGGTGCTTCTGTTTTTAGTTTTTTAAGAAATCTCCACAAACTGTTTTCCATAGAGGCTGTATCAATTTACATTCCCACCAGCAATGCAAGAGGGTTCCCTTTTCTCCGCACCCTCTCCAGCATGTATTGTCTGTCGATTTGTTGATGATGGCCATTCTGATGGGTGCGAGGTGATATCTGATTGTAGTTTTCTTTTCTTTGGCCACTTCTTTTGGTCTTTCATGTATTTCCGTCTTTGTTCTTTGGCCTGTGTTGGCCTCCTATCGCAGTGGCCTCTCTTCGTGCAGTGTACCGGCTCTGGGCGCATGTGCTCCAGAGCTCCGGCTCGTTAGTTGAACACATCAGTCCCGCTGCTCCATGGCACGTGGGATCTTCCCACACCAGGGATCGAACTGGCGCCCCTTGCACTGCAAGGCGGTGTCCTTACCCACTGGACCACCAGGGAAACCTCTCATTGTAGTTTTGATTTGCATTTCTCTAATTATAAGCAAGGTTGAGCATCGTTTCATGTGTTTTTTAGCCATCTGTATGTCCTCTTTGGAGAGGTATCTGTTTAGGTCCTTTTCCCATTTTTTTGATTGGGTGCTTACTCATTCATAAGCTACACTAAAATGTTTTTATTTTATATTGGAGTAGTCGTTGTTCACTTGCTCAGTCGTGTCCAACTCTGCAGTCCCATGGGTCGCGGCACGCTGGGCTTCCTTTGTCCCTCACTATCTCCTGGAATTTACACAAACTCATGTCCATTGCGCTGGTTATATCAGACTATAGTTGATTATCCATGTTGTGTTTCACGTGTGCAGCACAGTGATTTGGTCATACATACACTAGCATCTGTTCTTTTTTCAAATTTTTTTTCCATTTAGGTCATTATAGAATATTGAGCAACGTTCCCTTGTTGGGAACAGTAGTAGGTCCTTGTTGGTTTTCTGTTTTAAATACAGTAATGTGTACACGTGCATCCCCAAATCCCAATCTGTGGGGTACACATCTAGGTTTGTTTTCTCTCCAAACCCTTCCTTCATGTCACAGTGCCGTACTGCTCCCTAAACTGTGAGATGTAGATCATTTAAAGTACCACCAAGGTTTCCCTTTCCCCAGGGCACCAGTTTAACTATCATCTTTACTGGAATGTCCCAAAGAAGGCATCTGCAGGTGAGGCATGGTCCAGAGATGTGGAAGCAGTCACAAAGGACCAGAGTCCTCTCGCCTCTCCCTCCTGCGTCTGAGGTTGTGCACCTCTGTCTCCCCACATTCCTCCATTGCAGCTCTGGGGCCCCCAGCCTCTGGTCCAGGACCCAGAGGAGGCTGCCAGCTTCTCTTTCCAGAATCCTCCACCAACACCCCCTCCCTTCTCATGTAAACCCCCTAGGGAGGTTCTTAAAATTTCACTTCAGGGCTTCCCCTGGTGGTCCAGCGGGTAAGGACACCGCCTTGCAGTGCAAGGGGCGCCGGTTCGATCCCTGGCCTGGGAAGATCCCACGTGCCGCGGAGTGGCTGGACTGATGTGTCCAATCACCGAGCCGGAGCTCTGGAGCGCATGCACCCAGAGCCGGTGCTCTGGGACAACAGACGCCACTGCGATGGGAGGCCCACAGGAGCCAAAGAACAAAGACAGATGAAAAAAAAAAAAAAAAAACCAGAAATGACCCGCCCACTCCCCTCCCTCCCCAACCCAACCCCCGCCCAAAACAAAATAAAATAAAATAAAAAACCTAGGGAGTCAAGTTTAAAAAAAAAAAAAAAAATTCACTTCAAAGAAGAAAGCTCGCAAGCATCTCCCAGCCTGTTCACCCAGACGCTTAGTAGAGACGTGAAGTGAGGGTGGTCTGTCCTCAGCACAAGGACAGTGACCTCCTGGAGGCAGCCCGAGCTGCCAGTCCCGACTCAGCACCTGCAACTCATGCCGGATGTGAAACAAGCCAACTCGCGTTCTTGGAATATGAGCACCAAGGAGCAGGCAGATCTTGCTTCGAAACTGGTGCAGAGGGACAGGTCCTTGGGCTGAGCAGTGGCAGAGGGGACACTTCCACGGCCGTCGCTTGTGGGCCTCCTTCAGCCCGATGGGCTGCATCCTGGAGCCAGAGTCGTGCTCCCTCTGCAGCTGCGTCCAGAGGTGCCGCCGAGGCCTTGCAGGTGGAGGAGGCTCCGTGTGTTGTGGAATCGGATGTGTAGTGGGTCCTTCTCCTCGGCTTAAGTAGATTTCTGCCTGAATGTCTGTTCGGCGTTTCGGAGGCTGAGTCATCATGAAAGTGGGAGGCTGATCCGTTTTTCTAGGCCAGACATCACCTGTTTAACTTGCTGATGGCACGGAGATGGTTTCTTTCACAAAGAATGTGTTGGAGGGCAATCTGGGTCCGTCCCCGTGTGGAGGGGCTCTAGGTTCATCCTCCAGCACCCGCTCTCACAGCCCACCTGGACTTGGGCAGCGCCTCCTGCTGTCCAGTGACCCGTGTCCACTGTTCACTGCTCACATGACTCTGTCCTCCGTCCTGGAGCAGCTGGATGGTCATGACCTGGAGGGGCTGTCTCCACCTCAAGGCAGTGCTGTTTGGTATGAGAAAGAGACCATCCAGGGAGAAAAGCATTTTCTGATGCTCATAAAATTTAATGTTTTTCATTTACTGTCTTTCTTTGAAAACTTGGGTGTAATTTATTGAGCCCTGTTTAAAATATTCAGGAGGGCACTATGTATTCTTTCCGAAGGAATGTGATTAGAAATGTACCGGCCTCCCTGGATTTCTGGAAGATGTTAGAATGTGACAAAGAGCCACATAAATTAAGGGTTTACATTTTGATATGAAGTCCTGCACTTTCCAGAGCACCACGCACAGTAAATATAAAAGCAACACTTGAGGGTAAAACATTTTCTGGAGAAAACCTCTGAATTGGGGAATGAGTGTTCAATCCATGGAATATGTAACTTCCAAGGTCTGGCGCCCACTTCTCAGGGCTCTGAGGCCAGCTCTTGTCCCATCGGGGTCTCCTGCCCACCCTGCCTGCTTAGCATGATGGCTCCTCACTTTATAGCCCAGGAGCCTGGGGAACTGGAGAAGGAAATGGCAGCCCACTCCAGTCTTCTTGCCTGGGAAATCCTAGGGGCAGAGGAGCCTGACAGGCTACAGTCCATGGGGTCGCCAAGAGTTGGACATGACTGAGCACAGCACAGCCTGGGGGGGCACACATGTGCTGGAGCCCAGGAGCAGCTAGGCCTGGGTATGAACTGGCTCTGCTGCCTCCTCCTGGCTGACTTCCCACCCTGCAAGCCTCCCCTTGGGGACCATCTTCGGGATCCGTCCCCTGGTGCTCCTCCGCTATACTCTCCCAAGGCTGAGTACCTTCACCCGTGCTCCTAGGACCCCAGGGTATTCCACTGGGACCCTGGTCATGCTGTATGGAAACCATCAGTGCCTCAGTCCCTCAAAGGAATGTCGCTCCTTGAGGGTCACCATGGGCGCTCAGCACCCAGGACAGCACCTGGCGCACAAGTCAGTGACTGCCTAGGCGAAGGAAGTCACCCCAGGAGGGACCCAGGCCGGAGGAGCTTGATAAAAGAACCACCCTCGAGCCAAGAGGTGATCCCTTCTTTTCTCCCTTCCTTCCTCCCTCCTTCTCTCCCTCCCTCCCTTCCCAGGCCCTTGACTCGTCATCCCTGACCACAGCTGAACCTCTGTGCACCCCCATCTCCTTGTTGGGGGTCGGGGGGCATTCCTGCTAGAATGGAGACACCTCCAAGGCAGGGATTTTTCTATCATCTGCAACTGTATCTTGGTTAGATATACAGGCTTGGTTTATGCAAATAGAAATTTGTTGAATGAGTGAATCTCTGAGTATTTTTGGATACTGAAGGTGAATTTTTATTTTTTTAATTTTATTTATTTTTGGCAGTGCCAGGTCTTTGTTGCTGTTTGGGTTTTTCTGTAGTTGCAGCGAGCAGGGTCTACTCTCTAGTTGCGACGTGCAGGCTTCTCATGGCGGTGGCTTCTCTTGTCGCAGAGCGCGGGCTCTAGGGCACACAGGCTTCAGTAGTTGCTTCCTGTGGGCTCAGTTGTTGCAGCTCCCTGAGGCACAGGTTCCATAGTTGCGGTGCGTGGGCTCAGATGCTGTGCAGTATGTGGGTTCTTCCCAGACCAGGGATTGAACCCATGTCTAGTACATTGGAAGGCGGATTCTTCACCACTGAGCCAGAGAAGCCCCCATGACTTTCTAAAGAAGAGAAAGTGCTGTAGCTGGGTCTCAAAGTTGTCTGGGGATGAGCTCGTGGAGGGAGGGTGCTGGAGACTGATTCTGACTCAGTGGCTGCGCGCAGCAGGTACTTGGTCTTGATGACGGTGGCCCCGCCCCTTCCTCTTCCCTCTCTGTCTCCTCCTGCCTCTGCCCCTCCCCCAACCCGGCCAGAGGCTGCGGGAGGCTCTCTGTGCTGGGCAGGCGATGAGCCTGCGCCAAGCTGCCTTCCAGTCCACCATCCCTGGGATCGATAGTTGTCCTCGGTGATCAGGCCTCTGAACAAGAGCGCTTTGACAGGAGAGGCCAGCGGAGCCCTTTAAAGTCCTTCTTGACCCATTTTCACAAGCCTGGATGAACACAGTGCTTTGTGCTGGTGATGGGTTATAACTGCAAGCATTGTGGGATACCGGGTCAACGACATTATCTGCTGTGTTCACAGAAAGGAGCCTTTGCCCCCTACCCCTCTGGGGTCCCCCACCCCTCCTTGATCCAGAAGAAATGAGCCCCGGAAGGGTCTGGTTTTGTTGGTGGCTTTGGCCTCACTCCCCAGGAGGACACATGGAGTTGGCTGAGAGCCTGTGCTCCGTGACAAGCCCATGGGGCAGTGTATGTGGAGGCTGCCCCGTGGAGTCACACCTCCTCCTGGGGGGCTTATATAAGAAAAGGAGTGTGGGTCTGGGCTTCCTCCACTGCCCTCATGTCTGTGGAACTATGGGCAGGTGTCCCGGATGCTTTGAGCCTCAGTTTCCTGCCCTGTGAAATGGGAGCAACAGCAGCAACTGGCAGAACATCTAAGGCGGCTCTGTGTGGTTGTGCAGGTTGTACACTGCACAAGGCACGTGGCTCTAGGTCTAGTGGGGACTGTGTCCACATGCCCTTCACTGGGCCCCATGGGGCTGTGGCCTGGCTGGCCCTGAAAGTGCTGGACTTGTATGAGTGCTCAGGAAGCCTTAACTGCTCCTACAGCCTTGAGGAATCATTTACAGAGAAGATGGATCAACGTGTCAAAGAGGCTGAGGAGTACGGAGAACGGAGATATGAGTTCATCTTCGAAGGGTGAACGGGATTCCAGGAGGTGTGCCCGCAGGGAGGTGGAGGAGCAGGATGTGGTCTCCCTTGCTTCCCTGCTCTTTCCACCACTTCCCACCTTCTCCCTCCCGCCGTCGCTTGTATGCCATGCCAAGGAAATTCGTGGGAAGCCACTGAAAGATATTTTTAGACTTTGGATGATGGAGAAACTTTAAGCGGGCGAAAAAGTATAAGGTCCCTCCCCATATCCATCCCATCCTCTCATCCGGCTCCAGCTCCCAAGGCCAGCCCAACTCATGCCTCCGCCTCCTCGGTATTTGGAGACAAATGGCAGACCTCTTGTCCTTGTCAACATCAGGGACAGGTTTTAGGCAGAGAAGGCATGTGCTCGGGAGGCCATTTGAGCATCAGCTTGGAGGTGGGGCAGAGGAGAAGAGAACAGTGGGAGACGGGGGACTTCTCAGCCAAGCTCCGGGCGGACCGAGGTGGAAGAGAGAGGACCGGTCTGAAGGTGGTCTAGGCTGTAGGTTCTGTGGGATCTGTGACGTTGGGTGCTGTCCTTGGTGCCACTTTGTGTGCTTAGTCGCTCAGTCCTGTCTGACTCTTTGGGACCCCGTGGACTGTAGCCCACCAGGCTCTTCTGTGCATGGGATTCTCCAAGTAAGAATACTGGAGAGGGTTGCCATTTCTTACTCCAGGGGATCTTCCGAACCGAGGAATTGAACCCAAGTCTCTTGTATCTTCTGGCAGGCAGATTTTTTACCACCAAATCACCTGAAAGTGAAAGTATTAGTCAGTCAGTCATGTAGGACTCTCTCGTGACCCCATGGGCCGTAGTCTGTCAGGCCTTGCTGTCTGTGGAATTCCGCCAGGCAAGAAGACTGGAGTGGATTGCCATTTCCTTTTCTAGGGGATCTTCCCAACCAAACTTGTGTCTCTAGGCCCAGGCTGCTGAAAGCTATTTGCCCAAAGTCACAGCTAGGGAATGAGGGAAAGGTGGTTTTTAATTCCAAGACTCTGGGCTCTGGAGTTTGTGCTTAAACACCAGGCTCTGCAGTCCCTCTGGTCGTGTTTCACCAGGATGGGTGACAGTGGATTTTCGTTTGTTTCTTTCTTTCTTTTGACCACATCACTCAGCATGTGGGACCCTAGTTCCCTGACCAGGAATTGAATCCGTGCCTTCAGCAATGGAAGCATTGGATTGTCAGGGAAGTCCCAGGATGGGTAACCATTGATGGAACCTGTTTATAAACCTCCACAGCTGCATGGTGCTTCTTGTGTTTCTCTTCTGCTGAGAATGTGCCTTGCAGCAGAGCGCTGGGACTCGGGGTTTTGTGTTTGCTTTATTCCCCCTGTCATTGCTCATCTGTCTCAAACAACCACTGGGTAGGTGTTGGCTGCTCTTCTATGACTGCCATGTCTGTATGTCCTGCGTTGGCTCTTTAAGGGCCATTAGCGGAAGGCAGGAAGGGGAAGGTGTTATCCAGGTGGTTAACAGCTGCTCAGTGTGTGACCTTTCTCCACGGCCTGCCTGGTGTGCTTTCTGAGAGGTCAGGCATCGGGAGAAACAGGGCCAGCGCCCAGGACGGGCCCAGAGGCTTAGAAAGTGTCTGTTTCTCAGGGGCGTCCCGCAATCTCTTCATTCTGGATGTTCTTCCTCCTCATGAAACCATCATGCCAGGCAGTTGTTTTTAAGCATCCCTTTCTCAATTTCAGCCTTCTGAAGGCAGAGGAGATGAAGGAAGGTGTCTCTTCTCAGTGTGAACTTACCGCTTGTCCCAGCAGCCCTGCAGACGGAACGCCTGTGGGGCTGTCTGAGTGACACTTGAGGGAGGGGCTGACCCCCCACCCCTGCTTCCTGCCAGGTGAGCCTGTGGCTGGCAGCTCAGCGGTGTGGCTCAGGAGGACCAGTCTTGGGGCGCCAGAGCTCTGCCTCATCAGGGCAAGCCTGCACGCCGTCCCAAGGTCAGCCCCTCAGAGCACAGCGTGGGCTGGAGGGCCCAGAAAGATTGGGGAGACTGGAGAGATGCAGGACCCCAAGCCCCTGTTGACCTCAAAACTAGTCACGACCTAGCAGTTGAGAGTTGCTTTATCTGGTGAGAATTCTTAGGACTTTAAGCCCGGGATACAGCATCTCAGGTGAGCCCGAGAGAACCGTTCTGAGGGGTGGCAGGGAGGAGTCAGGTTATGTAGAAATTTGTAACAGGGTGCAGGTAGTCTGAACATCAGAAGACGACCAGATACCTTCAGTTAAGGAATTGAGCGCCTTTGTGTGTACAGGAAGATGCAAGAGTGTGGGCTCACTGAAGTCATTTGGTTTATATGAATCGCAGCTCTCTGGGGTCAGCATTCTGTGACTTTGTTCTTCATCCCCTTAGTTCTTTGCTTACCAGAGGGAGTGGAGGATGGCTGCCCAGTAGCTGGTATTGTTCTTCCTGGATGCCCTTGGGGCTCAGAAACTCACATTTGGAAGCCCAGAATGACGGATGGCTTTGACATCCTTGTTTATTGATACGGCAGGAAACAGTCCATTCCACAGCCCTTAGTCAGATTGGCTTTGGACCGTCACTTTCCCTTGCTGGGCCTTGCTTTCCTCATCTGTGAAATGGGTGTAAAGCTCAACCTCTAAGACCACTGGTTTCCACGGTGCCTTTGTGGTACTCAGACTTCTTATGGCAGTGGCTTCTCTTGTTGGGGAGCATGGGCCCTGGAGCATGTGGGCTTCAGTAGTTGTAGTGCATGGGGTCACTAGATTCGACTCAGGAGCACTAGAGCGTGGGCTCGGTATCTGTGGCACACTGGCTTAGTTGCCCCACAGCGTGTGGAACCTTCCCAAACCAGGAATTGAACCCTGTATCCGCAGGTTCATTTAAAGCGTGTATTTTGTGGGGTTGTATTAGCAGGTATTTAGCCCATGTCTCCTGCATCGGTAGGCAGATTCTTAACCACTGGACCACCAAGGAAGTCCATGAGTGTGCTTTTTTTTTTTTTTTAAATTTTGACCTCTTTTGTTGGTTTTCCATTCGTTTATTTTTCATCCATCTTTATTCTTTGGCCTGTGTGGGCCTCCCATTGCAGTGACCTCTCTCACTGCAGAGCACTGACTCTGGGCGCATGCACTCCAGAGCGCTGGCTTGTAATTGGACACACTGGTCCAGCTGCTCCACGGCATGTGGGATCTTCCTGGGCCAGGGATCGGCTCCCCTTGCACTGCAAGGCCGACTCTTTACCTCCTGGACCACCAGGGAAGCCCCGTGAGTGTGGTTTTTAATGCCTGTTTTGTTGATGATGGGCCTCAGGATCATAGAGGTTAAGTGACTCTCACAAGAGCATACGTCAAGTGACCCAAGCAAGCTTGCCTTGCACGAGAGTCTGAACTTCTAACCACCTCTTTCAGCTGCCTTCCTGCCAGCCCCTGGGCTTTTGAACCTGCCCTTTCCTCTTGCTGATTGGGTCTTTCTCCTCTGAGTTCACAAGGTGATCTCTTAGAGCTCAGCATGTTTATGGAACGTAGAAGACCTGCGGGTCTGAGTGACTTTAGAGAGAGTTTGAAGAAGAGGCAGAAGAGGGTCCTAGGGAGAGAGGCTGAAGGCAGATCTGTAAGGAGATGGATTTTTTTTTTATCCTTAGGGCAGTGGGAAGCATCAAAGATTTTAAACAGTAGGTGAGAACACCCACTGTTGCTCTGGGAAGCTCACTCTGGCTCCTTGGTGGAGAAGGGTCGGAGGGCGTTTCTCTCTCTTGTTGCCCGCGGCTGTTGAAAACAGGGAAGGAAGGTCATATGCAATCTGCCGGTGCCCTCCGAGCCTCATAGACATTCCTGCAGGCGGCGGTTGTGTATTTATGTGGATGATAATGGAAACCATTTGTGATTTTGTATTTCTCTTCTGAGGCTGGCTCTGAATCTCATATTCATTTCTAGTTATGCTGGAGTTCGGAAAGAGTTATTGGAGGAATAGTAACTCAGTGTGGTTTATGTAAGATGAAGGCTGTTTATATCAATAACTGTGGGGATATGTAATGAAGAGATCCAGGGTTTCAAGGCTTAGCTAAGTAACAATGGGCATTTCCGTTTTAATGACTGCTGGAAACTATTTCATCAAATTTTGTCTCCTCAGTTCCATAGGATCCCCCTTCCCCACCATTCTCTAGTGAGATGAAAGCTTTGTATGATGTGGTCAGGTTACTCTCCGGCTGCAAAATGGAACCAGGGCTTTGACAGCCCATGATAAATACCACTTGCAGCTGGGATTCTTTAGTGTTTTATGCATTTGTGGAAAATTGTTTTAGCACCCTGGCTTCCACTGCCAAACCAAACAAACACAAACACAAAGCAAAACCCCGCTTTGCTTTGGAAAGGACGATGGCATTTATTTAAAGCATGTGTTTTGTGGGGGCATATTAGCAGGTATTTAGCAGTGATATTGGCAGTTGCATGTGTTTCCTGCTTACTGTGTCACAGTGACTGGATCCTCAGCCCCAACGAAGCTCGAGGAGGGTTTATGTGCTATCTGTGTGGAGGAATTGAACAAGTATTATTAGTGCTGTATTAGTGATGTTGTATTTGTTTGTGAAAGGCCACAAGATCATCTTAAGCTTTTTCATGCAAAAATAAGGCACCTGGGTAATACTCATTTTAGGTCTGTATGACAAAAGAGGTTGGTTAAAAGGCTCAGTGACTTACTCTCCATTTGTTAATTGCGTTATCATTGCAAAACCTGTTGTGCCATTGTCACTTTGTATTTCTCACTGGTTTAAATAGGGTGGGCCCCTTGGAAACAGAGGATTGCCATTTGAGTGAAGCTCTATGGAGCAAGTTAATGGGACATCAGAATTGCAGTTGGAAACCTGATACATTTCATGTTGATTTTTTTTTTTTTATCACATTTTCTGCAAGACTGGTGTGAATGAATGAGTCTTCTTTTTTTTTTTTTTTAAAGATTTATTTATTTATTTATTTTGGGCGGAGGTTGGGTTGGGGAGGGAGGGGAGCGGGCGGGTCACTTCTATTGGTCTTTCATTTCTCCATTTTCATCCGTCTTTGTTCTTTGGCTCCTGTGGGCCTCTCATCGCGGTGGCGTTTGTTGCTGCAGAGCTCCAACTCTGGGCACCTGCGCTCCAGAGCTCCGGCTCAGTGATTGGACACATTGGTCCAGCCGCTCTGCGGCACGTGGGATCTTCCCAGGCCAGGGATCGAACCGGCGCCCCTTGCACTTCAAGGCGGTGTCCTTACCCACTGGACCACCAGGGGAAGCCCTTCATGTTGATTTGTACCTGGTTTCTTCTCTTAGTTGCAGGTGAAGAATTTTAATTCTTTTAAAGAGCCTAAGTGATTATTCTCTCTGATAAATGAAAGAGTGCTCACTATTAGGAAACTGAAAAGTAAGGCAGAATTTCTTCATGTATTTTCTCCTATGCCTTTTACTCTTTGTATAACATACCCCCCCCCCCCCAAATAAAATGACCACCTCCCTTTATTTCTCCTGAAGCACAAACGCGCAGGTTCATCTTTTTTTTTTTTTTCTGCCACAGAACCTCTCCTTACATCCCTTCTTTATTCTGACAGTATGTTTTATATTTCATGTACAGTACTTACTCTTAATATTCTGACACTATTTATGCATTATACAGAATATAGTAAGTTCTTGGCTGAAGTCTTGGGTGATCTCTCATGAAGGGCAGGGGGACAGGGGCTGGCCAGGGTCTGCTTGACCTCTGCATTCCTGGGGGGCAGGAGGTACTTCTCTGTAAGGCACTCACCGGAGCCTTATTTCAGGATTCCTAATGAGCATGATATGATTACACGTCATATTTCTCTAAAATATTTAAATAAATTACAGTTTAATTTGATTTTAAGCCCCAGTAAGATCACTCTTGTTTAAAATCCTATTTGTATTCTTTTTTTGTTTGTTTTGGTCACAGCACATGGTATGCGGGATCTTAGTTCTCTGACTAGGGATCAGACCCATGCCTGCTGCCGTGGAAGCATGCTGTCTTAACCCCTAGGCTGTCAGCGAAGTCCCTAGATCACTCTTACTGTCAGTGAAATTACTGTATGTTTTGAACACATGGGTATCTTTCTTCTGTTTATAAGTTACAGCTGGAAAGGTCTGTGATTGATTCTGTACATCAATCATGGGCTGTCTTACTGCAACCTCCATTTTTATTTATTTGGGATTAGCCAGGAGTATTGAAATGTGGAAAAATTGGCGGACTCCCAGCAGGCCTGAGTGACTGCACCGTGGAGTGGGCAGGATTGTGGGTGTGGTCAGTGGTCAAGAGCCAGGGCTCTGGAGTCTGCTGTGTAGTAGCCGTGTGACCTTGACCCTGCTGTTTAAACACCTCTGATGTTGTCCCTCTGTCAGTAAGGCAGGAGTAACAACACCTCCCTCCGGTGTCTTCCCGGCGTAGAATGAGCTGTGACCACAGGACAGCTGCAAGGCCACAGGAGTGTCCGTCGCCCTCACAGTCACCCTCCTCAGCAAGACTCTGATCTCTTGGTTTTCAGAACCAAGACCCTGATGAATAGACATGGTTCATCAGGGACTCCCCTGGTGGGCCAGGGTTAAGCATCCGCCTTCCTAGGATCCCAGCTGCTGCAGGGCAGCTCAGTCTGGGCACCACAATTAGAGAAGCCACACCCCCCAACAGAGACCCCACATGCTACAACTAAATAACCTCTAAATCCAAATAAATTTAATAAAAGTAAATTTTACAGCCAAATAAATTTAAGGAAAAAGGAAGAGATTGTTGCGCTGACACTATTTATGCATTATACAGAATATAGTAAGTTCTTGGCTGAAGTCTTGGGTGATCTCTCATGAAGGGCAGGGGGACAGGGGCTGGCCAGGGTCTGCTTGACCTCTGCATTCCTGGGGGGCAGGAGGTACTTCTCTGTAAGGCACTCACCGGAGCCTTATTTCAGGATTCCTAATGAGCATGATATGATTACACGTCATATTTCTCTAAAATATTTAAATAAATTACAGTTTAATTTGATTTTAAGCCCCAGTAAGATCACTCTTGTTTAAAATCCTATTTGTATTCTTTTTTTGTTTGTTTTGGTCACAGCACATGGTATGCGGGATCTTAGTTCTCTGACTAGGGATCAGACCCATGCCTGCTGCCGTGGAAGCATGCTGTCTTAACCCCTAGGCTGTCAGCGAAGTCCCTAGATCACTCTTACTGTCAGTGAAATTACTGTATGTTTTGAACACATGGGTATCTTTCTTCTGTTTATAAGTTACAGCTGGAAAGGTCTGTGATTGATTCTGTACATCAATCATGGGCTGTCTTACTGCAACCTCCATTTTTATTTATTTGGGATTAGCCAGGAGTATTGAAATGTGGAAAAATTGGCGGACTCCCAGCAGGCCTGAGTGACTGCACCGTGGAGTGGGCAGGATTGTGGGTGTGGTCAGTGGTCAAGAGCCAGGGCTCTGGAGTCTGCTGTGTAGTAGCCGTGTGACCTTGACCCTGCTGTTTAAACACCTCTGATGTTGTCCCTCTGTCAGTAAGGCAGGAGTAACAACACCTCCCTCCGGTGTCTTCCCGGCGTAGAATGAGCTGTGACCACAGGACAGCTGCAAGGCCACAGGAGTGTCCGTCGCCCTCACAGTCACCCTCCTCAGCAAGACTCTGATCTCTTGGTTTTCAGAACCAAGACCCTGATGAATAGACATGGTTCATCAGGGACTCCCCTGGTGGGCCAGGGTTAAGCATCCGCCTTCCTAGGATCCCAGCTGCTGCAGGGCAGCTCAGTCTGGGCACCACAATTAGAGAGAAGCCCACACACCCCAACAGAGACCCCACATGCTACAACTAAATAAACTCTACATCCAAATTAATTTCATAAAAGTAAATTTTACAGCCAAATAAATTTAAGGGAAAAAAAAGGAAAAGAGATTGTTGGTCATTCTACTTGTGCCATTAGCAGGGGAATTCATGATAGGCCCAACCCCAGGAATGGCATGAGAAAGAAAACCTTTGCCACAAAATGGATTTGTTTCTTAAGAGTAAAAGCCTCTGGTCCAGAAATGACCTGATACAGTCACATTCTGACTGTAAGCTGGGACCAGTGATACCACAAGTGTCCAAGTCCACCAAGTCAAAAATGTATTCAGCTTGGGGCTTCCCTGGTGGTCCAGTGGGTAAGGACACCACCTTGCAGTGCAAGGGGCGCCGGTTCGATCCCTGGCCTAGGAGGATCCCAGTGCTGCAGAGCAGCTGGACCGATGTGTCCAACTACCGAGCCGGAGCTCTGGAGCGCATGCGCCCAGAGCTGGTGCTCTGCAGTGAGAGAGTCCACTGCGATGGGAGGCCCACACGGGCCAAAGAACAAAGATGGATGAAAATAGATAAATGAAAGACCAATAGAAGTGGCCAAAAAAAAAAAAAGAAAAAACCTAAAAAAAAATGTATTCGGCTTATGGGTGAATTTGTGTAGCTGATCCATTAGGAAGCTGTGTTCCTTGTGTCCAGCTCAGCAGCGTCCCACACCATGCTGCCCCGCAGTGGGCCCCGAGATGGCGGGATGGGTCACGGGAGGGTCTTCCCCAAGCCTCACCTTCTGGTGCTTGTGTTGCAGGTGGCGGAGATGCACGGGGAGCTCATCGAGTTCAACGAGCGCCTGCACCGGGCCCTGGTGGCCAAGGAGGCGCTTGTGTCCCAGATGCGGCAGGAGCTCATCGACCTCCGGGGGCCGGTGAGTGCTCTCTCCCTTGCTGTTCTGCCCACGCTGGCTTGCTGTCCACCCCCTCTGCTGCCCACAGCCCTGCGGCTACATGTGTTCAATGTCAAGGGTATAAAGACTAACAGAGGGAGCGTCCGGGTTCCCCCATCCAGATTTTACAGGTGTTACCCTTCACCACATTGACTTTTATTTCGAGGGGATGGGGGAAAATAAATACAAAACACATTAGAAATGTATCTAAGCCCTCTTGGCAACATTTCATGCCCTGCACACGTCTTCAATATTCTCAAATGGGCACCTACCTTCCCTTCCCTGTTTTTATACAGTACTACATGGATAAGTTTTCATAGCCATGAATAGTCTTGGTTTTGTGTAGCTTTTACCCACCTGGCGTTACTTGTACATATCTGTTTGCCATGTGCACATGTATATGTGTGTATTTGGTATTGTGGTTTTTTTATGGACCATCCCAGGTAGATCTGATAGAGCAGGGGTCCTCAACCTCCAGGACATGGTCCGCAGTCTGTTAGGAATGGGCTGACCTAGCAGGAGTAATCGGCAGGTAAGTGAGTGAAGCTTCAGCTGTGTTTACAGCTTCCCCCTATCGCTCAGGGTACCTGCTGAGCCCCGCCGCCTGTAGACCAGCAGGGGCATCAGATTCTCATAGGAGTTGGAACCCTGCTGTGCACTGCATGTGAGGGATCTAGGTGCTCTCCTTACGAGCACACGGGCCAAAGAACAAAGATGGATGAAAATAGATAAATGAAAGACCAATAGAAGTGGCCAAAAAAAAAAAAAGAAAAAACCTAAAAAAAAATGTATTCGGCTTATGGGTGAATTTGTGTAGCTGATCCATTAGGAAGCTGTGTTCCTTGTGTCCAGCTCAGCAGCGTCCCACACCATGCTGCCCCGCAGTGGGCCCCGAGATGGCGGGATGGGTCACGGGAGGGTCTTCCCCAAGCCTCACCTTCTGGTGCTTGTGTTGCAGGTGGCGGAGATGCACGGGGAGCTCATCGAGTTCAACGAGCGCCTGCACCGGGCCCTGGTGGCCAAGGAGGCGCTTGTGTCCCAGATGCGGCAGGAGCTCATCGACCTCCGGGGGCCGGTGAGTGCTCTCTCCCTTGCTGTTCTGCCCACGCTGGCTTGCTGTCCACCCCCTCTGCTGCCCACAGCCCTGCGGCTACATGTGTTCAATGTCAAGGGTATAAAGACTAACAGAGGGAGCGTCCGGGTTCCCCCATCCAGATTTTACAGGTGTTACCCTTCACCACATTGACTTTTATTTCGAGGGGATGGGGGAAAATAAATACAAAACACATTAGAAATGTATCTAAGCCCTCTTGGCAACATTTCATGCCCTGCACACGTCTTCAATATTCTCAAATGGGCACCTACCTTCCCTTCCCTGTTTTTATACAGTACTACATGGATAAGTTTTCATAGCCATGAATAGTCTTGGTTTTGTGTAGCTTTTACCCACCTGGCGTTACTTGTACATATCTGTTTGCCATGTGCACATGTATATGTGTGTATTTGGTATTGTGGTTTTTTTATGGACCATCCCAGGTAGATCTGATAGAGCAGGGGTCCTCAACCTCCAGGACATGGTCCGCAGTCTGTTAGGAATGGGCTGACCTAGCAGGAGTAATCGGCAGGTAAGTGAGTGAAGCTTCAGCTGTGTTTACAGCTTCCCCCTATCGCTCAGGGTACCTGCTGAGCCCCGCCGCCTGTAGACCAGCAGGGGCATCAGATTCTCATAGGAGTTGGAACCCTGCTGTGCACTGCGCATGTGAGGGATCTAGGTGCTCTCCTTACGAGAATCTTCATCCCCAAACCCAACCCTGCCCCCGGTCGGTGGGAAAATCGCCTTCCACAAAACCTGGTGTCAAACGGTTGGGTATTGCTGTAACAGAGGAATTTTAAACTACAGCTCTTTTTTTTTTTTTTTTTTTTGGCCACTTCTGTTGATCTTTCATTTATTTGTCAGTGTTCTTTGGCCTGTGTGGGCCTCCCATCACAGTGGCCTCTGCTGTCTCAGAGCACTGGCTACAGGCGCATGCGCTCCAGAGCTCCGGCTCGGTGGTTGGACACATCGGTCCAGCCACTCTGCAGCACGTGGTATCTTCCCGGGCCAGGGATTGAACCGGCGCCCCCTGCACTGCAAGGCGGTGTCCTTACCCGTGGGACCACCAGGGAAACTCTCTTGATGCTTTGAGCCACTTCCTCCTTTGTCCGGAGCTGTCCTGTGCATTAGGAGATGTTTAGCAGCCTCCCCAGTTCCTACTCACTAGGGGCCAGTAGCACCGCGCCCCCCGCCCCCGCTGCCTGCAGCTGGGGCAGCCAGATGTGTCTCCAGACATTGTCAGTTGTCCCCTCAGGGGCAGAATCCCCCGGTTGAGAACTCCCTGCCTAGTTTGTTCACTTTCATAATCCGTTAATTCTCTATTGAACGAAATACAGCACTATTTTAAACCTGGTTGTGTGTTCATAAATATTGTGGTTGTTTTCAGTATTTTGCTACTGCCAACCACGTGGCTGAGAGTATCTTGTCCTCCTGTGCACATTTATAACAGTTTCGTCTTTGCATTAAGACTTTCTTATGATGTCAGGTGTTAAACACCCAGAGGTTGACGGGTGTTCATGTAACCATTGTTTGGTTGAACTATTGTCAGTCACGTCCAATCTTATTTCAAGTTACCAGCACTTGCTCTCCCCTTTTGTGCTGTTTTGAATCAAATACCAGGCATTATTTCATCTTGAGACATCTCACAATACAGCTATAAAAATCAAGAAAACCAATAGAGCTATCAGATATAACTGAAAACCCCCAATAGTTGCTATTTTAAAGAGTTGGACCCCTATGCCAGGAGGGTAGCCTCTCCTTACGAGAATCTTCATCCCCAAACCCAACCCTGCCCCGGTCGGGGGGAAAATCGCCTTCCACAAAACCTGGTGTCAAACGGTTGGGTATTGCTTAACAAACAATCCCGTCGGTAAATGCCTTCCACAAAACCTGGTGTCAACGGTTGGGTATTGCTGTAACAGAGGAATTTTAAACTACAGCTCTTTTTTTTTTTTTTTGGCCACTTCTGTTGATCTTTCATTTATTTGTCAGTGTTCTTTGGCCTGTGTGGGCCTCCCATCACAGTGGCCTCTGCTGTCTCAGAGCACTGGCTACAGGCGCATGCGCTCCAGAGCTCCGGCTCGGTGGTTGGACACATCGGTCCAGCCACTCTGCAGCACGTGGTATCTTCCCGGGCCAGGGATTGAACCGGCGCCCCCTGCACTGCAAGGCGGTGTCCTTACCCGTGGGACCACCAGGGAAACTCTCTTGATGCTTTGAGCCACTTCCTCCTTTGTCCGGAGCTGTCCTGTGCATTAGGAGATGTTTAGCAGCCTCCCCAGTTCCTACTCACTAGGGGCCAGTAGCACCGCGCCCCCCGCCCCCGCTGCCTGCAGCTGGGGCAGCCAGATGTGTCTCCAGACATTGTCAGTTGTCCCCTCAGGGGCAGAATCCCCCGGTTGAGAACTCCCTGCCTAGTTTGTTCACTTTCATAATCCGTTAATTCTCTATTGAACGAAATACAGCACTATTTTAAACCTGGTTGTGTGTTCATAAATATTGTGGTTGTTTTCAGTATTTTGCTACTGCCAACCACGTGGCTGAGAGTATCTTGTCCTCCTGTGCACATTTATAACAGTTTCGTCTTTGCATTAAGACTTTCTTATGATGTCAGGTGTTAAACACCCAGAGGTTGACGGGTGTTCATGTAACCATTGTTTGGTTGAACTATTGTCAGTCACGTCCAATCTTATTTCAAGTTACCAGCACTTGCTCTCCCCTTTTGTGCTGTTTTGAATCAAATACCAGGCATTATTTCATCTTGAGACATCTCACAATACAGCTATAAAAATCAAGAAAACAAATAGAGCTATCAGATATAACTGAAACAAATATCTTTGTCGGCCCTCCATTATCAGTAATTCGTTTATACCGACAAATATCAGTGTTCAGATTTCTTCTTGCCTCGTAATTTTTTTAAGTAGTTTTTTGAATTGTAGTGAGAAATGACAGATCTGGGTCTGTCTGCTGTGAAAGATTGGATTTTCTTTTTTTAAACAATTGAAAATGATCAGAATTTGGACTCATGACAAACCTCGTTACACACATGCTAAACAGCCAAGTAGTATAAAAGGGTATATTCAGTGAAAAAGAAAATCTCTTTCCTGTCCCAGAGGCAGTAACAGTGGCCAGTCTTGGGCTGGTCCGTCCAGAGATGAGCACGGCTCGAGTAAGCCGCGTGCACACGCTGACACGTCTAGTGCTGCGTTCATTGTTCTGTATGTGGCTTTTCTTCCACTTAACTATGCACTTTAGAGACCACTTCTTTTTTAAAATTTTGGCCTCTTTTATTGGTTTTCTATTTATTTTCATCTATCTTTATTCTTTGGCCTGTGTGGGCCTCCCATTGCAGTGGCCTCTCTCACCGCAGAACACTGGCTCTCAGCGCATGCGCTCCAGAGCGCTGGCTCACAATTGGACACATCCACCCAGGCGCTCTGTGGCACGTGGGATCCTCCCAGGCCAGGGATCGAACCGGTGACCCTTGCACTGGAAGGCGGACTCTCTACCCACTGGACCACCAGGGGAGCCCTAGAGACCACTTTATTGATACTTTACAGGTAGATCTGCATCATTCTTTAAAGAGCTCCATTGTATTCCTTTGTATGGCAATGCGCTAGTTTATCTAACCAGGCCCTAGTGATGGATATACGAGTGTTTTCCATCTTTAGTTTTTACAACAGAAGAGGAACAACATCCTTGGGAAATCCCACATTTAGACTAGAACGCTTTCTGGAGCTTGTGGAGCTCGCTCGGCCGGATGTAGACCCTGAGATCTTGTCTTCCAGGACTCCGGGGCGCTGGGAGGACCAGTGCCCTCTTTGTCCTCCTCCACCTATTACAGGAAAACCTTGCCTGAGCGCCACTCCGGGCCGCTGGGAACAGTGCTTTCCTCGCTCAAATACCAGTATCGAAAAAAAAAAAATTGATAACTGAAACAAATATCTTTGTCGGCCCTCCATTATCAGTAATTCGTTTATACCGACAAATATCAGTGTTCAGATTTCTTCTTGCCTCGTAATTTTTTTAAGTAGTTTTTTGAATTGTAGTGAGAAATGACAGATCTGGGTCTGTCTGCTGTGAAAGATTGGATTTTCTTTTTTTAAACAATTGAAAATGATCAGAATTTGGACTCATGACAAACCTCGTTACACACATGCTAAACAGCCAAGTAGTATAAAAGGGAATATTCAGTGAAAAGAAAATCTCTTTCCTGTCCCAGAGGCAGTAACAGTGGCCAGTCTTGGGCTGGTCCGTCCAGAGATGAGCACGGCTCGAGTAAGCCGCGTGCACACGCTGACACGTCTAGTGCTGCGTTCATTGTTCTGTATGTGGCTTTTCTTCCACTTAACTATGCACTTTAGAGACCACTTCTTTTTTAAAATTTTGGCCTCTTTTATTGGTTTTCTATTTATTTTCATCTATCTTTATTCTTTGGCCTGTGTGGGCCTCCCATTGCAGTGGCCTCTCTCACCGCAGAACACTGGCTCTCAGCGCATGCGCTCCAGAGCGCTGGCTCACAATTGGACACATCCACCCAGGCGCTCTGTGGCACGTGGGATCCTCCCAGGCCAGGGATCGAACCGGTGACCCTTGCACTGGAAGGCGGACTCTCTACCCACTGGACCACCAGGGGAGCCCTAGAGACCACTTTATTGATACTTTACAGGTAGATCTGCATCATTCTTTAAAGAGCTCCATTGTATTCCTTTGTATGGCAATGCGCTAGTTTATCTAACCAGGCCCTAGTGATGGATATACGAGTGTTTTCCATCTTTAGTTTTTACAACAGAAGAGGAACAACATCCTTGGGAAATCCCACATTTAGACTAGAACGCTTTCTGGAGCTTGTGGAGCTCGCTCGGCCGGATGTAGACCCTGAGATCTTGTCTTCCAGGACTCCGGGGCGCTGGGAGGACCAGTGCCCTCTTTGTCCTCCTCCACCTATTACAGGAAAACCTTGCCTGAGCGCCAGCATCCGTCAGGAGCTCCAGGCTGGCAGAGTGCCCGACAGTGTGCCAGGCACACGTGGGTCTCCACCTTCAAGCTCTCTTTTGATTTTGAAGACAAGCCTGGGTGTCAGGAGAGATTCGCTGCTTCTTTAGTAACCATGGCAGGTGGGATGCAAAGGGCTCAGGCCCTGCATGTGCTGGGCCCCCAGCCCATCAGGTTTCTTCAGCTCCAGGTCCTTTGCTTTCTCCCTCTGTGGGGCCTTTGTTCCTGTCCCTTGTGCCTGGAATAAGCCTCAGGGCCCAGGGAACTCAGCATCCACTCCTCACCTCCTCAGAAGCCCTGACAGGGGCAGGTGTTCCTTGTCGAGCGTGACGTTTATGTGTATCTCTCCCTTCTTCTCTCACTGTAATTTTATATTTATTTCTCACTAGCCAGCATCTCCATGCGGTGCCTCCACCTCCATAGGGGCAGATGCCATGTCTCTTTCTGCTCCTTTGAATGCCAGTGATTCATGTGGTAGGTGCTAAATGAGTGTAAGTTGATTTACTAAGCTAATGAGTGAATGCCAGGTAGTGAGTGGTGCTCTCTGGACCTCTCAGGCACGCGGCCTGTCTTCTCTCCTCATGCCTCCAGCCCCTCTGGCTTCCAGTCTCGATGCCCTTCAGGGCCGTGACCTCCTTTACCCAGAGGCAGCTCACATGGTCATCAGAGCCTTTCCAGCGGGCAGGCTGTGGTGGCCCGGAATCGGGAGGGAGAAAGTCCTGAAGGCTGTTGGGAAGAGCTGGCTATTTGAACCCCAGCCCCAAGGGGACACCTTGACCTTGTCGGTATTGCCTCAGGTCTGCTCTGACCATCTGCCCGGAGCCAGGTAGCCAGGGGAAGGAGGGAGGCGATTGTAAGCTCAGTTTCAGTTCTGGAGCCCCCGTTCCTTCCCTCTGGTGGTAAAGAACTCGCCTGGCAGTGCAGGAGACGAAAGAGACACAGGTTCCGTCCCTGGGCCGGGACGATCCCCTGGAGAAGGAAATGGAAGCCCGCTCCGGTCTTCTTGCCTGGAGAATCCCGTGGAGGAGGAGCCTACAGAGGCCAGGGTCCACAGGCTCGCCAAGATTCGGACACCTCCTGAGAGACATAGCGTGCACACACGCTTCCTGCCCGTCCTGAGGGGCCTCTGGTGGGGGAGACGCCCCTCGCCGCTTCCCCTCCTCTCTGCCGCCCTTGGACTAGACTTCTTGCCACAGGCCAGAGTATCCGAGGGCCTCAAGGGCAGGGTGGGGTCTGCTGAATCGGAAGCCCTCGTTTCCTCTTCTGTCAGGTCAGGAGTAGCATGGCACCAGGGGCTTGGGCAGCCTCACAGGATTCTGCTGATAAAGATGCTCGTCAGTGGGCCCTGGGAGTGGGAGCGACTTCTTCTCTGAGTCCCCATGCCCAGCGCTGCGTCCGGCACAGAGTAGGTGCTCTGTGAGTGTTGCTAGGTGAGAGCTTCATTGGCACGGAGCAGAGGATGGCTGCCTGGACCAAATAATACATTTTTTGGTTGTATCAGATGGCACGTGGGACCTTCCCTAACCAGGGATCAAACCCGTGCTCCCTGCAGGGGGGAGTGAGGAGTCTTAACCACTGGACTGCCAGGGAAGTCCAAAATATAATTGTTTTTTAAAGATAGGTGCGAGGACGCAGTTTGTTCTCAGTGATATCTTTTTATGATTTTATAGACTTTCAAGCTAAGTCAATTATTTTAAGGAGAAGAAGGAGTTTGAGATTAAGGATTGAATTTTTTCCTTTTCATGTTTTTTTTGAATGTAAGTATTTTTAGGACTCTCTCATTATTTTCTCCCCCTTTCTGATATAAGATGTGAGTGAATGCAGGATTTTTTTAACCTTTTAGCAGGATTTGATTACAGCCCTGAAAATTCTCTGGGAAAACAGCTCCTAGTTTGAATAATAAATGGGGACAGGGAAGCAGAGTCTGGCGAGACGGCAGGATGTGGAGGTCAGTTACAGTCTCAGTGCAGGGAGAGCTGAAGGCAGCGTGGCTCGTTAAGTGTGAGCTTGTTCCCACTGGGGACGCAAACTCAGCATCACTTCAGGTAGCTGAACTTGCCTTGCGCCCTCCCCTGTGGCCTCTGCGGGTCTCTGTTTCTGGTCCCATGGGCTGTTTAAGTCGATCACCCCCACTACAGCAGAAAAGACTGCCCCCTCAGGTAAGGCTTGAGGTCTGTTAGGATCACTTCCCTGACTTGAAGCCTCAGTCCTGTTGGCTTGTCTTCCCATCACTTGTCCCCTTCTTGTCTGTTAGATGAGAGCCATTTGCAGTGTGCTGGGTGTTGGCATGGCTTCTTATCCTCGCCCCCTTGTACAGTGTATCATTTGGTCCATTTTTCAGCTTAGGAAACCGAGGCAGAGAGAGGTTTCAGGACTCGCCCCGAGGCGCACAGCTTTGCGGTTTCACCAGATCGCAAATCCAGGACCGTCTCGTTCTTCAGCAGCATGCTGTCGACTCTTCTGTTTTTCTTACCTTTTTCATTTCGAGCAGCATTTAGTGTCTATTGCGCCCCAGGTGCAGCCCTCCTGGGGATTTTAAAGGCTCTGGTCCCTCCGTGGTGAGGCTCTCGCACATTCCACTCCCTGCCCACAGATTGCATCTCCCCCTGCCTGCTCTCCCCACCTTGCTTTGTGCAGCAAAATGGGTTTTTTTTGTTTTGTTTTGTTTTTTTAACGTAATTGATCGCTTCGTCTTGATATGAGACAGGCTTTTTTGGAATTTGTAATCTAAAGAAGGTAGAGTGTTCTGAGAGTAGAATAGTGACTTAGAGGATGCACACAGGAGGTGCACCGAGGCAGGGAGCTTGTGATAGATGATCTGGGAGCAGGACGCTCAGGAGGCCTCTCTGCTGTAGCGCTTTCTGCCAGGGCCATCCACAAAGGACAGACCCGGCCTTCCTTTTGTGCCTTTATTTGTATCAGGACCTTCTTTTCGAAGATGCTTTTCCAAGGGATGCATTTAGGAAAGTTAGGGCTGAGTTCTGTATCACCTTCGTTCCCCACGCATGGTGCAGGGAGATCCCGGCAGCCTGGTCTGTCCTGTGAACCTGCCCCAACCCAGGGTCCACAGGGCCTTCAGGGGTGATGGCATTGCATGGCTAGGGGATGCTGGGCCTGCCAGACTGCTCTGGAGGTGAGTGCCCTGACAGGCTGAGTTCAGTCTTGGCTTCCACCTGCCTTCCACTGCCCACTAGACCCCCACTGGTTTGGGTCTTGGTCATCTCAACTGCTCTGTGTCCCTGAGTGCTTTTGGCTTCACCCACACCTGCTCCCAGAGAGGGTTGTGTAGGGGGGCTTGTCTTCCCATCACTTGTCCCCTTCTTGTCTGTTAGATGAGAGCCATTTGCAGTGTGCTGGGTGTTGGCATGGCTTCTTATCCTCGCCCCCTTGTACAGTGTATCATTTGGTCCATTTTTCAGCTTAGGAAACCGAGGCAGAGAGAGGTTTCAGGACTCGCCCCGAGGCGCACAGCTTTGCGGTTTCACCAGATCGCAAATCCAGGACCGTCTCGTTCTTCAGCAGCATGCTGTCGACTCTTCTGTTTTTCTTACCTTTTTCATTTCGAGCAGCATTTAGTGTCTATTGCGCCCCAGGTGCAGCCCTCCTGGGGATTTTAAAGGCTCTGGTCCCTCCGTGGTGAGGCTCTCGCACATTCCACTCCCTGCCCACAGATTGCATCTCCCCCTGCCTGCTCTCCCCACCTTGCTTTGTGCAGCAAAATGGGTTTTTTTTGTTTTGTTTTTTTAACGTAATTGATCGCTTCGTCTTGATATGAGACAGGCTTTTTTGGAATTTGTAATCTAAAGAAGGTAGAGTGTTCTGAGAGTAGAATAGTGACTTAGAGGATGCACACAGGAGGTGCACCGAGGCAGGGAGCTTGTGATAGATGATCTGGGAGCAGGACGCTCAGGAGGCCTCTCTGCTGTAGCGCTTTCTGCCAGGGCCATCCACAAAGGACAGACCCGGCCTTCCTTTTGTGCCTTTATTTGTATCAGGACCTTCTTTTCGAAGATGCTTTTCCAAGGGATGCATTTAGGAAAGTTAGGGCTGAGTTCTGTATCACCTTCGTTCCCCACGCATGGTGCAGGGAGATCCCGGCAGCCTGGTCTGTCCTGTGAACCTGCCCCAACCCAGGGTCCACAGGGCCTTCAGGGGTGATGGCATTGCATGGCTAGGGGATGCTGGGCCTGCCAGACTGCTCTGGAGGTGAGTGCCCTGACAGGCTGAGTTCAGTCTTGGCTTCCACCTGCCTTCCACTGCCCACTAGACCCCCACTGGTTTGGGTCTTGGTCATCTCAACTGCTCTGTGTCCCTGAGTGCTTTTGGCTTCACCCACACCTGCTCCCAGAGAGGGGGTTGTGTAGGGCTTTGGGGTTCTCTGTGCTCTCTTTTACTCCATCTTTTTTTGTTTGTTTAATATTTATTTATTTGGCTGCATCGGGTCTTAGTTGCAGCCTGTTGGATCTTCGTTGCGTCGTGGGGCACATGGGCTTAGTTGCTCCCTGGCCTGGCCTGCAAGATCTTAGTTCCCTGACCAGAGATCGAACTTGCGTTCTGTGCATTGCAAGACAGATTCTTAACCACTGGGCCACGAGGGAAGTCCATCCCTCTGTTTCTTGATCTCTTTCTTCTGTCTCTGGGTCTCTTTCTCACCCTGCTCATCTTTGCTTCTCACTCTCTCTGCTCCTTTCTTTCTTGATCGGCCTCTGCCTGTCTTTCCCTCTTTCTTTCATGCCCCACGTGTGTGTTGGTCTCTTTGCCCCTGCCTGTCTGTCTGTCTCTCCCCAGTGCTGACGCTCACTCTTGAGGGCTGTCCAATGCTCTGTCTCTCACCCCACTCTTCCCTTCTCTAGTTTCATAAACATTTCCATTGCTCTGCAGTAAGATGATGACGCTCTTCATTGCAATTGCCTGAAAAGATTGCAAATCCTTTCCATTTCAGGTTCCGCAAAGGGCCTTACAGTTTAATCAACTCACAAAAGCCTTCCTTGTCCACACCCCCGCCAAACACTGAACAGCTGGCTGGTCCCTCATCCGTTTCAGTGGTACTTTGTGGGCCAGCCTCTGTCACTCTCCTTTATCAGCTGGCATTGGGTTTTCCTTTGTTTATCTGGGGATGGAGAGGTGCCTGGCGACAGGCGCCGTGTTCACATTCCTCTTTTCAGAGGCTGGCGCACCCCCTCAGGACGCAGGTGAGTTCTGCCCACACCCCTGTGGTCTGTATCTGTGGAAGCCCCTGTGGTGTCTATGGAAACATTCTGTTAGCCACAGTGTTTGATTATCCAGAAAGTTGCATGCTGGAGGCTGCCGGATGGCAGTGACTTCCCGTTAATCCTTGCTGTCAGCTGCTCCATGTTTCCACAGAATCCCTTCCCTCCATTATTGAAATGATGGACCTGGTGGGAGAGGAGGATGAGGAATTTAAAATTCAGGTGTGAGTGAGATAGATGGGAGATGCTCCTCCCAGGTTTTGTGAGACGGTTCACTTTGAAATAAAATGCTTCTTGGGACTTTCTTGGCATCTTTAAAACCTTCTGAGAGAGTGATCTCATTTGAGAGCTGATGCTATTTAAGTCCAGGAACTTAATAAGAAATATATTTTTCAGCTGGGCGGCACTTGCTGACTATCTAATGATCAAGGACCAGATTGTCTGCAGTCCCGTGGCAGCTCTAAACAGCGCGTTCCAAATTCTGAGAGGCTTTTTTATTCGGTACTTGGACATCCGTGTTCTAATCGTCTGCCGTCTTGAAGGAGATTATTTTTATAAGTGCCATTTAAGAGAGGCTCCTAAAAATACGTCTCACATAGAAGCTTAGCGCAGAAATATTAGTTTTTGACACAAAACCATCCGGAAAGATGCTTGCAGAACCCGCTTTAAACAGCTCAGAGAAGAAAAGCCCCTCTTAGAGTCCCGTCATCTGATTCTGTCGATGGACAAATACCCGACGTGAGCACACGCTCCTTGACGTTAATGCTGGACTCACAGGTCTGTCTCTCCAAGGGTGCCTAGTCAGGCCCCTGGTTTATACCTGGTTCACTCCCCACTATGGCTAGTTAGTTCAGTTTCTCTGGGGAGAGGGTTTGGGTAGGCAGAGCCTGGCTAACCCAAGGCTTATGGCTGCAGAACTTTGAAATGACATTTGCATCAAGAGCAGAAGTGTTATTTGCTCAGTCATGTCCGCCTTTTTGTGACCCCCCACAGAATTGGATCCTAGCTCCTCTGCTAGCGACAGGCGCCGTGTTCACATTCCTCTTTTCAGAGGCTGGCGCACCCCCTCAGGACGCAGGTGAGTTCTGCCCACACCCCTGTGGTCTGTATCTGTGGAAGCCCCTGTGGTGTCTATGGAAACATTCTGTTAGCCACAGTGTTTGATTATCCAGAAAGTTGCATGCTGGAGGCTGCCGGATGGCAGTGACTTCCCGTTAATCCTTGCTGTCAGCTGCTCCATGTTTCCACAGAATCCCTTCCCTCCATTATTGAAATGATGGACCTGGTGGGAGAGGAGGATGAGGAATTTAAAATTCAGGTGTGAGTGAGATAGATGGGAGATGCTCCTCCCAGGTTTTGTGAGACGGTTCACTTTGAAATAAAATGCTTCTTGGGACTTTCTTGGCATCTTTAAAACCTTCTGAGAGAGTGATCTCATTTGAGAGCTGATGCTATTTAAGTCCAGGAACTTAATAAGAAATATATTTTTCAGCTGGGCGGCACTTGCTGACTATCTAATGATCAAGGACCAGATTGTCTGCAGTCCCGTGGCAGCTCTAAACAGCGCGTTCCAAATTCTGAGAGGCTTTTTTATTCGGTACTTGGACATCCGTGTTCTAATCGTCTGCCGTCTTGAAGGAGATTATTTTTATAAGTGCCATTTAAGAGGCTCCTAAAAATACGTCTCACATAGAAGCTTAGCGCAGAAATATTAGTTTTTGACACAAAACCATCCGGAAAGATGCTTGCAGAACCCGCTTTAAACAGCTCAGAGAAGAAAAGCCCCTCTTAGAGTCCCGTCATCTGATTCTGTCGATGGACAAATACCCGACGTGAGCACACGCTCCTTGACGTTAATGCTGGACTCACAGGTCTGTCTCTCCAAGGGTGCCTAGTCAGGCCCCTGGTTTATACCTGGTTCACTCCCCACTATGGCTAGTTAGTTCAGTTTCTCTGGGGAGAGGGTTTGGGTAGGCAGAGCCTGGCTAACCCAAGGCTTATGGCTGCAGAACTTTGAAATGACATTTGCATCAAGAGCAGAAGTGTTATTTGCTCAGTCATGTCCGACTTTTTGTGACCCCACAGATTGGATCCTGCCAAGCTCCTCTGTCCATAGAATTCCCTAGGCAAGAACACCAGTGTGGGTAGCCACTCCCTTTTCCAGGGGATCTTCCCAACCCAGGGACTGAACTGGGATCTCCTGCACTGTAGGCAAATTCTTTAGGAAGGTGGAAGCTTTGTGTCCATTGGCAAAAGCAGCGTGTGCAAGCTTTGCCTCAAGGCTAATCCCTTGTTGATGCAAATAGGAAGCTCTGGCAAGGTACCTACAGCAAGATGTTTGACCTTGGCTCTGGGTCCAGGGAGGCATTTGCTGCCTGTCCGTCACTGGTGTTCTGTGAGGCTGCCTTCACACGTGTTCCCTTTGATGGAAGCTCCTCCCAGACCCCACTCCCACCTCTCCTGCAGGTTAAACCTCAAGACCTTGGGTTGCTTGGCTCTTAGTTGTTGTGTGTTTTATTCAGATGTGGGTTTCTGAATCTAATGCCGTTCGCCTGGAAAGCACAGTTCTTGAGGCTCAGGCAGCCACGTGGGACTTCTGTATAGACCAGCCTGGGCCTGGACCTCTGTCCCATGCTATCAGATGGGGGCGCTGGCCTTGACTCAGGTCGTTCTCGTCATCCTCAAAACACAGGCTGTCCAGCCTCTTCTGTTCCGTCTCCACGGCGCCTTGTCAGTTCTGACCACAATGTGCCCATCTAAATTCTGATTTAATTGATTCTATTTCTCACATCCAAGTACTAACCAGGCCCGACCCTGCTTAGCTTCTGAGATCAGATGAGATCGGGCGCATTCAGGGTGCTATAGACTAATTGATTCTACTTCTCCTAAATTAACACACACTGTATTTCCAAGCATACAGAATAACCACATGATTATACTTGTATAGACCCTTTAACCAAGTATATTATCTGTGCTTATTTCTTAACTTAATAAATATCTTCCTTCACAATAACAGAGCTCCCTGCTGTTGAGTCCTGCCTTCTCCACCATTCGCACATGACTTAATTTTTAAAAATCTGTTTTTTATACTTTATGGTTTTTTTTTTTTAAGGCCCAGCTCTTCTCCCTTTTCTCCCGGGCCATCGTGAACTCGGGCTGCCCATAGAGAGTGTTATTTGCTAAGTCATGTCCGACTTTTTGTGACCCCACAGATTGGATCCTGCCAAGCTCCTCTGTCCATAGAATTCCCTAGGCAAGAACACCAGTGTGGGTAGCCACTCCCTTTTCCAGGGGATCTTCCCAACCCAGGGACTGAACTGGGATCTCCTGCACTGTAGGCAAATTCTTTAGGAAGGTGGAAGCTTTGTGTCCATTGGCAAAAGCAGCGTGTGCAAGCTTTGCCTCAAGGCTAATCCCTTGTTGATGCAAATAGGAAGCTCTGGCAAGGTACCTACAGCAAGATGTTTGACCTTGGCTCTGGGTCCAGGGAGGCATTTGCTGCCTGTCCGTCACTGGTGTTCTGTGAGGCTGCCTTCACACGTGTTCCCTTTGATGGAAGCTCCTCCCAGACCCCACTCCCACCTCTCCTGCAGGTTAAACCTCAAGACCTTGGGTTGCTTGGCTCTTAGTTGTTGTGTGTTTTATTCAGATGTGGGTTTCTGAATCTAATGCCGTTCGCCTGGAAAGCACAGTTCTTGAGGCTCAGGCAGCCACGTGGGACTTCTGTATAGACCAGCCTGGGCCTGGACCTCTGTCCCATGCTATCAGATGGGGGCGCTGGCCTTGACTCAGGTCGTTCTCGTCATCCTCAAAACACAGGCTGTCCAGCCTCTTCTGTTCCGTCTCCACGGCGCCTTGTCAGTTCTGACCACAATGTGCCCATCTAAATTCTGATTTAATTGATTCTATTTCTCACATCCAAGTACTAACCAGGCCCGACCCTGCTTAGCTTCTGAGATCAGATGAGATCGGGCGCATTCAGGGTGCTATAGACTAATTGATTCTACTTCTCCTAAATTAACACACACTGTATTTCCAAGCATACAGAATAACCACATGATTATACTTGTATAGACCCTTTAACCAAGTATATTATCTGTGCTTATTTCTTAACTTAATAAATATCTTCCTTCACAATAACAGAGCTCCCTGCTGTTGAGTCCTGCCTTCTCCACCATTCGCACATGACTTAATTTTTAAAAATCTGTTTTTTATACTTTATGGTTTTTTTTTTTTAAGGCCCAGCTCTTCTCCCTTTTCTCCCGGGCCATCGTGAACTCGGGCTGCCCATGTGAGAAGTGAAAGCAGTGGCTCACTTTTCACTGAGTGGCCTCAGGGCCTCAGAGGGACCTGAGAGTGTGTTCTGGAAGCATTTCCAATCTCCTTGAGAAGTGAAAGTGTTCGTTGCTTAGCCGTGTCCAGCTCTTTGTGACCTCATGGACTGTAGCTCATCAGGCTCCTCTGATCATGGGATTCTCCAGACAGGAGGACTGGAGTGGGTAGCCATTTCCTTCTCCAGGGGGTCCTCACCTGTGCTTGTGACCTCCGCTCGCATCACCTTGCTTCTCTGCTTTTTGTCATTAAGGAGACCTGCTTTACAGGTTTTTTTAAAAATAAATCACACAAGAATGTATTTTTTGAAAGAAATTAAGTACTATATAACTGAAGAGAGTATATATGAGTGTCTCCCTCCCCGAGATCCCTGCTCGGAAGAGCTTGGCACGGGTCCTTCCCGAGTATGCATCTCCTCCTCCTTCCTCTCTACCCTTCCAGATCATCCCCACCCTTCAGAGTCCGCTTCATTCTAAAGCCCTCATGACCTCATCAGTACTGACTTATTTTTATTGTATTTTTAACTTCTTCTGAATTCCTTATTTCTTCACACCCTCTGGACCACCCATTTGGCCTACTTTTCTTATGTTGTCTTTTGCTTATTTATTATTTGTTCTGTTGAATTTTACACAGTTTTATTTTTTTTTTTCTTCTCCTTAACAGAAGTTTGTTGTCTGTTGGAGGACACACAGAGACATGGTAGCCACGTGATCTCAGGGTTGGATGAGGAGGGTCCCACAGAGGGAAGGCTCCTGATCCGTGTGTGTTGAATGACTAAATGCGCAAACAAGTGAAGAGAATTATGTAGAATCAAGTGTAAATGGTGCCTCACTGGTAGGTTAATTCACTGTCCTGGAAGGCTTCAGAGAAGAAAGGTTTGACTTGGGCTTTGAAGGAGGAGTAGAAGTTGGTTGGAAGATTGGGGCTGCCAGGCGAGGGGACTGGTGGTGTGACTCAGCACTGCACGTCCATGGGTATTTTCATCCACTGGTTTCATGGATGGATCTTTTGACTTCTCCGTCAGACAGTAAAGTCCTTAAAAGTGGGAGTGGCATTTCCACTCCTGCCTTCAATGGGTAGCATATATTGAGCACTGTTTATATGCTCAATACTTTCCCAAGTGGTCTACAGGTAGTAGGAAGCGCATGAGGTGGATAGTCCCGATTCCACTTTAGAGATAAGCAAACTAACTGAGATAAAGTCTCCAGGTCCTCAGGACGCGTAGGTGTGGAGCTAGAAGTCTCACCTTTTTGGTTTTCACCTCCCCGTCCTTACATGGAGTGCTGCCCTCGAGAATCCTTTGAACTTTGAATTAAACGAGAGAATCCCCCAACTCATCCAGAGTTGGGGTCAAATATCAGCTTGTGAAACTCCTGCATAAAACAGCACCCACCTTGCTTTGTTTTTTTTCACAGCATTTATCACTCAGGGCCTAGAGTTGTTGATTTGCTGTTGCCCCCTTTGTCCATTGTAAACTCGACTGTGTCCCCAGTACCTGATAGAGAACATTAATAATTTGTGGCATGAAGGAATATTAGTTCTCACCTCCCACCATAGCATCCTGACTATGGATGCTTAGAAAAGACTTGGTGAATTTGAAGCGAAACATTTTATGCCTGCCCCTTGCATGGACAAGGGGTCATGGATTTATATGTCACAAGATGATCACCATTGCTATCTTCATTTTTTATTTGCTGTCATGTTCGGGGGAAATAAATATCATCATGTCTTCCACCCCTGATTTTCATGATGTCTCAATTTAAGTGTTTCCAATTTGAGTACGAAATTACCCATCAGTCACAGAGAGAATCGGTGCCTTCCTGGGTGGCTTGGAAGCGAGCCAGGGCTTCACTGGAGACACTGTTGATGGAGAAGCGGCAGCTGGCTGGAGGAGGCTTCCCTGCTCTGCCCTGGGACCCCAGCTGAATTATCATTTCTCCCCTGGAAGGCTTCAGAGAAGAAAGGTTTGACTTGGGCTTTGAAGGAGGAGTAGAAGTTGGTTGGAAGATTGGGGCTGCCAGGCGAGGGGACTGGTGGTGTGACTCAGCACTGCACGTCCATGGGTATTTTCATCCACTGGTTTCATGGATGGATCTTTTGACTTCTCCGTCAGACAGTAAAGTCCTTAAAAGTGGGAGTGGCATTTCCACTCCTGCCTTCAATGGGTAGCATATATTGAGCACTGTTTATATGCTCAATACTTTCCCAAGTGGTCTACAGGTAGTAGGAAGCGCATGAGGTGGATAGTCCCGATTCCACTTTAGAGATAAGCAAACTAACTGAGATAAAGTCTCCAGGTCCTCAGGACGCGTAGGTGTGGAGCTAGAAGTCTCACCTTTTTGGTTTTCACCTCCCCGTCCTTACATGGAGTGCTGCCCTCGAGAATCCTTTGAACTTTGAATTAAACGAGAGAATCCCCCAACTCATCCAGAGTTGGGGTCAAATATCAGCTTGTGAAACTCCTGCATAAAACAGCACCCACCTTGCTTTGTTTTTTTTCACAGCATTTATCACTCAGGGCCTAGAGTTGTTGATTTGCTGTTGCCCCCTTTGTCCATTGTAAACTCGACTGTGTCCCCAGTACCTGATAGAGAACATTAATAATTTGTGGCATGAAGGAATATTAGTTCTCACCTCCCACCATAGCATCCTGACTATGGATGCTTAGAAAAGACTTGGTGAATTTGAAGCGAAACATTTTATGCCTGCCCCTTGCATGGACAAGGGGTCATGGATTTATATGTCACAAGATGATCACCATTGCTATCTTCATTTTTTATTTGCTGTCATGTTCGGGGAACTAAATATCATCATGTCTTCCACCCCTGATTTTCATGATGTCTCAATTTAAGTGTTTCCAATTTGAGTACGAAATTACCCATCAGTCACAGAGAGAATCGGTGCCTTCCTGGGTGGCTTGGAAGCGAGCCAGGGCTTCACTGGAGACACTGTTGATGGAGAAGCGGCAGCTGGCTGGAGGAGGCTTCCCTGCTCTGCCCTGGGACCCCAGCTGAATTATCATTTCTCCCCCTGGACAGTGGTCTGATCTTGCCCATCTCCTAGGAGCCAGGCTAGCACCTTATCTATTCATTCACTGCAGACGCATTAGCATCTTCTGCGTGTCAGGGGTCGACCTGGGCACCGGCAATGCAGAGGATAGGCCTTGGAGTGTCGATTGGGCCCTCCCTGTCAGCAGTGTGCTGGGGAAGACACCCACATGAGCTGAGCTTGGTTGATGGCATCCAGGCCCTCGCCAGAGCCCATGAGCCACAAGCATGCATTCCAGCATGTCTGGAGGTCCGGATGCCAGGGCTCAGCCCCAGCTCAGCAGAAGGAGAAGCTCCACAGGCAGGCCAAGAAATCCCCCTCATTGACACAAGTGATTCTAGCACAGGTGGCATTGAGAGCCTCTGACACTTAGAATCTAGTAAGGTTTTGTTTTCGTTCGATTCCATTTGCTTTCTCTACAGAGCAAGTGCAGTTGGGTTTCTGTTGGCTAGAGTGATTTCCTGTTGAGTAAATTTTATAAGTAAAAAAGGTGAGTTGATTAAAAAAATAACATTAGTAAACAGTAGTGCCAGTCGTATGTGAATGTGGCCAATATCATGATGGTGCCTTGTGACGGGCTGAAGTGTAGGAAGTCCCCTTCTCCGTTGTAGGCCCCTCATTGTGGCTCCCGTATGTCACTGGGACTAATTGGGCTGTGTGCCAACAATTCATGAAGGGCTAGCCCAGAAAGAGTGAACGAAACCTACCGTTAACACTTTTTAGGGGTTGTGGTAATTGTCTATTTCTGGATAATAAATTGTCCCAAACTGTAGAGGCAGACATGACCATTTGAGATAACATTAAAAAAAAAAATTTTGGCCTCTTTTTATTGATTTTTTATTTATTTATCTTTATATTCTTCGGCCTGTGTGGGCCTCCTATTGCAGTGGCCTCTCTCATTGTAGAGCACCGGCTCCGGGCTCATGTGCTTCAGAGCGCCAACTCGTAATTGGACACACCGGTCCAGTCACTCCACAGCACATGGGATCCTCGCCGGCCAGATACCAAACCAGCGCCCCTTGCACAGCAAGGTGGATTCTTTACCCACTGGACCACCAGGGAAGACCCGAGATAACAGCATTTTTAATCTTAGAGTTTCTGTTGGTCAAGAGTCTTTGCAGTATAGTTGGTTCTCTCCGGCTCCAGGCTGCCAACATCTCTGGCTGACGGGGGAAGGGCCTGTGTCTGTGCTCACCTGTGTGCTGTGGACAGGTCTCAGTTCCTTAGGGGCTCTTGGACTCAGGGCCTTCACTCCCCGCAGGCTGTTGGCTGGAGGCCGTTTCTTGACACTTGGGTTCATCATAGCCATTTGCTTCATCCAGGTGAGTGAGCTGAGGAAACACAAGAGAGAGAGACCAGCTTGATGGGGATAGCAGTCTTTTATACCCCGACCTGGGAAGGGGCTTCCTGTGACTTCTGCCTCCACCTGCTGGTTAGAGGGAATCTATGGGGCCCGCCCACCCCCAAGGAAAGGGATAACACAGGGCAGGAATGCCGGGGAGGGAGGGGTTGCCTGAATGTATGTCAGGAGGCCACCTAGCGTGGGCTGCGCTGAAGACATCAATAATTCACCCCGACCCCTGGAGGGACACCCAAGGAAGAGCATCCTCATGGGTCCCGACACCTGTGCTTCCTCTCGGCCATCACTGGTTACTTTGTGGACCCAGTGAATTTTGTATCTGGTTTTGTTTCACTGTTTGGTCATGAGGCATTTGAGTCCAAATGACTGATATATATTGATTCTAGGGAAGTGATTGTGTAGAAATTTATTTATTATTGTAAAACTGAAGACTTAAAAAAGTTTTATTTGGCTGTCTTGGGTCTTAATTGCAGCACTCAGGATCTTCAGTCTTCATTGTAGCATGTAGGATCTTTAGTTGTGGCATGTGGGATCTTACTCCCTAACCAGGGACCGAACCAGGCCCCCTGCATTGAAAGCCCAGAATCTTAGTCGTTGGGTTACCAGGGAAAGTCCCTGTATGGAAGTTTATGATCTAGAAATTCTGTGGCAGGACTCCTGTGTACTGACTCTGTATGTATGTATGTGTTAGCCTCTCAGTTACATCCAACTCTGCAACCCCATGGACTGTAACCTCTGTTCATGGAATTCTCCAGGCAAGAATATTGGAGTAGGTAGCCATTCCCTTGGTGGACTACAGTCCATGGAGTTGCAAAGAGCAACTGACTGTCTCTGATCATGTCTTAAATAGTAATTTTATTTCTTTCATCTCTTTCCTCCATTCTTTTTGCATTAGTATACTGACAATAAAATAATAAGAATAGATTATACTATATATACTCTTATATACCTGGACTTTCTATGTCTTAGGGTTTGAGAACTTGGTGAGTTGTGCTGTTTTGGAGTGGACTCTTGGTTTTAGGGGTACAGAGCGACCAACCCTTTCTGTTTTCCTAGTGCCCGGAGTTTCCGACCTGGAACATGTGGGCCAGGCTGGCAGTGAGATGTCCTGAGTCAGCTCTTTGGGAGTACAAGTAACAACTCGTCAGAACCTGAGGAGCAGTGGCCAAGGCCATGTTCTCATGGCCTATGCATGCCTCTCTGTTTCAGCAATGACATGACTTGGGACAAGGCCCTTCACCTCTTGAGCGTGGTTTTCCCTTCTCTAAAATGGCATTACTGTATCAGTCAGGGTGGGCTATGCTATGTTGCAGTAACTAAGAACTCCAAAATGCTGGTACTAAAAGTACAGTGGTTTCTGTCTTGTCCATGTGATGCATCCTTCATGAGTTACTTACTGCCTCTTGTCATCCTCATACCCACACCCAGGCTGTGATGGGGGCACCAGACAGCCTGGCTGAGTACACGCTTTCACTTGAATGTGGGTACCTCACTTCTCTCTTATTTCATTGGGTAAGCAGGTCCCCTGGTCACAAGTCACTGTGGTTGAGTGGGGAAGTGCCATTCTGCCAGGCACCTGCAAAGAGCAGAGTGATTGTGGGTGGCCCTGGTGACTTCCAGAGGTGACCACTTACTTGCCTTCCAGGGTCGTGATGAGGCCTTGGCTGGAAAGCCTCTGCTGAGCTTTGGATGGTGGCACCTAGGGAGCCCTCGCTGAGCCGTGATGCTGGTGGGGTTCCCGGATCTCCTGGTGGTGCTGATTCCAGAAGTGAAGCTTATCCAGGGGCCTGCAGTTTACAGACCTCTGCTTATTGACCTGTTCATTCAGTCCATGTGGGTCAGGTCTCTCAGTTTCCTGAATTCCATGTACTACAGTCCATGGAGTTGCAAAGAGCAACTGACTGTCTCTGATCATGTCTTAAATAGTAATTTTATTTCTTTCATCTCTTTCCTCCATTCTTTTGCATTAGTATACTGACAATAAAATAATAAGAATAGATTATACTATATATACTCTTATATACCTGGACTTTCTATGTCTTAGGGTTTGAGAACTTGGTGAGTTGTGCTGTTTTGGAGTGGACTCTTGGTTTTAGGGGTACAGAGCGACCAACCCTTTCTGTTTTCCTAGTGCCCGGAGTTTCCGACCTGGAACATGTGGGCCAGGCTGGCAGTGAGATGTCCTGAGTCAGCTCTTTGGGAGTACAAGTAACAACTCGTCAGAACCTGAGGAGCAGTGGCCAAGGCCATGTTCTCATGGCCTATGCATGCCTCTCTGTTTCAGCAATGACATGACTTGGGACAAGGCCCTTCACCTCTTGAGCGTCGGTTTTCCCTTCTCTAAAATGGAATTACTGTATCAGTCAGGGTGGGCTATGCTATGTTGCAGTAACTAAGAACTCCAAAATGCTGGTACTAAAAGTACAGTGGTTTCTGTCTTGTCCATGTGATGCATCCTTCATGAGTTACTTACTGCCTCTTGTCATCCTCATACCCACACCCAGGCTGTGATGGGGGCACCAGACAGCCTGGCTGAGTACACGCTTTCACTTGAATGTGGGTACCTCACTTCTCTCTTATTTCATTGGGTAAGCAGGTCCCCTGGTCACAAGTCACTGTGGTTGAGTGGGGAAGTGCCATTCTGCCAGGCACCTGCAAAGAGCAGAGTGATTGTGGGTGGCCCTGGTGACTTCCAGAGGTGACCACTTACTTGCCTTCCAGGGTCGTGATGAGGCCTTGGCTGGAAAGCCTCTGCTGAGCTTTGGATGGTGGCACCTAGGGAGCCCTCGCTGAGCCGTGATGCTGGTGGGGGTTCCCGCGGATCTCCTGGTGGTGCTGATTCCAGAAGTGAAGCTTATCCAGGGGCCTGCAGTTTACAGACCTCTGCTTATTGACCTGTTCATTCAGTCCATGTGGGTCAGGTCTCTCAGTTTCCTGAATTCCATGTACTGTTCTTTGAAGTGGCCATCAAAGACAAGGTCAGTGTCGTCTGTGCCCTTATGTAGCTTGCCATCTCTCCTTGGCAGCCGGGATTGAAGGATTTAACTTTGGGTTTTTATTTTGAGGGCTGGGCCTTCCTAGGAAAACATGCGGAGTTAAATAAATGCTGGAGCTGGCAAGGGTCATGATTTCTGTCTCAGTGAAGATGCATTCAGCAGCAGAAACAGAGTACTTGAGTCCAAGGGGCCTCAGCCGAGCACGACATTTGTTTGATTAGGTCACTGCCAAGTTGAGAGTGGGCTGAGCTGTGGTCCCGTCTTCTCAATCACTATAAAGAGATAAAATGAAACTGTCTAGCATTCTCAGCAAAATCCCCAGGCTTCACTGTCATTGAACCAGTTTAATCCATTGACCAATCAGTCTTAAACAAATCACGGTGACCACAAAGACAGGAGACGCTGGCTGACCTGAGTTATTTGTTCACTCTTGGATCCAAGCATGGGGTGTGTTCCGCCCAAATCTCTCGGTGGGGTGATTTCCCTCGATGAAAGTGGATGCCAGGCAGCGGACAGCCACAGGCCACCCTTTCATCCTGCCCTTTCCTTTCCTTGAGGAGGAAGTGAAAGCCTAGATCAAGGAAATTGCTTCCTGCTTCCTCTTGGCATGTTAGAAACAGAGCAGGCCAGGATGTGGGCCAAAGACTGTGCTCTCTTGAGCTGGTTTGACTCAGGTCTGAAAACATCTTCTCGGGAAGTCATCAGTTTCAAAGGAAGTCGGGGACCATCACACTTTGGGAGCTTTGATTATAAAACAGTTTTTAAATTGCGTTGTCTCCAGCACAAAATTAATTGGCAAAACTTCATCATTTATTACTTATTGATAATAGACAGATTGAAAATCAGGCAGATTTCTCCCTGGCAGGACTGCTTCTTATGTCTCATCTCTCCGGGGAGGTTTGTGGCTGTAAGTGAGGGTTTTGGTGATTGACTTCGTAAGTCATCTGTGGCAGCAAGTGGGGCTGCCCAGCTGTGATCCGGCCATTGTTGAGCTGGTTGTGGGAGGCACTAGTGTGTGTGTGTGTTTACATGCTCACTCAGCAGCCTCCTGGCTCTTTCCTCTTGCCTGCTCCCTGATCTCTCCCCTGCAGCCAGAAGGACTTACTCAGATAGGGTCTCACCCAGTCTCTCTTCTGCTTGAATCCCCTCGGAGGCTTCCCTCCACCTGAGCAAAGACCAGAGCCATGCTGACCCCCGCGGGCCCCAGCTCCCAACACTGTCCCTCCAGACGTCTTCCCCCGTCACCTTCTAAGACGCCTCAGTTAGCCCAGTTTTTCTCTGTATACTTTTCATACTGTAAATTGGTCTCCCTGTTAAAGACAGTCCCAGTTAAAGACGGTCTCCCCGATGGACTGTGTGCGCCTTCGTCTCCTCTGGCGCCTCCCTGGTGCTCCCTGAGCCGTAAGAGGAATCTCCAACAGATCTGCACACTAAACATCTGAGTAACAAGGGTGTGTGCCTCTGTGTGTCCAAATCTCCGTCTGTTCTATCCAACGCCCTTGAACTCTGTCCAGGAACATTGAGGGTAACTGCCTCTTAGCAAGCCCTTTGTACGTATGTTGTCCGTGCATCTTAATTGCTTGGAAGTAAGCTAGACATCCATCCTCAGTACGTAATTTTCTCCCGCCCCTCCCTTCCTATTGCTGCACTCATCTACCACCCCATCTCCCATCTCTTTGTTCAGCATCTGTACCTCTGTTCATCCACAGGGAACATGCTTTGAGCGTTCAGTATGTACCTCAGGTCATCGGGGGCTCTGAGAATATGGTCCTTGAGAACCTCAGAGTCTTTGGGGAAAAGCAGACACATCAAAAAAAGAATTTTTTTTTTTTCAACTGAAGTGTGCTGGGCTGCTTTTGTGCCAGCTTCCAGGGCTGCTCAGGGGCAGAATTGAAGGCTCTTTAAAGCTCCGGTTTGCCTGTTCTTTACTCCCAGTGGAGTCTTTGGCCTCCGCTGACACCTCTAATTGTCTATTTGTAAAACAAAAGAACTGATTAACAGATAAACACAGAACCGGGAAAGTGGTCCAGACCAGGAAGCTGCCTCCCTCCTGGGGGCTAGGAATGCGCAGGCCTGTCCGCTGGCCCAGCCTGCCAAGCTGGAGACAGCCTTGCATCTCACACGGGTGTTTGTGCTTAGCAAGTGAGATGAGAAAGCAGAGTGTTGCTGGGATGGGAAATCGTTGTTGTTCCTGGCAGGGCCGAGTGAGAGCTAATTGCTTCGGAGAAGGCTATTTGAAACAGCGGTGTGTGAGAAAGTGAGTGGAAGACATAAATTTCGGGTGTCATTTCATGATTGAGACCAAGATTCGCTGTCCCATATTGTCTGCCTCTTTGCCTTGTCTTCTGAGCAGTGAATCCGAGAGCCCTGTAATTAGAAGACAGAGACTATGATTCTCTTCCTCTGGTTCCTCTTACCTCCAGACTAACTCATCCTTCTCTTGCATGACGGTTGTGGGTTTGCTCCAGAGCAGTCGGAAGCTTGATTGACACTCCCATGGACATGGAGCTTCCTTCATCACTCTCGCTTCCTCGGTCACAGGTGCTCCATCAGTGCCCACCGTGTGCCCGGGCCAGTGTGCCTGAGAGGACGGAAGGCCGCTGTCCCCAAGCTCACGGGGGGGACCCGCTGCAGCCTGAGCCCCGGGGGTGATAGAGGGTGGCGGTGGAGGGTGTATTCGTTCTGGTGGCCAGGAAGGTGTCTCACAGGAAGCATCTTTTTGCTGAATCTTGAAAGATGTGAGAAGAGCCAGCCGTCCACAGAGGCTGGGGAGAGAACGGAGAGGAACGTGACTTGTAGTAATACTTGCTTCACATAAACTGTGTGAGTGCATTGGCACATAGTAGGCATTCGGCTTTGGCCACCTGATGCGAAGAGCCGGCTCACCGGAAGACATCCTGATGCTGGGAAAGAGTGAGGGCAGGAGGAGAAGGGGCTAACAGAGGATGAGATGGTTGGCTGGCCTCACTGACTCAATGGGCAGGAGTATGAGCAGACTCTGGGTAGAGGTGAAGGACAGGGCAGCCTGACGGGCTGCAGTCCATGAGGTCGCCAAGAGTCAGACACGACCGAGCCACTGGACAGCAGCAACAAGCTGCTCCGCGCACACTGGCTCCCCCTCCACCCACTCTCTTTGTTGCTTTCTAGCAGGGCCTTCAGAGCGCCACGTGACTTCTTGGACGGTCACTGGAAGCTGCCTTGTGTGCCCAGAGATGAAAAAGGATTCTGATTGTCTGTGGGGCTCTCCTGTCCCTCCACACTCTCATGTGTGGAGCACTTGGGGTGCTGAGGCCCATAGTGAGATGAGAAAGCAGAGTGTTGCTGGGATGGGAAATCGTTGTTGTTCCTGGCAGGGCCGAGTGAGAGCTAATTGCTTCGGAGAAGGCTATTTGAAACAGCGGTGTGTGAGAAAGTGAGTGGAAGACATAAATTTCGGTGTCATTTCATGATTGAGACCAAGATTCGCTGTCCCATATTGTCTGCCTCTTTGCCTTGTCTTCTGAGCAGTGAATCCGAGAGCCCTGTAATTAGAAGACAGAGACTATGATTCTCTTCCTCTGGTTCCTCTTACCTCCAGACTAACTCATCCTTCTCTTGCATGACGGTTGTGGGTTTGCTCCAGAGCAGTCGGAAGCTTGATTGACACTCCCATGGACATGGAGCTTCCTTCATCACTCTGCTTCCTCGGTCACAGGTGCTCCATCAGTGCCCACCGTGTGCCCGGGCCAGTGTGCCTGAGAGGACGGAAGGCCGCTGTCCCCAAGCTCACGGGGGGGACCCGCTGCAGCCTGAGCCCCGGGGGTGATAGAGGGTGGCGGTGGAGGGTGTATTCGTTCTGGTGGCCAGGAAGGTGTCTCACAGGAAGCATCTTTTTGCTGAATCTTGAAAGATGTGAGAAGAGCCAGCCGTCCACAGAGGCTGGGGAGAGAACGGAGAGGAACGTGACTTGTAGTAATACTTGCTTCACATAAACTGTGTGAGTGCATTGGCACATAGTAGGCATTCGGCTTTGGCCACCTGATGCGAAGAGCCGGCTCACCGGAAGACATCCTGATGCTGGGAAAGAGTGAGGGCAGGAGGAGAAGGGGCTAACAGAGGATGAGATGGTTGGCTGGCCTCACTGACTCAATGGGCAGGAGTATGAGCAGACTCTGGGTAGAGGTGAAGGACAGGGCAGCCTGACGGGCTGCAGTCCATGAGGTCGCCAAGAGTCAGACACGACCGAGCCACTGGACAGCAGCAACAAGCTGCTCCGCGCACACTGGCTCCCCCTCCACCCACTCTCTTTGTTGCTTTCTAGCAGGGCCTTCAGAGCGCCACGTGACTTCTTGGACGGTCACTGGAAGCTGCCTTGTGTGCCCAGAGATGAAAAAGGATTCTGATTGTCTGTGGGGCTCTCCTGTCCCTCCACACTCTCATGTGTGGAGCACTTGGGGGTGCTCACTCCAGAAAGACCCCCAAAATCCTGGCTGCTCTGCATCTCCGGTCTTGGGCTCTGACTTTTGCTGCACTCACATACTGTCCCCTGATCCCTCCAAACAACAGGCCACATGATGAGCCACCATCTTTGTGGGGCCAAGGAGGAGGGAGTGAGGGCAGTCATGCTTACTGGTGCTCCGTGCCGGTGGGAACCAGAGAGAAGGCTCCGCTGTGGAGAGGTGTCCTCCAGTAGGCCCAAGGCTTTAGGAAAGTGCAAGGGATGTTTGTGGCCAGTATTAGTAGAAAGCTGATTTTTCATACAAAATCTCCGCCCCACGCTTCCTTTATGGCCATAATGTGAGGTCAGGTCAGCTTTGTGGATGATTTCTGCGACCCCAGATGCTGCCTTGCTCCAGTCTGGGGCGACAGTATGAAAAGACAGCTTGTTAAGATGTTGACAGAGGTTGACCATCTGCCGTCATCCAGCAGCTGCTGTAGAACCGGGAATCAAGAATCAATGTATCTTGATTTCCAAGATACATTCCACCAAGGTCAGAAAGTTTGCAGATTGTTTTTCCAGCCTGCCTCCCCTGAAACTCAGGCCAACACATGAATGTCTCCTGGCTTGCTGATTCCAGTAATGCCACTAATTAAAAGGAAAGCTCTTGGGTCAGAAGGATTTAACAGCTCCCAAATATTTACCTCCACTGTCCAAGAGGTAAGCACAAACAAGCATTTGTTGTTGCTGTTCGGTTGCCGTGTTGGACTCTTTGTGACCCCAAGGACTGCAGCACGCCAGGCATACCCGAAGGGAAAATTCTGTGTCAGGGAAATACCTTCTTTTGGTATGAGCAGACTCTGGGTAGAGGTGAAGGACAGGGCAGCCTGACGGGCTGCAGTCCATGAGCAATCGACCGAGCCACTGGACAGCAGCAACAAGCTGCTCCGCGCACACTGGCTCCCCCTCCACCCACTCTCTTTGTTGCTTTCTAGCAGGGCCTTCAGAGCGCCACGTGACTTCTTGGACGGTCACTGGAAGCTGCCTTGTGTGCCCAGAGATGAAAAAGGATTCTGATTGTCTGTGGGGCTCTCCTGTCCCTCCACACTCTCATGTGTGGAGCACTTGGGGGTGCTCACTCCAGAAAGACCCCCAAAATCCTGGCTGCTCTGCATCTCCGGTCTTGGGCTCTGATTTTTGCTGCACTCACATACTGTCCCCTGATCCCTCCAAACAACAGGCCACATGATGAGCCACCATCTTTGTGGGGCCAAGGAGGAGGGAGTGAGGGCAGTCATGCTTACTGGTGCTCCGTGCCGGTGGGAACCAGAGAGAAGGCTCCGCTGTGGAGAGGTGTCCTCCAGTAGGCCCAAGGCTTTAGGAAAGTGCAAGGGATGTTTGTGGCCAGTATTAGTAGAAAGCTGATTTTTCATACAAAATCTCCACGCTTCCTTTATGGCCATAATGTGAGGTCAGGTCAGCTTTGTGGATGATTTCTGCGACCCCAGATGCTGCCTTGCTCCAGTCTGGGGCGACAGTATGAAAAGACAGCTTGTTAAGATGTTGACAGAGGTTGACCATCTGCCGTCATCCAGCAGCTGCTGTAGAACCGGGAATCAAGAATCAATGTATCTTGATTTCCAAGATACATTCCACCAAGGTCAGAAAGTTTGCAGATTGTTTTTCCAGCCTGCCTCCCCTGAAACTCAGGCCAACACATGAATGTCTCCTGGCTTGCTGATTCCAGTAATGCCACTAATTAAAAGGAAAGCTCTTGGGTCAGAAGGATTTAACAGCTCCCAAATATTTACCTCCACTGTCCAAGAGGTAAGCACAAACAAGCATTTGTTGTTGCTGTTCGGTTGCCGTGTTGGACTCTTTGTGACCCCAAGGACTGCAGCACGCCAGGCATACCCGAAGGGAAAATTCTGTGTCAGGGAAATACCTTCTTTTTTTAAAAAAAAATTATTTATTTTAATTGGAGGATAATTACTTTATGATATTGTTATGGTTTTTGCCATGCGTGTACCTTCTTTTAAAAATCGATCATTTCCCAAAAGCCATTTGTTCACATCATTGTAGAATGGCATCTGTGAAGACCTCATGTTGTCTTTTGCTTCGGTCCTTCTGGTCACCCTTCCCCTCTGCTTGGAGGGGCAGGCCGTCAGAACCTTCCTTTTTGTGAATGAGAGTCCCTGTGTCCACACTCTTGTTCCCATTCAAACTGAGATAAGGCTACACTTTAAGGCAGTGGATGGTGCCACTGGTGCCTTCACAGTCTGAGGGTCCTGCCTCTGATCTGCTAACCTGATTCACATCGTGCCAGAGGAACCTGTCCCAGTCTGCTTATTGTTGTTCAGTCACTCAGTTGTGTCCGACTCTTCGTGACCCCATGGACTGCAGCACACCAGGCTTCCCTGTCCTCCACCAGCTCCTAGGCTTTGCTCAAACTCCTGTTCATTGAGTCAGTGATGCTATCCAACCCTCTCTTCCTCTGTCACCCGCTTTCTCCTGCCCTCAATGTTTCCCAGCCTCACAGTCTTTTCTAATGAGTTGGCTCTTTGCATCAGGTAGCCAAAGTATTGGAGCTTCAGCATCAGTCCTTCCGATGCATATTCAAGGTTGATTTCTTTTAGGATTGACTGGTTTGATCTCCTTGCTGTCCAAGGGACTCTCAAGAGTCTTCTTCAGCACCACAGTTTGAAAGCATCAATTCTTTGGCGCTCAGCCTACTTTATGGTCCACCTCTCACATCCCTACATGACTGCTAAAAGAATCATAGCTTGGCTGTACAGATTTTTGTCAGCGAAGTAATGGCTCAGATGCTGAGGAAAACTCAGAGAAGGCGCTGGATTCCACGTGGACGTGCCAGGGGGAGAGTGGTGTATGGAGGTCTTGCTTCTGGCTTCCGAGCTGATCTCAGACCTCTTCTGTCCCCAGTGCGTGGAAGGCTTGAAGGCAGAGGCTCTCCCATCCAGAGGGGGAGCATTGGAAAGGATGTATTATTTGCTTTACACAGTAATGCAATGCAAACAGTACATAATGTGCATCCCTTATTGGTTACAGGATTAATGCATCTTCCTTGTAGAAAGTACAGAAAAGCTCAAACACATGCTCCAAATCCACTTGGCTGCCCTCTCTCGGATACCCTACTGTCTCTTGAATCACCTTCATCTTTACCTTACTGATCCATGTTCATTGTAATTGTATCTCGAACTCACACTGGATGTTTTCTGTTCATACTAATGGCAGCTTAAAAATAGTTTTTTTCCCCTTGACTGAGCCCCATGGCTTTCAGGATCCTAGTTCCCCAACAAGGGATTAAACCTGGGCCCTTGGCAGCGAAAGTGGAAAGTCCTAGCAATGGGTCCACTGGAGAATTCCATAGTAACTGTTTATTAAATGGAGACCAAGAACTGTTTTTATGTGTCATTAAAAATTTATTAAGGATACTCTGATGGGATAATACATTTTAATTTACATTTTAATTGATGGTAGACTATTTCAAAACTCAAATGATACAGAAGAGTATTAGAGGAACAGCCTCACTCCTACCCCACTGTCTGGGCCATGCCCCACAAGCTGGTAACCCTTAGACTGGTGCTTCAACTTCACTTCTGTACCTGTCTGATGCAAAAGATAAGCAAATACAACTTGATCTTCTTCTCTGTTTTTGCACCCAAGGGGGTGTATTAGAGCCACTGTCTGTAGCCTGCTCTGTCTTTCACATGGTGGTCTATCTTGGAGATTTTTTTTTTTAATTTTTAACTTTTACAGAACTCACATAGTATTGGAGCTTCAGCATCAGTCCTTCCAATACATATTCAGGATTGATTTCCTTTAGGCTTGACTGGTTCAGTCTCCTTGCAGTCCAAGGGACTCTCAAGAGTCTTCTTCAGCACCACAGTTTGAAAGCATCAATTCTTCCACACTCTGCCTTCTTTATGGTCCAACTCTCACATCCCTACATGACTGCTAAAAGAATCATAGCTTGGCTGTACAGATTTTTGTCAGCAAGTAATGGCTCAGATGCTGAGGAAAACTCAGAGAAGGCGCTGGATTCCACGTGGACGTGCCAGGGGGAGAGTGGTGTATGGAGGTCTTGCTTCTGGCTTCCGAGCTGATCTCAGACCTCTTCTGTCCCCAGTGCGTGGAAGGCTTGAAGGCAGAGGCTCTCCCATCCAGAGGGGGAGCATTGGAAAGGATGTATTATTTGCTTTACACAGTAATGCAATGCAAACAGTACATAATGTGCATCCCTTATTGGTTACAGGATTAATGCATCTTCCTTGTAGAAAGTACAGAAAAGCTCAAACACATGCTCCAAATCCACTTGGCTGCCCTCTCTCGGATACCCTACTGTCTCTTGAATCACCTTCATCTTTACCTTACTGATCCATGTTCATTGTAATTGTATCTCGAACTCACACTGGATGTTTTCTGTTCATACTAATGGCAGCTTAAAAATAGTTTTTTTCCCCTTGACTGAGCCCCATGGCTTTCAGGATCCTAGTTCCCCAACAAGGGATTAAACCTGGGCCCTTGGCAGCGAAAGTGGAAAGTCCTAGCAATGGGTCCACTGGAGAATTCCATAGTAACTGTTTATTAAATGGAGACCAAGAACTGTTTTTATGTGTCATTAAAAATTTATTAAGGATACTCTGATGGGATAATACATTTTAATTTACATTTTAATTGATGGTAGACTATTTCAAAACTCAAATGATACAGAAGAGTATTAGAGGAACAGCCTCACTCCTACCCCACTGTCTGGGCCATGCCCCACAAGCTGGTAACCCTTAGACTGGTGCTTCAACTTCACTTCTGTACCTGTCTGATGCAAAAGATAAGCAAATACAACTTGATCTTCTTCTCTGTTTTTGCACCCAAGGGGGTGTATTAGAGCCACTGTCTGTAGCCTGCTCTGTCTTTCACATGGTGGTCTATCTTGGAGATTTTTTTTTTTAATTTTTAACTT